>OX940789.1:13026617-14396923 GCA_954870985.1 Trifolium fragiferum | reverse complement strand
CACTAGTATTATCACAAAGAATTGAAACATTTGTGTACCATAAAGAGAAGTCTTCAAGTTGGTTTTTGATCCATATCACTTGTGAGCAACAATTTGATGCAGACATATATTCTGCTTCAGTTGTTGAAAGTGCAATGGTATTTTGCTTTCTACAACACCAACTAACAAGAGCTTCACCAAGGAATTGACAAGCTCCACTAGTACTCTTTCTCTCAACTTTGTCCCCAGCATAATCCGCATCACAATATGCTTTGAGATCAAAATGTGTACCCTTTTTGTACCATAAACCAACATTTTGTGTACCAACCAAATATCTAAAAATTCTTTTCACAGCAATCAAATGGGATTCTTTTGGTGATGATTGGAATCTTGCACAAAGGCCAACTGAGAACACAATGTCAGGTCTACTTGCAGTTAAGTACAAAAGAGATCCAATCATTCCTCTAAATTCCTTTTCAGACACATTCTTCCCATTCTCATCTTTGTCCAAACTTGTTGATGGATGCATTGGAGTTGACATGATTTTGGCTTCATTCATCTTGTATTTCTTGAGAAGATCTTTAATGTATTTTTCTTGACAAAAAAAAAATGCCATCTTCATGTTGCTTGATTTGCAAGCCAAGAAAGAACCTAAGTTCTCCCATCATGCTCATCTCAAACTCACTTTGCATAAGATTAGAAAATTCTTCACACATTTTCTCATTAGTAGCACCAAATATAATATCATCAACATATACTTGAACAATGAGTAAATCATGATTGTTTGTTTTTCTAAAAAGTGTAGTATCAATTTTTCCTCTAGAAAAACCATTTTCAAGTAAAAAGGTACTTAATCTTTCATACCAAGCACGTGGAGCTTGTTTAAGTCCATAAAGTGCTTTGGTAAGTTTGAAAACATGATTTGGTTTATTTTGATCAACAAAACCAGGAGGTTGGTGAACATAAACTTCCAAATTTAAGAAACCATTTAAAAATGCACTTTTGACATCCATTTGAAAAAGTTTAAGACATTTATGAGATGCATATGCAAGCAAAATTCTAATAGCTTCTAACCTGGCAACATGAGCAAAAGTTTCATCATAGTCAATGCCCTCTTGTTGGTTATAACCTTGAGCTACTAGTCTTGCCTTGTTTCTTACCACTTTACCATTCTCATCCAATTTATTTCTAAACACCCATCTAGTACCAATGATTGAGTGATCTTTTGGTAAAGGTACTAGATTCTATACTTCATTTCTTTCAAATTGTGAGAGCTCTTCTTTCATTGCATCAATCCAAGATTCATCAATAATTGCTTCATCAATTGTTCTTGGTTCTAGCTGAGAGATCAATCCCAGATTGTTCTCCAGAATTTGCAATGATCTCCTAGTTCTTACACCATCTTCAGTATTTCCAATAATTTGATCTGGTGGGTGATTTGTAACTAATTTCCAAGTCTTAGGAGGTGCTGGAGATGTAGACTCTTGATTTGGATCATCATTTTGATTTCTCATAGTCACATCTTCTTCATCATCAATTTGCATAATGCTTGGTTGATCTTCAAACTCATCAAATTTGACATGCATACTTTCTTCCAAGGTTTGAGTTCTCAAGTTATAGATTCTATAAGCCTTTGATGTTAGAGAATACCCCAAGAAGATTCCCTTATCTGACTTTGAATCAAACTTGCCTAGGTTGTCTTTGATATTCAGGATATAACAATAACAACCAAAGATGTGAAAGTAAGAAATATTTGGTTTTCTATCTTTCCAAAGTTCATAGGGTGTCTTGTTTAAAACCTTTCTGATGGTCACTCTATTTAAGATGTAGCAAGCAGTATTGATAGCCTCAGCCCAAAAATACTTTTCAACATTTGATTCATTAATCATTGTTCTTGCCATCT
This sequence comes from Trifolium fragiferum, assembly GCA_954870985.1. Lineage (NCBI taxonomy): Eukaryota > Viridiplantae > Streptophyta > Magnoliopsida > Fabales > Fabaceae > Trifolium > Trifolium fragiferum. The sequence goes on along the minus strand of OX940789.1, from coordinate 14,395,041 downwards.
CTTGTAGAGTTCTATTTTTCCTTTCCACAACCCCATTCTGTTGAGGTGTTCTAGGACAAGAAAAATTATGAGATATACCATTATTATCAAAGAAGGTTTCGAAGAGAGAGTTTTCAAATTCTCCTCCATGATCACTCCTTATGGAGACAATATTCAGGTTTTTCTCATTTTGAACTTTTAGGCAAAAAGACTTAAAAGCTTCAAATGACTCATCTTTGTGTTTCAGAAAAAGCACCCAAGTGAATCTTGAAAAGTCATCAACAATGACAAAACCATAGTTCTTACCACCAAGACTTGTAGTTTTGACAGGTCCAAATAAATCAATGTGTAGCATTTCAAGAGGTCTTTTAGTTGAAATAAAAACTTTAGGTTTAAAACTACTTTTAACTTGTTTTCCTCTTGTGCAAGCTTCACATACTTTATCTAGATCAAAACTAATCTTAGGCAATCCATTTACCAAATCAAGCTTAGAAAGTTTAGATATAGTTTTCATACTAACATGACTAGCCCTTTTATGCCATATCCATTTATCTTTTTCAAGAGAAACAAAACATGACTCAATTGGTAAATCATCTAAGTATACTACATAAACATTCTTAATTCTTGATCCACTAAATAGAATTGTTTCACATGAAGATTGCTTAATTTCACATGTGTTGGTTTTAAATATAACTTCAAAGCCATTATCACATAATTGACTAATGCTTATCAAGTTATGCTTAAGACCTTCAACATAATGAACATTATCAATCTAAGCAGAACCAACCTTACCAATAGTACCCATGCCTTTGATGTGAGCTTTTTCATTGTTTCCAAAAGTAACAGATCCACCATCCTTTTCTTCAAATGTAAGAAAGCTTTTTCTATCTCCAGTCATATGTCTTGAGCAACCACTGTCCAAGTACCATGGCTTTCTCTTGATTGCTAGAAGACACTCCTACATTTGATTTTAATAAGTTTTTAGGTACCCACAGATTCTTGGGTCGTTGATTGTTAGTGAAATCTTGTTTGTAAGGTCATTTCTTATGTTGATAAGATGTTCTTCTATGAGGAGGTGCATGAAATTTCTTTCTGAGAATGTTCTCTAGTTTTAGAAAAATGTTGTTTTCTAGCTTTCTTTTTAAAACAAAATGGTTCAATGTGTCCTTCCTTTTGACAAAAGTTACACTTATATCTTTGAGTCTTCTTTCCTTTCTGAGGATGAAAAAAGTTTTTATATAATTTCTTATTTTGGCTAGGATCATATGCTTTATCAAAGATTCCACTTTGTGGTCCTAAGATTTTATCAAAGGTTTTTGTAGAGATAACAAATTTTGTTAAATCATTTTCAAGTTCAGAAACTCTTTCTCTTAAAACTTCATTTTCCTTTTTAACCTTTGAACATTCTTGAACATTCTGATCTTTCCTAATTTCCTCAATTTGCTTAGACATATCTTTGTGAGCATTTTGCATGTTATCAACCATTCTTTTTAAGATAATGTTTTCAGCCTTATATTCATCTTTTTCATTGTTAGCCTTAGGTACTTCATCCCTAAGTTTACCATTTTTTTGATTTAAAATCTGAGTATCATATAGTAAATTATCAAAGAGATGTTCAGATTTTTGACAAGATGAGCAAGGTTCAAGATTTACCTCATTTGTTACTGAATGTGTCATGAGGCACACATTTGCTTGTTGTTCTTCTTGTTCCTCCTCTTCTGGTTCTAGATCATCCCAAGTGGCTATCATGGATTTCTTCTTAAAGAATGGTTTCTTTTGATTTGGACATTCATTCTTATAATGCCCAAATTGCTCACATCCATAGCATTTGATCTTGCTCATATCTACTTCTGGTTTGGCTCCACCTCTCTTGTATTGAAAGGTTCTCTTGAGTTGGTTTCTTCTCTGCATTAGTCTCTGAATTCTTCTTGAGAGAAGAGCCATTTCTTCACTGTCATCTTCTTGGATTGCTTCATCATTCTCCAGACTGTTTTCATCAATCTGAGAACATTCTCTAGTTTGAGTATCTAGAGTAATCATCTTTTTCTTCACTGGTTTGTCTTCTTGAAGAATTGATTCATGAGCTCTCAGGGATCCAATGAGGTCTTCAAGTTTCATTGTTGATAGATCCTTTGACTCAGTGATTGCAGTTACAATGTGTCTCCAATTCTTTGTTAGACACCTAAAGAGCTTTCTTATTCTTTCATGTGTGGTATATGTTTTTCCTAAGGAGTTGAGCTCATTTATGATAATTGTGAATCTTCCATACATTTGATCTATTGATTCATCTTCTTGCATTTCAAAGAGCTCAAACTTCCTTACACCAATATCAATTCTAGTCTCTTTGACACGACTAGTTCCTTCATGGTGAGTTTGAAGAGTTTCCCACATTTCTTTGGCAGTTTTGCACTCCATGATTCTATCATACTCTTCTCTATTCAAAGCACTCTTAATGAATAATTTTGCTTTGGTATTTAAGAGTACTCTTTCAGATTCTTGAGTGGACCATTCACCTAGTGTTTTTGGTGTAGAAGTATCCTTGACCATTGGCACATATTCTCCAACTTCAATTACTGACCACATGTTGTTATCTTGTGATCTGAGAAATAGTTCCATCTTATCTTTCCAGTAGTAATAGTCATCTCCTTCAAATAGAGGTGGTCTATTTGAAGATCCTCCTTCAGATATAAACTTTGCGCCTTTAGACATAACTTCCTTCCTTGATCTTTCCTCTTAGCACTTATTAGATGCTTTATCCTAAGAGGCAGGCTCTTGATGCCAATTGAAGTAGCAATGTTTTTCACAAGAAAGGGGGGTTTGAATTGTGAACCTTTAAAAATGACCTATTAAAATTAATGGACAAACACTTTGACAAAATAAAGTGTTAGAATATTCTGAGAACGTTTGTTAGTTATAAGTGGTAAGACAAAGAACGTTCTCAAATCAATCTCAGAATGATAACACAAGCAAATAAATTATATTGTGTGTGTTGTGAATGCATAAATATAAAGAGATAAGGGAAGAGAGAAACACACAACAATTTATACTGGTTCACCCCTTAACTTATGGGTTACGTCCAATCCTCACGCTCCTTGTGAGTTTATCCACTATGAGATGCTAACGATCCCAAAAATACAACCTTTCTTCTTGCAATCTTCAACCAAGATCCAAGATCCCTTTAAGCCCTACAAGCTTAAAGATACCCCAGTCCTCCAGAGTGGTAAGGGTATACCAAACCACTCAAACAATACAGCCCTATTGACTTGAGTGAACCTTTTACAAAGTATGATGATAAGGTTTCTAAGCTTTAAACAAAACTCACCAAGTTAGAAGCTTAGAGAAGTAAAATTCTCAAATCACTCAAAAGAATTTATACTAATCCTAGTATAGAATTACAGAGAAGGAGTGAAAGAGATCAAAGAAGAGCTTGAGAAAATAACTTGTATGATGATGACAAGTTGGTAAAGTTGTAGTAAAAGTTCTTTCTCTTCAAGGTCACCAAAGGGCTCTATTTATAGCTGAGATATGTCCTTTCCTTGCTTGGTGACAAAGTATAGCCGTTTGCAACGGATATATGCCTGAAGCTTCTTCAATAATATGACACCTCATTAAATTCAAAAGTTGCTGGGCTTCAGAGAACGTTCTGAGAATGTTTTCGAATCTGAGCTTTGTCTTTGAATCACAAAGGAGCGTGGTAGATGAGCTGGCAGTGAGCTGTGATAAATTCAAATGAGATTCTTCAGCAAGAAAAGCCGTTGATGATCTTTTAGGCACGTGATGCACAGTTTCCAAGGAGATTGGATATTTAAATGTTATGAACAACATTCTCCAAGAACGTTCTGAGAACGTTCTCCAATCTGGGTTCATGATGAACTTGTTCTTCAAGCCAAAACTCTCACACATGTGAGATGCCAGCTGCTACTGATCAGGTGTGTAGCTTTAGGGTACGAATCAACACTATTCACTTGTACCTTGTGTCCTCAAAAGTCTTTGGAGAGAGAGAGGATTGCATGGGAGAATGTTCATTAAATATTTCATGAAGTACACTTCCACTCATAGATCCAAATTCGTTGTGCACATCTGATTGGTCCATGAAAAATCAATCCATGATAAAAATGAACAGCTTGTGATCTTGTCTCTTGAAATAACTTCACTTGCACATGCTTATTTCTCAACCTTGGCCAAAGAGGAAAGCTTCACATTTCTTCATAAAAATTCCTTGCCTTATTTGATATGTGAACTGTTGTGATCTTGTGAGTTACTACCCTGAAAAGTGTTTCCTTGTCTTTGTACAATGTTCACTTTAAATAAAAAAGTGATTAGTCTTTGAACCTCTTGTTCTTGATTAATATGAGCGTGATATCCTGAGAACGTTTTGAGATCGTTCTCCCAATCATGTTCTTATTCAAAATAAATGAATAATCTTGATATAAAATGCTCAATTAATCCTGTCTTACTAAAACACTCACAAGCACTTGTTAGATAACAAAAAGATCATAATTACATTAAAATATAATCAAGATGTTTGTTATCTTTAAAACATCAAATTAGGATTTTGCCTCAACAAAGTGGTCTCGTGATATCTGATCTCGATGAAAGGGAAGATGTCCTTGACAGCGTCTAGAGGCCTGAGTCGGCATATAGTCTAGGAATGCATTAGGGTAGATAGAAGCTACTTTGGGAGAAAAACTGTAGAGGATAGGAGGATAATACGCTTGATTGATTATTTGTGTTTGACATATATATTCCTATTTTACACCTCATCCCCACTTTCTAAACTTGTACGATGTCTTAGCCCTGTGTTTGTTTTGTCTTGTATTTTTATCCATATATTTAGATCCCATCAAAGAGGAGTTCAAGACTGAAGAGGGTGCAGTTCTTTCTACTCCTTATACAGTTGGCGATGTAGGTGCCAGTATCACACAATGATAATCAAGGTCTTGTTTGGATAACCAGTGTGTCTTTTGTTGTCTTATCCTTTTGAGTCTTTTGAAGTATGATGGATTTTCTATGTTTGGTTCCACGTGTACAACGCGGTATCAGATAGATCCGCAAACACCTTTGTCTTTATGATATAAATAAAATAAATTTGTACTTATATTTGCTATCCATTGTTTATTTATTTAATTTTAAATTTCTCTCCTATTTCAACGGTATAAATGGGTTAGAATAATTACTTCGGTTTCACCGAGACGTTGGGGCGTCTCAACAATAATATTGATAAATATGATGAAAATTTCTGAAGATTGACCAAGTCATTGAGATGATTTAAAAAAATAAATAAATTCGAATTTGAACTTTGCTTTGAAGAATTTAAACTAAGTTTATGTTATTTTGGTGGATTTGTAGGAATTTCGATAATTTGAACTTTGCTTGTATTATTAGTCAAGTGGCTTGTTTTTTTTGTTGCCGCCGTTTGATCATATCACGACTTGGTTGGTTTGTTGATTTCTCATGTGCTTTATCTTCGTGATTTAAAAAAAAAAATAGGTAGGTTGTTTAACGATTTTTCATATGTTTGGTGCTTGCAATGATTTATATTAAGTTGAGTGTCTAATTTTAATATGCATATATAGTAGTAAATGAAAAGAAAAAAAAAAGAAAGGAAACACCGGGCCGGCCCGAAAGCCAAAGAGCCCGATCCGGGCCAGACTCGGGCCTTAATTTTGGAGGTTCTTTTTTACCTGGGCTTTTTAGCCCGGCCCGATGTAGCCCGTGGCCCGACCGGGCCGGCCCGAAATTTGCCGGGCCGCCTGTTTTGACCGCTCCATATATATCAAGTTGTTGGAACAAATAAAGCGACAAAAATAAATATATTGTTGAACGCAAGAGAGCTCAAAACAAATTAAACAACAATGGAAATTTATTTAAATGAATGCAAAACTTTAACCTAAAGGTTTGTAACAAATTCCAGCAATCATAATTATAAGGATGCGTTGTTCCATCACATATATCAAGAAAAATAGGTTATGAATTTACTATAATTAGTCCATTTTGCATAACGATATTCCTAAGGTATTATTTGAATAATAATAATGTGCCTCCTTTTAGTTTTTGTTCTTATAATCAAGATAAATTATATTTGTATCAAACAAAAAATTATAATAGTATTAATGAGGGTTTTGTTTGAAAACAAAATATGCATGTACATAGAGGCTTATATTTAAGGACATAACTTTTTTAAAAAGGAATTATAGTTTTCATCACTATTATTTCGCTTTCGATAAGTTTATTTCAATTGTCTATCATGAAAAGTTAAAAAAAGAGAAATAAGAAATATTTATTGCAAGTAAAGTGGTGCATTGAGGGAAAGAAACTATAAACATATGACACATTGATGTATCTTAGAGACATTTAATAATATCTTTTTAATGAATGGTTTTTTACAACCCCTAAGGGCTAAAAACTATTTAATTAAAGTTAGCAAAGCATGAAATTTTTTGTATAAAGTGATAAAAAAAATTCTATTTATTATATACAAAAGAAGAAAATATGGCTCAAATTATGTATTATTTTTATGTCTTGATTGTATTTCTTTCCTTATTTCTTGTTGCAACTAATAGTAGTAAAAGTAAGTCATTTACACACCTTTTACAAATATCTAATTTATCTTATATACTAGTAAAATATATTTTATTACTTTTTAGTGACAAATCTTTTTTTTTTTTTTTTTTTTCAGACGTTATAAATACCAATATTCCTTGCAAGATACCCTATGATTGTCGTGATATTACGTGTATTGCTCCTAGAGTTCCATGGTGTGTTTACGGTTATTGTAAATGCACTTAAGTTGAAACTAATTTATTTTTTTTATAATTAAGTTGAAAATAACTTTATATTGTTTGTAACCGTATAATTTTATTTAATTATATCTTGTAATATTGGTACGCTTATAATTTTTACACACTTTTATTTAATTAATATTTCTTTGCCTTTCAATGGTGGTTTAAGGTTGCAATAATAAAGATTATATATGCTTGGTCTAGTTATGCGATATTTGAATAGTTTGTATGAAATTATAGGTTCAAATTTCATCGTCTCTTTGGTTGTCACAAAAAAAATGTGGTTGTGTCACAGTTCTGGATTTGGAAAGGGTCTTTCTAAAATAAATTAAATATTGTGCAATAAATTTATTATTGTCACTTGGAGAAGGACCTTTTTGAATAAATTAAAAGTTTGAAATAAATTTGTTGTTTTTTTTAATTGAGGCAAAAATTTGTTGTCTAAAAGAAATGATGTTATGAATTTATTTAAACAAGTGTATGAGGTCGTCTTAAATACAGAAAATAAAATAACTATAAAATTCAAAGTTAATTTGCATCAATTGATATATATTTAAATTTTTTGACATATAAGTTAGCATAAATAATTATAAAGTTAATAGTAATATTGAATATAAAGTTAATAGTAATATTGATAAACCAGGCTGTAAAGTTTTCAGAATTATGCAAATCAGGAATAAGAGTATCTGCAGCTAGCATTACTTGTCTTACAGGTGCCAGAAGAGGGATAAAATCTAAAGCAAACAGATCTAAAGTGTATACATGAATAAATATACATCAAAGAAGAAATTGAAAAATTAAGCAAAAAGTAGTAATAAGCATGTTACTGCAACATGCACTACGCTCTACTAGGGTTCGTCTATGAAATTTTGTTCTGTGGTAAGATAGATGTCTTACACAATGTCTGGGACAATGTGTCTGTAGTCGAGGTGTCATAGACAACTGGTTCGACAACTAGTTATAAGGATCACACATTATTGCAATACTGAAGTAAACAAAAGCAATAAACAACACCAGTAATTTGTTAACCCAGTTCGGCGCCAAACAGCCCTACTCTGGAGGATACCAATCCAGGAAGTGAACACTACTACACCGAATTATTACTTAGTTTTACAACCACACCAAACACCTTTTTGGCATGTATGCCTTTTCTTAATCCTAGCAGTCTTCTACCCAAGGGCTAACTCCCTCTGAATATGATAACCTACCCAACTCTCTCTAATCACTAATCTCAAGTGACGAAACTTTAAACTTCTGATCAGTTTAAAAGACAAAGTTGAATGACAACATTCAACGACACAAAGCATCAAAGTATCAAGAACAATACTAAGAGCCACTTGGTGTTTTGCACCGTGGGTACAAAACTTTACACTCACAATCTTCAGTTATTGTGGGTTGAGTTTTAAGCTCTATGTTGAGTCCTTTATATAGGCATGTCAATCTTAAGATAATCTTCAATCTTTTAGATGCACATCAATAAGACTTAGTTTTAAACAAACTTGCTTTAAAACATACTACACAAAGATAAAGAATTAATCTCTATCCACTAATTAAATACGAATCCAATCGTATCTAACACATCGGATTAATAACAAACTTTATCAGTAATCCTAATCTCAGCCTGTTACTAAAAGATTCGCATTTTATTCAAATTAAAACAAACACGCGTGCTTAATGGATAAACATTATCTTTTAAGCTGAACTGGGTCAAGATGTCCTACCCACATGTCTTGGGACATCTTGTTCGACATGCTGCCTAAGCATGTTCTGAACCCAGTGACAAGATGTCTAGGACATCTTGTTCAACATGTTGTATCTGCACATCTTCAATATCCACAAGTGGTTTAGACTTAATTACTTCAACATTGGTGCTTCAGTTAAGTCACTCTGACCAAGTTGTTTTAGCCTTATGATGCAGCCAATCTCAGAAGAACTACAATCTCCCCCTTTGGCAAATTATGGCTAAAACAACCACAAACCACTTTGTTGAGTGTGCATTCTTCAGTCTTCAATCTTCAAATTCTTCAATCTTCAAATTGATCTCTGTTGATGCAATCTTCTATTCTGAAATCTTCAGGTCTTCAATGTCTTTGATCTTCAGAATCTTGTGTGTCTTCAATATTCAAGACTTCTTCAATCTTGAATGTGTGATGAACCTTTTCTAGTATGAGACAGTCTTAGTCTAGTGACTTAGTGAACCAAAGTCTTGAGTTGCAGCGGAAATTACTTAATCAGAGTGATTAAGACTCACTAGACTTCTTAGAGGTTCAATTTTAGCATATTAATTATGCTCTGGACACACTTATTTTAGCATAGCTTTTTAGTTTTTAATTTTTTTAAAGCTTGTTATTTTCATCCGTAAAGCATGAGATTGGTTCTACTTGCCAAAGAGCTTATCTTATCATCAATTATTACTCCCCATTTTTACCATAATTTGACAAAGGTAAGGAAAATATTCATTGATATAAAGAAAGCATACAAGGTGCACTATATAATTTTTTTAAGTGCCGGATGTCAAAGTCTCCAATGTCTAGGACATTTGGTAGACCACATTACTTACAGAAGATGAACAGAAAAAAAAAAAAAAAATACATAAGTACTTATTTTCCTATTACCCAAGGTCTGTTCTTCAAGCTTCTTCACCATCTCCACCTTCTTCATTCTCTTCTCCTTCTGCAGCAGCATCTTGTATGGACTTGATCAAATTGTCCACATGTTGTTTTCTTACTGTGCTGGTCTTGATGGTTTCTCCCAAGGTCTTTGATATTTGCATCAGTTCAGCAAGAACATCTTCTTTGTTTGCTGTAGGCATAGAGCTTGATGCTTCAGCAGCTATCTTCATCTTTGGGAACACAATGTCTGGGACATGTGTACTAACAAAGAGCTTGTAGTCAAAACTCAGGATTGAAGGCTTCTTGTTTGGAACTTCTTCAGGATACAGGATATAAGGCAATAGGCAGCTTTACTGCATATATGTCAGCATGCTTCATGGTTTGACTAAAGACGTGATCACCAAAGTTGAGCTTCTTCTTTGTTCCTATGAGGAAGATCATCTTTGCTAGCATTGGAGTGATCCCAGAGCCATGATTGGTTGGTGCCCAGTTTGCAGCTCCAATCCTATTTAGGATAGCATACTTCACACTCAGGCAGCCTGTAGATAATAACCCTTTCTTAGGCCATTCACTCACTTGGCCTCGAGTTATCTCTATGGTTATCTCTTGCAGGAGATCAACTTCATCAGTTTCAGTCAATGGATTTCTTCCAAGATATTCATTGATGGTTGTAGGAGAGAACTTTACATCTTTTCCTCTTACTCTGACTTTCCTGAATTCTTCACCACCTTCACTACAGGCACTTGTGATGTTCACTATGAACTCTTTCACAAGCATCTCATAGCAATCTCCCAGGTCCTTGACAGTCTTCATCAGCTCAGCTTTCTCCAATAGCTCCATAATCTCTTCACATTCAAGAGCTTCTTGATTGAGTTCTCTTTCTTGAGCTATTCTGCGCTGGTAGACAAACCTCCACCTTTGAGCACTTTCTTCAAAATGGAAGGAAACCCTATCCATCGGTGCTGGTGGGATGTTTGCAGGAATTCTTCTTCCTCCAATCCTTTTCTTCCCTGAGGTCGTGATGTCTAGGAATCTGCTTCGACATCAGTGTCAGAGTCACTGATAGCAACGAGCTACTTCTTTTTCTTTGAACTTTTCTCTCCGGTAGCTTTCTTCTCAGCTTTCCTTTTCCCTTTCTTCTCAGCGATGGGTGTCTCCATCTGCTTAGACCTATACGTCTTAGCTTTTCCTTTGACTGGAATGCTAATTCGTATCCGTTCACTTTCATCAGAACTTTCCTCTTCAAAGCTTTGTTGAGGTTGAATTCTCTTATTCATTCCTTGAAGAATCTTGGACAGGGGGACCTCATCTTCATCTTCTAGTTTTTCTTGCTCTTGATCTTGAACCTTTTCTTGTTCAGGAGTTGGAGCGAGACCAGATGTCGAAGCATTTGGTTCGACATCATGTGCTGGAACCTCTTCTAAGGGCATAATTTGATCCAAGTTAGAATCAACTCCTTTTTCTTGAGGTTCTGATGGAATGTTGATGGTTTCTGACGGAGGAACTTCATTAGCTGGAGGGGAGATCTACTCAGCAACCTTGACTTGATGTTAATCAGTTGATGTCTCATCAGATGGTTTGACATGTGGTTCTTCTGAAATCTTTTGTGATTCTTGATTCTCAGAGGGTTGGCATTCAGGATTTGTAGACTCTTGTTCCTAAATTTTGTCATTCCCTGTTGCATGAGCTTTCGTCTTTTTAGGGTTCCTCTTCTTCTTTGAACCCTTGGTCTTCTTCTTCTTGATTGCGCCTTCTGTTGGAGGAATCATGCTGATTGGTACAGCGTTGGTGATAACCCCTTGTTGATCAACGCATATGTCTTCAACCTTAGGCATTTGAGAGGATGCCTCGTTTGTAGTTGTCTTTGACTCATCTTGGTTCGAGTTGTTGTTTTGAGATGATTGTTGAGACATTGTTGATGAGAGTTCTTTTGAGAAGAATGAGTTTCTGAGTTTGGAGAAAGATGTCTGACAAGATGTTGAGACGTTTGGTAGTGTCACATATGAGGTCTTAGTAGCCTTTTATAGATTGATGGAGAACTTAAGGCTACCTCTTTTTACGTGTAGATGTTTAATGTTTCTTTACTCTGCACGTTACCTCTATAATGTCTATAACACGTTTTTGAGCCTGTGAATAGCCAGAGGCAGACTAAGTCTCCCAACCAAAATCTCTTCAGCTTCTTGTCCATTGTACAGATGTTGGGACATCTGGTAGGACATCTTGTCAACTTCTTCCTTGGCAGACAAGCAAGCTATTTCTGGACCATTGTTTTGAGTTGTCCAAGTATAGCACTTATCCTTTAACTTTGTACCTTTCATCACTACCTCTTGATCATTAGCAATGGTGCATTCATGGTTGTTAAAGTGCACTTTTAGTCCTTGTTCACATAGCTGACTAATGCTAATCAAGTTTGCAGTGAGACCTTCTACTAGTAGAACATCATCTAGGCATGGAGTGTTTGGACCAGATAATTTTCTAATGCCTATGACTCTACCTTTAACTTCATCACCAAAAGTAACACTTCCTTTTGAATGAGACCTTAATTCTCTAAGGTATCTCTCATTTTCAGTCATATGTTTAGAACATCCACTATCAAAATACCAATTTTTATGTGGAGATATTCTTAGAGGAGTATGAGCCTTTTGAGTTGGTGTTGACTTACATACTTTAGTCAGAACTTCCCTGTGTTTCACCCTTGGAGGTAGGACCTTCTTTTTGTTCTGACTTGGTGACTTAGGCTTCTGAGGGTAGCCATGGAGGTAGAAGCATTCTGAGATTATATGCCCAGTTTTTCCACAGTGTTTACACCTTTTCAGTGGTCCCTTGTACTCTTTGTATTGAGAGGACACATGTTGAGCATGATGTTGGGACATGTGGTCTGGCATATGCTTCCTCTGTTGAGCTGGAGGCTGATACCTTTTTTCAAACCTTTTCTGCTTGTGTTGAGTCAGATGATGTGTCTTTGTCACCTGTTTCTTTTGTCTAGCAGGTTGTTGAGGTTTGGATCATGTCTTCTTATTCTTGTGCTGAGAAGGATGTTGTGACTTGTGGTTTGACATCTGGTCCTGAGAGCTATTCTTTGGGGAAATTTTCTTCTCAAGAGCCTTGCTGTAGTTGTCATACCCTAACCCCTTCTTGTCACTTGGATTTCTACCATGTTCAATAACTTCTTCAAGCATGTCAGTTCCCTTGTTTAACATTCTCACAGATTTTGTCATCTCAGTGAGTTTTGAGTTTGACAAGGTAACTTGTTCTTTCAAAGCAGTTGTTGATGCTTCTAGTGCCTCCTTTTCTTAAGCAAGTAATGTGACTTGTTCTCTCAAGCTAGTTGTAGAAACCTCTAGTGCTTCCTTCTCTTGAGCTAGTTTCTCCATCTCCTCATCTTGTTTTCTTATGAGTTCACAAGATTGTTCCCATTTAATGGTGAGATTGTTGTATTTCTCATCCTATTCTTCTTGTAGGAGATCTTCATTGCTCGTGCTGCTGCTGGTATCAAATGTTCCAGTGAAGGCTTTATTTGTTGGTTCTTCTTCTTTCTCTTCCTCATAATCAGATAAAGTAGCTGCCATTCCCTTTTTCTGTTTCCTGAGAAAGTTTGGACATTCTGGTCTGATGTGTCCAAATCCTTCACATTCAAAACATCTTACTTCTTTGTTTTGCTCAGAAGTATTCTCCTCCTTGGTCTTGCCATGTGACTTGATGTTGGACCTCTTGTCTGGGACATTTGTCCTATACTTGGCTTGTTGCTTATTTAAGGCTCTGTTAAAATCCTTTGTAAGGTAAGCTAAAGCCAGTGATAACTCATCATCATCTTGGCTTTCCTCAGATTTAAAAGCCAAGTTCTTCATCTTCTTCTCTGGTTTATCATCCAGAGACATCTCAAAAGTTTGTAATGAGCCAATAAGTTCATCAAATTTCATTGTGCTCAATTCTTGAGATTCTTCGATTGCAGTCACCTTCATGTTAAATCTCTTAGGCAGTGATCTAAGGATTTTTCTGGCTAACTTTTCTTCAGTTATCTTCTCACCTAGGGCAAAGGTTGAATTTGCTATATCTCGTATTCTAGTGTTGAACTCAGATATAGTTTCTTCATCCTCCATCCTCAAGTTTCTCAACTTTTGTGGTGAGAAATTGCCCTTCATGCCTTTTGATCCATGGATTTGATTAAGGCAATCATTCTTGATTTCCAATAGTCATAGTTTGATCCACCCAGAACTGGTGGTCTGTTTATTGATCCTCTATTCCTGTCCATCTTGAACAAGATTTTGTCTCCCTGGAGCTCACCCAGCAGGTTAGGGTGCCTGCTCTGATGCCAATTGAAATTCTGTTCTCTGGCAGGACAGATGTCTTACACAATGTCTAGGACAATGTGTCTGTAGTTCAGATGTCCTAGACAACTGGTTCGACAACTAGTTATGAGGATCACGCGTTATTGCAATACTGAAGTAAACAAAAGCAATAAACAACACCAGTAATGTTAACCCAGTTCGGTGCCAAACAGCCCCACTCTGGAGGATACCAATCCAGGAAATGAACAATACTACTCCGAATTATTACTTAGTCTTACAACCACACCAAACTCCTTTTTGGCATGTATGCCTTTTCTTAATCCTAGCAGTCTTCTACCCAAGGGCTAACTCCCCCTGAATATGAGAACCTACCCAACTCCCTCTAATCACTAATCCCAAGTGACGAAACTTTAAACTTCTAAGTTTAAAAGACAAAGTTGAATGACAACATACAACGACACAAAGCTTCAAAGTATCAAGAACAATACTAAGAGCCACTTGGTGATTTGCACAATGGGTACAAAACTTTGGACTCACAATCTTCAGTTATTGTGGGTTGAGTTTTAAGCTCTATGTTGAGTCCTTTATATAGGCGTGCCAATCTTCAGATAATTTTCAATCTTTCAGATGCACATCAATAAGACTTAGTTTTAAAACAAACTCCACAAAGATAAAGAATTAATCTCTATCCACTAATTAAATACGAATTCAATCGTATCTAACACATAGGATTAATAACAAACTTTATCATTAATCCAAATCTCAGTCTGTTACTAAAAGATTCGTGTTTTATTCAAATTAAAACAAACACGCGTGCTTAATGGATAAGCATTCTCTTTTAAGCTGAACTGGGTCAAGATGTCCTACCCACATGTCTTGGGACATCTTGTTCGACATGCTGCCTAAGCATGTTCTGAACCCAGTGACAAGATGTCTAGGACATCTTGTTCAACATGTTGCATCTGCACATCTTCAATATGCACAAGTGGTTTAGACTTAATTACTTCAGCATTGGTGCTTCAGTTAAGTCACTCTAACCAAATTGTTTTAGCCTTATGATGCAGCCAATCTCAGTAGAACTACAACCTAGCAAGAGCCGACCTGACCGAATTACTGCATCATCACCGAGGTAATCAAACCTCACAATTTGTAGTGGTGCGGAACACGTAGCTAGACATGGCAATAAAATCATATCCACGGGTATCCGCCAGGGACGGATGCAGAAACTTTAGTATGTGGAGTTAAGGTCATTTTTTTGTAAACATTTATAAAAATATATATAAATGCGCAAATACTATTCAATTATTTTTTATAAACCTGTTTAGAATGATGTGAACAATGTATTTAGATCGCCGTCTCTTCACTTAATTTTAATTTATTTAGATTGTCTAACGGTTATTGGGGATCAAACTATGATCCTCCATACTGAGTATGGTGTCAATCACCAATTAGAGAAGGGTGTAAAATTAGCAAAGGTTAACTTTATATACTATGTGTGAGGCTTGCACTATGTATAAATGTGTTTTTAGATTCACTAATTTATACTACTACTACACCATATAAATTAATTAAGTGTGTGCTTGTTGTGTAGGACGAGTGGGGTCATCACCATATTTATAATGGGTCAATGCATCAAATTAGATCATTCTTGGTAAAAAGTATGTGTAACACGTGGGGGCAATTGACCCAATATAATGTGAATAGATCCGTGCCTGGTACTCCATCGTACCATTTCCATTTTGATGGGGAAAATTCGAGTTGATTGAATTTTGGATTGAATTTGGGTTTTTCCGATTTTAAAAGATATAAATGGGGCGGGTAATGGGGACATTGTCTTAAACAGAAATATGTTCTAAATTTATTAAAATGTGCCAATAAATAACAATATTTAGGGATAAGAGTTCGAATTTTAGTATACCTAAATATTCACTTTGAAAAGTGAAATTTTAATTATTATGTTATTTGATAAAAAAAAACAAATTGTCACCTTGTCAACTAATAAAAAAATAAATAAATTTATATAGGAGTTTATTTTTCAGGATAAAACAATTTTTCGTCACTATTATATCTCTCTGGATTTATTTTTCAATTTCTTCACTATTATTTTTCATCACTATTATATAGGGGTTTATTTTTCATCACTATTATTTCTCTCTGGATTTGTTACATTGTCTATCGTGATATGCTAAAAGAGGAATATAAAATATATGTCAAGTACTCAAGTGATTGTAAAATACACACACAGTGTGTGTGTGTGTGTGTGTGAAGGGATGAATCAAGTGAACCAAAGAGACAAACATGACACATAAATATACCATTGAGACATTTAACAATAAAAAAATTTATGAATGGTTTCTTGCTTTATTAAAAAAAAAATGAATGGATTCTTGCAACTCCTCAGCCCTTAAAAACTATTTTATTAAAGTTAACAAAACATGAAAAATTTTCTTATAAAATGATCAAACAATTTCATATTTATTACATACAAAGGAGAAAAAATATGGGCCAAATTTCACATTTTGTTCATATTTTGATCATATTTCTTTCTCTATTTCTTCTCACAACCAATAGTAGTAAGTCATTTTTTACATCATTTGCAAATATCTAATTTATCTTATATAAAAAATTTCATCACACATTTTTGTAACTTTTTTTTTGTTCATGTTAGTCATTACAACTTCTAGTATTCCTTGCAAGCTACCCGGTGATTGTCCATCAATTATGTGCACTCCTCCTCTAACTCGGTGGTGCATTGATAATTTGTGTTCGTGTGTGTAAGTGTAACAATTAAGTTTAAAAATTAATTCTATGTTATTGTGATTATATAATGTTATATTGTTATTTTTATGTTGTAATATTTGTATTTTTATAATTTCCCTTACACTTTTTTTTTTTTGTCAAATTTCCCTTACACTTTTAAGCTTGGGTTCAAGAATGTGTCGGCCGAATAGATCATCTGTTTCCAAAATGTCACATTTATTTAATTAATAAGATTTTATTATTATTTTTATTATTATTATTATTATTATTATTATTATCATTATTATTATTATTATTATTATTATTATTATTATTATTATTATTATTATTATTATTATTATTATTATTATTATTATTATTATTATTATAAAACTAGTAAATAAATTCTTGCCCAGTACAACTCTTGGAGAGGTAGATCAAGAACATATGCATTTTATGGTAATTAAGAAAATATAATAATGTTAAGTGTATATAAGATTTTTGAAGCTAAATAGAAACACCAGCATTTGATGCACAATAAAAATAAATAAATTGTTTGAGGTGCGTTGATTGGTAATGACAAAATAAAAAATTTATTGTTTTTACAATCGAATTTTGATTTTAAGTTTATTAATGTACCGTTTGGTCCAACTGTTTTTACGTGTAAAAATCATTTTAACCATAAAATTAGAAGTTATAACTTTAAAACTAAAATTAAAGTTGTTTGGTGAATCTAAACTTTTTTTTAAAAAAAATAGTTAAAAGTTTTTTTTTTAAATTAAAAGTTTTTTTTTATTATAATAGGGTTAAAAGATGTTTGACAATATATTATAATTTTTTCTTAAATAAATAAAATATTAAAAGTGATCAAATTTTCACAAAACAGAACCAACATTAAGTTTGTTTTTTTTTTGTAAACAATAGCTTTTTTAAAAAATATAAACTTTAAATTATAACCGTCCGATCATAATTGGATGGTCCATATTCACCGACTGCAGTACAGTCAACTGCATAAGAGTGTAGGATTGATATGACCTTCTTAAACATCAAAAGTTAGGGTACCTTTTGGACCCATAATGACCTTGGAATCATAATCTATAACCTTTAATTTATACTCCCTCCCACCTTTTTTATAAATAAAAATTATTTTTAGATACATTGAACAATTGATGTATTTAGTATATATTTAAGCTAGATACATAAGTGGTTGAATGAATTTAAAAAACAATTTTTGCTTATAAATAAGGCCGGAGGGAATATATAACCTGCGACTTGTGTATTTCACATGTTTTTTTTTTAAATGCTAAATATATTAATAATTCGGTCTCTGCACAAGACGAATAAAGATCGGTAAAAGTTATATAACAACAGCACCGTATATATGCGAACACCGAAAATAAACACCAAACCCCACCTAATCGAGATCTTTCTTCTAATCCCATAATCAGAAAAACAAAGCATACAACAACCACCCACCAAGAGAACGACGAGGGAGGAGAATTAATCGGAATGGCAACCATCCCGACCCTTGCAGCTACGACGACCCCAAAAGAGAGCGACAATAGCGACGACAACCCACAACAAAAACACAGAGAAAACAGTCGGAGATCACAAAACCCACAACACAACAAACACAACAACAAAAAACCCAAAAACAAAAAAGCCGACGACAGCAAGCAGTCAACTGACGAAAGAACAGATGAACACGAAACAGACACACCAAGGGAAGAAAACACAAGCTCTCGCCAAGAAACAAAGCAAACGGAACAAACAGAAAAAGAACTGTAATAGATTCAAATAGAAACAGACGTCGCCGAAACAGGGAAATGCGACCGACGGAGAAAAAAAAAAACCACATAAACAGACTCACACATAGCGAACTACCAAAGAATGACTGTGGCATAAAATGATGCGGAGCCGGAAACCCATCGCACCACTGTCTTGTTTCACATATTCAATGATTAATCATTGTTAAAAAAAATAAAAATAATGGCCATAAGAAAATTATAGAAATCGGTAGATTCAAATCATATATAGGATAAGTTAATGGGACCTCTTGATCATTATGATTTGAGGATCCTATTCCACCAAAATGGGGTAGACCAACTTTATTTTTCTGAATTTTTAGCGTAAAATTAACTGAAATTTCCACTAAAAAACTTTGAAATTTTTTTTCGAAATCTTTTGCATGCCAGTGGGGGGAAAAGAAAACATGCGGGTGGGAAGAGAAATTGTCGAAGATGTGTTTTAGGGCTTTTAGCCTCTTATGTATATATGCTGGCTTTGGGCTTTCCAATGAATTCTCATATTTACAAGGAGGAAAAAACTTAGAAAATTTTATTTCACACCCCACGCCTATATTTTACCACAAAACACATGAAATTCTTCTGTTCTTTTGTGTCAAGTTGTTTGAAGGATATAATTTTAAAATCTTTTAAGATAAATAAATAGAATATATGATATTCAAACCTCAACTACTATATATAATGTGATGTTCTTATCAACCGATTTATATTTAAGGAGACAAAACACCTTTCTTTCAAATGGACTATCAACCATTTTTTATTTTTTTTGATTCAAAAAAAGTTGACAACCATGTTTTAGTTTTTCAAAAATCACATACCCCTAACATATCAAATTACAGAAAATACCTAATAGAAATATTAGGGAAAAAATTGGATTGCTGTAAGAATTTTGTTTGCTTCTATAAGTCAAAAAAGTATTCTAATATTCCGAATGAATTACTGTTATAAACAATAAGATAGGAAAAATAATGTCTTTTTTTTTATTGATTACAATGAAGTCAATAATATAAAGCATGTGACCGACCTCTTTGAAACCAACAACCATTTCTCTTTACTTTCAATATATATATATATATATATATATATATTATTTAATAGGATTTAATTAGTATATATTTTAGAAAAGAGTGGAGGATGTAGAGCAATGAGTAAACAAAAAATTCTATAAAAATAAAGTAAACAAAATAATTGTATATAATTATGGAATTATTTGCACATGCATCTGGCCCAGTTACGGGGTTTTCCATATAATTGACTTAGAAAATTATAATATAATCCAATGCCCTTTTGATAGGAAGAGAAGTGATTATATATCTAGTTCTGATAAGCGTTACATGATTTAAAATCACGTATATAATTGGAGGTGATTATATTATCTTATAGCTAATTCAACTTATCAACCGTGCATGCATGATGCCTATAGTGTGATAATGATCTCAGCTCATACCTCATAGTTCAAGTATATTCCAATATGTAATGAGGTGTGGAAGTTGAATAATAACCATATAAAGAAAAAAGACAAGTTTGAAAATTCTAAAAAAAAAATTAATGTGACACAAAGTCAACTTATTTCATAGAAGTTATTTCAAAACCTCAACCAATACTACCAAAATAAGTATTCTTGTTTTTTAAATTAACAAATGGGTCATGGGAGCCTACAAAAACTCCCTCCCTATATTTTGGCAATTATGATCTTTGAGAATAGTTAGATCCAAAGGGTATATTCTCTCTATGATTCTTTCTCCAATATTATGAAAAGAATTTCAATTCAAACATTAAAGGTTCAAATGTTCACACATTTTGAAGGTAGGGCCATTGTGGAATGCGATAGTCTCATTGAAGCTATTCATCACAAGAATGCCTAGTGTTGATGGTAGAATTGAGAATTTGTTGAAGAGAGCTGAAGTCAACAGAAAGTCAATGTTTTAATAGAATTGGCGAATTGATAAATGAGTCGATTGAAAGAGGGAAGGTTTCGATGAGTATACAAGTTCGAAGTAAAGAAGGCTAACGGGAATAAGGTCTACGTACTTATAACCATAATATATTATCACCTCTATAAACACAGACATTACGGCGTCAATTCAACGCAATATCAATCAATGAAAGCAAATACGAAAATGTTTGTCGATTTTAAGTGCATATTATACTAAAAATGGTTCAATAAATTAAATTAATTTCTATGATATATAGTGCATGTCACTAGAGTGTAGTTACTTAGTTTCAACGTGTTTTATAAATAATATCTTTCACATATGGAGAAAAGGTCGGATACTAATTTTTCATGCATAATTTTAATTAATATATTAGAAACAATCTCGAGTTTAATATTAAAAATTTAAAAATGCACAAAATTTTATATATAATTTGTATATTTATTTCCTTAATATATGCTCTTACATATATCTACATATTCTCTTTATTATACTTATGCAAATCTGAGTTTATCCAGATGGAGCATATCCAAATGGACATGCTTTTCATTTTCCAAAAAACAAAAAAGTAGATTCATTTTGCTTGATTCTTATTGACCAATAATGTGAAACTCATTTTGCTCGACAAATTCACTCAAGTTGATGGTCCAAATTCAATTAACATGTCAACATTTGCCAATGAAAAGTCCAACATGAGAAGCAATTAGAAAACGAAGTTAAGAAAACTCCATATAGCCACTTGGTACTAATAGAACAACAAGGCCAAAAATTTGAAAGAGGGAAAGTGGAATACTTCAGTGCTTGTTAACTAATTTGATCGAAACCTTGTTAACTAATTAGTAAAAATATGATATTTATGAATTTAATTTATATAACTGTCGGTTATACATGCATCTAATAATATATTGACATAATGTATTTTACAATATATGATGTGTCACATTCATTATAAATGATGTAGCAACACATTACTAAATGTATGTATAAAATAATTTTACATTGACACAGCACAATAATTAAGCTTTATATTTATTGATGAATATTTGTATTTTAAAATGTGATAAAAATTTAAACAAACGATCGTTGTTGTCATAGTTTGGTTTAGATCACGATGACCGATTTTACTAGAGAAAATAATAAAATATAATAGTTTGGTTCAGATCTCGATGATCGATTTTGAATGCCATGAAACTAATACTGACTAATAGATGTTGGAATTCATGATGTGGTTTGGTTTAGATCCAAACAGGGGCGTCTCCGATTTTTTGGAGGCCCTGTGGAATTATTAATATTAGGCCTGGTAGGATTATTTAAAATATGATCTAATAAAGGAAAAAGTGCAAGAAAAAATTATTCACAATAGAACAATATCTTTTAGAACATTTTGTAGCTAATAAATCTTTCATTTTAAAATAAAGAGAATTTTCAAATATTTGGACTTCACAATCCCTGATTTAGAAGCCCACAATCCCTGATTTTATACGCTTTATTCACTAATATTACTACCCTATATATTTTTTTGAGACCCTCAGTTTTACGAGGCCCTATGCGATAGCTCATGTCGCACATGCATCGAAGACGCCTCTGGATCCAAATATAAGAAAAATTCAAATAACTTAATAGATTTGAGTTGAAAATTTGGACTCAACGGTCATTAGTTTGTCTCTTATCCTTATATATGGTTAAGTTAGTAGAGACGAAAAATGACAGATAATTTTTTTTTTTAAGTAATCTAATAATTATAAATTTAAATCTCATATTTAAACTTTAACTTCAACATATATAATATGATATTTGTATAACTAAATTATGTTTATGAAGATATGTCAAATAAATATAACGTAAATGCCGAGCTATGTATATGTAGGATTTGTCCCATGTGGGGCATCATTAGAGGTCCCCAATCATATAAATAGCTTATTCAAAATTTTCTCTCAAGGGCTTTTGAAAATTTCATATTTTTTAGCCGTAAGAGTAATTTGGTGTTTGATTCTTCACTAGTTTATTCATGTCCATGGATTTTGAGATATCCAATATATAATAGCTAGACCCTTTGCTTCCTTAGGACGCAATTGCATAGACAAACTACTCTAGATCTTATGAACATTGTCTTCAGTGTTGTAGAGGTTCTTCCAAACAAAACAATTTTGATCAATTGTTTTTGACGTGGGTGACTCATTTTGAATTTATCATATTTATGAATCAAAATTATCACTTTTGAATTTTTGATAAAGAATACAATCGCTTTTAAATTTTTTGCATAATTATTTGGAGATTTTTCAAAATTAGTTATAAACAATTTTGACCATATATACTAATAACTAAGACAAAAAACTATTTATGGTGGAAGATGGTTCCCATTGAGTCGTTCTTAAGAAGATCACATATGCATTCTCGTGGAGAAATGAGTCAAGAAGTCAGCATCTGAGGAAGCTCCAAATTTAACGAAGAAATCGGCATATTGATTCCCTCTCTAAAAAACATTGATCTGGAAGAACAGCTTTTTTATATTTTAGATCAATACACATGTGTCTAGTATCTAATTTGGGGCCTTTGATGAGACTAATGCAATGTAAAAAATCAAAGTAGCAGATAAATTCATTAATATTGATGTCTTTGGTGAACAATAAACCTTGTAAACAAGAATCAGAGTATGTTTACTAATCCAAAATTCCATCGTAGACAAGAATCAAAGTATGTTTAATCCAAAATTTCATGAATGATAAACAATTATGGGTAATGTTGGTGGTCCTAAAGGTCTTAAAGTAAGGACTTTAGCTGTTTTATGATTGGACTAACCATGCCGTCAATTTGGGGGAACAATCTCTTCCTTATTTTGATTTCTTAAATTTTTTAGGGGACTCTTCCTAGGTCCTAACACGTGATTTATAATCAACATACATTGATTTATTCTTTTTGGTAAATCAATATACATTTATTTTACTTTAGTGCAATAGTCCTTAAAATTGATGAGAACTCATCTCACCTCCAAAAATTCTTTTTCACCACGAAAAGTTTGGTAAACGTATACCGAACTTTTTTTGTGTAAATTTTACTCAAATTTGCATTAAAAAAAAATTCGGTACGTGTTTACCGAATTTTTTTTGCCTTCATGAGGGATGAAAAAGATACATGGGGGTGAGAAAAGCAATCATCCTTAAAATTAGGAGTGGTAAAATTGATGATCCGTTCTAGTTAGATGCAACCCATTTAACTCCGTCTAAAAATGGGGTGGATCAATTTAGATAGATGTATTCTTTTGTTGTCCTATCAATTACTCAAACATAATTTGTTACATAAGTAGCGGAGGGTATTTTTTCCTTAAATTTCTCATGTTTACTCATCCGTGACTTAAGTAGCGGATGAGTAAAAATATGGCGCGCAAGAAATTCATAGGGCGGCAAAAGTAATCATCATTTAAGTATTCGAGTTTAAAAATTTAGTCCATCTCATTTTCTGACGAGTTGATGGGTCGATCTGCCAAAAAAATTATATTTTATTTTATTTTATTTGTACTCCAATTCTATTTTATGAAAAAAATAAATTATTTTTTAACAACGCATAATAAAAAGTAACTCATAAAATTAACAATCTAAAATCATGCACTAAAGACTAATAATTAATTATTCAACATGAAACCAAATTGCTTCATATAAATTATTACTAGTAAATTTAGTGTCAATTCGCTACGTCCTTGCAATATTAATGTCATTCATCAAAATAAAGTAGTCTTAATAAAACAAAAACCAATAAAAACCCAACAACATTAAACACGTCTCAATATAAAATCAAACATCAACATTAAATAAGTCTCAAAATAAATTCAAGGGTAAAATATATTTTCAGTCCTACTTTTATAGTGAGTTTTGGTTTTTGTCTATGTAAAATAAAATGAGTTGTTTTCAACCCTACAAAAAAAAATTCTTTTGTTTTTAACCACTAGTGGGCAAAATTTTGACATTTGTTTGACATCTTTTATCATAATATGAAATTATATAGATTTAACATGATATATGATGACTCACGTCTTTACACCATCTTAAGATCATTCCAATGGAGTTTTAGAGGTGTTTTGGAGTATTTTTAATCAAATTTGAGGTGCAAAAGGGTTAGGAATTGAGATTACTTGAAAATGAAGAAAAGCTGAATTTTTGCATTTTCCCACGCCAACTTAGGCGCATGCCACGTGCCACCTACAAGCTCATTGGCATGCCACACGCCACACCATTGGATTCCTTGTTTTGTTAGCTTTCCAGCCACTATAACCACGCGTGAAACGCATTAGAGGTGGCGTGGCACGCGCCCCGAAAAAAGATAGACTGCGCATTGTAGCGTCTTTGTGTGTTTTTGACCCATTTCTTGCACTATAAAAGGGAAATTTGACCCAATGGCTTGAGGTTACGACTTTTGGATCAAAGAGGGGTAAAAGAACATATTATTGGAGCTTTGAGAACATGGATTGAGGATTGGAACTCATGGATTGAAGCTTTGGATGCAAGATTCAAGTCATAATTCCATCAATTTCACTTCTTTCTCATTGCATCTCTTGTGAAGATTAACTAGTATGAATCGATGATCTCTATGTTAGTTTCTTATTAATTCTCTTGTGATTGATTCATTTACCATATCATTAATCTTGTGTTTAATGCTTCATGAATGATGATGAATGTCATGTATGATTCTAGATTCTTGGTTGCTGAGAGATTAAATGTTTGAATTGGAAAGTAGATTAATGAATGAATCTTGTGATTTGCCTAGAGATAGGAAATTAAGGATTTAGATTAAGGATTTAACGAACTTGCATGCTTATGTTAACTTGTAATTAGCCTAAGAGATTAGGGAATTAAAGTGTAACATAATGAGTAATGTGACCATGAGAGTGGATGTAACTAATGTGTTAAATCACCATGGTAATTGAATGAATCATGTCTAGGGAATTAACCTCTAACATCATAGTGAAATGCTAGTGAATCGGAACAAAATCCAATCGCCCGCCAACCGTTCGATAAAATTTCAATTTCTCGTTTTAACAAATTTGAATCCTAAAACTCCCCCCATTTTCTATGCTTTTAATTTTACAATCAAAAGTAAAGCTAATTTGCCATTGTTGAGAGTTTCTCAATCCTTGTGGATACGATAACTCTTTTTATTACTTACGATATTTCGCAAACAAGTTTTTGGCGCCGTTGCCGGGGATTGTTGATTCATTTCAACAAGGCAATTGGTTTGCTAAGAATTTTATTTGTTTTCTTTGTTTAGTTTTTAATTTTTAGTTTTTGCATTTACTTTTATTTTGTTTTGGATCGGTATTGCTTGGTATCTCTTTGTTTGTGTATGCAAGGTAATAGGTCCAAGGAACTACTCTTTGATCCGGAGATTGAAAAGACCACTAGAGCTAATCAGAAGGCAATAAGGCTTGCACAAGAGGCGGCTAGGCGTGAGAGCTTAGCAAACGAAGGACTTGCAAACACCGATTCTAGTTCCTCGCACTCAGAGGAAGAAGATACCATTGATATGGGTGACAATCCTTGTGGATATGATAACTCTTTTTATTACTGCGATAATTCGTACACTTGCAAAATAATCCAACAATATATAGACATAATATAGACATGTTATGAACATAAAAGTGTCATAAAATTGACATTAAAATGAACAAAAAATAGCCACTAGGGACTAAAAACAAAGGAATAAATTTTGGACGGATGAAACCAAGTGATTTTATTTTATATGGAGGAAAACCAAAATTCGCTATAAAATTAATACTGAAAACATATTTCCCTAAATTAAATCACCTAAATAAGTGTCAAAATAAATTGGATTGAAAATGGAAAAAATGTGAGGAAAATGTAGTTTAACCTTTTCTTTTATGAGTCTAAAAATGTAATGAGAAGAAAAAAAGTTGGCTTAACACTCATCCATAAAATTTAACTTTTTCGTCCATTCTTTATCTCAAGTTTTGGAAAAAACGAGAAAAATTAAAAATATAAATGCCCACGGGCCAACCATCCCCAGGCCCGTCCCCACCCCACTTTTTTACCGGGTTAGGCGGCACAGGTCAACTTAAGGCATCAAACTGAAAACCTCGGTCTGCTCGCCAAAATTGACGGATTAAACGGATCGGGCCCTCGAGCATGGCCCGTTTGCCACCCTGCTTAAAATAAGTCTCTAAATTTTCTTCGTAACTTAGCTCTGCTAGGGTTAGTTTCTTCTTACCGCTGCCGCCTCTGTCACAAAGGCTTTTTGGCTAGAGGTCTTTCACCTTCAAGAGGAGAGGTCTTCTTCTTCCATTAATTGATCTACACCCTCTTTTTTTACTTTGGCAGTGATTTTTTCGTTTTTCCTTTAAGAACATGCTTGGTTACTCCTAAGTTGTCACTTCGATGCTAGTGGATGTCCACCCACTCCTCCTCAGGCATCCAGTCCCTACTTTTATAGTGAGGTTTAGTTTTTGTCCCTGTAAAATAAAATGAGTTGTTTTCATCCCCACAAACAAAATCTTTTGTTTTTAGTCCCTAGTGGACAAACTTTTGACATTTGTTTGACATCTTTTAACATAATATGAATTTATATAGATTTAACATAATATATAGACATAATATAGACATATTATGAACATAAAAAGGCTTAAATATACTTTTAGTCCCTGCAATATACACTTGTTTTGAAAAGAGCCCCTGTAAAAAAAAAATTGATTTTAGTCCCTGCAATATCTCAAAACTTTTAAAATAGTCCTTGGGCTAAATTTTCTGATGACATGTCCAACTTTTGATGATTTGGCAGATGCTGACTGTGCTAACCTTGCTGATGTGGCTTTAACCATATCATTTTTTATTTAATTTTTAAATTTAAATTACAATTATTATTTTTAATAATAACAAAATAAATTAAAAAAAATAAACAAAAAAATGTTAAAAAGGTAAAGGGTATGAATGAACAACCGAAAATCGTTTCTTCAATTCTTCTCCAATCCCTTAACATTGTTTCTTCTCAACCCAGAATTTTTATTCACTTCTTCTCCAATTCCTAAATCCCAATATTTTTAAAATTTATTTTATTTCTACTTGCAACTTCCACTTACTCTCTGTTTCAAAAAATTACAGATCTCTTTCATTTTCTTTCTTCTTTGTTTAATTTTCTTTTTTTGGTTGAATGCAATTTCGACTTGTTTGTTTTAGATCGTAAAGAAAGGTTGTTGTTGACCTTATCTGAAAATTAACGGTGACAAACCGATCTTGAACCCACCACAACCTTCTTCTCCGGTGGAATCTCGTGTACCCTCGCCGGAGTC
Source organism: Trifolium fragiferum (assembly GCA_954870985.1). Taxonomy (NCBI): domain Eukaryota; kingdom Viridiplantae; phylum Streptophyta; class Magnoliopsida; order Fabales; family Fabaceae; genus Trifolium; species Trifolium fragiferum. The sequence continues at coordinate 14,367,610 of OX940789.1, read as the reverse complement.
GTTCTCTACCTACGCCTCTAATCTCGTCGACGGTGTAAGAACAATTCCTTGATGCATCAGAATGTTTCCGAATCTGATTCCAGATCTGAGTACCTTCTCTGACTCTTCGCGTACTCATAACTTAGGTTTCTATCGTTTCTGGCACGACACCGGCGTAATAGCTCTCACCTGCACTGCTCGTTTATGGATTTGTTTTTATGAATTCTCTTGGTGATTTGAGTTTCTGGATTTGTTTTCTATTATTTCTCTTGGTGATGATGAAGATGAAGAGATAAGTAGAATCCTGATTTTGCTCTTTTTTCTTTTAAACAACATTTATGTTTATTTTTTAATTTATTTGGTTATTATTAAAAAAGATAATTGCCCTTTTAATTTAAAAATTAAATAAGAAATGAAATGATTAAAGTCATGTCATCAAGGTAGCACAATCAGCATCTGTCAAATCATCAAAAAACGGACATGTCACTAGAAAATCTAGCATAGGGACTATTTTAAAACTTCTGAGTTTTTGCAGGGACTAAAATCAAACTTTTCTTTTACAGGGGCTAAAATCAAAACAAGACATAATTGCAGGGACTAAAAACATATTTAAGCCGCATAAAAATGTCATAAAATTGACATTAAAATGAACAAAAGTTAGCTACTAGGGACTAAAAACAAAGGAATAAATTTTGTAGGGATGAAAATAAGTGATTTTATTTTACATGGGCGAAAACCAAAATTCGCAATAAAAATAGAGACTGAAAACATATTTACCCTAAATTCAATCACCTAAATAAGTGTCAAAATAAATTGGAAATCGAAAAATGCGAGGAAAATGTAGTTTAACCGTTTCTTTTATGAGTCTAAAAATGTAATGAGAAAAAAAAGTTCGCTTGACACCATTTTTTTATCGGGTTAGGTGGGGTGGGCCAACTTAAGACACCAAGCTGAAAACCTCGGCCTGCCCGCCAAAATCTGAAGGTTAAACGGGTCAGACCGACGAATTTTGCCTGTTTTGCCACCCTCTTCTTCTGTTAGTTTATCTACACCCTTTTTTTACTATTATGGAAAAGCTTAATAATGCAGTAAACAAAGCCTGCAAAACCAGTACAAGGATATGGATAGCTTTAGTGAAATTACAGTCTAAGAGAGAGAGAAGCATTAATAGTTGTCATATTCCACACCCTCTAAAAAGAAAATGATCACTATTTTAATCATATTTTCTGTTAGCCTTCCTTTTCCTAGCGTTCCTTCTCACCACCTTGATGATAGGATCATTCTCCACCAGTCCATAATATTCTTGTGATGTAGTTAGATGAGCACCAAGTCTTGTCTTATTATCCTCGGTAATTTCCTCATTCACTGTAGTAGTAACTTCCTTAGATAACTCATTTTTATCATTTATAACAATGCATCCCCCATTAAAATTAACCTTGTTCTCAAGGTTCAATGATGGATATTTGAGATATAATGAAGCTCAATCCATCCATGTAGTATCCTCTGGTGACTCCAAATCCCATTGAACCAGAACCTGTGGTACATGTGCATTGTTTCTAATCAAAGTTCTAGTTTTAAGAATGGCCTTGGGCATACCTTGAGGACCCTTCTCTGTGGTCAACCGAGGTAAAGGACACTAAGGCATATCATGGTCTCCAGTGCAAGGTTTCAAAACTGAAATGTGGAACACCGGATGGATTTTCTCTTAAGGAGGTAGTAATAACTTGTATGCCACATAACCAATCCTTTCAATTACTAGAAATGGCCCAAAGTAGCGAAAACTTAATTTCTGATTGCGAAGCAGGGTAATCGAATGTTGTCTATATGGTTGTAATTTGACTAAAACCATATCTCCAATTTTAAATTCCATAAATCTTCGTTTCCGATCCGCAAATTTCTTCATAGCAACTTGAGCCTTCGTCATATTGAGTTTGAGTTGTGCTACAACAGTATCTCGAGTGATTAACAACTCTTGCACAGTAATATGATCATGCACAGATGGGGTATACTTAGTTAAAGGTTCACGTCCATAAACGACCTTAAAAAGGGTCATTTCAATGCTGCTATGGTAGGCTGAATTATACCAAAATTCTGCCCAAATGAGTATCTTAGACCAAGTTCTAGGTTGATCCACAGTAAAACATCGTAAATATTGTTTCAAACACTTATTAAGCACTTCAGTCTGACCATTCGTCTGTGAGTCATATGCGAAGCTCATGGCTAGTGTTGTCTCACTCATCTTGAATAAATGTTGCCAAAACTTGCTTGTAAAAACCTTGTCACAATTGGAGACGATGGAGTTAGGGAAACCATGGAGCTTAATAACATTATGGAAGAAAATCTTTGCTACATTGAGACTAGAAAAATCAGCTTTAAGAGGAAACAAATGACCATACTTAGATAAGGGATCCACCACTACAAAAATTATTATGAATCCTTGAGACGAAGGAACGCCCGTTATAAAATCCATGGCAATGTCCTCCCAAATTTGCGCCGGAATGGGAAAAGGTTGAAGTAAGCCCGTTGGGACAGATGAATGATACTCCTCTAAGATGGCTTTAATCAACTCAGGTTGAGGAGGAATAACCAACTTAGAGTTCTAGAACAGCTTGGCATGTTTGAGTTGATAGTGAGGATCATATTGTATACCTTGTTGACATTGTTCCATGATCTCTTTCAACTCAGGATCCTATATTGTTGCAACGGAAATTTGGTCCACCAAACTCGTGTAAGGTTGAGAAACCGCCGCATAAAAGGAACGAGATAAGACATCAGCTCTGAGGTTGTGCTTTCTCGGTTTATATTCTATGGAAAAATCATAGCCAAGAAACTTGTGTAACCAAATTTGTTGTCCCGATGTCTGTATGATCTGATTTGTCATAACTTTTAAGCATTTTTGATCAGTCCTAATGGTGAATTTATGACCAATCAAATAGTGTTGAAACTTAGCAATAGCTTCCGAAATTGCATACAATTCCCTCACATATGCATAATGCTTTTGCATTCGAGGACTCTATTTCTTCGAAACATAAGCAATGGGATGTTTACCTTGGCTTAACACCGCTGTAATTCCGGATCCCGAGGCTTTAGTCTCAAGAACAAAAGGTTGATTAAAATTAGATAACGCAAGTACTGGGGCCTTTGTGATAGCAACCTTTAGTTCTTCAAATGCGACAGAAGCTCCAATTTCCCATTTAAAACAGTCCTTCTTCAACAAAGATGTGCGAGGTGATGCACCAACTGCATATCCTTTAAAAACATTTCAGTAATAACCTGTGAGCCCTAAGAATCCTCTTAATTGCTTCATATTTGTAGGTAAACGTCAATCCATAACAGCTTGAATCTTGGATGTGTCCATCTCAGCACCAGAATCGGACACCATATGACCTAAATATTCAACATTTGAATTGCCAAAACTACATTTAGACAATTTGGCAAATAAGCAATGTTTGCGCAGCAGTAGAAAAACTTCTTCTAATTGAATCAAGTGGGTGGACCATGAGGGACTAAACACCAGTATATCGTCAAAATGAACAAGGACTGATTTGTGCAATTGTTGTTTAAATACCTCATTCATCAAAATTTGAAATGAGAACGGTGCATTGGTGAGATCAAATGGCATTACTAGCATTGAAAAACACCAATATAAAGTCCTTTGTGAGTTCTAAAATCCGTTTTGTGAACATCCTTCGGTTTCACCCTAATATGATGATAACCCTATCACAAATCTAACTTTGAAAAATGTGTAGCTCCAAAGAGTTCATCCAACAACTCATCCACGATGGGTATCAGAAAACTATATTTCACGGTGATAGCATTTAAGGCCCGGTAGTCGGTGCAAAGACACTACAAGCCGTCTTTTTTCCGAATCAACAACACCGGTGAAGAAAACGGATTGGTGCTCGATTGAATTATCCCTTCTTGCAACATATCATGAACCATAGATTCAACTTGAGACTTTTAGCTATAAGGATAGCGGTATGGTTGCACCTTTACCAGATTATTACCTTCTACCTATAAAATAACATGGTCCTGCAACCAAGGTGAAGAGGCCCTTAGGTGAGGAAAACACGCCATGCACAATGGAATTCAAGCTCATACTCTGAACATGAATGACATAATATTCAATAATAGATTGAGTTTGAGACAACCTTCTAATATGGTGGAATTGGGCCGGTGCTGGAAGAGATGGTTTATCCTCATATAGAGTGACAAACTTCTCCCCTAAGAAAAACTTTAACGAAAGATTACTAAAATCAACTATATGAGGCCCCAAAGTAGCCAACCAAGTGGCACCAAGTCTGCGCCTGTAACGGGTAATAAGTACACTAGTAATTGAAGGATGTGGCCCTGTAGTCAGACTTGTAAATTCTCGATGAAACCCTCAGTTGTAAGGCTATTTCTATTTCCAACCAACACCTTGGAATTTTCAGCAGCTTGGATAGGTAACTTCAGACAATTCGCAATCCTTGGTTGCAAAAAATTATCAAAACTACCACTATCGAATGAAATTTGCACCTCTACACCTTGTATCGATCTTAGAAAACGAAGTATACCCAATCCTTTAGACCCCTTCAAGGCGTTGAAAGAACGATGGTGTTCAATCTTAGTAGTGGACTATGGTTCCATGGATTCCTCGGTAGGTTCATCCTCTCCTTCCCCTTCTTCATTGGTAAACAATAGGTAAGTTCGATTTGGACATTTATGATTGAGTGAGAATTTCTCATCGCACGTACGACAAAGTCCTTTGGCTCTGCGTAATTGTGCTTCTACAGGGAACATACGTTTGACGAGGGATTGGCAATTTTGAGTGGTTAAAGGCTTCTGGTTCGGTGTTGGTAACAGGGCTAGAAGCGATGATTTCTGGATAGTGTATGGGTTTGTGGTAAATTTGGATGCGGCTGTTGGAATTTGGGATTTGGGTTATAATGATATTTCTCTTCAAAAAGTTTGTGAATATTGTGTGGTGTTAGAGCAATGACATCCCTGAAAATTTTTGGTTTCAACCCACCGATGAAACAGTCAAGAAAAGCATCAATGCTCACACCTTGGGAACGATTTGCAAGAGTTGTGAATTCTAAATAGTAATTACTACTAATTTTCTATCATTCTTATCCTATATACTATTTATCTGCTCTAAATCCAAAGTTTTATGAGTTAGAATCGTCAATTTTTTTTCATTTACTATCAATTTAATTTGATTTGAGGATCAATTTTGATATCAAGTTATTTCAGTTTCTTTCTCTCTATTTCTTAATTTATTTTAAACAACTTTTTATTTACTCAATCCATTTTAAACATCATCATATCTCTTACTTTATTCAAATTTTAACCAAAGACACTATTTTTTTCCATCTAAAATGTAGAGAAACAAATTTAAAATTCTACCCATTTCCAAAACAAAACCCACAACAAAGTCGGTGTAATACACAACCCCATCTAAGAAAAATAAATAGGAATTTATATTATACATATTTTTTTAACCAAAACCACATGGGATGGATCTCTCCATGAAGTTTGTACGAATATTATCATGCCACTAATTTTTATATTTATATAAAAAAAATACCATGCCATTAATTAATTAATTGTTAATCATAATTTTCTTTGTACCCTCGCATCATCGCATGCTTAGTGACTCTTATAGAGTGTAGTTCCAACGTAATCGTAGTAATTAAAATATATAAATAAAAACCACACATGTTGAGTCATGATGCACCAACTTGCAAACCAATCAATAGAGTCTATTAGCATATATAATTAATTTCTTAAGTTGAAAAACTGTGTGCTTACTTCCTCTGATTTACTTTTTCTTTTGTCAAAATGTTATATTAATTAAGAGAAACAGAGAAAAGGACCACTACGACCATGACAATAATATTATAAATTATAAATCAGCAATCAAGTACAAATAATGGTTATATTTTTATACTATTTTGTTAAAAAAAATAATTGTTGAAGCATCTTTGGTTCAATAATTAATAATAAAAAATTCAGTCAAAAAATATTAATAAGACAAAATTACAAGTGTTTTTATTTTAAATTTGAAAAGTGAAACACTAAAATAAAATTAGAGAACTGTTTTCTCCTGGATGAAGATAAGATAGTCATCTAAACACATTTTAATATGTAAAAATTAAGAGTATATGTAATCCTTCTACCTAAAATACCTAACATATGTATAGAATCTTTATCTATTTTAAAAAATATTATAAAAGAAAAATAACAAAAAAAATTCAACTTTTTTTATAGTTATTGTTTTAGATTGGGGCCTAGACCCGACAATAATAACAAATCCAGTGTGAGAAAATCAATAACCGCATCGTGAAGTTCAAAAGACGATTCACCAATTGGTGAGAAAAAAGAACTCTACAACGGTCAAATGTATTTTTATTTTTTATTTTTTTTTTAACCAAAAAAGATGTTAGCAAAGAGCTAGATCATTCCAAAATATATATAAGTGACTTGAATAATATTTTTTAGCTCATTTTTTTAAAAATAATATTTTCAATAAAATGAACCTATGCACCCGATGAAGTGTATACATATGCATTACATTATGTTAATTCTCTCATTCGTCTCGATCGATAATTGACTTGAACATTCGATTATTTGCATATACAATACCCCCGTCGAAGAACTCTTCTATCAGACTCATATCAATTCCAGTTGATGTTCTTGGTCCACCTTAGATTATTAGTTATTAATATGATTGAAGTATACCTAGATGGCTAGCTTTATCAATTGTCGTTCTTATCATGTTGGTTATTTGATTCGTTTTTTAGTAACAACCCCTCTACTACTAGTATTGAGCTCGTTGCAAATATGTTATCGATTGATTCTGACATGCATCTTTGGTTAGAGTGTGATTTTAAGGTTGGTCGGTTGATCCGTTCAACAATATATATTTACACCTCTTTATGAGATTAAGCTAATCAGGTTAAATAATTAACTAAGTATTGCTTTTTTAATATTTGATATTTTTGTTTTCTTACGATTTTAGAGAAGAAAATTATTGTGCTAGTAGTGAGAATAGTAGTGAGAATAGATTGAACATGTACTTAAACCCCCATAATACATGTTCGATTTTCACAAAAGGCAAAATCTTTATTAAAAAGAAAAATAGAGAAGATCATGAGATACATTCGAGATTGTTTATTAAATACATAGAAAATTGGCTAGAATGTTACACTACTCATATAAATAACTCAAATTTTGCTATGACCTGTATAGCAACTTTTGAGCAAGAATAAACTAATAAGGTATATAAAACTGAAAAAAGAATATAAAACTGAAAAAATTATAATACTCCGTAGTATTTTTTCTAACAAAATTATAATAGTATTTTTTAAATTAATAAGCTTAATAATTATTTTGTCACTATTTTGATATTTTGTCTATATACGTACCCGTGAATATATTGGTTTTGTAAGCCAAGCTCTGAAACATGTTCAGCTTTTGGAACGCTTTCAGAAGTTCTGAAGCTTCCAGCTTCTGATGCCTCTAGAGCTTCTGGAGGCTACCAGGTTTTGGAGCTCGTCAGGTTCTGAAGCCTCTCAGCTTCTGGAGCTCTTCAACTTCTGGAACCTCCAGACTTTGTTAAATTCTGTTTCAGTTAGCTCTGGTTTTCTGTTAGTTAGTTATGTACAGTTTTTTTGTTAGTTAGAAGTTATCCGTTAGTTAGTTGTGTATAAATACTAGAGCTGTAAAAATGGGTCGGGCTATCGGGCCGGCCCATTAGCCCTATAGTTTTACACGGGCCGGACATTTAAAAAAAGTTGATCGGGCCTTATCGGGCCGGGCCTTCGGGCCTATATTTTTAATGGGCCGGCCCCACGGGCTTTTGGGCCGGCCCTTTAAAGAGTTAAAAAAAGTATTTTAAAAAAAATTCTAAAAATAATTTTAGCTAAAAATAAGGAGTTGTAGTTACCATTAAATCTTTAGATGATTAAGTAACAAAAGATGAGATTTGTTAGTTAGGAGATAATTATTAAACCAAATTTGTTGTTTTTTTAAGATTAAACCAAGTTTGTTATGATTATCTTTATTTGAAAAAAATTAATAACAACTTAATCAATCATTATAAATAGTTTTATTGTCCATTGAATTTATTTTGCAAAAAAAAATTATCAAAAAAAAAAAAGAAGAAAGTTTGACGGGCCGGCCCATCGGGCCATATAGGCCTTTACTTATTGGGCTGGGCTTAACGGGCCGAGCCATGAGGCTTAATGGGCCGGCCCACTAAAGCCCATTTATATGGCATGGCCCCCGGGCCGAGGTGGGCCGGGCCGGCCCCTTTTGACAGCTCTAATAAATACAGATATAACTTCACATTGTGTAGTGTGCAAAAAGTAACAACAAATTTTGTGAATAAGATTGTTACATTTTTTCTTTTCCTAAGTTTCATATTTTTTTTCTTCATCATTTTTCTTTCTTCTGTGTTCTTTGTCATTGGGTTTTATCCCCAACAAAATGGTATCCAGAGCAAGCACGATCCAAGGGATTTTGATTCAAATCTTCTTCAAGTGGAGAATCAAAGGTTAAGGTGAATCAACCATGGCTGGGAAAAGCAATTTCCACGCGAATTTGCCCATTCTTGATGGAAAGAATTGGGATACATGGGTGAAACAGATGAAGGTGATATTCATTGTTCAAGAAGTGGATGAACAAGTGAATACAGTCCTTAACCCATTACCAGCGAATCCAACAGATCAACAGAGAGTAACATTCAGAGAAGCACAGAAAAAGGACAACAAGGCTCTATTTCTCATTCATCAATGCGTTGATGCGAAGGTGTTTGAGAAAATTGCAGATTCTACAACCTCCAAGGATGCTTGGGACATTTTGCAGAAATGTTATGGTGGAGATGCAAAGGTCAAGAAGGTGAAGTTGAAAGCCTTGAAGTGACAGTACGAGCTGTTGCAGATGAAGAATGATGAGTCAGTTTCAGATTACTTCACAAGATTAGTAACTCTCACCAATCAGATGAAGAATTGTGGTAGTAATCTTGATGAGCAAGAAATGGTTGAAAAGGTTTTGAGAACTTTAACTCCTAAGTTTGATCACATTGTAATGACAATAGAAGAGACAAAAGACCTGAGTGAGATCATGATTGAGGATCTGCAGATCACTCTTGAAGCTCATGAGCTGAAGCATGGTGAGAGAAGCTATGTCAGGGAGGATGAGCAAGCTCTTTTCACAAAGTTCAAGAAATACCAAAAAGACAATAAGGAATGGCAGAATAAGAAAGATTCCAAGAAAGGCAAAGATCATGTTGAAGATGATGTTGAGACATTGTCTGAATCCTCTGATGGAGGAGGAGGAAAACAGAAAGATAAGTCAAAGAAGAAAGTTGACAAGAGCAAGATCCAATGCTATAACTGTGATAAGTATGGCCACTATGCAAATGAGTGTAGAAATTCAAAGAAAAAGAAGGGCCAAGAGAATGGTGAAGAAGCAAACGTAGCACATGACAGCTCGAGTTCAGAAGATGAAACAAGCTTCATGGTGATAGATGTTGGTGAAACAGCAGATTCTATGGAGTGGTACTTTGACTCGGGATGTTCTAACCATATGACAGGTAATAGAAGCATTTTATCTAATTTTAATGAATGTCTCAACATAAAGATCAAACTTGCCAACAATGAATTCACCAAAGCTGAAGGTATTGGGAATGTCGTGATTGAGATGTCAAATGGCAAGAAAGCTGTGATTGAAAATGTTCTTTTTGTGCCTGGAATGCAATGTAATTTGCTGAATGTAGGGAAATTGATTTCAAAGGGTTTCAAAATAGTGATTGAAGATGAGACACTACAACTCTTTGACTCTAAGAAGAGACTGATCCGCAAGACATCTCAGAGCAAGAACAGAACTTACAAGACTCAATTCAAAGCCATTGAAGCATAATGCCCACCTGCAACTGTTGATAACAGTAAAGTGATTTCTGAAGGGATTGGAAGTATCTTGGTGAAGAGAAATGATGGACAAGAAGCTAGTATCACTGATGTGTTAAAGAGTAATGTGATAAGTATAAGTCAATTACTAGAGAAGAACTACTCAGTGAAAATGCATGATAAGGAGCTGAAGCTAGTTGATGCAAAGGATAGAGAGATCCTGAAAGCTCCAATGTCCAACAACAAAACCTTCAGGATGTTGAACATGTTGGAACATCAGTGCGTTGTCCCAACTGTGAATGAAAGTCAGAACTGGATTTGGCATCACAGATATGACCATTTCCATTTTAGGAGTTTGAACCTGTTAAGTTTGAAGAAGATAGTGAATGGTCTTCCTCAGATTAAAGTTCAAAAGCAACTGTGCAAAAGGTGTTGCATAGCTAAGTCAACAAAGAAGTTAATAAACAAGACACCACATAAAGCATGGACTGGTGTTAGACCATGGATTGGTGTGAGGCCTAGTGTAGGTCACTTTAAGGTGTTTGGGTCACTATGTTTAAGGCATGTGCCAACACATTGTAGAAGGAAATTAGAAGGCACAAGTCAAGCAATGTTTTTCCTTGGTTATCACTCAACTAGGGCTTATAAATTGTATTCTCCAACAAGAAACAAGATGGTTACATGTAGAGATATGCAGATTGTTAAGGCTAAGAGTTGGAGCTTGAGTGGTAATGCTGTACACCAAGATGTTGCAACATATGGTATGACATCTGTGCCTGGAAAAACCATGTTGGTAGAGGCTAAACCAATAGATTTGGATCAAGCCATGAATGATTCAAATTGGTTAGAGGCTACAAAGAAAAGGAAATATGCAGAAGACATTTTGAAAAGGTTCAAAATGGTTGGCTGTAATGCATCAGTATGCTGGTGCTCCAAGAAGCAACAAGTCATATCACTCTCTAACTGTGAAGCAGAATATGTAGCAGGTTCTCTAGCTACATGCCAAGCAAATCGGTTACAGTCACTTCTCATTGAAATGAATATCATTGAGGACATTACAGGTGTGCTAAAGATTGACAACAAAATAGAAATCACTTAGTTTCTGAAGCTCAGAAGGGAAATAGGAGCTGTGAGTTTTGATAGCTTGTCTTAAGGAGGAGTATTGGTTTTGTAAGCCAAGCTCTGAAACATGTTCAGCTTCTGGAACGCTTCCAGAAGTTCTGAAGCTTCCAGCTTCTGATGCCTCTAGAGCTTCTGGAGGCTACCAGGTTTTGGAGCTCGTCAGGTTCTGAAGCCTCTCAGCTTCTGGAGCTCTTCAACTTCTGGAACCTCCAGACTTTGTTAAGTTCTGTTTCAGTTAGCTCTGGTTTTCTGTTAGTTAGTTATGTACAGTTTTTTTGTTAGTCAGAAGTTATCCGTTAGTTAGTTGTGTATAAATACGGATATAACTTCACATTGTGTAGTTGTGCAAAAATTAACAACTTTTGTGAATAAAATTGTTACATTCTTTCTTTTCCTAAGTTTCATATTTTTTTTCTTCATCATTTTTCTTTCTTCTGTGTTCTTTGTCATTGGGTTTTATCCCCAACAAAATATAGTTGCATTGTTATGTTATCAACTTGCCTCAAGAAATAGCACAGCTCCTATCGACATCAATGTTGAATGGATTTTAATTTGTCTTTAGCAAAAGCAAAAATTCGCATTTGTGGTGGAAATGGAATGTGAAGCCATAATGGACTTAATTAATTTTGTCTATTTATTCTATTTTTCAATTTCATCAGAAATCTTTTTCTTCCTTTTCAAACTCAATTTGGTATATGTGTAAAAAGGATCAAAGATTTCAACATTAAAAACTAGTCCAAATTGGAGGAGCTGCTTTTATTTTATTTTTTAAAAGTTGGAGAAATTACTTTTAATTGTTATATATTTTTCTGCTTATTCAAAAAATTTGGTATATATAAATCCATAAAAAAATAATTGGCATATAATTTTCTTCAAAATAACCTTGATTAGTTTTTTTTCACTTTTTGCACAAGTATATTGATTAGTTGTTTTTGTTAAAGAAGTCTTGATTAGTTAAACTGTGTATAATTTATAAATCCAAATAATAATATATAAAAATAAAATAAATTAAAAAAGAAGAAGAAGACATCTTGTCAAGAAAAAAAAATCCCCGCCGATAATGCTTACTCATACAATAAATTAAATATTAGTAGTATGATTCAACCAAATTATGACACTTTTATTATGACTAATTATAACACAATATTATTGTTTGATAATCGGTTTCAATTTTTAACAAAGGCTTCATATTATGACATTTTCATCTGCTTTTTTGTATCGTGGAGTTTAGTCTATCCCTTTTCCTTTTTTGGTATATCGATAGGTGTGAAATTTGAGAAGAAAGTCTACTAGGCAACCAATCATCTATTCGATGAAAAAAAGACTTTGTATAATGGACATAACTTATCTATAGGAGCAAGAATTACTCTCATTAATTCCGTCCTATCTAGTTTACCGCTTTATTTTTTTGCATTCTCTAAGGCGTCGTTTTTGTGTGACAAAGGAGTTGGTGAGCATCCAAATGAATTTTTTGTGGGGTGGTGGGATGGAGAGTAAGAAGATGTGTCGGGTTAATTGGGACAATATTTGTCAACCTAGAGATAAAGGAGGCTTGAGAATTAAAAATTTGGAGCTTTTTAACATATATCTGTTGTATAAATGGAAGTTGAGGTGCTTAAATGATAAAGAAGCCCCGTATTGGAGTTTCGATATGGATCATTTGCGGAAAATTTCTTGCATAATGTGTTAGGAAATAACAACACTAAAGAAGAAAAATAAACACAAAAATATAATGTGGAAACTTTAAATTGGAGAAAAAACCACAACTGTTGTCTAAACCGACAACCAGAGAATTATCACTATGTGAAAATTGTTACGACATATAGACTTCTCTGACTCTCACCCCAATGCCCCAATACAACCGCACTCTCACAAAACAAATATTTAAACTAAAAGTCAGATATAAGCTTAAAGTGCTACTGACTGGTGCAATTACAAACAAAGAACTTAGGCCTATTATATATCTTTGGTTTTCCTTTTGCTTCACCACTCTAAGCGATGTAGGACTTCTCCAATAGCTATTTTTAACCTCCTTTATTTAAGAGACTAGGCAATGTGGGACTTGAAAATCAACCCCAACAATCTCCACCTTGATTGCAAGAGTTTCATCTTCTGCTTTCATTGTTTATACCGACAATCATACTCCACCATAAAAGTATACTTCACTTGGAACTAAACCATCCCAAGAAATTTATTTTTCTTCACTTGGAACTAAATCATCCCAAGAATTTCATGTCAAAACCTGCTGAAAGAATATGGTGCAACTTCCATGTTGGCTTTCAGGAAGTTCTTAAGCCATCGACACATCTCACCACACACCTTGCATCAATGACAACCAACAGGGGCGTCTCCATGTTTTTGGAGGCTATATGCAAAATTACAAAAGTGACCCTTTGATAAAAAATTAATAATTTTTAATTTTAAAAAAAAACCATCATCAATTTAAATTGTAAATAACATAAAAAAAATAGTAATTATTCTTGTAATTAACATAAAAGGGATTCATAGTCTAATGTAACTACATAAAACGGGCCATTCTACTAGCATTTTTTGAAGCAAATTCAACAATCAAGTCTTCATATTGTATGTCATATGACTGACGGTGCTAGGCCGTCGATGATAGTCGTGATTGTTGGTGATGTACTGAACGGCAACGCGATTATTCATTTCTTTTTTCTTACGCAAACTTCATTTCCTTTTTGTTAAAGCGTTGTTCCTATTCCTTTTTTTTCTCTTTAGAAAAACTGGGCTTGGACCTTAAAATGTTGCAACATAATTATTTTTTACACCCCTTATTTACTAATACTATTACTCATGTTGCACATGGGCCCAAGCCGCCCCTGCCAACCAATGCCCGTGTGTTGTTTTGAATCCGCTAGCAATAACTTATCCTTTCCCATTGTATAGCGGAAATACCATAAGGACACACTTTATCTTCTAGATAAGATCATCATCATCTCCCAAAACAAGGGAGACATTGCTAGCACTTGTCTCAGAGCCTTTTTCAGATGCTGCTCCACCTGGACAATTTCTCTTTAAATGCCCAGACCTTCCACACTTCTAACATGGCAGATTCTTTGCATGGATCTTCTTCCCATTAGCCCCACTTCTAGTCAGCAACATTGAATTTGATGAACTGCTTTCATCATTTTTCATCAACCTTTCTTCAGAAATAATTTTAGTTGCAACTTCTTCAAAATTCAATTTTTCCTTCTCATACATCAAAACAGGTTTAAGATGAACATAAGAAAGTGGAATGAACCAAATGAGTCTTAACACCTTATCCTCATCATCAATCTCAACTTTAATAGATTCTAAATCGGAAACAATATTATTCAAAGTACTAAGATGATCAGAGATTTTCGTACCCTCATCCATGCGCAAATTGTGGAATTGCTCCTTTGGCAGCAACCGATTTGAGATGTCATTTGTCTGATACAACCCTTCAAGCCTTTCCCAGAGTTCCTTGGCTAATGACAAATTCTGCACATTCGCAAGAACATTCTTTGCCAAACACAAGCGAATTGCACTTGCAGCTCTAAAATCTAGTTCCTCCCACTTCTTGGCCTTCATCTTGGAAGTGTTTCCTTTCAACGCCTTGTGTAAACCTGATTGTATCAACACATCATTGACTTGTACATTCCATCAAACTTCTCTATGTCAAACTTCATAGCACTTGAATAAGACATAGCAAAATCCTTTTTAGCACCTTCAGAATATCACACTTCTTTTTTTTGATGTGGAAGATCAGACAATGCTGCAACCACAGAGCATACAAAGAAATGTGATATCTCACCGAACCGAAGCTTTTGATACCACTGTTAGGAAATAACAACACTAAAGAAGAAAAATAAACACAAAAATATAATGTGGAAACTCCAAATCTGAGAAAAAACCACAACCGTTGTCTAAACCGACAATCAGAGAATTATCACTATGTGAAAATTGTTACCACATATAGACTTCTCTCACTCTCACCCCAATGCCCCAATACAACCGCACTCTCACAAAGAAAATATTTAAACTAAAAGTCAGATATAAGCTTAAAGTGCTACTGACTGGTGCAATCACGAACAAAGAACTTAGGCCTATTATATAGTTTTGGTTTTCCTCTTGCTTCACCACTCTAAGCGATGTGGGACTTCTCCAATAGCTATTTTTAACCTCCTTCATTATTTAAGAGACTATACGATGTGAAACTTGACAATCAACCTCAACATAATGAAGGGAGTGAGAAGCTCAAACTATCATCAATTTGGTGGCGTGATTTATGGCGTTTAGGAGGGGAGGAAGATGATGGTTGGTTTGGTGATAAAGTTAGGAGTGTTCTTGGAGATGGAAAAGAGATAAGTTTCTGGAAAGAAAAATGGATAGGAGCATCTCAATTATGTGATTTATTTCCAACGCTTTATAGTAAATCGACTCATCAAGTCGGTGCCATTTCGGAGATGGGCACGTGAGATAATAATGGTTGGTCTTGGAAACTAGAATGGACCGAAAATCTGTCACAATTATATGAAATTGTTGTTGAGAGTGAATTACATAATTTATTGTTACATGTTAGACCTTGCCAAGTTAGTGAAGATAGGCGCAGATGGGTTGCGGTAACAGCAGGTTTTTTACAGTGAATTTCGCGTATTTAGTGCTGCAAAACAGGACTGAGTTGGCCAAACTAGATGATACTATGTTGGCTGCTTTTGCAAGGATGTGGAAGAGTAATGTGTAGTCAAAGATAAGTATTTTCATATGGAGATTGTTACTCGAAAAACTACCAAATAGAGAAGCTTTATATCGTAAAGGAGTTATATATAATAATTTAGAGCATTGCTGCGTCATTTGTTTTTAATCAGAAGAGACAATTACTCATGCTTTTCTTCATTGTCAAGTTGTTGTTAGTGTTTGGGAACAAGTTATGAAGTGGATGGGAGTTGCTAAACTTTCTTCAATTTCAATACAACAACATTTTTTGGAGTTTGGTGACATAGCGCGCAGGTGGCAAGATTAATAAGAGTTTTCATGCAATTATTTGGTTAGCAACGTTGTAGTGTTTACGGCGTACCCGTAACAATATTTATTTAGAGGAGAGTGTGTTAATGTATTTTCTTTGGTCGACCAAATAGTGTATATATCGTGGTTTTGGTTCATAGGTCAGCTAAGGAGTAATGTTGTTATACAGTTTTTTTATTGGTGTAATAATTCTCTAGGTTGTTTTCAAAATTCCTAGAGTGTCGATCTTTGAATTGTAAGGGTTGAATACCTTTTGTGCTCCTTATAATTCAAATTTGCTTAAGAAAAATTAAAAGAGAAACCCTATACAATATTTATATTTATAGTAATGACATTAAGCAGGTGCATTAATACAATATTTATATTTGGTCCACTATGGACAAGTCATCAAAATTATTATAACGAATACGAATTTTACAAAATCCTCCGTCGGATTGAAAATTCATATCATATAAATTATAAATCATGCATAACCTTAAATACAATATATTTATAATAATGAACTTATAAAAAAAAAATATATTTATAGTAATGACATGAAACAGGTGCATTAATACAATATTTATAGAGGCCCAATACTACGGTGGACCACTCAATACTACGGTGGACCACCTCTACAAGTGGTCCACCATGGACAAGTCATCAAAATTATTAAAACGAATACGAATTTTACAAAATTCACCGTTGGATTGAAAATTCATATCATATAGATCATCCATAAAAAAATGTAGACAATTTAAAAATCATTTGATATGTTATTGAGACTCATAAAGATTAACAGTTTATTAAATATCATCAATCTTGATTAGGGATGGCAAAGTGGGCCAACCCGCCCCGCACCGCTCCGTCATTAACCCGTCTAAAAAGGGGCGGAGCGGGGCGGGCTAACTAGTGATGATGGGTTGAAAAACACAAACCGTCCCGTTTCATGGCCGATGGCGGGTTGGCGGGAGTGCCCCGTCAATAAAGTTTTAATTTATTTTTGTTATAAATTTCCAAAAATATCATAAAAAATTATAAAAAAATAAAAAACCACTCGAGGAAATCAAAATATAAACTAACAAGGCGATAAGAAAAATAAAATTATCATTCAAAACATCCATGATTATAAAACTAAACAAACCGTATTTATAATAAAACCTGAAGAAGTGCTTAGTTTAAATCGAAAACAAACAAAACTTGGATTCCATTTAAATCCAAAAAAATGCTACGGTTTCATCAACACAAACAAAACTTGGATTCAATGTTTAAATCCAAACCAACAAAAATAAGCAATAAAAAATAATTAATCTTCATCCAAATTAACAACGTCATTAATGATTGATGCTTGTTTTTGCAAAATCCGACGGGTCAACCCGCCCCGTCATCGTCCCGTGTTTTTGCGGGTTAGGCGGGACGGGCCCCGCTCTTTTTGCGGATTGAAAATCTCAACCCATCCCGTCAAAAATGGCCGGTTAAACGGGCCGATCCGACGGGCTTGACCCGTTTTGCCATCTCTAATCTTGATGGATCCTAATAACATATCAAATCATTTTCAATTTTTCTAAATTTTTTTATGGATGATCTATATGGTATAATCTTTCAATCCAACAGTGAATTTTGTAAAATTCGTATTCATTATAACATTAGTCTACCATGATGAAGAGAAATAAATAAATAAATAAATAAATAAAGAGAAATAATTAATATTTAAAATTTTAATAAGGATAGTTTTGGATTTTAACACAAAATTAGAGAAAATTTTGTCAATGTAATTAAAATGATAATAACATAATGTATCTTCCCTCCTCTCCCCTTCAAATCCCCCAATTTGGAAAAGCAAAAAGTAAGTTTATGAGGAATTTTGTTCCTCTCGTCTTTCATCCCCTCTCCTCCAAAATCCTCGAACAAAACACATAAAATTTAAAATATTCCCTCTCCTTCACAAACCTTGAATCAAACAAACTTTGTATTTCACTTTACATTCACGTTAATAGAATAAATCAATATTTGATAATATATTAGTTTGTTAAAAAATTTATTAGCTTTTTCCATTTATAAATTTTCTTTAATTAGTTAAAAATAACAAAATAAAATGTGACATTCCTAAAAAATGAGAATAATAAAAATAAAGTGAACCTAGCAATTGTTAGTTGATTTAATGGTGATTGACACTGAATTTAGTAGGAATTATGACAATTTGATCTCTGCAATTTCGATCGGAAGAGAGCTAGAACCACTTAATGTCAGAGCTGACTCTCGAACCAGATTAAACTGGTGGTGAATGAAAGAAAGAAAAAAAATGAACCTTGTACCAAAAATAAAATATAAAATAAAGTAAACCTTCCTCTAAAGTCTAATTATTAAAGGAATATTGCAAATAAAAAGCATATTCCATTATATGCCTACAAAAATAGAATAAAACTTATAAAAACAAAAATGTTAATATACGTAACAAAATGTCTTTAGTTTTCTATATAAAGACACCCCACTTCACTACTTTAGATCATAACACTGTCTCTCTGATCCAAATTTTCCATTCCTTGTCCTTTTTTTTCTTCTTCCTCATATCTTACTGCCACATTACACGGGTACCTATAACTACTTACAAAACAAATCCTATGTTTTTCATTTTGTTTCTCATAATAATCCTATGTTTCTGTTATGTACTACCTTTGTAACAAAACACTAGTTTGTGTTATGTTATGTTGTGTTGTATCTTTCAATTTCAATACACGTGTCATCCACTCATCATATATTCTATATCTCAGTCAATCTCTTTCATTATTTGTTATGGAATTTGATTAAAAAAAAATTATGATGATTATGATGTTGTTTTGATTCGTCCATTGGTTTTGTGTTTATGGTTTTTTGAATTGTTTAAGGTTTTTATTTTATTTTAAGGGGTTAGTGGTTTAATTTTTTTTGTTTATAGGTAAGAAGGAGTGAATTGCTCCAATGGCAAACAAAATGGAAAAAATGGCATCAATTGATGCACAGCTTAGACAATTAGTACCTGCAAAAGTTAGTGAAGATGATAAACTTATTGAGTATGATGCTTTGTTGTTGGATCGGTTTCTTGATATTCTTCAAGATTTACATGGAGAGGATCTGAAGGATTCTGTGAGTTTTCTCCTTTAATTTTAAGTAGTTATGATTATTTTTTCTGATATTTGTATATGTGATTTCATTTTCAATTGGTTTTTGTTATTCACTGTTTGGTTCTAAAAGTCTTAGTTATGATTTGTTTGGTGGAAAAAAGATTGGAAATTTTGTTCTTTTGACAGATTTTGGATATTGGGTCAAAGCTAATGATTTGTAATGTTTTAAGGAAACATGACCCTTTGAATCTTTGATATGTTGTTTGACTAATTAACAGGAAAAAAAAGTCATTTAGAGAGAAAATTTTCATTGATCTAATTTTTAGTATTTTATTTTTCTTTATGAAATTTTGAATATTTTATATATATGTTTGATTAAGTTACCTTGAAAGATCGAACTATTAGGCGTTGGTTACTTTAGATTTATTTCTCAGTATTGAGTATTTGGAAATCGATATGTAATAATTGAAATAAACGGAACATGTTGTACAATTGTCGGTTCAGATTCAGATTATTTTGTATTTTGGTTTAATATGTTTAGACAGTTTTTGTTCGGTGATACGCGATTTAGTACAAAGTGTTGTCAGATTGCAGTTATAGCAGCATTATAACGTTGTAGCGTATAATGCTTCTATAATTTAGACAAACCACTATTGTTCTGCGATACATGATTTAGTACAGTGTTGTCAGATTGAGCTATATCGGCACTATAGCCTTGTAGCATAGCGTAGTGGAATTTGAACAAATCTCTATGTTCTGCCATAATGATTAAACGGTTAAAATGTTGTTGTGCAGGTTCAAGAAGTGTATGAACTTTCTGCGGAGTATGAAAGAAAGCATGATCCTAAGAAACTTGAAGAGCTTGGAAATTTGATAACAAGTTTGGATGCAGGAGATTCAATTGTTGTTGCCAAGTCCTTTTCGCACATGCTTAACTTGGCCAACTTAGCTGAAGAGGTTCAGATTGCTCATCGCCGAAGGAACAAGTTGAAGAAAGGAGATTTTAGGGATGAGAGCAATGCAACTACCGAATCAGACATCGAAGAAACTCTTAAGAGACTTGTGTTTAACATGAAGAAATCTCCTCAGGAAGTTTTTGATGCATTGAAGAACCAGACCGTTGATCTGGTTCTTACTGCTCATCCTACTCAGTCGGTTCGTAGGTCGTTGCTTCAAAAGCATGGAAGGTTTGTTTCAAAATGTAGCATTTGTTTCACCGTGAATACTTCTCGTTCAAGAGAATTTGTTGAATAGAAATCGATTAGAAAATTGAACTTTTTCTTTTGTTCTTTTTGCAGGGTAAGGAACTGTTTATCCCAATTGTATGCTAAAGACATTACTCCTGATGATAAGCAAGAGCTTGATGAATCCCTCCAGAGGGAGGTGAGTATCAAAGCCTTTCGATTTTGTTTGTTTTTTTCGTCAAATTAAAATGATTTAACATTGTTTGTTACTTTTGTAGATTCAAGCTGCATTCCGTACTGATGAGATCAAGAGGACACCTCCAACACCACAAGATGAGATGAGAGCAGGGATGAGTTACTTCCATGAAACAATTTGGAAGGGTGTCCCTAAATTTCTTCGCCGTGTTGATACTGCGTTGAAGAACATAGGGATTAACGAACGTGTTCCCTATAATGCTCCTCTTATTCAGTTTTCTTCTTGGATGGGGGGTGATCGTGATGGTACGATATTCATCTTTTACAGATATATGTATGCATGCATCTATGTACGTATGTGAATTCAATGTGATTTAAAAAATGCGATAATATGATGCAGGTAATCCAAGAGTGACTCCGGAAGTGACGAGAGATGTTTGCTTACTAGCTAGAATGATGGCTGCTAATTTGTATTATTCACAGATCGAAGATCTTATGTTTGAAGTAATCCTTTTTCAGCCTTTTTGAAATTATCATTTTGATTAGTATTTTATTCCGGCTGCATTTTACTTATTTCTTTTCTTGTTTCTTTAGCTGTCTATGTGGCGTTGCAATGATGAGCTACGTGATCGTGCGGAAGAACTTCACAGGAATTCCAAGAAAGATGAAGTTGCAAAACACTACATAGGTGATAATCTTAAATGTTAGTTATGCGTATTTGTGAATATATGTTGGTTAGTTCACTTTTATTGATAATCTTGATTTGCTTCTATGATGCAGAGTTTTGGAAAAAAATTCCTTTGAATGAACCGTACCGTGTTATACTCGGTGATGTAAGGGACAAGCTCTATCGTACTCGTGAGAGGTCTCGCTATCTTCTAGCGCATGGCTACTCTGAAATTCCTGAGGAAGCCACATTCACCAATGTTGATGAGGTATATTTTTCATTATTTTACTATATGCTTTTTATGTGCTAACAAAATTTATAATAATAATGCTATTTTTTATTGAAGAATTTTTCATTGTTCGAAAGATACTAACTAGAGTTAATTTGTGTAGTTCTTGGAACCTCTTGAACTATGCTACAGATCACTCTGTGCTTGTGGTGATCGTGCGATTGCCGACGGAAGCCTTCTTGATTTCTTGAGGCAAGTTTCAACTTTTGGACTGTCACTGGTAAGACTTGATATAAGGCAAGAGTCAGATCGTCACACGGATGTGATGGATGCCATTACCAAACATTTGGAAATTGGATCCTACCAAGACTGGTCTGAAGAAAAAAGACAGGAATGGCTTTTGTCTGAGTTGGTTGGCAAAAGGCCGCTTTTTGGACCTGACCTACCTCAAACCGATGAAATTAGAGAAGTTTTAGAGACATTTCATGTCATAGCAGAACTTCCATCAGACAACTTCGGAGCCTATATCATTTCAATGGCAACTGCCCCGTCTGATGTGCTGGCGGTTGAACTTCTTCAACGTGAATGCAAAATCAAGAATCCATTAAGAGTCGTTCCATTGTTTGAGAAACTTGCTGATCTCGAGTCTGCTCCTGCTGCTTTGGCTCGGTTGTTTTCGATAGACTGGTACATAAACCGGATCGATGGGAAGCAAGAAGTTATGATTGGATATTCTGATTCAGGTAAAGATGCTGGAAGGTTTTCTGCCGCATGGCAGCTATATAAGGCTCAGGAGGACCTCATAAATGTTGCTCAGAAATACGGTGTTAAGCTAACAATGTTCCACGGTCGTGGTGGAACTGTTGGAAGAGGAGGTGGACCTACTCATCTTGCTATCTTGTCTCAACCACCAGAAACAATTCACGGATCACTTCGTGTGACGGTTCAAGGTGAAGTTATTGAACAGTCGTTCGGAGAGGAACACTTGTGCTTTAGAACACTGCAGCGTTTCACTGCTGCCACTCTAGAACACGGAATGCGTCCCCCAAGTTCTCCAAAACCGGAATGGCGTGCATTGATGGATCAGATGGCTGTCATTGCTACCGAGGAGTACCGTTCAATTGTGTTCAAGGAACCACGTTTTGTTGAGTATTTCCGTCTGGTAAGACATCACAAAATCATTGACTTTCACTTCAGTGTTAAGCAATTAGGGCGTCTTCAGTGCCTTTAAAATATTCAATTTTTGAGTTTGGTCCCTATAAATTTTTTATCCTTGCCCTTTATAAAAACTATAGAGGGACTAAACTCGGAAGTTTGTAATATTTTAGGAACTACAAACATATTTAACCCTTCAGATTATAACAATTATTGTCAATTTCCTTTGTGTCATGTAGGCTACACCAGAGATGGAGTACGGAAGGATGAACATTGGAAGTCGACCGGCAAAGAGAAGGCCAAGTGGAGGCATTGAAACACTGCGTGCGATACCATGGATTTTTGCATGGACACAGACAAGGTTTCATCTTCCAGTATGGCTTGGCTTTGGAGCAGCTTTTAAACAAGTTATTGCGAAGGATGTTAAGAATCTTCATATGCTGCAAGAGATGTACAATCAATGGCCTTTCTTTAGGGTCACTATTGATTTAGTTGAAATGGTGTTTGCTAAGGGTGACCCTGGTATTGCTGCACTGAATGATAGGCTCCTAGTTTCGCAGGATCTTTGGCCATTTGGGGAACAGTTGAGAAGCAAATATGAAGAAACTAAGAAACTCCTACTTCAGGTAATGTTCCTTTTACTTCGTAAATTTGAACATTTTAGTTTTGCACCAATTTTTAGCAGTTAAGGGCCTATTTGGATTGACTTATTTGAACTTGTCAGCTGTCAATAAGCAATTTTCAGCTTATTTCCATAAGCTTTCCGGATTAACTTATGATAACTGCTATTGCGATACACACTTAATTAAGTTGTTTATCGTCATCCAAATAGAGCCTAAGTCTTTGTTAGATATTGAGCTTTCATCATCTAAGAACTAGACTAGCGAGTCATTTCAGTAGTTGATTTTTGTGTTATCCTGTATTGGTAGGTGGCTACACACAAGGAAGTTCTTGAAGGAGATCCCTACTTGAAACAAAGACTCAGACTCCGTGATTCATACATTACAACCCTTAACGTTTTCCAAGCATACACATTGAAACGGATCCGTGATCCAAACTATAAGGTGGAGGTACGCCCCCGCATATCGAAAGAGTCTGCTGAAACAAGTAAATCGGCCGATGAACTTGTAACATTGAATCCAACAAGTGAATATGCTCCTGGTTTGGAAGACACACTCATTCTCACCATGAAGGGTATTGCTGCTGGAATGCAGAACACTGGTTAATTTTTGGTGATTTTTTTCACTTGTATTTGTTTCTTTATGTTAAGTGTGTTAAGATATCATAAATACTAGATGAATCTAGTTGCAAGCACTTCAAGTGAGTGCTTTTCTTTTCTTTTCTTTTCTTTTCTTTTCCTTTTCCTTTTCCTTTTCATAAGAAACTCACATCAGGTTTTGTTGATGTTTTTCCTTACTTTGTTACCATACAAACGAGTTAATGCAATTGATGTTATGTTTCAATGCATAGATTTTGTTGAATGCTACTATTTCCTTTCTTGTTCAATATTTTCTAATGTAATAATAATCATACGAGACAGAAAAACTTAGAATCAATTATATAATAACAAAACTATTAGAAGGAACTTGAAAATGATTGAAATCTGTTGAGATATCAGAATATGAGACTAATGGCCGTTTAGTGTCGAGAACAAAGCTCGCACACACCAAGTGTCGAGAAGCGGAGAATCCCGAGTTCGAACCTGGGCATTAGCATAGAATATCACAACATTCTAAGATAATGTTCTTAATAGAAGCTAAGCGAATATGGCCATGGAGGCACTTAACAGTAATTTCAGATTCAGTTTCATCGAAAAAACGTCTATCTTAGTCAGTTGTTAGGATCCATTGGAGACAACAACGCAGTGCCAGTGGTTCGACTAGTGTAGGAGAGATGTGCAGTCTCTCAAGTCTGGTAGCAGCAAATCCGACGGCCCATCTATGCTTTCTAGCAGCCATTCCCCAGCTCGTTGAGCCGTCACTGAAGCAACCGACATCAACATTTAATTTAGACACACCTGTAAGACATTGTTTTTATATTAACCATGAAAAAGTATTCATATCAACTCTCTTTTTAGAAAAATCTGAAGTTACTGTTAAGTGCCTCCATTGCCATGGCAATGGTTGGTACCTGTTAAGTTACTCTTTTTAAAACACTCCTTGATAAAATGTTCATACCTGACAGTAACTTGACAGTAACATTATTCATACAATCATTCTGTAACAGAACATTTAATAAAAGACTAACAATATAAAAAGTGTTAGTGGACCTCATAACTTGCAAGGGCATTTTTGGAAACTCCAACGGTTAGTGGCTAAAAGGTTATCCTCAGAAGATGGAATGTGAGTTGCTCTTCATGCTGAGATGTGAGGCATGTATGAGGGATTAAAATTTATTAGAATATAAGATTTTTCTAACTCGTTATGAAAAGTGACTCCAAAGCGCTATTGGACATGGTTACGGGCCACTGCAAACTTAGTGCGGTTACCTTCGTCCTGATTCGCCAAATCCATTATCTCATTAATCTTCCTTGGCAAATTATGATCAATCACACATGGTGTGAAGGTAATAGAATTATAGATTGGTTAGCTAGTCTAACTCAAGATTCTTTTTGTCATGCAGACATTTCAAGGGTCTACATACATAAAAATGTTCGTTTAATTTTATAATTTTTGTTTTTAATAAATTATTGACTATTAATTATATATATATATATACATGCTGGTGTTCAAAATTAAACTAGAAGTAACCTTTGATCTTCTTCTTTCACAACCCACTTGATGACTGTTTAAGTCTTAAAATGAAACTTTCACCATAACACTACACATTGCCCGCCTAATTAAAAATTTAAACTGCCTGTTACAAAAAAAAATAAAAAATTAGACTGCGAAAAATTTTGGACTCTTATACATTAAGTTAAATTTCCCGCAGTCTTATCGTATCTTTTAGTACTTGTAAAAACAATTAAAAAAATCATATAAATATTAATTTAAACACTCTTTTTATTGATCACGAAATGATGGAATGCAACATAGAACCTTCCATTGAAGAATAAAAAATGAAAAACATTACTACATGAAGAGACGGGGACTAGGATTGTCTGTTGTACAACATTGATGTTGTTTCACATAGTAGTAAATCCGGTGAAAGTGGGCCTAAACCATTGAATCTTGGAGGCCCACTAGTTGTTTCAGCCCATTGGTTTGCTATCTAATTTTCATCGACCGAACTATAAGAAATGTTTGATTTAGTTGTTTGAGAAAGTATGGTTTCGGATCAAACGAAATCCCAGTCTGCCGAAACACCCTTGTAGCACGCCTCTACTTCCTCAAACCTTAGATGGTAGGTGCTGATTGTCGTTAAGAGCATTTAAATTCTCCTTGGAAATTGATTGGCCGTCAAAATTCACTTGGGGGAAGAAAAATCGTTTTCAATCAATTCAAGAATCACGAAGTCACGCACTTTCGTTCCTTAAGAATTATTAGCCGCAAATTCAGGTGAGTGATTAATTTTTCCACTATTTCCAATCTTAATATCATTTACTGCACCAATCTCTGCTCGTTCTCCCAAGCACGCACCAAATCCAATTCACGTGTCGTTTCCAATTCTTGCGTTTTTGCGTTGGCCTAGTCATAAGAACTTGACAGTCGAGACTAAAGATGTAAACGGCGAAAATGTGGGGACTAAAAATATGATAAAAAAAATATACGGATTAAAAGTCGAAACTCACGTAAAAGTAGAGACAAAAAAATTTAACGCTAAAACAAAAAATCCAATTTTTTGCTTCATATTTTTTCAAATTCTGCAAGTGATTTAACTCTTGTGGCCAATATAAAAAGCTTATAACAAAAAATTTGCAAGTATGTTTGATAATATTTTACTAACCATGAGAGGTCATTCCCGATCTTGGTAACTCTCATGACCAACTTCACCTAAACTTTTTCTCATAAAAAGTTATCAACCTACCTATTTCAAGCAAACAAAAATATAATTATCAAGCTATAATGCAACAATAGTTTCATCAATATTCACAACAAGTTAGCTTTATTATACTTGAAAAAATGTTTGCTCTAGTTGGGTACTAAT
Organism: Trifolium fragiferum; assembly: GCA_954870985.1. Taxonomy (NCBI): domain Eukaryota; kingdom Viridiplantae; phylum Streptophyta; class Magnoliopsida; order Fabales; family Fabaceae; genus Trifolium; species Trifolium fragiferum. Next base: position 14,341,013 of record OX940789.1, on the reverse strand, counting down.
ATTGGTTAAAGAAGTAAGAATCATATTAACATGTGTTTTAATGATTTAAATAAAGAAATTTAGCATCAAATAATACAAGAAATTTAATATTAAAAAGATTGGTTACACAAGCATAAACAAATATTTTTATATTAGACTTCTTAATATGACCCTTCTTAAGACACAAATTAGCATTTTTTAAGAAATAAATATAAAAATTTGTGTTGAAAAATGGTGTGCTCAACTTTTTACTAAAAATTTAAAAATTCTTATCTCCAAAAAAATAATTCTACTTTTACATTCTTTAACTAATGTTAATAGAACACTTGTTAACATTATTCTTCGTATAAAATCTTTATTTAAAAAATAGATAGTTTGTGTGGAACTCGCATTTACTATCGAATTGTAATTTTTACTTAACTGAACAAAAGGTTCCAGATTAATTGGTTGCGAAAGCAATTATTGACAACGAAAACTACTTTTGATTTAATAAATAATAAAAATGTCAGGTATGAGTATTCTTTGGGTTCTAAGCCTTGACTTCACAAAATAAGCCTCGACTTAGTTTCAACAAGTAAAAAAACTCTCTGAGACAGATGATAATTAGTATTTAATATAAAAATTACAAAGCATGATATACTATATTATCAATGGTGATGAGGCTAAAAATATATGTAACAAAAATATATGTAATATATATATTTTTATTTGAATAGAAAATTTTATTGTTCATTATCGATTTAAAATTATGGTTAATTAAAATTTTGGTTTAGTAAAATTCTGGTTTAAATTCCAATTTAGTAAAATTCTCTTCTATTAAATTCTAGTATAGTAAAGTCTAATCAATTAAATTCTGGTAAAATCCCTATTTAATATTTGGTTTGTACTGCAGAAGCAAAAATTGTTATTAATATTTTGTAAGCATCTTATCAGTACTGCTAGTGATATCCAGGGCCGGCCCTCCGGGTGTGCAAGGTGAGCCACCGCGCAGGGCCTCAAACATTTAGGGGCCTCTGATTATTTTTATCGGTTTATTAAATTTTTTATATATGTAAAAAATATTACTGACTTTAGTTAATACTAAAAATATTTTACTACTTGAACTAAAAAAAATTTAATAGACGCATTGTTATTTTATAAGTAACTTGCAATTGATTGTAAAAAGAAGAAACAACATTATTAGAAATTTTTTTAAAAAAAAAAACTATAAAGTTGATAATAATTTTTGTTTGAAGATGTATTTTAATGCAATTGATTAAAATATGTCTCTTTTGGATGTTATTTATTATGATTACTTTTGATTTTTTTTTTTATGTTATTTATAATTAAAATAGAAAATGACTCTTTTTAAACAATTTTTTTTAACTAGAATTTCATTCTTAATATTTGGTAAGGGCCTCCAAATACTCGGGACCGGCCCTGGTGATATCAAGTAATTTACATATGAGATGTTAGAGAATTTATGTTTTGGTATTTTGTAATCTACTTATGAGATGCACACAATGCAAGTAAAACTTATGGTATTATGATATACCTTCATTTTGTAATCAATATAACATACGACTACGTACCTTATGATATTATGGTATACTTTTATTTTGTCATTAGGGTATCTTTGCATTGTTATTATAGTTCTTGCACTGCTGCACCTTATCAGTGGATCAAATTCTGATTTATGCAAAATTCTGGTTTATTAAAATTTTGATTTAAGAAAATTCTGGTTTGTTATAATAGTTCCTGCACGGTTGCGCCTTATCAGCAGATCAACTTCAATACCAAACTAGACCTCTGTTATTATAGTATCTTGTGGTTGTTCGCTTATAATTTTTTGCACTTGTTTGGTTGTTCACTTTGCATTGTTATGAATATTACAAGCATTTTTAAAGTCAAATACCATTAATTTGGTCATTTTAATACACAATGAGAATTAACCAAATCCATCAACTAGTATGGCACAAGTGGTAGATGTTTGAGCCCCTTAATCATTTGGTCTTGTATAACACCCCACAAATATATCTAGAATAATAGTGGAATATTATTACTGGTAACTGAATTCATTATTATTACAACAAGAGTTTATGCACACCAAGGTGCCAAATACATCAGAGAGTTTGAAAATAACAGCGGAAATCAACGAGAGTCACAATCCTAGAGGATAACTAGTACAACAAAACACGGGAAAAGAAAGCATGAAAGAAATGTCATCCAAAGCATAGCCACGAGCACACCAACCCGCATACCTTTAGCCAACCTGCTTATCTGAATCAAAAAGGGAGTGGGGTGTGACAGTCACTTCGTCCTAGTGAATTCTACTACCCTCCTAAAAGGCAACTAAGGCCGGGGCTCCTAATCAGTCGTAACATACATAATTCATAACACAATATCATAAAACATAATATAAATGGTGTGTCACAGATTATTAGTCTTGTTCATTTTAACCGCGAAGCACTCTGAGGTGAGTATCTCCCAGAGGCCTGCCTTATCCGCTGAACACGGAGTGTTTCCGGCATACAACTCACAATTTAACATTTTTCCTGATGGAAACTTCCGAAGGAAGTCCATAAAGCGATAGAATAATTCGCACATAATTGACTGATTCTAAAATTTATTCATACTACCATAATTCCCAATTCCCGGGCGCATACATCATGTCTAAATTCCTACGTTAAAACCTAATAGTCCGACTGTGATGACCTCCTGTTTAACATTATATAATTCGTACAACTGCAAATAACCATCTCTGATGAAGATATAAAACGAGTGATCAAAAGTTTTGAAAATAGGAAAAAGTGAGTGAATTCTGGGTTAGCTCGCTATGGCGAGTCACCAAGCTCGCCATGGCGAAGTTCTTCAGCCCAGAACCTTCAGCTCGCCATGAAGGCTCGCTAGCAACTCGCTATGGCGAGTTCATGCAGAATTGACCCTGTTTTGCTAAAATCATCATTTTTCAAAGGATTCACCCAATCTTCATTTGAGGCGTTGCAGAAATATAAAATAGATAATATAAGACAGAATAGAGTGGAATTTGGGGCTTAATTCCACCCACACAGCTATACCTATTCAATCCTAATTTGCATGCAATTTCATAAATTTGAATTAAACTAACTACCTAGCCTAAGAACCCACCTGATAGAAGTTTTTCCTTGCTCCTGGGCTCCTCTAAATTCAGCTACTGCAACCCCATCAAGACCCACGAACTGACAGACCAAAGGCTTGAGCTTGACACTTGAAAACCCTTCTATTTGAACTACGAATTTGGAATGTGTTTGATGAATTGATTCAGCTGATATGAGGCTATTTATAAGAGGTTTCTGAGGTTTAGGATAGTGTTTAAACAGTAGAGGTTTTGTTTCACTCTTGCCTTGCATGTGTTTCTATTGGGTGAAGAAGTGGTGAGAAGGGTTGTTTGTTGTTATGCACCATGTGAATCCTTGGGAGGTTGGGGAATCATAGTTTCAGAGCTGCTGTTAGTGCAGGTGAGGAATCTCTGTAACATTGGTGGTTGATCAAAGACTTGTGATATAAGATGACAATATTTGGTATTAAGTGTGATAGGAAATTTTGTAGCTTTGTGTGTTGTTGTTGTTTAATCACGTGAGAGGGGAGGAGAGACTAAGGAGGTTGAGCTTCTCAAATTATTCAGAAAAATGAATGAATGAATGAGGATGAGTGTGATTGCATGTAGGAGAAGTGAGAATTGAGTGGAACTATGACTCATGAGTTTTGATGAGGTGTTAGGCATTAAGGGAGGGTGAGTCATAAGAGGGAGGGAAACTTGAATCTTGGCTTAATTTAATCTGAACTCATGTGATTAGTGTTCTAATGCATATTATTAGGTTTAGTTAAACTCCTAATTAGTACACATGACACCCTTAATTCCCATGAATCAATCAATTAAACACTTCTAATTAATAGTTAATTTTATTAGATAATTCTCTAATTAAAATTAATCTAAATTAATTAGGTAATTTAGAATTTGGGATATTACAATCTACCCCCCTTAAGAAATTTCGTCCTCGAAATTGAGAAATTTACCTTTAGAATAGGTGAGGATAACTGTTCATCATATCAGATTCCAGTTCCCAAGTGAATTCGCCGTCCGGGGACTGAGCCCATTCAACCTTGACGATGGGAATTCTTTTGTTTCGAAGAGCTTTAACATCTCGATCGACTATTCGGACTGGATCTGGTTGATAAGTTAGGTCTGGCTGAAGATCAATTTGTTCCAACTCTACTGGCTGATAGGGATCAGGGATGTATTTCTGAAGCTGAGAAACATGGAACACGTCGTGTAGCCCTGACATGGATGGAGGAAGAGCTAACTGATAGGCTACAGGACCGACGCGTCGAAGGATCTAATAGGGTCCAATATACCTTGGACAGAGCTTTTTAGTTTTGAATACACCACGTAAACCTAACTTCGGAGTAACTTTCAAGAACACATGATCTCCTTCCTCAAACTCCAAGGGTCTCTGTCTCCTGTCGGCGTAACTCTTCTGCCGACTCTGAGCGATTTTCATTTTCTCTCGGATGGACTTAACCTTTAAAGTCGTTTCTTGAATAACATCCGGTCCTAAGATTCCACGATCACCAACCTCAGTCCAACACAACGGGGTTCGACACTTCCTACCATAAAGAGCTTCGAAGGGTGCCATTCCTATACTGGAATGGTAACTGTTATTGTAGGCAAATTCTATCAGATGTAGGTGGTTACTCCAACTACCACCATCTTCCAAAACACAAGCACGGAGCATATCTTCAAGGGTTTGAAAGGTTCTCTCAGATTGACCATCCGTCTGAGGGTGATGCGACGTACTCATCTTCAATCGAGTACCCATCGCATTTTGGAAGGCTTTCCAGAACCTAGAAGTGAAGATTGGATCTCTATCTGATACGATACTGAAAGGTACACCATGAAGCCTTACAATCTGCTCTATAAAGATAGTTGCATATTGCGGGGCCTTATAGGTGGATTTGACTGGAATGAAATGAGCCGACTTGGTTAATCTATCCACGATTACCCAGATCGAATCTTGGCCTCTTTGGTTATGCGGTAACCCTCCAACAAAGTCCATAGTGATGTGTTCCCATTTCCATTCCGGAATGTCTAAGGGCTGTAAGGGACCTCCAGGTTTCTGATGTTCAATCTTAACCTGTTGGCATACCAAACAACGGGATACAAAATCCGCAATCTCAGCTTTCATATTGGGCCACCAATAGTTCTGCTTCAGATCGTGATACATCTTGGTGGATCCGGGATGGATCGAGAATCCACTCTTATGGGCTTCTTCTAAGATCAATCGTTTCAATTCACCATCACTTGGTACACACAGCCTACCTTCATACAGTATGGCACCATCAGATGCTATTGAAAACTCAGGATTATTCAATTTCTTTTGCAACTCCAGATCACTACGTTGTGCTTGCGCTATCCTGACGCGCAGATCACACGATAACTCCATCTGATTAATTCTTATTCCACTTTTCCGGTATACCACATTCAGATTGAGGTCTCTGAACTTCTCATACAACCCACACTGTTACATAAGTAATTCAGAAGCATACAAAGCTTTCCTGCTTAAGGCATCCGCCACTACGTTTGCCTTACCAGGATGGTAGTTAAGATTAAAGTCGAAATCTTTTAGATATTCCATCCACCTTCGTTGTCTCATGTTTAGATCCTTTTGATCAAACAGATACTTCAAACTTTTATGATCGCTAAAAAGATCAAATTGGACACCATACAAGTGATGCCTCCAGATCTTCAAGGCGAAGATAATTGCGGCTAGTTCCAGATCATGAGTTGGGTAATTCTGCTCATGTGGCTTCAACTGCCGAGAGGCATATGCAACCACGGCACCATCTTGCATTAGTACACACCCAAGCCCTTTATGCGATGCATCACAATACACCACATATTTTTGAGTTGGATCAGGAATTACTAACACTGGGGCACTAGTCAACTTTTCCTTCAACGTTTGGAAACTCAATTCACATTCTGCATCCCATTCAAAGGCAGCTCCTTTCCTTGTCAATCTAGTCAAAGGCAGAGCGATCTCCGAAAATCCCAAAATGAATCTCCGGTAATAACCTGCCAAGCCTAGAAAACTCCTGACTTCAGACACATTTCTGGGTCTATCCCAATTGAGTACAGCTTCTACCTTGGATGGGTCGACTGCCACACCACCTTGTGATATGACATGTCCCAAGAAGTTGATTTCGGACAGCCAGAATTCACACTTACTGAACTTAGCATAAAGCTTCTTTTCTCTTAAAATCTCCAAGACAATCCTCAGGTGTTCAGTGTGTTCTTCAGGGCTTCGAGAATAAATTAGGATGTCATCTATGAAGATAACAACAAATTTATCCAGATAAGGTTGGAAAATCCTGTTCATATAATCCATGAATACAGTTGGGGCATTAGTTAGACCAAAGGGCATGATAAGGAATTCATAGTTTCCATAACGCATTCGGAAAGCAGTTTTGGACACGTCAGAAGACTTGATGCGAATCTGATGATAACCAGACCAAAGATCTATCTTTGAAAAGACAGTAGCACCTCTGAGTTGGTCTAGAAGGTCATCTATACGGGGCAAAGGATACTTGTTCTTTATGGTGACCTTATTGAGCTGACGGTAATCAATACAAAGGCGCATTGAACCATCCTTTTTCTTAACCAACAGAACTGGCGCTCCCCAAGGAGAGACACTTGGACGGATGAAATGCTTTTGGAGTAATTCTTCTAACTGAGACTTGAGCTCATGCAATTCTAGAGGAGACATTCTATACGGAGCAACTGATATGGGCTGAGAGCCGGGAACAAGATCAATGGAAAACTCTACTTCTCTTTCTGGAGGTAGGGTCATGATATCGTCAGGAAAGACATCTAAATACTCATTAACTACTGGAATATCTGAGGGACTTAAATCAGGTTCAGGATCAACAGTAAACAAGACACTGAAACATTTTGTACCCGCACCTAGGTACTGGATCATTTGATGAGCATTCTGGAGTAAGGCGGAAAGAGCTCTACTTTCTGTAGATGTTTCAATTGGAATGAACAAGTTCTTTTCAGCACATCCTATATACACGGTATTGGCAGATAACCAATCCATGCCTAGGACTACGTCAAAATCTTTCAAGGGTAGACAGATCAGATCTATGTGATAGACTTTACTGCCCACTAAGATTGGACAGTTTTGGCAGACACGTTTAGAGATGACTTTGCCGCCAGTGGCGACAGCAACCGCCATTTGGGGTACAAGAGGAACAGAAGGCAGTTTAAGTCGCTGAGCACAGTCAACGGCTATAAAAGAGTTGGTAGCACCACAATCAAACAATACTAACATTTCTGATTGCCCTAACAAACACACATCCATAATTAAAGCATTATTAGATTTAATCTCAGCACAGTTAAGTGAGTAAACCCGACCTTTGTTTTTAGACGCACCGCTGGAATCACCATGCTTCTTGAGCTTTGGACAGTCCTGCTTGAAATGTCCAGGCTGCTTGCAATAGTAACAGATGTTCTTCCCTTTCATACATTCTCCACTGTGTGGGAAACCACAGTCTGAACAATTCTTTGGCGAACGCTAAGAGAAACTCTGTTTGCCTTTGCTTGTGGAACCCTTAGTCCTTACTTGCAGATTGAACTTTCCCGAATCCCTTCTCTTCTGAAATAGTTCATTCTTTTCCTTCTGAATATTGCCAAGATCAGCCTCGGCATGGTAGCTTTTCTGTACGAGTTCACCAAAAGAGGTAATGCGCTGCATGGACACATCGTGGGCAATGTCTGCTCTCAAACCAATCCGATACTTTTTCATTTTCCAGGCCTCGGTAGGAGCGTTGTCTCCATCAGCCACATAGCGCACTAGCTCATTAAACCTCATAGTATACTCTGCTACAGTCATATTCCCTTGCTTCAGTTCAGTCAATTCACGTTCCATCTGGAATTGGTAACTCTCCGGAATGTAGTGTCCCACGAAGAGCCGCCTGAAATTCTTTCATATACGACTTGGTTCCGTCCCACCAGTTGCAAGCGTCACCCCTGAAGAAGCGGGAGACGAATACAACCTTGTCAACTTCAGAACAATCCATTGAGTCCAAGATTCCACTCATGCGCTGGATCCATTCACGGGCCTTAGCCGGATTGTATTCCCCATAAAACTCCGGAGGGCTCATCCTACAGAATTCTCTGAAAGCGGCACTGGTGCCTTGCTGCTGAGGAGGAGGAGGTGGTTGGTTCATATGTTGCTGAAACATATTCATAAATTCCTGATGCTGCTGAGCCTGCTGTGCTTGGAACTGCTGATGTTGATGCAGCATCTCCGCCCACATGTTGGCGTTAGCATCACCGAACACTTCTGGCTCCTCATCACTGTCGTGCCTTCTTGGGGGTCTTCCAGGTCCTCGCCTCGATCCAGACATTTCGCTTTAACTGTCAATATCAGATCGAGTTAGCTAGGCCTAAAGTGACATGACACCTAGAACGTATGTAGGGATCCTAGACAACTACTGGGATTGGAAGGGTAATACTAATGAACTCACGCAAGATCTGAATCGACCTGCTCTGATACCAATTATAACACGCCACAAATATATCTAGAATAATAGTGGAATATTATTACTGGTAACTGAATTCATTATTATTACAACAAGAGTTTATGCACACCAAGGTGCCAAATACATCAGAGAGTTTGAAAATAACAGCGGAAATCAACGAGAGTCACAATCCTAGAGGATAACTAGTACAACAAAACACGGGAAAAGAAAGCATGAAAGAAATGCCATCCAAAGCATAGCCACGAGCACACCAACCCGCATACCTTTAGCCAACCTGCTTATCTGAATCAAAAAGGGAGTGGGGTGAGACAGTCACTTCGTCCCAATGAATTCTACTACCCTCCTAAAAGGCAACTAAGGCCGGGGCTCCTAATCAGTCGTAACATACATAATTCATAACATAATATCATAAAACATAATATAAATGGTGTGTCACAGATTATTAGTCTTGTTCATTTTAACCGCGAAGCACTCTGAGGTGAGTATCTCCCAGAGGCCTGCCTTATCCGCTGAACACGAAGTGTTTTCGGCATACAACTCACAATTTAACATTTTTCCTGATGGAAGCTTCCAAAGGAAGTCCATAAAGCGATAGAATAATTCGCACATAATTGACTGATTCTAAAATTTATTCATACTACCATAATTCCCAATTCTCGGGCGCATACATCATGTCTAAATTCCTACGTTAAAACCTAATAGTCCGACTGTGATGACCTCCTGTTTAACATTATATAATTCGTACAACTGCAAATAACCATCTCTGATGAAGATATAAAACGAGTGATCAAAAGTTTTGAAAATAGGAAGAAGTGAGTGAATTCTGGGTTAGCTAGCTACGGCGAGTCACCAAGCTCGCCATGGCGAACATACAGGTCCTGACCTAAACAACTCGCTAGGCGAGCCAGAGCTCGCCATGGCGAAGTTCTTCAGCCCAGAACCTTCAGCTCGCCATGAAGGCTCGCTAGCAACTCGCTATGGCGAGTTCATGCAGAATTGACCCTATTTTGCGAAAATCATCATTTTTCAAAGGATTCACCTACAATCTTCATCTGAGGCGTTGCATAAATATAAAATAGATAATATAAGACAGAATAGAGTGGAATTTGGGGCTTAATTCCACCCACACAGCTATACATATTCAATCCTAATTTGCATGCAATTTCATAAATTTGAATTAAACTAACTACCTAGCCTAAGAACCCACCTGATAGAAGCTTTTCCTTGCTCCTGGGCTCCTCTAAATTCAGCTACTGCAACCCCATCAAGACCCACGAACTGACAGACCAAAGGCTTGAGCTTGACACTTGAAAACCCTTCTATTTGAACTACGAATTTGGAATGTGTTTGATGAATTGATTCAACTGATATGAGGCTATTTATAAGAGGTTTCTGAGGTTTAGGATAGTGTTTAAACAGTAGAGGTTTTGTTTCACTCTTGCCTTGCATGTGTTTCTATTGGGTGAAGAAGTGGTGAGAAGGGTTGTTTGTTGTTATGCACCATGTGAATCCTTGGGAGGTTGGGGAATCATAGTTTCAAAGCTGCTGTTAGTGCAGGTGAGGAATCTCTGTAACATTGGTGGTTGATCAAAGACTTGTGATATAAGATGACAATATTTGGTATTAAGTGTGATAGGAAATTTTGTAGCTTTGTGTGTTGTTGTTGTTTAATCACGTGAGAGAGGAGGAGAGACTAAGGAGGTTGAGCTTCTCAAATTATTCAGAAAAATGAATGAATGAGGATGAGTGTGATTGCATGTAGGAGAAGTGAGAATTGAGTGGAACTATGACTCATGAGTTTTGATGAGGTGTTAGGCATTAAGGGAGGGTGAGTCATAAGAGGGAGGGAAACTTGAATCTTGGCTTAATTTAATCTGAACTCATGTGATTAGTGTTCTAATGCATATTATTAGGTTTAGTTAAACTCCTAATTAGTACACATGACACCCTTAATTCCCATGAATCAATCAATTAAACACTTCTAATTAATAGTTAATTTTATTAGATAATTCTCTAATTAAAATTAATCTAAATTAATTAGGTAATTTAGAATTTGGGATATTACATCTTGGGTTCGATTCCTGAACGGTGCGTATGGAAAAATGTTTGCGCGCGGAGGATACCTTTGGTTTAAAAAATAAATAAAAAATTAACCAAATCCATCAACTTACAACACATACAAACAACATTTCTCATAATTTTTTGTTGAAAAAGCAAAACTTTTATTAAAAAGAGAGGGTTATGAAACAATCTAAACTCCTGATACATTGAGCAATCAATCCTTTCCTAATACAAAGACATCTAGCTTGAATATCAAAGCCCTAAACATCATAATAAAGTGGGCAAAATCAGTTCTATAGTGCAGATGCATCAAGAACACAATAGGCTAGACAAACATTTCTCATAACTTAATCAAACTGTTACAATATATCTATCTTAAAACATAACTAAACCATTATTACAATCATTAATTTCAACAATGTTGAGACCTTTTAGGGTGTTGGCTTCATTTGGTAAAATAAGCCTGATTCCATGATGTGGAGCATGATGTGTGGCACATCAGGATTCACATCTGGACGCCCTAGCTGGACGCGCTTTTATTTATTTAAACGCGATCTTTTGAAAAAGATTTGTTTTTCAAAGTATATCGTGCCAGCTTGCGCGCCAAGGAACAAGATAATCTTTCATGGTTCTGTTTTATTTTATTGGCCGACTTTGATCAAAAAGATTTGAAACAAACAATTAAAAGATTATGATCAAATAAGTCTCAAGGAGAATTAACAAAGGCCAGCTGTCAACATTGAAGATCCAAGCCCATGAAACTTGTTCTATATAAAGGAAGACTGAAGACACTTTGAAGTGACGAAGCCAAGAGTTGAAGATATCGAGTCTTAGGTCTTAGTCTGTTCATTGTTATTTGTGAGCCTTCACTTGAATCATAATTTTGATACAAGTAAGGACTGAGTTTGATAGAGTTGTAATCTCTAGTATTCTTTCTCCAAAGCTTTGAAGTAAGGAGTTAGAGTGTGCAACACTCAAAGCCTTTAGGTACGAGTGCATAGTTTTCTAGGAGTGTGTCTCCAAACTGAGTTTGTTATTAAATCCTTACTGGGTAAGGTTGAGGGGGAGTGAGCAGAGGTTCTCATATCTAGGAGTTCCTAGGTAGAATTAGCATGGGTAGTGATTAAGTGAGAAGTTGTAAACGGGGGAGTTTAGCTTTGAATTGATACTACCATAGTGGATTCATCCCTGGATTGGTATCCTCCAGAATAGGGCTTGTTATAAGTGCCGAACTGGGTTAACAAACTCACGTGTTCTTTTGTTTCCTGCACTTTATATTGTTTACTTGTTCATCAAGTTCAGTTGTTCACGATGTTGACACATTAGGCTACACATAGTACGATTCCTAAAGTGTACACATCGTGCTACACATCTGACACTTGCCACCAGAATTTCAATTGGCATCAGAGCAGGCACCCTGCCTGTTTGAGGGTGAGCTCCAGGGAAGTTACTTTCTGGAAACATGGACAAGGATGGAACAACGGTCAACAAACCACCCCTTCTGGATGGAACCAACTATGACTACTGGAAGCCAAGGATGATTGCCTTCCTAAAGTCACTTGACAGCAGAACTTGGAAAGCTGTGCTCAAAGGCTGGGAGCATCCCAAAATCTTGGATGCTAATGGTGTTGACACTGGTGTACTCAAGCCAGAGGAAGATTGGTCAGCTGCAGAAGACACTGCATCACTTGGAAACTCCAAAGCTTTGAATGCTTTATTCAATGGAGTGGACAAGAACATGTTCAGATTAATCAAGCAGTGTACTGTTGCAAAGAATGCCTGGGAGATACTCAGAACCACTCATGAAGGCAATGCCAAGGTAAAAAGCTCAAGAATCCAACTTCTTAACACTAAGTTTGAAAACCTCAGAATGAAAGAAGAAGAATCAATTCATGACTTTCACATGAATTTGCTTGAGGTGGACAATTCCTTTGAGGCTCTAGGTGAGAAATTGTCTGAAGAAAAGCTTGTGAGAAAGATGCTTAGGTCTCTACCCAAGAGGTTTAACATGAAAATCACAGCTATTGAAGAAGCTCAAGACATCCCAAGTATGAAACTTGAAGAACTTGTGAGCTCGCTTCAAACTTTTGAGATGAACTTTAGTGAGCCAACTGAGAAGAAAGGAAAAGGTATAGCCTTTGTATCTTGTGCTGGTGAAGAGGAAGAAGCTGATGAATCAGATGATGACCTCTCAAATGACTTAGCCATGTTGGGAAGACAATTCAACAAGCTTCAAAGGAGGGTGGACAGAAGACCAAGGAGGAATGTGAGGAACATCCAGACTGACATCAGTAAACTAGGTAACACTTCAACAAAAACCAAAACTGATGATAAGTCAACTCAGAACAAGGGTGTTCAATGTCATGAATGTGAAGGCTTTGGTCATATAAGATCAGAATGTGGCACATATCTGAAGAAGCAGAAGAAAGGCCTAACTGTCTCATGGTCTGATGAAGACTCTGACACTGACTCAGAGAATGTTGCTGCTAATCATGTTAGTGCCATGACTAGGGTGGATAATACTGATGTTGAATCTGATGATGAAGAACTCACATTTGATGAACTAGCCTCAGTCCATAAAAAGCTATTTATCAAGAGTGAGGAACTGTACAAGGTCAATAAAGAGCAGAAGGAAATCATCAGTCAACTGGAGACAGAGAAAGGTCAACTACAGAGTCAAGTTGCTAGTCTTGAAAGTGAAGTCAAGTTACTGTCAACCAACTTGAAAAATATGACCAAGTCTGTAAAGATGCTCAATCCTGGAACCAACATGCTTGATGAAATTTTGAAAGTAGGAAAGCATGCTGGTGACTCATCTGGTGTAGGATTTAAGAACAAACATCACAGCAAGAAGACAAATACTAAGTTTGTTCCTGCTCAGAAGAAACCTGACCCTGGCAGCATGTGGACACATCACACTCCACATCAGAGACCTGCTGGCAAAGAGAAGTTTAATGCTTGGAGATGCCACTACTGTGGGAAGAATGGTCACATCAAGCCCTTCTGTTACAAACTCTATGGGTATCCCAAGAAAAGGCCTCAGGTGCAAGCCAAAACAGCAAGGGTCACTCCTAAGAAGATGTGGAAGCCAAAAGTTTCTGAAACTGCTCATATTGCTCACACTTCTCTTAGAGCATCTTCTAGTAATGATTGGTATTTTGATAGTGGTTGTTCTAGGCATATGACTGGTGTTGAGAAATTTCTCACTAATATCAAGCCTCATACAACAAGCTTTGTAACCTTTGGTGATGGAGCAAAAGGTGAAATCAAGGGCAGTGGTAAACTCAGCAGCAAAAGCTTACCTGACCTAGATGATGTGTTACTTGTTAAAGGCTTGAAGGCTAATCTTATCAGCATAAGCCAATTGTGTGATCAAGGTCTCAAAGTCAACTTCACAAAGAATGAATGTCTTATTACTTCTGACAACGGAGAATTGTTGATGAGAGGATCTAGGTCAAGAGACAACTGCTATCTATGGATTCCTGATGAAACTGCTCACTCTACTACATGCCTTATTAGTCAGGAAGAAGAAGTTAAGCTTTGGCACCAAAGACTTGGTCATTTGAATCTAAAAGGAATGAAGAAGATTATGTCCAAGGAAGCTATTAGAGGACTACCAAAGCTTAAGATTGTTGAAGGAAGTATCTGTGGTGAATGTCAAGTTGGAAAGCAGGCTCAGATGTCACACCCAATGTTGCAACATCAGGTGACATCCAGAGTTCTTGAACTGCTACATATGGACTTGATGGGACCAATGCAGGTAGAGAGTATTGGTGGCAAAAGATATGCCTTTGTGGTTGTAGATGATTTCTCAAGGTTCACTTGGGTTAGCTTCATTAGAGAGAAGTCTGACACTTTTGATGCATTCAAAGAACTATGCCTTAGACTACAAAGAGAGAAGGATAGTGGCATTGTTAGAATCAGAAGTGATCATGGGAAAGAGTTTGAAAATTCAAGATTCTCTGAGTTTTGTGCTGATGAAGGAATTGGGCATGAGTTCTCCTCACCAATCACACCCCAACAAAATGGTGTAGTTGAAAGGAAGAACAGAACTTTGCAAGAGGCTGCAAGAGTTATGCTACATGCCAAGAAGCTACCTTACTATTTCTGGGCAGAGGCCATGAGTACTGCATGCTATGTACACAACAGGGTGACTCTGAGAAAAGGTACTTCAACCACACTGTATGAGATATGGAAAGGAAGAAAACCAACTGTCAAACACTTCCATGTCTTTGGTAGCAAGTGCTATATCTTAGCTGACAGAGAGCAAAGGAGGAAGATGGATCCCAAGAGTGATGAAGGAATCTTTTTAGGCTATTCCATAACCAGCAGAGCCTATAGAGTCTTCAACAACAGAACAAGAACTATGATGGAATCCATCAATGTTGTCATAGATGACTGTTCAGACAATGTGGCTGATGTTGATCCTGATGTGGACACATCTCACCCCCTGCCTGAAGACTCTGAAGTTATAGAGATTCCTGAGAAGACTGATCAGCAAGATGTGACTCCAGTGAACAAGGGTCCCTCTGTTAGAGTTCAAAAGAATCATCCAAAAGAACTCATAATAGGGAATCCTGAGTCAGGGGTTATGACAAGGTCAAGAGAGGTTGTATCCAATGCTTGTTTTGTGTCAAAGGTAGAACCAAAGAATGTGAAAGAAGCCTTGACAGATGAGTTTTGGATTAAAGCTATGCAAGAGGAGCTAAACCAGTTCAAGAGGAATGAAGTGTGGGATTTAGTTCCTAGACCTGAAGGAGTCAACATCATTGGTACTAAATGGGTTTATAGGAATAAATCTGATGAAAGTGGTGTTGTGACTAGAAACAAGGCTAGGCTTGTGGCTCAAGGTTACTCTCAGATTGAAGGAGTAGACTTTGATGAAACATTTGCTCCTGTGGCACGTCTCGAGTCCATAAGGTTACTTTTGGGAGTAGCATGTATCTTGAAATTCAAGCTATTCCAGATGGATGTGAAGAGTGCTTTCCTCAATGGCTACTTGAATGAGGAAGTTTATGTGGAGCAGCCCAAGGGATTTGTTGATCCAAATTTTCCAGATCATGTCTACAGATTGAAGAAGGCATTATATGGATTAAAGCAAGCTCCTAGGGCATGGTATGAGAGGCTAACCAAATTTCTTGTGCAGCAAGGTTATAGAAAAGGAGAAACAGACAAAACCTTGTTTGTCAGAGAAGAAAAGGGCAAGTTCATGATTGCACAAATCTATGTAGATGACATTGTGTTTGGAGGAATGTCTGATCCAATGGTCAAGATGTTTGTGAATCAGATGCAGTCTGAATTTGAGATGAGCCTTGTAGGTGAACTTACCTACTTTCTTGGTCTGCAAGTCAAACAGATGGAAGATACAATTTTCATCTCTCAAAGCAAGTATGCCAAGAACATTGTGAAGAAATTTGGAATGGAGAATGCAAATCACAAGAGAACTCCTGCAACAACCCATCTCAAACTTTCTAAAGATGAGCATGGTGTCAGTGTTGATCAAAGTCTATACAGAAGCATGATTGGCAGTCTACTTTATCTCACTGCAAGTAGACCTGACATTAGCTTTGCTGTTGGTGTGTGTGCAAGGTACCAAGCTGAGCCCAAGATGAGTCATCTGAATCAAGTCAAAAGGATTCTTAAGTATGTCAGTGGTACAAGTGATTATGGAATTCTCTACTCTCATGGTGAAGACACAAGATTGTTGGGTTATTGTGATGCTGACTGGGCAGGTAGTGCTGATGACAGGAAAAGCACTTCTGGTGGATGTTTCTTTTTGGGAAGCAACCTTATATCATGGTTCAGCAAGAAACAAAATTGTGTTTCTCTTTCTACAGCTGAGGCTGAGTATATTGCAGCAGGAAGTAGTTGTTCTCAGCTACTTTGGATGAAGCAGATGTTGGGTGAGTACAATGTGCAGCAAGATGTGCTCACATTATACTGTGACAATCTAAGTGCTATAAATATTTCCAAAAATCCTATCCAACATAGTAGGACAAAGCACATTGATATACGTCACCATTTTATTAGAGATCTTGTTGAAGACAACATTGTGACTCTAGAGCATGTTGCCACAGAGAATCAACTGGCAGATATATTCACAAAAGCTTTAGATGCAAATAGGTTTGAGGTGTTAAGGGGCAAACTTGGTATTTGCCTCTTTGATGATCAATAGCCATAATAGCTATTTAGGCGTGCAACGGTTACCTGTTTTTTTCCCTCCATCCATAGTTGCACGCAATCCAAAGGCAATCATTACAAAATATTTCCAACGGCTATTTCACGATCAAAACTCCAAGAAATCCGTTTACTCAAGATTTTTCTTATTGCCTACCACATTGATCACCACATTCGTTTCTCAACCACTCAAACGACCAAAAATTTTCTTGATCACTCTCAAACCCTTTGTTCATCTCTCTGCTATTTTCTTTGAAAATCTTCATACCAAATCACCATCATCATCATCATGTCTACTGCAACCAAAACATCTCCTTCAACCAAATTCACGACTCCTCCATCATCATCAAAACCTAATTCCCCGCATCCTGAAGAAGTTCAAAGTGACATGATCGTTAATGCCACTCCTGTTTCTATGATCAAGCCATCTGGATCAAAGAAGAAGAAGTCAAAACGATCAAGAAGGGAATCAACCCCCATTGCTGCAGAGGAAGATGTTGTTCCTTCTCCTTCCACAGAAAAATCCAAGAAGAAGAAGAAGAAAAGCAAGAAGCCAAAGATTGGCTCATCAAAGAGGGTTCACACCATGGGAAGTCTGCATGTTGAACCTCTTCCTGCAAAATCTGGTGATGCAAATGCTGAAGCATCTATGGGTGTAGGTTCTTCAAACCCTAACCCTGAGAAGGCTGCTGTAAAGATCCCTGAGAGTCAAAGACATCCCTTGACTCAGAAGATCATTGATTCTGTGCTCCAGGCCCTGCAAGAACCTAATGTTGCGGCAGATGTTGGCACATCATTGCCACAAGGTGAAGAAGAGTCTCCTGCTGAAGAAGAGACTGCTGCTGTTGAAGAACCTGCTGTCATTCCTGATTCTCCTGAACAGGAATTTGTTGAAGAAGATCAACCTGCTGAGGTTGAGGAACCTAAAGATAATACCCAGTCTGACAAGGGTAAAGAAACTGTTGAAGGTTCAGATCATGAAGACTCCAATCCTTCTGACAAGGATGCTGATGGAGATACAGTTGTTGTGGATGTAGAAGGCTACAATTCTGACATCCCCTTGAAGAAGCTTACTGAGGATAGTATTGCAAGAAGGACTAGAAGTGGTAAAGGTCCTGCTGTTGTTGAGATTTCTCCTGCTGCTACTAAGGAGAAGAAGAAGCCTGTTAAGAGGCAAGTCATGTATGGTCCCAAGAAGGGATTTAGTAAAGCTGTGGTTCCACCTGCAAAGAAGAAGACTCAGAAAAGAAAAGAGCCACCTACAAGTGACTCAGGGTACGATGTGGAGCAGGATGTAGCTCACATCAGTGAGTCTGAAGAAGAATCTGCTGAGGAGCAGAATGTGGAGCTTGATGTAGTCCACATTGAGTCTGCTGTGAAGAAGAGCTATGGGAAGAAGAAAATTCCTCAGGGAATTCCTGACATCCCAGTTGATCTGGTTTCCTTCCACAACCCTGCACATGCTGGAAAGTGGAAATACATTGCTCACAGAAGGTTAGCTCTAGAGAGGGAGCTCAGTGCTGAAGCCTTGCAGTGCAAGGAAGTTATGAGGTTGATCAAGCATGCTGGCTTGATGAAGACTGTTACTGGACTGAGTGACTGCTATGAGAAGGTAGTCAAAGAGTTTTTGGTAAACATCCCTGCTGGTTGTGACAATCCTTTGGACAAGGAATACCAAACTGTTTTTGTGAGAGGTAAAGAAATTCACTTCTCTCCCACTGTTATCAACAAGTATCTGGGCAGAAGTGAGGAGCCCTTTGCTGAGATGGAGGCAAATGACAACTACATAATCAAGGCCATCACAGCTGGAAAGGTCAAGACTTGGCCTAAGAAAGGGAAACTGCAAGCAAGCAAGCTCACACCAATCTACAACATCCTGAATAGGATTGCTGCTGCTAACTGGGTGCCTACCACACACAACTATGATGTGGCTACAGGTTTGGCTAGGTTCATATATACTATTGGTAGCAAATCTAATTTTGATTTTGGTACCTATATTTTTGATCAGACTATCAAACATGCCAAAACCCTAGCTGTCAAACTACCCATTGCATTTCCTTCCCTACTGTGTGGAATCATATTGAGCCAAAGACCTGATGTTCTGGGCAAGGATGATTTGTCTTGCAGAAGAGAGTCTGCTATTTCTTTTAGTCTCAAGCAGTCTGATGTGACTCCTGATGTGGGCACATCCAGCTCAAACAATGCTATGTCTAGGACAGACATGATTGCTGCTTTAAAGGAGATTTGCAAGGCTCTGGATGAGAAGAAGGCCAAGCTGGAGGCAGTCATTACTGGACTGGAGCTTGAGGATGAGCAAACAATGGCTGAGGATGAGGAATTGGAGGAGGAGGAGCCCAATGACTCTGAAGCTGAGGAAACTGATGGGAGCCAGGATATTTGAATTATTGTAATTCATTAATATTTCCCTGTACTCAGTATTTCCTTGTTTTTGCTTGTATTTTGTGGGCTATGCCCTGGATTTCTGATGCACCTTTGCGTGCCTGTTCTGTACTTGCTGCACTATTAACGGCCTGAGTGCCTTTTTCTGTTCATGCACCATCATCTCTACATCTGCATTCTATGGTGTTTTACTTACTCTCTATGTGTTTGACTATATTTGTCAAAATTCTGGCTAAAAAGGGGGAGTAAAAATTAACTGCAGCAAAAATTATGATGTGTGGCACATCTGACTACACATCTGGCATACATGCTTATTTTTCTTCAAATGTTTTCTCAACAACTTTTTGAAGAATTAGTTTTCTAAAGCATGTTTTTCTGAAGACTTAATCTGTACGTTTTCAACTGGGTGATGCATTCTTAAGAAGTCCAATTGAAGATGTTATTTTGTGTAATGGTTGATCCATTTGTATGATTTCTACATGGTGATGCATTCTTAAGAAGCCTGTAGAAGTTGCTATTTTGTGTGATGTTTGACACATCTGTGAGTTTTAACTTGGTCATGCATTCTTAAGAAGCCAAGTTTAAAACTTCTCTATTTCTCTCTAGGTCATGCATTCTGAAGAAGCCTATAGGGAATATGAGATTTAGGGGGAGTACATGGAAAGTGCTCTAGTTCGAAGGGGAGTAGACTATTACTGGGTTTGCTACCCTCCCTTATGTGTGCATGGAATCTCATGCTTGTATGTGTCTGAGAATTTATTTTTCTCAGTCTTTGGGAATTTATTTTCCTATCTTGTGAGAGTTTATTTCTCTCTTTATTTGCGAGGCTCTGATCCGCTGCTGTATGCCTCTGATGTGTCTACACATCTCTCCAAGTTTAGTTGGGTGACTCAAAGATTATTTTAGCCCAAAATTTGCCAAAGGGGGAGATTGTTGAGACCTTTTAGGGTGTTGGCTTCATTTGGTAAAATAAGCCTGATTCCATGATGTGGAGCATGATGTGTGGCACATCAGGATTCACATCTGGACGCCCTAGCTGGACGCGCTTTTATTTATTTAAACGCGATCTTTTGAAAAAGATTTGTTTTTCAAAGTATATCGTGCCAGCTTGCGCGCCAAGGAACAAGATAATCTTTCATGGTTCTGTTTTATTTTATTGGCCGACTTTGATCAAAAAGATTTGAAACAAACAATTAAAAGATTATGATCAAATAAGTCTCAAGGAGAATTAACAAAGGCCAGCTGTCAACATTGAAGATCCAAGCCCATGAAACTTGTTCTATATAAAGGAAGACTGAAGACACTTTGAAGTGACGAAGCCAAGAGTTGAAGATATCGAGTCTTAGGTCTTAGTCTGTTCATTGTTATTTGTGAGCCTTCACTTGAATCATAATTTTGATACAAGTAAGGACTGAGTTTGATAGAGTTGTAATCTCTAGTATTCTTTCTCCAAAGCTTTGAAGTAAGGAGTTAGAGTGTGCAACACTCAAAGCCTTTAGGTACGAGTGCATAGTTTTCTAGGAGTGTGTCTCCAAACTGAGTTTGTTATTAAATCCTTACTGGGTAAGGTTGAGGGGGAGTGAGCAGAGGTTCTCATATCTAGGAGTTCCTAGGTAGAATTAGCACGGGTAGTGATTAAGTGAGAAGTTGTAAACGGGGGAGTTTAGCTTTGAATTGATACTACCATAGTGGATTCATCCCTGGATTGGTATCCTCCAGAATAGGGCTTGTTATAAGTGCCGAACTGGGTTAACAAACTCACGTGTTCTTTTGTTTCCTGCACTTTATATTGTTTACTTGTTCATCAAGTTCAGTTGTTCACGATGTTGACACATTAGGCTACACATAGTACGATTCCTAAAGTGTACACATCGTGCTACACATCTGACACTTGCCACCAGAATTTCAAACAACTTTCAAAACCATGACAACATCATGGAACCCTTGTAAAACTTCATCTTCATCTTCAAGTCATCCTCATTCTTGTTTGCCAAATTTGAACAATTCTTCCACTTTTGAAATAGAAATCAAAATAACATGAAAACTGAGAGAGAGAGAGAGAGAGAGAGAGAGAGAGAGAGAGAGAGAGAGAGATTATACAATGACTATCTTATACACACAATATCAAAGAAGATGAAATCGAAGTTTGCTGCGTAGGAGAGAAGAGAAATAAAAAAAGATGAAGACTGAGAGGGAGAAATCGCTTGAGATGGAAGAAGCTTGCTGCGATGGAGAGAAGAGATCGAAGGGTTCATGGTTTGGGAATTTCATCAGCATCGTGTATTCCGTTTCCGCTTTCTCCTTTTCTAAATTTGTTTTACAATTAATAATTATTATTTAATTATTTATTTTATTGTTTTAATAAATTTAAAACAAAATATTTGATTTAAATAAATAAATAAATAATGACATGGAATATATGATTGTACTGCCACGTTATTAATGAACTTGACACTTAGGCAACAATTTGACCAA
This sequence comes from Trifolium fragiferum, assembly GCA_954870985.1. Classification (NCBI taxonomy): domain Eukaryota; kingdom Viridiplantae; phylum Streptophyta; class Magnoliopsida; order Fabales; family Fabaceae; genus Trifolium; species Trifolium fragiferum. Next base: position 14,319,359 of record OX940789.1, on the reverse strand, counting down.
ACCAAGATGGGGACCAAAATTCACAAAAAACTAAACTAGGGGATCAAAAGGTTAGATTTTTTAAAATAGTGAGACCAACACTGCATCAAAGCCAATGAATTAATTAGAACCATTAACCCCCCTTATTGTAGATTAAAAGTTTACGAATTATATTAAATTTCTTCACAATTCTTCAATTGCTCCAACGAAGAGATAAAAAAAACGTTAAAAATGGAGAAAGAAAAAATAGAGGAAGTGTGCGTTTGAGAATGGAGAAAGTGAATGACACTCTAATCTCATCATATCACACCAACAACAACACACTAGTAGATTAATTAAAAAGAAATACAAAGACATGACAAATTTCACAACTAAACATAACAATAACACTAAACATAACAACTATAACATAATAACTCTCACTTTATTGTTATGTTCATACAACAAACAACTAAAACATAACAGCAAACAACTAGAACAAAACAATAACTCTCACTTTATTGTTATGGTCATACAACAAACAACTACAACATAACATAACAACTAAAACTCAGACATAACAACAACAAGAAAAACAACTCACCTAATGACCCATTGTCCATCTCCTAACTACAAACTTCACTGTCGAGCTCCCCAAATTTTCTTCACAGTTCTTCAATTGCTCCAACGAAGAGATAAAAAAAAATGTTAAAAATGGAGAAAGAAAAAATAGACGAAGTGTGCGTTTGAGAATGGAAAAAGTGAATGACACTCTAATCTCATCATATCACACCGACAACAACACACTAGAAGATTAATTAAAAAGAAATACAAAGACATGACAAATTTCACAGCTAAACATAACAATAACACCAAACATAATAACTCTCACTTTATTGTTATGTTCATACAACAAACAACTAATGACATAACAACTAAAACATAACAGCAAACAAGTAGAACATAACAATAACTCTCACTTTATTGTTATGGTCATACAACAAACAACTACAACATAACATAACAACTAAAACTTAGACATAACAACAACAAGAAAAACAACCCACCTAATGACCCATTGTCCATCTCCAAACTACAAACTTCACTGTCGAGCTCCCCAAACTCCTCCAAAATGACCCATTGTAATTGTATTCCTGATTTCTATCAATGTGTTACGTTAAGAAATGAGTACATTAAGATCCTCGGTAGCTTGCAACAAATGTGCCTCTATATCCTCCTTGTTAGGAGGATTATAATTTTAATTTCCAACATAACAATGATCTCTTGCTTAATCGTGATTTTTGTATTCATTTGTGAATTTTTTTGATCAATTTAAAAGATTGTAATTTTTGCAAAGAAAGTAGGAGGAATTGTGTTCCTGTTATAGAGGACTAGTACTTTACGTCCTCCTTTTGCACCCGTTCATTCTAAAGAACTAATAAATGGGTGATGAGAGAAAGTGAAATTTCTTTTTTCTTTTTCTCTTTTTTACAATAAAATGAAATATATGATATAGGAACTTATGCTAAACTTTTAAGGTAGAATGAGACGTGAAAGACATTAAAAATGAAAATCGATAAAATATTAGAAAATGTGTGTTAAATTTTAGTAAAATTAATTTCTTCCAACTAGTATATATATATATATATATATATATATATATATATATATATATATATATATATATATATATATATATACTTAACTAATGTCTCAAACTTTTAATACTGATTGGACTCTAATTAACTCCAAGTTTCCCTCATATTTTATATAGCATTATATGCTGATGTCTATATGCAATTTGATCATTAAAAAACTAGTAGCACTTTGGTACAACAATTTTAAATATTTTTAAAGGTAAAGTTTTCACAACAATATACGATGATTAATAGAGAAATTGACATTGAAATTAATTTAAAAGAGATATTTCGATGAGAGATTTGCATGAATCATCTTAAATAAAATTCATTAATGACTTGAATTCAATTATTTAGTTATATTGTTTAAATATTTAGTCAATTTATATAAAACAAAACAATTTTAAATTGACCTTATCAATGGACGGTGAAATTAGTCTCTCCAATTAGTGGGTCTTAGTAATGTTTGGCCTAGTTTTGGTTGAATGTTATCAAGGTGTTGGAAGTAAAATGATTTAATCATTGTGGGGTGGATGAGATGATATAATTGGTCTCATATACTATTTAAAGAACAAAAGAATATTGTGCATAGTTATAACATTACACAAATGAGATACACAAATTTTTGTTTTCTTGGGCATCAGAGACAATAATTTTGTCCCGATATTCTTAACTCCCGTGCAATAATACATGGGGTTAAATTGACTTATAAATACAATATAATTAATTAATATTAAGTAGCATATATAAGTATTAATAAAAAGTAAAATACAATATAAAGTATTTTATTTACTAATGAGTATCTAAATAAAATGTGTGTTTTACCAAAAGAAGTACTAATATAAAATGTTAATAACAATCAAATAAAGAATTTTTTTAATTCATATATAAGTTAATGAAAGTAATATACTCATCAAGCTTAATTACAGTTTATAACATGCATTCTTCTCACCAATGCAAATTCTTTCCAACCTCGACTCCATGATCCATCACCATCCCAATTCACTTCTTTTTCAAAAAATAAAAATACCCCGTTAATTAGATTTCCATGTCAAATTTGTCTTCAATAGGTTGGATATATGTAAAAGATCACTAGTGATCTAATAGGATAAGTTGTGAATTGATCAAGATAGTGCATGCATGCATAATTGGTTCTTGCAATTATTTTGAAGATTAAGTTAGTATTAATTTATTCAAGAGTAAGAGTAAAATTAGAAATAAAAGTGAACTAGAATATACTCTCAAGTAAATCTACCATTTCAGATTGTATTCTTGCATGTGACTGTTTCCACATTGATTCAATTTTGGTAGGAAGCTGTCAATCCCTTGAGGCAACATTGCTTGCAGTAGTTAAAATTTAGGTGTTGTAAGAGGGTAACTCAGGCGACTATTTGGATTAATGAGACTACATCACTCTCATTGCATTGAATCTAGATGATTACCGTGTGGGATGGGGATGGGGCAAGATAACTTCCAAGATTCCATGATCAAAGCCACTGGAGAAAAACTGTCACCATAATCAAGGGCAAATATCTATGTGTAACCTTTAGCAACCAGGCGAACTTCGAAACAATCGATTTGACCATTTGGTCCAACTTTCACTATATAAACCCATCGACATCCCATTATAGTTTTTCCTGGAGGTAATGAAACAATGTCCCATGTGTTATTGGAATCTAATGCAGTGAAGTCATTTTGGAGGTAATGAAACAATATCTGGTGTAGGGTCAACCCAACACTATATGAGGCTTAAAGCGAAGTTTGAATTTGAGGCCTTTTATATTAATATTATAAATTAAATTAAATTATTATAATATTTATTTAAAATTTACTTTTCAAGCTTTTTGAGATGCAAAACCATTTATTAAACTATTATAATCAATTTCAGTTAACATTTCTTTTTCTATCGATAATAAAGCCAATCCATTTAATCTTTGTCGAGACATTATTAACTGGTTCATTCACCAAGCAATCACCAACATTTTCAATTTTACTTTTTTTAACAAATTTGTCTAAAGACCCTTTTTGTGATTCAATCAAAGCTTCATTTCTTTTCTTTCTTTTGAGTTTCGAGTAACCCAGTTCATATTTTCGAGTTGACATTTATATATTTTAAAATAAGTAAACGATTCAATTAAATCCCAAAAGTAAGATGCTATGAATTAAAACAGTAGATTAAAATTAAATAAAACACACATATTCAACAAGAGACAAACTAGAATAAATAGTCAACAACAATACCCAAACAGTAACCAAACAAAAAAAAAAGATCCAACAAAAAGAAAGAACTTGTTTGCCGACAAAAAGAAAATAAGAGAAAGAACACCTTGTTTGCCGTCAGCTGTAACACCTGTTTTTAACTATTTTATTTTAATTAGAGTTAATTAGCATTTTAGAGTATTTTGTGTTGGGTTAGTAAGTAATTAAGAGTTATGCCATATTTGGAAAGAGTTGGGAATATTGAGTGAGGTGGTTTATGAGTGGGGTTATTTTAAGGTAATACTTGGACTTAAGTGAGTGAGTGAGGGTAATTATGTCTTTAACCAATTAGGTTTTGAATTGTATGAGAGAGAGAGAGAGAGAGAGAGAGAGAGAGAGTGGTCATAAGTTGAAAGAGGAAAGAAGGTAGAGAGAGAATTGAAGAGGAAGGAAGTAGAGGGGGAGAATAGAGTAAAGTTCAAGAGGGAGAGCTAGAGATTCATCAATTCTTTGAGGTAAGAGAGTAGTTACACATTCATAGAGATGATCAAGAGAGGGGAGATGACTATTCTCCACACCCAAACTCTCTCATCTCATTTGGTTGTGTTGGGATATATGGGAAGGTGTTTAAAGTTCATAAATATATTGTTGTTGATGAATATATGTTTATGTATGATTCTATCACGAATTTCCATGATCAATAACATGTTTTATGTATGATTGTTGTTGTTTTTATTTGAAAATGAGTTTTTAGATAAAATATGAAATTCATATGCTTTTAGCTTGAATTGATGTTTGATGATTTTAAAAGTTGTACTTCTAAGCTTATATGAGTTGTGTATGCTTAAAGTTGATAGCTTTACGAGTTTATATGTTGAAAAATGATGTTTTTAATGGATTTTAAGTCAAAACCCGAAACAGGGGGTATCTTTATGGGTTTGGTCGCTTGGGCGAGCCACATGAGTTCTGGGGCGAGCACTCGTGTTCATAGTGCTTTGTCCAAAAAACGTGTTGCTCGCTTAGCGAGCATCTAGCGAGAGGTAGCGAGCATCTAGCGAGAGGTAGCGAGCAAGTTCGCTTTGTTTCGCTACGTCTCGCAGCTCGTGGGGAATCCCCTGTCGTAGTCTCGCCAGGTGTAGCTTGGGCGAGGGTCAACTGACCCAACTTTGTTATAACTTCAATAAAATGATTTGTATGCTTATAACATGATTGAATTATGATCTTATAACATATTATAATATTAAATTGATCGAATCTTGAGATGATAAGAGAGTAACATGTTTTGAAAGCATGATTAGCTAGGATGAATGATACTAGTTGCGAAGAGAATTCTATATGTATTATATGTATGAATGTGTAACCATGATAATGATATGATGATGTAATATGAGGAATAATGTGGATAATGCTATCCCATTTTGCGATGTGAATATGAACTTAGAGAGGTCATCATATGTTGGTTGCATATATTCATGCATGCATTCTTATAGTAACAGTGATTTATGATATATGTTTATCCAATGGTAACGGAGAATCAGATATATGTTATCCAATTGGTAACGGAGAAATGGTACCACATACATGTAGTTATGTCTAGGGTGACATGACATGAGAACTTGACATTAGTTTGCATTAGGGAGGTTGTGCATTCTACTTGGTATTTGGTAATTGGCATTGTGTTCCATATGATTGTGTCTGATTAATTAAATGTGAATTTGATTGCATGTTTTAATTAAATGACAATGAGTATAGTTTTACTATTATTATGAGTATTGATTGCATGCTACTAGACAAGAATGTTGTCTAGTCACATTATAATTGTTTCTATAATGTAAGTGTACTTTATGCTTACTATTATGAACTTGAATTGTAACTAACTCTCTATTTTGTGTATGTGTATGGTTTGAGTCAAGATTCTTCGCTTGAGGAGTCATCGTGAGACGTTAGGAGGTTGGTTGGTGACTAAGCTAGTCTAGCTTGGTAAGAACGAGGTGTAGCAGTATCCTAAGATATATAGAGATCTAGGATTGCTTTGGAATTTGTAACACTGTCGGGATTTAGTGTTTGTTTTGGATTCGCTTGTTTGATATTATGTACTAAGATCTTGCTATTATTATGTTCTATTGTCTTGGAACTTGTTGTTATGAATAGGTCTTCATGTACGAAGAACCTTATCTAAGTTGTAATATGGATTATAACTATACATGCTTGGATCTGAATTTTATGATATACTCATATAATTATTAAATGCTTCTGTTGTGATATAATGAATATGCTTGCTTGCTTTGTGGAATTTTAATTCTTGTGACACTTTAATTACTTGTATGTTTTAATTTAAGTTAATTAATAGCATATAAGTAGGTTAGGGTGTTACATTACATCAGCCGTCAATCGAAACAAATATAAATTGATTAAATTCCAAACCAGCTACTGCCGACTGACTGGAGATGGAGAATAAGAAAGAACTCAAATATAAATCTGCAGAGTTGAGAGGTCAGAGTTGTTGCAATTGTTAAGTTTTTTGCTTTAGAGGAATTATTATTCAATTGCAATTTGACAATGAACATATGAAGAAAAACTATGGTGAAAATTGGAAGAAAGTTCATTCTTTTGAAGTGGAAAGTTTGATGCAAAAATTAAATGATAGGAGAAAGTTTTGGAGAAATCAATGAAAGTATACGTTGTGAGTTATTATGGGAAGAAGAACAGTCGACGCCGCCAAAAATTTTCATGCGCAACCTTTCTTTTTTCACGCGGTTCAGAAAAACTTCACTATTGGAGGCTTTTTTTTTTTTTTGGGCCTTAATTACTTTGGTAAAAAAAAAATTACATTGGGGGCCTAAAGCCCTATCTTGTGTAGCCTTGCCCAATGGCCTGGCCTCGTCCCATGTTTTTCCTAGCTCATTTCTCAACGTAACACTTTGATAGGAAACAGGAATACAATTACAATGGGTCATTTTGGAGGAGTTTGGGGAGCTCGACAGTGAAGTTTGTAGTTGGAAAATGGACATTGGGTCGTTAGTTGGGTTGTTTTTCTTGTTGTTGTTATGTCTGAATTTTAGTTGGTACGTTATGTTGTAGTTGTTTGCTGTATGAACATAACAATAAAGTGAGAGTTATTATGTTTGGTGTTATTGTTTTGCTTAGTTGTGAAATTTGTTATGTCTTTGTATTTCTCTTTACTTAATCTTCTAGTGTGTTGTTGTTAGTGTGATATGAAGAAATTAGAGTATCATTCACTTTCTCCATTCTCATACGCACACTTCCTCTATTTTTTCTTTCTCCATTTCTAACTTTTTTTTTGTCTCACTTCGTTAGAGCAATCGAAGAACTGTGAGAAATATTTATTCAACTCTCTCAACCTTTAATATTAAATTTAAATTAGTTGATCCTTAACACATATTAAATTTAAGTCTGATAGGATCTTTCAATATTAAAACATATGGCGAGAAAATTTAATCTAAAAAATCAATTTTGTACATATTAGTATGTTTTATGTAACTAAAATTATGATATGCATTGCAAAATGGATTATATTTTTTGATTTTTTATAATGGAACCCCTATATTAATTGGTTTAACAATAATAAATGGATATACTTCAAAAAAATAATATATGTATATGCTTAAATTTTTTTATATAATTACATAAAAATTATTGAATTAAAGAATCTTTTGATTCTTTAATATACATTGACATAATATATTAATTATTTTTTTACTATCATAATAGATTTAGAGTGACCCAACCGATCTTACCAACAACAAATTTAATATAACTCATAAACTTTTAATCTACAATAATGTGTATTTTAATGGTTTTAATTAATTCATTTAAATCAATAATTAAAGAAGAATTCATGTACATATATTCATAGTTTTTTATATAATACTTTAAAAAAAATGATTTGGTCTTATAATACATATATATAATACATATATATTTGCAGTCTTCATAAACCTAATGATCAAATTCATTAAATAATTGCATTACATACTTGCACACAAAACATAATCACAAAATAGAATACATCAATGCGCTTGCCTACAAATCATTCATTTATCTCCATGTTTACCTTTGGATTTTGATTCATAGGGCTTGAAAAATTAAGTAAGAAAAGTGTTAACCAGTTATAAGAGAATCGCTTCTCAACGGAATAAACAATATATATAGAAAATAAAACTGATTAATAATTTAACATTAGTTCAAAGGAAATAGAACAATTGAACATAAATAAGTTAATAACAATTGAATAAAAAGAGGTTATTAGATTGAGTACCGATGATGCAGATTCTCTTCTTGTTCTATTCACTCTATCTCAATCTCAGAGTTCTTGAAGTGTATAAACATTATACAGTGGAGAAGGAAGATCTAGCAAAGAGAATGACATACCCAGACTTCTCTCCAGTGTGCATCAACATTGATGGTTTACACACTTCATAATCGTGGCGGCATGCAACGACAACAATGGTTCCATGGTGCCATAAAAGCCTGTTCTTTTGGTGTGTATTGCACAAAGTAAAAAATAGAGAGAAAGAAGAAAAGAAAAAAAATCAAAGTGAGAATACATGTGAGAGGAAAAATGAAAATGAGAACCTTAAAACATAAATTGAAAATCTGAACAAAAATTAGAAAACAAAACTACCAAAATCTTATAGTAGTGTTTCTAACTGAGAGATTGTTAAATAAACAAATCTGAAGAAGCAAATTATGAAGAATGGAGATGAAGATTGAAGATGATGTATGGAAAAATGAGAATGGAGGTTTGGTGTGTTGTTTCACACAGACAATGTTTCATTTGTTGTTAAAGTTTTTACGCGTGACAAAGTTTGTAAATGCTTCTTATCAAATGCCTTTTGTAAATTTTAGTACTCCTTTTGCATTAAATTAGCGTAGAAAATAGGCAGACTTAATTAGTTGGAAGTTGGTTTTAACCCAAGAGAGTAGCACACTTAGTTTGGGAAAAAAGCAAATTACTAATAGTAATATATGGACCCCGCGTATTTTTGCAAAACTTACATTAATTATAATTTTCCCTCCTTAATCAACTTCTAATTAGGATTTAAGTAGTAGCTTCTTGTTTGTATTAGATTAGATTAGATATAATAAAGATAAATATAAAGATAAAGATATATATATATATATATATATATATATATGAGTCAGGATCCGTTGACACCAAATAGTTTGACACCAAATGTTACATCTCTCAATAACGTTTTAACCGATATAAATTTTATAAAATCTACCGTTGGATTGAAAGTTTATATCATCTAGATCATTTGTGTAAACTGTCATACAAATTCAAAATCATTTGATAGGTTAATTAGACGCATAAAGATTAACGGCATTTAAAAAAGCGTCCAAACCGTTAATTTTGATGTATCTCAATAACATATCAAATGATTTTAGATTTGTCTAACAATTCACACAAATGATCTATATGATATAAACTTTCAATCCAACGGTGGATTTTATAAAATTTATATCGGTTAAAACGTTATTGAGAAGTGTAACATTTGGTGTCAACGGATCCTAACTATATATATATCAGGGCCGGCCCTGCGGGTGAGCAAGGTGAGCCACCGCGCAGGGCCTCAAACATTTAGGGGCTCTGATTATTTATATTGATTTATTAAATTTTTTAGATATGTAAAAAAAATTACTGACTTTGTTAATACTAAAAATATTTTACTATTTGAACTAAAGAAAATTTAATAGACGCATTGTTATTTTATAAATAACTTGCAATTGATTGTAAAAAGAAGAAACAACATTATTAGAAATTTTTTTTTTTTAAAAAAGAACTATAAAGTTGATAATAAATTTTGTTTGAAGATGTATTTTAATATAATTGATTAAAATATATCTCTTTTGGATGTTATTTATTATGATTACTTTTGATATTTTTTTTTATGTTATTTATAATTAAACTAAAAAATGACTCTTTTTAAACAATTTTTTTAACTAGAATTTCATTCTTAATATTTGGTCAGGGCCTCCAAATACTCGGAATCGACCCTAATATATATATATATAATCGGAGGGAGCACTATAATATTTAGGATATATACTTCATAATCTCATATTAAATGACATTTTAACCATTTCACATAGTTTAGAAAGTAATAATTAGAAAATATAGTGGTTAAGTAGGGCATATATTTTAAAACAATTTTTATTTCATTTAAATCATCTATTTTGAGAATGAGTGACTTATAATAATAATATTTGACTTATTTTTGAAAGATAATAAGGGTTATGTTTAACATCTGACACATGTTAAGATACTTAAATATAAAAATTTACTATAATATTTAATAATATAAAATATTAAATGTTTAAAAGGTTGAATAAAAATAATATTTTTAAATTTATTTTTTTAAAGACACATGTTAATATTTTCTAAAAAATAATAATAATAATATAATAATCGAGTCTCATGAGTTTAGTTTGGTTTATGACATTGCATTATATATCTATGAATTGAGGTCCAAATTTTGAACACCGTCTTATTTATTTTAATGGTGAAATTTCAATTGTTTGACAAAAAATATAATATAACGACCAAATATTTTCATTTTTTTAAAAAATAATAATAATAATTAAAAGAGAAATAGGAATATGCACTCAGATATCCTGTCAACCGATCACAATTATATTTTCTGTCAAATCACTTAAATTAGCTCTACTTTCTTAATACGAAATGTATTTTAAATCATTTGTAAAATTAATTTTAATTAAATTAAAGTAACAGAAGAAATGTTAAAAAAATGTGAGCAGACAAAAGCAGCAGAAGAAAAAGTGAAGAATTTGCTTTAGAAAAAAGAAAATTGTCTCCACTCTCCACTCACTGTTATAACTTTTTATTATTCAAACTCTTTTGAAAAACAATTTTGAAATTTCCATTTCCACATTCAGTTTCAATCGATGGCGATGATGCAACCAGCTATAAGACAGAGACGCTCTCAGACGACGGATCCAACGGCATCATCATCGTCGTCGCCATACTCAAAGCTCGACAAAGCAACGAAATCGGACGGTAAAGATGGAGGGTTAAATTGGGCATTACCGTTTGTTGCTTTGGGATTTTTGAGATATATGAGTGCTACTTCCAATATCATTCATGATTGTGATGAGGTTTTCAATTATTGGGAACCTCTTCATTTTCTTCTCTATAAAACTGGTTTCCAAACTTGGGAATATAGGTAATCAATAATGAACTCTCTTTTTATTTATATAATTTTTGTGTTTTTTTTTAGATTTAAGTTGATAGTTTGTGTTGTTGTATGGTAATTTTGTTTTTGAAATTTTTGTTGTGAAGATTTTGGGTTTTTTGGGAAAATGGGCGATGGGAGAAGTGAAACTGTTTTGATTTTGATAGTTTTTATGTGTGTAGTTTTTAGATTATGAGAGGAAAAAGAAAATTAAGTGGAGGAATGGCATTTTGATTATGCTTTTGTTTATAATTGGTGAGAAATGGACTTAAAGAAGTAGTGGCAACATAAAAAAAATGTGTAGGATACTAATGTGGTGTGGCATTTGCGGTAGATATGTGGTTTGTTATGCATGTGGTCAGAGGTTCGATACTAAGCTTTGATGATGCCTTGGGTTTGATAGTTTGTATGTTTGTAGCTTGTAGATTAGATCGTGAGAGGAAAAATAAATTTATGGGAAGACATGTCATTTTGATTATGCTCTTGTAGGGTTTTTGTCTATCGTTGGCGAGAAATGAACTATTAGCAATTTTTATGTTGTGCACTGACATGATATGTCATTGGCGGTTACTTAACCATGTGGTTAGAGGTTCAATATCAAGCTCTGATAGGGGATACCGGGTTTGATAATTTATGTGTGTGGCTTGTAGATGAGGTCATTAGACGAAAAAGAAATTTAAGGGGAAAAAGGTAATTTTGATTATGCTCTTGTAGGGTTTTATCTATATTGGGGGAGAAATGAACTAAAAGAAGTATTAGCAACAACATTTAAAGAAAATGTGTTCAACGTGAATTCTTGATTGCGAATAGCTTGGGTTTAGTTTAAGCTATTTTTTTTTCTATTGTACTGACAATGAATTGTGGTGTGTGTGTGTTGCAGTTCACAGTTTGCTCTTCGGTCATATTTGTACCTTCTATTTCATGAAATAGTGGCTCGACCAGCTTTGTGGTTGTTTGGTGACGAAAAAGTAAGATTTCACTTGTGCTTGGTTATTGATTTTTTATAGATTGAAGTTTTCCACTTGTTTATGCTCATCATGTCACCATTGCCTTTTACTGTTGTAGGTGAGAGTGTTCTATGCTGTGAGATTTTTTCTTGGTTTTCTCTCTGTTGTCACAGAGACCGTTCTTGTGGTGGCTGTTTCAAGAAAGTATGGAAAACGACTTGCTTCTTACACACTTGCTATGCTTTGCTTAGCCAGCGGCTGTTTCTTTGCTAGCACAAGTAAGTGAGCCTTTCGCTCTTTTTTCTTTTCATTATGCATACTTGCCTTTGATGAGAATTCTTCATTTCAAGATTCAGTATTCCAGTTTAAGACGCGAAACTCAATTTTTTAATTGTTTTCTTTGACAATTATTTGTTGTCTCCAGGTTTCTTGCCCAGTTCGTTTTCCATGTACGCAATCTCTCTTGCATCAGGCTTATTTCTTCTCGATAAACATGCTGCCGCAGTTGCTGTTTCTGCTATTGGTGTGATACTTGGCTGGCCATTCTCAATCTTGGCTTTCCTTCCAGTGACACTTTATTCTCTATATATAAAATTCAAACCGGCATTTATTGCTGGGGCTGTCACATCAGTAATTCTTCTTGTAAGTCATATTCGCCCCTCTCATATTGGCCTACTGTGGCCTGTAAATTATGCTTATACCCAATTTTTATAAACTGGACCGAAGATCGAACCAGTGAGACCTCTAGATCATAATTCAATTGATTGAACTGGATGACAACCGCAGTGAACCGTTCAACTCTTGCTCAATCTGGTTCAACCACAATTGAACTGGATGACAACCGCAGTGAACCGTTCAACTCTTGCTCAATCTGGTTCAACCACAATTGAACTGGATGACAACCGCAGTTGAACTGTTCAGTGGTTGTTCAATCTGGTTCAACCAAACTGCAATGTAACCGGGATCAAACTAACTGGCAGATCATCAGTTCCCAGTTCAACCGGCTGGTTTGGTGTGGTTTTTTAATACATTGCTTATACCATCTTATGTTGTATATAATATATAGCTGTGCTTGCATCTTATGCTGGTGTTAATTTTGTAATCATTGCAATGTTTTACAGGCATTGTCCGTAGTTACTGACTATTACTATTATGGAAAATGGACTTCATCTGTCTTAAATCTTCTAATATACAACGTTGCTGGAGGCGGTGAAAGTCATCTTTATGGGACTGAAGGACCTCTTTTTTATCTGAAGAATGGATTTAACAACTTCAACTTTTGTTTTGTTCTTGCTATGCTGTTCTTGGCAATTTTGCCTATTGCTAAGAGAAAATATGCGACAGACCTACTGATTGTGATATCTCCTTTATACATTTGGTTGGGTTTTATGTCGTTGCAGGCACATAAAGAAGAAAGGTTTGACATTTTTTTACATGGTCTTCTTTTACTAATTTAAACATATCGTGTTATTTGAGACAACCATTTTCAATACACTTCTACAATGCACACAATGTATATTATTTATTGTATGTCACATGTGATTAAACTGGATATCAATCTCGGTTCCACTACTTTTGGTTTATACAAGTCTGTGTCCTGTTATATGCAATCTGTAAAATATTAATTCTTCTGTTGTTAATGAACTTGGATTAGTGAATGAGGTGCTCAATTATAAGTTGCAGTGAAGTCAATTTGCAAAAGATTTACATTATTACAATTTTGTTTTGTACATTGAGCAACTGTGGCATGAAGTTTAGAATGTGGAAAAATTACTATAACAGAGCATCACCAATCATTGAGATATATTATTATTGTTGCTTTTATTAGGCCTATTATTAGTTAAAAATCAATTGTAGAAATCTAAGCACTTTTCTGGGTGTTTATCTGTTTGGATTAGTTGTTCATTAAGGGGATTCACACCTCGTCTTTCACCCTTTGAGAGAGGTGGTTGTTGCTCTCCCTTTTGTATAAATCTAACCTGGATTTCATGACCATGGTTCGGTTATCTTTTGCATTGTAGTAACTATTATGTTAACTGTACACTTCAAAGGATAAACAGTTGCAAACAGGGTACTCATTTAGTGTCTGTTTGAATTGACTTATTTGTTCTAGAGGTATCAGCCTTGATTTTGTAACTTCAAGGGGGATGATTCAAATCCAACCTAGAATATTTGTAATATGGCCATTAGTCCCCTTCCTCAAATTTTTTTTTTTGACTAATTTGATCTTATCTACTCACATAAGCACTTGTGACACTATTTGAGAGAACTTATGGAAACAGCTTATGACATGTGTTTACGTTGTTTTCAAATTATTTCCATAAGTTCACCATGATACCTTATATGAACACAATTCGACTTTATTTTATCTTTTGTTATAGAAATAGCTTAAATGTAAACACTTATATGAGAAGCGCTTAATTAAGTTATTTATCTAAACAGGGCTTTAGTATTATTCCTCCAGCTTGTGCACTTGAGTGAAATGATTGTGATATTCATATTTAGTTTTGTCATTATAAAATCTACAGTTACACTGATAAAGATAACTGATTTTTTGGTCCATTGTTCTTCCTATATTCAGGTTCCTTTATCCAATATATCCACTTATTTGTCTTGCTGCTTCCGCTGTCATTGAGAGCTTTCCTGATCTTTTCCGTGACAAATATGATTCATTTGACACTTCTATAATAGTGAAGGTGAGTTATCACTTTACTCAAGATTCAAATAGATCTTTATATATCTGATATGGAAGAAATAAGTACTTTCTGGATTTGACTCTTGCTAAATGCAGGTAGCCAAGTTTCTGAGGCCGGTGGTTCTTAGCATTATATTATATTCCTCTCATGCTCGTACATTTTCTCTGATTCATGGTTACTCAGCTCCTATAGAGATTTACAAGCTTTTAGAGCACCACGACGATGTAGCCAATGGTGAGGATCAAACATTTGGTGGCTATGGTTCTCTCTTAGGGTTGTATTTTTTTTAGTGTTATTAACTAGACTCTACCACATTGATTATTAGGTAATGTTTCATACCAGTTCACTAAAATCTTGTAAGGAATACCATGTCTCTAGAAGAATTCACTGAAAAAGGAAAGTAAATGGCACTTTGAAAAACTAGACTGCTGCTTTGTCAAAAAAAAAAAAAAAAGGAAACTAGACTGCTGCATTGTTTAAATTTGCACTTCAAGTGTAGTCACTAGTCAGCCACTTTTCTTTTTCATTTGATTTATGATTTGAATCTTGAATTATTTGGAAGTTCGTATATCATTTTAACTTAAAATTTAGCCGACACTTGTTTTGACTTAAAAGTGGCATAGTTTTAGTGATTGTGCATCTCAAGATTCATATTAAGATTTGATTCATGACTCCGAAAATAGGTCTTTTTTTTTTTATAATTCCGAAAATAGGTCTTCTGATTCATGATTTGGATCTCAATTTGATAACCATGCAGTAAACAATTAATGAGAAATTATGTTCATAAAGGAAATTGTTGTAGCTTGAATTCTAGCTGTTATTTGAATCTACATTTTGTTTTATTATTACATTCAATGAATCCATTCCAATGTTGTTATATACCAGTGCTATTGCACTATAGTGCAGTAGAATTTGAACAAATCGCTATTGTTCCGTGAAACTCTATTTAGTACAAAATGTGCTGAAATATAGGATATAGCGCGTTATAGTGTTGTTGCATAGCAAAATTTGAACAAACCTCTACTTTTTGTGATCTGCAATTTACAACAATGGCCCATTCATTCTGTTTGAGCTAAGTGAAGTTTTCTTTTACAGAATTATTTCGCAGACTGAACTATTTTTGTTTTCATTCTAATGCGGTATAGTTTTTACTTTTTTTTGTTTAACATTAATGTGGTATAGTATCTTGGTGATGTCTCTGATTAAGCAATGTATGTATATTTTGCCGTTACTTTGTAATGTAACTTAAATTTTCACCTTTTATTGATATCATTTTCTTGCTTTTTGTTACAGGTTCTCTACTTTGTGTCGGAAGTGAATGGCATCGCTACCCATCATCATTTTTCGTCCCAGATTTTGTGGGACAAGTTCGATGGATCGATGATGGCTTCAGAGGTCTTCTTCCATTCCAATTTAATTCTACCCTAGGTGGGACTGCTGCAGCACCAACATACTTTAACAACAAAAACAAGGCATCAGAAGAACAATACGTAAGTCCTCTTTAACTGCATATATTGGCACTAGTCTGCTAGAGTGTGTTTGAAGGAAACTGACTAGTGACAAACACTGATTTGGCAGCTCCATGATATCGATGCCTGCACTTTCCTTGTTGAGTTGCAACTAAAGCGGCCTTACCTGACCCGAGGAAGTGACTTATCAACATGGGAGGTAATAGTAATTCACATTTCACAATGTTTCTCATATTAAATACTAATATCTTCTTTTAATTGCGTTTGGATTTATTGTATACGTATTTCAGGCTATTGCTGCATTACCTTATCTGGATAGAGAACTTTCACCAGCTTTGTATAGGTCTTTTTTCATCCCTTACCTCTGGCAAGAAAAGAATGTTTTCGGCATGTATAAACTGTTCAGAAGGATAACCAAATGATTCATTTTGACCGGTTAAGGAGTGTTTGAATAGTCCTCGATTATGGTGGTAGGATTTACAAGAAAACCAATTTTGTTAGACAGTGATCTTTGTAGGATTTTTCTCACCAGTTGTTTAGTATTTTGATTTAGTTCTAATCTTGTCAAAAAAATTTACAATGTTGTATGCTGGCATATACTATCTCCCACTGAAACATTCATTTTATTAATCTTGTATAGTTGAAGTCTAATATTTCTGCATTTATTACTACTGAATTTTTAGACCTAATATATATCCTTTATGCTGCAGTTTTAGTCATGGTTATGAAAGAAAAAGAATCTCCAATGCAAAACTTAATTGGCTATTATTAGTTTGCGTTTAATTTTTACACTGTCGGTATAAAAAGTTTTACACAGATATCACCCTATTTTTCAAAGTATATATCTAAAATAGTAAAATCTGACTGAGTCTGTGTTAAAATTATTTACATTATCAGTGCAAAAAAAAATTAATTCTAAAAGTTTCTAGATATTCAATTCATACTTTGGTTGAAAATGGCTAATCAAACTTGTGTTGACCACTGAATTTTTCTCCAATTTACTGCGTTTTGGCTACAGTGTTGGAACAAAATTATGATTTTGTATCTCCTTAATTGATTTTGATGATAACAATGTATTTAAGGTTAAATTGGAGTACTAATAATTTAATTCAGTGTGCAGGATTAAAAGTTAAAATTTGCGTACTAAAGAACCCTAGAATTTCTGAAGGAATTACTTCTGAGCTCACCAGATCTGAAGCAAGTAATTCTGAGCCTATGAAACTCTGAAGTTATTATCTGAACCTTAGAATTTCTGAAGGAATTACTTCTGAGCTCACCAGATCTGAAGCAAGTAATTCTGAGCCTGTGAAACTCTGAAGTTATTATCTGAACCTTAGAATTTCTGAAGGAATTACTTCTGAGCTCACCAGATCTGAAACAAGTAATTCTGAGCCTATCAAAATCTGAAGAACATCTGAGCTCACCAGATCTGAAACAAGTAATTCTGAGCCTATCAAAATCTGAAGAACATCTGAGCTCACCAGATCTGAAACAAGTAATTCTGAGCCTATCAAAATCTGAAGGCTCGTCAGATATAAGTGTTAAGCTACATTTGAGAGTACAATTTTATTGAAGACTGTGCCTGACTAAGTCCAAACGCAGAAACCAAGAATGAAAAGGTTTGACCATGGAAAGGTCCTTTTCAAGTCAGGCTTCAGAAACGATTATTTCCTTATTTGGCTTTCACCAAGGTTCAAATATCAAAAGCCAAAAGGAATCTCTCATTTTGTAGTAAACGTTAAGCTCCTAAGCTACTGCAAATCAGAACAGCTAATAAGCTCACTGATCTATACAAAGGAGCGTCTCAATTCTTCAAACGGCTATAATCTTCAACGTTCATTTTATCATCTATAAAAGGAAGAAGATTTGTGAAGAAATGTAATCAAGACTTAAGCTTCTGAACGTGCTGAAACTCTGTCAAATTCTGAAGCTATCAAACACTTAGAAACTTTGTGATAATTTTCTAAGTTAGTCTTGTAACTGCGTTGTATTTTGTAAACACCTCTGATTGTATATCAAGTGTTAATCTCTTATCTTTATTAACATTAAAACCAGTTTGAAGTCTCTTGCTTTGTGCTTGAGCATTGGAAGTCTCTTGCTTTGTGCTTGAGCATTGGAAGTCTCTTGCTTTGTGCTTGAGCATTGGAAGTCTCTTGCTTTGTGCTTGAGCATTGGAAGTCTCTTGCTTTGTGCTTGAGCATTGGAAGTCTCTTGCTTTGTGCTTGAGCATTGGAAGTCTCTTGCTTTGTGCTTGAGCATTGGAAGTCTCTTGCTTTGTGCTTGAGCAGTTAGAAGTCTCTTGCTTTGTGCTTGAGCAGTTTGAAGTCTCTTGCTTAGTGCTTGAGCATTTGTAATCTGAGTGATTATAGTGAAATCTCTTGTGAAGGACAAGAGGACTGGACTACTCCTGTTAGTGGGAGGAACCAGTATAAAAATTCTGAGCATCTCTCTCTAGCCCTATCCTCATATATTGTGTGTGTTATACCTTATCCGCTGCAATTTGTTTTAACTTAGAAAAAGTCTCACACAATTCAACCCCCCCCTTCTTGTGTGTTTTTCAACCTTCAATTGGCATCAGAGCTCCGGTCTGTTGCTCTTCACTTAACAGTGAAACAGTAAAAGATCTAGGGGTACTTAGTTGAAAAACATGTCTGGTGTTACCTCTCCTTCTGCTTCCTCTGGACCTGATCACTCTGCTGTTCCACCTCCTCACAACTATGATAGGGAAAGGAACAGTGATAATCACAGAGACAAACCACCTTACTTCAACAGTGATCCTACTACTTTTCCTTTCTGGAAAACCAAGATGTATAGTTACATCATTGGGACCGATGATGAGTTATGGGATATCATTGAAGATGGTATACATTTTGAACACATGGATGATGAAGGTGTTGTAAGAAATACCTACAGAAAGTTCTTTGATGCTGAAAAGAAGAAACAGTATAAGAAGCATCATACTGTTAAGAATATGCTTATTGGTGCAATATCTCATGCTGAGTATTTAAAAATATCCAACAAGTCATGTGCCAAAACTATCTGGGACTCTCTATGTTCCACCTATGAAGGAAATAAGCAAGTCAAAGAAGCTAAGGCAAACTTATTAGTTCATCAATATGAGCTGTTCAGAATGAAGGAAGATGAAGATATTGAAACCATGTATTCAAGGTTTCAAACCCTTGTCTCTGGTCTTCAAGTTCTGAAGAAAAGCTACACTGCATCTGATCACGTGAAGAAAATTCTGAGGAGCTTACCTTCCAAATGGAGACCAAAAGTTACAGCTTTTCAGGAATCCAAGGATTTGGACAATGTGACTCTTGAAGATTTAATAAGCTCACTCAGAAGTCATGAGCTAGAACTTATGTCAGATGAACCTGTCAAGAAGATGAAGTCCTTGGCTCTAAGCTCTGTTCAGACTTCCTCAAAAGCTGCAAAGATCAAAGTGTCTGAACAAGAGGAAGAAACTTCTGATGATATGATGGATGAAAATTCTGAGAATGAAGAAATGGCACTAATGGTTAGAAGGTTTCAGAAATGGAACAAGAAATACAAAAGGTTTCCAAACAAAGGAAACAACTCAAGAAGTTCCTTTTCAAAGGACAAAAAGGAAGAACTGAACAACTGCTATAACTGCAAGAAATCTGGACACTTCATTGCGGACTGTCCAGAAATGTCATCCAAGGACAAAGGAAAGAATAAGAGCTTTGGGAAAGAAAAGTACAAAGAAAAGGTAAGGAAGAGTTTGTTAGCCACTTGGGAGACCATTGAGAATGACTCTGAAGGAGAAGATGATGAAGAAGGCAATCTGGCTTTAATGGCAAGAACTTCTGAAGGTAACAACTCTGATAGAGATTCTGAAGATGACTCAGATGATGAAAATGAGGTATACTCTAACATGACTAAATCTGAATTAATTGATTCTCTTAAGATTGCCGTGAAACATTACTCTCGTATAGTAAGTCAACACAAAATTCTGAAGAATGTTCATGAATCATTGAAAAAGGATGCCAAGATTCTTTATGATGAAAATGAATCGTTAAACATTCGTATTTGTCATGTTGAATCTAACTATGTCTTGGCAGACAAGCTCAATGATGATCATGAAGATGCTCTTCACGAATTTATTCGTTGTACCTTCAATAGGAGTAAAATGGCTTCCATGATTTATCATATGACTCGTAACTATGGTGAAGGCATTGGTTATTCTCGGTTTAAGAACTGGGATAAACCTCTGAAATCATATAGTGAGGATGATACTCCACCTGAATTATTCTCTACCTTTGTTAAAAGTGGTACACTTGATCTGAAGGCATCCAACTCTGAAGGAGGTTCTGAACCTGAACCCAAAGACTCAGAAGTTCCAAGTTCTTCTGAACCTAAAATTTCTGAGTCCAAAAGTTCTCAAGTTAAGGCTCAGAAGTCATCTGAACCTCTGAGAAATCAAGGTAAAGTTACTTCAGATCCTTGCTTGACCTTTGGAACTGTGATATACTCCAGATCAAAATTCAAGAATCAAATTAAGCCTAAACATTCTTGTCAAAGCTTAATTAATTCTAGATCTTGTGTTGATCATAGAAAACAAAGAAGGAATACTATTCAGAAGACTAACTCTAAAGGACCCATCAGAATATGGGTACCAAAATCTGAAATAATGTTTGCTTCAGATGCTCATGCAAGGAAAGGTAAAACAGCAGCCCTGGTACCTGGACAGTGGTTGCTCACGACATATGACGGGAGAAAAGCATATGTTCCAAACCCTAACTCTGAAAGAGGGAGGCTCTGTGGGATTTGGAGGAAAACAAAAAGGGAAGATCATTGGTACAGGTACAGTTGGTAATTCTTCTCTTTCCATTAAAGATGTTTGGTTAGTTGATGGACTTAAACACAATCTATTGAGCATTAGTCAATTTTGTGACAATGGGTGTGTTGTTACATTTAATAAGGAATCATGTACTGTATCAAAAGACTCTGACAAATCTGTAGTATTCAAGGGAATGAGAGTTGGCAATGTTTATAAAGTAAACTTTTCTGATTTGGTTGACCAAAAGATTATATGTCTTTTGTCTCTGAGTGATGAGAAATGGCTATGGCACAAGCGTCTTGGTCATGCTAACTGGAGGTTGATCTCTAAGCTTAGCAAACAAAAGCTTGTTAGTGGTTTGCCTGACATTGATTATCACTCAGATGCACTTTGTGGCTCATGTCAAAAAGGAAAATTTGCTAAGACTTCATTCAAGTCTAAAAACATTGTCTCTACTTCCAGACCCTTAGAATTGCTTCACATTGATCTGTTTGGTCCTGTTTCGACAGCCTCTATCAATGGTAAAAAATATGGATTGGTCATGGTTGATGATTTCAGTAGATGGACTTGGGTGAAATTCCTACGTTCTAAGAGTGAAGCACTTGTGGTGTTCAGTGACTTCTGCACACAAATACAAAGTGAAAAGGATCTTCGGATTCTGAAGGTTAGAAGCGACCATGGGGGAGAGTTCGAAAATGACTCTTTCGAATCTTTCTGCTCAGAGCATGGAGTAATCCATGAATTCTCTTCTCCTAGAACACCACAGCAGAATGGTGTTGTAGAAAGAAAGAATAGATCTTTGCAAGAAATGGCTCGTACCATGATGCTTGAGTCTAACCTAGCTAAGTTCTTGTGGGCAGAAGCCGTGAGTACTGCTTGCTATGTTCAGAATAGAATCTACATCAGACCTATTCTGAACAAAACTGCTTATGAACTGTTCAAAGGAAGAAAACCAAATATTTCTTATTTTCATCAGTTTGGATGTACTTGTTATATTCTAGACAACAAGGTCTATCGAAAGAAATTTGATGCTAGAGCTTATAAGGGTATCTTTATAGGCTACTCTGAACGCTCAAAAGCATACAGATTGTATAATTCTGAAACTCACACAGTTGAAGAATCTATACATGTTAGATTTGATGATAAAGAGCCTGACGATAAAATGTCAGAGCAAGCTGAGACTTTTGCAGAATTTCAAGTTTCCTCAAATTCTGAGTGTGAAGATCTCTCCATTGCTGTATATCCATCTGAGACTCAAAATGAAGATATCTCTGAAGGCCTCGAAACTGAAGACCCTTCAGAAACTGAACCCTCTCAGACACCTGCTCCACCTAAGAGTAAATTCAAGTATAGATCATCTCATCCTGAAGAGCTAATTGTTGGTAACAAGGATAGCCCAAGAAAGACCAGATCTGCTTTCAAAGAGGATGAATCCCTAGTTGGGTTAATTTCATTAATTGAACCCACAAACATAGAAGAAGCACTCTCAGATGATGGGTGGATTGTTGCAATGCAAGAAGAACTCAATCAATTTGAAAGAAATGATGTTTGGGATCTGGTACCAAAACCCAAACACAAGAACATTATTGGAACAAAATGGGTATTCAGAAACAAGTCAAATGAAAAGGGAGAAGTTGTCAGAAATAAAGCTAGACTGGTTGCACAAGGTTATAGTCAGCAAGAAGGCATAGATTTCACTGAAACCTTTGCACCAGTAGCAAGACTTGAGGCAATTAGACTTCTCTTGTCCTATGCAGTTAATCATGACATCACTCTATTTCAAATGGATGTTAAGAGTGCATTTCTGAATGGAGTAATTTATGAAGAAGTCTATGTTAAACAACCTCCTGGCTTTGAAGATATAAAGTGTCCTGATCATGTTTACAAATTGAAGAAATCTCTGTATGGTTTGAAACAAGCTCCAAGAGCTTGGTATGAAAGGTTAAGTATATTTCTTCTAGAAAATGGTTTTGAAAAAGGACATGTTGATAACACTCTCTTTAGAAAAACCTTAAAAACTGATATTTTGATTGTTCAGATTTATGTTGATGATATTATCTTTGGTTCAACTAATGCTTCTCTTTGCAAGAATTTCTCTAAGCTTATGCAGGATGAATTTGAAATGAGTATGATGGGAGAACTAACATTCTTCTTGGGAATTCAAATCAATCAAAGAAAAGAAGGAGTATATGTGCATCAAACCAAATACACAAAGGATTTACTGAAGAAATTTGGTCTTGAAGATTGTAAACCAATGTCAACTCCTATGCATCCCTCTAGCTGTCTTCTGAAGGAAGAATCTGAAGGCAAAGTAGATCAGAAATTATACAGAGGTATGATTGGTTCCCTCCTTTATCTCACTGCATCTAGACCAGATATCTTGTTCAGTGTATGCTTGTGTGCTAGATTTCAATCAGATCCTAGAGAGTCTCATCTAACTGCTGTTAAGAGAATCTTTAGATATCTGAAAGGAACCACTAATCTTGGATTACTTTATAAGAAATCCTTAGATTATCAGCTTATTGGATTCTGTGATGCTGACTATGCTGGTGATAAAATTGAAAGGAAGTCCACTAGTGGAAACTGTCAATTTCTAGGTGAAAACCTTATATCATGGGCTAGTAAGAGACAAGCAACTATTGCTCTATCTACAGCAGAAGCAGAGTACATCTCAGCTGCTAAGTGTTGCACGCAATTGCTCTGGATGAAACATCAGTTGGAGGACTATCAGATAAGGATAAGTAGTATACCACTTCTCTGTGATAATACTGCTGCTATCTGTTTGTCTAAGAATCCTATTTTGCATTCAAGAGCTAAACACATTGAGATCAAACATCACTTCATTAGAGACTATGTTCAGAAGGGAGTAATTAAGATTCAATTCATTGATACTGAGCATCAATGGGCTGATATCTTTACCAAACCTCTTGCTATTGATCGTTTCGATTTTATCAAGAAAAATCTGAACATGGTTTTTATTTCTGAATGATATCTCTGAATGCTGTTAACTCTGAATGAATAAACTGGTTCTGAAGGGCCTCAGAAGTTTGGACGGCTCAGAAACTATTATATAGGTTCTGAAGCACTCTCTCATCTGAAGCAATCAGAATTATTTATTATTAAATATGATTTCTTGTGACTCAGATACCTACTCTAAGTGTTAGTTGACCACTCAGTTTCTCTAACTGACAGCTGGCTTCTGAAAACACTACTTATCTGTGTAACTTCCCATCATGTCTAGTAACCGCTGGGTAATGAAGGAGAGCTAATGATGATTTTATTAAAAGTAACTGCCAAGCCCCCATTACGTCACTATCTTGTTTCCCCAATATTTTGAAACTTCCACTATAATCACTTAACTACACACTAGTCACTATCACTTCTCACGTTTTCAATATTTTGAAACTTCCACTATAACCATTTCTGACACTCCTAAATCCCCTCAGAAATCTCCTATTAAAGATTCTGAGTCTACCCCAATAGCAATGGACGTAGACCAATCTGAACCCTCAAATGTTCAAAATTCTGAAGTCCCTGCTGAATCCCAAACTGAACCCCTTCAGACTTCATCTCCTAAGCCAACCACTTCTGAACCAAACCCCTCATCCATTCAAACCACTCCACCTTTTCCTGGAACTGATTCAGATCTTGAAGAAACTCGTCTTCATTCTGAAACAATTCCCTGTTTCACCATGGTACTTAACAATTCCCTTTTACCGTTGAATGCATTTACTGCTGGTGGTTGTTTGCTGTGTGCATTTACTACCCTGTAACTTGTGCTTTGACTGACCCGTTTTTGATAATGACAAAGGGGGAGAAAATATTATTTCATTTCCTATGGCAGTGAAATTATTTCTGAATCTCTAAAGATCACATTTTCTGAACTCTACTCTTGTTAAGTTATATTAAAGTCTTTTAAACTTTTAATGAGGGGGAGTAATAAATTTTGTCCAACATAAATTCATATAATATAAGATACGCTTGCAAACCATATCTTATATTTGTCAATCTGAAGAAATAGAGCTTGCAAACCTCTAATTCTGAAGGTAGAATATATGAAATTATATTTGACATTAAATATTACTCTTAGACTGTTTTATATTTATCATTGATAAACTTTTGAAGCTTATCAGACTCAGGGGGAGCTTGCAAACCTCAGAACCTGAAGTCAAGATGTTAAATAAAAACAACAACAATTGATTTTAAATACATATAGTTGTCATCATCAAAAAGGGGGAGATTGTTGGAACAAAATTATGATTTTGTATCTCCTTAATTGATTTTGATGATAACAATGTATTTAAGGTTAAATTGGAGTACTAATAATTTAATTCAGTGTGCAGGATTAAAAGTTAAAATTTGCGTACTAAAGAACCCTAGAATTTCTGAAGGAATTACTTCTGAGCTCACCAGATCTGAAGCAAGTAATTCTGAGCCTATGAAACTCTGAAGTTATTATCTGAACCTTAGAATTTCTGAAGGAATTACTTCTGAGCTCACCAGATCTGAAGCAAGTAATTCTGAGCCTGTGAAACTCTGAAGTTATTATCTGAACCTTAGAATTTCTGAAGGAATTACTTTTGAGCTCACCAGATCTGAAACAAGTAATTCTGAGCCTATCAAAATCTGAAGAACATCTGAGCTCACCAGATCTGAAACAAGTAATTCTGAGCCTATCAAAATCTGAAGAACATCTGAGCTCACCAGATCTGAAACAAGTAATTCTGAGCCTATCAAAATCTGAAGAACATCTGAGCTCACCAGATCTGAAACAAGTAATTCTGAGCCTATCAAAATCTGAAGGCTCGTCAGATATAAGTGTTAAGCTACATTTGAGAGTACAATTTTATTGAAGACTGTGCCTGACTAAGTCCAAACGCAGAAACCAAGAATGAAAAGGTTTGACCATGGAAAGGTCCTTTTCAAGTCAGGCTTCAGAAACGATTATTTCCTTATTTGGCTTTCACCAAGGTTCAAATATCAAAAGCCAAAAGGAATCTCTCATTTTGTAGTAAACGTTAAGCTCCTAAGCTACTGCAAATCAGAACAGCTAATAAGCTCACTGATCTATACAAAGGAGCGTCTCAATTCTTCAAACGGCTATAATCTTCAACGTTCATTTTATCATCTATAAAAGGAAGAAGATTTGTGAAGAAATGTAATCAAGACTTAAGCTTCTGAACGTGCTGAAACTCTGTCAAATTCTGAAGCTATCAAACACTTAGAAACTTTGTGATAATTTTCTAAGTTAGTCTTGTAACTGCGTTGTATTTTGTAAACACCTCTGATTGTATATCAAGTGTTAATCTCTTATCTTTATTAACATTAAAACCAGTTTGAAGTCTCTTGCTTTGTGCTTGAGCATTGGAAGTCTCTTGCTTTGTGCTTGAGCATTGGAAGTCTCTTGCTTTGTGCTTGAGCATTGGAAGTCTCTTGCTTTGTGCTTGAGCATTGGCATTGGAAGTCTCTTGCTTTGTGCTTGAGCATTGGAAGTCTCTTGCTTTGTGCTTGAGCAGTTAGAAGTCTCTTGCTTTGTGCTTGAGCAGTTTGAAGTCTCTTGCTTAGTGCTTGAGCATTTGTAATCTGAGTGATTATAGTGAAATCTCTTGTGAAGGACAAGAGGACTGGACTACTCCTGTTAGTGGGAGGAACCAGTATAAAAATTCTGAGCATCTCTCTCTAGCCCTATCCTCATATATTGTGTGTGTTATACCTTATCCGCTGCAATTTGTTTTAACTTAGAAAAAGTCTCACACAATTCAACCCCCCCCTTCTTGTGTGTTTTTCAACCTTCAATTGGCATCAGAGCTCCGGTCTGTTGCTCTTCACTTAACAGTGAAACAGTAAAAGATCTAGGGGTACTTAGTTGAAAAACATGTCTGGTGTTACCTCTCCTTCTGCTTCCTCTGGACCTGATCACTCTGCTGTTCCACCTCCTCACAACTATGATAGGGAAAGGAACAGTGATAATCACAGAGACAAACCACCTTACTTCAACAGTGATCCTACTACTTTTCCTTTCTGGAAAACCAAGATGTATAGTTACATCATTGGGACCGATGATGAGTTATGGGATATCATTGAAGATGGTATACATTTTGAACACATGGATGATGAAGGTGTTGTAAGAAATACCTACAGAAAGTTCTTTGATGCTGAAAAGAAGAAACAGTATAAGAAGCATCATACTGTTAAGAATATGCTTATTGGTGCAATATCTCATGCTGAGTATTTAAAAATATCCAACAAGTCATGTGCCAAAACTATCTGGGACTCTCTATGTTCCACCTATGAAGGAAATAAGCAAGTCAAAGAAGCTAAGGCAAACTTATTAGTTCATCAATATGAGCTGTTCAGAATGAAGGAAGATGAAGATATTGAAACCATGTATTCAAGGTTTCAAACCCTTGTCTCTGGTCTTCAAGTTCTGAAGAAAAGCTACACTGCATCTGATCACGTGAAGAAAATTCTGAGGAGCTTACCTTCCAAATGGAGACCAAAAGTTACAGCTTTTCAGGAATCCAAGGATTTGGACAATGTGACTCTTGAAGATTTAATAAGCTCACTCAGAAGTCATGAGCTAGAACTTATGTCAGATGAACCTGTCAAGAAGATGAAGTCCTTGGCTCTAAGCTCTGTTCAGACTTCCTCAAAAGCTGCAAAGATCAAAGTGTCTGAACAAGAGGAAGAAACTTCTGATGATATGATGGATGAAAATTCTGAGAATGAAGAAATGGCACTAATGGTTAGAAGGTTTCAGAAATGGAACAAGAAATACAAAAGGTTTCCAAACAAAGGAAACAACTCAAGAAGTTCCTTTTCAAAGGACAAAAAGGAAGAACTGAACAACTGCTATAACTGCAAGAAATCTGGACACTTCATTGCGGACTGTCCAGAAATGTCATCCAAGGACAAAGGAAAGAATAAGAGCTTTGGGAAAGAAAAGTACAAAGAAAAGGTAAGGAAGAGTTTGTTAGCCACTTGGGAGACCATTGAGAATGACTCTGAAGGAGAAGATGATGAAGAAGGCAATCTGGCTTTAATGGCAAGAACTTCTGAAGGTAACAACTCTGATAGAGATTCTGAAGATGACTCAGATGATGAAAATGAGGTATACTCTAACATGACTAAATCTGAATTAATTGATTCTCTTAAGATTGCCGTGAAACATTACTCTCGTATAGTAAGTCAACACAAAATTCTGAAGAATGTTCATGAATCATTGAAAAAGGATGCCAAGATTCTTTATGATGAAAATGAATCGTTAAACATTCGTATTTGTCATGTTGAATCTAACTATGTCTTGGCAGACAAGCTCAATGATGATCATGAAGATGCTCTTCACGAATTTATTCGTTGTACCTTCAATAGGAGTAAAATGGCTTCCATGATTTATCATATGACTCGTAACTATGGTGAAGGCATTGGTTATTCTCGGTTTAAGAACTGGGATAAACCTCTGAAATCATATAGTGAGGATGATACTCCACCTGAATTATTCTCTACCTTTGTTAAAAGTGGTACACTTGATCTGAAGGCATCCAACTCTGAAGGAGGTTCTGAACCTGAACCCAAAGACTCAGAAGTTCCAAGTTCTTCTGAACCTAAAATTTCTGAGTCCAAAAGTTCTCAAGTTAAGGCTCAGAAGTCATCTGAACCTCTGAGAAATCAAGGTAAAGTTACTTCAGATCCTTGCTTGACCTTTGGAACTGTGATATACTCCAGATCAAAATTCAAGAATCAAATTAAGCCTAAACATTCTTGTCAAAGCTTAATTAATTCTAGATCTTGTGTTGATCATAGAAAACAAAGAAGGAATACTATTCAGAAGACTAACTCTAAAGGACCCATCAGAATATGGGTACCAAAATCTGAAATAATGTTTGCTTCAGATGCTCATGCAAGGAAAGGTAAAACAGCAGCCCTGGTACCTGGACAGTGGTTGCTCACGACATATGACGGGAGAAAAGCATATGTTCCAAACCCTAACTCTGAAAGAGGGAGGCTCTGTGGGATTTGGAGGAAAACAAAAAGGGAAGATCATTGGTACAGGTACAGTTGGTAATTCTTCTCTTTCCATTAAAGATGTTTGGTTAGTTGATGGACTTAAACACAATCTATTGAGCATTAGTCAATTTTGTGACAATGGGTGTGTTGTTACATTTAATAAGGAATCATGTACTGTATCAAAAGACTCTGACAAATCTGTAGTATTCAAGGGAATGAGAGTTGGCAATGTTTATAAAGTAAACTTTTCTGATTTGGTTGACCAAAAGATTATATGTCTTTTGTCTCTGAGTGATGAGAAATGGCTATGGCACAAGCGTCTTGGTCATGCTAACTGGAGGTTGATCTCTAAGCTTAGCAAACAAAAGCTTGTTAGTGGTTTGCCTGACATTGATTATCACTCAGATGCACTTTGTGGCTCATGTCAAAAAGGAAAATTTGCTAAGACTTCATTCAAGTCTAAAAACATTGTCTCTACTTCCAGACCCTTAGAATTGCTTCACATTGATCTGTTTGGTCCTGTTTCGACAGCCTCTATCAATGGTAAAAAATATGGATTGGTCATGGTTGATGATTTCAGTAGATGGACTTGGGTGAAATTCCTACGTTCTAAGAGTGAAGCACTTGTGGTGTTCAGTGACTTCTGCACACAAATACAAAGTGAAAAGGATCTTCGGATTCTGAAGGTTAGAAGCGACCATGGGGGAGAGTTCGAAAATGACTCTTTCGAATCTTTCTGCTCAGAGCATGGAGTAATCCATGAATTCTCTTCTCCTAGAACACCACAGCAGAATGGTGTTGTAGAAAGAAAGAATAGATCTTTGCAAGAAATGGCTCGTACCATGATGCTTGAGTCTAACCTAGCTAAGTTCTTGTGGGCAGAAGCCGTGAGTACTGCTTGCTATGTTCAGAATAGAATCTACATCAGACCTATTCTGAACAAAACTGCTTATGAACTGTTCAAAGGAAGAAAACCAAATATTTCTTATTTTCATCAGTTTGGATGTACTTGTTATATTCTAGACAACAAGGTCTATCGAAAGAAATTTGATGCTAGAGCTTATAAGGGTATCTTTATAGGCTACTCTGAACGCTCAAAAGCATACAGATTGTATAATTCTGAAACTCACACAGTTGAAGAATCTATACATGTTAGATTTGATGATAAAGAGCCTGACGATAAAATGTCAGAGCAAGCTGAGACTTTTGCAGAATTTCAAGTTTCCTCAAATTCTGAGTGTGAAGATCTCTCCATTGCTGTATATCCATCTGAGACTCAAAATGAAGATATCTCTGAAGGCCTCGAAACTGAAGACCCTTCAGAAACTGAACCCTCTCAGACACCTGCTCCACCTAAGAGTAAATTCAAGTATAGATCATCTCATCCTGAAGAGCTAATTGTTGGTAACAAGGATAGCCCAAGAAAGACCAGATCTGCTTTCAAAGAGGATGAATCCCTAGTTGGGTTAATTTCATTAATTGAACCCACAAACATAGAAGAAGCACTCTCAGATGATGGGTGGATTGTTGCAATGCAAGAAGAACTCAATCAATTTGAAAGAAATGATGTTTGGGATCTGGTACCAAAACCCAAACACAAGAACATTATTGGAACAAAATGGGTATTCAGAAACAAGTCAAATGAAAAGGGAGAAGTTGTCAGAAATAAAGCTAGACTGGTTGCACAAGGTTATAGTCAGCAAGAAGGCATAGATTTCACTGAAACCTTTGCACCAGTAGCAAGACTTGAGGCAATTAGACTTCTCTTGTCCTATGCAGTTAATCATGACATCACTCTATTTCAAATGGATGTTAAGAGTGCATTTCTGAATGGAGTAATTTATGAAGAAGTCTATGTTAAACAACCTCCTGGCTTTGAAGATATAAAGTGTCCTGATCATGTTTACAAATTGAAGAAATCTCTGTATGGTTTGAAACAAGCTCCAAGAGCTTGGTATGAAAGGTTAAGTATATTTCTTCTAGAAAATGGTTTTGAAAAAGGACATGTTGATAACACTCTCTTTAGAAAAACCTTAAAAACTGATATTTTGATTGTTCAGATTTATGTTGATGATATTATCTTTGGTTCAACTAATGCTTCTCTTTGCAAGAATTTCTCTAAGCTTATGCAGGATGAATTTGAAATGAGTATGATGGGAGAACTAACATTCTTCTTGGGAATTCAAATCAATCAAAGAAAAGAAGGAGTATATGTGCATCAAACCAAATACACAAAGGATTTACTGAAGAAATTTGGTCTTGAAGATTGTAAACCAATGTCAACTCCTATGCATCCCTCTAGCTGTCTTCTGAAGGAAGAATCTGAAGGCAAAGTAGATCAGAAATTATACAGAGGTATGATTGGTTCCCTCCTTTATCTCACTGCATCTAGACCAGATATCTTGTTCAGTGTATGCTTGTGTGCTAGATTTCAATCAGATCCTAGAGAGTCTCATCTAACTGCTGTTAAGAGAATCTTTAGATATCTGAAAGGAACCACTAATCTTGGATTACTTTATAAGAAATCCTTAGATTATCAGCTTATTGGATTCTGTGATGCTGACTATGCTGGTGATAAAATTGAAAGGAAGTCCACTAGTGGAAACTGTCAATTTCTAGGTGAAAACCTTATATCATGGGCTAGTAAGAGACAAGCAACTATTGCTCTATCTACAGCAGAAGCAGAGTACATCTCAGCTGCTAAGTGTTGCACGCAATTGCTCTGGATGAAACATCAGTTGGAGGACTATCAGATAAGGATAAGTAGTATACCACTTCTCTGTGATAATACTGCTGCTATCTGTTTGTCTAAGAATCCTATTTTGCATTCAAGAGCTAAACACATTGAGATCAAACATCACTTCATTAGAGACTATGTTCAGAAGGGAGTAATTAAGATTCAATTCATTGATACTGAGCATCAATGGGCTGATATCTTTACCAAACCTCTTGCTATTGATCGTTTCGATTTTATCAAGAAAAATCTGAACATGGTTTTTATTTCTGAATGATATCTCTGAATGCTGTTAACTCTGAATGAATAAACTGGTTCTGAAGGGCCTCAGAAGTTTGGACGGCTCAGAAACTATTATATAGGTTCTGAAGCACTCTCTCA
Source organism: Trifolium fragiferum (assembly GCA_954870985.1). NCBI lineage: Eukaryota > Viridiplantae > Streptophyta > Magnoliopsida > Fabales > Fabaceae > Trifolium > Trifolium fragiferum. The sequence continues at coordinate 14,287,313 of OX940789.1, read as the reverse complement.
TCTGAAGCAATCAGAATTATTTATTATTAAATATGATTTCTTGTGACTCAGATACCTACTCTAAGTGTTAGTTGACCACTCAGTTTCTCTAACTGACAGCTGGCTTCTGAAAACACTACTTATCTGTGTAACTTCCCATCATGTCTAGTAACCGCTGGGTAATGAAGGAGAGCTAATGATGATTTTATTAAAAGTAACTGCCAAGCCCCCATTACGTCACTATCTTGTTTCCCCAATATTTTGAAACTTCCACTATAATCACTTAACTACACACTAGTCACTATCACTTCTCACGTTTTCAATATTTTGAAACTTCCACTATAACCATTTCTGACACTCCTAAATCCCCTCAGAAATCTCCTATTAAAGATTCTGAGTCTACCCCAATAGCAATGGACGTAGACCAATCTGAACCCTCAAATGTTCAAAATTCTGAAGTCCCTGCTGAATCCCAAACTGAACCCCTTCAGACTTCATCTCCTAAGCCAACCACTTCTGAACCAAACCCCTCATCCATTCAAACCACTCCACCTTTTCCTGGAACTGATTCAGATCTTGAAGAAACTCGTCTTCATTCTGAAACAATTCCCTGTTTCACCATGGTACTTAACAATTCCCTTTTACCGTTGAATGCATTTACTGCTGGTGGTTGTTTGCTGTGTGCATTTACTACCCTGTAACTTGTGCTTTGACTGACCCGTTTTTGATAATGACAAAGGGGGAGAAAATATTATTTCATTTCCTATGGCAGTGAAATTATTTCTGAAGCTCTAAAGATCACATTTTCTGAACTCTACTCTTGTTAAGTTATATTAAAGTCTTTTAAACTTTTAATGAGGGGGAGTAATAAATTTTGTCCAACATAAATTCATATAATATAAGATACGCTTGCAAACCATATCTTATATTTGTCAATCTGAAGAAATAGAGCTTGCAAACCTCTAATTCTGAAGGTAGAATATATGAAATTATATTTGACATTAAATATTACTCTTAGACTGTTTTATATTTATCATTGATAAACTTTTGAAGCTTATCAGACTCAGGGGGAGCTTGCAAACCTCAGAACCTGAAGTCAAGATGTTAAATAAAAACAACAACAATTGATTTTAAATACATATAGTTGTCATCATCAAAAAGGGGGAGATTGTTGGAACAAAATTATGATTTTGTATCTCCTTAATTGATTTTGATGATAACAATGTATTTAAGGTTAAATTGGAGTACTAATAATTTAATTCAGTGTGCAGGATTAAAAGTTAAAATTTGCGTACTAAAGAACCCTAGAATTTCTGAAGGAATTACTTCTGAGCTCACCAGATCTGAAGCAAGTAATTCTGAGCCTATGAAACTCTGAAGTTATTATCTGAACCTTAGAATTTCTGAAGGAATTACTTCTGAGCTCACCAGATCTGAAGCAAGTAATTCTGAGCCTGTGAAACTCTGAAGTTATTATCTGAACCTTAGAATTTCTGAAGGAATTACTTCTGAGCTCACCAGATCTGAAACAAGTAATTCTGAGCCTATCAAAATCTGAAGAACATCTGAGCTCACCAGATCTGAAACAAGTAATTCTGAGCCTATCAAAATCTGAAGAACATCTGAGCTCACCAGATCTGAAACAAGTAATTCTGAGCCTATCAAAATCTGAAGAACATCTGAGCTCACCAGATCTGAAACAAGTAATTCTGAGCCTATCAAAATCTGAAGGCTCGTCAGATATAAGTGTTAAGCTACATTTGAGAGTACAATTTTATTGAAGACTGTGCCTGACTAAGTCCAAACGCAGAAACCAAGAATGAAAAGGTTTGACCATGGAAAGGTCCTTTTCAAGTCAGGCTTCAGAAACGATTATTTCCTTATTTGGCTTTCACCAAGGTTCAAATATCAAAAGCCAAAAGGAATCTCTCATTTTGTAGTAAACGTTAAGCTCCTAAGCTACTGCAAATCAGAACAGCTAATAAGCTCACTGATCTATACAAAGGAGCGTCTCAATTCTTCAAACGGCTATAATCTTCAACGTTCATTTTATCATCTATAAAAGGAAGAAGATTTGTGAAGAAATGTAATCAAGACTTAAGCTTCTGAACGTGCTGAAACTCTGTCAAATTCTGAAGCTATCAAACACTTAGAAACTTTGTGATAATTTTCTAAGTTAGTCTTGTAACTGCGTTGTATTTTGTAAACACCTCTGATTGTATATCAAGTGTTAATCTCTTATCTTTATTAACATTAAAACCAGTTTGAAGTCTCTTGCTTTGTGCTTGAGCATTGGAAGTCTCTTGCTTTGTGCTTGAGCATTGGAAGTCTCTTGCTTTGTGCTTGAGCATTGGAAGTCTCTTGCTTTGTGCTTGAGCATTGGAAGTCTCTTGCTTTGTGCTTGAGCATTGGAAGTCTCTTGCTTTGTGCTTGAGCATTGGAAGTCTCTTGCTTTGTGCTTGAGCATTGGAAGTCTCTTGCTTTGTGCTTGAGCATTGGAAGTCTCTTGCTTTGTGCTTGAGCAGTTAGAAGTCTCTTGCTTTGTGCTTGAGCAGTTTGAAGTCTCTTGCTTAGTGCTTGAGCATTTGTAATCTGAGTGATTATAGTGAAATCTCTTGTGAAGGACAAGAGGACTGGACTACTCCTGTTAGTGGGAGGAACCAGTATAAAAATTCTGAGCATCTCTCTCTAGCCCTATCCTCATATATTGTGTGTGTTATACCTTATCCGCTGCAATTTGTTTTAACTTAGAAAAAGTCTCACACAATTCAACCCCCCCCTTCTTGTGTGTTTTTCAACCTTCATACAGTTTTGAGTTTTTACTCTTTGGCTCACACACAAGTTATTTTTCTTTGATTTTTCACTTTATTAGCATTAGTGGCGGTGCTCGGACTCTGGTTCGGGGCTTCAAATTTTCAATCGATATTTCTTGTTTCTTTTCTAGATTAACACTTTTCGTAAAACATAAATGTATAATAAAGTATAACTTAAAAATGATGTTCATATTTTAATTTGGAGGTAAAATCTGAATAAAGAAATATTTATTTTGAAGACTTTTTTAATTAAAGATTCAACGTTGTGAGACAAGAAAGTATGTATCATGAGTGAAGCCTAAAACACTTCCGACTTTCGTCCAAAACTTACAATGATGGGCCAAAAATAGATAAAAATTCATTCCTATAAAAAATAAAATAAAAATATCCTCGTAAGTATAATTAAGTTAATAGGTGAAACATTATATTATATATGTAAAATAAATTCGAACTCTGAATTTCACTTCTACACACTAGTGTACGAGCTTAAAGTATCTCTAGTGGTAATATCACTTTAAGTTTAATACATTATTAAAGAGATGGTTTTTACCATGCTATAAATACTTTTTCGGCTAATACATCTTCTCTCCAATACAACAAAATTATGCAACTATACAATAACAAAAAAATTATTAAAGTGATGTCTTTTATGAAACATTTCTCGTTATTACATATGAAGAACGGACACATCTATGATTAGGTGTGTTGCGGTGTCCAATACGTGTTGATGTTTGACACTCGTATGACACTCGTACGACACATGTCGGATAGCTCAGATCGGTGAAAAAAACACTTAGATTTTCCCTTACTTTGACACTCATTGAATTAGTGTTCGACACCGGTAAGACACTCGTACAACATGTGTCACAAATATTCCAAAAATATTGTTTTTTATTTGTTTATACTCTGCTTAGACACTTATAAGACATAAAAGACATTACATTTTAATTACAATATTTTTAGTTTTTTTTTATAGTAGATGGATAAATAAAAGTAAAATAATATTATATCTTACTTTTAAACTCTTTTTAAGAAATAACTTGCTCAAATTAGATTTACTGTATATATTTTAATTCTCATTTCATTTATACTTTGCTTAAACACATATAAGATATTACATCTTGATTACAATATTTTTTTTTTTATAGTAAATAGATAAAAAAAAAGGTAAAATAATATCGTATCTTGTTTCAAATCTCTTTTTAAGAAATAACTTACTCAATTTAGATTTACTGTATATAGCGCTGTCAGTGTCCTATAGTTTTTGCATTAACAATGTTGATGTATCTATGTCGTGTCAAATATCCGTGTCAAATTCCGTACTTCATAAATTATCAATTAATCTTAAACATTAATTGATGTCAAAATAAAATGTCAAGATTTGAAATAGCTTATAGATTTTACTATTTGAATCAATATATCCTTCTTAAAAAAAAACCAATATTGCGGAAAAGGAAAGTTTTTTTGTTTTTTTTTGACATATGCGAAAATGGAAAGTTCAATAATGATTTTGAATGGCCACATAATAAGTCCAATCCCAACCTCCAAATATCTCAAATATCACACTCACTTGAAAAAGACATAACTCCATGCGTGTCACCTTTTGATAGCCATGATCCAACCACCATTCATACACTTTTGCAGCTTTGATTTTATTTTGAAAGAATTATTGCTTTAAACTTCTCTGAGAAACTAAAAACAATAATTTTATAAAAAATCCAAACATCATTTTCTTCGTATATATATACGGGTTGTGATTGAAAAACAATAAAATATTGCACCTAATAGTATTTTCATTGCATGATAATCAAAATATCAAATTTTTTATCCTTATTTTCAGTGTCAGATAAAGTTTACAAACAAAATGAGCGATCATACTAGTATTACTGCACCAAATAAAAAAATAATTTATATCTTTATTTTAAATGTGTTTGAGCCAAAGTAATACTATAATGGTTGACTTTCTGGGAAGTCCTTGTATTGCATAATTTTTTTTTTTTAAAAAAAGTTTACAAGCAAAAATTAGAAGATTCAAAATTTTAGACTAAAAAAGAATAGTCATAAATATACAATATTCTCATAAATATACAATATTCTTCAATATGTTTTTTTATTTTGAGGTTTCATTTAGTAAAACGAGTTCTTCAAATGTGCCTCAATTCATTTGACAATTGTTGTATAATAAGATTACAATTTACAAATAAAAGACAATCATGTAAAAAGATGTATTTTTAAATTTGGAGCCAAGTTTGTGTGTGAAAGGTTGCAATTGTAAGAATCTAGCCAACGTTTATTCTTTGAAAGTTCATTCTTTAGAAAGATTTGGGGTATTTTGTGACGTATGTTGCTTGGGTTTATAGTAATATAGGTTTGTTTTGGAAGTTTTTGGTCACACATTTTGTACTAATTATTGTTAATTTCAGTTTGTGTATTAGGTGGGTATCATTTGATTTTTCATAATGCATTGTGTTGTTATTCTTGACACATCTTTTGGTTTAAGGGTTTTTTAATAATAAATTATTTTTGTTTTCAAAATAAAATTTATTTTTCCGATGGACCAAAAGATCGGGTGGATATTTAAAAGGTGAACACTTCGATACTTAAAGTTTAGTCAGAATGTTAGATACAGTATCTCACAGACAAACATCATTATCATATCATATTATATATTAATTTATATTAAAATAAATTTAAAATTTGAATGAATTTTGAATTAATTTATATTAATATATTTTTTGATAAAGTTTTACCTTCTATTTAATATAACTCTAATATGATTGTTGAAAATCTTAACAACTATATATAATATACAAGCTTTATGTTGATATTATAAGATACTTCATACGATTCTATGTATCAGTAAAATTTAAATTTTTAAATTTGTTGAAAATATGACGTATTTAAATTAAATTTTGTTTATATATAAAATCAGAGAAAGTATATTAATTTTAAATTTTTAATAAAATGAATTAGATTTCTTTGATTAATGCACCTTGAAATGGAGTTAGAGAAACAAGTGGGAAAATTACTTGGTACTCACTTCTAAAATGAGTACCAAGTAATGCACCTTGTAAGGACATGCTTAGGGGGTTTATGGTTCATGAATTGTACCGAAGTGAATCATATTAATGGTTCAGTGCAGTTCAAAAAACCACTTTAGTTTGGTTCAAAATCGATTTAAAATCAGTTTATATCTTTGAATCGGTTTAGTTTAAGATAACTGATTTAAAATCAATTTTTTCATAAAACCATTATTTTTATAAAAAAAATTATTATTATTTTTTTTAAAACTGGCTGGTTTTGTTTAAACACTCACATAAATAAAAATTACTACAAAAGCTATGAAATCACTACAAAAGATACAAGCAAAAACACTACAATGAACCATAAAATCACTAAAAAATCACCTAAATAAAAACGAGTTACCTTTGAGAAAACTGAAGTTCCGTTATGAAGCTATGAAATCACTAAGCTCAAAAACAAAGATTAAAAATTTCAACACGAAGCTCAAACATGAAGCAAAACACGAAGCTCAACTTGGACAGTGGCGGAGGAAGAATCGATGGTAGTGGTGGTGGTCGGTGGCGGAGGAAGAATTGTAGTGGTGGTGGTCAATTAAGTAAGAGAAAATTGAAAGTTGAAATCAATTTGGGAATTGGGGGCGGGTTAGAGAAATAAGTTGAAATCGTAGGGTTAGAGAAATAAAGTTGAAACTGTGAAAACGAAGAGTAGTGACTTAAATTATTATTTTGTTGTCAAAATAAGTTCATAAAAAGTATTAGATATTTTTGTCAAAAAAAAAGTTTTTTTTTAATAAAAACTAATTCATAAGATCAAAACTGGTTTTGAACAAGTTATAAATTAAATTGTAACTGTTTTGAAAAAAGTGGTTCAGTTCAAAATTAAATTAAATGGTTCAGTTTAAAATGCGGTTCAGTAAAATTCGAACTACAATTTGATTCAGTTAACTGGATTTTTGAACATCCCTAGACATACCCACTCTCATCCCATTGGGGTTGCCCCCCACCCTAAACATATATAATTGATTGATGTCTCCACAAAAAAAGCTATTGAACAATTTAACTTGTCAAGAATCAAATAAACAATAGTATGAGAGATAGATTGTTGAATGGAAACATATTATGTGTTTATAATAGCAAGATGCTGTAAAATAATGTTAGCCGTCTGATTTAAAATTAATGATTGAGATATTTTAATACAAAAGATACAATTTTCAATCTTAATCATCTAATCTAATCTAATATTAACAGTTTTGATCAAAAATTGCATATTACTTCATTGATAAGGCAATCTACAATCCTTGTTGAATATCTATATGAAAGTATTAACATAGTTGTTATAGTTGTTGTAATGTGTGACACTACTTTCGTTTGCTTTTTTGATAAATAAAAAGAAAAAAACAGATTTTCTTAAAAAGATATAAAGATAGTTCAGTGGTTGGTGGATGAGAGTGAATGAATTAAAAAGTAAAGTGATAAAAAGATTAAAAAAAATTGATTTTCACCTTTTTATTCATAAACGGCTGGTGGTGTATGTTTCGTTTTAATTTTGGAGTAGTCAAAATTGATTCTGGACGTGTAGAATTGATTTTGACTTGTTTGGTTTCTTAAAAGTTGAATTGATTCAGCCTTCAAAATTGATTCTACTTGAAATAGAGATGACAATTTATCCATACCATGTGGGTACCCACAAAAAATATCCACGATGGATAGGGTAAAAACCCACATTTTGGGTACGAGTGTGGGTATGGGTGCGGGTACGGGTACCTTAGTAGTACCCATTCCATATACCCATATAGTATATATTTATTTAATTTAATTATATTATTATATAATAAGATATGTAATTATTTTTAAAATATACAACATTATTATACTATTACACATTTTTAATAAAAAAATGTTTATTTATAACATAATGTAAATATGTCAATAGAGAAATGAATTTAGCATTATTTTACTTATAATTTTATTTATAATTTTCATAAATCAACATTAAAATCTTTGAATTTGTTTATATTATATTAAAATGATATAATATTTAATAATTGATCAATTTTTTTTAATAAAAATGCGGGTAATGGGTACGGGTATGAGTAGGTACCCATAGGACATGGGCACGTAGACAAATATTTTCACCCATGCGGGTATGGGGATGTGTACAGATATTTTTTCAAACTGCGGGTATGGGGATGAGGACTATAATACCCTACCCATTGTCATCCCTAACTTGAAGGTAGAAATCGTATCTCCTAATTCTAAAATTGATTTTTATATGCAAATTTTTAGTTAAACTCACTCATAAATCATTTTAACTTAACATCAATTTTGGTTAGAATCAATTTTATCAAAATCAATTCTTACCACCGCAGAACCAAATACACACGTCTACTATGAAAGATCTTGTTAAGTCTTTCGCTATGCATAAATTGTGAATATTATTATAACGGATACAAATTTTATAATATCTACCGTTTAATTTAAAGTTTATATTATATAGATAATTTATTTTTTTAAAAAAAATTGAAAATCATTTGATATATTATTAATACCCATCAAAATTAATAATTTATGATTTTTTATTAAATACTGTTAATTTTAATGAATTTTAATAGTAAATCAACAATAAATTTTTTTTGATCAGGTAGCATAGCGACTAGAAATTCAACTCTTAAAGGTGAGTAAGTGGACATACCGAATACAAACCCCAATCCCTACGTAAATATGTGATATTCTTTACCAATTGAGCTATCCTATGAAAATAATCAACAATTAGGGGTGAGTACGGACCCGCGACCCGACTCGAAACCGATATAACCGACAACATATTGAGGCATTTGGTCGTATGCGGGTCGGGTCTTGGGTCAACGATTGCAATTGGGCTTGAATGGTTGCATACGGGCGGGTGCGGGTCTCTAAAATTCTATCTCTTTATAACCGAAACCGACCGAACAACCATTAAGATGAAAATTGGTTTATTTTTCTTCTCTGATCCTTCCCTCTCTCAATCTCGTATACACTTTGTTTTGTTATTTTTATCTATCTTTGATATAGGAAAGAAATGTTATATTTTAGAAACTTATAATATGTTATAGAGAACGTATACTATGAGAATGACATTTTTATATGAGAATGATAAAAATAAATATGAGCTCTTGGATTAAAAGTAAGGGTTGAGATTGAAACAATCCACATAAATTATCATGTGACACTCAACACATAACAAGTTGCATCTCTCTCTCTCTTTGTCCTTTGTGTTTCCATTCCCTCACTTTTACAGACTTCTCATCTAGTGCTGCCTCTCTCTCTCTATCGCCTTTCCCTTCTTTCTCTTCTTGTTCTACCTAGTGTGCGATTGTTTTAACTTTAAAAAAAATAGATTTTTCTTTGTATTTTTGAAAATAGATTTTATAAAATAGTTTTTTAAAATATTATGAGTTTTTTTATATTCATTTTTTTAAAATTTAAACATTAATTTTGACATTATATAACATAAACGTACATTATTGAAGATCAAAACATAATCAAAATTTCAATTTTTACAAAAAGTTGTATTTTAAAAATGATTTTTATGAAAATCTATTTGAAATAGCTTTAAAAAAAGTGATTTTTTAAAAATTTTGATATTTTAAAAAAAAATTCAATAAAATGATGAAATACATAAAATGACATTTTAAGAATAACTATTCAAACCAAATTTTCATTTAAAGCTTTTATAAAAAAATTCTTTGTAAAAATTTTTTACACAAAATTATATTACAATATAAGAATCTATTTTGAAAAAATCTATAATAAACGCACCCCTAATCCTTTTAAAAAAAATTTGATTTCAATCTTTAGTTTCAATTTTTTGAGATTTAGGGATTTGTTTTTGGATGTAGGGATTATCCGATTATGTGTTTAAAATTGATGAGGAAGGTGTAAAATTGATATGAAGGATTGCTTCTAATCACTTCTAATTTCAATCTTTTTGGGAGTTAGAGACTTGTTCATGAGATTTAAAGATTCTTTCTTAACCTCCAAAATTACACATTAATTTTTTTGTTTGTGATTATTGAGAAGAAAGTTGATGTCCAGTTATATTGTAGGCTGAAGAACTTATATTTTAAGGTTGTATATGAAAATGCAGGGATTACTTTGGAAGCCTAAGAAAATGAATCAATTACAAAGAGCTACAGACACAATAAGAACACTTGTTTTTGCAGTGTTATATTTTCTTCTTTATAAGAATTTTAGCTTGTTTTTTAAAGTGAGAGACAACGAATTTGATAATAGCTAGCATCCTCGTCAATGGTGAATTGGAGTTAGAAATATACGGCGGCGGTGGTGCGTTTTGAAGTAGAAGTGTAGAACACAATTATGTGAATGATTATGTGAAAATAAGCTACATCATTGCTTTAATGAAATGTATTAATCTCAACCCTTGCTTTTAATCCAAGGGTTCATATTCATTCTCATCCTTTTGATATAAAGATACTATTCTCGGAAGATATGTCATATATATATATATATATATATATATATATATATATATTTATACTTTTTTATTTATACTTTTTTATTTGGTCTATTATTATCATTAGATCTACACATTTTAAATAAAATAACATTTCACTCTCTTTGTTTTTTCATTTAGTTCATCTATTATTTGTTACATTGTGAACAAGATATGAAACTATTTGAAAAATATGAGCTTTTGAATAATAGAGTTTTAAATATAATAAAATTTCAATCAAACTCGTAATAACCGACCCATTCTATTCAACACCCGAACAAACCGAAAATATAGTTGGTCAAAATTAGGTTAATTTAAATGAATGAGATTTTTGTTTATTTTGTAATTTTCAACCCGAACCTAACCGAAATCGACCGATGCTCAGCCTGTGTTGCCTAGGTGCGGGTACGGTATCGGTACCCGATACGGATATTGGTACGGGGTACGGCAATTTTTTAAAAACTAGTTAACTTGTATGGTTATAAATTTAGGTACGAAAATGTACCCGATACTGATACGGATACGTAGTCGATACCAATACTCTCCCTCAAATGAAGTATCCGTGCATCATAGTTGTCAGCCCTATCAAGAATGAATATTATTCGGGAAGTCTTTGGCATTAGACGAAACCAATAGTAAACTATGGAACGGAAGTTGAGATTGAATGTGAAAAAAAAATGAACATGATGACGTAAATAATTGTTGTAAGCATGGGAAGTGGAACCCACATCCACTCTTCTCACTTTCAACTTGTGTCACCGGCAAAAACAGGTTAATTATTTATAAACTCTCCCAACCTTAAAAAAACTGTATCTACCTTTCCTACAACTTGCAGTTCCTCTCTCTCTCTCTCTCACTCCACAGTCACCACACTCAGCCATGTCTTCTTCCACCAACATCCGTGAGAACTTTGTCTATGTTGCCAAGTTAGCAGAACAAGCTGAACGCTATGATGGTTCTCTCTCTCTCTCTCTCTCTCTCTGTCTCTCTGTACATCTCTTTTGATGTTTACTATGATGTTTGAACACTGTTTTTGTTTCTTTACATTTTCTGTAGTGTGTTTTACCAACTTTTTACTCATACCCATTTTCTCTTTTTTCTTAATTACATTCTTTCTTCTCATAAAGTTTCAATTTTTACTAAAAAGTTCAAATTTTTTCTCTTAATTTTATTGACCCATTACTTCACTTTTACTTGCCCATATCATCTTGTGAAAAAGAGAGATACATTTTTTCAGATTTACAAGATTGTTTGTGCATTGATTTTTCCCTATGAATCTTAGACACCTAACATGACATGATGTGACACCACACATAGACATAGATAATAATTTAAGAAAATAAAAGTAATTAAATGTAACCATATGTATCGGTATCATGTCAGTGTCATACACTACAAATGCCTTCGAGCCGATGTGTGAGTATTTTTTTATTTTTTTTTTGTATTAATTGATTCAATGTTTTATTAGTGATGTAGTAATGTAGTGTGTAGAAAGGGTGGATGCAATGAAGAAATTGGTAATAATTTAAGAAAATGAAATCGAATGAATGTAATGTAACCACATGTGTTGGGTACCATGTTCGTGGTTGACATGTAGACACTGATAATAATTTAAGTAAATGAAATTGATTGAATGTAACCACATATGTTAGATATCATGCTGGTGTCTGACACTAGAATCGCCTTCAAGCCAAGGTGTTAGTAGTTTGTTTTTTTTGTTTTGAATTGATTCAAGATTTTTTAGTGATCGATGTAGTAATGTGATGTGCAGAAATGGTGGATGCAATGAAGAAACTGGCGAAAATGGATGTTGAATTGAGTGTGGAAGAGAGAAACTTATTCTCTGTTGGGTACAAGAATGTGGTGGGGTCAAGGAGAGCTTCATGGAGGATCTTATCATCGATAGAGCAGAAAGAAGAATCGAAAGGGAATGAATCGAATGTTAAGCGTATTAAGGATTATCGACAGAAGGTGGAGTTGGAGTTGTCCACCATTTGCAATGACATTATGATTCTTTTAGATGAGCATCTTATTCCATCGACTAATATCGCTGAATCCACAGTGTTTTATTATAAGATGTATGTTGTTTACTTTTTCATTTAGTTGTTTTTAAGTTATTTAATTAAGTAATTTTGTTTTTGTTATGTTTTGGGTTTCGAAAGAACTTTTTTGAGCTTTGGTTTGGATGCAGGAAAGGAGATTATTACCGGTATTTAGCTGAATTTAAAGATGGTAACGAAAAGAAAGAGGTAGCTGATCAGTCACTTCAAGCATATCAGGTATTTATAATTTACTTGAAGTTACAAGAATTAACTCGGATAAATCGCCATTCTAATTATTGAAATTGTAAGGATCGATCTTTTTAGTCCCTCAAATTTCTGAAATATGTAGGTCTTTCTTAGGTTTCGATATACATTTACTAAGGAATAATTTTTGTTGAGTGACTTAATTGATCTATTTGTATTCATTAATTTAAGAGATTAATTTGCTATTTCATAAACTTGAGGGACTAAATTGCTCGGCTCTTAAAATTTCGTGGACCAAGATTCTCATTTACTCAATTAACTCTAGTACTTTTTTATATTTAATGATTGAAGACCTTCACTTGCTTGTAATTTATCAGGAAAGTTATCGCGCATTAATAATCTTGTATCGGTAGGTTAGATGGGGAAGTTTTCATCCATCTTATGTCCATTAAGATCCAGCTATGCACGAATACCTTTTTATGCCGTGGCTTTAATATATGTTTAAGAAGTTTATCTGAAAATCTTTGTGCTCTATGTTTTAACAGGATTTGGTGTTATGTAATTATGTTAATTTACTGTCTAGTCCTTTTCAGTACATTAGTGGTTAGTTTGAACTTTCTATTTTTTTTATCGTTCTTGCTTTGTTGGATTAGACCTATTGTAGATGGTTCGTCCCAGACAGTTGTAATTTCGTACATCATTTTGATCGTTTGTTTGTTGTATAGAATGGATTTTTTCTTTCCAATGAAGAAATGTTTTTGTTCCTCTTAATTTCGTAAAATAGATTTTTTGCATATTCTTTAAGTTATCCGTGTTAGTGGAGAAAAATTTAAAGATTTCTAGGTCCAGACGAAAACATAAACCGTTGAGTTGTGATTATTTGCAGACGGCATCTGCCACTGCTGAGAATGAATTACAACCTACGCATCCAATCCGATTGGGTCTGGCTCTAAACTTCTCAGTGTTTTATTATGAGATAATGAATTCACCTGAAAGGTACGCGGGAAAATGTTTGCATTAATGAGAACCATGGTAGGTGCAATATCCTAATTTTTTTGTGTACTTTTTTTTTTAGGGCATGCCACCTTGCAAAGCAAGCTTTTGATGATGGTGTCTCGGAGTTGGATACCCTAAATGAAGATTCTTACAAGGACAGTACCTTGATCATGCAGCTGTTGAGAGACAACCTTAATTTATGGACTTCCGATATCCCAGAAGATAGCGGTAAGAAATGACTTATACGGCTTCCACACACGCAAGCACACACGAGTGTCCATTTTTTTCCTCATCTTTAAATTGCTTCTTATTGGTCCTAATCACGGTTATCAGAGTCTTATGATATGTGTGGTTCGTATTTTATTTGATACAAAACTGAACCTAATTTGATACAAAACTGAACCTAATCGATATGAAATCTCTACTGTGTATCTATTTTGGATATGAATCTCATTTTGAATTTAGATTCATTATGATTCAGAACATAAGTCTTCCGATCACAATTTGAATCTTGATTTGATAACCGTGGTGCTAATAGTTATTATGTGTATATACTATATTTGTGGGAGCAAAATATAGAGTGAAGCGCGTGAACCAATTACTCGATCTTAGCTTTTTGTTGTAGATGATATCTCAAACTTTTGATCCTATGGTACGAGTTATTTATATTTGTTCTTTGGTTTAACGGATTAAGCATCTAATTTTCCATTTCAGAGGAACAAAAAATTGAAAGCGCAGCTAGGATTGGTCAAGATGAAGATGAATTGGGCCGCTAAGTTGACGACATTCTTTCCTAATATGATTGATGTGTTAAATTAATTTTCTCAGAAGAATATTTCTCCAATTTAGTGAGTGAAACCAATATATGGATGGTTAACTTTTTTCAACTTCTGAGTTATTGTTAATTTAGAGTTGCATTATATTATTTGAATCATGTGCTTCATTTGTATGCTATTGTTGTGGTATTTGTTTCTGTAACAATATCACCATGGGTTTGTAATACATGAATTTGATCAATTTGTGGTGTGAAAACTTCTTGGTTTGCACCTATTTGCTATGTTCATATAGGGGAACTCCTAATTGATTTAGATTGGGTGCATGAATTAAGACTATGGTCTTGAATTGAGATGTATTCCAAGTGTGTTGTTGATAACTTTCGATAATTATTGACGATACGAAGCTCAAAAATACACTTATAAAATGTAGACGACTTTTTTATTCTTTGTATAGAAAATATCATATTAAATTTGTACGAAGACAAGCGAATGAAGTTGCACATACTCCTGCTAAAGCGGCCACATCCTTAACTATCAACTCTTAGCCAGAAAGATAATGTGTGCAACTAAAGAAATGCTAAAAATGTAATGTGAATGTTCAGAAGATTAGGAATTAAGAAAATTAAAAAAATTAAAACACCTACAATATAAACATATACTAGAAAATTAAAACATCTACAATAAAGGCAATTGAGAATGACGTTGGTGTACAAGGTGATGAATCAATGAAATAGTAAGGAGAGAACAAAGACAACAGCCACAAAATATGAAAGGAAGATTAATTGTATTGATAAAAGAGTAGCTATTTATACAAAGAGTAAAGTTTGCCACATAGGTCCTAAAATTGAAAACTGAACAGACAAGTTCAAAAGTACTTAACATAGTAAATACTAAAATACCCTTAAATATAAATTACTTCTAACACCATCCCTTAATTTATATTTAGACAAAACTGACAACACCAATTCCATCCCTCAAACGAAGAAATTGATCAGTTTTGATAGCCTTTGTCAACATATCTGCCAGCTGCTTCTGAGTGCTACAGTGCACAACTTCAAGCACTCCATTCTGAACCTGATTCCTCAGAAAGGGATACTTGGTCTCAATATGCTTGCTTCTTCCATGCAGCACTGGATTCTTGGCAAGATTGATTGCAGACTTGTTATCAATCATCAGCTTCAGAGGCTTGTTTACCTTGATCTTCAGATCCTGCAGTAAGTTCAGAAGCCACACAGCTTGGCATGCAGTCACAGCGCCTGCAATATATTCAGCTTCACAGGTTGATAGAGCAACAACAAGTTGCTTCTTGGAACACCACGAAATATGACCTCCCAGAAATTTAAATAAATATCCAGAAGTGCTTCTTCTATCAACTCTGTCTCCACACCAATCAGAATCTGAATAACTCAGAAGTTCTGATTCAGTCCTTCCTTCAGAGGGAAATAGCACTCCATGCTTCAGAGTCCCCTTGATGTACCTCAAAATCCTGACAGCAGCTTGGTAATGGGACCATTTTGGTTTACTCATAAATCTGCTAACCATTCCAACTGCAAAACAAATATCAGGTCTGGTATTACACAAATACCTCAGAGAACCAACCAACTGTTTGAAGGTTGTAGCGTCCACATCCTCTCCATCAGAATCGGAATCCAACTTTTGATTCGTATCAGAGGGTGTGATAGCAACTTTGCAATTCTCCAGCTTAAATCTCTTCAGAAGCTCAAGTTCATACTTCAACTGATGCAAAATGATTCCTTTCTCAGAATATAGAAATTCCATCCCTAGAAAGTAACTCATTTTTCCAAGGTCTGTCATCTCAAACTCATTCATCAGAACCTTCTTGAACTTAGCTATCTCTTGTTCAGAACTTCCTGTCAGCAATATATCATCAACATACAAGCATACCAAAATCATATTGCCTTCTGAAGTGTGCTGAACATAAACACCATACTCCAACTCACATTTCTGAAACCCTTGTTTCTTGAAAAATGAATCAATCCTCATATTCCAGGCTCTGGGCGCTTGTTTCAATCCATAGAGGGCTTTATGCAATCTATACACCATCCCTTCCTGATTCTTTTTCTCAAAACCAGGAGGTTGTGACACATATACCTCTTCTTGTAATGGACCGTTCAGAAATGCAGATTTCACATCTAAATGCATCAGAGGCCAATTCCTGTTAGCAGCTATTGCAATTACCAGTCTAATTGTTTCGTGTCTTGCTACAGGTGCAAACACTTCAGAATAATCTAGTCCAGGTTTCTGCAGAAATCCTCTTGCTACTAACCTCGCTTTGTGTTTGCCAATTGATCCATCTGGCTTTAGTTTCTGCTTGAAAACCCATCTGATGCTGATGGCTTTCTTGCCTTTTGGAAGTTCTGATAGCTTCCAAGTCTTGTTCCTCTTTATAGCATCAAGTTCTTCTTTCATGGCCTGCAACCAGACTTGTTGCTTAAGAGCATCTTCTGTACTCACAGGTTCAGAATCTACTAACATTGCACACTGAATAATTTCTCCCTCAGAGTCTACTTTAGTGTCTTGCAACATTTCAAATCCTGCAAATCTTCTTGGGATGCTTCTGATTCTCTGTAGCCTCTGAACTTGTTCAGAAGCATCTTCAGAAGTTCTCTCTTCAGAGGCTTCACCTTCAGAAGCTCTTGCCTCTGAAGTGTTATCAGAAGTTCTTTCACCTTCAGAACCTTGATTTTCAGAACTTTGACTTCCTCCAGAACTTTGACCTTCAGAATTGTCTTCAGAACTTTGACCTTCAGAATCGTCTTCAGAACTTTGACCTTCAGAATTGTCTTCAGAGTCAGAGTCAGATTCAGAATCACCATCAGACTCAGAGTCACCATCAGAGTCATCTCCATCTTCTGAATCATCTTCAGAGCCTTCAGATTCTGACTCACCTTCAGAGCCATCCTCTGAGATTCTCACATCAGAATTTGATTGAGACTTGTTCCAATCCCAAATTTCAGATTCCTTCACAATGACGTCTCTGCTGAATTCAATTTTATTAGTCTCTGGACAATAAAGCTTGTACGCACCTGTACTGTGGTACCCCACCAGTAACATTACTTTGCTTCTATCATCCAGCTTCTGTCTTCTGGCTTCTGGAACATGTTTATAGCATACAGATCCAAACACCTTCAGATGACTAACACTTTGCTTATCTCCAGTCCACTTCTGAATAGGAACTATTTCCTTCAGCTTCTTCGTTGGACATCTGTTGAGCACATATGTTGCAGTGGCAACAGCTTCTCCCCATAAATGATGAGGAAGCTTCTTCTCTTTCAGCATGCTTCTCACCATATCAAGCAAAGTACGATTTCTTCTCTCAGCAAGACCATTGTGTTGAGGAGTATAAGGAGCTGTAACCTCATGCTCAATTCCATTCTCCTCACAGAAAGTTTTAAACTCATTAGAATTAAACTCACCACCACCATCAGTTTTGAGAATCTTCAGCTTCTGACCACTTTGTTTCTCAGCCTTCACCTTGAACTTCTGAAACTCAGCAAACACTTCATGCTTGAACTTGATGAGTGTTACCCATGTCATCCTTGTGAATTCATCAACAAAAGATACAAAATACTTGTTTCCTCCAAGTGAAGGTACTGGAAATGATCCACACACATCAGAATGTACTACTCCCAAGGCATGTTTTGCTCTTGGAGCTACTTCTGATGCAAACGGCAGTCTTGGTTGCTTCCCTTTCATGCACACCTTGCATGATTTTTCAGGCTTCTTGATTATAGGAATTCCATGTACTAGATTCTTTGACTTGAGATGCCCCAAGCTTCTGAAATTCAGATGACCAAATCTTCTGTGCCACAGCTCACTATCCTTCTCAACACTTGTTGCACTAAGACATTCAGAGTCTGCAGTTCTAACATTCACCTTGAATGTTCTGTTCCTTCCCTGTTCTGACTCCATAATCAGCTTCTGATTACCGTCATACAGCTTCAGAAGATTGTCTTTCATAGTAACTGAAAAACCTTTCTCAATCAATTGACTCACACTCATCAGATTGCTTTTCATGCCTGGTACATACCACACGTTCTGAATCAATGCTGCTTTCCCATTGTTCAAAATGACTTTGACATTTCCCATACCTTCAGCGTTGAGGTATTTATCATCAGCACATCTGATCTTTGTACTCTTTCTAGAGTCAAAATCAACCAACCACTTCTTGTTTCCAGTAAGATGGTTTGAACACCCTGTATCCATATACCACCACTCTGAATTCACATCATCAGATTCAGAAGCCATTAGTAAAACAAATTCACTATCAGAGTCATCAGAACTTCTGGCTATATTTGCTTCTTCTGACTTTCTTTCTTTGTTTGACTTGCACTCAGATGCAAAATGGCCAAACTTCTGACAAGAGTAACACCGTACTTTTGTCTTGTCTTTTCCCTTCTGAGCATACTTCTGCTTTCCAGAAGTTGAGGTTTCTGGCTTCTGAGCTCCATCAGATCTATTCTTGGCTTCTAACCAAGGCTTCTTCTGAAACTTCTTCTCAGAGGCTGCTTTCAGAGCCTGCTGCTCTACTTCTCTTTCAGAGTTTCTCTCAGTTAGACGCAACTCTTGTGCTTCTAGACTGCTCTGTAACTCTTCTATTCTCATGGTTTCCAAATCTTTGGAATGTTCAATAGATACAACAATGTAATCAAACTGAGGGGTAAGGGATCTCAATACCTTCTCAATGATTACTTGTTCTGAAAGAGTTTCTCCACAAGCTTTCATCTCATTAGTAATCAGAATTAGTCTGGAGATGTACTCACAAACCTTCTCATTGTTCTTCATGTTGAGATTCTCATACTGTTTTCTGAGGGTTTGAAGCTTTACCTTCTTTACTGACGCATCACCACCGTAACACCTTGTCAGAAGATCCCAAGCCTCCTTCGCCGTCACTGAATCAGCAATCTTCTCAAACACACTCTCATTCACACACTGATGAATGTAGAACAACGCCTTCTGATCCTTCTTTCTTGTAGCTCTCTGCGCCTCTTTCTGCTCCTCTGTTGCATCTGCTGCAACAGGAACGTATCCTTCAGTAACAAGCT
This sequence comes from Trifolium fragiferum, assembly GCA_954870985.1. Taxonomy (NCBI): domain Eukaryota; kingdom Viridiplantae; phylum Streptophyta; class Magnoliopsida; order Fabales; family Fabaceae; genus Trifolium; species Trifolium fragiferum. The sequence goes on along the minus strand of OX940789.1, from coordinate 14,267,922 downwards.
CAAGCACACCTTGAGCACCGAACAATACAAGCATTTGTTTCATCCAACGATTCCAGTTTTTGCCATCAAACACTGGAAGCTTGGTACTCATGCCACCGTTTTCGTTCATCTTAAACCTTGTACAGTACACTCAAATCTCACTAACACTCGTGTTTCCCAATCCCACAAAATCAGAAAAAAGTGATTCTGTTCAGATTTTGTTCAAGATTCAACACAAATCAAGAACCAAAAATCAAACACACACAACTCACGTTTCACTCGTGTTTCCCGTGGATTCGAACCGGAGCTCTAGATACCAATTTGTTGGTGTACAAGGTGATGAATCAATGAAATAGTAAGGAGAGAACAAAGACAGCAGCCACAAAATATGAAAGGAAGATTAATTGTATTGATAAAAGAGTAGCTATTTATACAAAGAGTAAAGTTTGCCACATAGGCCCTAAAATTGAAAACTGAACAGACAAGTTCAAAAGTACTTAACATAGTAAATACTAAAATACCCTTAAATATAAATTACTTCTAACACTATACTAGTAGTATAAATTTGTACTAAGAAAATTCATGAACAACAGAGAATTAGTTTTGTAGTGTGAGGATTGGAAGGAGAAAATTGAGAAGCAAGCAACTAAAGAAATTAAACCATTTCAACAAAGTTTAATCTTCGTAAGTGTGGTAACATTTTCTAAACTCTATTATGATTTATTTATATTTCTGTTTGAAATATTATTAAGATTCGTTCCTTATTTAAAGAAATAATTTAGAAATATATTTTGTATAAAATGTTGAATAAAAATTTAGGAAGATCTTTCTCTGTATAAAAATAAATCTTATATATTTTCTTCGGTACAAACACAAAAAACCCATCAAAGATTTTATTTTATTATTGTCAAAATTCATAAAAGAATCTCAAATTTCAAACCATTAAAAGCAAAAAAATAAGTTAATTTTTTCCTTTCCATTCTCATACTTGACCAAGTTTTTTCCCCTTCTTCATTTCAATTACTTTGTTGTGCGTGTGAGTTTTTTCTTTTGATTAAATTACTTTGTGTTTTTTTTAATATATTGGTATTTGTTTATTTACAATTTTTTTTGAATAATTTAATTACTTTTATTTACTTTTGTTGATTCATTTTGTTTATTCTGTTTTAACTTCTGTATCATGAATCATTCATAATGAATAATTTTTTTAAGTACCAATCGTAATGGATAATTAAATCAAGTAATGTAATATAGTATTATTTTGTTACTCTTAATATTTATTCATTGTGAACACACACTATTTTGATAGGACATTTTTCAATTTTCAGGCCTATTAATTATAAAAAGAAAAAAAATAAACCTTACCTATTAAGAAAAAATCCTTAACTACTAAGAAAAAAAAAATCTTTTTCTTAAGAGTTAAGGTATTATTAATTGATGATATTTCTTAATTTCTTTTGACAATTAGGTAAATAAAATCTGAAATTACTTATGAAAAGATTTCATAATATATGACATTCTAAATTTCTTATATATTTAAGTGTACATCTAATTGATTTTTTTTTTTTTTTTTTTTTTTTTTTATAATTTTGAAAGCATTTCATATATTTGTTTCAGATCTAGAATTTCAATCGTTTGATCTTCATCAACAATCGAGATTTCAAAAATGTTGGATACCAAACCACTTGTATCTGTAATGGCCTTAATTGTGCTAATGAGAACCATAAAAAATGAGCTCATTCCTCACGAGGTCCTAAACATTTTTCAATCAGCTCTTCATCATCTTTCTCGCCATTTTTCGGCGCAATTCACCGTAGTTATTGAGGAATTTCAAGGAAAGGCAAGAAACCAAGTTTTTGATGCTGCACAAATCTACCTAGGAACTAAAGCAAATGAGTCAGCAGCAGAAAGAGTTAGAGTCAACAAATCAGAGGATCATAAAAATCTTTCATTCAATATAGATAGAAATGAAGAAGTGAGTGATAAATTTGAAGGTATTAGTGTAAAGTGGAAACTAATTTGCATAGAAGTTGACTCATCACGGATTCAACATCACGATAATGACTCCTCGCCTGTGTCAGAAATAAGATCCTATGAGCTAACTTTTCACAAGAAACATAAAAACAAGATCTTTGATTTATATTTGCCTTATGTGATGGATATAGCTAACAAAATTAAACAAGGAGACATGGCAATTAAAATTCATTCGAACGACTACAATAGTTGGTCTTATGAACCTCCTAAGTTCAACCATCCAATGAGTTTCAACACTCTTGCAATTGATGAAATGCTTCAAAGGGAAATTGTGGAAGATTTGGACAAATTTGTGAGGGCTAAAGAGTTTTATCGAAGAACAGGGAAAGCTTGGAAACGCGGTTACTTGTTGTATGGTCCACCTGGTACCGGAAAGTCTAGCTTGATTGCAGCCATGGCTAACTATCTCAACTATGATATCTATGACTTGGATCTCACACAGGTAGGGGATAATAGGTGCTTGAGGGACTTGATTCTTAGCATGTCCAACCGTTCGATACTAGTGATCGAGGATATTGATTGCACAATCAATTTGCAAAATCGAGAAGAAGATGAAGGAGTGGTTAATAATGAACACAATAAGGTATGGATTGCTCTTTAAAATATATCTATAATTCATTTTCAGTTTCGTTATACCAAAACGCCAAAGGTAGCGAAAACCTAGAAAAGATTTAGAAGTATATGACATACATAAGTCTAGTTTAGATATAACGTAAAACTCCGTATTCATGACGTGTGACTTAATTGTAGTGAATTTTTTGGCGAGAATCTAACTCAAATTTTTCCGTTTTAAAAACATTCCCACGTGGATGTAAAACCTCTTTGGTGATTAACTATAAGTACTCTAACGGTCTCTGGAGTTTCTAAGATCGAATTCACCTAAACTTCATTTATTCAAAAATAATAAAAAAATAAAGAATTTCTTGTATGACTTTCAATAAATGGAAGATTTAATTGAATGCAACTCCATCATATTATTTTATTCATGTAAAAAATATTTTGTATTACAAAAAATTTATAATCATCACATAATTTTAACCTAAAGTTGATGATTTTTCTACAGGTAACACTTTCAGGACTATTGAATGCAGTAGATGGTCTTTGGTCATGCTGTAAAGAAGAACACATAATTGTTTTCACAACAAATCACAAAGAAAGACTTGATCCTGCTCTTCTAAGGCCTGGTAGAATGGACAAGCAAATTCACTTGTCTTATTGCAACTTTTCTGCTTTTAAGCAATTGGCCACTAACTATCTCTGCATTACTCAACATGAACTGTATAAAAAGATTGAAGTACTTCTGGGACAAGTTCAAGTTACTCCGGCTGAAATTGCCGAAGAACTAACAAAGGATGCTGATGCTACTGAGTGTTTAGAAGACCTTATCAAGTTCCTTCAAGCCAAGAAAATGATCAAGGCAGAGAGAATTAGAAAAATGAAGAAAATATCAAAGAAGAACATAATAATCAAGAACATAAGTAAAGAAAGAAGAGATTAAGATTGAAGAAAATATCAAAGAACATGATCAAGGTTGTTTTGTTTGGTTAGCATCATTGTCTGTCCATGTTTACAATGACTGTCAAGTGTTGTTATTTGAAGAGTGAAGGGAAATAGCTAAATGCTTTTAAGTTTTAACTCTTCCTTGTTTTTATTTTCATTTTTATATAATGATTCTTCTTTCTTAGTGAGACATTGGTCTTGATCAATCAACTTTAAATCTTGTTGCTACAAAACTTCACATTTTTCATTGAGTATCTTGAGATGCTTTAGTAAAGGCGTGAATGTACTAATTCTGAGAATTATCATTTTCTAGTTTAGATAATGATTAAAACTTTTATGCCTTTTGCATATATGCTCGTTTGAAATCTCATGAAAAATCATTATAAAAAAATTCTCATATTGAAAAGCTTTGATAAGATGAAAATTTGAGCAGGTTTTGAAGATCCTTAATGTATGCATCATTTCTTTATATGTTAATTATAGTAGTAAATCCACAAAACATGTAAAACAAAACTCAATTTTTTCACAATAATATCAAACATATTTCTTGTGTAACTTGTGATGTAGGTTTTTCATTATAATTCTTCAACTATGATCCTCACATTCTTTCTTGAACATTCAATACTCAATGTGAACCTTGTGGTGATGAGCAAAACTATTAACCGTGAAACTCATTTCTTGCTCGAATCTTCAAAGAATCCTCTTATGATTCAATCACCGGTCTTTATATTAGTTACCGTGGCTTTGAAGAAAGTGTGCACCCCCTATGTTGAAGGAGGTTTAGGTCTTAGATCTTTAATTACTCTTAATGAAGCTTCGTTGGGATTTTCTTCATTCTAGTGAAGACTGGGCTATAGTACTCAGCAGCAGAGTTTTAAGGAATGGTAAACCTATAAAACACATCATGTTTTCTCATCTATATGGAGCAGTATAAGCAAGAATTGTCAGTCACCTTAGACAAATCTTGCTGGAATATCCTCAAGGGTTTTAATGTCAAGATCCACCCTCCTAAGCTTTTGGGGACTAGAGAGATCATTTGCATTCCTCCTTTGTCTCAGTGGGTGAAGTGTAATGCTGATGGTACTTCTAATGCTACCTCTTCTTCTTGTGGAGGAATTTTTCGTAATAGTGAAGCTGACTTCATTTGTGCTTTTGTTGACAACTTGAGTGTTGGTTCAGCCTTCAATGCTGAATTAAGTGGTACTAAGAATGTTATTCAACTAGCTAATAGCAAAAATTGGATGAATCTTTGGCTCGAGATAAATTTTGTTTTGGTTGTGAAACTTTTTATGAATCTTGGGTTGATACCTTGGAAACTTAGCAATAGATGGTTGAATTGTATTGCTCTCACTATAGATGTATGAATTTTATAGCGTCCCATATTTTAATTTTTGTGTTGATGAGGTGTGGCAAATATAGGTCTCCAAATTGATAGGCTTACCTTATGGTCTCTTCTTCCTCTTGAAGTTAGATATACCTCTATCTCTAACAACACCGCAAGAAATATGGTTTTTTCATAACATTTTTCACAGCGACATTCAAATTGTTGACAAAAACATGCATATAGCAGTGATATTTAAATTGTTGACAAAAAATACGTAGAGCGGCAACTAACTAATTTAAATTGTTGTTATAAGTTAGTTTTTTCCTCAACAATTACATTATCGCTGGAAAAAAATTACTAATCTTAACAATAATTATTGTTACCGCTAATAGTATAGTATTTTTTTAGAAACCTTGTAAAGCCGCTGTAAACCATGCAATTTAGGTTCTTATCTTTCTTATTTTTAATTTCTCTAATGTGCAACATAATAAAACCCTAATAATCCCAAAAAAAAAACCCTAATCACCTCTTAGCTATGGGCGGGAAAAATGCATCATATCAACAACAACTTAATTTCCCTAATAATATGGCGTATTTTACTAAAAATATGCATTTCATCTCTCTTTCTTAATTGTTAAAAAAATAAAAAATCTTCCTTTTTCTGATAATCGGTCTCTCTGTATTTTTTTCCCACATGTTCCTCCTTCTTGCTTTCTTTCTCTAAATTTCTATAGTGTGAATTTTTTTTTTTTTTTTGTCAACCTTCACCTAAATTCTTTTATTTCTACACATCTCCAAATATTTGTTCTAAGAGAATGAGGATTTGATGATTTTTTTTTTTGCTGTTCTTCTAATTTCTCTAATGTGCAACATAGTAAACCATAATCACCTCTTAACCATAAGCGGGAAATATGAACAGGGCAGGTCCTGAGTTTTTAGAGGCCGTGTGCAAATTTTAAAAGTGGCCTTTTAATAAAAAATAATTTTAAAAAAAACTTATCAATTTTAAATTGCAAATAGCATAAAATATAATTATCCTTGTAATTAATATAAAAATGATTCGTATTTTATCAATAATTGAGGATCAACCACACATTGGGAAGGACAGGAAACAAAAGAAGAATCAAAGGAAAAGAGAGAATATGTTTCTTGCTAGGGATGAAATAGATTTTTGTGTTACTGAGTTGAATATTGCGTTACTGATTTCCATTCCTTTTTTTTAGCGTTTTTTTTAAGTTATTTTTTAGCATGTTTCTTTTTTTAATGTGACATGATTTTGAATTCCTTTCCTTTTTTTTTTTATTTCCTTTCCCTATTTTACTAATGATACTACCCCATAAAAAAAAAATTTGAGGCCTTCCAATTTTGGAGACCCGATGCAACGGGCCTTGTTGCACCCACCCCCTATTGGGCCGGCCCTGAATATGAAGCATATAAATAACAACTTAATTTCCCTAATAATATGGCGTATTTCACTAAAAATATGCATTTTCTTAATTATCAAATAAACAAAAAATCTCCCTCTTTCTTATAATCAGTCTCTCCTAGGGGTGATCGTATCCGAACCAATCCAAAAGTAAAATCGCTAATCGAACCAATCCAAACCGAAAACCGCATTTGGTTTGGATGTATTTAGATGACTTTTTTATTGATCCGCAAAACCGCCAACCGCTAAAACCGCAAAAGCCGCGGTTAACCGCTATAATCGCATTAAGTTTATATTATATTCCAATACCTCTAAAACTCCTTTAAGTTTCTATTATAATCCAATATACATAGTCTAATTATCAAGTCAGTCCACCAAATTAATGAAACTTCAAGTCGTTCTTATTTTTTGTATTGTAATATTACTTTAGTATTGTAATATTATTTTATATCAACAACTTTTATCGATAATGTGATGTTATTTTGAAACTTCAAGCTCTTTTTTTAGATATTTAAAATTGTAAGGTACTATAATGTTATTTTGAATAAACAACTTTTATTGGTAATGTAATGTTATTTTGTAACAAGTTCATGTGTGTGTCAAATGATCATGATAGAAATTTTTTATGCCGTAAACCGCTGCCACCGAACCGATCCTAACCGCATTGGTTTGGTTTGGTTTGGATGACTTTTTAAAATCCAATCGAACCAAACCAAACTGCATGCTTTTTTATCTCGCGGTTAGGATGACTTTTTCGCTCATAACCGAACCAAACCGCACCGCAAACACCCCTAACCTCTCCGTTTTTTTTTCCACATGTTCCTCCTTGCTTTCTTTCTCTATATTGTTTATAAAATAAAATAAAATAAAATAAAATTATACTACTCTTTTTAATGCTCATATTTTAAAAAAGCAAGCAAGCAATGTTTAAAAATGCAGGTAAAGATCTTATTTCTTTGATTGAAAATGTATATAAAGATCAATATAAATATATGTGACCCGCGGGTATGCGATCTAGTAATAAGTAATTTTTATAATAAGGCGACCTAATCCTTTTTTATGCGACATCATATTTTTTTTATATAAGTTGGTCTAATCTTTTTTCCCTATGTATATTTTTTTATTAGGTTCTTCTATTATTTTTTAAGTTGTTATATATTTTTTTTCCGATATAAGTTGTTATTTTTTAGCTTCTCTGTCCTCCCTTTTTTGTTTTTTTTAATCTCCCATTTATTTATTTATTATATATACACTTTAGGGTTTTAGCTCTTTGCTATTCCTTTTTTAGATAAAAAATAAATAAACTAGTCTCTATAATTAAGTGCAAAAAGTATCACTAATATTATAAAATGTGGAACCCGCCACCTTTTAGCCGTTTTTTTTTTTTTTTTTTTTTTTGGCTTGTCTCGGTTTGCATGTAAGAAAAGAAATAGTCAGTTGTTCATCTAAAACAACTTTTTTGATGTTCAAATAACACTCCTCACTTTATATAGTTCACAATCTAAACGGGCCCTAAATCAAGTAAATCCTGTGTAATATAGTATTTTTTCGCTACAACTCTTAAATGTAATATTAATATTATTTTTTCTATATAATAATTGTTATTAATATTTTTTCAGGCCTAGCAATTAACAAGTATTATTATTTGATTTTTTTAAACAAAAAATCTTTATTAAGAAAAAAAAAACCTTAAGTCTTAAGAATATAATATTTTTTCTTAAGAATTAAGGTATTATTAATTGATAATATTTCTTTATTTCTTTTGACAAGAAGGGAAATAAATATGAAATTACTTATGAAAAAGATTTCATGAAATCTGACATTCTAAATTTCATATATATTTAAGTGTACATCTAATTGAAAACAAATTATAATTTTGAAAGCATTTCATATATTTGTTTCAGATCTAGAATTTCAATCGTTTGATCTTCATCAACAACTGAGATTTCAATGATGTTGGATACCAAACCACTTGTATCTGTAATGGCCTCAATCGTGCTAATGAGAACCATAAAAAATGAGCTCATTCCTCACGAGGTCCTAAACATTATTCAATCAGCTCTTCATCATCTTTCTCGCCATTTTTCGGCGCAATTCACCGTAGTTATTGAGGAATTTCAAGGAAAGGCAAGAAACCAAGTTTTTGATGCTGCACAAATCTACCTAGGAACTAAAGCAAATGAGTCAGCAGCAGAAAGAGTTAGAGTCAACAAATCAGAGGATCATAAAAATCTTTCATTCAATATAGATAGAAATGAAGAAGTGAGTGATAAATTTGAAGGTATTAGTGTAAAGTGGAAACTAATTTGCATAGAAGTTGACTCATCACGGATTCAACATCACGATAATGACTCCTCGCCTGTGTCAGAAATAAGATCCTATGAGCTAACTTTTCACAAGAAACATAAAAACAAGATCTTTGATTTATATTTGCCTTATGTGATGGATATAGCTAACAAAATTAAACAAGGAGACATGGCAATTAAAATTCATTCGAACGACTACAATAGTTGGTCTTATGAACCTCCTAAGTTCAACCATCCAATGAGTTTCAACACTCTTGCAATTGATGAAATGCTTCAAAGGGAAATTGTGGAAGATTTGGACAAATTTGTGAGGGCTAAAGAGTTTTATCGAAGAACAGGGAAAGCTTGGAAACGCGGTTACTTGTTGTATGGTCCACCTGGTACCGGAAAGTCTAGCTTGATTGCAGCCATGGCTAACTATCTCAACTATGATATCTATGACTTGGATCTCACACAGGTAGGGGATAATAGGTGCTTGAGGGACTTGATTCTTAGCATGTCCAACCGTTCGATACTAGTGATCGAGGATATTGATTGCACAATCAATTTGCAAAATCGAGAAGAAGATGAAGGAGTGGTTAATAATGAACACAATAAGGTATGGATTGCTCTTTAAAATATATCTATAATTCATTTTCAGTTTCGTTATACCAAAACGCCAAAGGTAGCGAAAACCTAGAAAAGATTTAGAAGTATATGACATACATAAGTCTAGTTTAGATATAACGTAAAACTCCGTATTCATGACGTGTGACTTAATTGTAGTGAATTTTTTGGCGAGAATCTAACTCAAATTTTTCCGTTTTAAAAACATTCCCACGTGGATGTAAAACCTCTTTGGTGATTAACTATAAGTACTCTAACGGTCTCTGGAGTTTCTAAGATCGAATTCACCTAAACTTCATTTATTCAAAAATAATAAAAAAATAAAGAATTTCTTGTATGACTTTCAATAAATGGAAGATTTAATTGAATGCAACTCCATCATATTATTTTATTCATGTAAAAAATATTTTGTATTACAAAAAATTTATAATCATCACATAATTTTAACCTAAAGTTGATGATTTTTCTACAGGTAACACTTTCAGGACTATTGAATGCAGTAGATGGTCTTTGGTCATGCTGTAAAGAAGAACACATAATTGTTTTCACAACAAATCACAAAGAAAGACTTGATCCTGCTCTTCTAAGGCCTGGTAGAATGGACAAGCAAATTCACTTGTCTTATTGCAACTTTTCTGCTTTTAAGCAATTGGCCACTAACTATCTCTGCATTACTCAACATGAACTGTATAAAAAGATTGAAGTACTTCTGGGACAAGTTCAAGTTACTCCGGCTGAAATTGCCGAAGAACTAACAAAGGATGCTGATGCTACTGAGTGTTTAGAAGACCTTATCAAGTTCCTTCAAGCCAAGAAAATGATCAAGGCAGAGAGAATTAGAAAAATGAAGAAAATATCAAAGAAGAACATAATAATCAAGAACATAAGTAAAGAAAGAAGAGATTAAGATTGAAGAAAATATCAAAGAACATGATCAAGGTTGTTTTGTTTGGTTAGCATCATTGTCTGTCCATGTTTACAATGACTGTCAAGTGTTGTTATTTGAAGAGTGAAGGGAAATAGCTAAATGCTTTTAAGTTTTAACTCTTCCTTGTTTTTATTTTCATTTTTATATAATGATTCTTCTTTCTTAGTGAGACATTGGTCTTGATCAATCAACTTTAAATCTTGTTGCTACAAAACTTCACATTTTTCATTGAGTATCTTGAGATGCTTTAGTAAAGGCGTGAATGTACTAATTCTGAGAATTATCATTTTCTAGTTTAGATAATGATTAAAACTTTTATGCCTTTTGCATATATGCTCGTTTGAAATCTCATGAAAAATCATTATAAAAAAATTCTCATATTGAAAAGCTTTGATAAGATGAAAATTTGAGCAGGTTTTGAAGATCCTTAATGTATGCATCATTTCTTTATATGTTAATTATAGTAGTAAATCCACAAAACATGTAAAACAAAACTCAATTTTTTCACAATAATATCAAACATATTTCTTGTGTAACTTGTGATGTAGGTTTTTCATTATAATTCTTCAACTATGATCCTCACATTCTTTCTTGAACATTCAATACTCAATGTGAACCTTGTGGTGATGAGCAAAACTATTAACCGTGAAACTCATTTCTTGCTCGAATCTTCAAAGAATCCTCTTATGATTCAATCACCGGTCTTTATATTAGTTACCGTGGCTTTGAAGAAAGTGTGCACCCCCTATGTTGAAGGAGGTTTAGGTCTTAGATCTTTAATTACTCTTAATGAAGCTTCGTTGGGATTTTCTTCATTCTAGTGAAGACTGGGCTATAGTACTCAGCAGCAGAGTTTTAAGGAATGGTAAACCTATAAAACACATCATGTTTTCTCATCTATATGGAGCAGTATAAGCAAGAATTGTCAGTCACCTTAGACAAATCTTGCTGGAATATCCTCAAGGGTTTTAATGTCAAGATCCACCCTCCTAAGCTTTTGGGGACTAGAGAGATCATTTGCATTCCTCCTTTGTCTCAGTGGGTGAAGTGTAATGCTGATGGTACTTCTAATGCTACCTCTTCTTCTTGTGGAGGAATTTTTCGTAATAGTGAAGCTGACTTCATTTGTGCTTTTGTTGACAACTTGAGTGTTGGTTCAGCCTTCAATGCTGAATTAAGTGGTACTAAGAATGTTATTCAACTAGCTAATAGCAAAAATTGGATGAATCTTTGGCTCGAGATAAATTTTGTTTTGGTTGTGAAACTTTTTATGAATCTTGGGTTGATACCTTGGAAACTTAGCAATAGATGGTTGAATTGTATTGCTCTCACTATAGATGTATGAATTTTATAGCGTCCCATATTTTAATTTTTGTGTTGATGAGGTGTGGCAAATATAGGTCTCCAAATTGATAGGCTTACCTTATGGTCTCTTCTTCCTCTTGAAGTTAGATATACCTCTATCTCTAACAACACCGCAAGAAATATGGTTTTTTCATAACATTTTTCACAGCGACATTCAAATTGTTGACAAAAACATGCATATAGCAGTGATATTTAAATTGTTGACAAAAAATACGTAGAGCGGCAACTAACTAATTTAAATTGTTGTTATAAGTTAGTTTTTTCCTCAACAATTACATTATCGCTGGAAAAAAATTACTAATCTTAACAATAATTATTGTTACCGCTAATAGTATAGTATTTTTTTAGAAACCTTGTAAAGCCGCTGTAAACCATGCAATTTAGGTTCTTATCTTTCTTATTTTTAATTTCTCTAATGTGCAACATAGTAAAACCCTAATAATCCCAAAAAAAAAACCCTAATCACCTCTTAGCTATGGGCGGGAAAAATGCATCATATCAACAACAACTTAATTTCCCTAATAATATGGCGTATTTTACTAAAAATATGCATTTCATCTCTCTTTCTTAATTGTTAAAAAAATAAAAAATTTTCCTTTTTCTGATAATCAGTCTCTCTGTATTTTTTTCCCACATGTTCCTCCTTCTTGCTTTCTTTCTCTAAATTTCTATAGTGTGATTTTTTTTTGTCAACCTTCACCTAAATTCTTTTATTTCTACACATCTCCAAATATTTGTTCTGAGAGAATGAGGATTTGATGATTTTTTTTTTGCTGTTCTTCTAATTTCTCTAATGTGCAACATAGTAAACCATAATCACCTCTTAACCATAAGCGGGAAATATGAACAGGGCAGGTCCTGAGTTTTTAGAGGCCGTGTGCAAATTTTAAAAGTGGCCTTTTAATAAAAAATAATTTTAAAAAAAACTTATCAATTTTAAATTGCAAATAGCATAAAATATAATTATCCTTGTAATTAATATAAAAATGATTCGTATTTTATCAATAATTGAGGATCAACCACACATTGGGAAGGACAGGAAACAAAAGAAGAATCAAAGGAAAAGAGAGAATATGTTTCTTGCTAGGGATGAAATAGATTTTTGTGTTACTGAGTTGAATATTGCGTTACTGATTTCCATTCCTTTTTTTTAGCCTTTTTTTAAGCTATTTTTTAGCATGTTTCTTTTTTTAATGTGACATGATTTTGAATTCCTTTCCTTTTTTCTTTATTTTTTTTTTCAGAAATTGGGCCTGGACTTTATATTATGTAGACCTATTATTTTTACACCCCCTATTTTACTAATGCTACTATCCCATAAAAAAAAAATTTGAGGCCTTCCAATTTTGGAGGCCCGATGCAACGGGCCTTGTTGCACCCACCCCCTATTGGGCCGGCCCTGAATATGAAGCATATAAATAACAACTTAATTTCCCTAATAATATGGCGTATTTCACTAAAAATATGCATTTTCTTAATTATCAAAAAAACAAAAAATCTCCCTCTTTCTTATAATCAGTCTCTCCTAGGGGTGATCGTATCCGAACCAATCCAAAAGTAAAATCGCTAATCGAACCAATCCAAACCGAAAACCGCATTTGGTTTGGATGTATTTGGATGACTTTTTTATTGATCCGCAAAACCGCCAACCGCTAAAACCGCAAAAGCCGCGGTTAACCACTAGAATCGCATTAAGTTTATATTATATTCCAATACCTCTAAAACTCCTTTAAGTTTCTATTATAATCCAATATACATAGTCTAATTATCAAGTCAGTCCACCAAATTAATGAAACTTCAAGTCGTTCTTATTTTTTGTATTGTAATATTACTTTAGTATTGTAATATTATTTTATATCAACAACTTTTATCGATAATGTGATGTTATTTTGAAACTTCAAGCTCTTTTTTTGGATATTTAAAATTGTAAGGTACTATAATGTTATTTTGAATAAACAACTTTTATTGGTAATGTAATGTTATTTTGTAACAAGTTCATGTGTGTGTCAAATGATCATGATAGAAATTTTTTATGCCATAAACCGCCACCACCGAACCGATCCTAACCGCATTAGTTTGGTTTGGTTTGGATGACTTTTTAAAATCCAATCGAACCAAACCAAACCGCATGCTTTTTTATCTCGCGGTTAGGATGACTTTTTCGCTCATAACCGAACCAAACCGCACCGCAAACACCCCTAGTCTCTCCGTTTTTTTTTTCCACATGTTCCTCCTTGCTTTCTTTCTCTATATTGTTTATAAAATAAAATAAAATTATACTATTCTTTTTAATGCTCATATTTTAAAAAAGCAAGCAAGCAATGTTTAAAAATGCAGGTAAAGATCTTATTTCTTTGATTGAAAATGTATATAAAGATCAATATAAATATATGTGACCCGCGGGTATGCGATCTAGTAATAAGTAATTTTTATAATAAGGCGACCTAATCTTTTTTTATGCGACATCATATTTTTTTATATAAGTTGGTCTAATCTTTTTTCCCTATGTATATTTTTTTATTACGTTCTTCTATTATTTTTTAAGTTGTTATATTTTTTTTTTCCGATATAAGTTGTTATTTTTTAGCTTCTCTGTCCTCCCTTTTTTGTTTTTTTTTATATATCTCCCTTTTATTTATTTATTATATATACACTTTAGGGTGTTAGCTCTTTGCTATTCCTTTTTTTAGATAAAAAATAAATAAACTAGTCTCTATAATTAAGTGCAAAAAGTATCACTAATATTATAAAATGGAACCCGCCACCTTTTAGCCGTTTTTTTTTTTTTTTGGCTTGTCTCGGTTTGCATGTAAGAAAAGAAATAGTCAGTTGTTCATCTAAAACAACTTTTTTGGTGTTCAAATAACACTCCTCACTTTATATAGTTCACAATCTAAACGGGCCCTAAATCAAGTAAATCCTGTGTAATATAGTATTTTTTCGCTACAACTCTTAAATGTAATATTAATATTATTTTTTCTATATAATAATTGTTATTAATATTTTTTCAGGCCTAGCAATTAACAAGTATTATTATTTGATTTTTTTAAACAAAAACTCTTTATTAAGAAAAAAAAAACCTTTAGTCTTAAGAAAATAATATTTTTTTCTTAAGAATTAAGGTATTATTAATTGATAATATTTCTTTATTTCTTTTGACAAGAAGGGAAATAAATATGAAATTACTTATGAAAAAGATTTCATGAAATCTGACATTCTAAATTTCTTATATATTTAAGTGTACATCTAATTGAAAACAAATTATAATTTTGAAAGCATTTAATATATTTGTTTCAGATCTAGAATTTCAATCGTTTGATCTTCATCAACAACTGAGATTTCAATGATGTCGGATACCAAACCACTTGTATCTGTAATGGCCTCAATCGTGCTAATGAGAACCATAAAAAATGAGCTCATTCCTCACGAGGTCCTAAACATTATTCAATCAGCTCTTCATCATCTTTCTCGCCATTTTTCGGCGCAATTCACCGTAGTTATTGAGGAATTTCAAGGAAAGGCAAGAAACCAAGTTTTTGATGCTGCACAAATCTACCTAGGAACTAAAGCAAATGAGTCAGCAGCAGAAAGAGTTAGAGTCAACAAATCAGAGGATCATAAAAATCTTTCATTCAATATAGATAGAAATGAAGAAGTGAGTGATAAATTTAAAGGTATTAGTGTAAAGTGGAAACTAATTTGCATAGAAGTTGACTCATCACGGATTCAACATTACGATAATGACTCCTCGCCTGTCTCAGAAATAAGATCCTATGAACTAACTTTTCACAAGAAACACAAAAACAAGATCTTTGATTTGTATTTGCCTTATGTGATGGATATAGCTAAAAAAATTAAACAAGGAGACATGGCAATCAAAATTCATTTGCATGACTATCGTTGGTCTTATGAACCTCCTAAGTTCAACCATCCAATGAGTTTCAACACTCTTGCAATTGATGAAGAGCTTCAAAGGGAAATTGTGGATGATTTGGACAAATTTGTGAGGGCTAAAGAGTTTTATCGAAGAACTGGGAAAGCTTGGAAACGCGGTTACTTGATGTATGGTCCACCTGGTACCGGAAAGTCTAGTTTGATTGCAGCCATGGCTAACTATCTCAACTATGATATCTATGACTTGGATCTCACCGAGGTAATGGATAATAGGCGCTTGAGGGACCTGATTCTTGGCATGTCCAACCGTTCAATACTAGTGATCGAGGATATTGATTGCACTATTAAATTGCAGAATCGAGAAGAAGATGAAGAAGTAGTTGATAATGGACACAATAAGGTATGAATTTCTCGTTAAAATATATCTTTCATTCAACTTTATGTTTCCTTCATACATAAGTCTAGTTTTGATATAATTAATTGCAGTTATGATTTAGTCTGAGAAATTTGGTTTGATTGGTAAAATTGTGACTCATACCATATTTGGCCGGCTTAAAAAGAAAAACAAATTATTGTAAGACTTTCAATACGATGAAGGACTAATTGTATGCAACTCCATCATATTATATTGTTCATGTAAAATATTTTGGATTACAAAATATTTATAATGATCACATAAATTTTAACCTAAAGTTGATGATTTTTCTACAGGTAACACTTTCAGGACTATTGAATGCTGTAGATGGTCTTTGGTCATGCTGTAAAGAGGAACACATAATTGTTTTCACAACAAATCACAAAGATAGACTTGATCCTGCTCTTCTAAGGCCTGGTAGAATGGACAAGCATATTCACTTATCATATTGCAACTTTTCTGCTTTTAAGCAATTAGCTACCAACTACCTTTGCATTACTCAACATGAACTCTATGAAAAGATTGAAGTGCTTCTTGGACAAGTTCAAGTTACTCCGGCTGAAATTGCCGAAGAACTAACAAAGGATGCTAATGCTACTGAGTGTTTAGAAGACCTTATCAAGTTCCTTCAAGCCAAGAAAATGATCAAGGCAGAGAGAATTAGAAAAATGAAGAAAATATCAAAGAAGAACATAATAATCAAGAACATAAGTAAAGAAAGAAGAGATTAAGCATGAAGAAAATATCAAAGAACATGATCAAGGTTGTTTTGATTGGTTAGCATCATTGTCTGTTCATTTTTATATAATGATTCTTCCTTGTGTGTTCATTACAAAAAATGTTGACATCATTATAAAAAAGGCCTTATAAATGATAATGTAGTTTCAATTGGCAAGATGTTTTGTTTATAAGAGTAGTAAATTGCAAGAGAGCACACTAAATAAATAGCTACTTTTACCTCCGTAATCCGCAATCTGCATGGAAGCCCGCAAATTATTATGTTTTATTTGTCGATTTTGACACTAACTGGTTCACAACATCATAATAAAATTTCGCCGATTCTACAAATCGGACGTTTTTACTTATGGAGAGTAAAGTTAATTTTTGACTTGTAAATAAGTGTTTACGATGAAGTACAAAATTGGGAGACTATTTAGCTTGAATTGGAGAATGTTGCCATATTATTCTTGAAACATTATATAACCAAGGCTTTCTTAGTCAGACATATGATCTTGATCAATCAACTTTACATCTTGTTGCTACAAAACTTCACATCTTAATTCATTGAGTATTTTGAGATGCTTTAGTAAAGACGTGAATGTACTCATCTGAGAATTTTCATTTTTTAGTTTATAGAATGATTAAAACTTTTATGCCTTTTGCATAAACTCATTTGAAAACTCATGAAAAATCATTTTAAAAAAATTCTCAACTTGAGAAGCTTTGATAAGATGAAAATTTGAGTAGGTTTTGAAAATTCTTAACGAATGCATCATTCCTTTGTATATTAATTGTAGTAGTAAATCCTCAAAACATGTAACACAAAACTCAATTTTTTCACAATAATATCAAACATATTCCTGTGTTATGATGCAGGTTTTTCATTATGATTCTTCAACTATGATCCTCACATTCTTAATTCTTTCTTGAACATTCAATACTCAATGTGAACCTTGTGGTGATGAGAAAGACTATTAACAGTGAAACTCATTTTATTGCTCGAACCTTCAAAGAATCCTTATGATTAAAACATCAGTCTTTAAATTAGTCATCACGGCTTGGAAGAAAGTGTGCACCCTTAATGAAGCTTCTAATTTAATGCTTTGTTGGGATTTTCTTCATTCTAGTGAAGACTGGGCTATAGTGCTGAGTAGCAGAGTTTTAAGGCATGACCAATCTATAAAACACGTGGACGTGCAGTTAGATTTTTTTGCTAGAGATTATCTGCGAATTAGCTACAGATGTTGTCGTAGCTAAATTCCAGATTTCTTGTAGTATATTTTTGTTATAGGCAACCATTTTAATTTGTTCTCTGTAATAGCTATGGACAACGGTATTAATGTGTTCTTCATTAGTTATAGGCAACAGTTTCAATTTGTTGCAATTGCCTGTATGCAATAAAACCGTTGCCTAAAGAATAGACAACGCCTTAGACTACAATGGTTTCAAAACCATTGTGTTAAGCTAAGGCAACGGTTTTTATGCATTAAGCAACAATTTTCTGCCCTTTCAGATAAAAATTGTTATAGTGGTCATGTTTTCTTCATTCTATTTTTAAAGATTAGTGACCAATTCTTGTCTCCCCAATGTAACATTGTGGTCAAGTCTGCCCCTATAACTTTGATTAATGCCATTTGGTTGGCTCGTAATAATGCTAGATTTAATAATAAGATTCCTAACCGGAGATCTTTTGTGAGTTGGATTACTACAAATGTTTATTGATTCCTAATTGGAGATCTTTTGTGAGTTGGATTACTGCAAATGTTACTCTTGTAGGTAACAAAACAAGTAAAGTCCACTATACTTCTATTAGAGATTTCAATATTCTCAAGGGTTCACTACAAGAATTTTAGGAATTTCCTACAAAGGTTTCCTACGAAAATTGATTCATACCAAAATCCAAGCGTTTTCCTAGGAAACTTTCGTAGGAAACCGGCTGTCAGGGTGGCGCGTTTTTCCAGAATCCGTTTCCTAGGAAATTTTCGTTGGAAAACATATTTGACCCAGTCAAAGCGCTTTCCTAGGAATATTTTATAGGTAGACGCATTAATTTCCTAGGAAAACATATGTGACTGTTGAGGCCATTAAATTTACAGTTGGCACTCATTAATTATATGGGTGAGGAGAATTTTCTGAGTTATTGTCTTCAAATACACAAAAACTTGTGTTCTTATCTCATTCATTCATAGAAAAAAAATTCTCTACAATTTCATTACCTCATATCACTGAAAAATTTTCCTCTACAAATTACATCATATCACAAAAATATTTTACACTACAAATTTATTTTCTACACTTCTATTTCATATCAATATTTTTCTTCAATATTTTTGCTGTTTAGGGATGGTTTTTGTTTTTGCTGTGCTGGGTGGTTGTTGGTCCTAGGCGTGTTGTTTGCTGGGAGTTTGTATGTGCAGCCCAGTTTTTGGCTTTAGTTCTTTTCTGTTGCTTTGTAGTGTGTGTTGTTGCTGGGAGCTAGTTTCCCCTTTTGTTTTTTTTCCTGCCCTTGTTTTGGCTTGCCTTAAGCTTTACTTGGTGGCTTTCAATAAAATTTTAGCAATTCAAAAAAAAAAAAAAATATTTTTCTCCAACCACCATTATCTTTATCTTCCTCATTCAACCACCATTCAATCTTTATCTTCCTTATTCAATCTTCTTCTCCAACCACCATTATCTTTATCTTCCTGATTCAATCTTCATCAACCACACCATATATCTCCCCAATTCATTCTTTATATGTTTAATTATTTATAACCTTTTTCAACACATTCAATTTGTTTTTCTATTCCACCATTTTCTTTCTTTAACACTTTAATTCTACCACCTCAAATTTGTTTTTTTTTTGTTAATCATTTTTACAACATACTTTTTTATTCTTTCTCTCAAATTTCCTTAATCCATTCTTTCAATTTGAATTTATTTGGTGATAATTTCAATTTTTTGCACTAATTACAAGTTTCATATTTTTTGCAAGAAGATGAATTCTTTAGGGGAAATTTGAATTATTTTCGCACTAATTACGAATTTCACATTTTTTCTGAAATTTTAATTTTTTTGTGACATTTGAAAAAGTTTTGGCGCAAATTAAAAAATTTGGAATTTTTTGGCTTGAAATTTAAATTTTTCGCGCAAATTTTAAAATTTCGAATTTTGGCTGGAAATTTGAAATTTTTGGTGAAATCGAATTTGGCGGCTTTCTGAAATTTCAATTTAATAACTTGTTTTATAATAAATTATTTGAAATTATAATATTTAAATTGAAATTGTTATTAATTTATTTTACAGCATATATATAATTTTTTTAAAAATATTGATTGTTTCCTACGAAACATTCCTAGGAAACGACTTGTCAAATCACTCTGGCCCACACCTGCTGCTGCAGTATTAGCAGAGCTGTTTCCTACGAAAATTTCCTGGGAAATGTCCTCTGACATCCAGTTTCCTCTGAAATGGCTTATTTCGTAGGTAAACTCCTAGCAGTAGAATCAATTTTACCTAGGAAGATTTTCCTCGGATAAATCTTTGGCTAGAGACAAATTTTGTTTTGGTTGTAAAAGTTTTTAGGAATCCTTGGTTATACCTTGGAAACTTAGCAATAGAGGGTTGAATTGTATTGCTCTCACTAGATGTATGAATTTTATAGTGTCCCATATTTAGGGATATCTTTATTTCTAACAACACTACAAGAAAATGGTTTTTCACGGCGACATTCAAATTATTAACAAAAATATACTTATAACAATAACTAATTTAAGCTGTTGTTATAAGTTAGATTTTTTCTCAACAGTTACATTATCACCGAGAAAAATTACTTATCTCAACAATAATTATTGTTGCTGCTAATAGTATAGTTTTTTTGTAACAACATTATAAAGTCGCTGGAAACCAAATAATTTAGGTCCTTATCGCTGGGATACCATTCCTATAATTGTAAAAACATATTTAATCCTTATTTTTTTATTAAAATAATTAAAAAAATTCTGCAAAAGCCAAAAATGAGTATAAAATAGTAAGGCACAGAGAATGCATCTTCCAAAAAAAAGGGCACAAGGAATGCCCGAAAGAATTATTGTAGCTCCTTTTAATATACTGTTAGTAAATATATATGTTTTGTTATATGTTTATAATAAGTTGACCTAATATTTTTTTATTCAGCATCATATGTTTTTTATATAAGTTGGTCTAATATTATTTTATCCTTAAGTACTGTATCTTTTTTATTAGGTTCTTGAATTATTTTTTAAGCTATTATAACCTTTTTTTTTTTCCGATATAACTTTTTTTTTTTTTTTATTTATAAAAGGAACCATTATATTAACAGGGAACAGAGGTTACACCTTCCATATCGTTTTGGATGTGGATCGAAATACAAGAGGGTACACAATTAGTCCAAACCCTATTGGGCTCATTGGGAGCCCATCTAGCTAAGGCATGAGCAGCGGTGTTACCATCCCTTTTTGCCCATTTGACAGAAAAAAAAAGCTATTCCTATTCAAAACCCTAATACAGATTTTGGCAATTTGACCCAGATGATTCCTGGGAAAAGCACGTTGGTTTATAATCGAGACAACCGTAGCAGCATTTGACTCCACAATAACATTACTCAGATTCATGGATTCCAACCAAGAGAGAGCTTCAACAATTCCTTGTGCTTCCGCCATAGCTGCATCTTCAAAACCATTGATAACTTTTGTGACAACACCGACGCAGTGGCCATCACTTCCCCTCAAAACCCATCCCAAACCCCAATGGCCATCTGTTGGGTTTTTGTATGTTGGCTACATTTTGTTAAAACATAATATAGCAAGATGTCGAACCCAATGTCACGACATGTGAGTACGACAACACATCGTATCTGTACTTCGCTTATCTGGAGTTTTATTTTCGCACAAGATATTTGAAGATTTCATCAGAAAATATATTTGTGCAACGTGTGCGCTAAGAAGCGCGTTTTCTAGAAGCTCCAGGTTGTCGTTTATTGGCTTGATATATTTTTGGAAGAATGTCATAACATTTGAGGAAACAAAAGATTGCGTTTCAAAATATGTTTGACTTGTGATGGCGCGTTCTTGGACCGTATCTGGCCAGCGTGTTCATCAAGCCCATTGCAGCTCATACTATTTAAAGGAAGACCTAAACCTAATTTGAAGTTACAGAAGCCGTCATATTTGTATAAGGATTTTATTAGGGTTTTTGTCTTGTACTTTGTGAGCCTTTCTTGCATTACTTTGATGCATGCTAAGGACTGTTTTTAGTTGAGTTGTAATTGTGTATGATCGTCCCCTAAGCCTTGAGGTACGGAGTGTGGTCATTGTGTGTGTGATTTGCTCGAAGCTTTTAAGCAAGAGTGAGTCTTAGTTGTCTAGGAGTGTGTCTCCAGCTTTTGTATTGAAAACAATTAACCTTGTTGGGACTACAAGGAAGAGGAAGTGAGAGGGGCTATCTCAGATCTAGGCTAGGACCCTAGGTTATAGACAATAGGGGAGTTGCTAGATGGAAAGGGCATAACTTGAGGGTTGTTGTCATCAGTCTAGGGCTATTGCTTATTGGACATCTTCCTGGATTGGTATCCCCCAGAGTAGGGCTGGTTTGCGCCGAACTGGGTTAACAAACAACTGTGTTATTTATTTTTCTGTCCTGTCGTTTTTATATTGTTAATTGTGATCAGTGCTGGTATGATGTCTTGACATCTCTCTCGACATCCTGTTTTACTCAGTGACACGACATCATACAAGACATCTGATACTGGTGTGCCAGAATTTCAATTGGCATCAGAGCAGGCACCCTGTCCTGCTTAGGGTGAGATCCAGGGTAGTTAACTTCTGGAAAAATGGACAAAGACGTAGGTTCTATCAACAAACCACCTGTTCTGGATGATGAGAACTATGACAACTGGAAGTTTCGTATGACAGCTTTCTTAAAGTCATTAGACAACAGAGCTTGGAAAGTTGTCCTGAAAGGTTGGAAACATCCAGTTGTGACAGACAAGGATGGAAAAAGCACGCTTGAACTGAAACCAAAGGAAGATTGGTCTAAGGAAGAGGATGAGCAAGCAGTTGGAAACTCAAAAGCACTGAATGCGCTGTTCAATGGGGTAGATAAGAACATGTTTAGACTGATTAAGCAGTGTACTGTTGCTAAGGATGCATGGGAGATTCTGAAAACTACTCACGAGGGCACAACCAAGGTAAAAATGTCAAAGCTTCAAATCCTCACTACCAAGTTTGAAAATTTGAGAATGAATGAGGAAGAAACTATTCACGATTTCCACATGAATGTCATGGATCTTGCAAACACATTTAATTCTCTTGGTGAGAAAATGGCAGAAGAAAAACTTGTGAGGAAAATTCTCAAATCTTTACCTAAAAGATTTGACATTAAAGTCACAACCATTGAGGAAGCTCAAGACATTGGAAACATGAAGGTGGAAGAACTGATTGGATCTCTCAAAACCTTTGAAGTGACCCACACTGACAGAGCATAAAAGAAGAATAAGAACATGGCCTTTGTATCCAATACTGAGAATACAAATGTTCAGAGTGAAGTTGAAACTGATGAAAGCATCACAGATACGCTGGTGTACCTTGGGAAGCAATTTAACCAGGTGCTAAAGAGGATGAACAACAGATCGAGGTCAAATGTTCCGGACATGTCACTCGACATCAAGAAAAATGCCAACCCCCAGAGAAGAATCAAACCTGATGAGAGTGACTCTCAAATAATAAATGTTAAGTGTCATGAATGTGGTGGGCTTGGACATATCTCAGGAAGCAGAAAAAGGGTTTCTCCATAACCTGGTCTGATGATGATGACTCTGAAGATGACAAAGAAGGTGAAAGTGCCAAGAAAGTCATTGTTCTTACTGGGAGATGTGAGTCAGATGATGATACCAGTGATGAAGAGATGACCTTTGAAGAACTTTTTGATGCCTACAACAAACTGTGTGTTAAAAACGAAGAAGTATGGAAAGCCTCAAGGGATCAAAAGAAAGAAATTGCTCGTCTGGAGGAAGAGAAGAGGACTCACATATTCACTATCAACAGTCTTTAAAGTAAGGTTACCTCATTGTCCACAGACTTGGAGAATATGATTAAGCATGTGAAAATGCTAAACACCGGGACTAAAAAACTGGACAATATACTTCAGCTTGGAAATAGGTCTGGTGATGTTACTGGTTTAGGCTTTACTAACAAGCATATTGCGAATCAAGTTACAAAACCAGTGACAAAGTTCGTGTCTGCCACAAGAAATCAAGATTTCATCATGTCACGACATTCATCTCGACATGGTGAACAGCAGGCCATGACCACTGTCTGGAAATGTCACTTCTGTGGAAAGCCCGATCATTTGAAGCCTTTTGTTACAAGCTACATGGATATCCAAGAAGGACAATCATGCCCAAGCCTGATCTGAGTTTCAACAGAGCCGAAAAAGTGTGGAAGCCAAAGGATAATGGTGTCAGTCTCATAGCTCACACTTCTTTCAGAGCATCTTCCAAGGAGGACTGATACTTTGATAGTGGGTGTTCAAGGCACATGACAGGAATGGAGAATTACTTAACTGGAGTGAAAAACTATACATCCAGCTTTGTGACTTTTGGTGATGGTGCTAAAGGAAAGATCAAAGGTATAGGAAAGTTAGCTCATCATGGACTTCCTAAACTTGATGATGTATTGCTGGTTAAGGGACTAACGGCTAATCTAATCAGTATCAGCCAACTTTGTTATCAAGGTCTCAAAGTAAACTTCACTGAAGCAGAATGTCTAGTCACAAATGACAAAGGTGAAATATTGATGAAGAGAGTTAGATCCAAAGATAACTGTTATCTGTGGGAATCACCTGAACAAGCATACACCTCCACCTGCTTAATAGCAAAGGAAGATGAGGTAAGGCTGTGGCACCAGAGGCTTGGTCATTTGAACCTAAAGGGAATGAAGAAAATCATAACTGAAGAAGCAATTAGAGGGATACCCAAGCTGAATGTGGAAGTTGGCAAAATCTGTGGAGAATGCCAGATTGGGAAGCAAACCAAGATGTCCCATCCGAAGTTACAACATCAGACCACTACTAGGGTTCTTGAGCTTCTCCATATGGATCTCATGGGACCAATGCAGGTTGAGAGTCTGAGAGGAAAAAGGTATGCCTATGTTGTTGTCGATGATTTCTCAAGGTTTACATGGGTGAACTTTATTAGAAGTAAATCAGAGACTTTTGAAGTATTCAAGGAACTTTGTCTCCGCATACAAAGAGAACAGAATAATGTGGTTGTAAGAATTAGAAGTGATCATGGGAAAGAATTTGAGAATGCTCAGTTCTTAAAATTCTGCTCAGAAGAAGGTACAAGTCATGAGTTTTCATCACCTATCACTCCCCAACAGAATGGGATTGTGGAAAGGAAGAACAGAACACTGCAAGAATCTGCATGGGTAATGCTACATGCCAAAAAATTACCTTATCAATTCTGGGCAGAAGCAATGCACACTGCATGTTACATCCACAATCGTGTTACTCTAAGATCTGGCACCTCATCAACTCTCTATGAGCCGTGGAAAGGTAGAAAACCAACTGTCAAGTACTTTCATGTGTTTGGAAGTAAATGCTATATTTTGGCTGATAGAGATCAGAGAAGAAAAATGGATCCAAAGAGTATTGAAGGGATATTTCTGGGGTACTCCACAAGTAGCAGAGCTTATAGGGTCTACAATCCAAAAACCAAAGTGATTGTGGAATCCATCAATGTTGTTGTTGATGACTCAGGGAATGATAGACAATCAGATGTTGACCCAAATGTTGAGCCAGATGTCGAGACATCCAGGCAGTCGGATGATGCTTCAAGAGAAGAAGACACAGAGAATTCGTTTCCTCAGCCGCTGGAAGAAAGTGCTCACCAACCTGAAGAAGCTGTTCTTGAGGCCCAAACCAAAGCTCCTTCCATCAGAGTGCAAAAGAATCACCCCAAGGAACTCATTATTGGAGATCCAGACAAAGGAATCACTACAAGATCTAGAGAGGTAATATCAAATGCATGCTTTGTTTCAATGTTTGAACCAAAGAATGTGAAGGAAGCCTTGACTAATGAATACTGGATAAATGCTATGCAAGAAGAGTTAAATCAGTTCAAGAGAAATGATGTGTGGGATGTTGTTCCAAGACCTAAGAGTGTGAATGTAATAGGTACAAAATGGGTGTTCAAAACAAATCTGATGAAACTGGTACTGTAACCAGAAACAAGGCAAGGCTGGTTGCTCAAGGGTACTCACAAATAGAAGGAGTTGATTTTGATGAGACCTTTGCTCCTGTGGCAAGACTTGAATCCATCAGATTACTCTTGGGTGTTGCTTGTATCTTGAAGTTTAAATTATTTCAAATGGATGTAAAAAGTGCCTTCCTAAATGGGTACTTGCATGAAGAAGTGTATGTGGAACAACCTAAAGGGTTCACTGATCCTGATTGTCCTAATCATGTGTACAAGCTTAAAAAGGCTCTTTATGGATTGAAGCAAGCACCAAGAGCTTGGTATGAAAGACTGACTGAATTTCTTGTGAAAAATGGATATAGGAAGGGTGGAAATGACAAGACTCTCTTTGTCAAAGGAGAAAATGGCAAGCTCACGATAGCTCAAATATATGTGGATGACATTGTCTTTGGAGGAATGTCAAGTGAGATGGTTCAACATTTTGTCAAGCAAATGCAGTCTGAATTTGAGATGAGTTTGGTAGGAGAACTAACTTACTTTCTAGGTCTTCAAGTGAAACAAATGGAAGACACAATCTTCATCTCACAAAGTAAGTATGCCAAAGCAATAGTGAAGAAATTTGGTCTTGAGAGTGCTCCTCACAAAAGGACACTAGCTGCAACACATCTGAAGTTGACTAAAGATGAGAAAGGTGTTGATGTGGATCAAAGTATCTATAGAAGCATGATAGGTGGCTTACTCTATCTTACTGCTAGTAGACCAGATATCACATTTTCAGTTGGAGTTTGTGCTAGATATCAGTCAGAACCAAAGGTCAGCCACCTCACTCAAGTGAAGAGGATTCTGAAATATGTTAGTGGAACCTGTGATTATGGAATTATGTATTCTCATGGCGCGGGCACTATGTTAGTTGGATACTGTGATGCAGATTGGGCTGGGAGTGCTGATGACAGAAAAAGCACCTCTGGAGGATGTTTCTTTTTAGGAAACAATCTGATTTCCTGGTTCAGTAAGAAGCAAAACTCTGTGGCTCTATCAACAGCTGAAGCAGAGTATATAGCTGCTGGAAATAGTTGTTCTCAAATGTTGTGGATGAAGCAGATGCTGAAGGAGTACAATTTCGAACAGGAAGTCATGACATAATACTGTGATAACTTGAGTGCTATCAACATCTCCAAGAATCCAATCCAACATAGCAGGACAAAGCATATAGACATTCGTCACCACTTCATCAGAGACCTTGTTGAAGACAATGTCGTAAGACTGGAGCATGTTGCTACTGAAGAGCAAATAACAGATATCTTTACCAAGGCTTTAGATGCGAATCAGTTTGAGAAATTAAGGAGGAGATTGGGTATTTTCACTTTTGAAGAGTAACCAGTAGTAGTTGTCCAGTAGCTATCTGCAATATATGTGCTCAATGTAATATGAGATGTG
The DNA here is from genome assembly GCA_954870985.1 of Trifolium fragiferum. NCBI lineage: Eukaryota > Viridiplantae > Streptophyta > Magnoliopsida > Fabales > Fabaceae > Trifolium > Trifolium fragiferum. Next base: position 14,240,792 of record OX940789.1, on the reverse strand, counting down.
GTACTGAATGTTCTGACATGTGCTCTAATATGGTTGATCTCTTATGGTGTGGTGCTCTAACAAGCGTATGTTCGGGTATGGTGCTCTAGTCTGCACTATGTTCTGCATGTTGTTTTGTCAAAATTTGGCTAAAAAGGGGGAGAAATATTTTTGTTGACTGTGTGTGCATGATGGATATTATATGACTTGTCTGATGTCCTGTGTGATGTGTGCTTGGTAGCAATAGTTATGTGGTTGACTGATGTAGTTGGTACTGCTGTGTGTTCTGATATAGTAATGGTAGCAGTAGTAGTATGATGTGCTGTGATCTACTTTCTGATGTACCCTATGATATGCCTGTGTGATGTTGTTTGATACATCTGTGAGTTTTACACATGATGATGCATTCTAAGAAGTCATGTCTAAGATCACCAGTAAGTAGTCTCTTTCATAGAAATATGGTGACCTAAGTAGTTGATTGCACAAATGTTGTATGTTCAGTTTGAGGGGGAGCATATGTTATGCAGTTGAGGGGGAGTAAGATACATGTGTTGTTTGATGCTGCAGTTGAGGGGGAGTAGTAGTTATGATATCTTTCTTGTGTGCTACTTGATGTACTATGTACTGAATGTCATGTCCAATGTCGTAACATCTGGTGTTTGTGAGAAATTTATTTTTTTCTCTATCTGTGGAAGTTTATTTCTTCCTGTGTGATCTTGTATGAGAATTGTCTTTTCTCTGATGCTTATGTGTAGGAGTTTATTTTTCCTTGAAGAACTGTTGTGGGAGAATTTATTTCTCTCTAGTTATGTGGGTTGTGAGGCAAGTTGTGTTTATTGTTCTGCTGTTGCATGCCTCTGGTATTCTTGCTATAATCATCTGTGAAGTTATTTTCTCTGTGAAGATTACTTTTGAAGTAGTGATGATGATGTTTGCCTTCTCTTGAAGTTGTGTGCTTGTGTTGACTCAGTAGAAGGTATTTGTTTTTATCTCTCCTACTTCCTTTTGGTGGTTCAATTATGTTTTAGCCAAAATTTGCCAAAGGGGGAGATTGTTGGGTTTTTGTATGTTGGCTACATTTTGTTAAAACATAATACAGCAAGATGTCGAACCCAATGTCACGACATGTGAGTACGACATCACAGCGCATTTGTACTTCGCTTATCTGGAGTTTTATTTTCGCACAAGATATTTGAAGATTTGATCAGAAAATATATTTGTGCAACATGTGTGCCAAGAAGCGCGTTTTCTAGAAGCTCCAGGTTGTCGTTTAATGGCTTGATATATTTTTGGAAGAATGTCATAACATTTGAGGAAACAAAAGATTGCGTTTCAAAATATGTTTGACTTGTGCTGGCGCGTTCTTGGATCGTATCTGGCCAGCGTGTTCATCAAGCCCATTGCAGCTCATACTATTTAAAGGAAGACCTAAACCTAATTTGAAGTTACAGAAGCCGTCATATTTGTATAAGGATTTTATTAGGGTTTTTGTCTTGTACTTTGTGAGCCTTTCTTGCATTACTTTGATGCATGCTAAGGACTATTTTTAGTTGAGTTGTAATTGTGTATGATCGTCTCCTAAGCCTTGAGGTACGGAGTGTGGTCATTGTGTGTGTGATTTGCTTGAAGCTTTTAAGAAAGAGTGAGTCTTAGTTGTCTAGGAATGTGTCTCCAACTTTTGTATTGAAAACGATTACCCTTTTTGGGACTACAAGGAAGAGGAAGTGAGAGGGGCTATCTCAGATCTAGGCTAGGACCCTAGGTTATAGACAATAGGGGAGTTACTAGATGGAAATGGCATAACTTGAGGGTTGTTGTCATCAGTCTAGGGCTATTGCTTATTGGACATCTTCCTAGATTGGTATCCCCCAGAGTAGGGCTGGTTTGCGCCGAACTGGGTTAACAAACAACTGTGTTATTTATTTTTCTGTCCTATCGTTTTTATATTGTTAATTGTGATCAGTGCTGGTATGATGTCTTGACATCTCTCTCGCATCCTGTTTTACTCAGTGACATGACATCATACAAGACATCTGATACTGTTGTGCCAGAATTTCACCATCATCCAAACAATGAGCATCCACATTGGTTTTTAGGAAGGGATCTGGAGGAGGATTCCAACAAATGTCGTGGCGGTCAGTCAAAGGCAGCTTTGTAGTTGCAGTGATGTGGCGAGCTTCAGAGGAGTGGTGGAGAAAATCCTAGAGATTTTGCAAAGCACGGTCAACAGCAGAGGTCACAGGTGTGTCTTTTTTTTGGAAAACTTTTTGATTCCGCACCCACTATATACTGTAGATAATAGTAGAGATAATTTGCATGTTTTCCTTGTTGAAATTCTCAATCATATAGTATAGCCAGTCGTTGTAGGTATGTTGTTGGATATTAGTGATCTTGATAGTTAAAAAAGAGTAGAACCATACAAGCTGTTCCCATTCACAGTGCATAAATGTATTCTAAATGGTTTCAGGCCCTCTGTGGCAGGTAGGACAAAAAGGGTCACATAGAATCCCTTTTTGTATGAGATTTGCTTTCACAGGGAGAGCATAATGCATAGTCCTCCATAATAGGTTAAGTTGCTTAGGTGGAGCATTGATTTTCCACAGCTTCTGCCAGAAGAGCTCCTCCTACTGCTGGTTACTAGTCTAGGCTTTGGGGGCATTCGGGATCTTCTAATCCATCTGGGCATTATATGCAGATTTAACACTATAGATCCCATCATGACTGCCATGCCAGCTTATGATATCATCCTCCAGGGTATTGATTAGAAGGATTTGGAGAATTTGGGCAGCTTCAATGCGATAGAAAGTTTGGTTGATAACTTGAGAGTTCCAGCTGAAAGTAGTTTGGTCAATAAGGTCCTGAACTCTATCCAGATTAGTGTTGCTGGGTCTAGGGGTCCAGGTGCCAGTAGGGGGATTAGTGTTAATCCAAATATCATCCCAGATGTTAGTGTTAGCACCATTGCCAATGAGCCAAGAACACCCTTTTTTTAAGGATCCATCTAGCCTTTTGAATACTTTGCCAGGAATATATTGCTATGTGCCCCTGGTTGGCTTGTAAAAAATTGCTCTGAGGGAAGTATTTAGCCTTAAGACATTTGGTTAGGAGAGAATTTGGTTCAGTGATGATTCTCCATCCCTGCTTAGCTAGGAGGGCTTCATTAAAAGCTCTGATGTCTCTGAATCCCATCCCACCAAGAGCTTTTTTCTTGCATGTTTTCTTCCAATTGACCTAATGGATTTTATTTTGGTCAATATTACTGCCCCACCAGAATTTGCAGGTAAATCTTTCCAACTGAGAACACAGACCACTAGGTAAAAGAAAGCTACTCATGAGATAAGTGGGGATGGCTTGAGTAACTACTTTGATTAGGGTGCCTCTCCCTGTAAAATATAGGTGCTTCTCCTTCCAACCCTTCAGGTTTTTCCACACTTTGTCCAGAATAAAGTTGAAAGTCTGGTTCTTAAAGCGTCCAATGAATGTAGGCTGACCTAAGTACTTGGAGAAATGGTCCACTATAGGGATAGGGAGCATCTGGTGTATTGCCTGTTTAGAGCAGGTATGAACTTTCCTGCTAAAAACCATCTCAGACTTGGTGTAATTGACAAGCTGACCAGAGGCTTGTTGGTATCTGTTTAGAATATCCTTCATTGTAGTAACTTCCTCCGTATTGGCCCTGCAAAAAAGTAGACTATCACCAGCAAAGAAAAGATGGGTTATTTCAGGAGCCCCAGGAGCAATCTTAACCCCATGAATGAGTTTGTTTTGTTGAGCTCTAGAGTTGAGGGCAGAGAAAAGAAAAGAAAGTCCTAGTAGGCTGGCCATTGATGAGGATGGAGAAAGAAACTGTAGAAACACATTTCATGATGATTCTGATCAAGTTCTGGGGGAAGTTCATAGCTTCCAGGGTAGCTTGGAGAAAATCCCACTCAACTCTGTCATAGGCTTTGGCCATGTTAGTTTTAAAGCCCACATAGCCATTTTTCCTATTAGTCAGCTTAAGGTAATGGAAAATCTCAGTAGCAATAAGAGTGTTATCAGTTATGAGTCTCCCAGCCACAAAGGCACTTTGGTTGGGGCTAATGATGGTAGGGATGATTGCTTTGATTCTATTTGCAACAGTTTTGGTGATAATCTTCAGAGTAACATTGCAGAGGGATATGGGACGATAGTCATTAGGGAGGGAGGGTTTATTATACTTAGGAATCAGGCATATGTGAGTTTCATTGAAAGGTTTGGGGGTACCATCATTATTGAGGATGTGCAGGACCTCCTGGGTAATGTCATGTCCCACAATATCCCAGTAAGTGTGGTAAAACCTGGCTGGAAGCCCATCAGGGTGAGGGGCAGCAAGCCCTTTCATGTCTTTGATTGCATTAAGCACCTCCTCAACAGTGAACTCCCTGCTAAGATCATCATGCATGGCTTGAGGGATCCTGTTCTTGAGGAGCCCCAGGAGCCCCAGGAGCCCCAGGAGCAATCTTAACCCCATGAATGAGTTTGTTTTGTTGAGCTCTAGAGTTGAGGGCAGAGAAAAGAAAAGAAAGTCCTAGTAGGCTGGCCATTGATGAGGATGGAGAAAGAAACTGTAGAAACACATTTCATGATGATTCTGATCAAGTTCTGGGGGAAGTTCATAGCTTCCAGGGTAGCTTGGAGAAAATCCCACTCAACTCTGTCATAGGCTTTGGCCATGTTAGTTTTAAAGCCCACATAGCCATTTTTCCTATTAGTCAGCTTAAGGTAATGGAAAATCTCAGTAGCAATAAGAGTGTTATCAGTTATGAGTCTCCCAGCCACAAAGGCACTTTGGTTGGGGCTAATGATGGTAGGGATGATTGCTTTGATTCTATTTGCAACAGTTTTGGTGATAATCTTCAGAGTAACATTGCAGAGGGATATGGGACGATAGTCATTAGGGAGGGAGGGTTTATTATACTTAGGAATCAGGCATATGTGAGTTTCATTGAAAGGTTTGGGGGTACCATCATTATTGAGGATGTGCAGGACCTCCTGGGTAATGTCATGTCCCACAATATCCCAGTAAGTGTGGTAAAACCTGGCTGGAAGCCCATCAGGGTGAGGGGCAGCAAGCCCTTTCATGTCTTTGATTGCATTAAGCACCTCCTCAACAGTGAACTCCCTGCTAAGATCATCATGCATGGCTTGAGGGATCCTGTTCTTGAGGTAAATAGATTTTGAAAGTGTGTGAGGAATATATTGTCTATCTCTTTAGGTTCGGTGTGGTTGTTGCCCAAATCATCCATGATTGATTCAATTCTGTTTTTCCTTCTTCTTTGGCTGGCTTTGAGGTGGAAATACTTGGTATTTTTGTCCCCATGAGTGAGCCAAAGATCCTTGGACCTTTGACTCCACCAAATTGCTTCTTTTTCAAGTAGCTCATCAAGCTCTAATTCTTTGAGTTGGATCTGCTGTGTTAATTCATAATTCCCTTGACTGTCTTGGCGGATTTGAATATTTAGCCTTTGTTGAAGAGATTGTAGATCCTGTTGAGTTTGTTTGACTCTCTTAGGAATGATGCCAAAAGTAGATTTTCCCCACGTGTGTAGAGCCTCCAAGGTATGTTGTAGCTTGGTTTTTGTATTGCCATAATGAGAGAACCAGGCCTGCTTGATAATGGAGACATGTTCTTCATTTGTGGTCCAAATTTGTTCAAACCTCTTGCTGTAATGTTTTGGAATTCGAGCCCTGTGACACAAACCAGAAGAAAAGTCAAGACAAATAGGGGAGTGGTCAGATTTGTATCTGACCAGGTGAGTATTAGTGTAGTTAGGGAAGAGAGTGATCTAATCAATAATAGCTATGAACCGGTCCAGCCTGGCTTTTATGAGCTGCCTTCCTTGCTGCCTGTTAGTCCAGGTGTAGCCATCACCTGTGTACCCTAAGTCCTGTAGATCACAATGACCAAGAGTGTTTCTAAAACTTGTAGTAATGTTGGGATCAATGGGATTACCCCCATATTTTTCCCCATTGTACAAGACAATATTGAAATCACCAAACATAAGCCAATCCCTACAGATGTTAGTACAGGATAAATTATTGATAAGCTGACAGGTTAAGAATTTATTATGGTGTTGTGGGTAACCATAGATGCCAGTGGCCCTCCAAGTATGAGAGTTGTGAGGGGTATTAATCAACATGTCAATATAGTTCAAATCAGCACTCTTAATATCCACATTGAGGTCACAGTGATTCCAAAGAATAGCTAGACCACCAGCTCTGCCTCCACCTCTAATTGAGCAATTAATGGTGTGGGCAGTGTAGGTGTCTTTAAAGTTGTACAGGAAAGAATACTGAGAGTCTAGAAGCTTAGTTTCCATCAAGAAGAGAATATATGGGTGGTAGGTGGTAACAAGCGTTTTGAAAGCCCTCACTGTCTTGGGGTTACCACTCCCCTGACAGTTCCAAGATATGATTTTCATGGCTGTGGGCTGGCCTTACTGACTAGGTCTGCCCTTGCAAGATCTTCCATCTTTTGTCTTTTGGCTTGATTTATCAATCACCATTGCCACCTGGTTTTGTTGTTGATTTATCACTTGGTTGAGCTTTCCCATGGCCTGGACCTAGTGTTCACAGCTATTGTGATATGTCTGCTGGGGGCTGGGTTGATGCTTCTGGGGATTGGGGTTGGTAGTATTAGGAGAATGAACCTTCATAGCAGCTAGTATGTCAAGTAAGTCTTGTGGTACAAGAGGGCTATACTGCCCAAAATTCTTAGCCTTTGATGGGTTACTGTGATACATCATATCTCTTTCTTCCAATCTTCGTTTGCCATACTGAGATGATCTGATCCAGGGGCCTAGAGGCGCTAGAGTATCCAAAACCAGAGGAGGGTTCCTGCATAGTTTATCCCCATGTCCAATCATTCCACAGTTGAAGCAAACTAGGGGTAGTTTCTCATATCTATAATCAACCCAGCAAGTGCCATCATTGGGGTTTCCAACATGAATTCCAGAGGTGATAGGGTTGTGAATGTTTATGGCCACCTTAATCTTAACAATAATTTTCTTTCTTGGGTATTCATAGAATTTTGCAGCCTCCACTCTGCCCATCAAGGCACCAATGCTCCCCCCCATTTGTTTGGTCTTGCAATGTGATGGGAGTCCCCAAAGTTGTATCCAAACTGGAACATGATCAAAATCAATGGTTTGGGGGTCTGTATCTTTGTCCCAAGATTTCACCACCAACCAGGAGTTTTGAAAAATCCAGGGATTACCTAGGAGGATTCTCTATAGATCAGATTGATCTGACATGAAGAATTGTAGAACATTCCCACCTATCTCTTGTATCCTTAAACCAGGTGGGGAACCCCAGATATTTTCCAGCCCATTCTGGATAGAGCTGATATGAATGTCTTTGTCAGTAATAATCTTCCCAATGATACTGACGTGACAAGCAGATAGACCCCCAGAGATGTCTGATTCAGAATAAAGAAAGGATCTGGGTATGTTTATGGTAGGTGGGGGTTGGTTTCTTGCATTTGAAGATTCAGGTTGATCTTGATTTTTGTTGGAATTTAAGGGTTCTTTTTGTTGGGTGTGTTGCTGGTTATAATTTCTGGTTTCGTGTCTGAGGGTTTGAGGGCTAGATATGATTATAGTCTGGGCGGGGTTAGGGGAGGGGGTTTCAATGTTGAAGCTGATATGGTTTTGATTGTTCATTTTGCAGGTTCGGATAACAGGTGAAGGAGACTCTGCAGGGATCAAATTGTTATCACGAGGGATAACAGACAAAGGAAGAAGAAAGATGGAAGGGAAGGAGAAAGGGAGTGCAAGAACAAGGTTAAGCAGCACACAAATGGGCAACAAAATAACCAGACCTGGGAGGAAGAGGAGAGCTAGTCATAAGAACCTGGGAGATAGAAGAGCGCTAGAGTTATGAATCTGCAAACCATCCATAAGGGAGAAAACAACTAAGCATTACATGCATCAAGAAGGAAAGAAGAAGGATATAACTTGTTATATGATAGATTGGATTACTATTTTTTATGTGTACGTATCTTTTATCGTGGTTTTTTTTTCTTTTTTTCTTTGCGTTGGTAAAATTACATTTATGGGTAGAAGATTTGCAATATTATTATACTTGATTAGGATAAATTAGATTTTTTAGTAGATATATGAAAATAGAAAGAAGAAGATAAGAAAAAACAAAACTTAGTTAAACATATTTAAGCCAAATTAACATTCATAATGACCATACACAATTACTTAGTTAAAGAGACATTGAGATCTGAACGAATACATCTAGAAACTACTATCAAGTTTGATAGCTTGATCTTTTAATTTCATGGCGCAATTGACTATAACTTTTTTAATCTTACGCAGCTGATCCTATGTTTAAATTGCTTATATTACTTCAATTTTTGTCGTGCTTGGGGTTCTTTGCTAAGTTAGGTCTGCCAAACTTTAGACATGTCAATATTTAGGGAAGTTTTGGTTTAGTCCCCCTCATTTTATTTTATATTTTATTTTGTATATCTCTCTTATATTTTTTATTATATATATACTTTTAGGCGGGGACAGATCCAGAAAAGTTTTAGGGTTTTAGCTCTTTGCTACCCTTTTTTTTTTTATAAATAAATAAATAAATTAGTCTCCAAAATTAAGCGCAAAAAATATATAGTTCACAAACAAAAATTATTCCTTTTTCAGCATAACAGATTTAGGTTAGGCCAAATTAACACGGCAGGTTGGAACCCTTCATTCCCTTCGCCGGGTATGCCTCAGTTTGAGCTGCAAAGGGAAATGCTATCAACTCTTAGGCAGAAAGATAATGTGTGCAACTATAGAAACTCTAAAAATGTAATGTGAATGTTCAGAAGATTAGAAATTAAACACCTACAAATAAAGGCAATTAACAATGACCTATACTATAGTAGTATATATTTGTGCCAAAAAAATTCATACCCAATAGAGAATTAATTAAGAAATTAAAACACATCGACAAAGTTTGATCTTTGGAAGTGTGGTAATATTTTATAAACTCTCTTAGGATTTATGATTTATTTATATTTCTGTGAGAAAAATATTTATGATTTGTTTCTTATTTAAAGAAGTAATTTAGAAATATATTTTGTATATAATGATGAATGAAAATTTAGGAAGAATTTTCTCTATATAAAGTTATATATCTCGTACAAGTACGACCATAAAAAGCCCATCATATATTTTACTTTTTATACTCAACATCCATCAAACAATCTCAATTTTTTTTGAAGAAGCCAAAATGAATTATGTTAAAAACGTTCCTCAGCACAAGGTGTGCCAAGAAAACTTATAAGAGTCTACAAAAGAACAGCGGAAATGCTAAAAGCAAAACAAACAAAAAATAGGTAGTCAAAAACCCAAACAAAGTAATGGGTTTGACCACCAACAATGATAATTTGTAACAATATTCACGTTTGTCGCCTTCTGCCACAAAAAAGAATGTGATTTGACCTTGTCCAGTAAGATAGCTAAGGACTGAGTTGAATTTCTGAACAACCGCTGGTTTCTTTCGTTCCAGATTACCCAAACACAAGCAAGCCAAATTAGTTGCATGAAGGACCGCCTCGCACTATAACCACCTGCTGAAGAAGTGAGCTGAACAAAATGATCGGCCGGAGTAATAGGGTCCACCGCCGAAAATCCTATCCAAGAACGAACTGTTGACCAAAGAGGACTGAAAGTGCCGCATGAGAAAAATAAGTGAGGAACAATCTCAACGCCTCCACAATCGGATACACAAAACTGAGCTGCTGGTGAAATGATGCCACGATGTACCAAATTTGCCCTTGTCGGCAACCTATCCCGAAGAAGCCTCCAAGCCAAAATAGAAACCTTCAGAGGAACCTGTTTGTGCCAAATAAGATCTGCATCTGCCACCAAAGAACCCGGATCCTGGGAAGTCAAGAGCGGGTAAGCACAACGAACAGAGTATCCACACTGATGATCGGGCGTCCACTGCCAAATATATGTGACCTGATCCTGTAAAGTAACACCAAGAAGAACCACCTGACACTCCCTCACCCACTCCTCCTCCCATGCCCACAACCGACGCCGCCACACCCCCCCTTCATCCTCCCACCCTAAAGAGAACATGTCAGCTACCGTAGCTGATTTGTTCCCTGCCAGGTCAAATAAATGCTCAAACCTCACGCTGAAAGGAAGCTCACCTAACCAAGGATCAGTCCAGAAAAAAGTATCTGAGCCATCCCCAATCCTTTTCTCCACACAATCCCTGAACCAACCGCCATCTAATCCTCCATCTCCATCCCGAATTTTGACAATCTCTCTCCACCACGCAGACCCTCGCCTCCCTCCCCCTTGCAACATACCACCCTCAGTCCCGTAACGAGCCGCCAACACCCTAAACCACAAACCACCTCTATCCACCAACATCCTCCAACACCACTTCCCTAAAAGTGCCAAATTAAACTCCCTTAACCGTCTAACCCCCAACCCTCTATACTCCTTTCGTAAACAAATATTTTTCTAGCTAATCCAAGATATTTTCCTAAAGTCCTCACCACCCCCCCAGAAAAAATTAATCAAAAGAGATTCAATAGAAGAAATAGTACCGGAGGGAGCTTTGAAGAAGGAGAGAGCATAGACAGGCAAAGAGGTAAGGATAGATTTAATTAGGACCAGTCGACCACCAAAAGAAAGAAAGCGATTCTTCCAGCCAGACAATCTATTCCTAATACGAGTCAGAACCGGATCCCAAAAGCGCAGACGCCTCGAATCATCACCAATAGGAAGGCCCAAATAAAGGAACGGAATCATTCCCACTTTACAATTCAGAGTAGAAGCAGCCTCGTTTAACCAGGACGCGGGGATATTAACCCCAACCAGCATACTTTTGTTAAAATTCACTTTCAAACTGGACATGAGTTCAAACAACACGAGAACGACCCTAAGAGCCCGAACATTCGCCCAGCTCTTAACCCCTAAAAGAAGAGTATCATCAGCAAACTGGAGATGGGAAACAGAGACCCCCTCTTGTGTGCCCACCCTGTACCCCTCAAATAAGTTATTTTCAACCATGGCATTCATCATAACATTCAACCGTTCCGCAGCCAGTAGGAAAAGGAAAGGGGATAACGGATCCCCCTGACGTAAGCCCCTCTCAAGCTGAAACTCGTCAGTTGGGCTACTATTAACCAAGACCGAATCTGTGGCTTTCCCCACACATTCCTTTATCCACTTTCTCCATAAAGTTGGGAAGGACATTTTCCTCATGACATCATCTAGGTAACCCCAATCCACTGAGTCATAGGCTTTCTCAAAATCCACATTAAACAAAATTAATTCCTTTTTGCACCTGCGAGGATACCATCTAAAATTTGTCGGCCTTTCACAAATGCTGTTTTGGATTCCCAGACAACACTACCAATAACTTGCCTCAGACGATTGGCCAAAACTTTAGCCAAAATTTTATAGAGGCTACCCACCAACGAAATTGGCCGGAAACCATTCAGGCGTTGGGGACTCTCAACCTTAGGAATCAAGGCTATAAAAGTTGAATTTATGCCTTTTGTCAATCTGCCGTTGCGATGAAACTCCGATAGAAACCACATAACATCCCCCTGAAGCTCCAACCAAAAGTCTTTAATGAAACCAAAGTTGATCCCATCAGGGCCAGGGCTTTTAAAGCTGTCACAGTCCCACACAGCTGCTTTAACCTCCGCATCGGAAAACGGTTTAGTAAGACTACCACCCTCTAGCATAGTCAACCTCAAATTTAAAAGAAAATAAATAACAAAAGCAAAAAATTAAGGTAACTTTTCCCCGCTCTTCCTTTTAATTACTTGGTTTTTTTTTTTTTTTTTTTACAAAAATTACTGTGTGCTTTTGTTAATTGGTATTTTTTGCTTACTTTTTTTTGACAAATTTAATTACTTTTATTTACTTTTGTTGATTTATTTGTTTATTCTGGTTTAATTTTGTATCTTGAGTCATTCATAATAGATAATTTTTGTTTTATGCACCCTTCAAAATGTATAATTAAGAGTCTGTTTGGATTGAGCTTATGAAAATAGTTTATACAAATAATAAAGTTTTATATTTCATAAATTTATACTAATAAAAAGTGTATTTTTATAAGCTGATTTATCATAAACTACCTTAAAAAACTTTTAATAATGAATAAAAGTTTATTTATTTACATAAGTTGTTTCATATAGGCTTAAATATATGTCAATTCAAATAGGCCCTAAATCAAGTAAATCCGGTGTAATATAGTATTTTTTTGCTACAACTCTTAATTGTAATATTAATATATTTTTATTTTTTATAACAATTGGTAGTAATATTTTTTCAGGCCTATCAATTAACAAGTATTATTATTTGATTTTTTTAAACAAAAAGTCTTTATTAAGAAAAAAAAGACCTTAACTCTTAAGAAAATAAAATCTTTTTCTTAACAGTTAAGGTATTATTAATTGATAATATTTCTTTAATTCTTTTGACAAGAAGGGAAATAAAATCTGAAATTACTTATGAAAAAGATTTCATAAAATCTGACATTCTTAATTTCTTATATATTTAAGTGTACATCTAATTGAAAAAAAATTATAATTTTGAAAGCATTTCATATATTTTTTTTAGATCTAGAATTTCAATCGTTTGATCTTCATCAACAATCGAGATTTCAACGATGTTGGATACCAAACCACTTGTATCTGTAATGGCCTCAATCGTGCTAATGAGAACCATAAAAAATGAGCTCATTCCTCACGAGGTCCTAAACATTTTTCAATCAGCTCTTCATCATCTCTCTCGCCATTTTTCGGCGCAATTCACCGTAGTTATTGAGGAATTTCAAGGAAAGACAAGAAACCAAGTTTTTGATGCTGCACAAATCTACCTAGGAACTAAAGCAAATGTGTCAGCAGCAGAAAGAGTTAGAGTCAACAAATCAGAGGATCACAAACACCTTTCATTCAATATAGATAGAAATGAAGAAGTAAGTGATAATTTTGAAGGTATTAGTGTAAAGTGGAAACTCATTTGCATAGAAGTTGACTCCTCACGGATTCGACATTACGATAATGACTCTTCGCCTGTGTCAGAAATAAGATCCTATGAGTTAACTTTTCACAAGAAACACAAAAACAAGATCTTTGATTCTTATATAACTTATGTGATGGAGATAGCTAAAAAAATTAAACAAGGAGACATGGCAATCAAAATTCATTCGAATGAGTATAATGGTTGGTCTCATGAACCTCCTAAGTTCAACCATCCAATGAGTTTCAACACTCTTGCAATTGATGAAGAGCTTCAAAGGGAAATTGTGAATGATTTGGACAAATTTTTGAGGGCTAAAGAGTTTTATCAAAGAACCGGGAAAGCTTGGAAACGCGGTTACTTGTTGTATGGTCCACCTGGTACCGGAAAGTCTAGCTTGATTGCAGCCATGGCTAACTATCTCAACTATGATATCTATGACTTGGATCTCACCGCGGTAGGGGATAATAGGTACTTGAGGGACCTGATTCTTGGCATGTCCAACCGTTCGATACTAGTGATCGAGGACATTGATTGCACTATCAATTTGCAGAATCGAGAAGAAGATGAAGGAGTGGTTAATAATGAACACAATAAGGTATGGATTGCTCTTTAAAATATATCTATAATTCATTTTCAGTTTCGTTATACCAAAATTCCAAAGGTAGCAAAAACCTAGAAAAGATTTAGAAGTATATGACATACATAAGTCTAGTTTAGATATAACGTAAAACTCCGTATTCATGAAGTGTGACTTAATTATAGTGAATTCTCTGGTGAGAATCTAACTCAAATTTTTCCGTTTTAAAAACATTCCCACGTGGATGTAAAACCTATTTGGTGATTAACTATAAGTACTCTAACGGTCTCTGGAGTTTCTAAGATCGAATTCAGCTAAACTTCAATTATTCAATAAAAATAAAAAAAATAAAGAATTTATTGAATGACTTTCAATAAAAGGAAGATTTAATTGAATGCAACTCCATCATATTATTTTATTCAGGTCAAAACTATTTTGTATTACAAAAAATTTATAATCATCGCATAATTTTAACCTAAAGTTGATGATTTTTCTACAAGTAACACTTTCAGGACTATTGAATGCAGTAGATGGTCTTTGGTCATGCTGTAAAGAAGAACACATAATTGTTTTCACAACAAATCACAAAGAAAGACTTGATCCTGCTCTTCTAAGGCCTGGTAGAATGGACAAGCAAATTCACTTGTCATATTGCAGTTTTTATGCTTTTAAGCAATTGGCCATCAACTATCTTTGCATTACTCAACATGAACTCTTTCAAAAGATTGAAGTGCTTCTAGGACAAGTTCAAGTTACTCCAGCTGAAATTGCTGAAGAGCTTACAAAAGATGCTGATGCTACAGAGTGTCTACAAGACCTTATCAAGTTCCTTCAAGCCAAGAAAATGATCAAGGCAGAGAGAATTAGAAAAGTGAAGAAAATATCAAAGAAGAACATAATAATCAAGAACATAAGTAAAGAAAGACGATATTAAGAATGAAAAAATATCAAAGAACTTGATCAAGGTTGTGAATTACATAATATAGGTTTTGTTCTGTTAGCATCATTGTCTGTCAAGGACTGGTCAAGTGTTGTTATTTGAAGAGTGAAGTGCAATAGTTACAATTATGCTTATGTTTTCTGATTGTTAATTGACTGTGATATGGATTGGGAATGATTTGTGTAAGACCCGTAATTCCACGGTACCTTTTGTGTGAGGAAAGTAAGTAATGGCTAAGAATATTAGAGTTTTTGGTTAAGTGGTTTTGTGAGTATTGTCGCGATAATAGAATTTTGCTGAGTTGGAGCCTGTTTTGTGCTCGTGCGCTGGAAATGCACAGACTTTTGTTTCATAGTCTTCATTTGGCTATGGGAACATTTCTGCGAAGTTAGAATTACGAGTTTTGGTTTTTCTTTGTTTTTGGAAAAACGAGTAGAAAATCGTACCCGCTGTTGGAAAATTTACGGTCTCTGTTTTCCGTCAAATTTTAATTAGAGACTTTATATATCGGCATGAGTTAGAATACGACCTCAGAATATTTTTAGAGAGTGAGGAAGAAAATCACAGTCAAGGAAAAAGATTTAGCGATAATTTTTGGAAATAGTTTACGAAGGGCGTTTATTCCGTAGATTTTATAATTTTGTGATTTTCGTCGGTTAGCGAGACGCGACTCGTTTAAGCGCGAATGCGGAGACGGAGCGAGCTAGTAGGAATATGGTCATGAAAATATCTAGATATTTATGGTTGTGAGTAAAGAGAATCAATGGCTAGGATTCATTCATGTTAAGTGAGATTTTTGATCCAAGGGTGGATTGGCAAACAAGACCATTTGCATAGTAAGGAGGTTTAGCTTGTGTTGACTTAGAAAAAAATCAAACCAAAGACTCTCATCTTTTTCTCTTTGGCCGTGAGCCATTCTTTCTTTCCCTTCCATGATAAAATTTCCATTTGTTCACCAAAAGCTTGGATTTTAGGCTTGTTGGATCTTAGAGTTTGCAAGGAATCATCTTCTCTTGAGGTAGTAAACCTTCTCCTTTTTTTTTTGGGTAAAGCTTTTGGTTTGTTAGGGTTTTGTGTTTATGTTCTTGAGAGGAATTTGTGAGAGTTTGCTCATAAATGGTTTTGGTTCCATGAAAGTTGTTCATGAGAATTAGATAAGCATGCTAGGCTTTGTTATTTCAATTTTCCATGAGTTTGTGAGAATCTTATGAGAATTTCATGTTAGGGTTTCTAGAGAAAATTTTTATTGTTCAAGAACATGAGATTTTGTTTGATGATTTTGTTTTTGAGGTTGGTTATGAGCTTTGTAGAGAAATGGATGTTAGGATAATGAATTTGTTTTGTGAAACAAGAAAATTTATATTTTTGTGTTCTTGAGAAACTTATGAACATTCTTAGAAATTGTTATTTTGGTTTCTAAGATGCTTGGATTGATCAAATAAATGACTTTGAAAACTAGTAGATTATCACTAGGGTTTTGTGATGAAAATTTTTAGGTGTTGGCCTTATATTTCCTATTTTGGCCGTGGCACCATATAAAGAGAGGAGGAAGAGTTTCAAATTTTGTTAAGTCATGATTTGGGAGGATTTAATCATGTTCAAAGAGATGATCAATTATGATTTTGTTTAGAAAAGAAAATGAGTTAATTATGTCATAAGGAAACAAATTTAAAACTTGTCAAAAGTTGTGGTTTTGATTAAATTGGTTTTGATTGCTAGGGTAAATGATTTTGGGGTATTATGAGATATTACTATGCTTTTGAAAATGAAAAAAATTGAGTGATGGTGTGTTTTGTTGTTTTTGGCCGAGGCCTAAATAGGAAAATGGATGTATGAAAAAATGGTTTTTGTATAAGAGCTTGATCACTTTTGAGTTGTTTTGAGAAATTAGTAATGATTCAAGTATTTAACTAGGCTTGGTTTTGGAAAATAATATTTTGGTGTGATTTCAAAATCTGGTCGAAATCTTTAAGGGCATTTAGGTCATTTTAGAATTTTTTTGTGACCTAGAACCTTGACCATTTGATCCGTCTTTTCGAGACGAAGATTTTGGCGTATGGCTCGTCTCGATTGGATAAAGAATGAGCGAGTTATGGCCATTTTATTTGAGAAGAAAAAACTTGTAACTTGTGATGCAAGTAAACTTTTATTTTTGTGAAAATTTTCAAAGAGTTTATGAGTTGTTTTCAAATGGTTTTATTATGTGTAATTGATTTCCTTGGAGTTAGAAATCAAAGTGTTTCATAAATTGTTTTGAAACAAAAATATTTTCGTATAGCGAAAATAATGCATTTAACTTCGTGAATTTTTAATCACTATGGGGAGAACTCGAAAACACTATCCGAGAGTTTTAGAAAGTACCTTAGACCCCTCTAGATTTTTGAGTTTTAGTTTCGTTTCGATAGAATACAGTGGGAGTATTTTATTGACATTACGCTGCTTAAATTTTAGGTAGCATGAATAGTGGATTTGAGCCTAGTTAGTTGTGAGGGAACAACCATAGGTCTTGATCCATTAGTAGCCGATCTAGGACTTATTTGAGTAACCAATTAGAATGTGGTATTAACTTACTTTTCGTTAATGGCATGTATGTATGTTTGTTGTTGTGGTGTGTTTTGAATGCTTGGCATGTATGAATTATGTATTCTCGAGACGAGAAGTTGTTTAAAATACATGCATATGTCTTACATATGATTTGCGAATATATGTATTGGTATGTGGGGATGATTACATATGTGTATGTATATTGATTGTTGCATGAGCATGTATGGAACGTGTATGTCAGTGGAGACTACATGGGTGTTTGTCTGTGTGACTTCACCGGGGATTTGTCTGTGTGACTGCCCTATATATGCTGAAATATAAAATATGCTCATGCATTTCATAGTTGCGTGTACGGGTGTTAGAGTCTGTGTGGCTTCACCTAAGCACCGGGTGTTAGAGTCTGTGTGGCTTCACCTAATCCTGCGGGATTTTTATTGAGTTGGTGTTAGAGTCTGTGTGGCTTCACCTTGGTGTTATAGTCTGTGTGGCTTCACCTGCCCTGCGGGGTTTAGTAGGGGTTGGACCTACGACTCTCTGCGGAGAGGTTAAATTCCGGAATTCATGCATGTGACGACCAGTGATTGGTGTCACAATCATTTTAGAGTCTGCATTGATAGGATATGTGCGCATTTGAATTATAATGCTTGTTGAGAAGGAAATGCTAAATGTCTATTTACTTTCCGTATTTGGTATGTGTATATTCGGTGTGTATTATATATATATATATATATATATATATATATATATATATATATATATA
This sequence comes from Trifolium fragiferum, assembly GCA_954870985.1. Lineage (NCBI taxonomy): Eukaryota > Viridiplantae > Streptophyta > Magnoliopsida > Fabales > Fabaceae > Trifolium > Trifolium fragiferum. The sequence goes on along the minus strand of OX940789.1, from coordinate 14,222,979 downwards.
TATGTGTGTGGTGACCCTTGCCATAATACATGAACGGGCTCCTCCCACCCTAGACGATGGAATCCCGCCTGATACCGTGGGTCGTGAGGACGACGGTAGCTTCTTGAGCCCCAGTGATTGAGTGGCGTGGTATATCTAGTTAGGTTTATGCCGGTGTGTTGTACACCGTGCTTTTTGGTTAGGGAGTTTTATTCTGACTCTTTTGGATAAACTGTATCTGAGTATTTATACTTTTGGTTTAGACGGTTGTCTTTTGGATTGTAAATATTCAGGTACACACTTTACTTCTCGAAAGTACTTTTATGTATGATTAGTATTATGCCGATGCTTTGGTTGTACTAATATATATATATATAATTAGTCCTGTGGTATGATTAATGCCGGCTCTTGTAAAATATTTTCCGCACACTCTGTCTCGTGTTTTAAAAAAAAAAAAAATAATGCCCCTTTTTGGGCTTTGAAAAATCGGGGTGTTACAATTTGGCTATCTTAATCACTGATTTTTGAATCTTAATTTTGTGATAAAAACCCAATTTCAGCAGGGTAAATCGATTTATCTGTGCCCTGTATTAGCAAAACTTCTTTTTAAGACAAATATGATCCTTAATAAATAAGGCATCAATCCACATATTATTAAACATGAATTTAGCGACACATAACCTCATGGAATAGTTTTGAATTAAGGAATATCATCAATCGAGAAACTTGGAACAATCAATTATGTATTTTCCGAATTTTGGGACATAAAGATTAAGCATTCTAGTATTTCAGATTTAGAACAGTTGATCAATTAGTGGTTAAATCTCAAACCACGATTTAGTATAACTTAAAACTATAGGAGGATTTATGTTTATTTTTAATAAGTTAAGCAACTAAATGTAAGAAGGGGAGAACATCACAAGGCTAGCGTGGTGTATATTATTGCAACAATGACAAGGGGAGAACATCCAAAGGGGAGAACATTCCAAAGAGGAGAACATCCTAGTGGACCTTCCGAGACATACTCACCTCGAAAGCTTCCTGTAAAATGAATAAGATAATAATTGTGTAACGTTTTATTGCCTGTATGATTTTATAATGCATAAAGAACTTTATTCAGGATCTGATCAACCGACAGGAAAGTTAGATAAGACTCTAGCAATAGGTAAATGGAACTCACTGAGATATAGAAAGTGTCTCATTTCCCACTTTTGGTCGCAGATAGACAGATTGAGCAATGCAAGGACCAGGTGGGATTTGATGATCGAGGTGGAGCTTGAATTATCAGATGAGAAGAATAGTCTTCTTCCTTGTTTTGTTTAGTCTGCGTTTAAGTTCTTTAAGTTTACTCCAACTATTTTGTATTAGACTGTACGTTGTACAAGTTGTACTTGTAATAAGCAATAATTTTTTTCGTAATTTTAATCTACTCAGATTCAATTATATATGTTCCGACTGAATATTCTAGACGATTTGATTGGGGTGTTATAGTTGTTTATTTGATTTGATTCTGTCTTGGTACGATGTTTATTTTGTTTAAATTTGTATATTTGCTCCCAACAAAATCCAGTGCAGATTCAATGAATTTAGCATCGTTAGCGTTGTGGATCCGAAGACATGACTATTCGGGACATTTGAATTTTGTCATATCAATTGTTGGCTTTCTAAAAATTATAGACAACCCTTTGATGTAATTCGGATGTTGTGATTTTGTTCGCAAATTTATCTTTTTAAATTTTAATAAAATTTAAATATGTAATAATTTCGATTGATGTACTATACAAATTTAAAAGAATGAATATAGTTGTGTTTTAGAAAAAAAAAATATATAGCTATAAAATATATAATTATAATACTTAATAGTAGTTACTCCCTCCGTCTCAAAAAGAGTGAGTCAGTTGACTGCTGCACGCATGTTAATGCATAACTTTGACGATTAATATTTTTAATTGTATAATAGTAAAAATTATAAAAGTTTGATATTTTGAAAATACTCATTGAGATGAATCCAGCAAGATCTTATATCCTAATATTTATTTGACTTAAGAAAAATTTATCCAACAATTAATGAAAAGAATTTAAAAATCGGCAAGTTTAATAAAATCTTATTTGTGGGTATCAATTACAATTTTACTCACTTGCTTGATTCTCATCAATTGTTTGTTAAATTATTCACAATTTTTCAAGGGAAGCCTCTACCTCACACAAGTTTAAATAAGATTTAATAATTTTAATCTTATCCACAATTTGGAGGAACAAAGCGATTATTTTCTTTCCCTACTTGAGTCAATAATTTTTACAGTCAATTATAGTCTTGCAAATTGCAATCTCATAAATCAATCAACAATTGCTAATATTTTCAAATCGAAGTGATTATTACCAAAATTTATTAAAAATATGATTTTAAGTACAAATCATTGTATGATTAAAATAAAATACAAATCATTGTAATTATTTTCCACCATTTGGATCCTCAGTTAAACCAGTTGGAATGCAACAACATGCACCCTTTGGTCCACACCTTGCTCTAAAAGCATAATAAGGAATATCTAATCTTTCCATACAATAGTCCTTACAACTTTGATTAGGATAACAAACATAATCGTGAGTGCAAAATTTTTCAAAATGACCTTGTACCAATGGCCATTTTCCAAAGTAGCCTTTTTCACCTACAATCAATTGAATATTGTCAAAAAATAAAAAAGTGTGTACAAAGTAGAATTCATAAATTTTTTTTTTTAAACACCAAAAAATCCAACAAGTACTTAACCTCTACTAGTATTCTACATCATTTGCAAAATAAAATTAATAAAAAATATATAATATAATAAGTAAATTTGTTTCTAGCCACTTGGCTAATTGAGAAAAATAAAATAAAAAATAAGTAAATTTGTTACCTGGAGTCAAAGATGAAGCAATGCATAGAATTACAATGAAAAATTGTACACGGTTGATACTGACTGCCATGTTCTCTCTTGAAAGATGGATGAATAAAAGATGCATAAAAGAAGGTATATTTATATAGATAAAAAGAAGGTTTTAACAATTGACATTTTAGTTAAAATTATGAAAGAGTTATAAAATTAAATAAATAATTAATTTAATATAAATGAACTATTGTGGTCAAAGAATTGACCAATTAATATTTCAAGTAACTTTTTATTTAAAATTATGAAAAAGTTATAAAATTAAATAATTAATTTAATATAAGAGGCATTTTACATTTTCATATTCATTGAATAATTAACGAATCTGATCTATATTAAATATATAAAAAAATAATAAAATAAGTAAATTTGTTACCTGGAGTCAAAACTAAAGCAATGCCTAGAATTGTAATATAAACTAGATACTGACTGCCATGTTCTCTGTTGAAAGATGAATGAATAAACAATGCATAGAAAATGGAATTTATAGATAAAAAGAAGGTTTTTACAATTAATTGCATTCCGCGTAACATTCACAAAATAATTGACCGATTAATATTTTATGTTACGTTTATTTCAAATAATGTAAGAGTTATAAAATTAAATAAATATTTAATTTAGTATAAAGAATAATCGTGAAAATATGATTTTTTTTTACAAGAATTGTGATATTATAGATAATAATAATTTTAATAATAATAATAATAATAATAATATATAATATAAAGAATGTTTTTATGCATTTAATTATATTCATGCACCTCCTAAATCAATATACAATTAATATTTAATTTTATTATAAAAAAATTAATATTTAAGTCAATTTTTAATAAAGCATATCACAATAATAATAATAATAATTAATAAGAAATAATCCACGTTTTAGATTCATTAAATAACTGATGTATTTGGTCTATAATATAGACTAAATACATCAATTATTTTTTTAATCTAAAAAGTCCATTAAACCAAATACATCAATTATTTTTTTAATCTAAAAAGTCCATTGTTTTATATAAAGTTTACCTGATGTAGTATTATATAAAAAGAAAGAATGTTTATGAAATTAATTATATTCATGCATCTCTTAAATCAATCAACAATTAATATTTGAGTTTCTTATAAAAAAATAATAAATACTTAAGTTACCTTTTGAAGACTTTAAGGTATTTACTATTTATCCACAACAATTGAATATAAGCCTCGTGATCAATAGCAGGTATAGGGTATATAACTGCCCGAATTTTTAAAAAGGAAATTATTTAGAAAAACTTTATTTACAAAATAATTAAAATAATATTGGTGTCTTAGCGGACTATTCATTACATAAACTTTCCAATTTACAAAGAACTCATTTTTGCCCTGTTCAAGCTTCAAGTCAAATAACCAAACAAACCTCTTCTTCGGGACTTAAAATGTTAAATGCAATGGTCAATTTTCTTATCCAAATTGAATCATACTTACCATTAAAAAAATGTTACAAAATAATAACAAAACACTTGATAATAGACGGATACTTGATAATCATTCATATAAAAAAAAACACGTCAAAAGAATATAGCACATGAATGAAACAACACAACATGCAAATCAACAAGTTTTACACATAAGAAAATTAAGACACAATACATGACTTTTAAACCAACTACAATTAATACTCAAACAAAACCGCAATGCGACAAGTAGCATCTACAACAACAATGATAGCAACACGAAAAATGGTGGCACAATGGCCACCATGGCAACACAACAAATAATCAATCAAGCATCTTCTTCAGTACTTAAAATGTTAAATGTAATAGTCAATTTTCTTATCCAAATTAAATCATATTTACCATAAGAAAAATGTTATAAAATAATAACAAAACACTTCACCAATCAAAAGATTTTTTAAAAAAGTAAAATAGGCAAATACTTTGTAATCATTCATATAAAGAAACACGTCAAAACACTACAACATTTTCGTCCTACGGCAACACCAAACAACCGTTGTGTAATCTAAAAAAACCGTTCTCTTTTCCTACTGGAACAGTTTTCCAGCCGTGGTGTACCGAGGCGTTAAGACAAAGTATAATGGAAAGGGCAAGATAGAAAAGCTTAAGGCCAGACTGGTTGCTAAGGGGTACATTTAGACGCATGGAATTGACTTTAGTGAAGTCTTTGCACATGTGGCAAGGTGGGACACTTTTAGAACAATTCTCTCTTTGGCTACTTATGAAAATTGGACTGTGTTCCAACATGATGTCAAAATTGCTTTTCTACATGGTGAACTAATTGAGGATGTGTACGTAGAACAACCTTTGAGATATCAGAAAGGAAACAATAGTCAAGTTTATAAGCTTAAGAAGGTTCTTTGTGGACTAAGACATGTACCTTGAACTTGATATAGTAAGATTCTCCCCCCTCAACCATACAACGATCTCTAAGACAATGGCAACCAATCCTTTGTATCAGTTGTTCCAAAATTCTACTTGAGAGTGACTTTGTGTAAAGGTCTACCCAATTTTCACACGAACGAATTTGTTGAATGCTCACCATTCTTTATCGATAAACCATAGTTCTTTTGTATGTGTTAAATTTGAGACTTCTACCAAAGACATTCTCGATTCGCCTCATGTAATGCTAAGAGTTATGCATTTGAAATCACTGTACCTCCACATGTAAACAAATTAAGTTACCTGTTTGTGATGTGATATACCTTTATGAGAATTTGACATATAACCCGCATCTGCATAACTTTTTAATTCTAATTATGGTACTTTTGAATAAAAATAAATCCTTGTATCCATTGTACCTCTAAGGCAACGAAATATATGCTTAACTTCGTTCCAATGTCTTCGTGTAAGTGAAGAATTATATCTTGCTAATAAATTGACAGAAAATAAAATATTAGGATGTGTATAATTAGCAATGTACATTAGTGCTGCATAGGGTTGGGATCAGGCCAGGCCAGACTAGGCTTTGACAGGCCTGAGCCTGGCCTATGATTTTTTTTCAAGTCTAAGCACTTGTTCAATTCTTCCTTTTTGTCTTTAGAGAATGAACTTCTTGAGCCATTTCCTTTGCTTGGAAACCTTTTGTATTTCTTGTTCCATTTCTGAAATCTTCTAACCATGAGAGCCATTTCCTCATTCTCAGAATTTTCTTCCAACATATCATCAGAAGTTTCCTCTTCATGTTCAGCAACTTTAGTCTTTACAGCTTTTGAGGAACTTTGAACAGAGCTTGGAGCCAAGGACTTCATTTTCTTGACAGGTTTGTCTGCCATAAGTTCTAGTTCATGACTTCTGAGTGAGCTTATCAAATCATCAAGAGAGACATCATCCAGATCCTTAGATTCTTGAAAAGCTGTAACCTTTGGTCTCCATTTAGGAGGCAGACTCCTCAGAATCTTCTTTACATGATCAGGTACAGTATAGCTTTTCTTCAGAACTTGAAGACCTGAGACAAGAGTTTGAAACCTTGAATACATGGTTTCAATGTCTTCATCTTCCTTCATTCTGAATAGCTCATATTGATGAACTAGCAGATTTGCCTTAGCCTCTTTAACTTGCTTGTTTCCTTCATAGGTAGAGCATAGAGAATCCCATATAGTTTTGGCTGAAGATTTGTTGGATATCTTCAAATACTCAGCATGAGATATGGCACCAACAAGCATATTTTTGACAGTGTGATGCTTCTTATATTGTTTCTTTCTTTCAGTATCAAATAACTTTCTGTAGGTATTTCTTACAACACCTTCTTCATCCATGTGATCAAAATGTATACCATCCTCAACTATATCCCATAACTCATCATCAGTACCAATGATATAACTGTACATCTTGGTTTTCCAAAAGGGAAAAGTTGTAGGATCACTGTTAAAGTAGGGAGGTTTATCTCTGTGATTGTCACCATTTCTCTCACCCTTGTCATAGTTGTGTGGAGGAGGAACAGCATGATGTTCTAGTCCGGAAGTGGCAGTAGAAGTGGGAGAGGCCATGTTTTTCAACTAAGTACCCTAGATCTATTACTGTTTCACTGTTAAGTGAAGAGCAACAGACCGGTGCTCTGATGCCAATTGAAGGTTGAAAAACACAAGAGGGGGGGGGGGGGGGGGGGGGGTGGGTTGAATTGTGTTAAGATTTTGCTAAGTTTAAAACAATATGCAGCGGATAAGATTAAACACACACAATATATGAGGATAGGGAGAGAGAAACAAACAAATTTTATACTGGTTCCTCCCACTAACAGGAGTAGTCCAGTCCTCTTGTCTTTCACAAGAGATTTCACTATAATCACTAAGATTACAGATGCTCAAGCACTAAGCAAGAGACTTCAAATGCTCAAGCACAAAGCAAGAGACTTCCAATGCTCAAGCACAAACGCAAGAGACTTCTCACAAGTTTAATGATAATAAAGATATGAGAGGGACACTTGATATACTATCAGAGGTGTTTACAAAATACAACACAGTTACAAGACTTCTTAGAAAAGTATTACAAAATTTCTAAGTGTTTGAATAGCTTCAGAATTTTTGACAGAGTTTTAGCAAGTTCAGAAGCGTAAGTCTTGATGATAATTCTTCATAAATCTTCTTCCTTTTATAGATGAGAAATGGACGTTGAAGATTATAGCCGTTTGAAGAATTCTTGAGACGCTCCATTGTATTGATCAGAGTGCTAATAGCTGTTCTGGTTTGCAGTGCTTAGGAGCTTTGACGTTTACTACAAAATGAGAGATTCCTTTTGGCTTTAGATATCTGAACCTCAGCTTAAGCCAAATAAGGAAATACTCGTTCTTGAAGCCTGACTTGAAAAGGACCTTTCCATGATCAACCCTTTTCCTTCTTGATTCCTTCGCTGAGACCAGGTCAGACACAGTCTTCAAGAAAGTTGTACCCTCAGATGTAGCCTCAGAAATATTTCTGATGTAGCCTCAGAAATATTTAGCTTCAGAATTTGATGAAGCTCAGAATTACTTGCTTCAGAATTTTGGGAGCTCAGATATGACGCGCTCAGAAGTAATTCCTTCAGAATTCCAATGTGCTTATGAACTTAAATTTTAATTTTTAATCCTGCACACTAGAGTAAATTATTAGTACTACCAATTTAACTTTAAATACATTGTTATCATCAAAATCAAATTAGGAGATACAAAACCAATTTTGTTCCAACAACATAGTCTTTCTCAAGTCCTTCATCTCAAATTCTTTTTTTAAACAATCTATAGCTTTTGGAAGCTCTTTAGGAGTTCCAATAATATTTATATCATGGATAAATAAAGTCATTTGCACATTTCTCTTTAGCAAATATTCATTGAGGCGATTAAATCACATGCGCCTATATTATTTCTCATTTAATTTGATTGAATAATATTTCCGTGATTCAGGACTATGTGCTTCAAGAAAATTAAATATTTCAAGAAGCTTAATGTAAATATCACTATCAAGTGATCTATATAAATAAGCTATAACATATATATCATGTGAAATTCGAGCCCTTCATGTGTGCAACAAGACTAGTTAAGTATCGGACAGTAATTGCATCCACTACAGGTGGCTGCAAGCAAGTCAAACTTTAAAAATTTGCATTTCATCATTTTCTTTTCGCAAGAAAATTGATTCGTATCTCATCATTTTCACATCTTCATGTGTATGGATTGCTGGTCCAAAATTCCTTCTCTTTGCAAAGTGAATTTAATTGCATAGCAATCGAGTCTTTTCATTTATTCAATCATTGTGTCGTCTATAATCCTCAATAGACTTTGATTCACGATTCTCATTATTTCTTATCATATATAGTGCTATATTATATAAATAAACATTGTCAACATTGACTTTCTTTCGATTCCATCGTATTTCATTAATGACGTAATTTTCATTCATGACATAATTCATCGAGATCTCTTTATTTTCATAAATTTCTGGTACCTGATAAGTTCTTCTGGAAAAATAAATTATGTCAAATGTTCTTTTGAGATTTTCATATCTTCACTTGGGTTATCTTTCTTTTTAGCTTCTTTTCTTACTTGAGGATTTTATCATTGGAACGGACTGACCCACCACGCTTCAGGGTGGTTAAAACTCATTTGCAAAATAAGTGTGTCCAATAGGGACATTCATTTTGATTGGAGCATTAGCAACTGATACTTGGTTTTATAATCTTTGCAAATGGTTTATCTTTTGAACACCTGGTTCAATCTATTTATATGAGGATCAATGTGAAATGACACTAATTTATTTTAAGTGATTCATTTGATATTTTTCAGTTGCTTCTTCTCTCTCCATAATATTGGAAAAACTAATTCATCACTTGATAATCAGCGTTCTGAGCTGTAAACAAGTCTCCAAATTTTAAATAAAAATACTTTAAAATAAATGGAGATTTATATCAAATATATTTTCTCAATATTCTTTAATAATTAATCTTAATGCATTATATTGGAGCAACTGGAACATACCAACACATCTAAAAATGCGTATATATATAAAAATTATTAGGTTATAAACTTAATTGCATATTTAGGGAAGGAATTTCATATAATAACTTATTGGCTTGATGCGAAGCAAAAACTCAATATAAATGACCGCATGTTCTCAAAGTTGTAAAAAAAAATTATGATTTCAATAGTATCAATCATATATTTTAACTTTAGACGTCTAAAGAATGGATCTTTAGGTCCATATTTTTAATTAGCATATGATACTTATTGAATACTTTCTGAAAATTTAGAAAATGAGCTCTTTGTCAAATTAGTTAAGAAAACAGTTTCACAAAATATCTAAATGGTAATTGATGCATCAATTATAGTCATAAAATATCTAAATGGTAATTGGTGAATTAATTTACAAATTTCGCCCTATATATATATATACATTCTCAAATTGTGATAGACTCAATTTTCCAATTTTATTTAACTTTCTTTTGGAACTAATAACATAAATTATTTTATCGAACAAATCTTCTGGCTCTTCAATACATATCCAACAATATGGTAATTATTTTCGCATCATAATAGATCCGGAATAACCCAACCGATCTTACCAAAGATAAACTTAATATAATTTGTAAACTTTTGATTTACAATCACTTGTGCTTCAACTGCACATAATATTACATTAGCTCTTCCGAAACCTTCAATTATTTTTGGGGTGCCAGATATAATACTGACGTCGATTTCTTATTTCACTAAATAAGAGAAATATATTTTATTTTTTATATCTTTGAAAATCATATGGGTAGTTGCCTTATCAGAGCGACATCTATCTCTATTAATACTTATTCTATTCAAAATGAACAAAACAAAATATAAGTATGAAATTATTTAAGCATGATATTTATCAGTATAAGCTATGTAAGAAGCAATGAAAGTTGAAAACACACTTAAATATAAAATTTTATTATTATTATAAAATTTTATTATTATTATTATTTATCAAGAAACATATTAGCGTAAGAAAGACTTTTATTATCCTAGGAAACTTAAAGACAGTCTTAAACATAAAACTTTATTATTATTAAAATATTTATGATCTTTATTTCTAGACACCGCCATCTCTCATAACTTCATAAGGTGGTCAATTTTTCCATCAAGATCAGCTTAAAGAAGTCAGCAACATCTAACGGGATAACATCATATTACCATAATCAAAATGGTATGGGAAACATATTCTCATTCATTCAAGAAACATATTATGTACTTCCTCTCTTTAATAATCCATCCGTCCTTTTTATAAGAGTTAAGACTTAGTTTGTCAAAACATGAGTATTAAAAAAATTGTTTTAGTATTAAACTGATTGATAAATTATCTTAATTTTCCACGTTTAACTTTTCCTATAATTAATAGATTAGCCATTTACAAAAAAGAATTAAATTATATTCAAAAAAATATGTAAAGTAAATAAGAGTAATTTTTGAAAAAAATAATCAATGTCATTAATATTTGTAAACGAGTCTTATAAAAAGGGACAAATTTCTCCCAAAAATATCATTAAATATTTAGTTTAATAATTAATAATAATTAAATAAAAAGTAATTAATTAACAAATTTATTAGAAATAATATAACCATTGATGTGTCAAATCCTAACAGCTTAAGCTTTTGAGATAATTGGTTATTTGACATGGTATCAGAACCCAATGGGCTCTTGTGTGAGGGAGCATATTAGAAATAATATAACCATTGATGTGCCAAATCCTAACAGCTTAAGCTTTTGGGATAATTGGTTATTTGACAAAATTAAATAATTAACAATTAGATTAAGGATAGTTAAAGAAATATATTACTAATAATAGCAACTTTTAAAATAGAAAACACTCTTATTAAATGACAAATGACAAACTTAAGTAAAAAAAAATGATAAATGACAAACTTACCAAAGAACTCATCTTGCTTTATTATATATGTATAGTTAAGAGTTTTTTTTTATGGATGTCATTTGCCGACAATCCCTCGTTTTGTTAAATTTCTGCAAATTTTTATTTTTGACAAAAATTTCTGCAATTTTTAAACATTGCCAATTACACATATATGCACTTACCTAATCCAATAAATTGTTTGTTAAATTATTCACAATTTTTCAAAGGGATCCTCCACCTCACACAAGTTTAAATAAGATTTATTAATTTTAATTTTATCCACAATTTGAAGTTATGAAGCGATTGTTTTCTTTGCCTTACTTAAGTCAATTATAGTCTTGTAAATTGCAATCTCCTAAGTCAATCAAGAATTACCAATATTTTAAATCAAAGTAATCATTACCAAATTTTATTAAAACATATCTTTCAAACACACAAATCATTGTAATTATTTTCCACTAGTTGGATCACAACAACATTCACCCTTTGGTCCACACCTTGCTCTAAAAGCAGAATAAGGAAGACCTAGTCTGTCCATACAATAATCCGTACAACTTTGATGGGGATTACAAAGAATATCGTTAGTGCAGAATGGTTTAAAATAGCCTTGTACCAATGCCCATTTTCCAAAGTAGCTTTCTTCACCTACAATCAATTGAATTTTGTCAAAAAAAATGTGTGCACAAAGTAGAATTTATAAATTTCATAAAAATCAAGCTAGTACTTAACCTCTATTAGTATTCTACAAATAAAATTTATAAACTATATATCCTAAATGAAATGAAAAACATATATAGTAGAATAATTAAATATGTTACTTGGAGTCAAAGACGAAGCAATGCATAGAATTACAATAAAAAATTGTACGCGGTTGATACTGATTGTCATGTTTTCTCTTGAAAGATGAATGAATAAACAATGCATACAAGAAGGTATTTATAGATTAAAAAAGGTTTTTACAATTAATTTTATTCTACCAATTAATATTATTTTTTTGACTAAATCTACCGATAATTAATATTGTAAACTTTTTAATATAAAAGATTTATGGTGGTCAATTTACAAATTAATATTTCAAGTTACTTTTTAATTTTATTTAAAATTATGAAAAAGTTATAAAATTAAATAAACAATTAATTTAATATAAATTCATGATGGACAATATGGGCTTTGGAAAATTTTGGGCGATTTTTGAGAGATTTTTTTACTTTTCCTAATACCAAAATCTTTAGGGCCCGTTTGATGGTCAGAATATGATAGAAATAACATAGGATAAAAAGTTGAATAAGAACATGATAGGATAGTGACGTGATAGTCATTTATCCTATCATGTATTTAGTGCACAAATTATAATAAATAAGATGACAGTTGGTGAATACTTGATCTTTTTAATCAACGTTCCACAAACATAAAAATTGAAATATGAACACGATAGAGAGAGAGAGAGAGAGAGAGAGAGAATTCACTTATCCTTCCGCTGACAGGATAATTCTAACCCAACAAAAACTCAGGATATAAATTACAAAGGAGTGATAGGATATGATTAAAAAAGGGAATAATTTATCATATCTCATTGATGTATCAAACAAAAAATTAAAACAGGATATGATATAATTATCATATCCTGCTCATTATCCTAGCCATCAAAGGGATCCTTAGGTTAGTTTTCCTTTCCTACACCACCCTTCCACCGTCTACCACCAACAAACCACCATGGCCGATATCACAACCACCACCAAATCTCCTATAATTACTCTTTGGCCTTGCCTTTCTCAATCTTCGAAAGAAACTACCTCTCCTAAGATCTCCACTCCTCCTCAACACAAATCCGTTGTTCAAGCTTTAACAAATGTTTGCGATATTCCCCTAAAGTCAGTTTTCTAAAGCTTTCCTTAAAGGTGGTCATGTTTCCATCGATGGCTTGAGATCCAAGCTATCTGTCTTGTGGGACTCCATTGGTAGATGGGGTTTGACTTTTCTAGGGAAAGGTTTTTATGAAATCTCATTTTCGTCCTTAGAGGACATGAAGTGTTCGTGTTGTTGGTGCTTGGAATTGATCCCTTGGGTTATTGAAGCTTTTCGCAGGGACAATAGATTTTAACCTAGGTATACAACCTCGGTATTCGACATTTCAAAAAATTTATAGGAGTATTTGGCTATTCACTCTCCTCCAAATCTTGATCTACACGCGGATTTGGACTCCCAAGAATCCAGCACAAACATAAAACAAGGTGAGATTATATTTATAAGCAATATTAAACAATAAAACAAAGCATGAAATACACATGATAAATTCATTATATACACAATACAAGCACAACTAATACATATATGATATATCCACCATATAGAAGTTCCAAGTAAATGTGAAATGAATTCCTAATGCAATACCATTCATCATCGTCACCAAAATAAGATATTAGCAAATTTAACTGAGAAATCCACATCATCACCGATACATCGTCACCAATACATATTATAACTCGATAATGATGCATGAACATGTTGAAATTTAACTACATAGTTCACATCACCAATTCAACACCATTAATATATATTTCATCATCACCAATATACATATCATCATTTTCATTCATAACTTTATCAACCACATTTATGAATAATCAACAACACCAAATACATCACCAAGTACATAAATTTATCATCAATATTTATGCATAATCACCAACATACAATTGTTTTAATTCAAGACATCTCCTTTTAAATGGGTTTCTAAGTTATTGAGAGAATTTTGATCTTAATTCCCCTAAACTCATCTAATGTTTAGAAATAGGTTTGTGTCTTTGTGTCTATATAAGATTTTCTCTCTTTCCAATGCATCATAAGATTCTTAGCTATAAAGGTTGTTAGACTTCTAACTCCCTATATCTAGCTTGTTACAACACTATCTTCATCAATTCAAATATCAAACATAATTTTCTTCTATTTTATCTGCAATACGATATTAGTTTCTTCTATTTTATTCATCACAGTTGATAACTTCATGATGGTATAAGAGCTCTTTTAAGCTATAGTGCGCATCGCTCCTTCTTCTTTATGGCTTGCGGTGGAGGAATAAGCAACGCTGGTGACAATGTTGCCACGATGTACGTGCATCATATGGTCCCAATACTATTGCTGCGAAACCGGTTCTCAATCACTCCAACTATCAAGCTTGGGCTAGATGCATGAGCATAGTCACACGGTTCGTAATTTGCTTCGGTACGTGGTACGGGTTCGGGTACGTGGTACGCTACCTTTAAAGAATTCGGTACGTGAGGGGTATGCATAGTCGGTACGTTAATCGGTACGTTGTTAATAAAAAATCAAATAAAATATTTGATGAAAATATTAATTAGTATTAAATTTATGTTAATTAATATTATTATTCTAAAATTTATATTAATCATAAAATTGAGAATCAAATTTCCATCAAATAAAAGTTGAGTGTATGCTGATAGCACATGTGTTTCGTATATCATTGAGGGAAAACAAGTCACTGAAGTGTAACTAACATTGAGAAGTAATCAAAGTTAGAAATAAACAATTTGTTAGACGTTCCAATATACAACCCAAATCTAATATACATTGTACAAAATGTATTGTACTAGTGAATAAGTGATGTTATACTTGTAACCATCATATTCACACCTAAGTCTAAATCAGTCTCAACATTCTATATTTTGTTCTTATTTGATTGTTGGGGTGGTTCGCCGGTACTTAGGTTTTGAAGAATTCGGAGACAATTACAACGAACCAATTCGCAAAAGTACCACCGTTAAGAATAATGGTGATTAGTTAGAAGCTTTCATTAGTTAGTTAGAGGTTCAATTAGTTTGTTAAGTTGGTTATTAGTTAGTTAGTTAATCCTCTCATTGCTCTATATAAGAGCTATATTGTACCAAATTCTATTATCTTTTATCAAATATGAATCCTTATGATTTCTATTCTCTTGATGATTTTCTAGAGTTTTCTCTACTTTCTCTCAATTATGCAAATCTTAACATGGTATCATCGCCTCGGTTTCGACCACCGAGAATACGTTCCGCTTCCGCCATTGTACCGGTACCGGAGGATTCCTCCATTGCTTATCACAAAGAAATGTACACGGTACTTTTCGATCCACCTTCGTTCTTAATGGTTTACGCAATTGCTTGTCATCTATGGAAGAAATCAAAGATGGAAAAGAAGTTTTCGCCATTACCGCCGCTTCTTAAGCCACCGCAACAACTTCCGATCACTTTTGCAATTGCTTCAACCATGGACGAGGATGAGGACCTTAATTCTGAAATCTTGGAGAAGAACAATTCTGAGTTCACTTTTGACAGTTTCAATTTTGGCAATTTTCGTTCTGAGGTGGTTCCAATCAAGTCGATTGAGTCCGTTAAACCAGGAATCGATGGATGCATAATCAAGATCGGGGAGATATCTTGTTTCTCGAACAAATTCACACCAGAAGAACATCATGATTCTGCATCTGAGTTCGTTGTTTCTGAATCAGTCACGGAATTGAACGAGGTTTTTCAAGAATCAATGGATCTAGTGATGGTGAATCCTCTTCGCGATTATCTTGGAATCACCGTGGAAAATCACTCAATCTCTTCCTTCGCTGGTCACCTTCTAGAAGGTACGGTTCTTGATCTGGATTTGGTTTTGATACAAATGTGTAGGTTGCTTCACCGCATCAATAACACAGTTCTCGCCGTCGAAACGGTTTTCGATCCCGGCGGTGCAGTTGAACCTCTTCCCGTCGCAATGCTTTGTAGTGCGATGATGTTGATATTTTCTCCGATGTCAATTTTTCATTTGTCCATCGTACTCGCCACTATTGAATTCATCGTTATTGTTTTCGATCCTGGCGGGAACCGTCACCGATCGCAATTAAAGTCTTATAACTACTATCCTCACTTCAGAAGAAAAGCA
Source organism: Trifolium fragiferum (assembly GCA_954870985.1). Taxonomy (NCBI): domain Eukaryota; kingdom Viridiplantae; phylum Streptophyta; class Magnoliopsida; order Fabales; family Fabaceae; genus Trifolium; species Trifolium fragiferum. The sequence continues at coordinate 14,206,811 of OX940789.1, read as the reverse complement.
CACACATGTCAGTTATTCAGAATCTTCATGGTTTCTGAACTCAAGTTTGCTTCATAACTCAATTTGGCCTCTGGTATACCTTTTGATACAACTTCAAATTTTGCATCAATCATCTGTTATTGGATTTTATTGCAGTCTTGCATTTGCAATTTCATCCTTGTTTTTGGAAATTTTTTGGAGCAACTCTAATAATTGAAATAGTTGATGATATTTGTTGAAGTTGATTGATCCGTTTTGGTTATGTTTAGTCTTGGTTTTCCAAACTCATACTAAGAATTCTCTTACTATGAGTTTGAGGGAGGATATTACGGTATAGAGGTCACTTCTGTCAAATGGTTGTTAAGGTTTACATATCCATACCTTTGGAAGCATACTTGTGTTTCATTCCTCATATTATTGGATGTGCTATTGCAAACTGATCTCACTGTTATGGAGTTTTGCAATTCTATGCATTATATAAGAGTTCATTTGGGAGAAGCTATTGAAATTTATATCATATACATCAGGACCTTGCTTCATTAGGATTATGCATGATTCAGACCTTTATCAATCAACATTGATATCAGTTTTGTATGTAGACTTTAGTGGATTTGTCTTGATTTTGAAGTGGATTTGTCTTGATTTTGAAGTTTGGACCCTTACTTACAATTCTACTTCAAGACAATGAGCTGAATGTATGATTGATTTAGATTAAATTTGGTGCAAGTTTGCTTAGTGGCTCAGTGGAGTATTGTTTTATCTCTACACTATGTTGAGAAATGATGTGAAGCAGCTGGATCCACTCTCTTCTTATTTGATGTTGATTCCTAGCTTTGTTTTGATGATGTTAGCAAGTATTGAAGAAAATTTTGCTTGCTTAGCAAGACTTGGTTTATGCAGAAACTGTATCAGTGGCAATACACATTTAGATTTTGTCAATTTGCTCTCTTGATTTGTGGTGATTGCAATTGGGTATAAAGCACACTTCACAAGTGGTTGAAGAAGTTCTTTTTGGAAGCAGTAACTAGAACATGGGAATTGTCTATGTGTTCATTCCTGCACCATTTGTTCTGGCAATGCAAATTCAGATTGCATTTTTCACACATTAAGTTTGCAATTTCATTGTATTCCAAACTCAAATTGGTGAATTTCCCAATGTTGAGTTTGAGGGAGGATGTTAAGAATAATGTTGATTAGTTAGAAGCTTTCATTAGTTAGTTAGAGGTTCAATTAGTTTGTTAAGTTGATTATTAGTTAGTTAGTTGGTTAATCCTCTCATTGCTCTATATAAGAGCTATATTGTACCAAATTCTATTTACCATATTATGAATCATAGAATTATAGGGATAAAGGTCATAGTGATCGGCAAGAAAGAGTGCATAAGAGTATTCGTGTGGGAGATACTCATAGAGATTCATAGTGGAATGAATATAGATTGATAAAAGATGAATAATTGTGTACAAAGTAGTCCTATTTATAGGATCTAATTACCTCAACTAATGAATAACCAACTATAACTACTTTCTAACTAACTAACTAACATCAACTAACTAACTAACTATCATTATTCTTAATAGCCTCCCTCAAACTCAACATTGGAAAATTTACCAATTTGAGTTTGAATTACAATGCTAACACCAACAAACTCTAATCATCGTAACATCCCCTCTCAAACTCAACATTGGAAATTATTCCAATTTGAGTTTGAATTACAATTATTCTCAAACTGTGTAAAAAAAAAAACAAAAAAAAATTGCACTGCTGTAAACAAACAAGATCTCTAAGTCCAATAGGAGCACAAGTAACCAACTCTTTCAACAAACTTGGCATGATCCCACTTCAGCAAGTAACTCCAAAAATGACACAAAATTGCAGCATAAACTTTTGACATATATCAGTAACCTCACAAAATGAATTGCAACATAGTAGCATGCACAGGATTATTTCTTGGCAGCTTGTAGACCAATTGGGAAGAGTGCACTACTGTCAACAAAGCTTGTGCATAATTCTTAGCCATCAAAATAAGCCAAAGAAGTAGAATGAGATCCAGATCATTACAAAATAAGCAACCAAACTCCAACCAAAAGCCCCTTATTCCAATAATATCTCTAATGTCCAAATTAATGCAGAGAGTTGGGCTTCCCAAGCATCTTAATGCAGTGACATGAATCACATGGTGAGAAGAATCAAAATCATAAATTGCAAATCAAAACAATGACTTCCAAATGCAAATATTAAACCGAGGCCATAAGCCAGCAACAGCTAAACTGACTGAATTCTAACATCAAGTAGGGAAAAATCAAAAGACTTGCATCATTTACCATTTGTGATTTCAATAACAATGAAATAACCCCATTTTTCTAGCATGACAGTAAAGTTAATCAGTGTTGAAAAACTATGTCCGCAGGAAATTTGAAAGCTCAAGAACAATGAGTTCCATTTGTAATATTGAATCCTAATTACTTAAGCTTTCTGGAATTGAACCCTCCAATGGATTGTTAGTCAAAGCTGTTTCCATGTAAATCAACATCATAAAAGCTGTTTCCATGTAAATCAACATCATAAAGCTTACCCAAACAATGTAGACTCTCAATTCTTGGAAACAAATTCTCAATTTCTGGAAGCAACACAGTGAGTGAAATTCTGTTATACTTCTCTTTCATTCTTGTCACAGCAATTTCAACCTGATTAACCAATTCATCTGTTTCTAGAAAGATCTGAAATTGGAGTCTGAGAACGCGATCTTGGCACAAATTCACACGCTGGAACATTGGATTTGAAGCTTGAATCGCTTGATTCTTGAGCAACTTCATTGACAGAAAATAACGACGAAGAGTTATGGTGATAACGAACATTTTCCTCCCTCTGTCCCAAGGCATCCACCATAGACGAGCATTACAACAGATTTTGCAAGCGGAGAACGGCGAAATCAAACTAGCTCTTCCGCCGGGATCGAAAGCAACGGTTGATTCGTCATGTATCTTGAAAAACGGAAGTTGATTGTTGTCGGAGGAAACAAGTGTTTCAGTCTGTTTTCCGACGAACAACCACGAGGCGAAAAACTTCGCGGCGTGTCCACCGTAAACAGAGCCACACAATCTCACCGGTAACGTGTTGGTGAAATCTTCCGATCTCGCGAACGCTTCAGGAACGACGAACCAATTCTTTATTTTCTGGATTGTTGCAGAACTCACAAACGCCGTCTCAAGACTCTCGATCTTGTCGTCTTCTGAAGCTGTAAAGGCAGATTCATCATCATCGATGATGTTGCACCAAGAATCCATAAGAGGACAAGAAATCTCCCCAACCTTGATGGAGAATCCATCAAATTCTGGTTTGATTGAAATATTTGAAACTGGTTTGATCGGATTGTTGAAACTACCAAAAACAAAATCATAAGGTGAATCTGATAATTTCAGAATCGCAGAACCAGATTCTTCATCTTCATCAGTTTCTGAATTGTGAGCGGAAGCGTCATCATCATCTTCATCCCTACGGTATCGCTCTGATACCATATTATGAATCATAGAATCATAGGGATAAAGGTCATAGTGATCGGCAAGAAAGAGTGCATAAGAGTATTCGTGTGGGAGATACTCATAGAGATTCATAGTGGAATGAATATAGATTGATAAAAGATGAATAATTGTGTACAAAGTAGTCCTATTTATAGGATCTAATTACCTCAACTAATGAATAACCAACTATAACTACTTTCTAACTAACTAACTAATAACCAACTTAACAAACTAATTGAACCTCTAACTAACTAATGAAAGCTTCTAACTAATCACCATTATTCTTAACAACCACGAATTGGTACGCGCGAACCAATTCGCGGTTCGTCACCTTTGAGGAGAATTATGTGACTATGTGCATGAGACGAGCCCTTGAGGGTAAGAACAAGTTTGAATTTGTTGATGGCTCTGTCGCAGTTCCTACATAATTTGATCCAAATTTTTAGGCTTGGAATCGTTGTAATATATGTTGATACATTCCTAGATCGTCAATTATTTGATGAATCAATCGCACAAAGCATCGTTTTTCTTGAAAATTCTATTGATATATGGAATGAACTAAAAAAAATAGGTTTTCTCAAAGTGATTACATTCACATCTCTGAATCCACTGTGAAATTTTTAGTCTTAGGCAACATTCCAATTTCGTTTCTGAATTTTTCACATTAGATCTCAACAGCAATGTACCTCCGGCCTTCATTACGAAATTTAAGAACATTCTACCATACATAGCAAAAAAAAATAAAGAGTACGAAACCTTCCTTCTGTATTTCCTCTATTTGAAAGATATATCTAGCTTGTGCAAAGTAAATAAAAGTGAACAAAATCAGAAAAGTGGCATGCTAAAAATGTAATGCTAGAAGATTAGGAAATAAGAAAAACTTAATTAAAAAAAAAAAGAAAATAAAGTAACAGACAGAACAACACATGATAAAGTTTAACATATTGAATAAGGATCTGTTTGGTCTGGCTTTTTTTTTTATCTTATACAAACGGCTTATGCAATATAAATTAAGTTTTATGTTATTTTATAAGTTCAAACTATTAAAAATTGTATTTTTATAAGCTATTTTATCATAAATTGACAAACTTATAATAATATATAAAAATTGCATAAGCTGATTGCATAAGCTCAAAAATAAGTTAGGCCAAATGGAACCTAAATTTCGATGGACAAAAGCTTATTTTGGTATTTTAGACAACTTATGTAAACTACAAGAAGATGTCTTGTGGTTCACCGTAAGACAAAAAATTCAATTTTTGTCCAATCTCTTGGGCTCCAGTTTGTCCAGTCATGCATATACAATTTTAAAATCAAATACAATACAGATAAATTGCGTGTTTGGTCTTTATTTTTTAGCAGATCGAACCCTAAAAAAAATAAGAGTACTAATTAAATTAAAAAGGTAGATTAGAGTAATTAAAGTAAAAAAGCAATGGAGAAAATTCTTAAAAAAAAAAGGCAATAGAGAATGACCTAACTTAAATTATTACTAGTAGCGTGCGGAGGATACCTTTGGTTTTTAAAAAAAAAACAAAATATTAGTAGTATACCAAAAACAGAAGAAGATTATTATTGTTGCTATCTAGAAAAAGAAGAATAGTAGTGTTATTGTGGGAGTGGAAGAAGGAAAAAGAAATCAAAATACAACAAAATTTGATCGATCTTGCGTGGTAACATTTTCTCACCCTTGATCCTTTGCATAAATAAATGAATGAATGCACTCCAAGTTTTGTTTTTTTTTTTTTTTCTCTCTATGCTTTGATCATGATCTATTGTTTTCTGTTTATGTTAATTTCTGTTTTACTTTTTGATCATGAATCATACGGTAATTGATAGTTATATCATGCAAACCTTCTTAATTGTAATATTAACATTAATCCATTGATGTCACAATAAAAGTAATTGATATGCATACCTTCTTAATTGTAATATTAATATTGATCAATGTTCATCAAGAAAAGAGAATTCGAATGCGAGATAAGTAAAATCAGATTAAATATTGTTCTAGTTTGCATTAGAACTTGCGTCTTTTCCGGAAAATACATCACTAACCGGTTAAACTCTTTGAAACAAAAACTATATTGATTTTAATTGAGGACACCCTATTTTGATTGCAACATTTTCATACCTAATTGCCTATCTATTATATTATAAGAATATTTTATTTTTTGAAGAGTAAAGATGTTAATTGATGTTGTACCAAAACAAAAAGTATCATTTGATGTGTATAATTTTTTAATAATTTTCTGTCATATCTTTTGTAGAATTCAAATTGACCGCATTCAATAACTTTTCCGCTTCATAGCAGTCGTTTGATCTAAAGCAATTAGATAGAATTTCAATCGTCACACCTTCAATGACTACCGAGATCTCAACAATGTTTGATAACAAGCCACTTTTATCTGCAATGGCCTCAATTGTGCTAATGCGAACCATTACGAATGAACTCATTCCTCATGAGCTTCGTAACTTTGTTCAATCGGGATTTCACCATCGTTTTCGCCACTTCTCAGCGCAATACACCATAGTCATCGAAGAATTTCAAGGAATGGCAAGAAACCAGATTTTTGAGGCTGCAGAAACCTATCTAGGAACTAAAGCAACAACATCAGCAGAAAGAGTTAAAGTAAGCAAATCAGATGATCAAAAACAGCTTTCGTTTAATATTGATAGAGATGAAGAAGTGAGTGATGTTTTCGAAGGTGTTAGAGTAAAATGGAAACTAATTTGCATACAAGTTGACTCATCACGAATTCGACATTGTGATGATAAGTCCTCGTCCGTGTCAGAAATAAGATCGTATGAGATAACTTTCCGCAAGAAACACAAGAACAAGATCTTTGATTCGTATTTGCCGTATGTGATAGAGATAGCTAAACAAATTAAACAAGGAGCGGTGGCAGTGAAGATTCGTTCAAATCAATATGATTCGTGGAGTGAAGAACTTAAGCTCAACCATCCAATGAGTTTCAACACTCTTGCAATTGATGAAATGCTTCAAAGGGAAATAATAAATGATTTGGACAAATTTGTGAGTGCTAAAGAGTTTTATAGAAGAACCGGGAAAGCTTGGAAACGCGGTTACTTGTTGTATGGTCCTCCTGGTACCGGAAAGACTAGTTTGATTGCAGCCATGGCTAACTATCTTAACTATGACATCTATGACTTGGATCTCACTGATGTAGGCGATAATAAGATCTTGAAGGAACTTCTTCTTTCCATGTCCAACCGTTCGATACTTGTCATAGAGGATATCGACTGCACTATTAATCTGCAGAACCGTGAAGAAGATAAAAAGTGGCCGATAATGGATACAATAAGGTATATAAAAAACTAGAAATATTTATGAATTTGACATGCACATAAATTAATCCATTTTAGATAAATTTAATTGTATGCATGATTTAGCTGAAAATTTTGGTCTAATTGATAAGGATTTGACTCGTACTCTACTTGAGAATAAGATTTAGCTGACGCAGATTGGTCCAATTTATAGTATGTGACGCATCACGCATACCATTCCTCACAAGGACATATAATTTAGCTTACGATGGTTGGTACAATTGTAATTCGCAGGTTCAAAATAAAGCCATAATTGATGTATCTGGCTCATTTGCTAAATCAAATTCATGAACCATTCCATGACTCTAAAAAGTAAACTTTTTCTTATATTAAGGACTAGAGGGTGTATTATGGCGAGCTTATGAGAATCAATTTATATAAACATTCATATACTAAAAAATTCTTGTTCATGTCAAATTTTTATTAGAAAAATGTTGCAAAGATGACATAACTTTAAACTAATTTTTGTTGATAATTTGTCAAATAGGTGACACTTTCAGGACTATTGAATGCTGTAGATGGTCTTTGGTCATGCTGTAAAGAGGAACACATAATTGTTTTCACAACAAATCACAAAGAAAGACTTGATCCTGCTCTTTTAAGGCCTGGTAGAATGGACAACCATATTCACTTATCATATTGCAACTTTTCTGCTTTTAAGCAAATGGCTAGCAACTATCTTTGCATTACTCAACATGAACTCTATGAAAAGATTGAAGTGCTTCTAGGACAAGTTCAAGTTACTCCGGCTGAAATTGCCGAAGAACTAACAAAGGATGCTGATGCTACGGAGTGTTTAGAAGACCTTATCAAATTCCTCCAAGCCAAGAAATTGATCAAGGAAGAGATTAAGAGTGAAGAGAATATTAAAGAAGAACATGATCTAGTTCATTAGGGGTGTAATCGGCTCGGATGGGTTGTCGGTCAAAAAAATGTCTGAACCGATGAAATCTCCATCAATTATGTTATTTCAGTGTATTTAAAAAATCAATTCGATACTGTTTGAACCGATGAAATATCCCTCAATTCGGTGTATTCCTGTTATAATTTTTTCAAACTTTTTTTTTTATACCCAAACTATTTCTTTCTCTTTATTTTTTAAATAACTGCAAATTAAATAAATTCATACAACATATTTAAAATGATGATAGTTTGCCATCAAATATATTCATTAAGAAATTAAATAAATCCATAAGAGTGTATTTCATGTTTGCCATTTGGTCTTGAGAATATTTTTTCCTTTGTTAGATACTCTATTTTTCGACAATAGATACTCATTTTTTTAGTTACTATGATATAGGTATTTAGGTACGAAGTTAAGTTTCAACTAACAACCACATGCTATGCACTCTCATTTGAACTTATTTATTATTAGTGGTTAAATACTTTACTCCATGCAAATTGCAAGAGCTTTTGTAGTCTTCTTTGTCAATGTTAATTAAATTCCAACATTAGAAACAAAAAAGAAACAAGTGAGTATTGCCTATTTTAGGACAATTATTCGACAAAAACTAAATTTACAAAAAAATAAACTAACTCGTCAGATTTAAGCATTAATGAATTCTCTTTAGAACGAATCTTTCAGGATATCTGAGTTTGATTTTTCGGTTTGGCCAAATTTTATTTATTTATTTTTGGTTTTCACCACCAATTTAATCTGGTTCGGGAGTCAGTTTTGGCATTAAGTGGTTCCAGCACCCTCCCGATCGCAACCGCGGGGGATCGAACCGTGGTCCTCCCTACCAAATTCAGTGTCAGTCACCACTGAACCAACTAACGATTGGTGGCCAGATTTTATTTATCTCGCAGCTGAACTCTAAATTACTGGGACCTCCATTCTCTCAGAACCTAGAGTTAATACAAAAAACAAAAATTACACAGGCTCGGACTATACTTACCTCATGGTCGAATTATGGGTTACCGGACCCTTCTCATAAAAACTAGATGGTTAATACAAAAAATAATTACACAAACGAATCGAAGACATCAAATTTAAAAGGTTAATAAATTTCTCTCTTAGATTTCGATTTTAAGTGAAAACAATTCTACCAAACCTTTAATTATCTTTCGGCAAAACTCTAAATTATCGAATATCTTCCCTTAATAACAAGATGGTTAATTAAAAAATAAAAAAATTACACAAAAGAAGGAAAAAATAATATTAAGAGGAAGGCATGGCAAAATAACCCATATATGTGGGTACCAATTCGCCCCGCCCCGATTTTGACAGGGAAAAACCCGAGTTGACTGGGTTTGGAATCAGGTTTGGGTTTTTTCCGGTTTTAAAAGTTGGGGTTGGGGCGGGTAATGGGAATATTGATACCCACCCCGAATCCGTCCCCGAACCCGCCCCGTTTATATCGTACTACATTTTATCCTTTATAAATTAAAAATCTTTAAACAAACTCTAGATTGCATTCATATTTTAGTATTTTAGATTATTAAATTCATATTTTTAAATTGAGTATTAATCTGTTTATTTTCTTTATATAAATATTGTTGAAACAAAATAATTTTCTAACTTTAACTATTTTTTGTTATAAAAAAACAACAAAGTACAACTCAAATTCATATGGAGGTAGAATGGAATGGGGAAACCCGAACCCCATGGGGATACCCGAACCCCGTTGAATATGGATTTGGAGTTTTAGATTTCATCCCCGTTACGAATTGTGATGGATTTGAGTAAACCCGAACTTTATGAGTTTGGAAATAGTAAAATCCGTCCCCGACCCGCCCCATTGCCATCCCTAGTAATACTTAATATGAACCCTTCCCCGAATATGACCTTTTGTGCAAGTAAATAAAAGTAAAAAACGTCAAAAAGAGCAACATTATAAATGTGATGCGCATCTGAAAATTAGGATATTTTAATAAGAAAAATTAAGCATTAAGCAATAGAATACCCTAACCTAAATTCTTAGGGAAAATTCTAACATGTACCACTTCTTCAAGTGGTCCATGGTGAACCATTCATGAAAAACCCTATAACGAATACGAATTTTACAAAATCCACCGTTGTATTGAAATTTTATATCATATAGATCATCTATAGAAAATTTTAGAAAAATTGAAAATCATTTGATATGTTATTGAGATCCATCAAGATTAACGGTTTATTAAATACTGTAAATCTTGATAAATCCCAATAAAATATCAAATGATTTTCAATTTTTTTAAAATTTTTTATGGATGCTCTATATGATATAAACTTTCAATCTACCAATAAATTTTGTAAAATTTGTATTCGATACATCACTTGTCCACGGTGGAAAACTTGTGAATGTGGTCCACCGTAGCATTAGCCAAATTCTTAGTAGTATATATAGAACCAAAAAACAGAGAATTAGTACTCCCTCCGTTCCTTTTTAGTTGACTTTTTTAGGGCTAGATTTAGCGTTTCTATTGAATTGTCCTTTTGGTATTTTACGGGTATGATTTGTCAATTATACCCTTTGTCAATTGCTCTTATCTTTTTCAATAAAACCAATTAATGCTATATATTTGGAAAACTAAATTTATATTTTTGGAACATAACATATTAAATTTTTTTTTTTAACATAATATATTAAATTTATTGGAAAGAGAAAATGTGTGAAAAAATAGGAATTTATTGGTGGATTAAAATGAGGGTATAATAGAAAGATAAAGTGCAAATATACAATTCCTTAATTTGGTGTTACTATTCTAAAAAGACAAGTAAAAAGAAACGGGGGAAGTATTATTATTTAGATTGAGAAGTGGAAGAAGGAAAAAAGAAATAAAAAATTACATCAACACAATTTAATAGATCATCTTGAATCTTGCGTGGTAACGTTTTCTCCCAACACTTTCTTGTGTTTTACATTCCTATTCTCAACCTTCAACCTTAGATCATGATTTTTCTGTGTTTATGTTGATTTCTCTATAGTTTTAATATTGATTGATTGATGTCACGTAATTACAACTCACATGCTAACACATTTGATATGATTGATTGATTCTGAATATTTTTTAAAAATATTTATTTTTTTAAACTAAAAATTATAGGGTGTTATTTGCTTAAAACAAATTATAGGGTTTTATATTGTAATAATTTTTTTAGGTTTTATATGTGTATAAAAAATTATTATCATTCGTCCCCATGATCATAATTTAGTTAGTAGAGAGATTGTAATATGTGGGTCGAAGTTCGAATTCTGGATTTCTCACTTATTACTTTGACCTATATTTTGAATTGTATGTATCATTTTAGGATGAGAGTAATTCCATTTGAAAGCTAAATCAATGCTTACAACTTAGAAGTTACACCTTTTATGAAGATATCAAATCAAAATAATATTGGTCTTAATGTCATATATTGTTGTTAGAACTTTCAATGTTTGAATTGTAAGTGCTTTCTAATAAGTTTCATGCTTGATCTTAACAAAATTATAATTTTTAATACTTTTCTTTCATATCTTTTGTAGGATTTGAAAAGTCGAAATTCATCAACAACCGAGTTCTCAACAATGTTTGATACCAAGCCACTTTTATCTGCAATGGCCTCAATTGTGCTAATGCGAACCATTACGAATGAACTCATTCCTCATGAGCTCCTAAACTTTGTTCAATCGGGACTTCACCATCTTTCTCATCACTTCTCAGCGGAATTCACCATAGTCATTGAAGAATTTCAAGGGATGGCAAGAAACCTGGTTTTTGAGGCTGCACAAGCCTATCTAGGAACTAAAGCAACAATCGCAGCAGAACGAGTTAAAGTAAGCAAATCAGACGATCATAAAGAGCTTTCATTCAATATTGATAGAAATGAAGAAGTGAGTGATATTTTTGAAGGTGTTAGTGTAAAGTGGAAACTAATTTGCATACAAGTTGACTCGTCACGGATTCGACATTACGATGAAGAATCCTCGCCCGTGTCAGAAATAAGATCCTATGAGCTAACTTTTCACAAGAAACACAAAAACAAGATCTTCGATTCATATTTGCCTTTTGTGATGGATATAGCTAAGAAGATTAAACAAGGAAACATAGCACTTAAGATTCACTCAAATATATAACCGTTGGGGTCACGAACCTATTAAATTCAACCATCCGATGAGTTTCAACACTCTTGCAATTGATGAAGAGCTTCAAAGAGATATTACGAATGATTTGGACAAATTTGTGAGAGCTAGAGAGTTTTATAGAAGAACTGGTAAAGCTTGGAAACGCGGTTACTTGTTGTATGGTCCTCCTGGTACCGGCAAAACTAGCTTGATTGCAGCCATGGCTAACTATCTCAACTATGATATCTATGATTTGGATCTCACTGCTGTTCGGGATAATAAGTGCTTGAAGCAACTGCTTCTTGCCATGTCCAACCATTCTATACTTGTGATAGAGGATATTGATTGTACTATAAATTTGCAAAACCGAGAAGAGGATAAAGAAGTCGTTCACAATGGACACAATTCGGTACGCATTTCTCTTTGAAATTATATTCATCTTTGATATTCTTACATACCAAAATGTCAGACGAATTCATAAAACTAGGAAAGATTTAGAAGAATTTGACATTTAGATATATTTAACGGTATGCATAATTTAGCCGAAAATTTTTTGTTCTGTTGGTAAGAATGTACCTTAGACCTCACGAGGACATAATAGCTAGCCGACAAAGGTCGATCTTATCAGTGATATGTTGTCTTCGATGGTTAGTCTAGTTGATAAAATACGACACATAGCTTCAAAATATTTGCCTTTAAGGAAATAGGTTCGAAATACTTACATATGTAAATACACTTTGATTCGTGACATCGGTCCTAATCATCAAGAGCCTTTGGACTCAACTCACCTAAAATTTTATACATAATAAAATTACTGCAGGGTTGTTTATGATTAATGATGACATAATTTTAGACTAATGTTTGTTGTCAATTTTTCGACAGATGACACTTTCTGGACTATTGAATGCAGTAGATGGTCTTTGGTCTTGCTGTGGAGAGGAACACATAATTGTTTTCACAACAAACCACAAAGAAAGACTTGATCCTGCTCTTCTAAGGCCTGGTAGAATGGACAAGCAAATTCACTTGTCATATTGCAGTTTTTATGCTTTTAAGCAATTGGCCATCAACTATCTTTGCATTACTCAACATGAACTCTTTCAAAAGATTGAAGTGCTTCTTGGACAAGTTTAAGTTACTCCAGCTGAAGTTGCTGAAGTGCTTACAAAGGATGCTGAAGCTACAGCATGCCTAGAAGACCTTATCAAATTCCTCCAAGACAAGATATTGATCAAGGAAGAGAATGAGAAGAATGAAGAACCTATTTAATGTTTTGTTTATTCTTGATAAAGGAAATGTTGTGATCATTAGAAACAAGACCTTATAAATGATTATATAATTTCAATTTTTCTTGATGTTTATTATACCAGCATAAGTTTTTTTGTTCTGAGTTCAGTTCTTGCAAATTAAAAAACGGTTGTTATTAATACCTAACACCATTTTATTGAGCTGCGTGGCATGATTATATTGGGTCACGCCACATATGACGTCAGGAACTAAAAGAAATAATTTGTGAATTTGCAGGAACAAAACTCAAACAAATTTACACTTACAGGGACTAAATCAAAAACTCATACAGAGATTATTAATTATCATATTTTAAACCTGTTAAGTCCTCTTATAAAGTCGTAATGGAAGAGGCGTCTTCTAAAATTATAGCATTTTCGTGGCAACTCCATTATGATCGGATTTCAACTAGAAGTAATCTTGAGGTTTGGGGTATTGAGATTCCGGAGGCTCCGTGGGAATGTTTAGGTTACGTTGGTCATGTGGAAACATCCCTCCATCTTCCCCTTCATTGTCCTAGTGCTACGTGGGTAGAGCTGTCAAAATGGGTCGGGCTAATGGGCTGGGCCATTAGCCCATGGATTTGGGTTGGGCTGGGCCATAAAAAAGTCGTTAAAAAAATGTCCGGGCCTTTTTTAGCCCAGCCCAACTAGCCCAATTAAAAAATGGATCGGGCTGGGCTTGCCCACCGGGCTTTGGGCTGGCCCGTTTAAAATTTAAAAAAAAAAGTTTTTAGTTAAAAAAAAAACATTTTGGGCTAACCCATTTTTTTAAAGTAAGCCCACTACTATTTTCTAATGTTTGCAAAATAAAAAAGAGTATATAAGTCTCTTTTCTACTTTCCCTTGCAAAAAAGAGTTAACTATTTTGTAATATATTTTGATTTTGATTATCTAAGGATGCACTTTGTATGTTGCCACAAATACTCTTACTTGTGCATGGATCTTTATTTGGTAGATATATTTTGTATGAATGTTGATTTGATGGTTGTTTTATGTGGTAATTATTTTGTCAGTTGTGTCATTGATCCTTTTTGGCGTGCGCTAAAAAAATTATATGGGTCAGGCTAGCCCATCGGGCTGCATGGTCCAATAGGGCTTGGGCCGGGCTAGAATTTGGCAGCCCATATAGAAATCGGGCCAGCCCAGCCCCGCCCACTTATACGCGCTGGCCCGTCGGGCTGGGCCGGGCTGGCCCATTTGACAGCTCTATACGTGGGTGTGGTGTGAAATTTTTAAGTGAACTGAGGTGTCGATTGTGATCCCGTCTTCGGTTCTTTCCCTCTTCTTGTTACTTTGGGGATCCGCGAGGAATTCAAAGATGTGAAGTGGTTTTTCTATGATATGGCATGCAACTCTTTGGTCCATTTGGAAGGTGCGTAATAGCTCGATTTTTGCATCTAATACTTTCTCGCCCAAAGTTATCTTCGATGAGATTAACGTTTTAAGACGGAAGGGGAGTTTAACTAGGCTTAAGATATTGCCGTGTTTGTTCTATGATTGATCTTGAGACCTCGGAGATTGTTTACTCCATTAGTTGGCCACCATGGGTTGGGTTTGCTTGTGTGTCTTTCTTGGTATTTGTTGGTTGTTTTTTTGGTCCGGTTTGTATTGTACTTTTTTGGCCCCTCTTATACTTCTTGTATGGAGGCGGTCGTTATTAATAAAATTTGTTGATTCAGAAAAGAAAAAAAAAAAAAAAGGTTGGCATAAATTTATTCCAGTAAAAATTACAGTATTTACGTGGCAAGGGTTCAAAATCGAATCACATCGACAAATTGTTCCTAAACATAGTCACACGGTTCACAATTTGCTTCGATACGTGGTATGAATTCAGGTACGCAGTTCGCAACTCTCAAAGAATTCGGTAAGTAAGGAAGCATATATACTCGGTACGCTGTTTGGATTCGTGGTACGTTCCAATATAATATTTGGTACATTACGAATAAAAAATATTAAAAAAAAATAAAATAGATGATGAAAATACCTATTAACTTTTTTCTTTTGCGTTGAGAAATACAAGTGCTGTGAAACAATATATAAAAAATAGAGATGGTAGTATAACATGAGTCACATCGGAAAATTCACCATCACATAACTAAGAAGATAGCTATAAATAACAAAGTGCACCATCCATTTAGCCTACAATCTGGCAATACTTAATGCACTGCTTCATTGGTGGGCTGTTTATTGCTTTCAAAGTAATAGAAACTGCTAAAATGCACAATGCAGCGTTGTAAACCCCACCGATAATCATAACATTTCTTCATTTTTCTTTCATTTTTATAACAATGATAATAACAATAAAAAAATTAGCTAATATAAATTAAATAAAATATTAAAGTAAGATTATATTAAACCAAAATAGTGTTTTATTTTTCCCCTAGCCATAAAGTCTATTTGTGGTATAGATACATTTGTACCAACACTTTGAGAAGGTACAATTAATATGCATTGCAACAACATACAAGATTTTTATCACACTTGCCACCCAAGGTATACCCTGAATGTAAACAATAATCACCACAATCTTGACCCTCTTTTAGGCATGGCCCTTTGCCAATGCAATAATCAAAGGGAGGTATACCATCAATTGCTCCTCCTACAATCAATATATTGTAATGTCAGAAGATGTTTGCACATCAAATTTTAAATTCAGACAGTCATGTTTTTTTAAACCAAAGATA
Organism: Trifolium fragiferum; assembly: GCA_954870985.1. Classification (NCBI taxonomy): domain Eukaryota; kingdom Viridiplantae; phylum Streptophyta; class Magnoliopsida; order Fabales; family Fabaceae; genus Trifolium; species Trifolium fragiferum. Next base: position 14,190,969 of record OX940789.1, on the reverse strand, counting down.
TCCTCCGCGTGCAACTGCGGATACTAATCCCCTCAAGATAATTGAGATACATTTAAGAGGTTGACCTCTCCTAACAAATGTTTCTCCATACGCACCGGTCGAGGATCGAATCCAGGACCAAATGGTTAAAGGACCAAATGATTAAGGGATCTAAGTATCTACCACTTATGTGACACTATGTTGATAATTCATACAGTCATTTAATCTAATAAATTTTGTTGTTTTATTCTAAACATAATAAACCCTAAATAAATATTTATAGTGTCCAATATTACTTTATTGACTGTTTTATATTATTTAAAAAAAAAAAAATCCAAACATATCGAACAGAACACGCTGGAAAATATAGTCATCTCAATGTTAGAACAGAATTTTTATTTCAATACATGTTTGGAGAAATGATAATACTATAAATTATTCTATAAAAATACATAAAAATGTATATAGAGAAAATAAATTTATTACCTAGAATCAAAATAGAAGCAATGCTTAGAATTGCAATGACAAAATGCATGCGGTTGATGCTGATTGCCATGTTCTAGATCTCCGAAGCGATTGTTCTCTAGAGCAATTTCTTATTAATAATGAGAAAGTGGCATATTATATTTTTTTATAAAATGAAAAAAATATATTTTTAGAAATAAAAAGATCTGTTTTACTGCGTAAAAGAAAAAAATAAAATCTCATTAATTAATAATTTTATTAATTTTCAAGCTAATAATGTGTAAGTTGTTTTTTCAGTCAAAAATGATAAATGTTTTTCAATCGAATATTCTATAGCATTAGCACATTAAAAGGTAACGTATCAATGCTTTAATTGAAGCTTTAAAACGGCTTTGACCATTTCATGTTGGAGAGAAAGCACCAGATTTTGGTCACAAGAATTCAGCATAATCATACTAAAACAAATATAGGAATTGAAGAGAAAAAATTATTATTAAATAATTAATATACATTCTTAAAATAATTTTTTTATTTAACTAAAAATAATTAGGGAAGTTAGAATTTGAACTCCAAATATTCTACATTTATAGTGTATGAGTTTAATCACTAAGCTACCAAACCTAAAAAATATACATTATCATACACTACCAAAAGATATTTTATACGGTAGTATGATTGGACGATTTTAAGCAATATGAATGAATGTTTAGCATGACCCAAAGAATAATTACCATTTTATGTGATAATTACTTTCTGGTAGGCTTTTACACAATCTAAAGAGTAATTACCACGAAGCTTTCTCTTCCCACCCACTTTATATCTTTTTCACCCCTCAATATTTCAATTTTACCCTTTGTTAAAAAGTTCGGAACATGTTTTTTGAACTTTTCCTAGTGTAAATTCAACAAAAATTTCGGAAAACACATTCCGAAGTTCGTATTCAAGGAAAAAAAAGGATCTAATCCTTATTGTATCCCGATTCGTTCTCTAAAACAATTTGAAAACTGCCTCTCAATTTTTTTTACTAGGACCCCTTTTAATCCAGTTCATATAATGTCTTTTTCAGGAGCTAGAGGAAATGCATCTCAAGTGCACCAATTAGCCGGTACGTAGACCAAATAACACAATGCAAGCAAAAGTTCCCAAACTTTTTAACCAAAAGAAAAATCGAAATATTGAGAGGTGAAAAAGATACAGGGGGTGAAAAGAGAAAGCTTCAATTATCACTTCATGCTCATGCTTGTGAGTTGTGATAAACCGACGATTAGTATAAGCCCAAACCAATCATATATATTTGGGTACATAAAAAAAAAACAGTAACAAACCTTGTTGGGTTCGGAAAGAAAAAAGAAAATACAAATATAATATTAACAAAGATTTCTATACCATCACACTGATTCACACACCCTTACATAATTACTATAAATTGGACAAAAACATTCACGAATTTTACAGCCATAAATTACAAGCTACTAATGGAATGACAATTGGTTATTTGGTTTTAAGATATGTTTGGAATAACTCTAATTTAAAATGAATGAATTATATTGAGTCAGGTCAAATAGGTCTTAGAGTTTTGTGAGCTAAAATTTTAGAGAGACATATTTATCTGTCCAATATTTTTTTTTAAAAAAAAAAATCACACTCTTAGATTTATCAATTAATATAAATGGTCCACTCAAATAATTTATATTAAATGATCGACCTACAAATATGTTTAACAAACAATAAATCATATTCTGTTCAAATAATACAAACATGAATATGAGAGCAATTAAGGAACATATATCGAACCTTGCATTTTATTCACGTATTTTTATTTAATTATAACTATTACAATGATCAATATAGTTGAATATTAGATAAAACAAACAATAGACATAACATACAACTTCTAGTTGTTGTCGTACCAGAATTGTTTTTGAAGATTGTTCACTACATTATTGTCCACTTGAAAAGCTTTGGAGAGAACTTCTAAAGAGATTTTTGGATTAGATCCAAATACAGCATTAGCAATAGTAATGACGCCTGGATTCTGGCTGCTAAGTCCGGCAATGGCAACCGCATTTCCATACCCCACGTTCAATTGGAAGTGAATGAGACCGATTGGAAACACAAACACATCTCCCTTATTAAGTACTTTTGTAATGAGACGGTTTTGTGGGTTAGAAGTAACGAAACCAACATAGAGAGTACCCTCCAACACTATAAGAATCTCAGTGGCTCTAGGGTGAGTATGTGGAGGATTGAGTCCCCTCGGTGCAAAGTCAACACGAGCAAGAGATATTCCAAGAGTGTTTAAACCTAATATCTCATTAACAGCAGCTGGTGTCACTTTTGAACCAAGAGGATTTGACGTATTTCCTTCTTTCACTGAGAAAAAGAAGTCATCTGGTGTAGCAAGTTTTGGATCCTTGCAGAATTTTCCATTCACAAACACTGCAAAATAAATTCATTGAAAAAATCATGTGCTATTCTATGTACATATCAATTTTTCGGACCAAAAATTAAATCAATAGAATATCCAGATCATAACCAATCGATTCGACCACAATTTTACCAGACAACTGAAAATAAATAAAAAACTTACCACCATCCTTGGTGTCATTGATAGCCACACAAAAGTCTTGTAGAGGGCTTGGATCAAAGGCAAAGGCACATGATGCTAAGGCCAAGAAGGCTGTGATAAACAAGTAAGTAGTCTTCATGTTTTCTAGAGCAATTCTATTTGTGTATTTTGCTTGTATATGTTTATGCAAGTGTGAGATATTTTGTAATGAAAACATAATGTCTATTTATAAGCTAATGACATTGAACAATTCTATAGTTTTACTTGCACAAGGGTATAAAGACCTAGTAAATCATAATTGTTCATAGGAGTGTATTGTTTCTTTATTATTAGTTGAACATTAGATGAATCATTCTTTAACAACTACACATACACTCATTCTTCTTTCCAAGATCAAATTGACCCACACACACACATTTAATTTGTTAAATATATAAGTTCATACTTTCTGACATGGTCTTGTATATTTTATATATATAATATGTTAGACCATTCTTGTAAATTATATGTGCCCTACATGAATTAAGTATTCAAGTTAGTTGTTTATTAACTTTTCTATTAAAATATAAAATTCGGAAAGGACAACAAGTGAAATATATCATGTTGGTTTAAATACAAACTATACGTCTATGATGATTCAAATGGCAGAAACTTTTGGATTAATTTAAAAAAACTTTGCAAAATTACTTGAATAAGTCTTGAGCACTAACTATTAATTAATTATTTTATTTCGGTGGACGAATTATACATTACATACCAACAAGAAGGAATTTTGAGTCAAAAAATAAAAACTATTTGATCCGGAGTCAAGAATGTGTCATTCCTCAAAAACTATAACATATAGTCTATGTTTGACCTCTGTTGAATACAAGGTCTTCACTTAGATAGACATAAAAGCTCTAATCCGATTGATTAGGGATGTTTTTTTCTTCTTTTATTTTAGACAGAATGATAAATGCTACATATATTTAAAAATTCACATATAAATAAATGAATGATCTCAATTTTGAATCGGGGTAACTATAAAAAAATTATCAAAGGTTATTGTTGAGGATTTTAGGATGTTGGCTTCATTTGGTAAAATAAGCCTAATTCCATGATGTGGAGCATGATGTGTGGCACATCAGGATTCACATCTGGACGCCCTAGCTGGACGCGCCTTTATTCTTTTACGCGTGATCTTTTGAAAAAGATTTGTTTTTCAAATTAAATCGTGCCAGCTTGTGTGCCAAGGAACAAGATAATCTTTCATGGTTCTGTTTTATTTTCTTGGCCGACTTTGATCAAAAAGATTTGAAACAAACAATTAAAAGATTATGATCAAATAAATCTCAAGGCAAATTTATTGAAGGCCAACTCGTCAAAGCCCATGAAGCTTGTTCTATATAAAGGAAGACTGAAGACTAATTATTCATGAACTGAAATCAAGAAGCTAAGTCTACAAATTGAGTCTTAGGGTTTTAGTTCTTAAGTTGTTCTTTGTTATTTGTGAGCCTTCACTTGAATCATGTTTTGACACAAGTAAGGACTGAGTTTAGTAGAGTTGTAATCTCTATTTTGTCTTTCTCCAAAGCTTTGAAGCAAGGAGTTAGATTGTGCAACACTCTAAGCCTTTAGGTACGAGTGCTTTGCTTGTCTAGGAGTGTGTCTCCAATTGAGTTTGTTATTAAATCCTTACTGGGTAAGGTTGAGGGGGAGTGAGCAGAGGTTCTCATATCTAGGAGTTCCTAGGTAGAATTAGCACGGGTAGTGATTAAGTGAGAAGTTGTAAACGGGGGAGTTTAACTTTGAATTGATACTACCATAGTGGATTCATCCCTGGATTGGTATCCTCCAGAATAGGGCATATTATAAGTGACGAACTGGGTTAACAAACTCTGTGTGTTTTATTGTTTCCTGCACTTTATATTGTTTACTTGTTCATCAAGTTCAGTATGTCCACGATGTTGACACATTAGGCTACACATCGTACGATTCCTAAAATGTACACATCGTGCTGCACATCTGACACTTGCCACCAGAATTTCAATTGGCATCAGAGCAGGCACCCTGCCTGTTTTAGGGTGAGCTCTAGGGAAGTTACTTTCTGGAAACATGGACAAGGATGGAACAATGGTCAACAAACCACCTCTTCTGGATGGAACTAATTATGACTACTGGAAGCCAAGGATGATTGCCTTCCTAAAGTCACTTGACAGCAGGACTTGGAAAGTTGTGCTCAAAGGATGGGAGCATTCCAAAGTTCAAGATGCTAATGGTGTTGATACTGATGTACTCAAGCCAGAAGAAGAATGGTCAGCTGCAGAAGACACTGCATCACTTGGAAACTCCAAAGCTTTGAATGCTTTATTCAATGGAGTGGACAAGAACATGTTCAGATTGATTAAGCAGTGTACTGTTGCAAAGAAGGCTTGGGAGATACTCAAAACCACTCATGAAGGCAATGCCAAGGTGAAAAGCTCAAGAATCCAACTTCTCAACACTAAGTTTGAAAACCTCAGAATGAAAGAAGAAGAATCAATTCATGACTTTCACATGAATTTGCTTGAGGTAGACAATTCTTTTGAGGCTCTAGGTGAAAAATTGTCTGAAGAAAAGCTTGTGAGAAAGATGCTTAGATCCCTACCCAAGAGATTTAACATGAAAATCACAGCTATTGAGGAAGCTCAAGACATCCCAAGTATGAAACTTGAAGAACTTATGAGCTCTCTCCAAACTTTTGAGATGAACTTAGGTGAGCAAACTGAGAAGAAGGGTAAAGGCATAGCTTTTGTATCATGTGCTGATGAAGAGGAAGAGGCTGATGAGTCAGATGAGGATCTCTCAAATGACATAGCTATGTTAGGAAGATAATTCAACAAGCTTCAGAGAAGGGTGGATAGAAGGCCAAGGAGGAATGTGAGGAACATCCAGACTGACATCAGTAAACAAGGTAACACTTCAACAAAAAACAAAACTGATGATAAGTCAACTCAGAACAAGGGTGTTCAATGTCATGAATGTGAAGGCTTTGGTCATATAAGAGTTGAATGTGGTACATATCTGAAGAAGCAGAAGAAAGGCCTGACTGTATCATGGTCTGATGAAGACTCTAACACTGACTCAGAGAATGTTGCTGCTAATCATGTTAGTGCCATGACTGGTGTGTGCAGTACTGATGTTGATTCTGATGATGAAGAACTCGCCTTTGATGAATTGGCCTCAATCTACAAAAAGTTGTCCATCAAAAGTGAAGAACTGTGTAGAATCAATGAATAACAGAAGGTGGTTATCAGTCAACTGGAGACAGAGAAGGCTCAACTGCATAACAAAGTAGTTAGTCTTGAAAGTGAAGTCAAGTTACTGTCAACCAACTTGAAGAATATGACCAAGTCTGTAAAGATGCTCAATACTGGAACTGACATGCTTGATGAGATTTTGAAAGTTGGAAAGCATACTGGTGACTCATCTGGTGTAGGATTTAAGAACAAACATCACAACAAGAATACAAATACTAAGTTTGTTCCTGCTCAAAAGAAACTTGACTCTGGCAAAATGTGGACACATCACACCCCACATCAGAAACCTGCTGGCAAAGAGAAGTTCAATGCTTGGAGATGCCACTACTGTGGGAAGAATGGTCACATCAAGCCCTTTTGCTACAAACTTTATGGGTATCCCAAGAAGAAGCCTCAGGTTAAAGCCAAATCAGCAAGGGTCACTCCTAAGAAGGTGTGGAAGCCAAAAGTTTCAGAAACTGCTCACATAACTCACACTTCTCTCAGAGCATCATCCAGAGAAGATTGGTATTTTGATAGTGGTTGTTCTAGGCATATGACTGGTGTTGAGAAATTTCTCACTAATATCAAGCCTCATACAACAAGTTTTGTAACCTTTGGTGATGGAGCAAAAGGTGAAATCAAAGGCATTGGTAAACTCAGCAGCAAAGGTTTACCTGACCTAGATGATGTGTTACTTGTCAGAGGTTTAAAGGCTAATCTTATCAACATAAGTCAACTGTGTGATCAAGGTCTTAAAGTCAACTTCACAAAGAATGAATGTCTTATTACTTCTGACAAAGGAGAATTGTTGATGAAAGGATCTAGGTCAAGAGACAACTGCTATCTATGGATTCTTGATGAAACTGCTCACTCCACTACATGTCTTATTAGTCAGGAAGAAGAAGTAAAGCTTTGGCACCAAAGACTTGGCCATCTGAATCTAAAGGGAATGAAGAAGATTGTGTCCAAGGAAGCAATCAGAGGACTACCAAAGCTTAAGATTGTTGAAGGCAGTATCTGTGGTGAATGTCAAGTTGGAAAGCAGATCCAGATGTCACACCCAATGTTGCAACATCAGGTGACATCCAGAGTTCTTGAACTGCTACATATGGACTTGATGGGACCAATGCAGATAGAGAGTATTGGTGGCAAAAGATATGCCTTTGTGGTTGTAGATGATTTCTCAAAATTCACTTGGGTTAGCTTCATCAGAGAGAAGTCTGATACTTTTGATGCATTCAAAGACCTATGCCTTAGACTGCAAAGAGAAAAGGATAGTGCCATTGTTAGAATCAGAAGTGATCATGGGAAAGAATTTCAAAATTTAAGGTTTTCTGAATTTTGCTCTGATGAAGGGATTGGGCATGAGTTCCCCTCTCCAATAACACCTCAACAAAATGGTGTAGTTGAAAGAAAGAACAGAACTTTGCAAGAGGCTGCAAGAGTTATGCTACATGCCAAGAAGCTACCTTATTACTTTTGGGCAGAGGCCATGAGTACTGCATGCTATGTACACAATAGGGTGACTCTGAGAAAAGGTACATCAATCACACTGTATGAGATAAGGAAGGGAAGAAAACCAAATGTCAAATACTTCCATGTCTTTGGTAGCAAGTGTTATATCTTAGCTGACAGAGAGCAAAGGAGGAAGATGGATCCCAAGAGTGATGAAGGAATCTTTCTAGGCTATTCTTTAACCAGCAGAGCCTATAGAGTCTTCAACAACAGAACAAGAACTATGATGGAATCCATCAATGTAGTCATAGATGACTGTTCTAATAATGTGCCTGATGTTGATCCTGATGTGGACACATCTCACCCCCAGCCAGAAGACTCTGAAGTTGAAGAGATTCATGAGAAGACTGATCAGTAAGAAGATGTGACTCCAGTGAATAAGGGTCCCTTTGTTAGAGTTCAAAAGAATCATCCAAAAGAACTCATAATAGGGAGTCCTGATTCAGGTGTTATGACAAGGTCAAGAGAGGTTGTATCCAATGCTTGTTTTGTGTCAAAGGTAGAACCAAAGAATGTGAAAGAAGCCTTGACGGATGAGTTTTGGATTAAAGCTATGCAAGAGGAGCTGAACCAGTTCAAGAGGAATGAAGTATGAGATTTAGTTCCTAGGCTTGAAGGAGTAAACATTATTGGTACCAAATGAGTTTATAGGAATAAATCTGATGAAAGTGGTGTTGTGACTAGAAACAAGGCTAGGCTTGTGGCTCAAGGTTACTCTCAGATTGAAGGAGTAGACTTTGATGAAACATTTGCTCCTGTGGCACGTCTTGAATCCATAAGGTTACTTTTGGGAGTAGCATGTATCTTGAAGTTCAAGCTATTTCAGATGGATGTGAAGAGTGCTTTCCTCAATGGATACTTGAATGAGGAAGTATATGTGGAGCAGCCCAAGGGATTTGTTGATCCAAATTTTCCAGATCATGTCTACAGATTGAAGACGGCATTGTATGAATTAAAGCAAGCTCCTAGGGCATGGTATGAGAGGCTAACCAAATTTCTTGTGCAGCAAGGTTATAGAAAAGGAGAAACTGACAAAACCTTGTTTGTAAGAGAAGAAAAAGGCAAGTTCATGATTGCACAAATCTATGTAGATGACATTGTGTTTGGAGGAATGTCTGATCCCATGGTCAAGATGTTTGTGAATCAAATGCAATCTGAATTTGAGATGAGCCTTGTAGGTGAACTTACCTACTTTCTTGGTCTGCAAGTCAAACAGATGGAAGACACAATTTTCATCTCTCAAAGCAAGTATGCCAAGAACATTGTGAAAAAATTTGGAATGGAGAATGCAAATCACAAGAGAACTCCTGCAGCAACACATCTCAAACTTTCTAAAGATGAGCATGGTGTCAGTGTTGATCAAAGTCTATACAGAAGCATGATTGACAGTCTACTATATCTCACTGCAAGTAGACCTGACATTAGCTTTGTTGTTGGTGTATGTGCAAGGTACGAAGCTGAGCCTAAGATAAGTCATTTGAATCAAGTCAAAAGGATTCTAAAGTATGTAAGTGGTACAAGTGATTATGGGATTCTCTACTCTCATGGTGAAGACACAAGATTGTAGGGTTATTGTGATGCTGACTGGGCAGGTAGTGCATGTTGAGTCTTTGGTGATTGGCTGCATTTTTGGTAAAATAAACTTTGTAGCAGGATGTGTGATAAGATGCCTCAACATCATATTACGCCTTTGGTAGTGTGCGTGCGCGTGTTTCATTTATGGAATGTTTGTTTCTCTTTCATGAATCTTGCATGGCGCCTTTTTATGTGGCTTATTATGAGGATCATCATTTAATGCTTCAGATCCTTGTCAATAATATTTTTATGAAGAATCTCTTTGAAGTGTATTTTTGGAAAGAATCTATTTTAATCAATGTGGTCAATTGCTTGGGTCAAACAAATCAAGCCCATGTTTAATTCTGGATCAAGGACTTTTGCCTGGAGTATTTAAAGATTGTGCTAAACCTAATTTTGTTGTTGTTCACGCCGTCATTGTGTTGTCTAGCTTTCTAGGTTTTGTGTGTGTATTGTTGATTGTGAGCCTTTCTTGTATCTAATTGATGCAAGCTTAGGACGTGTGTTTGTTGTAATCTTTGTGATCCTCTCCTAAGCTTTGAAGTACGGAGTTAGGATTGTGTGTGTTTTTGGCACTCTAAGCCTTTAGGTACGAGTGTGTAGTTTTAGGAGTGTGTCTCCAAAAACATATTGTATTTGTGTTTTAAAATCCTTGCTGTCTGTAAGGTTGTAAGGGAGTGAGATGGGATCTCTGATCTAGGAGTTCCTAGGTTGAAGCTTCATTGGTAGTGCCTAGGTTGTAAGTTGTGAACGGGGCGTTTGCTGGTAACTTAGAACTAGGGCTATTATAGTGAAATTCCTTCCTGGATTGGTATCCCCTAGACTAGGGCTTGTTTTAAGCGCCGAACTGGGTTAACAAATATCCCGTGCCTTTTACTTGCTTTCAGTTATTTGTTTACATTTATCTTGTGATATACGTGTTGAGAAGCTTAGACATTGTATCGCACATCACGTTTAGTGTTAAGGTGCTTAAAGCATTGTATCGCACATTGTGCTTAGCGTGCCAGGAATTTCAGTGCAGATGATAGGAAGAGCACTTCTGGTGGATGTTTCTTTTTGGGAAGCAACCTTATCTCATGGTTCAGCAAGAAACAAAATTGTGTTTCTCTTTCTACAGCTGAGGCTGAGTATATTGCAGCAGGAATTAGTTGCTCTCAGCTACTTTGGATGAAGCAGATGTTGGGTGAGTACAATGTGCAGCAAGATGTGCTCACATTATACTGTGACAATTTAAGTGCTATAAATATCTCCAAAAATCCTATCCAACATAGTAGGACAAAGCACATTGATATTCGTCACCATTTTATTAGAGATCTTGTGGAAGACAATGTTGTGACTCTAGAGCATGTTGCCACTGAGAATCAACTGGCAGATATTTTCACAAAGGCTTTAGATGCAAACAGGTTTGAGGTGTTAAGGGGCAAACTTGGTATTTGCCTCTTTGAGGATCAATAGCCATAATAGCTATTCCGGCGTGCAACGGTTACCTGTCTCTCCCTCCATTCATAGTTGCACGCAATCCAAAGGTAATCATATCAAATATTTTTCCAACGGCTATTTCGCGATTATCTCCAAGAAATCCGTTTGTCAAAGATTTTATCACATTGTCTATCACATTGTTCATCACATTTGTTTCTCACACACTCAAACGACCTAAAAATTTTCTTGATCTCTCTGAAACCCTCCTTGTTCATCTCTCTGCAATTTCATCTCGCAAAATCACTCATCACCATGTCTACTGCAACTAAAACATCTCCTTCCACAAAATCAAACACTCCTCCATCATCACCAAAACCTAATTCCCCACATCAAGAAGGTATTCAAAGTGATATGATCGTTAATGCAACCCCTGTTTCAATGATCAAACCATCAGAGTCAAAGAAAAGGAAGTCCAAACGATCAAGAAGGGAATCTACTCTCATTGCTGCAGAGGAAGTTGCTATTCCTTCTCCTTCCACAGAGAAACCAAAGAAGAAGAAGAAGAAGAAGAAAAGCAAGAAGTCCAAGACTGGTTCACCCAAGAGGGCTCACACTATGTCAAGCCTACATCGTAACCCTCTTCCCTCTGAGAATGTTGATGCTACTGCTGGAGCATCTATTGCTGAAGGATCTTCAAAGTCTAACCCTAAGAAGGCTGTTTTAGAGACTTCTGGTGACTCAAGGCACCCCATGACCCAGAAGATCATTGATTATGTGCTCAAGGCCCTGCAAGAGCCTGATGTTGTGGCAGATGTTGGCACATCATTGCCACAAGGAGAAGAATAGTCTCATGCTGATGAAGAAGAGACTCCTGCTGCTGAAGAACAACCTGTAATTCCTGATTCTCCAGAACAGGAAGTTGTTGAAGAAGAACAACCTGATGAGGTTGAAGAACCCAAGGATGACACTCAGATTGACCAGAGTGAAGAAGCCAAGGGCTCAGAAGATGTGGAAGACTCCAATCCTTCTGACAAGGATGCTGATGGAGACACTACTATTGTGGATGTGGAGAATTATGATTCTGACATCCCTTTGAAGAAAGTTGTTGAAGACAGCATTGCAAGAAGGACTAAAAGTGGCAAAGGTCCTGCTACTGCTAGTGGTTCTCCTGTTACTGCTAAGGAGAAGAAGAAGCCTGTCAAGAGGCGAGTAATGTATGGTCCCAAGAAGGGATATAGTAAAGCTGTGGTTCCACCAACCAAGAAGAAGACTCAGAAAAGAAAAGAGCCACCCACAAGTGACTCAGAGTATGATGGGGAGCGTGATGTAGCTCACATCAGTGAATCTGAAGAAGAATCTGCTGAGGAGCAGAATGTGGAGCTTGATGTAGTCCACATTGAGTCTGCTGTGAAGAAGAGCTATGGGAAGAAGAAAATTCCTCAGGGAATTCCAGATATCCCTGTTGATCTGATTTCCTTCCACAATCCTGCAATGCTGGTAAATGGAAGTATATAGCTCACAGAAGATTAGCTCTGGAGAGAGAACTTAGTGTTGAAGCCTTGCAGTGCAAGGAGGTTATGAAGTTGATCAAGCGTGCTGGCTTGATGAAGACTGTTTCTGGGCTGAGTGACTGCTATGAGAAAGTGGTCAAGGAGTTTTTGGTAAACATCCCTACTGGTTGTGACAACCCTCTGGACAAGGAGTACCAGACTATTTTTGTGAGAGGAAAAGAAATCAATTTCTCTCCTGCTGTTATCAACAAATTTTTGGGCAGAAGTGAAGAGCCCTATGCAGAGATGGAAGCCAATGACAATTACATCATCAAGGCCATCACTGGTGGGAAGGTTAAGTCCTGGCCTAAGAAAGGGAAGCTCCAAGCAAGCAAGCTCACTCCAATCTACAACATCCTTAACAGGATTGCTGCTGCTAATTGGGTACCAACCACACACAACTGTGATGTGGCTACAGGTTTGGCTAGGTTTATCTATACTGTAGGTAGCAAAATTAATTATGATTTTGGTACTTATATTTTTTAACAGACTGTCAAGCATGCCAAAACCCTAGTTGTTAAGTTGCCCATTGCTTTTCCCTCCCTGCTGTATGGAATCATATTGAGCCAGAGACCTGATGTTCTGGGCAAGGATGATTTGTCTTGCAGAAGAGAGTCTGCTATCTCTTTTAGTCTTAAGCAGTCTAATGTGACTCCTGATGTGGGCATATCCAGCTCAACTGGTGCAATGTCTAGGAAAGACATGATTGCTGCTTTGAGGGAGACTTGTAAGGCTCTGGATGAGAAGAAGACCAAGCTAGAAACAGTCATTGCTGGACTGGAGCTTGAGGATGAGCAAACAATGGCTGAGGATGAGGAATTGGAGGAGGAGGAGCCCAATGACTCTGAGGCTGAGGAAACTGATGGGAGCATGGATATTTGAATTTTTGTAATTCATTAATATTTCCCTGTATTCAGTATTTCCTGTTTTGCTTGTATTTTGTGGGTTGTGCCCTGGATTTCTGTAGCACCTATGTGTGCCTATTCTGTACTACTGCACTATTAATGGCCTGGGTGCCTTTTACTGTTCATGCACCATCGTCTCTACATCTATGCTATCTACATTCTATGGTGTTTTCATTTACTCTCTATGTTTTTGACTTTATTTGTCAAAATTCCGGCTAAAAAGGGGGAGTAAAAATTAAAATGAAAAATTCTTTGAAGTCTTGACTGCAGCAAATTGTGATGTGTGCACATTTGACTACACATCTGGCATACATGCTTATTTTTCTTCAAATGTTTTCTCAACAAATTTTTGAAGAATTAGTTTTCTAAAACATGTTTTTCTGAAGACTTAATCTGTACATTTTCAACTGGGTGATGCATTCTTAAGAAGTCCACTTGAAGATGTTTATTTGTGTGATGTTTGACACATCTGTGAAGTTTTAACTTGGTCATGCATTCTCAAGAAGCCAGTTTTAAAACATCTCTATGTCTCTCTACTAGGTCATGCATTCTGAAGAAGCCTATAGAGGATATGATATTTAGGGGGAGTACTTGGAAAGTGCTCTAGTACAAAGGGGAGTAAACAACTACATGTTTTTATGAATCTATGCATAGCTGTGTTTACTACCCTCCCTTATGTGTGCATGGAATCTCATGCTTGTATGTGACTGGAAATTTATTTTTCTCAGTCTTTAGGAATATATTTTTCCTATTGTGTGAGAGTTTATTTCTCTCCAATTATGTGAGGCTCATATCCGCTGCTGCATGCCTCTGATGTGCCTACACATCTCTCCAAGTCTTATTGGCTGACTCAAAGATTATTTTAGCCAAAATTTGCCAAAGGGGGAGATTGTTGAGGATTTTAGGGTGTTGGCTTCATTTGGTAAAATAAGCCTAATTCCATGAAGTGGAGCATGATGTGTGGCACATCAGGATTCACATCTGGATGCCCTAGCTGGACGCGCCTCTATTCTGTTACGCGTGATCTTTTGAAAAACATTTGTTTTTCAAATTAAATCGTGCCAGCTTGCGCGCCAAGGAACAAGATAATCTTTCATGGTTCTGTTTTATTTTATTGGCCGACTTTGATCAAAAAGATTTGAAACAAACAATTAAAAGATTATGATCAAATAAATCTCAAGGCAAATTTATTGAAGGCCAACTCGTCAAAGCCCATGAAGCTTGTTCTATATAAAGGAAGACTGAAGACTAATTATTCATGAACTGAAATCAAGAAGCTAAGTCTACAAATTGAGTCTTAGGGTTTTAGTTCTTTAGTTGTTCTTTGTTATTTGTGAGCCTTCACTTGAATCATGTTTTGATACAAGTAAGGACTGAGTTTAGTAGAGTTGTAATCTCTATTTTGTCTTTCTCCAAAGCTTTGAAGCAAGGAGTTAGATTGTGCAACACTCTAAGCCTTTAGGTACGAGTGCTTTGCTTGTCTAGGAGTGTGTCTCCAATTGAGTTTGTTATTAAATCCTTACTGAGTAAGGTTGAGGGGGAGTGAGCAGAGGTTCTCATATCTAGGAGTTCCTAGGTAGAATTAGCACGGATAGTGATTAAGTGAGAAGTTGTAAACGGGGGAGTTTAACTTTGAATTGATACTACCATAGTGGATTCATCTCTGGATTGGTATCCTCCAGAATAGGGCTTGTTATAAGTGTCGAACTGGGTTAACAAACTCTGTGTGTTTTATTATTTCCTACACTTTATATTGTTTACTTGTTCATCAAGTTCAGTATGTCCATGATGTTGACACATTAGGCTACACATCGTACGATTCCTAAAGTGTACACATCGTGCTGCACATCTGACACTTGCCACCAGAATTTCAGTTATAAACAAAAAAAAAATTATTTATTTGTTTATAAATTCTACCTCAATTGACAAGTCAATATTATTGCCTGAACTTTTTCATTAGAGTTTGAAACTCAAAGACCTCATAATTGTGTATAAATTTGGGTGTTGTTTGTTATTCATTTATGGACAAAAGAAATTATTTAATTTTATTTTTTTTAATGGTAAATATATTTATTAATAAAAACAATCTCTCCTCACGACGAACAAAAACCGGTGAACGAGTGGCTACAAAGCAAAGGCGCCGTATATAAACGGAACACCAATGAAAATATCAAAACATACACCACCTAATAGAGATTCCTTTCCAATCCTATTCTTAGAAAGACACTCTTAGCTTCTAGACCATCAGATAAGACATCAACCCGACCCATAAAGACACAACTAGACACTAACTCCCGAACTCGAATAAAAAGTGTTCGGCCCATCATAATCCAAAAAGTAGCTCCGTGAGTAAAGTTGTAGGGCAACATTAGTATGAGAAACCAGGTAGATAAATCTCAGTTCGCAACCACCTCCAAACAGTCAACACTGATGCAGAAGAGGTTAACCAGATACGCAAAAACCTGTGAATCTCAACAAATTTGTACACCAACAAAGACTCAAAAAAAATCCTGCAAATCTCAATAAATTTAAATAACGGTTAAAGAATCAGATATCGTAGAAAAACCACTCCCACACGACGTTAACCGCACACCGACGACGGCCTTCATCACTTCCAACCACCACCACCATCCCATCTCAGCTCCAACAACCACCAAACCGCCACTGCCATCAGAACGGCGTCGGCCCCCAAAACACCACCCTCACCCACAACATTCTGAACAAATCCAGAAACGCAACCTCAACAAAACGAAAACAACAACAGATCCGGCACCATTAGTGAAATATTTAATGTAGTATAAATTATTTTATAATATTAATGAAATATTTAAATGTCATTTTTTCTATTAGTGAAAGACAATCAATTTTTGTTACATCTAGTACTCCTCTTAATTAAGGCACACATACTTTTAAGGACCAAATGAATTTGTGTTTAAAAAAACAATTTTTAAAATTTTAAAAGTATATACACAATTTCTAAAATAAAATTTTCATATATTTACACTTTATGGTGGAGCTATAATTATTTTCTGGGAAGAGCCATAATTTGTTTTTTGTAATACGAATATATATGTTTTGAATGAAATATACCATTTATCACTTGCACCGTAATAATTTGTTCATCTTAATTTCATTTGCAGGAGTTCAAATCTTGCATCTTGCAATTTTAGAGTATTTTTTTGTTTAAAATAGAATTAAAGTGGTAAAATGGACATCGCAAGGATGGAACTCGTGCCGTTCACAAAAAGGGTGAGTTTCACTACCATCGCAACACATGCACTATTTATCACTTGTAATGTAGTGGTCTGTTCATCTTAATTTTAGTTGTAAGACAAGAGTTTTGCTACCACCGCAACACATCGCACTATTTTAACGAATGACAAACACCGTCGACTTAAAAGGGAGGTATTTGTCACATAAAAGACTAAATATGGAAGGTCATGTTACAAATTAGAGGGGTGTGAGTGACATTTCAACAAATCTCAAGGGAGAAGAACAACATGGCGTTGATTTTGTTGAGTTCATATTACTTTTCCTCTTAATGAATTATAGCTTCTCTTTCTTAAATTGTTTTTTAGAAAATAGATATTTATTATCATTAGTATTTACTAGTAGTGCACTTGATTAAATTACTATTGTGAACTTATAGGAACGTATATCAATTATGCATACTAGCTTCTAGGCATAAAGAATAACATGTTGATCGATCATTCACACATCATACTTGAATTTGACATGACTTTCACCCGATTAGAGAGGTAATGTTAGAAGAAAGAGTGTTGAAAAGAGAGTGTTGTTAGCACTCATCAACCATGCTAAGAAACACTTAAAAGCTCTAACAAACTTGTTGCTTGTGATACAAGTAATTGATATTGGCTACAATTTGAATTAATCTCAATACACAACCTAATTTAATGTTGCCATGTAGCTATGAATCAAAATAGAAGCAATGCTTAGAATTGCTATGACAAAATGCATGCGGTTGGTGCTGATTGCCATGTTCTAATCTAAATCTCCGAAGCAATTGTTCTCTAGAGCAATTTCATATTAATAATGAAAGTGGCATATAATTTTTTTTTATAAAAGGAATATGATATATATAAATGAAAAAAATATACTTTTAGAAATAAACAGATGTTTTACTGCGTAAAAAAAAACTCATATTAATTAATAATTTTATTAATTTTCAAGCTAATAATGTTTAAGTTGTTTTTACAGTCAAAAATGATAAATGTTTTTCAATCGAATATTCTATAGCATTAGCACATTAAACGGTAACGTATCAATGCTTTAATTGAAGCTTTAAAACGGCTTTGACCATTTCATGTTGGAGAGAAAGCACCAGATTTTGGTCACAAGAATTCGGCATAATCATACGAAAACAAATATAGGAATTGATGAGAAAAAAATATTATTAAATAATTAATATATATTCTTAAATTTTTTTTTTATTTAACTAAATAATTAGGGAAGTTAGAATTTGAACTCCAAATATTCTACATTTATAGTGTATAGTTTAATCACTAAGTTACCAAACCTAAAAAATATACGTTATCATACACTACCAAAAAATATTTTATACAGTAGTAATATTGGACGATTTTCAGGGGCGTCTCCGAGTTTTTGGAGGCTCTGTGCAAAATATAAAAGTGGCCCTTTAATAAATTTTTTTAAATTATCGATTTAAATTGCATATAATTTTCTTAAAAAAATAACCATTCTCATTCTTGTAAACATATAAATTATCAATATTAAGAGCTAAAAAAAATCATCAATATAATTAAACCAATTGCATTAAATCATATAGGACAAAAAAAAATACCTCAAAAATAAAAGGACAAAAAATACAAAATAATTATCTTTGTATATAACGTCAAGAAGGAACATCCTAATCTAAGATTAAATTTTATGCAAAGATTAAAATGGACTAGAACTATATTTACGAGTATAGATAACTAATCTATTGATACTCATTTGATATTTTATGAACATTAACAATATATAACTATTATTTTAGGGCCTAAAAATTAATCTACTAATATACATCAGATATTTTATGGATATAAATAATATATAAGTAATATTATATGACCTCGAAATTTTGAGTTGAGGCCCTCAAAATTTGGAGGCCCGGTGTCGTCGCATATCTTGCACATGTGTGCGGGACGCCCCTCACGATTTTAAGCAATATAAATGAATGTTTAGCATGACCCAAAGAATAATTACCATTTTATGTGATAATTACTTTCTGGTAGGCTTTTACACAATCTAAAGTGCAATTATCACGAAGCTTTCTCTTCCCACCCACTTTATATCTTTTTTACCCCTCAATATTTCAATTTTACCCTTTGTTAAAAAGTTCGGAACGTGTTTTCCGAACTTTTCCTAGTGTAAATTCAACAAAAGTTTCAGAAAACACATTCCGAAGTTCGTATTCAAGGAAAAAAAAGTTCGGAAAACACGTTCACAATTTTTTAACCAAAGGAAAAATCGAAATATTGAGAGATGAAAAAGATATAGGGGAGGTGGGAATAGAAAGCTTCAATTATCACTTCATGCTCATGCTTGTGAGTTTTAATAAACCGACGATTAGTATAAGCCCAAACCAATCATATATATTTGGGTACATAAAAAAAAAAAAAAGAAGTAAAAAACCTTGTTGGGTTCGGAAAGAAAAAAGAAAATACAAATATTATACTCCCTCCGTTCCAAAATATAAGTCGTTTTGACCATATTACACAAATTAAGAAATGTAATCATTGTTGTATAGAAATGAGAAATTATGAGTAAGTTTACAAAATTGTCCTTCATTAATTGTATGGGAAATATAAATAAAAGAATTGAAAGAAGAGAGAGAAATAAAAAGTTAAGGGTATAATAGGAAAAATAGCATTAAATGCTTCATTGGAATTGTAAAGCGACATATATTTTGGAACAAATTTTTTCTCCAAAGCGACATATATTTTGGAACGGAGGGAGTATTAACAAAGATTTCTATACCACCACACTGATTCACACACCCTTACATAATTACTATAAATTGGACAAAAACATTCACGAATTTTATAGCCATAAATTACAAGCTACTAATGGAATGACAATTGGTTATTTGGTTTTAAGATATGTTTGGAATAAATAATTTAAAATGAATGAATTATATTGAGTGAGGTCAAATAGGTCTTAGAGTTTTGCGAGCTAAAATTTTAGAGAGACATATTTATTTGTCAAATATTTATTTTTTTAAAAAAATCACACTCTTTCAGATTTATCAATTAATATAAATGATCGACTCAAATAATTTAATTTATATATTAAATGAATGACCTACAAATATGTTTAACAAACAATAAATCATATTCTGTTCAAATAATACAAACATGAATATGAGAGCAAGGAACATATATCGATCCTTGCATTTTATTCATGTATTTTTATTTAATTATAACTATTACAATGATCAATATAGTTGCATATTAGATAAAATAAACAATAGACATAACATACAACTTCTAGTTGTTGTCGTACCAGAATTGTTTTTGAAGATTGTTCACTACATTATTGTCCACTTGAAAAGCTTTGGAGAGAACTTCTAAAGAGATTTTTGGATTAGATCCAAATACAGCATTAGCAATAGTAATGACGCCTGGATTCTGGCTGCTAAGTCCGGCAATGGCAACCGCATTTCCATACCCCACGTTCAATTGGAAGTGAATGAGACCGATTGGAAACACAAACACATCTCCCTTATTAAGTACTTTTGTAATGAGACGGTTTTGTGGGTTAGAAGTAACGAAACCAACATAGAGAGTACCCTCCAACACTATAAGAATCTCAGTGGCTCTAGGGTGAGTATGTGGAGGATTGAGTCCCCTCGGTGCAAAGTCAACACGAGCAAGAGATATTCCAAGAGTGTTTAAACCTAATATCTCATTAACAGCAGCTGGTGTCACTTTTGAACCAAGAGGATTTGACGTATTTCCTTCTTTCACTGAGAAAAAGAAGTCATCTGGTGTAGCAAGTTTTGGATCCTTGCAGAATTTTCCATTCACAAACACTGCAAAATAAATTCATTGAAAAAATCATGTGCTATTCTATGTACATATCAATTTTTCGGACCAAAAATTAAATCAATAGAATATACAGATCATAACCAATCGATTCGACCACAATTTTACCAGACAACTGAAAATAAATAAAAAACTTACCACCATCCTTGGTGTCATTGATAGCCACACAAAAGTCTTGTAGAGGGCTTGGATCAAAGGCAAAGGCACATGATGCTAAGGCCAAGAAGGCTGTGATAAACAAGTAAGTAGTCTTCATGTTTTCTAGAGCAATTCTATTTGTGTATTTTGCTTGTATATGTTTATGCAAGTGTGAGATATTTTGTAATGAAAACATAATGTCTATTTATAAGCTAATGACATTGAACAATTCCATAGTTTTACTTTCACAAGGGTATAAAGACTTAGTAAATCTTAATTGTTCATAGGAGTGTATTGTTTCTTTATTATTAGTTGAACATTAGATGAATCATTCTTTAACAACTACACATACACTCATTCTTCTTTCCAAGATCAAATTGACCCACACACACACATTTAATTTGTTAAATATATAAGTTCATACTTTCTGACATGGTCTTGTATATTATATATATATATATATATATATATATATATATATATATATATATATATATATATATAATATGTTAGACCATTCTTGTAAATTATATGTGCCCTACATGAATTAAGTATTCAAAGTTAGTTGTTTATTAACTTTTCTATTAAAAATATAAAATTTGGAAGGACAACAGGTGAAATATATCATGTTGGTTTAAATATAAACTATACGTATATGATGATTCAAATGGCAAAAACTTTTGGATTAATTTAAAAAAACTTTAAAAAATTACTTGAATAAGTCTTGGGCACTAACTATTAATTATTTTATTTCGGTGGACGAATTATACATTACATACCAACAAGAAGGAATTTTGAGTCAAAAAATAATAACTATTTGATCCTGAGTCATGAATGTGTCACTTCTCAAAAACTATAACATATAGTCTATGTTTGACCTCTGTTGAATACAAGTTCTTCACTTAGATAGACATATAAAAGTTCTAATCCGATTGATTAGGGATATTTTTTTTCTTTTATGTTCGGCTCATCAGAATTCAAAAAGAAGCTCCGTGAGTAAAGTTGTGGGGCAACATTAGTATGAGAAACCAGGCAGATAAATCTCAGCTCGCAGACCGCCTCCAAACAGTCAACACCGATGCATAAGTGGTTAACCAGATATGCAAAAACCTGCAAATCTCAACAGATTTGGACACCAACAAAGACTCAAAAAGAATCTTGTAAATCTCAACAAATTTAAAAAATGGTTAAAGAATCAGGTATTGTAGAAAAACCACTCCCACACGGCGTTAACCGCACATCGACGGCGCCAAATCCATACATCACCACGACATCACCTCACCACTACAACACCCTTCATCACTTCCAACCACCACCACAATCCCATCTCAGCTCAAACAACCACCAAACCGCCACTGCCATCAGAACGGCGTCGGCCCCCAAAACACCACCCTCACCCACAACATTCTGAACAAATCCAGAAACGCCACCTCAACAGATCCGGCACCATTAGTGAAATATTTAATGTAGTATAAGTTATTTTATAATATTAATGAAATATTTAATGTCATTTTTTCTATTAGTGAAAGACAATCAATTTTTGTTACATCTAGTACTCCTCTTAATTAAGGCACACATACTTTTAAGGACAAAATGAATTTGTGTTTAAAAAAACAATTTTTAAAATTTAAAGAGTATATACACAATTTCTAAAATAAAATTTTCATATATTTACACTTTCTGGCGGAGCTATAATTATTTTCTAGGAAGGGCCATAATTATTTTTTTTTTGTAATACGAATAAATATGTTTTGAATGAAATATACCATTTATCACTCGCACCGTAGTAATTTGTTCATCTTAATTTTATTTGCAAGATCAGAGTTCAAATCTTGCATTTTGCAATTTTAGAGTATTTTTTGTTTAAAATAGAATTAAAATGGTAAAATGGACATCGCAAGGATGGAACTCGCGCCGTTCACACAAAGGGCGAGTTTCACTACCACCGCAACACATGCACTATTTATCACTTGTAATGTAGTGGTTTGTTCATCTTAATTTTAGTTGTAAGACCAGAGTTTCGCTACCACCGAAACACATCGCACTATTTTAACGAATGACAAACACCGTCGACTTAAAAAGGAGCTATTTGTCACATAAAAGACTAAATATGGGAGGTCATGTTACAAATTAGAGGGGTGTGAGTGCCATTTCAACAAATCTCAAGTGAGAAGAACAACATGGCATTGATTTTGCTGAGTTCATATTACTTTTCCTCTTAATGAATTGTTGCTTCTCTTTCTTAAATTGTTTTTTAGAAAATACATATTTATCATTAGTATTTACTAGTAGTGCACTTGATTAAATTATTACTATTGTGAACTTATATGAACGTATACCAATTATGCATACTAGCTTCGTATTACGATGGCTCACAGCGCAATACGATAGCTTTGCGTGGAGATCACGTAGATTAAACGCACATGGTCAATTATAATTTTTAAACTGAAGCTGCTCATCGTGGCACGATGGACTTAGCGTGCTACGATGACTTGCAGAGGCCCATTACGAAAAGTATAAATAGAGCCTCCATAATTCATTATTTTTCATTCAGAAATAGAAGAACTTTCTATTCCTTTTGTAGAGAGGTTCGGAGGAGCTCCAAGGGCATAGTTTTCTCCCCTTACGGGAAAACTAACTCAGCAAGGTATGATTCTTTAGGCTTTTTATAGTTAGATTCTTGTAATTTAATTATGTAGTCTTTTGTAATAATTCCTTAGGTTGTGCTGGTGGAGAAGATGAACTCCCCGATGAATACTTGGGTCATGTAATTGAGTCAAAGTTATAATAAATCGTCTTTATAAATTATTATTTGTTATTTGTTTTCTTTCTTTAATATAGTTGGCCGGAATCTTGGCCGGATAAACGGTGACATCTTAGAATAAATAATTAGGGTTTACTTTAATCGTAGCACATTAGGATTCTCTCTATTATTTGTCCGGAACTAGTAATAAATAACACTAGGTTAAAGGAACGGCACAACAATCTTGAACTAGTTACGTCTTAATAATTAGAGGAAGAATCAGGAACTAGTTGTACAAACAATTAGAACTGAATAACCGTAACTAAGATCTTGGGGTATTGGATGGTCGATGGTCATAATGCATGTTTGTAAATAACTCTACCTAGTAATTTAGGGTATGTGACAAAGCGATGTTAGGCTCTCGTAGGTACCTTAGTTGCAAAAGTAGTGGGACTTTGCCTACATAAGGTAGCAGTAAGGTGCTATTAAATCAAGGATAGAATCGACGCCCGATAATAGTACGAATGACTATGTTATACACCGATTATGCCAAGTATGCGGGAGGGAGTAAGTTCAACCACCATACATATCATCTATGTTTCTGAATCAATTCTTTTATTTTTCTTGCAATGCATATCGCTCTTTTTTATAAAATTAAAACCCTTTTTCCAAAAACCAAAGCGAATGCAAAAACTCACGAACTAGAATAGCACTAGTGAAGGTTTGACACGATCTCTGTGGATGCGAACTCATTCTAGACACCTAGAGTGTGAATTATTGCTCGACGACAAACTGGTCCACTTGCCAGAACGTAGTCAAGCTTTTGGCGCCGTTGCCGGGGATTGTGTTCACAAAACTTTGTTAGAATTATTCTAGTTTGTCAAAAAATTTTAAAAATACAAAAAATTATAAATATCTTTTCCAATACTACTGATGGTATTCATTTGTTGTGCTTGATAACAGATATCCTGGAGTTTGAGTACTTCGACGAGCCAGAGAAAGAGCTAAGGAAAAGACTGAGAGCTCTAAAGCTAGCAGAATCCAGTAATCTCGAGAAAGAAGGAGAGCCTACCACCAAAGCCATGGGAGACGAACAAAGAATCACTATGGGAGATTCCTGCAAGAGGACTGACAATGATCAGATCTCACTGGGGTTCCAGCCGGCAAACCCAGCTAACTTTGATATCAAAGGTAACGTTCTTACAGGTTTGCGGGAGAACCAGTTCGACGGCAACACCAACAATGATCCTTGGGATCATTTGTTGAAGTTTTCAGAGACTTGTCAGATACAGAAGGTGCCGAAAAATGTCACAGAGGACCAGAAGAAGCTGCGGTTGTTTGCTTTTTCTCTTACAGATCCAGCAAAAGATTGACTTCAATGTTTGCCAAGGGGATCAATCACCACATGGAAGGAGCTTGAAGACAAGTTCCTTGAGAGGTTCTTTACTCACACTTTATTCCAGAAGCGGAAATCTGAGATCCTGAGTTTCAAACAGCATGAATCTGAAAACGCTGTGTGAAACTTATGAACGCTTTAAATTGCTCATGAGGAGGTGTCCTAACCACAACATTAGTGCTATGGAGCAGATGCAGATATTCACGGCAGGTATGAAAATGCAACATCGCATGATACTTGATGCCTCGGCTGGTGGGTCTATCAAAATTAAGACTTACTCAGAGACCAAGGATCTAGTTGAACAGATGTGCTAGAACGAATACAACATGAGTCATGACAGGAATGAGAAGACACCTGGAATCATCAAGGTGGACAAAGAAATTACTTACAAAGTAGAGATAGAGCTACTGAAGAGGCAACTTGCTGAGAAAGAGAAAGAAGTAAAAGAAACTAGTGTGAAACATATTTTTATCAAGAGAAGTGCTACCGTCAAACTCTCAAACACACTACATTCCTCACACTCTCTCTAATTGGGTCACATCATCATTTTATTTTAATAATTAACTTGTTAACCAGCTAATCAAGTTAGTGTTTTATTCTTCTTTTTATTTTTTATTTTTTTCTGGTTGCTCATTTACAAACAACACAGCAACCAGGATTTATGACCATGACCCTGCAACCTCTATTTTTCTGCACTGGTTCACCGCTCTTGGTATATCTATCGCTTGCTGATAGTGCTTCCCTTGGTGATGCGGCGATTATGATGCTCTGGGAATTTGACAACGGCGATGACGATGAGAGGTATAGACATACATAACTCGTCGGTCTTGATGGCATGGCGTAAGGCGGTGCCGCGGTGCGTGATGGGTCGATTGCATCTCTAGAAAAGGAGTGCAACAACAGAAATACGGCGTCGGGTGTTGTGGTGAACCATGATTGTACATGGCAGATCTAATTTCGAATGGGTGTAGTGAAAGAAAAGGTTTATGTTGGATTAAGGTTGTTCTGGTGTTTTAATATGGAAATATGAACAACAAATGTGACTTGAGTGGTTTGATGGAGGTAGATTGAGGGATGGGTGAAATGCTATGGTTTTAGCTATTAACAATGGAGAAGTGGTGGTTGGAAGTTGGATGGAGAAGACAGCCAAAAAAATAAAATCAGAAGTTAAAAAAATAAAAAAAATAAAAATTATACTAACCGGAAGAGAAGGTTGCCAAATAAAATGTTAAAAAAGTGGATGACGTGGCCCAATCAGAGAGAGTGTGAGAATTGGAGTGTGTTTAAGAGTTTAAAAAAGTGGATGACGCTAATTTTATTATAAAACAAATGTAACTAAATGGACACTATAAAAACTTGAATAATCAATTTTTAACAATATTTAATATTTAATTAAAATAGAAGAAAAAAAATAAAACAATAGAAAGAAAAAAAAAAAACCACTTAGGGTCCGTTTAGATTAATTTATTTTTGAGCTTATGCAAATAGCTTATGCAATTTTTAGGTATTATTATAATTTTATCAATGTATTTTATGATAAAATAACTTATAAAAATACAATTTTCACTAGTTTGAACTTATAAAATAACATAAAACATAATTTATATTGCATAGATTGTTTGTATAAGCTCAAAAATAAATTATTCCAATATTTTACGATAAGCTTATGCTGTTTCTATATTGCATAAGCTGTTTGTGCATCTTTTTTTCTAATATTTTGCAATTCTTCTCTCACACTCCAAGTATTTGTTCCTAAAGAGTTATGATTTGAGGATGATTCTTTTTATTTTTATTTTGTTGGCCTTATCTTCCTCTTTAAAAAAATGCTTTAAAGATATGATGTTGATGGTGGCTGGAGTTCACAAAGGGACTCTTTAACCAATCAATATAAGTGTAGTTACTATAAGATTTGAGTGTTTTTTCATTTTTACTTTTGTTAACGTCTCTAATTTAATTTTTGGATTTTTGTTCACCTTTTTTGATATTGAGGTTACTTTCTATTGGCTATTGATTCGTTCAAATCATGCTACTGCTTATTTGAAAGGTGAGTGTAGTTACAATTAGATTTGAGTGTTTTTTATTTCTTACTTTTGTTAACTTCTCCAATTTGGTTTTTTAATTTTTGTTCATCGTTACTTCCTATTGGCTATTGATTTGTTTAATCATGCTACTGCTTATTTAAATCAATGTCAAGAGTGATGTTATTTGTTGGATTGAGAATGATTGAATTTTTATAGGTTCTACGTACTCTTCTTTCAAGAGTACATAGATGGAGATACACGTAAGAGTCTATGAAGGCTTGACATAACCCACCAAAGTTTTAAAAAACATGTTCTATTAACCATAGTTTTCGAGGAGAACTTTCAACGTCCGACTGACCCAATTTTCATGATTTTTAAGATGGTTAATGACATAGACAATTACAGCATACATCCTCTGAATATTCGTCATTGTGACACTATTTTTATTGGTTGGAAAAGACCTCGAGAGGGGTGGATCAAGCTTAATTGTGATGGAGCCTTCAAGAATTCTTTGAGTCTAGTTAGTTGTGGTTGACTCTTTCGAAACTAGATGGTAGATGGATTAAAGGATATGTGCGAAAAATTGGAACCTATGACGCCCTTAATTTGCGCTGAGATATGGGGAATGTATTTGGGAATGGAGCTTGCTTGGAGACAAGGTTTCCATCATCTGCAAGTGGAAAGTTACTCAAAAATTTGGTCGACATAATCACAGGAAAAGTTAAAATCAATGGGAATCCTCTAACATTGGTGCGTCGCATACAAGACTTTTTAAAGTTGAATTGGCAAGTGCATTAGCTGGCTAATTTTAGCTTCTCTTTAGATTCTTTTAATATTCATGCTATAGAGACTCCTCCCAATGAAGTTTCAAGACTCTTTTTTGATGATTTTACCGGGACTTGCATGCCTAGGAATATTCGGTTGACTTTGTAGTTCTTTTTCAATTTGGGCATTAGCCCTCTTTAATTAAAAAAAAAAAAAAAAAAAAAAAAAAGAAAAACCTTTCAAATTTTTAAAGACAAAAAAGGTCCACATAGAGATTATATATATAAAAAGTAGATATGCGTATTATTATATGAGTAGAAATATAGATTTTGTAGAAATTATTTTAAAAAATAGACATGCATATTAATATATAAGTAGAAATATAGGTCCTCATAAAAATTACTATTCTCTTCATAAATATAAACCCTCTTGGAATTTTCATGAGTAGAAATTTTCGCGTTGAATATAAAAAAATAGACACGCGTATTACTATATGATTAGAAATATAGGTCCTTATACAAATTACTACTATAAAAAATAAGAAATATATGAAATAATATATAAAAAAAAACTCAAATCACTTAGTAAATGAGAAAATATATAAATGTTATAATGACTAAAATAGCCCACAAAATTGTGATGTGGCAATTTTTAAAATGAATAAATAAGGTTAAAAATGTACTTTCATTTGTATGTTCTTTTAATATGTTTAATATATATATAAGAAATTAAGGAATCTAAATATAGATCATGAGTACTAGAAGTACTCAAGCAAAATAAAAAATAAGAAAGAAGAACACCATAAAAGCTCTAAAACTCCCAAAAGGTAGAAATCACCACGACCACCCAGAGCAAGAGAGAGAGAGAGAGAGAGAGAGAGAGAGAGAGAGAGAGAGAGAGAGAGAGAGAGAGAGAGAGAGAGAGAGAGAGAGAGAGAGAGAGAGAGAGAGAGAGAGAGAGAGAGAGAGAGAGAGAGAGAGAGAGAGAGAGCTCATAAGGAACGCACCCTATGAGGAGACACTCAACCATAACTTAAAACAACCAGGCATCGCATCCTCACCCCAAGATCATGATTAACACAACGAAGATGATGAACTTTAGTATTTTTTTTTTTTAACAACGAAATGAGAAAGAAGCATGAAGAAAGCTTCAAAACAATTATATTTAATATGGAAACTTAGTTATACGTAGCTATTTATAGATGGCTTTGATCTAAGAAACTCTAAAATTGACTAATTAACTGACTCTTAACAAACTAAGAGAACTATTATAAGAGGCAATAACTTGTAGAACAAGTTATCTCAGGAAATTAACTAATTGTGTAATAGAATTAGTTTAGAGTTAAAGTGACACTACTATAAATATGACTTATTACTAAGAGTTTTATATCAATGGTTAATTGATCTGATATTGTGATTGGAAATTGTGAGCAACTCCAGTGGTAAAAAATGTAGCCGATATGCGAGAGTGTAATACTCAAATATCAATATATTCATGGTTCGTTTATTGCACTGGCCAACTTGGAGTGTTTCATGGCTTCAGCAAGCAACTTTCGTGAGTCCAAAGTTCTAACACAATTGTACATAATAATAGTATTCCGCTGCTTCTAGCATTTTTAGCCATTAATTTTTTTATGAGTTAATATCGTAAACAGTGACAAAAAAAACTTACGACCTTAAGGTTGTAGGTCGAATATGAGTTCTTCCATTGGAGACCAAATTAAAAGTAGGTTACTTTAAAATGATGTGGTAATATGGGCCCATTTAAAATATTAATATTGAGTTGTATCATTTGAGGTGCTCATTAATTCGCGTCACTATCAAAAGTGTATACTGTTTACTAAGAATATTGTTGATCTCTATATTGAAGGGAGTGTAATCTAGAGCGCCATTGCAAGTTTTTTATCAAAATTCCTTTTTGTATTAAGGAAACAAAATTATTAAATGATAGATATGTTAAATGTTTTCATATGATAAAAAAATATTTAATCTTATTTGCGTCAGCAGAACCCAGTCGGTATAGACATTGCGCTTAATATGCAGAACGCGGTTCAAATTCCGATACTCTCACTTATTCACTTTGAAAAAAAATTAAATTTTATTCACTACGCTCTGGCAGATAAAAAAAAACACACTATATTTCACTCAGGGTAGTTTACGGACCAGATTGGTATATAAAATTGCCCTTTAAATTAAAGTCCAAACCCTCCTTTCATCTCTAACCTCAGCAACGAAGACAGCAAAACGCAGCAGACAAATAAAAACTTAGGATCGAAAATTGCTAGGTTGTTGAAAGGGGCAAATTAGACAAATCCAATTAATTTGTTGGAAAATTAATTCTTATCAGATTTTCAATAGCTAAGATTTCGAACTTCTCTTAGAATTGATTTTGAAAGACCGAATTGATTTAAGAAATGAAAACTAAATATGTTAAAAAGGGGAGAAATCACTTTCAAAGCTAATGTTTATAGAGTGCAAATGTAAAACCAAACATGCCCTAAAATTTTAATTTATTTAAACATATGATAAAAACATATGTGCTAACACTTTGAAAAATTACAATCAATATCCTCCCCTGCAGCAACACAAACCATCATATTTGTTACAAAAGCCTCCCCTAGGAAACTCGTATTTATTTATACAAATATAACTACATACTTTATCGTTATTTGGACATGGCCCTTTTTCTGCGCAGTATGTAAAATATGTTGCTTCTCCTACAATCGATAAATATAATATTGTTAGAACAATAAATAATAAATATATATGTGTATATAGGTATAGAATAAATTTGATACCTGAAGGCAAAACAGAAACGATGCATAGAATTGCTATGAAAAAATACACATAGTTGATTCTTGCAGCCATGTTTAAAAGATGAATAAACGATATCTACATAAAGGAAGCTATTTATATTATTTTCTTTGGAAATTACTATATTAATTTGTTTTACTGCATTAAAATTTAATCGTTGACATTTTCAAAAAAAATCTCGGTATTAGTAATTTTCTTTATCTCTGGTTCTATATATAAGCAAAGTTCAATTTTTAAATTTATTGAAAAAGTAATGTATCAAGTTTGTATTATTGACTAGATACATTACTTTTTTAATGAATTATCTAAAAAGTTAAATTTTGCTTACATATAGAACTGGGGAAATATTTAGAATTTTTTGTATTGATGAAATATTTAACTTGTGCTACATGGAAATTAATTTTAAAAAAATGTTAGAAAATAATATAACTTAAATATCAAAAGAATAAGGAAAGCAGATCATAACTTAAAAATGTGAGAAAGTGGTCTTAACTTAAATATAAAAAAAATATGATTTCATAACTTAAAAAAAAGTGCTGCATGATAGTAAAAAAAAAGAAGATAAAATCTGGTAACGAAAAAGAAATTGAAGCAATAATGATTTTATGATCATGCAAAAAAACATTTATAAATATTTTATATTTTAGAATATTCTACATGGATATTAATTTTCTAAAAAAAAGTTTGAGTGTTCATGACAAAAATAATTACTCCGTTTGCATCATTGGCGTCACCCAATTTATTGTTTTCTTTTTGGACAAAACCCAATTTATTGTGACAAGGTCAACGTTTGCTACAATTTGAAATTTGCTTTTCGGGGCCATAGTGATATTTACAACACCACAAAAGCTCTAAATTGTCGGTTGATTCAGTGCTGATTGACACTCAATATGATAGGGAGAATTACGGTTCGATTTCTGCAACTACGATCGGAAGAGGGTTAGAACTATTTGATGCCAGAACTGATCCCCGAACCAGATTCAACTGGTGGTGAAAACCAAAAAAATTATTTTAAAGTTGATGACTTGTAGTATTTTGAAAAATATTTCTTAAATTTTCTCAATAATTAACTATCTTGTAAATAAAATAATTAATCATAATGTCTCGAATTAAAAATCTGGGATGTTACGGTGGGAGTTTAGGGGTACTCTAACTTGAGCAATTCTTTAATTGACACAAACACAAGAAAAATACATTTAGGCACACATACATACATAAAAAAAGTAAAAGTTAAATAAAATAGTCACATCAATAGTTATTAATTATTTTTTTTATTTTTTAATTTTTTGAAATCATATGTATATGCATCTAAATATATATGTGTCGGGGTTGTGCCAAAATTAGAATTTTCGCTCTAAATTTTTCTTAAAACAATGTATCGTTCATTTTAATTTAGGGATGAGAATGATTTCTCTCACTTTGGCATATGACCAGTATTTTGTCACATGATGTACCGACAATATATGTGTTCCCGCAAAATAAAACTATTTTACATTAATTAAAGAAAAATGCTAACTAGTGTCCCCGGGGCACTAGTTAAGGATACCAATTATAGTATCAAAACCTAGGAACTTGTGTAATAAATATATTTAAAATATGAATAATGTTGTTTTCGAGGCAAAAATTACTACTTTTGATTCCTTAACTAGTGCCCAAGGGACACTTGTTAGCATCACCCTTAATTAAAACATAAAACCATGTAACATAAAACCATGTAATTATTTTAAATTTTATTGATCGAATTCATAAATATAGTATTTAGACATAAACTTGTACAAAGAACTAGAGATGCATTTTTTATTTTTTATTTTTTTGGTGTACTAGAGATGCATTATCTTCCGCAACAACAACTGTCTTCTGCACAACTGGCATCCCATTTTCTCACAAAACCGAAGGCAGGCTTGTTTATCATTTCGACATTGTTGCTCCATCTGCAATCAATTGAAACAATTATTAAAAACACTTCAAACACAGCAGATTTCTATTTTAAAAAATAACACCATGTCTTTCTACTAAAATCATCGGTGAAGGTAACAAAGTACCTGTTTCCAGCATTTGATTGAGGGTTGATGGGTCCACGGATTTCAGAGTGAATGGGTTCAAGCTTAGCAGAAGCTCTCCAATTTGCTTGCACTACAAGAAATATGATTTTTGGCAACAAATTTTTTCGTTAAAAGTTGTTACAAGTCACTCGCGAAACAACCAAAGGTAATTTTGTCAGCGACTTGTAACAAAAAAAGTTGTTGCTAAAAATCATATTTCTTGTAGTGTTGTTTTGGGATCTTGTTTCTCTGTTGCTAGCCAACCAAGCAAACAGTGCATTTGTCTTGAGAGAATTTCAACTTTGGTAATCCCTTAACCATTTGTTTCTTCATCAAGGTCTCTAATCCCTTAGTACTGAGATGTGCATATCTATGATGCCAAAGTTTGCTTTGATCTGCAGTAGTTGTTTGAAAACAGGTGGGCAAAACTACACATGCTTTGATAATATACATCTTGTTGTGTAATTTCAGTGCTTATGATTAATCCCTTTTCATCATGATACATTTGACACATATTATTTTTAGAAAAAATGGTGAGATTTCTTTGTTGAAGTTGTCCAACACTCAGGAGATTGTTGCTCAATCCTGGTAAGTAATACACATCAGTGACAACATGAACTCTTCCACCAATGTTCAGTTTCACATTTCCTCTCCCCATTACTGCCATCTTGGAATCGTTTCCAAGTTTTACTGATTCTCTAAACTGATCATCAAAATCAAAGAACCAATCTTTGGTTCCCACCATGTGATTGTTGCATCCACTATCTATGTACCATAGATCTTCTTTGGAATCTTTGATAGTATCATTGTAAGCCATTAGAAGCATTTCTTCTTCTTGTTCAGCATAATTTGCATTTCCTTCCCACTCAGGACATTCATTGCGATAATGCCCAAGTTTATGACATTTGAAGCACTCAATATGCTTTTTGCTTTGTCTACCTCTGCCACC
Source organism: Trifolium fragiferum (assembly GCA_954870985.1). Classification (NCBI taxonomy): domain Eukaryota; kingdom Viridiplantae; phylum Streptophyta; class Magnoliopsida; order Fabales; family Fabaceae; genus Trifolium; species Trifolium fragiferum. The sequence goes on along the minus strand of OX940789.1, from coordinate 14,157,798 downwards.
CCCCCTTGAACTGCTTCTTCCTCTACCTCTGTCAGAGTTACTCATCTTGAGAGCTTGATCTTCACTATAGTCTTTCTGGCCCCTCATTCTCTGTTCATGAACTAAAAGACTACTTTGAAGCTCATCAATGGATAATGTTGTAACATCATTAGACTCTTCAATTAACACACAACATAGTTGAATTTAGCTGGCATTGATCTTAGAATTTTCTCTACAACCATCACTTGTTCAATTCTTTCACCATGAGAAGTCATTTTGTTGGCAATAGCAGGTGTTCTTAAGAAGTAAATCATTGACAGATTCTTCTTCTCCCATAACAAGAACTTCAAATTCACGCCTTAAAGATTGTAATTGAGCACGCTTCACCTTTGTGGAGCCTTGATACTTTCTCTTCACCGCATCCCATATATCCTTTGAAGTTTCACGCACCAAGATAGTTTCCAAGTTTGCTCGATCAATGGCTTGGAAAAGATAGTTTTTGACCTTCAAATTACGTAGCTTACTCTCCTCTACAACACGCCGTTGCTCTGTAGTAGCATTGGCTGGAGCAACTACAACTACAAGCTCGATCAAATTCTAATACTCCTTTGATCTAAGGAGGTTTTCCATCAGCATAGCCCATTGTTCATAGTAACCATCGAACTTTGGGATTGAAGGTTGAACGGATTGTGCGTTTTCCGCCATTGATTCCGACGAAAAAGCTTCAAGAACGGTGAAGAAACTAGGAGGAAAAACAAAAGAAAAAGAAAATAAAAAACTACTTGTGATAGGCTTCACCATGTTATGTAATAGGCCCAACATGAATTCTAGCCCAACAATTACAACCCTGTAATAAAATTATTTTTATTTTATTTGTGTTTATTTTGGATTTTTTTAAACATTTTGTGAAAAAGATAATTTTTCCCTTCAAAATGAAAAGCTTTTTTTGTTTAAATCATATATAAATCATGTGCAAAGTGAAATCAATAGAAAAAATTAAATTTTTATGATAATATTCAATTTATCTAAATCTTAAAATGCAACCATTTTTCAACAATTCTAAGAAAAAATATAAATTACCCAAAGATAAAAAGTTGCTTGATTCCTAAATTCAAAAACTAACTTTTAATTCATTAAAATATTTTAAAAAAGAATAATGGAGTTGTAAATATTTGTTAACATTTTTTTTAACAATCAAAAAATAATAAATTGTAATAGTACAAAAGGTATTTAACCGACACCCAAATGATAAGTACAGATATAGTACTATACTACATCCAATCAATACAAGTCTTACAATCTAATTGTTAACGTGTTATTTAGGGTGTGTTTGGTTCGGGATTTTTGGAGGGGAGGGGAGGAGAGGTGTTATTTTAAACTTTTTATGTTTTGTTCAATTTTTTAGAATGGGAGGTGAGGGGAGGGGAGGGATTCAAAACACATTTTAGGTCACTTTTTGCTTCCCCCAAATTGGGGGATTTGGAGGGGAGGAGAGGGAAGACAATATATGTTATTACAATCTTAATTATATCGACATAATTATCCTCATATTTATTTTAAAATACCAAAATCATCCTTATCTGTATTTTTTTATTTTGTTAACTTACTATTTTTTTTCAGGACTTTTGTCACGTCAGTATTTATCCAGACCACTTTCTAATTATTATTTTTTTATGCAGACCGCTTTCCAATTATTTTTTTCCAATTATTTTACGTTAGTTATATTGTTGCTATGCTTTTTTTTCATATTTATTTTCATATTTACGTTAGTTATGTTGCTATTTCCGTATAACTTTTTAATAATTTTGTCTTTAACTTTTTTGCTTATAGTGTTTATACATATATATTAAATAAACATTTTAAATTTTTGTGTATAGTTTCATTCTATAAATTATTTATCATCAATCAGTAAGTTTCAAATCATTTAAAAAAAAATTATATATTACCATTTGCTTCAAGTCTATTGAGTTTTTATATTTAATTATTTTATAAAGTGAATAAATTTAAAATTATGAGACTTTTATAAGATTATTATTAGAGATATAGTTAGTTGCTTTAGTTAGTAGTTAGTTAGTCTAGTTAGTTAGCCTATAAATAAGTTTTACACTAGTCATTTGTATCTAACTTTCTCATTTTATAATTTCACTGATTATCATCAATGTAAGAGTTTTTCTAGTTTTCTCTTTATTTTTTCATAAATGCCATGTTTTCTAACAATTATAAGGATAAAAATGTAATTTAGTTATATCATCCATCCAATCCCCTCATGAACCAAACATATTTACAATTAAAATGTGTTCCCTCCCCTCCCCTCCCCTCCCTTCTTGTGAACCAAACATATAAATAATTAAAAGAATCACCTCCCCTCCCCTTCCCTCCCCTCCCCTTCATTAAAATCCCTTCCATCCCCTCCTCCTTTTTGAACCAAAGAGACCCTTATAGTTCTTAACCGGAAGAAAACAAAACATTCATGAGTTTGGAAATGGAAGGTGTCCTTTTATATTTGAAGATTATAAATCACAAGATTTTATTTTGTAGTCAATTTAACATATAGAAACAAAATAGTGCTCCTATATACTCACTCCGTTCCTTTTTACTTGTCTTTTAGGGCTAAATTTAGCGTTTCTATTTAATTGTCCTTTTGGTATTTTACGGGTATGATTTGTCAATTATACCATTTGTCAATTGTTTTTATCTTTTTCAATAAAATCAATTAATGCTATATATTTGGAAAACTAAATTTTTTTATTTATTTTTAACATAACATATTAAATTTTGTTTTTTTAAACATAATATATTAAATTTATTGAAAAGAGAAAGTGTGTCAAAAAAAAAATTATTGATGAATTAAAACGAGGGTATAATAGGAAGATAAAGTGCAAATATACACTTCCTTAAGTTGGTGTTACTATTCTTTCGTTTCTTCGCCGGAATCTATGGCGGAAAATACACACTTTGTTCAACCAGCCATTCCTAAGTTCGATGGTTACTACGAACACTGGGCAATGTTGTTGGAGAATCTCCTCCGTTCAAAGGAGTTTTGGAGTTTGATTGAGACCGGCGTTGTTACAGCTCTGGCCAATGCCACGGCGGCGCAACGTCAAGCTGCAGAAGCTAGTAAATTGTGTGATTTGAAGGTAAAGAACTATCTTTTCCAATCAATTGATCGTTCCATCTTGGAAATGATCTTAGTTCGTGACACAGCAAGAGACATCTGGGAGGCAATGAGAAGGAAATACGAAGGCTCAACCAAGGTGAAGCGTGCTCTGTTACAGGCCTCTCCGGCGTGATTTTGAGGTTCTTGCGATGGGGGAGGAAGAATCGGTCAATGATTACTTTGCAAGAACCCTTGCCATTGCTAACAAGATGTCTTCTCATGGAGAGAGGGTGGAGCAAGTAATGGTGGTAGAGAAGATCTTGCGATCAATGACTGCAAAATTCAACTATGTTGTTTGCTCTATAGAAGAGTCAAACGATATCACTACCTTGACTGTTGATGAACTTCAAAGTAGCCTTCTTGTTCATGAGCAAAGAATGAAGGGGCAAAAGGAACAAACTGAAGATCAAGCTTTGAAAATGAGTAATTCAGGTAGAGGCAGAGGAAGAAGCAGATTTAGAGGTCGTGGGAGAGGTAGACAAAGTAAAGAACTTGTTGAATGTTTTAAGTGCCACAAGCTTGGTCACTATAGGAATGAGTGCCCTGATTGGGAAGGGAATGCAAACTATGCTGAGGTGAAGGAAGAAAAAAATGCTTCTGATGGCATATAATGATACTATGAATGAGTTCAAGGAGGAACTTTGGTATGTTGATAGTGGCTGCACTAACCACATGGTGGGTAATAAAGAATGGTTCTTTGAATTTGATGATACATTCAGAGAATCTGTGAAGTTAGGTAATGATTCCAAGATGGCTGTAATGGGTAGAGGAAATGTGAAATTGAACATAGGTGGCAGGGTTCATGTGATCACTAATGTGTATTATCTACCTGGATTAAGCAACAATCTGTTGAGTGTGGGACAACTTCAAGAGAAGCATCTTACCATAGTCTTTAAGAAAGATATGTGCCAGTTGTTCCATGATGAAAATGGATTGATTTTGACAACTGCAATGACCTCAAATAGAATGTACATCATTAGAGCTCATATGATCTTGCCCAAATGTCTCAACACATAAGTTGAAGATCTGAGTAGGCTGTGGCATCATAGATATGCACATCTCAGCAATAAGGGTTTGAAAACTCTTATGAAGAAACAAATGGTAAAAGGATTACCTCATATGAAAATTGATGAAGAGAAATGTGCTGATTGCTTGACAGGGAAGCAACAAAGGAATAATATTCCAAAGCAGTCAAATTAGAGAGCTTCAGTAAAGTTAGAGCTTGTTCACTCTGACATTTGTGGACCTATCACACCTGCTTCAAATGGTGGAAACAGGTACATTGTCACTTTTACTAATGACTTTAGCAGGAAAACCTGGTGTTATTACTTGAAAGAAAAATCTCCAGCATTTGATGTGTTTAAGAGATTTAAGTCTTTAGTTGAGAAGGACTATGGTTGCTCAATTCAATGCCTTAGAACTGATATGGGTGGTGAATTTACCTCAGCTGAATTCAATGATTTTTGTAGTTCTCAGGGCATTAAGAGGCAGCTAACTGCAGCATACACACCACAGCAAAATGGCGTAGCAAAGAGAAAGAATATAACCTTGTTGAATATGATTAGGAGTATGATATCAGCTAGGAATGTTCCCAAGAAGTTCTGGCCTGAAGCAGTCAATTGGGCCACTTATGTGATGAATAGGAGCCCTACACATGCTGTGAAGGATATCACACCTGAAGAAGCTTGGAGTGGGGTAAAGCCTTCAGTACATCATTTCAGAGTTTTTGGCTGCATAGCTCATGTGCACATTCCTGATGTTCAAAGGAAGAAACTGGATGACAAAAGCTTTAAGTGTGTATTGCTAGGGGTAAGTAATGAATCAAAGGCTTACAAGCTATACAACCCCATAGATAAAAAGATAGTTGTAAGCAGAGATGTTGTCTTTGAAGAAGGCAAAGGGTGGAGTTGGGATAAGAGAGAGCCAGAACCTATTAGAAGTGATAATACAGCAGACAGAGCTGTGGATAGTGACAATGAAGAGATTGAAGTTGAAAATGGAAATGAAGTAGCTGAGAATAACAATGATGTTGTCAATCCTCAAAATGGCAATAATGGAGATCATGAAGGATCAGTAGAGAGTTCTGAGTACAATAGTGAAACAGACTCAGATGACTTGGGCCCCAGAACAAGACAACCTCCAGGTTACTTAAGGGATTATGTGACTGATCTAGAGCAACAAGATGACCAAATGCAAAATCTGGCCATAGCTTTCTTTAGTTCCAATGAAGATCCTAGCACCTTTGAAGAAGCCTGCAAGTTGGATGTGTGGAACAAAGCCATGGAAGATGAGATTAGGTCTATAAAAGCTAATGACACCTAGGAGCTAACCTCTCTATCTCAGGGAGCAAAAGCTATTGGTGTGAAATGGGTTTATAAGATCAATGAGAAAGGAAAAATTGAGAAGCATAAGGCAAGACTGGTGGCAAAAGGGTACAGCCAAAAGTATGAGGTTGATTATAGAGAAGTGTTTGCTCCTGTGGCCAGATGGGATACCATTAGAAGTATTCTATCATTAGTAGCTTACAATGGTTGGTGTGTTTATCAGATAGATGTGAAGAGTGCATTCTTACATGGTGAGCTAACTGAAGAGATATACATTGAACAACCATTGGGATTTCATAAGGGCAGTACTGAGGAGGTTTACAGGTTAAAGAAAGTTTTATATGGCCTGAAACAGGCTCCTAGAGCCTGGTACAACAAAATTGAGGCTTACTTCTATGCAGAAAAGTTTGAAAAATGTGCATATGAGCCTACACTGTTTGTCAAACACAATGGGAATGACAAAATTCTCATTGTCAGCTTATATGTTGATGACCTCATATATGCTGGGAATGATGAAACATTGATTGAAGAGTTCAAGAGAACCATGAAGGAACAATTTGCCATGACAGATTTGGGGAAGATGAAATACTTCCTGGGAATTGAAGTTAGGCAGAATGATCAGGGGATTTTTATCTTTCAACACGAATATGCTACAGAAATTTCGAACAGGTTTGGAATGAGTGAGTGTAACAAAGTATGTAGTCCCATAGTTCCCGAGTGTAAGCTTGTCAAAGATGAAAAAGGAAGAGTCATAGATGCTAACCTGTACAAACAGATGATTGGATGCTTGATGTATTTGCTTGCTACTAGACCAGATTTAACCTACTCAATTTGCCTAACTGCAAGATATATGGAAAGGCCAACAGAAATGCATGTTGCTGCAGTAAAAAGAATTTTGAGATATGTGCAGGGAATTCTGATAGAATAATTTGAGTATGGCTCCATTGTTCTGTAGCTCTCGCTATGGCGGTAGATTGATCGCGAGGCGAGCACATGTTTGATGATTGTTTTTTTCTTTTCTCTGTTTTTTTGTATCTGGGTTCTTAGGCCATCTTAATTGAAAATTTCAAACAAAAGAAATTCTAAAAGATATTTTTTGATTATATTTTCTGATAAAACATTTTTGAAAATAGATGATTTCTCTATGATTCCTATTGTGATCGGAAATTTCTTAGAAACATTTTTATAAAGGACAAAACTTGGATACAGTTGCTTGTATCCTGTTCGAACTGTTCCCCACTAAAAAAGTAACACGTGGACAGGTTCATATATACCACATACTCTTTTTCGTACCAGAACACGACTTAACAATGCAAGACCAATTAATGAATGGATATAATTAGGGATGGCAATTTCACCCAAACCCGATAGACCCACCGAACCCAAACCCAAACCCAAGTCAACGGGTGAAACCCGAGTTGACTGAGTTTGGGTGTGGGTTCGGGTGGCACCCGAAATTATGGGTGTGGGTTTGGGTAGTACGAAACCCACACCCGAAACTCATACACCCGCCCGTTTATATGTTAAATTACCAAAATATTCTCTCTCTCTCTCTCTCTCTCTATATATATATATATAATGTGAAATTTTTTTTATATTGTGTTGTTATGTATTGTGGTTGTGAACAAAGTGTGTTAAACTATGTTATTACATTGGAAAAAAAGTGCGTTAAATTGTGATATTGTATTGCAAACTATGTTTTTACTTTTTTTAATGCAATTTGCATTTTATCAAATTTGAACGTGAGTTTGGGTTTGGATGAAAAAACTCGGAAATTTTAATTCTGCATGATCAAACTGTGGGTTTGGGTGAAAAAACCCAAAACCAATGGGTGTGGGCGTTGGTTTTGTTTTATCACCCAAATAGTTTTTGGGTTTGGGTTTGGGTGCACCCGAAATTATGGGTGTGGGTTTGGGGAGTATCAAACCCGCACCCGTGGGCACCCATTGCCATCCCTAGATATAATGGCGTAATACGGCGACATTTGTGGTTGGACTGCAGCGGTGCAATTTAGAGAGACAATAATCCTTAAATGATTTTGACAGTAAAAGAAAAAGATTTGGACTATTTATGGTGGCCGGAGGAATTCACGATTATATTTGATTTGGATTGGTGTTTGTCTTTTTCATGGTAGTTAATGGTCCAGCCTTGGAAAAGTGTTTCTCAATGAATCACAGAGGATTAGTGGCTATTACTAGGGGTGTGCAAAATATCTGGTTAGAAGGCCCAAACCTATAACCGGATCCAAATCCGTTTTAAAAAATACGGATTTTGTTATATGGTTATTAACCAAACCATTTCCATCTGGTCGGTTATCCATCCAAATTAAATTTTTGGATTTGGTTTAAATTGGTTATTATATCCTTTTCAAATTTATTTTTGTCAAAAAAAAAAAAACAAACAAATATCCTTTTCAAATTTGTTTTTGTCAAAAAATAACAAACAAATATCCTTTTTTTTTGTGACAAAAAAACAAATATTTTTTTATTAAAATTAATTCACGCACAAACCATCATCACGTGCGTGTGATCTATGCAATTGTTATTTGCGTTGAACCCTAAATCTCAAATCTACAATAATCTCTCGAATTGAACGCTAATTGACGATATTCTCTTCCAATCGAACCACACATATTCTCTCCAATTGCTTTCAACCGCTCTTTGAAAAAAAGAAATTTAGAATAAGGAATGTGAATGGTCTTCTTCACATGTTTTGTTTTCATCTCTTTCAAACACATATCTGAAGCAATTTGGCTTGAAGCCGATTATTATTGCAAAGAATTAAAAAAGAAAAGTGTATTTTTTTTACGGTTTTTAATATGTTTTTCATCTGAAAAAAAAAAAAAAAAAAAACTGACCAAATTAAATGTTTATTAATCCAATTTTAAAAATAACCAGTATAAAACCAGATTTAAAAATTAACCGCTTTTAAACCGGTTTTATAAAAATATCAGGTTATGTATCCATATCCAAACTTATAACCGGTTTATAAAAAATAATGGTTATGGTCATGTATCCAAATCCATATATTTGGTTTTGGTTTGGATACGATTTGGTTTGGTAAAATAACCGACCATGCACACCCCTAGCTATTACAGTCATGGTAAAGTGATTTGAAGCATCCTCTTTTATGAAGTCCAGATACTTCAAAAATGGCGAAGTATCGTGTTCGATACGTGTCCGATACCGATACTCGTCTGATACTTTTCGATACTCGTATCAGAGAGTATCAGACAATTAAAATTATTTTTTTAAAATATAATTACTGATACGTGTTGGATACTTCTCCGATACACATATCAGAGAAGTATCGAGAAAATAATTTATTTTTTTTTTTATGATAGAAATAGAGATGAGACCGGTACAATTTGTGTTTCCTCTTAAATAGTGAATATTAAAGTATGGTGTTCTTTATGAATTGACAATCATGTGTTTTTTGGATGGTACCGATGATGTTTTGTTTTTTGGATAATACTCATCCGTTCCAAAATATAAATCGTCTTGAGAAAAAAATTTATTCTAAAATATAAGTCGTTTTACATTACCAATAAAGTATTTATTGATCTTTTTTCTATTATACCCTTAATTATTTATTTCTCTTTCTTCTTTCAATTCTTCAATTTATCTTTTCAACACAATTAATGAAGTACAATTTTATAAACTAACTCATAATTTATCTTTTTCATACAACATTAATTACATTTTTTAATTTGTATAATACGGTGTCAAAATGATTTATATTTTAAAACAAATGGAGTAATAATGATTCTTTTTGAGTAATACTTAATTAACTTGGATATGTAATTGTCACTTGTCGTATCAGAAATTTTAAAAAAAATTTCATATCGTCATATCAGTATCGTATAGTATCGGTATCGTGTCACGTATCCGGGCTTATGTTAACAAATCATATTTATATTTGTGGCTAGTAAAGAATGGGTCTCCTTCTGTACCGAAAATTAAAAAAAAAGAATTGGTCTCCTTTATATATTTCATGATTAGCAAGCTACAGTAGGATCGAAGAGAAACGAAAACATCAACAAACAACATGGCGAGCGTGCCTTCTTCACCTCGACGCACCGCTCTCTCTGTCGCCGAATCGGCAAACGCCACCTGTCAGTCCCCAAAGAAGGAGGTGACTTACTTCACCTTTCTCTCGCTTCTTCATTCTTCTTCTTCTCTCTCCTGTTCTTTGCTGATGATTTATAGGGTTTTTACAGGTAAAGGTGGAAGGTGGTGCTATCAAAAATGGGGTTTTCTTTCCTGATGAAACAAAACCTGACCTTAACGATGGACTTGAGTAAGTTCCTTTTATCAATGTTTCATAGAGATATTGAACTGAAAATGTTATTTATTTATTTATGTATGTATCAAGAAGCTGTTAAAAATTCCAAGTTTCTTAATTTGTCGTGATTTCCCTTTCAGAAACATATTATTATTATTATGTTGTTTTGTAAGTAATGATATGGTTATACTTTGTTAATTTATTTTCAAGTGATGATTTAGAATTAGAAAGATGCCATTGAAAAAAATAATAATTTAGAATTAGAAAGATAATTATTATTATTTTTTTGAATCAGAAAGATAATTATTGGTATGCCTCAAATCACACAATTTTGATGGATCTGCATCTTTTAGGTCTTTTTTAACTTAAAATTAGGTTATGTGATTTGGTATTAATTGGTTGTTCTATAAAAGAGTAATAACTGCTATTTGTTTGGGGATGGGATTAAACATGTGTTTGGTTTTGCATGAGACACCAAATTCATGTCCAGCCATGTTTCTGCCGCGGTTTCTCGGGAACTACGAAGCCAAGTTTCTACTTGGATGTGAAAATTTCTGTGATTGGGAGCTACAAAGCCAAGTTTCTATTTTCTACTTGGATGTGAAAATTTTCTGTGATTTTAAATAAACTTTATTACACACTAGTGATTATTCAAATTTTCTGTGATTTTAAATAAACTATTTTTTGTTGACACTGATTTTAAATAAACTTTATTAACCAATTCTCTTGTATTTAGGGAGTTTGTTCCATATTATTAGGGAGCTAGTTACAGGGATGTAATGTAAAACCCTGTTGTTACTCCACACTCTTAGTGTGGTTTTCTCTCTAGATACTCCCTCTGTCTCAGAAAATAAATCTTATTTGGATTGTGCACGGTTCTTAAGAAAATGATTAGTTGGGTTGATTTTAATGGTAAAATTAGTATCATTTACTAAAACATCCCTATTAGTTCTAGTAAGTAGAGTAATTACGTGGAGTGAAAGTCTTTAAATAAGGGTATATTAGTGGAAAATAAGAAATGTTGTATTGGTATTCTAAAGTGACAATTATTTTGAGACAAATAAAAAGTAGAAATGATAATTTTTTATGAGACGGAGGGAGTATATAACAAAATCCCTTGTGTAATGATACTCCGCACTCTTACTGGTAAATTTCCGGCTTCTTACAGGCAAGTAGCCTTTTGTATGCAGTATGCACAGTATGGCCTCCACGCTTAATGGTAAATTTCCGGTTTCTTTCATTTAATTTCCATCTAGGATTAACTACAGTCACTGTTTTCCTATTTTGACTGCAGTTGAACAAATCATATATCCAAGGATTTAAAAAACACTCCGATACCGCAATTTGGGCTGTTACCGTTTTCACTCGTTTTAACGGTGAGAAAGATAATCACTGCCAAAATGCCATTACAATGGCGACAACACACCGTTACAGCCGCAAAAAACAGAATAGAATTCATAAAGTAGAAATAGGAAATCTCGATTTTAACTTTTAAATACAACTTCATTGCTTGCTACCTCCTTCATTCTGTAGATCTAGATCTCCTTCTCCAGGTGACTCTCACCCTTTTAGTTTGGGTGTTGTGTTTGTGTCATGTGTAAGAGAGATGAGATTTTAGAGAAAAAAACTCGGAACTTTGAATTGTGTCTGTTCTGTGTTGGTGAATCATGTGGGCAATGGAAGAAGAAACTAGAAACAGTGGAGTGAGTGAGAAAGAGTGACTCAGTGAGTGGAGAGATCAAATAAGTAATTATGTATTTATTATATATTATATGAAAATATAAATAATGTTAATAATATTTGTGCATCGTTGTGATAAATTAAACACTGCGACGACCGTAATTTGTGATAGAAAATCCGTAACAGTCGAAATCGCAGAAACCTTAACGGGACCGCCACCGATATTTAAAACCTTGATCCTATCCGTATCAATAATTAAACACACACTATTCTGCCATTTCATTCATTAAACTAAGGTGAAGCTATACTCTGCCCTAGAGAATCAAACTATTCCACCATCTCTCTCTTCATTGATATCACCAACTTCCGAGAAAAGAATCCTGTGGGTTTCACACAATCCCCAACAGACAGAAGGTTGTCTCTTAACCTTATCCTTTTCAATCCCTACTGGAATTGACCAAGGTTGTGATTAACCTCTTACATGCTCGCAATTGTTTCTTATCGCTTTTTATCCTAATGCTAGGTTTTTCAAATTATTTTTTCAGTTTGTTTTCATTGTAATTCCCTCTGTGGTTTATCTCTTAAGTTACAAAAAAGGAAGAAGCGAAGCTTGCACAATTCCTCCCTGATAGCAAGTGCGATCAATTTCTTAAATGAAATGATCTAATATAACATGTTTGATTATTTGAATGGTGAGATTTTCTCAACTGCAGTTATAGGAAGAATTTATTTACAATAGTAAATCTGAATCCTTGGATATGCAATATGGAAGATGTATTTCTTCTTATAGAGGATCATGTATATTTCCAAAACACACGCCTGTGAGATGTCCCCGCACTGTTGTACCCTCCAAATTACGCCAAATAACTGATATGCTGCGGCTCAGTACATAATTGGTAGCAAGATACGAGAAATTGTCAACCGTGTGAGAATAAATGGTATAAGATAAGACCTTGAAGCCACTTTTTCAGATATTGATGATGTCCCAAAGTGCAACCCTTTGTTGGAACTGTCACTGGTATATACAGCAGAAAATAGTTCATGCACACAATGAATTTCTTTATCTTTGTTGAATGGAAATCTTATTGAAAACCATCATTCTTATTTTAACAATTTGAAAAGGCAATCTGGTGCTATAAAGCTCTTGTCACAGCAAGATTGAAGGAAGGATCCGACCCATCCCTTTAATATTAATTTAAAGCATAAAACTGCATGATATTAGTTTTGTGACCATACCGGTGTGCCTTTTCTTGTGGTTGTAACTTAGTCATGGTGCATATTGGATGATAACATAATTGCTAATTTAGTTTTTCTTCATTGATTGTTTGTTTGTAGACAATAACCACAAATGTTAATTTCTTGGTTATATGTTCTAATTCCACCAAAATAGCCAAGGAAAACTAGTGCCCTTTCAGTGTGTCATGGTGCACGGAGTAAAATCTCACACGGATTTCTTTAGCTGAATTCAATTGTTCTTCTGATCTTAGTCATGTTACTTTGTTGTTAGGTACAAGTGAATAGTTTGTCCAATATAAACAATCAAATTTCTCTTATCTCATTTTCTGCAATTGTTGGATTTAATTCTTTTTCCTTTTTATTTTTATGGCATTAAAAATATGTGCCTTGTATTTTAATAGATTGGAAATTTAATTTAAATATTTAAATTTTTGCGGGAAGTATTCTTGGCTGCAAATTATTTCTCCAGATTAAGATGATTTACCATTTTATTCTTCTTACAGTCACCTGGACAGCCCACAGTGCATTGAGAGGTTCACAAAATATGAGAATGAATACACCCATCGTTTGTTGGCCAAATATTTCTCTGGCAAAAGCCTTAATGGAGGTACGCAACAATAGCCTTTTAAATAGATACACAATACAGAGAATTCTATACACAATATAAATGCCTACTTTACGTGCTAGATTTGTCATGGGTATGATAGATTCCTTAATTTAACGATGAAGAGATCAAAGAGAAAGTTCTTAGAAGGGTGCAATTTGGGGAGTTATGGAAGCTTTTGAAGTGTAAAGAAGCTATTATTTTTCAAATATTAATATCGAGTTGGCTTTGTGAAAGGGATGCAAATTCTATGTTTTTTCGTGGATGTGTGAAAGCAAGAGCTAAGAAAAACTATTGTAGCTCTTAAAGTGAGAGATAGTTGGAACCAAAGATCAGTTCAGATTAGAGAGGTAGTGGAAGTGTTTTTTGACAGTCATGTGTCGACTACTGGGAGCATCCAAAGTTGGATGGGGTGGATTTTCTGAGGCTTTCAGCATTAGAGAACTAATATTTAACATCTCCATTCTCTTTGTCAGAGATTGAAATGGTGGTCAAGAAGTGTGGTGGTAATAAGAGTTTGAGTCCAAATGGTTTTAATTTTGCTTTTGTGAAGGTTTTTTGGAACCTTTTGAAAGATGAGGTTTGGATTATGTTTGATCAATTCTTTGGTAATGAGTTCCTTCTAAAGAGCTTGTTGTATTATACGACGTTGATTCCATAGGTTATTTCCCCTTTTTCTTTGGTTGATTTTCGTTCAATATCCCTTATGGGGTGTTTGTATAAGTTAATAGCTAAGGGGCTAGCAGGGAGGTTGTCTAGGGTAATGGGTTCGATCATATCTACATCCCAATTGGCTTTTTTCGAAAGCCGGAGTCTAGTAGATGGGGTCATGGTTGTGAACGAGGTCATCAATATGGCAAAGAAAATAGGTCTGGAGTGTCTTGTTTTAAAAGTGGACTTTGAGAAAGCTTGTGACTTGGTGCATTAGGGTTTTCAAGAGTATATGGTTGGAAGATTTGGTTTTAATAGCAAATGGATTGTGTGATGAGGGTGCGTATGTTCATGGGAATATGTCGATCCTTGTGATTGGTAACCCAACGAAGGAAATTAGTATTCAAGGAGGATTAAGACAAGAAGATCCTTTGGCACCCTAAGGAAATTTTTGTTTTTGTTAGCTGCTCAGGGGTTTAGTGGGTTGACGAGAAATGTGGTGGCTTGGCTTGCACGTTCCTTAATTGTAGGGAACGGTTGGTTCCTTTAAAATATCTTTGTCTTCCAGTAGGAGCGAATCCTAGATAGCTTTCTACGTGTGAACCAATATTAGATCAGCTTAGGCGTATATTGAATATGTGGAGAAACAAACATAGTAGTCTTGGAGGTGGGATTGTGTTGATCATAGTGGTTTTAAACTCTATTCTTATTTTTAATATCTCCTTATTAAAGATGTTGGTTTGTGTGGAAGAAAATTGTGCGTATTCATAGAGTTTTATTTATTAGGGGGACGGGAGTAGATATATGGATTATGTGAGGTGGAGTATCAACCGATTAGGAAGGGTCTTTGGTTGATTGGGCATATAACTCTTTGGCTTATTTGGAAATCTAGAAGTGATATTATTTTGGCTAATGGAGTGAAGGATTATATGGAGCTGGTGGGTGAGATAAAGGCTTTTTCTTGGAGATAGGGTTTGAGCAGATTAAAACTGTCTCCGTGTCTTTTCAATGGGTGGTCGTGGAATCCCTGCCTTTGTTTGGAAAGGTAGGGATTGTGCTGCCGTTGTTTCTTTATCTGCTGTGGCGTTTTTCAGTTTTGGAATTTAGCTGTGTGCTGTCTGGCCTGGGAGTTCATTTATATGTTGGTGTTGGTTTTTCTCTTCCTGTCGGCAGTGTTTTTGTTTTAATTATTTTTGTGGATACTGTTTTCCTCGGTTTGTTGTTTTGTTTCAGGTAGCCCTTTTTGGATCTTGTTTTTGGTTTGTATCAGAGTTGGTTGTAATCATTTTTCTGGTTTTTTGGTGTGATGGGGTAGTGTTTAGTGTCTTTTAGTTTGTTGTGTTGTTGATTTGCCTGGTGGGTGTGTTAGTTTTGGGGGTTCTTGGGGTTGACTACTCCTTTTGTTCTTCAGGGCTTGTGTGTGTGTTTGTATCTGTTCATCTTTGTGGCATCCTATGTACATCTTGTTCCTGGGTTTTGCTTGTTTAATAAATTTGTTGTTTCAAAGGAAAAAAATTCTAGGAAATTGTACAATTTAGAAAATATTGACAGATTTACTTAATTCTAGCAAACTATTTTTGCATTGCTTTGTAATTACCCTATATGTTACTTACAATTCTGCATTGCATAGACTCTATTTCACTTCTCTTGTGCTTGTTCATAATGAACCCCTATTCAAGTAACGCATTCATGTTTTCAAAATATCAAAGTGAATATGAAGTGGAGGTTGACACAAATGTCGTTAATGTAATCTTACACCAATTTCATGTTGTTTGTTATATGCTAATAACAGCTCTACTCATAATTCTTAGAATTCATTAGATAAGTGTTTGTAATTGTACTAATGTTTATAATAACTTCATTCTTTGTTTCTTGCCAATTTTACAATGACCTTAAATCCATATATATATATATATATATATCTTAAGAAAAAAAAAACCTTGCTTGATAGTACGTATCATTTTTCTTTGCAGGCACCAGTTTTTATGAGGAAACAACAATAGACGGTGAAATTGTGAAGTCAAGCAGGTAATCATGAGAAATTAATTATTTTGCATTTGATGAAAATTATGAGAAGAATATAAATAAGAAAACTAATTACTCCAAAATTATTTATTTATTTATTATTATTATTATTTTTTTTTTGTCTTAGATGAAGTGGTAATCCACTGAAATTAAACTCACGTAATTGTGAGATTCTGAGTTCAAACTCGAGTCATGACGTCCGGCCTAATAATTTCGGCAATTTTTGTCAGTTGAGCTAGGACTTATGGGACAAAATTCTTTAATTTACTTTCACTAAACTTCATCAATTTACTAAAATTATAGGTTTATTGGTCATTTTGCTTTTAAATTTTTTAAGATTCCAAAATTAGCTTTTAATTAATTTGAATTTTGAATTATGTGAAACATTTAATTTAATTATGACCCTATGACGGCAACAATTCCTATTATTGAAATCCAATTCTCCCAAGAAACTAAAACAAAAGGTCATGTTGGTTTTGGAAAGGAGTATTGAATCTGCATGGGAATACAGAATAACCTAGCACAATAGTAAATAACTTATTAACATTCTTGAAACTAATCCATGCTATGACATGTTTGTGTAGGGTGCCTTGTTTCCGGTTATATGCTGATCCTGTCGTAGGTTTTGAAGAGCAATGCATCAATAGATCATCCTCACCAGCAGAAACAGAAGCTAACACCCCTAATGGGAAACACACAGTGCCGATGTTTGCATGGTGAAGCACCAATGCATATGTATCTTAAAAAATTTAAAGTGAAATGGTGCATCCTGCAAAAAAAAGTGTAGCGAGAGCATCGTGAAGCGACGTGGCCCTGCAACATACCTATCTTACTTATCTTTATCTTTAGTAGACTTTGATCTGTACGTTGCATGAGTGTTGCAGAGTGATAAAATAGCATAGAGAAAAATATCAAAATATCGATATACGATTTTAAAATATAAAAATAAATTATTTATAAACTTTAAAATCACAGCAAAATAGCATAGCAAAGAGAGGAAATTGTATATACAACAACATAGAGAAAAATTTAAAAATGTAGTGAGTGAGAGCGAGAAGAGAAAAATGGATGAAAGAATCAGAAACTGCGTATAATGATAGAGAAACAATAGAGAGATGCCTTATTTTTAGGCATAATATTTTATTGTGCTATTTTTTAGGTGAGCATTTAAGGATGTATTATTTTCAATGCATAATGAAGGTCAATTCAAAATTCAAATTGAGGAATTATAAAAAAATCCAAATTAAAAAAGAAATTAATAAGTGGCGGGTCATAGTGATTAATATGTGGTTGGGTGGTCATTAATAGAGCTATTAGGAGTGAAAAATTAGGTTAAGTGATTGCTTAATTAGGGTTTTAAAATGTGCAAAATCTTACTTTTATTATAATTAAAATTAAGATAAGATTAAGATTATATTAAGTATGAATAAGCAACTACTTAAAAAACTCCTTAACCCAAATTGCTTATGCTAAATGGAGGGAAAATCGCATTAAATGAATGATTTGCAGCATAACTAATTGCATTAATTCACACCCACCTAATTATGAGATTTCACAAGAGAGACATTCTTAGGCACAATAATTTAGACACAATGTTTAGGCACACACACATCAATTAAAAAAATTAAAATAAAAATAAAATAGTCACATCAATTAATATTATTTTAATCATTTTCTCTTTAAATTTTATTTGTTTATATGTGTGTGCCCAACACATTAAATTTATAGTTGTGTCTATATTAGACTTTCTCTTCCCAAGAAACCTATTACAATTATTAAAAAGGCAGCATGCTTATTCACCTCCAAATAAAAAGGCGCAGTATTTATATGTCACTCATATTACCAATGCATTTTGTTTTTTAAAAAGGCAATCACATTACCACATTACATTATGATCCAAATATAGTTTTTTGTTTGTTGTTCTTATAAATTCTTAGTTTGTGAGTGATTATTAATATGGTTTATGTGGTTGATTGGATTTGACAGATTCTGTGGTAAGTGTTTTCCAAAGCATCATACATGATTTGTACATTTCAAGTGTAAAGTATTTGCCATTTACATATTTTTTGAGAAACAACAACCTTGGAGAAACCCTTAATCATCGGTATAATGATTTGTACATTTCAAACTTGAATCAATCATGCATGAAGAGAAATTCTATTATAGGCACAACCCTAAATCTATAATATTTGGGCACACACACATCAAAAAGAAAAAATTAAAGATAAATAAATATGTCACATCAACTATAATTAATTAATTCTTTTATATTTAAATTTTTTAAAAGTATGTGAGTGTGCCCAAATGACAAGTGTTGGGGTTGTGCCCAACCAAGTCTTCCTCCATACATGACAAGGGCAAATGTTATTATGCATAAGCCTGATATTTATGCACGGTGCATAAGTCAATATCCACCCTCAGATCCAAACAACACGTGTAATAATCATTACTGAAAAACTTTGTATTTTTGTTTGCTCAATTTCGGCCACATTTTATATGCGATTCGATCATCGATTTCGAAAACTAATACCTAATTCATTCATAAAATCGAACGACGATCAAACCGGTATAAAGAACGTCGAGTTTCATTGATTATTGAGAGAGAACGAACCGGGTCGACAAACCGGGTCGTCGCGACCCGTTTCTGCAGAAAATGGGTGAGGAAGATTATGAACAGTGACGCGCCTCCACGCCCACTCTCACTGGCGGCGCGTGGGGGCGCGTGCGGTGCCTAGGGGACTCCAAATTATTTTATTTTTTTTACAAAATAATAGGAAATAATTTTCTGGGAATTTTGGGACCAGTTAGGTATTTTTCTGAGACCTGGAACTATTTTTAGTTAATTAAATGAGGTAAATATGCTTTTATAAATATCAGATATTAATAAAATTTTCCCAAAATTTTATTTAGGGTATTTTGAATTATTTGGAACGGTTGGGGATACCTCACTCTCTCTGGTTTTATATCGTGTTAAAAATTTAAATTTATGACCATTATTATAGTTAAATGAGCATTAGTGCCAATATGTTATACACTGAAACCATTTGTATAGTTAAATGGTTTCATACTATTATACACTGAAACCATTAGTCTAATTAAAAGGTTTCATAGCGTTATATACTGAAATAATTATTCTAGTTAAATGGTTTCATTGCGTTATACACTGAAACCATTAATCTTTTTATTTGGTTTCAAGATGTTATACACTGAAATCATTTTTCTAGTTAAATGGTTTCATACTATTATACACTTATACCATTATTCTAGTTAAATGGTTTCATAGCGTTATACACTGAAACCATTAGTCTTGTTATTTTGTTTCAAGATGTTATATACTGAAACCATAAGTCTAACTAAATGGTTTCATGACGTTATACACTGAAACCATTATTCTAGTTAAATGGTTTCATAGCGTTATACACTGAAACCATTAGTCTTGTTATTTGGTTTCAAGATGTTATACACTGAAACCATTAGTCTAGCTAAATGGTTTCATGGCGTTATACACTGAAACCATTATTTTGGATAAATGGTTTCATATGGGCATTAGTGTCAATATGTTATACACTGAAACCATTGTTATTAAGTAAAACATCACATAACCATTTTACAAAACCATGCTACATAAAGCAAAAAATCATATAAAGCAATTAGGGTTAGTTTAGTTGAGAAAAATTTGGATAGTATGCATGAGATATTGGATTCGATCATTTTTTTATTGTAAATAAAAAAATCCATATATATATATATATATGTAATTAATGTATGAAATTTTATTCATGTTGTGATTATGATTGATAAAACTTAAAATTAAATTGTATGTTTGACAAGTATGCTTTATATATACATGAACCATTAGTTATTATGTTGGGCTTCGAGGGGGTGTATGACGAAAATTAATTAAAAATTGATTCTTATAATATATACTTCAAAGGAACAAAAATTATTATTCAATTGGAAACGGGGGGCGCGTTAGAAATTAGGGTGGGGGTGCGCTAGAAGTTTGGAGGAGGGAAAAAAATTGGGGGGCGCGCTAAAAATTTGGGGAGGAAAAAAAATTGGGGGGCTCACAAGAAAATCTAGGGAGAAAATGAGAAAAAACTGGGGGGTGCGCTAAGCAAATGGGGGGTGCGCAAGTAATAGGGTAGTATATGGGGGGAACGCGAAGTAACTATGGGGGTGCACTAAGCAACTGTAAGAGTGATTATTTTAAGGTGGACTTTGAGTGGAGTGTATAACAAAATGAGAAGAATGCAAATAGGAAGTTTATGCACCATAACCAAACCCCATGACAAGCTGCTAATATATAGTCACTAACTTAGCTCCGGCCAAGATCATCTTTATGTACCTTCATCTATCATTCTTAAATTTGATACTAACTTCACTTTTTTTCTTCTTCTTTCAATAACATGTCCTTTAAATTTCAATCCTATAAGTGATGAGTTTGGTGAGATAATACTAACATTGGCAAAGTCTACATGTGTAGAAAATATCACATGGTTGCAAGTTGCAACGTTCATCTATCTAATGCAAGTGTTGATATTGTTTATATTTAATTTTGTTTACTGAATGTGATATGCTGATTATAATGAGTAAGGCATAACTTTCATACACTATAAATTTAAGTTTGTTTACTAAAAAATATAAAACAAGATGTATAGAAAATGTCATAAGATTAAATCTAGCGCAAATCATTTTTCCATATGAATAAAGTAATTGCAAAAAATAAAAAACATTTGTTTGTGTTTAGTCTAGCGCAAATCATTTTTCCATATGAATAAAGTAATTGCAAAAAATAAAAAACAGGCTATGTGTTTTAAGCAGAATTTTAACATGCTTTTGCCTATGGTTATTCGAATTTTCTAAGAAAAGAAATGCTATATATGTAACTTACTATATGATAATAGATTAATGCAATATACCTTGATAATGAAAAGACAGATATTTACTAAAATATATGTATACAGTTTTATTCGTTTTTCTGGTTTTCAATTTTTTTGAATTGGTTACATATTTTTAATTAATTTGAATCGATTTATATTTGAATACCCATAATTTCAAAAATCTATGGACAGTTGGATGTACATGACACTTGTTTCCATCGAGATGTCATTGAGCAATGCATCTTCTTTCATATCACAAAAGAATGTATTGCTTATGACAATGATGTGTATATAACCCGTGCGTTCGTTAGTTTCTCCTAGTATTTCCAATGTGCAACTTATAAAACCCTAATTAGCTAATCATTTGGGCGGGAAAGTATTTGTTGGCTAATTAATGACTAGACGCCTGAAGATCTCCAACAATTAGGGGCACATAATAGTATCACGTGAAGACAAAAAAACTAATCTCGATAGTTATCTAAAAAATTTATATTGAGGCACACAAAATTATTATTATTATTATTATTATTATTATTTTGACGAATTATTATTATTATTATAAAGTTTAAAAAAATTCAATTAATATCAGTATGACCAAAAAAATATAAAATTATCATGAGTAGTCTCTCATTATGACTTTAGGCGTATATTATGAACAAAAAACTTAGAATTTTATAAACATGAGTGAGTTTTTTTTTTTTGTTTTTTTTTTAAAATATGTAGATCAACATAGCTTACAAATATGCTATATTTATTTGGAATGTTATGAACAAGAAACTTAAGATTTTATAAACACGAGTGAATTTTTTTTAAAAAAAAACATGTAGATCAATATGGCTTACAAATATGCTCTATTTATTTGGAGTTTATGGACTAATATGATCTATGTAATATACAAGTTATGTGATACATGTATTTCGGCGATTAAGAAGTATAATATGCATAAATATTAATTTATATTCATATAATATAATTAATCATATAATATCAATATATCAATTATTCGTATATACCCGTGTGAATGCACGTGTAAAAATTCTAGTTTTATTCTTTTCCTATGACACATGTTAATTGCTTTTCCCCTCACTTGTGTTTCTCTCTCATTTTTTTTTCCAATTATTTTATCTCGTATTCTTCTTCCACAGCGCTATGCCTTCATAGTTTTATGGCATCTATTGGTGAGGAATCTCACAGTCTAGATAGGTGGGTGGTGTGGTGCCGTCAAAGTCTGCGGCGGTGGAAATAAAATAAAGAAGAGGAAAAGTGGTGGGAGGGATCACATACAACCATGACTATGTGAAGTGAATTAAATTTTCCACGTGTAATGTTTTTAGTGGGAATCGTTTGAACAGGACTTATGGCACAGGACCTAAGTTTTCTCCTTTTATAAAACATATATTCTCAATGTTAGAACATATCTTCATTTATCTACCAAAAAAAGAAAAGAACATATCTTCATTTCAATCTCCTTTTGTACAAAATACACATAACTATGTTATATATTAATCTATAGAAAACATATGAAAAATTAAGCATAATTAAAATTAGTAAATTTCAAAGTAAATTTTTTTACCTTGAGTCCTATGAAACCCCGATACTCTAAAAATGACAAAGTATATCGTGTCTGATACGTACTCGATACAGATACTCATCTAATACGTCTCGATACTCGTATCGAAAAAGTATCGGTTAAATCTTTATTTTTAAATAAAAAATAATATTCGATACGCGTCGGATACGTCTCGATACTCGTATCGAAAAAGTATCGGTTAAATATTTATTTTGACTCTTGTATTTTGAGCCTCAAACTGTTTTGCTCCTGTACAAGCTTATTGGCTTGATTGTACGTTCTTGCTAACAAGTTTACCTGATGCACTCTATAAGCATACTATTTAAAGAAATTTTTTAATCAAAAAGTTAAACAGCACAATTTCCAAAGCGTTGACTTTATATATTTTTATAAAAATTATATACAAACTTACTATTTAAGGGGCTTAAATAGTGCATCGGTCGGGTGCACTCTTTAGCATTTGTTTAATAATAATAATAATAATAATAATAATAATAATAATAATAATAATAATAATAATAATAATTTTTTGTCTTTCAAAAAAATTATCATTATTAATATTATTAATTTTAGTCATGTTTATATATTGTGCATTTATATATTTAATTTTTAAATAACGTATCGCGGTAGTATGCAATGAAAGATAGCACGTGGCTGATATTGGTTGCCATGTTCTCTTAAAATACGAATAAAAATACAATGCCAATAAGAAGCTATTTATTGAGTTTTCTAGACAAGTTTCTATAACAATTGTGTTTGACGGTAATAAATTGTGTTTGACGATAATAAATTATAAATAAGGGGCTCCTTTTTATAAGAAACAAAAGTGATATTTTATTTGATTCTTTTTAATAAATTCACATTTATAAAATCCTTAAAAATTGTCAGTTGAAGAAAAAGATTAATCTCATGATAAATTTTTTAGTACTCAACTTACATTGTTGAGTGCATAGGTAAAATTCATTTAAAATATTAAAACTTAAATATACAGAACTCATTCAACAAAACGCATCCCAAACTGAAAAAATCATGGCAACTACACATAATTACCACTTCATTCGCCTCATCTTCTTCATACTTGCCATCACTATAACCCACTCATTCATGATACAAAGGTTACCTTTATTTCGCGAAAAATATCCTTGGTTTCAATTTCGACAAAATAAACTTTAGATCATTTCAATTATCTTCCTAAAAGCATCTAAAACCTTTGATAAAAAATATTTCATCAACTTCAAATATTGGGGTGGTGCAAACTCTACTGCCTCGATATTTGTCACCTTTGGTGGAGAAGAAGATCGTGATACCAAAGATTTTGTAGGGTTTATTGAAGAAAATGCACCTACGTTTAAAGCTCTCATGGTATACATAGAGATATAGAGGTGAAGTTTTGTAGAAAAATAATTTTATTTTTTAATTTTCCATTAACTAATTTAAATATTTTTTTAACCTTCAAATCTCTCTGTCATAAGTTCTTTGATTGTACTTTCAAAACATTTTCTCTATCATCATTGTCAATGTCTGCAGTAAGATCTTTACTAAGATTATTGCTACAAAGAATTCATAAATCTTATACCAAAAAAATTAGTATGTTAAGGGATAAAGCAAAACAGAACAATCACAAATTAAACTTGATTTTACTTATAAGTTGCAGCCATGCATTTTCTCTATCCACAGGATTAGCCCATCATTTTAATGTCAACAATAGTAGCAAACCAATTTAAGATTTTAATATTTGTCTTTCTTACGGCCTAAGATAAAGCCTTTTAGATTAGGAGGGTTCTGGAGGATGTTCGAGAGGAGCAATTGCACAGGCACTAAAATTTTAGAGGCACCAATTATTTTTTTTACTTAGTGCAAATGTATGTAAGGGCGTGCGTGCGTGCACTCGTGCGTGCGTCCGGATGATAAAATAAATATTATAACTAACTTTTAAACTAGACTTACACTCGTAAGGTATTGCATATAAATAACCAATTAATTTGTTTTCATGAAGCTAGTGCAAGTTGCTATAAAACAATACTTAACATTTATTCATCAAAAGAAAGTTTAAGTCAGTTTCTCTCTTTTTCTCTCTGTTCAACTCAACTGAGTGTCTCTTCCATTCATTCCAAAGCACAACTCTCATCCCATCAAAACAAATTAATTTGAATCAAATCAGTCTCTCACTATAATTTACAATGAAACATTATGGCCACTTCATACTTTTCATGTGGCTTTCCATCATTCTCTTTATTTTTCTCATTCCATTACACTCGGGGTTCATCTTGGTTGAAAAAAACACAGATGATCTAGAAACATTTTATTACAATCAAACCTTAGACCACTTTAACTATTTTCTAGAGAGCTACAGAACCTTTCAACAAAAATATTTCATCACCTTTAAATATTGGGGTGGTGCAAACTCTACTGCTACAATATTTGTTACCTTTGGGGGTGAAGAACCACTTGATCCCAAAGATTTTGTAGGACTTATTGAAGAAAATGCACCTACATTTATAGCTCTCTTGGTATACATAGAAGTGAGGTTTTGCTATAAAATAATACTTCATTCATGGTCTGAAATCGATAAACTAGCTTCTCGGCCCAATGGTCTTTCGATACTTACTGACAGATTCAACGCTTGCACGTATGTAGAAACATTGTGTTATTTTTTTCTTCTTTGGACAAATCAGAGTTAAACATAAATAAAATTAAATGTATTGACGCATTCAATTTTGCAGGCCCTTGAACCATTCTATTGAATTGTCAGACTACTTGATAGGCATATATATATGGGAGCTGCTTAATACAATATGCCTCCGGATTATCCAGTTAATCAGATATGCAATGCAATTGATCAAGCTTCTTTTGGAAATGATATTCTGGATAAGATTTATTCAGGTCTTGTGGCTATCTCTGGAAAACAGAAATTCCACGATACTAATCCAACATATTCATCTACGAATTTTCTGGGTTGGGAATGGCAGGTAGTATGATTTATTTTATAGTATATTTAAGTATTTTATTGGTATTATAGAAATAATATGATTTGCTTGTATAATTCAGATATGCACTGAAATGGTGATACCAATCGGCATAGGAAATAATACTATGTTTCAACCTTCCCCGTTCAACTTAAAAGACTATGTCAAAAAGTGCAAGAAAGATTATGGTGTTGCACCTCGCCCGCATTGGATTTCAACTTATTATGGAGGCCAAGTTTGTACTTTTTATGCTCATCTGAACATAATTAATTAACGTAGCTTTTTAATTAAAGTAACAATAAGAAATTAACTTTGTTGTAATGTGATTAATGGCAGAATATAAAACTGGTTCTTCGAAGGTCCAAAACATCGTTTTTTCTAATGGATTAAAAGATCCCTATAGTAGTGGCGGGTAAGATTCATATAGAATCTGAAATTAATTGATCTTTATATTTTTCATTTTGAAGAGTTTTGTGTTATTTTTTACATTTTCCAGGGTTCTTACCAACTTTTCAAAGACTCTTGTTGTCATCACTACTGTCAATAGTGTGTGTGTGTCTGACAAACATTGATTTTTCAGGATCACATTGTCTAGATCTTATGGCTTCACAACAAACTGATCCAAAATGGCCGATAGAACAAAGGAAGAAGGAGGTTAAGATCAGTGGCGGATTACAATGATCTTCGTACACTCCAGGAATCAGTGGCGGATCCAGGCCTCGAGTCAGGGGGTGCATAAGAGGATTCTTTGGTAGTTTTATGAATTTGGTTATTGTTGAGATGGTTTTTCTGTTTCATAATTTGTAAGAGTTGTTGTATCTCCTGTTTTCAGCTTTCTCCTTTTGTGACTTGTTGACAATCCAAAAACGAGTTTAGACAACGTTTCTTTTCACTTTAAGATAGCGTTGTGTACTCTTTCGCCGTTATAGGTTATTATTCTGGAACCTTAAACAACGCTTATTTGGTCAAGCGCTCTTATAGGATGGCTTAATACAACGCTTTATGATGCGTTATGATGCTTTAGATAACCGCATTTTGTGCAACCGCTTTAGGGCCATCCTTGAGATTTTGGTTCCCTGTGCAAGTTATACTTTTAATTGTTATAATTTCTCTGATAACTATTAATTTTCCAAATAGCTTTTACTATCAAAATCATAAGAGTCTAAGTCTAGTTTAAAATTTAGTTATAATATTTATTTTATCACCCGCACGCACACACATACACTCGCACTAAGTATAAAAAAAATAAAAATTGATGCCATGTGGAGTCGCTCCTCTCGAATATCCTCCAGAACCCTCATGGTTAAGATTATTAAAGGTTGGATCAAACAATACTACAATGATCTTCGTACACTCCAGGAATAATCTGTTAATAAACTATTGGTATGTGGCGCTAGCAGTGGCTCTATACGACGTTAAAGTTTAGAATAAAATATGTGTAATTTTAGAATAATTTATTATGAGTATAATGATTAAAGAGTTTAAATAGACTATGCTTCACTAACAGGCTAAGTAAACCTGAATAAAATCTATAATAATGATTATTCAATATTTACAACAGATATACATAAGAGGATTCTTTGATAATTTTATGAATTTGGTTCTCTTGTTGTGATGGTTTTCCTCTTTCATAATTTGTATGAGTTGTTGTATCCCCTGTTTTCAGCTTTCTCCTTTTGTGACTTGTTTACAATTCAAATAACTCCACTTAGGAGTAGTGTATATACTATAATTCTAGTTTTGTTACATTTGAATCCATACATTAATTATTTGGTTCGCTTGTCTTTGGAATATTTGCGAGGATTGTGGAAAAAGATAAATACTTTCGAGGAATACGCTGAGTTAAAGTTAGAAGCTTCGGTTATTCAATTTCTCGATGAATTGCCTGGATGCCATTAGTTGAGAAACCAACCATGTAAGAAATATAGCTGCATGACTCCTAAGACAATCATGATCAACCTGCTATTTCAATCAATGTAATAATAATAATAATAATAATAATAATAATAATAATAATAATAATAATAATAATAATAATAATAATAATAATTATACAATATTTATTTACAACTCTCCCTCTTAAGTTGGTGAATGGATGCTATCATTCCAAGCTACAAGTAGGTTGAAATTTACGTTTGCTAGTTGATGTCCAAAAGGAATGTAAGTTGTTTGTAGTTATCAATCGACAATCTAGCTTCTCTTTAAGGAAATGACGGTCTATCTCGATATGTTATCCTGTCATGCTGAGCGAGATTATGAGCAATACCGATGGCCAATTTATTGTCCCAAAATAATTTATCATTAAATCTTGTAGCACAAATTTCATCCATAATATCTCACAAATTCTTTGTGCCATAACTTTAAATTCTACCTCAATGCTTGATCAAGCAACTACATTTTGCTTCTCACTACTCTAGACAACAAGGTTTCCACATAAGAAGTACTATGCCAAAAATGAGTTTAGACAACGCTTATTTTTGCTTTAAGACAGTGTTGTGTACTCTTTCACCGTCATAGGTTATTATTTTGGGACCTTAAACAACGCTTATTTGGTCAAGAGCTCTTATAGGATGGCTTAATACAACGCTTTATGATGATTTATGATGCTTTAGATAACGCATTTTGTGCAACCGCTATTTAAGACAAAAATATATGTACATGATCAAAATTTATTAAAAATATAGATACATTATAAATTCAATTACATAAAACTTTGACAAAAACCCAAAATATATGACTACATATAAGTAGTGAAATTTATTAATAAAATCCTACTCCACAAGTACAATAGTTCTCAACAGCATCACAAACCAAAAAACTAACCTAACTTTGAAAGGCAAACCACCACCACTGCTAGCACAACACTCAAAACACAGAACCAACCAAGGAATGCCGATATCTTCTTGATGAAACATTAACACTTTGCAATTGCATGCAGTCAGCTGGTCATCTTTTCTCGATTTACCTGCTACAAATGTGCAACAGATGCACATAAGTCATATCTTCAACAAACCTACAATACAAAAGTATATCAGTTATGTAAATACTTCTAAACCAAAAGCAGAGCCAAAATGAACAAACAACAAAAAGTACAGAAACATATCAGTGTAGGGATAGTAAGAATTTAGAAGTGAATCATAATATTTCTAACATAATAAAAGACTACCATAACGTGGAAGTAAACAAGTAATGCACGAGTCCAGAATATAAGACGATGTGGAATCAATATTTATAATGCAAGAAAATATATCCCTTGTTTTAAATAGCAATACAAAATATATCCCTTGCTGAATACAATGCCCATTGTGATACTTGAAAGAAAAAAAACTGAAAGTGAATAATATTTTTCCTTCATAATCAGAGCATACACTCACTTTTTTTTAATCTACAAATATAAGTACGAGTCTTGCCTGTTCTACAATTGAATTGTATGAACACAAGATTCCATACAGGCCATTCTACCACCAATGACCAACATGGATTCCAATTCAAAATCATTATCTAAGAGATCAGCATTAATAATGAAAATTAGATTTTCTAGCATTAAAAATAATCTATCTTTAGAGAAAATGGATTACCATTAGAGTCCACAATAGGAGCACTGTTGATTTTGCTTAATGATACAACACTGCCCTGCCACGAGATGACCATTGTTTCCAGGAGTTATCATGAAACTTTTGTCTAATGGACTAAAATCCTATATCCATTTAAAGTCGCGGCCACTAATTGACAAACAATACAGTTCTCCTTCTATGTTTGCAATCTGTAAGTGGAAAATCATATTCCTTCAAAATGTGACAGCTTTTCATGTTGCCATTTCATACTCATAGCACAGTTTTATAGTTCTAAACTTTCAAGTACTACTAGAGAATTATAGTATATCATGAACTAACAATATCAATCAAAACCTAAAATGAACGATGGACAATGCATAGGCACACTGAAACATATGCTAAAAACTTAAAAGCATGAGGGAAATAAGTATCAAACTCAAGATTAATCAACATGTACTCAACTTCTAGAGATAAAGTGTAATTCTGTTTCATCAGCTTAATTCTAGTTTGTCAGATTGTATACTGCATTCCACCCTTACTGTAAATGTTTCCAATCTGAAACACTTAGTAAATTTGTTCATTTCAAACTGATGGTGGTGGTGAATTAAGACCCCTTACCAAATACCTTCCTGAACATGGTGTAATCCATAGACTAACCTGTCCTCATACTCATCACCGGAACAGCTTAGTGGAAAGAAAACACGGACATCTAGTTGAAACTGGCCTTACCTTGTTTTCCAAAGCAAACATACTGAACATGGTATAATCCATAGTCTAACCTGTCCTCATACTCATCACCAGAACAGCTTAGTGGAAAGAAATCACACACATCTAGGTGAAACTGACCTTACCTTGTTATCCCAAGCCAACTTACCAATGAAATACTGGGATCATGCCTTTATAACAGCTGCCTTTCTCATAAACAGAATTCCCACACCTGTTCTTCAAAATAAGTCACCCTGCCATATGCTTCGAAACAAGCAACCTGACTAAAAGGCACTAAAAATATTTGGTTGTGCTTGTTTCCCATTTCTAAGATCTTATCACACCACAAAACTGGCATATAGATCTCAAGAGTGTGTTTTCCTAGGCTATTATTCATCCACTTATAAAGGCTATAAATGCATCTACATTAAGCCTAATATAGTCTCATGGTGGTCATAGAAGCAACCTCTAGTGGCAAGATCCAGTGCAGAGGCAGAATACAGAAGTCTTTGCCAACTTATCATCAGAAATACTATGGCTTCAAACCTTGCTTACTGAATTGGAATGCAAATTTCACACTCCCAAGATTCTATGTGATAATCTGAGCACTATTTCTTTAGTCCATAGCCCTAATTTACATCATCGAACCAAGCATGTGGAACTGGATATTTTCTTTGTCGGAGAGAAGGTTCTCAGCAAGAACATTGTGGTGTCTCATGTTTCAGCTCAAGACCAGTGGGCAGATATTCTCACCGAACCCATGTCTGCTGTCATGTTCTGTGCTCTTCGTGACAAGCTCAGAGTGTTTGACAAACAAAATTTGAACAAGCCATGCTCAGGTTCTACAGGGGAGTGTTAGCAGATATAGTGAGGGTTAGTTTAGCTTCTGTAACTAAACTCTCAAAGGAAGGCTCTAGAATATCTATGCAGTTAGTTTTCTGTTGTACAAAGCTTTGTAACTAACTAACTCTGTACTCAGTTTCTATATAAGACAGAAACTCTCTTGTACATGTAACTGATTTTCTAATTAATTAATAAAATTCTAGTTTCACTTTCTCTAGTTTTCTAACAAAGAATAATTATATGTTACAATAAATCAAGGATGAGTAAACCTTAAATAAATACTAATCTCGCATTGATCAAGCACGAGAACTGATGAAAAATGAAAAGTGACAACCTGTAAGATTTTTCCTGCAGCCTTGACAGTAACCAAACTGGTAAAACACAAGTCATCATAAACTCCAAGGTAAACATACGCAAAGAGTCCTCAGTTCTTGATATTGATGACTACATGGCGCTTAATGTGCTTACTGAGAGTCCATAATCAATCTTCAAAACTATATGAAATTTGTGCAGCAATTAGTAGACATTTTAACAAACATATGAGTGACTTAGTTTAATCTCTAAATCTTAATTCTAATTTTATAAAATCAAATCACAAACCATAAAAAAAAAAACCCATAGTTGTGAATTATATAAAAAGGCTCATCCTTGAATTATATAAAAAAAAAAAACCCATGCATGGAGACAGAATCAACGAATCTAATCTAACTATCAAACAAAAACCTAACAAACACAAAAGGCTCATAGTTACAGACCAAAACACTAAAACAAAGACGCAGCAACTAAAACCAAACAAAGCAACAAGCCACACAGGGATTATGACAGCAGCACAACAAAAACTAATCCAAGTCAAAAATGCTCACCACACTACCAGTGAAGGGTATCTCTAATTCAATTGATGGTGCACGGTTTCAAGAGATGGAGATTTATCTTGGTTTCTGTAGTAAGAAGACGAAGATTTCGGAGAAATTGGCTAATTTCTGGAAGAAGATGAAGATTGGAGAATATGATATGAAATTGGTTTTTTTAGCGTTAAATGTTTTTAATCCCAAAATATACCCAATTTCATTTTTAAATCTCTAAAAAATTTCCATTAAACTTTAGTCTCTAAATTTTCAGTTTCAAATTTATGTCTTTTTTTTTTTAGCGTTAAATGTTTCTAAATTTGATCCATCTCAACCAAGGAAGCTGAATAACGAAACCTGTCAAAGGTGTGCTTATTAGTAATGAATGATAGTTCAATTATAAATGTTTTGGATATGCATTCGAAAACAACCTTCAACACATAAAGCTTTTCAATCATGCAACGGAACCCAAAAATGAAATTAACAAAAATCATTTCCTAATTTGATTTTGAATCCAGTAGCCGATCGAACAGAACAATAGAATAATTACTATAAAACCCAAAACAATCTCAAAAACCAGCACCACAAGTACAAAAGCTTGACTAAATCGTCAACTTGGTCCAAGGAATAACTTCAACAATTAAGCAGAAGAAAAAAGACTACAGTCGATAGTATTAATATCACATCTTTAGAATATATTACGAAGAATATAATAGCATCTTATACAATGTCCTATGTGATACATGAAAGAAAAAAAACTGAAAGAGAATAACATTTTTCCTTCATAATCAGAGCATACACTCACTTTTATTATGAAAATTAGATTTTCTAGCGCTAAAAATAATCTATCTTTTGAGAAAATGGATTACCATTAGAGTCCACAACAGGAGCACTGTCGATTTTGCTTAATGATCCAGCACTGCCCCGCCACGAGATATTACCCGAAAAGACATCCAAAGCTAAGCTAGTATAAGAGGTCTTGTTGAAACTGTTACATACAGATGACCATTGTTTCCAGGAGTTATCGTGAAACTTTTGTCTAATGAACTAAAATCCTATTTCCATTTAAAGTCGCGGCCACGAACTGACAAACAATACAGTTCTCCTTCTATGTTTGCAATCTGAAAGTGGAAAATCATATTCCTTCAAAATGTGACAGCTTTTCATGTTGCCATTTCATACTCATAGCACAGTTTTATAGTTCTAAACTTTCAAGTATTACTAGAGAATTATAGTATATCATGAACTAACAATGACAATCAAACCTAAAATGAATGATGGACAATAAGTATCAAACTCAAGATTAATCAACATATACTCAACTTCTCGGGATAAAGTGTTATTCTGTTTCATCAGCTTAATTCTAGTTTGTCAGATTTTTTACTGCATTCCACCCCTACTGTAAATGTTTCCCAATTTGCAATGAATGATAATGATTCTAATTGTGCAACTGTATCTCATTCTAATTATCATTTATGGCATGCACGTTTAGGACACCTTCACCATGATGCATTTGGAGAAGCATTAAAGTTGTGTAACATTAACATCCCATCTAAAACTCAAAATGATCTATGCTATGCTCGTTGCTTAGGTAAAAGACACAGATTGCATGCTCCTTCATCCACCACTGTCTATTTAATAAAACACCTTTTGAACTTGTAGCATGTGACTTATGGGGCCCTGCCCCTTTTGAATTTGTTTGGGTCTATCCTTTAAAACTCAAATCTGAAACACTTAGTAAAATTGTCATTTCAAATCTATGGTTGAATTGCAATTTAATTGCAAAATTAAAACTGTTCAAACTGATGGTGGTGGTGAATTCAAACGCCTTACCAAATACCTTACTGAACATGGTGTAATCCATAGATTAACCTGTCCTCATACTCATCAACGGAACGGCTTAATGGAAAGAAAACACAGACATCTAGTTGAAACTGGCCTTACCATGTTATCCCAAGCCAACATACTGAACATGGTGTAATCCATAGTCTAACATGTCCTCATACTCATCACCGAAACTGCTCAGTGGAAAGAAAACTGGGTGAAACTGACCTTACCTTGTTATCACAAGCCAACTTACCAATGAAATACTGGGATCATGCCTTTATAACAGCTGCCTTTCTCATAAATAGAATTCCCACCCATGTTCTTCAAAATACGTCACCCTACCATGTGCTTCGAAACAAGCAACCTGACTACAAGGCACTCAAAATATTTGGTTGTGCTTGGTCCCATTTCTGAGACCTTATCACACCACAAAACTGGCCTATAGATCTCAAGAGTGTGTTTCCCTAGGCTATTATTCATCCACATATAAAGGCTATAAATGCATCTACATTGGACCTAATCTCATCTCATGGTGGTCAAAGAAGCAACTTCTAGTGGCGAGATCCAGAGGCAGAATACAGAAGTCTTTGCCAACTTATCATCAGAAATGCTATGGCTTCAATCCCTCCTTACTGAATTGGAATTCAAATTTCACACTCCCAAGATTCTATGTGATAATCTGAGCACTATTTCTTTAGCCCATAATCCTACTTTACATCATCGAACCAAGCATATGGAACTGGATATTTTCTTTGTCAGAGAGAAGGTTCTCAGCAAGAACCTTGTGTCTCATGTTCTAACTCAAGACCAGTGGGCAGATATTTTCACCAAATCCCTGTCTGCTGTCAAGTTCTGTGCTCTTCGTGGCAAGCTCAGAGTGTTTGACTAACAAAATTTGAAAGAGCCATGCTCAGGTATAGTAAGAGTTAGTTTAGCTTCTGTAACTAACCCCTCAAAGGAAGGTTCTAGAATATCTATGTAGTTAGTTTTCTATTGTACTAAGCATTGTAACTAATTAATAAAATTCTAGTTTCACTTTCTATAGTTTTCTAACAAAGAATAATTATATGTTACAATAAATCAAGGACGAGTTAACCTTACATAAATACTAATCTCGCATTGATCAAGCACGAGAACTGATGAAAAGAGACAACCTGTAAGATTTGAAGTAAACTATATGAAATTTGTTTAGCAATTAGTAGACATTTTAACAAATATACTAGTGACTTAGTTTAATCTCTAAATCTTAATTCTAATTTTATAAAATCAAATCACAAACCATCCAAAACAACCCATAGTTGTGAATTATATAAAAACCTAATCTAACTATCAAACAAAAAACTAAAACAAAGCAACACAAAAGGCTCACACAGGGCTTATGACAGCAGCACAACAACAAGAGTTAGTAGTAGTTTGTGCGGGGGTTTATATACATAATTCACGCAAGGGTTGTTGAGTCGAAATAGATGGCGCACCAAAAAAGTATGTCATTCGACTCATTTGAGCACTTAGCATTTGGTAACTGTCATTAGCGGTTTGAATCAAAGGATTCATCACAGTACCCAATTGGTTGGTTAACATGTTTCCCATTTCATGGTTACTTTCATCCATTGGTTGTCTAAGTGACATTACAGTATTAGTGGTTAAGGCCTGAGGGATAGACCTACTTTGATTGCCTGTTACGAAAGGAGGAGGCGCAAAGCTTCCACTAGCCTCTTCTGTAATTGCAGGATGGGTGTGTAACCATTGCATTACTGTTGTAGGTATTCCCCCTAGGGGATTTACAGGCAAAGTCCTAAAAGAACTTGGTGAAAAGAATGAGTGGAGATAATTATATTGCAACTACTCATGATTTTTATAGATAAAAAAAATAAATTATCTTATATAGTGAAGTGAGAAACTTGTGTTAGTACTATATCTTAAACTTAATTATGATTCTATATAGTTAGAAGTCTAAATGTAAGGTTCTGATGACAAGAGATGTTAAATATCTTTATATAATGAGACATGATTTGAATAAAAGAAATGTAGTGAAAAATTATCTGCTTTTTACTTTGGATTGTACTACACTTATATAAATGCAGTTGAAGCACAAGTGATTATAAACCAGAAGTTTAGAAATTATATTTTTTATTTGGTAAGACCGGTTGGGTTATCTCGGATATATTATGACGCGAAAAATAATTATATATTGTTGGATATGTATTGAAGAACCAGAAGTTTCTTCAATCAAATAATTTATGTATGCCTTGTTCCCAAATGAAGTTGAAAATTTGAAAAATTGAGTCTCTCACAAATTTTGAGAGTAGGTAATAGGTAATATTTGTAAATCAAATGACCAATTATCATTTATATATTATACGACTTTAATTGATGCATCAACTAAATGTTCAGTCAACTCACAACCAGAATTTTGTGAAATTGATAAATATCATATGTCGACCAAAATCGATTTGAATATCTTGTAGTATATGCTCATTAAAAATATGGACCTAAAGATTCATCCTTTAGACGTCTAAAATTAAAAGTATGATTGATACTTATGAAATCATATCTTCAAAATTCTACTTTGGGAACATACAATCATTTATATTGAGTTTTTGATTCGCATCAAGCCAATAAGTTATTATATGAAAGTTCTCCCTTTAATTTGCAATTAATTTTATGCTTATATGCCTCACATGTTTCCTATCATCAATCACCAACTGCTCGGTTGATAATCGTTCGAAAAGTTACATCTTCTATACGGTATCGAAATATCGGTCAAATATGGTATGTATACCACTCAAAACCAAAGGGGCGGAGAGAGTAGATGAAAATAATAAGAACAACTCGTAAACACAAGTTGAAGGGAGAAATAAGAAAAAGATTCGAAGTCTCAAGAATTCTTTTTCAGTGAATCGAATGAACTATACGAGCCTTGCTTCTATACACAAAGTTCGTAACTAATTTAGAGAGATTCAGATTCCTGAATTTCTACGAATTAGATCGAGTAAATATCGAATCTTTCAGTTACATCTAATCTTTTGAAACGCGCTAGCGGATAAGTTTGTCGAAACTTATTCGGATCATAATTAAATTAAATTTAATATTTTCGTGTAACAAAAAATATATATTTTCGGGTAAAAAAAATACATTCTAGTGTATATTCTACCCAATATAAAATTAATATTTTTTCAATTCACACGACACTAATTCTATCTAATATTCCTACTAGTGTTCCAACAAATATGAAGCAGAATCAAACTTGAACAATGTTGCAGAATAGATTATAAGCTAATACTCATAATTATGTTTCCACAGTGAGAGAGTTAATGGGTTAGAAAAATTGAATATGTTTCCACAGTGATAGAAGCATGGCATAAAGTTTTGTAACCCTGGTTGTTCCATATTTAGTAAGTAATGATCAAACTCACACTGGCTGTTCCATATAATAAATTCCCTTATTAAATAGCCTCACACATAGTTGATAGAAAATTCAATAAATTCCCTGGCTGTTCCATATTTTGTGAATTGCAATTTTTGATAGTGGCTGCTCTCCAAGTCCATTGATCATATCACCCAAACCCATCCTCAAGTTGGTGAAGAAGAAGGAAAAAACATGGCAACCGGCATCAACTACGTGCATTTTTTCATTGCATTTCTATGCATTACTTCTATTTTGACTCTAGGTAAACAATTTACTTATTCTCTATAATTTCCACCAAATAAAATTGAAAGGAGAATTATATATGTTCTAACTTTTTTTTAAAACGAATATATGTTCTAACTTTTAGAATATATGATTTCTAAAATTTTGTTCTAATTTATAATTATAATATAATGCAGGCTTAATAGATTTTTTGGTCCCTGTATGTTCGCGAATTTTTGGTTTAGTCTCTGTATCTTGTTTTGTTGTAAATAAGTCCCTGAATGTACAATTTTTTTTGTTTTAGTCCCTAAAGTCAAAATCCGCAGGAAAATCTGAAGGAAAATTTCCACGAAAACTGCTGATTTTCCTGCGGATTTTGACTTTAGGGACTAAAACCCAAAAAAATTATACATTCAGGGACTTATTTGCAACAAAGCAAGACACAGAGACTAAAACCAAAAATTCGCGAACATACAGAGACAAAAAGATCTATTGAGTCTAATATAATTATATATCTTATCTACAGGTATATTTAGAATAATGAATAATCAAATTCTTTTATTGAGGTGATATGCCTGAAATTGAAACCATCAGAATGTTATAGTGACTGATTCATCGGTTCATGGTTAGAATATTTAGAGTGTAAAATTCTAGAGTTACACCAGTAAGAGATTTTAAATAAAATAAAATAAAATCATGAATTGAAAATTTGATATGTGCATAGTTTTTGACAAATATTATATTGATTGTAGGAGGTGCAATTGATCCAATATCTCGGTCGAAGGTTTGCAGTCGCAGAGTGTCATGTCCAGCTACCAACGTAGAATGTTATGCTTATTGTGTATTTATTGGGCATAAGGATGGAGGAGAGTGTAAAGGGGGTCTTTGTTGTTGCAATTGATAGTATAACTTCTCGTATTATTTATTTATATTCGAAATAAGATGTTTAGAGTTTATATTTTCAAGTAATGTTTTTCGTTTTTTGTTTAACAAACTCATAATGTTTTTTGTTAATGCATTATGAGGGGTTTGGTTATGGTGCATAAGCCCATGCTTATGCACCGTGCATAAACTTCCCCTTACTCGCGCACCCCCCAAAGTTGCTCGCGCGCCCCCCAGCAGCCCCACGCCCCCCACCCCCCAACCCATTTTTTTAAAATTTTTTTGTTTAGTTTTTTTTTTATAGTTTTTTTTTTATTTTTTTATTATGTATGATTAAATATTTTCGTTATTATTTTTAAACTAAAATCATACACAAACCATTTTGGGGGTGGAATAATTTCATAATGGATCTTTGAAACCATAAATATTGTTGAAACATTTTTTCCTGAAAAATCGAAACTTTTTTTCCGGAAAAAACAAATCGAAAATTATTCCGGAAAAAAGATCGGAAACTTAATGTCCGATTATATTTGGTTTTAATGTCCGATTATAACAAATGGTTATGGATTATTTATGGACGGTTATTTAGGATTATCCAAGATAATCAACATTAGTTTTGTAAGAAACCATTAGGCAATTATTTTGGTTTCACATAGAAAACTATCAAAACCATTAAACCATATTTATGGTTTCAGTAATAATCGGTATTTAAAATCATTGAACCATTTAGTGTAAAACCATTTTACAATACAAATGGTTTCAATATATAACTATCTGAAACGATTTAGCTAGCATAATGGTTTCCAGGATTTTTAAAACTATAAAAACACAATATTGGTTTCAGTAAACACATAAAACCATTTAACAATAGTAATGGTTTCATTGTATAACTACCTGAAACCATTTAACCAGCATAATGGTTTCCATAATTTTTAAAATCATAAAAACACAATATTGGTTTCAGTAAACACATAAAACCATTTAACAATAGTAATGGTTTCGTATAACTACCTGAAACCATTTAACCAGCATAATGGTTTCCAGAATTTTTAAAACCATAAAAACACAATATTGGTTTCAGTAAACACATAAAACCATTTTACAATACAAATGGTTTCACTGTTTAACTCTCTGAAACCATTTAACCAGCATAATGGTTTCCAGAATAATATTGCATAAATGGTTTCCTGAAACCATTTAACTCTCTGAAAAAAAATTCGATTTTTATTTTTTGGAAACAAAGTTCCCGATTTTTTCGGAAAAAAGTTTCCGATTTTTCTGAAAAAAGTTTTTCAATTTTTTTTCGGGAAAAAATTTTCAGAAAAAAGTTCTCGGTTTTTTTGGAAAAAGTATTTGATCTTTTTTCGGGAAAATTTTTTGATTTTTTTTCGGAAAAAAGTTTCTGATTTTTCCGGAAAAAAAGTTTCCGATCTTTTTTCGAAAAAAAATGTAAAAAAAGTGAAAAACAACAATTCAAAAAAAAATGTAAAAAAGAAATTCAAAAAAAATGAGTGGAGTGAGGGGGTGGGGGGGGAGGGGGGAGTGGGGTTGGGGGCGCGCGAGCAACTTTGGGGGGCGCGCGTAGCAAGGGGGTGGGGGTGGGGGGCGCGCGAGCAAATTAGGGGGTGTGTGAGTAAAATCCTTGTGTTTTCATTGGCTTATGCACCATGCATAAGCTTTAGGCTTATGCATAATAACCTTTGCCCATTATGAGTTTAAGGGAATATGTTAGATAATAAAGTATTGGGCTTATGTTAATGGAGTTTATATTAGTAAGTTAGAATCGATTAAATCATATTATATATATTCTCTTGTAACTCTTTGTAAGGTTAAAAGCTTTGTTAATGAGACCCTCCTTTTCTTTCTATGTTAACAATTTACACCCAAACTCGTGAAATAATAAATACATTGATTTCAACTTTTTATCAAAATAAATCTTGGTAACAGCAATGCTATATATGTAGAAAAAATTTGTTTCCCTAATATTTATTAAACTAGTTCAAGAAGTTTTATTTTTCTGTTCTTAAAAAATTAAAACTAAAATTGTTTCAAATAAACCCTTAAATCTCTTCCTTTCATTTGATTTTAATCTAATGATCTTAATTAATCATCGATTCATTCCACCATAGTTTTAAAGAATCCTGCACAAAGCATTGGTCATCATATTTTTTCAAAAATAATAACTCAACCTTTTAATTTCTTAAGAAATAGTGTAATTTGCGTAAAAACGAAATTAATCTATTTCACTATTTTTTTAGCATCATAAAATAATTATATTATCATATTTTTCATAAGCGAAGCGGAGTCAGCCCACCATTTATTTCTCTCATGCGGTACTTTTAGCTCTCTTTGGGCTTTAGTGCGCTCGTGGATTGGCATCCCGGTGGTGGAGTACACTTCCTTACGTGATCACTTCATCCAGTTCACTTTCTCAGCAGGTGGTTCTCGGGCGCGTCGTTCCTTTTTGCAGCTTGTTTGGCTTGCATGTGTGTGGATTATGTGGACGGAGAGAAATCGCAGACTGTTTCGCGGCTCAGCTTGCACTACTTCTCAGATGTTGGACAAGATCAAACTCGATACTTTTAGGTGGTTGAAGGCGACAAGTATTAATTTAGCTTCTAACTACCATAGTTGGTGGTCTTGTCATATGTTCTGCTTAGGTCTTGTATGATATGTTTTTTTTTCTGTCTATCTCTCTGTTTTTTGTGACTCTTTGTAAACGATGGTAGTCGACCTTGGCACACCTTGTGCTAGGGCAATTGTTTTTATATAATATATTCCATTTTGACTTGTTCAAAAAAACTAGAATGGATGATTAGAGAATTTGAATCCAACCAAAACAATAACTTAATTACTTTTTTTTAAAATTTATTTAACGTCGAGCCAATCAAAAGAACCGAACTAATCCTTATATCATTGATTAAATTTGGTTAGGTAACATCTGTAAAAAATGTTTAAAACCAACCACATTGAATTGATGCAAATTTAGTCG
This sequence comes from Trifolium fragiferum, assembly GCA_954870985.1. NCBI lineage: Eukaryota > Viridiplantae > Streptophyta > Magnoliopsida > Fabales > Fabaceae > Trifolium > Trifolium fragiferum. Next base: position 14,117,160 of record OX940789.1, on the reverse strand, counting down.
ATTTGAATATTTTTAATTTGTATTAATAAAATATAAGGGGTAACGCAAAACTCGCCAACATTGTGGGGGGTAAAAACCTATTAACCCTAATTGATACAATTAATAAAGATATTTGTTCACATATGATTGGAATTATATTAGACAAATAAATTAAGATGTACATACTTGGCGGCGACAATTCTCTACAGTTAAAGTTGAGAATAAGTTAGACTGAGTAAGCTTTGCCAAATTTGAGTTTGGTTTGTTAAAAAATTAAAGGCATGCATGAGTCTGAATCGTGGCCTGTCATGGACTTACTTTTTAGACCTAAGTCTGACCATTGAAAGCTAACATGATTTATTAACTTGCTTAAAAGTTTATTTCCCTTTAACATATATTTAAATAAATAATTATATTTATTTTTAAATATACTAATATGAGCTGATAAACCAATGAGATTAAACTTCCTTTTAATATTTAACATGATATTTTAGTGAATTTGACTATAAATATGACATCATGTTTCAATTTTATTTTATAATAATACATGTATATATGTGAAAAATTAAATGTAGATTAATAAATTTAAACTACTGAAAAAGTTAATAGATTTATAATTTAATCAAAGTATAAATTTTAATATATAATAATAATAATAATAAATATAAAAATATTATTCATATTTAGTTAAATAGACCAGCCAACAAAACATAAAAAGCATTTTAATGGTCTGGAATCTATCATTTTTAACTAAATAAACTTATAAAGAAGTCTTGATTTATTCTCCTTAAAGAAATAATAGTCTTGATTTGTTTTTAAATAATGTCCCTTGAATAATAGATTTCCGTTTTGTTTGGCATGTCATTATTTGGGTGATTTGGCATCTAGGAACAACAAAATTTTCTCTAGTCTTGCATATGATTAAATGCGCTTCTTAAAAATGGTTGTTGTCCAAAAAACCTAACTCTCCTTGGTTGTTCTATAATTGGCATGTGAACCCTTTGATTGTATTGTGAGATAACGTTGGGGCTTTTCCTCGCATTAGTTTATTTTAATTTTAATGGTGAGGGTTTTTTGCCTTTTTTTTTGGATATTTTGATTTGAGTACTACATGTATCCTCTTTGGTGGGTTGTATATCTCTTATACTTTTTTTTTTTTTTGCTTTCACCACCCGTTTAATGTGGTTCGGAAGTCAGTTCTTGCATCAAGTTGTTACAGCCCTTTTCCGATTGCAGTTGCGAGCGATCGAACCGTGATTCTCCCTACCAAATTCAGCTTCAATTACCACAGAACCAACTAACGATTGATTGTATCTCTTATACTTTATTCATGTATTGCCTTCTCTTATTGAATATAGTTTGCCATTTAAAAAAAAAAAAAAAAAAAAACTCTCCTTTGAACAATCAACGCATTAATACAAAAGGGCTTAATTGTGATTTCATGAAATAAATGACTGAGATTAAAAACTACACATTATTTAAGAAAATATAAACTTAAAATTAGAAAGTAGTATACTCTTTGATGGCCAAGTCTAGGATGGGTAAGGGAAATAGGTCTCCCATCATGGGGGAGTTAAAAAACACCATTAGATATATTATTAAATTAATCAAAGGTCTAGATGCATTACAAGCTACCTGTTGCTACAGTAGTTTGTAGGTGAATTTGAATTTACATCAATAGCAACTATTTCTTACTTAATTCCTAACTGAGAATTTAAAAATATCCCCCACTTTCTCATAAATGTGTGCAGTGTGCACACAACTAATTTATTTTTTTTTTACAACACAACTAGTATTTATTACTTGCGTCAAAACAAAAAAAAAAGTAATATTTATTACTTGATTCGGTCACTTGTTCCTATAACTGGTAAAAATGCCGAAATTGTTAGGCCGGACGTCATGACCCGAGTTCGAACCCGGGATCTCACAGTTGTGTGAGTTTAATTTCAGTGGATTTACCACTTCATCTAAGACAAAAAAAAAGAATATCTTTTTTAACGTACGAATTAAAATTAATTGCTTGTTTTTTATGCAATTTGACTATTCTAAATAATTCTCAAAATGATTTTGCTTAAAAAAAAATATTTAAATAATTTATATATTTTTAAGAGTAAATTAGACTCCTCTTTCTTGAAAGAAGCTTGAATTACATTCCTTACTCCTCTTATATTAAAATATACATTTTAGTCCATTCTAACATAAATAAATATTTTTGTGATAGCAATTAATTTTAAGCAACTATTTTATGTCAAAACACTTTAACTCAGCATTTAAAAAATTAATTTTTCTTTCTTTGAAAACTTTATTATTTTAGTATATAAAATTTAATGCAAAATAGTTTTTCTAATCGACATTAGTAATTTATTTTAGATTTGTATTTTATTTTGGACAGTTCCATAATTTATAACAACATTTAACATTATGTGTTAATAATGTGAGTAAAAAATAATAATGAAATATATGCATTAAAAGTTTAAATATATTAAAATTGAGTTTTGTTAAAGGAGAGAAATGTAGGTTTTAATATAATAGGGAAGAGAAATGAAATTTAAGCTTTTTTTAAGAGAGATGTATGTAATTTTCTCTAATATGATTTGTACAAGAGGGAAGTGAAGCATATATTTTAACATCAGAGGTGAGAGTAGTGTACTTTAAGCATCTTTTAGGGGAGGTGGATGCAATTAACTCTAATTTTAATTGATTATAGAGTAACTGCAGTTAGGCATCACAATAAAATCTATACCTTTGGATACACATCTGAACTCATCCCGATTTGACGGGAAAAAATTGAACTGACTAAGTTTGGATTTAAGTTGACGTTTTCCCTAATTTCAAAAGACGAAAGTGTGGCGGTTAATGAGGATATTGTTAGTCACTTCAAACACCGGCCTTACTAATATCGAAACTATATTTTACATATATCTTAAATTAAAAATCCTTAATCAAATTCTTAAGTTACATTCATATATATGCTTATTTTTATTTTTAAGTATTAAACAATTTATTTTGCTTTATTTTTTCCTTCTTTAAAACAGGGTTAAATAAATTTTTGATCAATATAAATATTTTAATTAATTTTATTTTTAATCCCTCAAAAAATTTTCAACAAGTTTAGTCCTATAAAATTTTTTCATCACCAATTTTAGTCCCTCCGTTCAACTTAAGTTAACAGATGAAGATGTGGCAGTGCCACATTTATATTTTAACTTTTTTTTTACAATTCCACATGTATTACTCAGAATTATATAGATTGATAATAATAATATTAAAATACATAATTCATAGAAAAAATATCCAAAAATGCCTTTGATTCTCAATCCTTCATTTTCTAGATTTCATCATTGTCGTTCTTCATCTTCTCACCTCTATTGTCGTGTTCCATCATATAGGAAGATGTTTATTTTTTTTAATTTAATTATCATGATTTTAAATATGTAAAAGATAAATTAAAAATTAATTATATTAAAAATCACAAATCTTCATCACTTTCCCATTTCCCTTTCTTCATCGATCTTCAAGTTCAAAGTCCCTAATCCCTAAACTCAAAATTTTTAATTTTGTTTCTCTTCTTCCCTTGCTTTATTTTTTAGGTCCCTTGTTGTTTCAAAACAAAAAGAAATAAGTTTTAAAACACAATTTAACATTGTCCATTCATTTCTCTCATCAAAATGATTAATCTCAAGTGTCAATGATAAGATGAGTGCTAATGTCACTAAACGCAGATATGAAAAAGCATCATCCTTTTCAACCACCATGAACAATAGCTTGAGGAAAAAAGGAGAAAATTTATATGTTTATTACAACCTTTAATTTTTTCTATTATTTAATGTAAAATTTATATGTTTAGATACATTAATCTGGGTTTGATATTTGTTGGCATTATTAATTATTATTAGTATTTATATAAGTGATATTATTATTATTATTATTATTATTATTATTATTATTATTATTATTTATTTTTAAAATTTATATTTTCAGTTTGGGTTTAAATTAAAAATTAAGGTTGTTATGGGATAGTTTTTTAAATATGTCATATGTGGTAATTGTGTAAATAACATAAGTTATTATTATATTATTATTACTTGTATGACCTACAAAAGCAAGTAAATTTTCACTCTCCCATGGTGGGAGACCTATCACCCTTACCCACCCTAGAAGGAGCCCTCTTTGATCATCAAGATCTTTACAATTAAGGTGGGTAACTCATATTCTCTTGATGGGTAGATAAGAATTAGCCTGTATAATTTTATGTTTTATGCTATTATATTAATGCATCATATGTTGTTCAATTTTGAAGCAATTATTTTATGATTTTTGTTTACATTATATTTTTTTATCATCAAATAATTAATTTAGATAAAAACGTTAAAATGAAAATACAATTGAAAAACTACACATTCAATAGTGAAAATTCACATGTCTTGTCTTATTTGTGAAAGTATTAAATAAGGTTGGGTTCTGCTTTATATATAGTGTTAAACAGCTATGCAATATGTTTTGGATTAAGGTATCCATCAAATTTTAATGGGTATGCATCCATTTACCTCAATGCTACAATTGTTTAAAAAAGTACAATTATTTTAGTAACAATGGAAGGATTTGGCAAAAGTGAGGGATTAATCTTGATGGGAGAATAAAGGAAAAAGCTCAGTGAAATTCATCATGGTTAAAAATATAATATGGGCGGTGCAAATTGAATTTATGTGGGCTGGGGTCTATTTCTTATGCTTTAATAGGTTAATAGATCTTTACCCTCAACAAAGTAGATGAATTTTGTTTTTCCCTTTGTAATTATTTTTTTTGAGATTACACTCTGTAATGTTTTTTTATTTTTTTCGTAGTATATTTTACCTCCTGCTGAATTTGTTTTAAACACAGGGGTAAAATACACTACGAAAAAAAATAAAAAAACATTATAAGGGAGCAAATAATTATAGGGGAAAAACAAAATTCGCCTACTTTGCAGGGGGTAAATACTTATTAACCCTATTTTAAATTAAGTGTTTCACAGTTATCAATTACTTAGTTTAAATGATAAAAAAAATGAGTTAAATAATTAAATAGTCTCTATAGTTTCTCAGAATTTCGTTTTTAATCTTTAAAGATTCTTTTCGCACATTTTGGTCCCACACAAATTTTAAGTCCCTGTTTTTAGGGACTAAAACTGAAATTTTTTTAAACTATAGGACTAAAAATTGTGGCGAAAAATTCTTCATGGACAAAAAATTGTAATGGAAAACTCTTCAAGGATAAAAACCTCTCACGGAAAATTCTTCAGGGATCAAAAAGTGCGAAAAAAATCTTTAGGGACTAAAAACTAAATTCTAAGAAACTATAGGGACCATTTATTTATTTAACCCTGAAAAAATTTGGTTTCTTGTGTATAAAAAAAATTTCAAGAAAAAATTCATCTTATATGCCTCACATGTTTCTTAAGCTTAATCAATGAAACTTCATAACAATATCATAATAACTAAAAGAAGAATTATATCATCAAATTTTCCATATTAACCATTGTTGTAGAAATTTTATTCATATCAATGCGTAATTTAAACAAACCTTCAATGGCGTACCCTTTCCCAACAAATACCCCATGTTTAGTGATGGCATGCATGTTAGCTCCTATAGATTGAGAATGAAATTCTTACATAGATAAGTCATTCTCTTTCCGGAGGGCTAATGCAATATTATCAATATTAAGAGCATTATCCTTTTCAGCTTGCCTTGCCTTCTCAGCAGGATCAAAGATATCTAAATCCATATCTTTACCACCATTGTTCGAACTAGATGGTTACGAACTCGCAGGTATCGCAGGCGTGTCCTCGGTCAGAATGTTGGCCACCTTTTTTTTGCAGTTAAGAAAAAAAGCATCTTTTGTTGCAAATGTTTGAAATGACTTCCTTGAAACCTGAACGGTCTATTGAAGTCAGCAGCAGTTGTTCCAGTACCAGTAATTTTGTCGGTGGTCATAGTTATTTTTTAAACGTCTTAAAATTGTTGGTTTTGAATTTTGAAAAATAACAGAATAAGAAAATCACCGAAGAATTTACTGGTTGAGTCACGACCTGGTCGCTCTCTATAAGACGTTTCACGACTCTACCCCAAAGTTTGTGCAAGGTAGACTATAAGTCGTGCGTCTCCAGGGTAAAACAACTCAGTTCACTGTGCGATTACGAACTGCACGATTGATAATCGTTCGAAGAGTTACATATCTTCAATACGGTATCGAAATACCGGTCAAATATGGTATGTATATCACTCAAAGTCAAAACCAAAGGGACGGAGAGAGTAGATGAAGAGAATAACAACAACTCGTAAACACAAGTTGAAAGGAGAAAGAAGAAAAAGATTCGAAATCTCAAGAATTCTTTTTTGATGTACCGAATGAACTGTACGAGCCTTGCTTTTATAGACAAAGTTCGTAACTAATTTAGAGAGATTCGGGTACCAAATTTCTACGAATTAGATCGAGTAAATATCGGATCTTTCGGTTGCATCTAATCTTTTGGAATGCGCTAGCGGATAAGTTTGTCGAAACTTATTCGGATAATGAATAAATTTAATTTAATATTTTCGTGTAACAATATATATATATATATATATATATCTTTTTGAAACCAAAAATATATATTTTCGGATAACAAAAAATATATTCTAATATGTGTTGTACCCAATATAAGATTAATATTTTTTCAATTCACACGACACCAGTTCTATCCGATATTCCTACTAGTGTTCCAACAAATATGATGCAAACCAAACTTGAACAATGTTGCAGAACAAAACTAACTTCTATATTGTAATAACTTATGAGCTTATACTCATAATTATCCTTTCCCTCTAGTACTACCTGTGATATGGTGAGAGAGAGAAAGAAATAAAAAAGAAGGTGAGAGAGTTAATGGTTAGGTCCTTATGACCAAACTCACACAAACTTGTTTTAGCCACCAGTCAAAGTCTACAATTCCACACCACTTCAAATATATTTATTCATCTCTTTTCTTCTATTCATTTCTTATTCACCACTCCAAATAAAAACCCACACAAAAAAAATCTTTATCTCTACTCTCTCCCTTTACGTTATACCCTCTATTCATCAATCTTCATCTCTTTCAAGAAAACATGGCAACCTACATGCATTTTTACATTGCATTCCTATGCATTACTTCTATTTTGACTCTAGGTAAACAATTTACTTATTTTCTATAATTTATTTGTCTGGAAGATTGTTCAATTTTTTATTTCGAGTCCAATTGTTTAATTATAACGTAAATTGTAATTTCTTTTTATTCTCGTGAATTGTAATTACATCACAATTGTTTGTAGGTGGAGCAACAAATGAAGTGAATTCTAAACCTGATCCTGGCCTTTTGGATTGTTTTTATTTTGATGCATGTCCAAATAATAATCAAGCTTGTTCGAAGCGATGTACAAGATGAGGTATCAATGAGGGCCACTGTGTCCAAAAAGATTGTTGTTGCGGATGCTGCTGAGAAACTGCTCCGTAGTTGTTTTTTTTAAGCAAGGAATCCTTATGTAGTATTTTATAAAGTTGTGAAATGGATTGTCAAAATAAAAGAAATAGTACCTACCTTGTCTGGTGCGGTTTCTCGGTTGTTCCGTCCGTCCAGGTTCTGGGTTTTTGGTGTGCAGCCTGCTGTGCGCTGCTGTCTGGTTGGTTTAGTTAATAGATTCTGGTGTTTGCTTGTTTTTGCTTTGGCTAGATTCTGGTGTGTTGTGGAGCCTGGTGCTTCACTTGTATAAATATTGAGTACTTCTTGTACTTGTTTTTAATAATATTAGCCTTTTCAAGAAAAAAAAAATATTACTATTTACTAAATGTTATATTAATAAGTTTTCGTAAATTTAACTCAGTTGATAAAAACATCGTATTTTATAAGCAAGAGTTGAAATTCAAATTTAAAGCACTCTACATATTTATCTTAAAGATAAAATTTTACTATTAAACCATTTAAAAAAATATGTTATTTTACAAAACAAAAAAATGTTACACTATTGTGTTGCAAATCAAGTTTTTTACCGAGTGCGCGCCGACACTTCATGAACAAAGAATAAAAAGTGAAGTAGTTTTAAATATTATGTTGATTATTTTTATTATTTTTTATCAAATATGGAATTCTCTATGAAGGATAACAATTTGACTCATATTCGGTGGGTATCCATAAAAAATACCCATATTGGATAGAGTAAAACTCTGTATTTTGAGTACAGGCATGAGTATGCAATTACCTGCAAAATTGAGCGAGTATGGGTACGGGTACCTCAGTACCTACCTCGTCTCATATTCATATAGTATATATTTATTTATTTATTTTAATGTTGTTTCATATTTTTAAGTTTGACACCTTGGTGTTCGTTTGATCCTAACCCTTTAAAAAAAATATTTTAGCATGATATTACTAATAATTGTGTTTATAATTTTCATTAGTCAACATTAAAATCTTTGAAATTTTTTAAATTCTATTAAAATGATATAATATTTTATAATTGATCAAATTTTTTGATAAAAATGCGGATAATGGGTACGTGAATAGATATTGGGACAAAGATTGTTACTCACGGGGATATAGGTATGGGTACATGTATTTTTTTCAAACTGTGTGTATGTAGATGAGGACTATAGTACTCTACTCATACCCTACACATTGTCATCCTAATTTTTTTGGGTACAAAGATTGTTATACCATTCAGAAAAAATTAAATTAACATTGCTCTCCCTAATTTGTCTATAAAGGATTTGATTCACTAAAAAAGATACATTGCACAAATTCCTCCAAATAAAATGTTATTACACAAATGTCAAATGCTCCACATCGTCGCCAATTAAATAATATGACAGAATCGCTTGCTATTTTTTCCTTTTCTTTTTCACAAAACAGAGAGAGAATGATTCGAAATATCCACAAAGGGTATACAATTTGTGCCCAGCCACCTAATTAAATATATTCTGTCAAACTTCAGTAGTAATGCAACATTTAAAAAAATTGTGTTGGATATCCTCTTCCTCCTTGAAACAAAAAACGCGGTTTCTCTCATGATTATTAGTGATAATACCTTTGCGAATTAAGGCCTCCCTCTTTGGTAATTCTTTTAGTAACAACCGCCAACTAAAAATGCTATGTTTTTCACCCAAAGCATCTTCAAAGATACCATTCCTATCCATTTCTCTTTTCATAAAGTGAAAGAAAAATCAGCAGCCCCCACCCACACCACCAAAATAAAGCATGTTTAAGACCCTCTGTCCCTTCCTCAAAAGATCGTACCAAGGAGCTAGGATATCATTCAAACTTCTTATTAATTGGTTCTTCAACTATCCTTTAAAGACAAAGCATCCTAAAATATAACATTTTCATTTTAAATGTTTAAAATTTCAATAATCACGTCTAATCAATATAACTTTTTATTAATTAAAGTCATAATATTATAAAATGTAAATACTAAACCGAACAGTATAAGACAGAACAATACAGAACAAATGTTTAAGGTATATGTATTTAACAAATTTGTCTAGTACACTAGGATTAGTTTTTAGCAAATCAAATTGACACAAACTATAGATAATATGAGATTAAGATGATTCGAGCTTGAGCAATATAGGAAGATCTATTGTAGTTTAGGAATCTGATTTCATTATTAATTTGGTTTAATTAATTTGTAAGTCTTTCAACGGTTTAGGAATCTGAATTAAAAAAATATAATCAAATTCCTAAACTATTTTATTTTTCAGCTAAGTCTTTCAACTATAAATAACTTTTAGTTAATGGATAATCAACGGTGGAATAACATATGAAAATTGCTACTTCCAGCAAAAAAAATTATCACGATAACATCACGATGTTTTGTATAATATTTTTAGACAAATATTACACATAATTTTATCCACCTAATATACAATTTTTTTAAACAAATATAATTGTAAACGATCGTTTCTGTAACACCCTGATTTTCGAAGCCCAAAATTAGGCATTTTTTTTTTTTTTTAAAAACAACAAGGACTTTGAAATAAAACATTCACGATCGAACTTAAATTAAATCAGAGTAAACCATTTTCAAAATAACGATCGGAATGCAATGCCTCTTTTATAAATCGTTTTCACAAATCAAGTTTAAGAATATAAACCATACGCTATGTCTAAACAAACATAACGACATCATTTATTCCAAATAAAACATCAAACTACAAGTTTGGAATACAAATGCAGGGAAGCATAAAGAAGAGTAAACAAGACTCTTTAAACTACTACCCCTAAGCTGATCTTTAAGCTGGGTGACGAAGACCCACAAACAACTTCAAGCATTGCCGCTTCTCCACGCGGTACAAATAAATCCCTAAAAATGCTCGTAGAGGGTCACGATCTAAAAATAACATATAACCAAAAATACGCAGCACAAGATATACAATACATGGCAGCATGTACTCATTTATCATATGAATCACACATCATAGAATTTAAGTGCACGGGTAGTCTATCAATCACACACAACAATATTCAAATGCACAATCGGCCTATCAATGCAGACTCTATATGATTGTGATCACCCTACCCGGGACTGTTTCACATGCATGAATTCCAGAATTTAACCTCTCCGCAGAGAGTCGTGATCTTCTAATCACTAAAATCAATACAATCACGACGATCTTCTAACCGAAGGATTAGGGTGGATCTTCTAATCAAACCCTGTGATCTTCTAATCACGTATTGTACTCAATAAAATCCCGCAGGATTAAGGTGGATCTTCTAATCGCACCCAGTGGTCTTCTAACCACAACTATGAATGCATGAGCATACGATACATCTTATCTATGCCAATGCATCAATTACATACCAATCATGCATATGTAATTCTCAACCACACGTCAATACATATATTTCTAACAAAATCATATGTAAGACAACAAGCATCATGCACAACGAGATCTTCAATCAAGTACATGCATCAACATTTCATAGTATTCATACATATGAAATTTACAACAACCACTCAAACATGTGTAGAATATAGCATGTTCTCAACAAGTTCTCGTCACGAGAATACATCACAAAACAACCATGCTCATAATTCATATTGCATCACATTAAGCAAATACACATATTCAAGCAACAATTACACATGCATAAAAAGCACTCGATATTTCGAGGTATATGAAATCGTTATAAAGTGCCCTTACCTCGGCAAGCGTTCCAACACGTACAACTTACTCTACGCGAGCAAAACCGTCTCTCTCAACCAAGTCCTCAATCCGGATAATCCTCTTAACCTTTTTAAAACATATAACTTATCTAAGTTAATACACAATTCTAATTGATCATCCAAATAGTCCTAGCTCGGCTACTAATGGATTCAAGACCTAGGATTGTTCTCTCATAACTAACTAGGCTCAAGTCATATTGAAATCAAGTCTAGAAAACATTAATACATTGAAAAGATAGTTTCTCATCACTAAATGTCTTTTAAATAAACCTCGGCTATTTTAAAACACTTAAAATGCCAAATCATTTTTCAAAACAACTCTTGAAAATACAACACTTAAATAAATAACTTTTATCGTAAAAGCGCTATAACAAATAGTTTTATCCAAAAACGTCGCCAAATAAATTCAATCTATTTTAAAGTTTTTCCAAAAGCAATTATACTTTTTCAATAAGCTGCCCACTTTTCTTCAAAATAAAATAGGTTCACCTATGTCTTAATCGACTTAAAACGAAAAATGCTTTTAAGAACACACGTAACTTATCTCTTTTAAAACACAATTCTCGACAAAAGAATTTCCATCTCAATCTACAAATTGATTTCCAAACATTTTCCTCCTTTCATAGAAAAATAATCTCTATTATTTTTCTACTACTATATTTTAAATTCAAAAACGACGGTAAAATAGTTACAACTTAAAACGGCCATAACTCATTCAATTTTTATCGTATCGAGACAAACCATACGCCAAAATCTTCGTCTCGAAAAGACGGATCAAATGGTTAACTTTCTAGGATACAAAAACAATTTTAAAATGACCTAAATACCCTTTCAAGTTTCGGCCAGAACCTAAAACACACCAAAATCATTGTTTTCAAAAATCTAACATAGATAAAACACTTATACATATATTAATTTCACATAAACCAACTCAAATTAGTTTGATTCTATACTTACAACATTTTCCAAAACCCTAACTTCCAAAAATCATAAAATTTGGGGCTTTTCAATTCTAACATTTTCTTTCCAAAATTGCACTCATAAAACAAGTCAAGCTAGCTTCAATTGCTAGAAAAAGAGTATCACAGATTCATTTCAAACTTTGCAAAATTTTCCACTTGTTCAATCAAGCTACAAACTACTAGTTTTCTTTCCAACAAAACCTCTAAATTATTCCTATTAAAAACCATGATCATGCCTTCCATTAGGACTTAAAAATTTGAAACATCATGGACACAACACACACATGCTACGGCCAAAACAACAAATGTGGCTAACTCCCAAAATTTTTCATTTCAAAACCATAGAATAATTCATTTAGTTCCTAAAATTATTAAACTTAACAATCAAAACCTTTTCACAACACCAATCAAAAACCCCAAGAGTTTTCCAAAACTCTTATGAACATAGAAATTATTATTTTTCTTGCTTCTTAAAACAAAATCGTTTTTCACATATCCAATTCTCTTAAAAACTCAAAAACAACATCATTTTCATAATCACCAAACCACAACTCCTGTTCTTGATCAATTTGAAATTTTCTCAAACCCTAGGCTACTAACTTCATGAGAAGAACATGGTTTCTCAAGCATGGAAATCTATCTATTATTTTAGATCTAAGTTCAATCATACAAGATAACAAGATTTAAGTGCTAGAAAGTTCAAAAATCAAACCCCCAACTATACTAATCATTTTCGGCCAGCAAGGAGAAAGAGGGAGAGAGATTTTCTTACCAAAAGATTTAGCTCACAAGCACCACAATCATGAGAGGAACAACTTTGATTCCAAGCTTCTCTCCAAATTCTTTCTAGATTTCTCTCAAGGTAGAAACTTGTGTTCTATCAACACTTAGAAAAAATAAAATAAAAGAGATGGAGGGAAGGAGTTCACGTGAGAGAAGAGAAAGGAATGGAAAAATCTCATGACCAATCCTATGTATAGATCTCTCCAATTAATCCTAGCCCTTGGATCAAATAGTAAAAAGTTGCAAGACTAAATCCTAGCCAATCATTCAAACTTGGTCACCAAGCAACTCACAAATAAATATCTAGATATTTTCATGTGATCTTATCTCCACTTGTTCAGTCCCCGCGCTCGCGCTTAAACGAGTCGTATCTCTCGTACCGATAAACTTTAGGAAAACAGAAAAATTCTACCGTAAACCAATTAATTAAAATAATTCACAAATTTTCGAATAAAATTTATTCCGGATAAATTTTCGCTCCTTAGCCCGGAAAAATATAATGAGATCAAATTCACATCACAATCGATATATAAAGTCTTCATTTAAATTTTGACGGAAATCGAAAACTGTAAAATTTTCAAACAGCGGGTATATATCTTGCCCGTTTTCTCAAAAACCACTAGAAAAATATTTTCATCATTTCGACGAGACAAAAATGTTTCTAAACTCATTTAAAGCTTATAAAATCATTGTGCCAATTTTTCAAATGTTAAACTACACGCAGGCACAATCTCAACAAAAATTCTGTCAAAACAGACAATCAAGCAGAAAGCCGATAAAACAAATAGCATAAGCTAATTCATATATCAAAAATATATTTTCTGCTACAGTAATTCTACGGGTCTTACAGTTTCAATTTGAATGATCGAGGTTCCAAAGTTCCATCTCCAATAATTTGTTAAAGTAAAAGAAACCAATGGTGAAAAATCAAAACATTACCAAGTATTTCTCATTCCAAATATAGCAAACTCCATAATTACCACACACAAACGATTGGATTAAGACTCTTGCATGCACCTATATAAGACTTGGTACCATCTCATTGTTTTTCATCACAAGGGGAAAATCAATAAGTAGAACATTATATTAAATACCATCAACAAATATCAATAAATTAAATAAAAATGGCAAGATCATTTGCAGTGGTTGCTCTCATTGTTTCTGCTTTTTGCTTCTCATGTGTTTTGGGTGCTCGTAAGGCACCTAGTGCTGATGAGTTCTCTATTGTTGGCAAGATTTACTGTGATCCTTGCCACTTCCAATTTGAGTCTAGGCTTAGCAAACCCATAGAAGGTAATAACGACAATAATATATATCATACAACATATATTTTCTAGGTCATTATTTTTTTAATCATCTATATAATATACCATCGAATTCAGTGTTTTTAAAATGAAGTGAGATAGAAGAAATTATTCTTTTTATCTCTAAATTTTTGTCGCTATTTTAACTTTTTTTTAATAGAATATGTGACATTTCAAATAAGATGATATGATCGAAAAGATTTAATTTTGAATTTTTAATAGTGTCTATAAAAAAATATGTATAAAATTAAATGTCGATAGTTAGAATTTCTTTTTGTCTGTCTCCCAAGAGGTCATTTGATTGAGGATTTGTTCTTCAATTTAGAGGAACTCGTTCAAAATTTGGTATCAAGAGAAACTAAGAATTGTAACCGTTCAATTTTGATCAATGATGTGCAGGTGTTAAGGTGACTTTGGTGTGTAGAAAGGAAGAAACTAACAATGTGACATTAGTGAAGGAGGGAACAACCGACGCAAATGGTGTCTACCGAATCGCTTGTGGTGGTGATCATGAGGAAGAGGTCTGTGAGGTGAACGCCGACTCGAACCAAAACGGCGAATGCCCTTTGGTTATGATAAACAAATCCGACAGGATTGTTCTCACCAAGAACATGGGTGTCTCTTCCTTAGTTCGATTAGTTAATCCCCTTGGGTTCATGACTGAGGCAATTGATAGCCAATGTGGCAAAGTTATCACTGAGTTGGGTTTGGACAAGCTTGATGATTAAACATCATTGAACTTATTCATTAATCCTATTCGGAAAAAAATATATATTAAAGCCATATAATGTAATAAACTTATTTTGGCTCAATTGACCTATATCAATAACCATTATTTCTCTACAAAAATGTGTTGGTTATTATGTGTAATTATTCAAACACATGTTTATTAAATATTAAATGAGAATCTGAGAAATTTGGTCTTTTATCTTTGAGCATTTTTTTTAGCATTTATTATTATTATTATTATTATTATTATTATTATTATTATTATTATTATTATTGTTATTATTATTGACAATTGTACGCTTTTCTTTCAAAGGCTATAAACTGTCGGTGCATATATATATATATATATATATATATATATATATATATATATATATATATATATATATATAGTAGAAGGTGATGGATTTATTTTAAGTCTTGAAGTATTTGGACCGACAAATATAATATCGTCCTCCAATCAGTTAGTTAATAAATTCAGTTAGACTCATTTTAAGTCTGTTAAACTATATGGAATTTTAACATTTTCATTAATATTTCTATGTATCTTGCACTGGTTTTTTTGTTTTGCACCATTTACTCAATGATCGAAAATACTTTTCACTATTCTTATATTTTCTTTTCAATTTCTCTCAAAAATTAAAGCCTCTCAAACAAAAGATCAAACCAAATATGTAAAATAGTAATAAATCATCCAACAATCTCAAAACAACATTAAAGTAATCAATAAAATAATCTTTAGTTTTTTATTTTAAAATTTGGGATTTATTTTTATATAGTTAGTGATAAATTTGTTGATTGATTATTCAATAGGAGGTTTTATTAACATATTTGTGTGTTTCGTTGATTGCTTGTTTATAATTTCGTTTAAATGCATCTTTGGATTTCTGTTCTACGGTAACAAAAGTGTAGGCAAAAAAAAATATTGTAAGTGATATTTGCTTGATCATGTTTCTCAATAGAAGGGCCCGACTCGGGTTTGCACAATTCTTTGAAAGCAGACTCATGGACCTTTACTTACTAATGCAGTGAGATCTGATCGGTAGATGACAAACGTTGACTTGTGTGGTTGTGCCATATAGGTGTCAATCTCAACCTGAAACAATCATGCATATGCTTCGAGATTGTGGTGATCAATAATATTGGAATTGATTCATCACTGGAGACTATTGGGCTAAATTATTTAGCCATACATGTTTGACTCGAATGGAACATCACAACAAAGAACATTGGAGCGAGAATCACTCATTGGCTTACTTTCTTTGATGTGTTAGCTTGGGCTACAGAAATGTCGTAATAACTTAGTTTTTTTCTAGAGAGCCCGAACTTGGGAATCATGTTACATACAAGGTGGTTAATATGGCGTATCTAATCGAGAAAGAGACAAAATTCCCTCTTGCATCTCATAATACTCATTTTAAAAAAACCTCATGTTGGCTTTGTTAACATAAACATTGATGACTCATACATAAATGGAAATTCAGCTTATGGCGTCCCCATTAGAGATCATTGTAGTCACTTTGTGAATAGTTTTTTACGTAATCTTGAAATAGGAAATGTCTTGCTTGCTGAATTATGCGGTATTTTATTTGGCTGTCAAATAACTAAAGAAATGCAGTTGACTCATGTCTTCCTAGAATCTGATTCAACTCATATAATCAATATGATCAATAATCGGTTTACTTCCATCATTCATCTTCAATCTCTATCCATGAGGTTATCTCTCGTATCAACCTTCCATGTTGGACCATCCATATCAATCACATTCATCGTGAAGCAAGCTCTTGTGTGGATGTTCTTGCGTTTAGAAGTCATGATGTTGGTTTCACGCTTGTTATGCTATATTTAGTTCCTGCTTATTTCTTGATAAGAACTTGAGTGGAGTTTGTTCCTCTATGGGCATGCTTTAATTTTTCTCTTATTTTCCTTTTTATATATAAAAAATGTTATTTTACAAAAATATTTAAGGATGAAGTCTCCACGGGTTGAGGGATAACATCTCATGTCCATCTTCAAACCTCCCTAGGGAACTTTCTTCCTCATTTTCATCTCCGCGGTAATAAATTCTTCGCCTTCGTTCTTAAGTTTAAAAATATCATTATACGGTGTGAATTTGAATGCATAAAAAAGAACTGTTAAATCATCAATCGGTTTCAGAATGATTATATCTTTAAAACATAATCTAAATTCATAGAAAGTTGGTTTAAATTCATTGTTCTTAGCAATTGAGATATTTGTCATCTCATAACATATTCCTTCAATCAACATAGATTGATATTTTACAACATTGTCACTCTACACAGTGCATTGAATTTTGTTCACATAGAATATCACGATCAACAAATTAAAATAAATAAGGATTAGTATAGAAAAATAATTTAAATTGATGTAAAACCATAACGGTTAATAAAAAAATGATACATACTCTTTTATCCGTAAAATTTACATTGATTAAATTAATCTAATCTCAAATCTTTATAATTTGGCTTTCTCTCTACATTATAATGATCTTAATCTTGAGTCTTCACATTTTATATTTATTCTTGATGATTGTGTCATCATTGAAGTCAAAATTTGTATCCATGATTTATGAAAATAAACATAAAAGATGATTCTTGATGATATATTAATTTAGATTAAAGCATCTTGTATTAATTGAAAAACATCATTAATTAGAGAGAATGATATCAATAAAGTGTCTATGCAAAAAATTAAAAAGTATTAAAAAAAGTGTAGGCAAAAAAAAATTAATATTGTAAGTGATATTTGCTTGATCATGTTTGACAATAGAAGGGCCGGACTCGGGTTTGCATAATTCTTTGGAAGCAGACTCATGAATCTTTACTTACTAATGCAGCGAGATCTGATCGGTAGATGACAAACATTGACTTGTGTGGTTGTGCCATATAGGTGTCAACTTCAACCTGAAACCATCATGCATATACTTCGAGATTGTGATGATCAATAATATTGGAATCGATTCATTACTGGAGACTATTGGGTTAAATTATTTAGCCATACATGTTTGATTCGAATGGAACATCACAACAAAGAACATTTGAGCGAGAATCACTCATTGGCTTACTCTCTTTGGTGTGTTAGCTTGGGCTATAGAAATGTCATAATAATTTAGTTTTTTCTAGAGAGTCCGAACTTGGGAATCACGTTACATACAAGGTGGTTAATATGGCGTATCTAATCAAGAAAGAGACAAATTGCCCTCTTGCATCTCATAATACTCATTTTATAAAACCTCATGTTGGCTTTGTTAACATAAACATTGATGGCTCATACATAAATGGAAATTCAGCTTATGGCGGCCCCATTAGAGATCATTGTAGTCACTTTGTGAATAGTTTTTTACGTAATCTTGAAATAGGACATGTCTTGCTTGGTGAGTTATGCGGTATTTTATTTTGGCTGTCAAATAACTAAAGAAATGCAGTTGACTCATGTCATCCTAGAATATGATTCAACTCATATCATCAATATGATCAACAATCGGTTTACTTTCATCAATCATCTTCAATCTCTATCCACGAGGTTATCTTTCATATCAACCTTCCACGTTGGACCATCCATATATATCAATCACATTCGTCGTGAAGCAAGCTCTTGTGTGGGTGTTCTTGCGTTTAGAAGTCATGATGTTGGTTTCACGCTTTTTATGCTAGATTTAGTTCCTGCTTATATTAGTATTTTTCATGATAAGAACTTGAGTGGAGTTTGTTCCTCTACGGGCATGCTTTAATTTCTCTCTTATTTTCCTTTTTATATATAAAAAAAAAATTTATTTTACTAAAATATTTAAGGATGGAGTCTCCACGGGGTGGGGGATAACATCTCGTCTCCATCTTCAAACCTCCCTAGGGAACTTTCTTCCACATTTTCGTCTCCACGGGAATAAATTATTCGCCTTCGTTCTTAAGTTTAAAAATATCATTATACGGTGTGAATTTGAATGCATAAAAAAGAACTGTTAAATCATCAATGGGTTTTACAATGATTATATCTTTAAAACATAATATACATTCGTAGAAAGTTGGTTTAAATTTATTGTTCTTATCAATTGAGATAATTTTCACCTCATGACATATTCCTTCAATCAACATAGATTGATATTTTACAATATTGTTACTCTACACAGTGCATTGAATTTTGTTCACCTAGATTATCACGATCAACAAATTAAAATAAATAAGAATTAGTATAGAAAAATAATTTAAATTAATGTAAAACCATGTTGGTAACGGTTAATAAAAAAAATAATTATACATACTCTTTTATCCATAAAAATTATATATCACAAGTATGTCAATTATTATAAATACAATGTCATTTCATATTGTGTTAAAGGTTAGCTACTTGTTAATTAATGAACAAACTAATTCTATTAAGCACCCTTTCAAACTAATTCTATACTCATTAATAAAACGTTTATGTAATTTGTTTGGTCATTTTCTATTAAGCACCCTTTCAAATTAAATTATTTTCCTAATGATAAAAATGCGTTTTTATTCCAGCTTACCCATCAAACTCTTTTATTTTATTTATAGAAAACTTATATATTTTCAAAAGCAAAAAAAATACTCTGTATAATAGAAGCGAGAGAAAGGTATTTTCATTTCATTGTGCTTGGTTCTAATTTCTGTTTAGTGAGAGAAACCTTCATTTCTCTCTCTTCCTCTCTCTCTCTCTCTCTCTCTCTCTCTCTCTCTCTCTCTCTCTCTCTCTCTCTCTCTCTCTCTCTCTCTCTCTCTCTCTCTCTCTCTCTCTCTCTCTCTCTCTCTCTCTCTCTCTCTCTCTCTCTCTCTCTCTCTCTCTCTCTCTCTCTCTCTCTCTCTCTCTCTCTCTCTCTCTCTCTCTCTCTCTCTCTCTCTCTCTCTCTCTCAGAAAGCTCAAACCCCTATTGCGTATTTTGCAATCGACCCCAATAATGGTCAACAGTAACCTCCCTCGAAGAATCATCAAGGTTCGTTTCAATTGTCTTCTCAAGATCCCTAATTCAATTTCTCTTATCGATTCCTTTTCTTGATTTCAAACCATAGAATACTCTAAGATTGTGTTTGGATGAGGGAATGTTTTGAGGTAATGTAATTTCTTTAGGGAATTCAAATATTTTGATCCAACTTTCCTTGTTTGGATAATTAATTTGGAGAATTTTAAAACGAAGGAAATTTGTGGAGTATTTTGTTTAAACTAAATTTAAGGAACTAGTGTGAAACCCGTGCCAAGCACGGGCTATCAATTCTTCTAAGTTAGCATAAATTAGTATATATTTTTGTTTTTATACATAAAAGTTAGCAAAAATTAAGAATAAATTTAAAATAAACACAAAAATTAACAGTAATATTTAATATTTTAAAATTTAGATCGGTCAACCGATTGAATGGATAATTGGTCAAGACAATTACAAAAAATTTGGAAAGAGTAAGTTGTAACTGTGTTGAATTCAAATAATATTTAATATAAAAAGTGTTGAAAAGTCACATAATTTTATAGCTAGGTTTAAAGGCATAATGCATCAGCAATATAAAAACACTATATATATATATATATATATATATATATCAAGGTTTTCAGAACCGGACCGGTCATCAAACCGGTGAGCTTATCGGTTCAAGTCTCAACCGGTCGGATCGGGGTCGGACCGATCTGATCGTTTTTAATTAAATATATATATTTTAATTAATATATAAATAAAAATAAATAAATAATGACTTAATATTTCTTATTTTTATACATGAAAAAGATAAAATGTCATAAAGTTATTATAACATTAAAATTTTAGTACATTAAACATAAAATTTCTAATTCAAACTAAATTAAAAATTACATAATAACTAAGTCCAATAACACAAAATAGTACTATAACATCGTTTGTAACTTGTTTACTTTTTTAATCTTTCTTTTACAAATAAAATCAAATAACGTCGTTTGGTGTGTATATATATATATATATATATATATATATATATATATATATATATATATATATATATTTATATAAAACGGCGTTGTTTTGACCTTCTTTTTTAAAAAATAAAACGGAACCATCGAACCACTTGGACTGACCGGTTCGACCGGTTTTTTACCTGTTCGCTTGTAGGCCGGTTTTCAGGCCTAACCGGACCGAATACATCACCGGTTCACGGTCTGACCGGTCCAACCGGATGGTCCGGTCCGTTTTGACAACCTTGATATATATACATCCCGTATAAATTACTAAAAAAAATTATATTCCTTATTAATATATATAAGTAAAAATATAGTTTCGTATAAATTAAAAAAAATAATCCCTCAATATAAATTACAATAAAATAGATATTCGTATTAATATATAAGTATAAATATGGACTACATGTTAATTAAAAATATAAATAAATAGGCTTATCTATTAATATATGAGTATAAATTAGATCCCCATATAAATTACAAAATAAAAAATAAAAAAATCCACCATATTAATATATTAGTATAAATATAGGCTCACATACATATAAATTATATGGCATATATGTTATTTTGTGAGTATAAATGTAGGCCTCGTATAAATTTAAAAAATAAAATAAAAAAACTAGCCCTCTATAATAACATTAACATATAATATAAATATAGGTGCTTGTAGCAACTACAAAAAAGGCCTCGTATTAAAAGGAGTGCAAATATAATCAAGCCCCGTGTAAATTACAAAAAAAGTCGCTCAAATTAATATATGAATATAATTATAAATATAGCTCTCTTGTATAAATTACTAAAAAAAAAAAACACACCCATTAATATGAGTATAAAAATAGGTCTCTTATTAAGCGAAAAAAAAGGTCTCATACAAATATATATATGTATGCCTTGTATAAATTATAAAAAAAAGGTCATCTATTAATCTTGGCAACACGAAAAGGTCTCGTATTAATATGAGTATAAATATAGTCCTCAAATATATTACACGCAAAAATAAGCTCTCATATTAATATATGAGTACAAATATAGACCCCGTATAAATTTAATATATGAGTACAAATACAAATACAAATATAGTCCTCGTATATATTAATATACGAATACAAATATAGTCCTCGTATATATTACTCCGAAAAATAGGCTCCATATTAATTTATGAGCATCGATATAAATTATTGTATAAATTACAAAAAAGACCTTTATATTAATACATGAGTACAAATATAAACCCCGTATGAATATAACAAAAAAAATACTATTAACATGTGAGTATAAATATAGATCACATATAAATGGACAGGATAAACAAAACTTGGATATATATATATATATATATATATATATATATATATATATATATATATATATATAAGAGTAAAAAAAGTATAATTTTCATTGATGTATCAAATAGAATATCACATGTAATTAAAAAAAAGATAGAATATCCCACAATATTAACCACCACAATCCGTAAAATAAGAAGAAACAGATAAATAGATAGCAAAAACAATAAAAATTCAACCTCATATCTGCATTATAATCATTTTAAAGTTAAAACTATTTGTAGTCATGCTTTTATTCATAATATGGATTTTTATCTTCTCATTGTGTGAGTCTTTTTTATGGATTCCAAAATGGTTTGAGTTTATAATTGTTATCGATAATTAATGCACCATTTTTAAAGTAAATTTAAGATTAAATAGTCATATATCGTGTATGTCGAGTCGTGTCAATCTGAATTTAGTTATTTCATGGTCGTAGAAATGTTGGGATTTCCCACATATTATTTTCATGTAGTTTTCTCTTTTTGAACTTTGGCTCTCATTTTAATCAAAGGATAGAAAGAAAAATAAATTTCTTTGTGAATAAAGGCTACTTGACCAAAAAAAAATTATAGTTATTGCTTGACAAAAAAAATTAGTTATTCTCCATTTCTCATCAAGAATAATAATTTTTGTATTGTTTTAATATACTTTTTATGAGTAGAAAACATTCTTATAGAGAAATTATATATAAAGTTAATTAAATTTTTTTATGAATTAAGATTGTCAATATGGTTTTTTTTAGGGTTAATAAGTTGTTACCCTCCTGCTAAGTGGACGTTTTTTGCGTTACCCTATTGTTAAAAATTCCTTGAAGATTCCCCCTTGCAAAGTAAATTTTTTTTTTATTCCCCCCTTGTCCTCTCTTAAGTGCAAGAAATTTGGTCTTTTTAAATCGGTTGAACAAAAAATCCGATTTAAAAAATATAACTTTTTAAATCGGTTAAACAAAATAACCGATTTAAAAAGTGCATCAAAGGAACAAACCCAAAAAATTTACTTTGCAAGGGGGTAATCTTCAAGAAATTTTTAGTAGGGGGTAACACAAAACGTAACAACCTATTAATCCTTTTTTTATAATAATTATTATTTTAAACATGAAAAAATTAGAGACTCGAACAAAAAGAAGGATATGTTAGTATAATTATCAAGAATGATACCTTTATATAGGTTTAATTGTATTTTTGTCTTTTTAATTTTTCAATAGTGTAATTTTAGCCTTTTTAATTTGTTTAGCGATTATGATCCTTTATATTTAGTGCAATCTCACTTTTGGAGGTACATATAAAGTGGATTTTGAGATGAGCATGCTATGTGCAACCTCGAGTTTTAAATGGAAATTATAGATAGACTAATTAATTATAGAAATTGTGAAAATTAAATTCTATTATACATCCAAATGATTGCTAATAATTCATTGTTGATTTTTTATTTAGGAAATTTTTTTATTTGTCTAGTAAATATCAATGAAAATGATGCATTATCCTGTGACATTAAAAAAAATTATTTTGTTTATAAAAGATTACTTTACGACGGGTATAAGATTTTTTGGTCAAAAAAAATTATAAGATTTTTTTTTGCTCCAAAAAACTATAAGAATTTTTTATTTAGGGGAATATATTTGCACAGTCTTTTAAATGTCTTGTAAATAGTGGTGGTCAATAATAATTAGCTCGTTATATATGATAATATTTTTGTACCAAAAAATAAATTTGTTATATATGCAAATTTTTATCATAGTTGAATGTAAAGAGAAAACTTTCAATCAAATAGTAAAGAGAAAACTTTTTTTTCGAGGCATCAAAGAGAAAACCCCAACAATTGGCTGATGTAAACATAAATATTTTTATTAATTAATATTTGACAACAAATATTGTCTAGTTAAGACTACATTAAACATATATTATTGAGACAATATTTTATAGTTTATCTTCTCAAAACTATTTTTTACTAACATGCATCTACTTTATAATTCATCTCTCTCTAAAAAAGTCTACAAAACAAAAAATGTTGTTATGAAATCATTCATCAATGATTTTTGTTTTCAACTTTGTGACACATTTTAAAGTGATCTTATGATTGAAGATACACTTATCTTCTCTTCGAGAGTTTGCTCCAGTTTGTTTAACTCCTTTTAGTCCTGTTCATTGCATTGATATAGGACATGTGGCAAAACAAAGATTTAATGGTTATGATTAAAAGCAGTAAAATTAAGGTTAGTTAATAAAAAGAAAAAAGGAAGTCTTCCTCTTCTCCTCTAGCACAGAGCTCTTCCTCAAACGTCAAACACCTCCACACATGTTCAACCTTACCTCGCAGTTCCACCACTCCGCTGCCACGCACAGCTGATCCGTCGTCCTCCCCGGATTTCATATCACACTCTTGTTAAAGACAATTATGATCCTATGTTAATGTATGTAATTTTTTATTTTTAATATTACAACGTCTTTACTGATTGATTATATGAGATAATAATAAATTAATATTGATGCAGGAAGTTCCTCCTTGTCTCTAGCAACAATCCATATTTGAGTGAAAATTTGAACAATATTAAAAAATCTATTAATTTAATTAATGAAGATTTTAACCAATTAATTACGGTTGAATATTTCCTCCACCTTTTTCTCTTAGCTTTAATCTCATATATGTGTTGTTTTTTTTTTACAAAATCTCATATATGTGTTTCTTTTTACAAAATCTCATATGTGTTATTCAGACTTATTTGAAACTAAAAATATAATGAGATAGCAGGATAGTAGTATATAATTTAATCTAATGAAGTAAAAAAATTTGTAATCTTCAAAATTCAACTGTCATTTTATCAATGAATAAACATAAGAATCTCAAACTCGCCTAAAATGGTGAGATGAATCCATATATTTGACACCACAAATAAACACTAATAATAACTATCTCAAGAATATGACCACACTACTATCATCGCTCAATCCGTTGCAAAGTTCACAACATTTCAATATGGAAAATACTATTTCATACGGAAGTACAAAGTGAAGAAAAGCAAGAATATATCATGACCATAGGATTACACAACTACCATCCCATGTTTTCCACTAAAAGTGGAGATAACATATTTTCATTTATTAAAATAATTCACTTGCTTTTCATGTGTATCTTTTCCCGTAAAGAATAGCAATCATCTTTCAATATATGATAAGTTATTAAAAATGAAGAAATAAAAATGAAAAACTTTATAGTAAGTAATAACTTAAAATGGCTAAAATAGGGAGAAAAAAATCATGAATATATATTAGATAGAAGTATGTCTAAAATTAACATCACAATCGTTAAAAATAAATTACAAAATTATCACAAAGACATGAAAAACCAACACAACACAAGAGAATATAAATCACGACATCTCTCATATGTTGACTTCAGATCTATTTTGTTCTTGACGTACAATATTGCAACTAATTCCATCACACTATCATCCTTTCAAATATCCTTAAATTGCTACAAAAATAACATATGAATTAAAAAAAAAATGAAATTAGAACTGTTATGAAATGATGTAGCTATTTTTAATAATATTTGATGAAATAACTTACCAATCAAAAATCTTTGGTATATCACATAAATTTGAAAACACACCTTCGTCCCCTGGCAAAAAAAAAATGGTGAAAACATAACACATAAACAAAAAAAATTGCATCGAAATGGTTTGGAAAAAAATAGGCTATAGAAAAGTTTATAATGAAAATTGGCAATTGGTTGTACTATATATAGTATTTTGGTTTTGCTGAGAGGATGGTTATTTTTTTGACACAGAGGATGATTACTTAAAAAGGTTTTAAATGATAATTACTTTTATTCCATATTTATTTTATATTGGTATAAATGTATCTGGTCTTTTAAGTGAACAAAATTCAAAAGAAATTGGGAACAATATCAATGAATTAAATGCTAATTATATTTGCCTACAATTTGGAATATTACGGTGCAATTTATTTTTTTTGTCAAATAACTTAGTGGCTCGAAATTCTACTCTTAAGGTGGATAAGTGGGATGACCAGGGTTCGAACCCCAGCCCCCTGCATATATAATGCATTTGTCCTACCAATTGAGCTAAGCTTACGGGACTATTACGATGCAATTTTAGTTCCATATACATATTTTTATTTTTTAAAAAAATGTGTGTATGCATTGCAACCAATTAATTAATATTATAATACACCTTTTTATTTTTCTGAAAATAAAAAATGGATCAAGAAATTGTTATGAATAATCACACATAAATTGAAGGCATCAAATTTATATGTGATTATTCATGATAATTAATGCCTACAAATTTATTATAAATACCTTTATTTCAAATATTTAAAATATACAATTAAATTGTTAAATAAAAATAATATACAATTTAAAAAAAGAAAATCGGAATTTTTTTATTAAAGAAAATCTAAATTTATTTAAAAATAAAAGTTTCCTTTTAAACAAAATCATTTTTTTTTTAATAATTATATGTTTAAAATTTTATTATTTGAATTGTTTCCTTTTTAATATAGAAATTGAATGCAAAATCTTGAGAAGCAATGTGAGGAAAGCATTTGGAAAAGTCATTAAATGAGACCTTATAAAATTTGTCTCATTTGTATAGTATTAAAATTTGTCTTATAAAAGTTAAGAATTTGAAATTTTTTCTTCTCTATATACTTTTAAAAATTAACAATTGATCAAAAAACGTAAAATCGGGCAAAAACCTAAAAAATCGAAAATCGGCCGAAAAACCATAAAAAACCTAAAATCGACCGAAAAATCTAAAACAAATTGAGAACTTTTTTCTCTAAATCGGAGTTTTTTTAGATTTATTTTCTTGAAATTAAAACAATTTCAAAAACTTTTTTTATCAAAATCGAAAAAAATAAATGAAAATTTTGAGAATGAATTACTTTGTAATGAAGGGAATTCAAATATAACATCTAAACAAGGAATTTTGAAATGAAGGAAGCATTTGAATTCCATAAAATCTCAAAATCCCTTGAATTTTAAAATTCCTTATCCAAAGACTCTCTAAATCTTTTCATACTAACTTTTTCTGTCGATTATTAGGTTAATTCATCGCAAAATTGCATGTTCCAATTAGGGTTTAGCTTAATTTCAGGGATGATAATGAATTAAAGAAATAATAATCGAAGTTTTAGGGACTAAATTGGAGATTCAACTCTCTTTTTTGTGCTTTGATCTTTATTTGAATTGATCTTTGTGAAATTTTTGCTCACTAATCTTTGTGTGATTTCATCAGGAAACACAGCGTTTGCTTAGTGAGCCAGGTAACATGTTATGTCGTTCTTATTTTTTGTGGGTTTTGTTTTAGTGATTGTAAGCTATGTTGAATTTATGCCAAATGTTACATCCTTTTGTTGATTTGTTATATTTGATATGATCATGCGGCGCCTGGTATTAGTGTGTCCCCTTCGGAAGACAATATGAGATATTTCAATGTGATGATCCTTGGCCCAACTCAGTCTCCTTATGAAGGTAGTGATGGCACTAACAACTTTGCTTTACACCTAGAAATGCATAATTTTTTTATGTAATCTTGACATGGGAAACTATTTTCGGGTTTTATCTAGGGCTTTTGAATAATGTTTTGTTTGTTTTTCTATCGATGAAGCACGGGCACGACACGGCACAAACACTAACCCATTGACACTGATTAAGTTTTGAGAAAATTACATGATACAATGCAATCACATGTGTTAGTGTCCGGTTGCCTTGCTGCCCTATCCCTCTCCCTTTCGTCTCTTAGTGTCGGACACTAACGTGTGTTGGGACAGGTCTTCGATCAGAAGTGTTGGTGCCATAGGGTTTTCTATATATAATTATTCTTTGAAATGCAAGGAGTCTTTCATTTTTTGACATTGATTCTTCAATTTCACTGTTTTCTATCTCAAGTTGCACATTAGCTGTTTGACGCTTCAAGCAGCCTTCTAATTATATTAAGTGTTATCATGTTCATAGTTATGCTGGGAATTTTATTTTAGTGATGGAGTGGAATTGAAATATCATGCCACATTATTAGAGTTGCTAATAATTAAGGAGGTTGTATTGGATTGAGATTTCAAAGGATTATTTTGACAAAAAAAATCTTGAAGATTTTAAATGACTTTGTGAGATTATATTGATTTTATGAGATTTCAAGAAATTTTTTTCAAAAAACTTTTTACAATCAAGATTTTCGACACATGATTTGAATGGATTTTGAGAGTTTTTTTTACAATCAAGATTTCATAATACTTTATGTATTAGGAAAATGTCAAAAGACTCAATATATATTAGCAAAATTTCAAAAGACTCAATAAATTTTAATAAAAGAAATTATAACAGTAATAAATTAAAAAATTATATTTTTTTGGGAACCCAAACTACAACAAAAAAAAATCACATATGAAATGCTCTGTGTTTTTTATTTACATATATGTTTTTTTTTTTTTATGTTTCTAATCACCAATAAAAGCTATATAACAAGAGACGATGAAACAACAGATGGACGAAGTGAATCACCAATTATCGTTCCTTTGAATAATATTGTTGTTGTATGTATAAAAAGAATGTAATCTTTGATTGTTAAACCAACTGCATAATTCAATCCAACGGCCGGAATAACACAAGGAATAGTGAAAATGTTGAATCCAATATATATATAAAAAAAAATGTTGCAGAATTTGTTAAAAAACAAAACTTGCAAAAACCATATTTGATAAGCAAGTGAAGAAAAAAAAGAAGAAGAATATTTGATAAGCAAGTGAAGAAAAAAAAAAAAAAAAGAAGAAAAATTCTGGTACAGTGATGATAAACAGGGAAAGCAAAATAAAGTCTTTGAGAGTTTGAAAAAGTCTTAGGGTTTTTGGTGAGCTTGTTGGAAGAGTCTCTCAAGTGTATTTTTAACTAAAAAGTCTCACGAAATCCATTACCCAAAAGAATCCACTAAAATCCGTTGATTTATGAATACCAAATGACATTTTGTAAATCCTGAGAAATCTCAAACGAATAACATCGAATTTCATTGCCCTAAAAAAAAAATCTTAATTATCTCGATTGAATACCAAAAGATTTGATTTGATTTTATAAAAGTCTTGATTGAATACCAATGAAATTTTTTAACATAAAAAATTCTATTAAAATCCATTGAAATTTGAATCCAATACATCCCCCTAAAGTGTAGTATATGATTCTCACAGCTGTCTTGTCTTTTTATCAAATGCTTAACCCCTTTCTTCTTCTACTCGAACTATTTTCTTTGAAATCCATTATCTTAGTGCAAATTGTTATCCCTTATACTTATTTATCACTGAGCTCAAGATATTTTTCCGACTGCTATTGGCAACTAGTCAATTACTATAGGTTGTCATTCTTGTGCATATAGAAAGTGCATTATCTTTCATGATAAGTGTGTAGGTTGGCTCTGTTCAATAAAATAAATAAACCGATTTCTTACAAAACACCAACTCTTCAAAATGATTGTTATATTTGATTCAAATTACAAACTGTATTGGATAATCAGATACTATGGATACTTTATACACTACATCTTTCAATACTGTTTTTTAATTTTTCCACCAATACAAATGGGATACCTAATGATTTGATAGATTATTGTATCTTATTGTGCGACAATGACTAATGCTCAGTGGCTTAAAGTTTGAGATATTGATGTCTTTCCAAATTAGGGTTTTTTATATGTCACATTATTTCCCATGTGGGTTTCTCTGAACAGTTTCAAGTGGATTATTTGATGAGCTTATTTATTTTTATGCAATCGTGCTTTCGTGTCTCATTTGGCTTCTTTTTTGAGGTTGAACACTAAAATTTAAAATAGAAGAGCTAATATGTTATAAAGACTGAGTCCGATAGTGCACCTTGCAGTTCAAATATAATGCTTAGTGTCTGTCATGCTAGCTGGATGAGACTTGGAAATACATTTGTATGGATGTTCCTCCACCCACCTTTCAGGATTTGGAAAGGAATAGACTACTGAATAACAAATTGCTTGATAATACTGGAATTATATTATCCTCTCTCTCTCTAAAATAAAAAGTTTTGCGTCATTCACTCATGTTTAAGTTCTTTGTTTGTATTATCAGGGGGGATTTTCAAGCTAGAACTATTTTTGCCTGAACTATTCAAGCACTTTTGAGTGCTCCAAACCCAGATGATCCACTTTCTGAGAACATTGCCAAGCATTGGAAATCTAATGAGGCCGAGGCTGTTGAGACAGGTACGTCTCTTCTGCTACCATGATTACATCAAAGTTTGTTAAGTTTTTAATGATGGCATCAAACATGTTATATGTATATTCTCTAATCAAAATGGTGGTAATTTTTAAATATGCAGCCAAAGAGTGGACCAGATTATATGCTAGAGGCGCTTGACATTTGGGTGGATACTTTTGGTCTCAAATAACAATAGTGGAAGTGTATGCTTATTAACTATCAAATTGAAATGGGAAAATTTAGAGGAATTGTCTAAACTATTTTGGAGTCCATATTCCTCTTAGCTTCTGGTTACATGTTTATTGTTTTCTATCTCACAGAAGCCTTCTATTGGAACTTGTATGAATATATGGGATGTTTTGTGTGTCAAATTTTAAAACATGGTCCATCTTCAACTGCTAAATGTAATTTGGGATTCTGAACTCATACTTTTGAATAACTTTTTCTTTTGGGTTGTCCTCGATACCATGGATTTGGCTTCTCGTAAGTGAAGAGTGCCTTTTAAAATGAAATTGTGGTCGTTTGATTAAGTGCATGTTTTATGATCATGTTTTTTGATCATGTTTGATATCCAGTCAGTTGCTAGAATCACAGTGAGTCATGATTTTGGCAAATTCATTGTGTTACTGAACATGCACTAATTGAAAAATCTAACAGTTGTACTTTATACTATTCTCTGCTGGGGAATTTTTCAATTATCAGTTAACACTTGCATTTTATCATTTATCAATTTAAACATTCTCACTTTCCTCGGAGAAGTCAAATCCATTATTACCCTGTGAATCCATGCTTGTTTGGAATTGGATTCAATGTGAAATTCTGTTCTCTGGCAGGACAGATGTCGTACACAATGTCTAAGACAATTCGTGTGACAGTCCAGATGTCTTAGACAACTGGTTCGACAACTACTTATGAGGATCAAAGTTATTGCAGTACTGAAGTAAATAAAGGCAATAAACAACACCAATGTTTGTTAACCCAGTTCGATGCAAACCACACCTACTATGGGGGATATCAATCAAGGAAGTGAAAACTACTACTCCGAATTAATACTTAGTTTTACAACGCATACCAAACACATTTTGATATGTATGCCTTTTCTTAATCCTAGCAATCTTCTAACCAAGGGCTCACTCCCCCTGAATATGAGAACCTACCCAACTCCCTCTGATCACTAGTCCCAAGTGACCGAACTAAACTTCACAGTTTAAGACTTATTGAATAACAACATTCAACGACGAAAGGCAACTAAATATTAGAGATTAATACTTAGAAGCTACATATGTTTTGCATAGTGGGTACAAAGCTTTGGACTCACAATCTTCAGTTATTTTGGGTTGAGTTTCAAGCTTTACGTTGAGTCCTAATTCATATTTGAAAAGATACGCGTGCTAATGGATAAGCAATATCTTCTAAGCTGTAACTGGGTCAAGATGTCCTACCCACATGTCTTAGGACATCTTGTTCAACATGTTGCCTTAACATGTTCTAAACCCAGTGACAAGATGTCTAGGACATCTTGTTTAACATGTTGCATCTGCACATCTTCAATATGCACAAGTGGTTTAAACTTAATTGCTTTAGCATTGGTGTTTTAGCTAAGTCATTCTGACCATGTTGTTTTAGCCTTATGATGCAGCCAATCTCAGAAGAACTACACAATGCAATCCGACTACATGTGGAGCATCTTCATCATTGTGTTTTTTTACAACATATTGGTGTATAGTCCATCTCTCGAGGAACATGTGGAGCATCTCCGGTTGGTTTTTCAGTGTTTGCAGGAAAACGAATATCATTGAAACAATCCAAGTGTTGCTTTGCCTAAACTTCACTTGAATATTTGGGGCATGTGGTTCCAACACAAGGCGTTGGACCTGACCCTACCAAGATTAGTGCTATGCTGGATTGGCCTACTCCGAAAAACACGAAACAGTTGCGTGGCTTCTTAGGTTTGACTGGGTTTTATCGCAAATTTGTTAATAATTATGCTCTCCTTGCGGCGCCATTAACAGAGCTACTCAAAAAGGATGCCTTTACCTGGACCGCTGAAGCTCAGGTTGCATTCGAGAGACTGAAACACGCCATGACAGAGGCACCAGTCCTCGCCAATGAGGATTTCGTATTAGAGAGTGACGCGTCGGGATTTGGTTTGGGCACGGTGTTAATGCAAAAGGGCCATCCTATTTGTTATTTTAACAAGCAATTTTGTCCTCGCTTGCTTGCAGCCTCTACATATGTGCGTGAGTTGTGTGCTATTACCTCCGCCGTAAAAAAGTGGCGCACTTACCTCTTGGGCAAGAAATTTATTATCTATATCGATCAGTGGAGCTTACGAGAACTCATGACTCAAATTATTCAAACACCTGAGCAGCAAATCAGGTGGTTGTACCTTTGGCAATGTAACACCCCGATTTTCGAAGCCCAAAAGTAGGCATTTTTTTTTTCTTTCTAAAACAACAAGGACTTTGAAATAAAACATTCACGATCGAACTTAAATTAAATCAGAGTAAACCATTTTCAAAATAACGATCGGAATGCAATGCCTCTTTTATAAATCGTTTTCACAAATCAAGTTTAAGAATATAAACCAAACGCTATGTCTAAACAAACATAACGACATCATTTATTCCAAATAAAACATCAAACTACAAGTTTGGAATACAAATGCAGGGAAGCATAAAGAAGAGTAAACAAGACTCTTAAACTACTACCCCTAAGCTGATCTTTAAACTCTAACGGAAGATGACTGGGTGACGAAGACCCACAGACAGCTTCAAGCCTTTCCGCTTCTCCACGCGGTACAAATAAATCCCTAAAAATGCTCGTAGAGGGTCACGATCTAAAAATAACATATAACCAAAAATACGCAGCACAAGATATACAATACATGGCAGCATATACTCATTTATCATACGAATCACACATCATCGAATTTAAGTGCACAAATCGTCTATCAATCACACACAACAATATTCAAATGCACAATTAGCCTATCAATGCAGACTCTACATGATTGTGATCACCCTACCCGGGACTGTTTCACATGCATGAATTCCGGAATTTAACCTCTCCGCAGAGAGTCGTAGGTCCAACCCCTACTAAAATCAATAAAATCCCGAAGGATTAGAGTGGATCCATTCCCGATAATCACACTCCGTGGTCCATTCCCGATAACCACGTATTGGACTCAATAAATCCCGCAGGATTAAGGTGGATCCATTCCCGATAATCACACCCCGTGGTCCATTCCCGATAACCACTTACTATGAATGCATGAGCATACGATTCCCCATATATGCTAATGCAACAAATACATATCTTTCAAGCATATGTAATTCTCAACCACATGCCAATACATATATTTCGCAAAATCATATGTAAGGCAAATAACATCATGTACAACAAGATAATCAATCAAGTACATGCATCAACATTTCATATTACTCAATCATATGAAATTCACAACAACCACTCAAACATGTGTAGAATATAGCATGTTCTCAAACAAGTTCTCGTCACGAGAATACATCACAAAACAACCATGCTCATAATTCATATTGCATCACATCAAGCAAATACACATATACAAGCAACAATTACACATGCATAAAAAGCACTCGATATTTCGAGGTATATGAAATCGTTAGAAAGTGCCCTTACCTCGGCAAGCTTCCACAACAATTTCTCGCTCAATTCTACACTTCACGCTACCTAAAATTTAAGCAGCGTAATGTCAATAAAATACTCCCACTGTATTCTATCGAAACGAAACTAAAACTCAAAAATCTAGAGGGGCCTAAGGTACTTTCTACCACTCTCGGATAGTGATTACGAGACCTCCCTATATTGATCAAAAATTCATGAAGTTTAATGCACTATTTCTCGCTACGCGAAAATATTTTCGTTTCAAAACAATTTATGAAACCCTTTGATTCCTAACTCCAAGGCAATCAATTACACATAATAAAACCATTTGAAAACAACTCATGAGCTCTTCAAAAAATTTCACAAAAATAAAAGTTTACTTGCATCACAAGTTACAAGTTTTTCTTCTCAAATAAAATGGCCATAACTCACTCATTCTTTATCCAATCGAGACGAGCCGTACGCCAAAATCTTCGTCTCGAAAAGACGGATCAAATGGTTAAGTTTCTAGGTTATGAAAACAATTTTACAATGACATATTTGCCCTTCACATTTCGGCCAGAAATGACATCACACCAAAACATTGTATTTTTTTCTAAAAACAAGCATAGTTAAAATAATCAAATCATTACTAATTTCTCAAAACAACTCAAAAGTGATCAAGCTCTTATACAAAAACCATTTTAAAACAAGTATAAAACTCTTCAAAACTTTTACAAAATAAATAGTTCACTTGCATCACAAGTAACTATCTTTTAATTCCAAATAAAACCACTTAAACCATTCTTTCCAACACCATGATCATTCATTTCATCCCATGATCATTGTCTTCTCATTTAGGACTCAAAAATTTGAACACCAATATGGCCACATGCCTAAAGTGCCACGGCCAAAACCAAAGTAACACGGCTAGTTCCAAAAATTTCTTTTCAAAAGCATAGGATTAATCCTCTAGTCCCCAAAATCATTTAATTGAACTCTCAAAACATTTTCAAAACACAATTCAAAAACCCTACGAGTTTTTCTCAAATCTCATGAACATAGAGAAAAATAATTTTCATGTCTTTCAAAACTAAACCATTTTTCATATATCCATTTTGTCACAAAGCTCTAAACTAGCATCAAAAATCAAATCACTTATCAACTTATCATGATTATGATCTTTTCAATTTTTTTCTTAAAACCCTAACCAAAAAATTTGTGAAAACTTTTAAATCAACCATGAGAATCTTAAGGCTAGGCTTGAACAAGCTATGTTACTACCAATCACTACCTCTCATGAAGCAATAACTAAAATTCTCATGAATTTGCTCAAGAACACAAAAATAAAATTCTAAGAACTTATGAGTTTTATGAGCAAGATAAGGAAGGAGAGGTCTAGTTACCTCAAGAAGAAGTGATCCTTGCAATTTTCCTATGATCCAACAAGCTTGAAATCAAAGAAAATGGTGAAGAATTAAATTTTTGGTTCAAGGTTGGAAGAGAAAGAAAGCCACGGCAAAGAGAAGAGAAGGAGTGAATGAATTGTGATTTTTCTAAGTCCATAAAGTCTCCTTAAGTCACCCTAAAAGTCATGGTCATGTTTCATGAGAACCATTGGATCAACTAGTGAAAAGTTCTAGACTAAATCCTAGCCATCCATCTCAATCTTGGTCACCAAGTAACTTAACATAAATATCTAGATATTTATGACTTCATCGCTCAGTCCCCGCGTTTGCTCTTAAACGAGTCATATTTCGCGTACCGATAAAATCGCGAAAATAGGAAATCTACGAAATAAAAGTTCGCCGTAAACCATTTCTAAAAATTATCGCTAAACTTGATTCTCCGACTGAAATATTTATCCGAAGCTCCCACAACTATTCTAAATCTAGATTCTAACTCGCGCCGATATATAAAGTCTCTATTTAAAATTCGACGGAAAACAGAAGCCGTAAATTTCCAACGGCGGGTACAGTTTTCTACTCATTTTTCTAAAAAAACGGAGAAAGTAAAATTTTGAAATTCTGAAGACACAGAAACGTTCTCATATATAAATAAAGACTAAGAAACAAAAGTCGGTGCATTTCCAGCGCACAAGCACAAAACAGGCTCCAACTCAGCAAAATTCTATTATCGCGACAATACTCACAAAACCACTTAACCAAAAACCCTAATATTCTTAGCCATTACTTATTTTCCTCACACAAAAGGTACCGTGGAATTACGGGTCTTACAGGCTATATATGTACTACACAAATGATTGAATAAAGCAATTTCATAAAAGTTAGTAGCTAGATAGTGTAGCCAGTAGTCGGTAGTATTTTATTCCTTACACACATTAATAAATCTTAACTAGTGTGAGGCAAACAAATTTAAGCATCTAAACCAAAATGAAAGAGCAACAACCACACATAACTAAAAATGAACAAGGAAAAGCAATAAAGAACACAAATCAAATTATTTATCTAGTTCTGTATTAATGAACCTACTCTG
This sequence comes from Trifolium fragiferum, assembly GCA_954870985.1. Classification (NCBI taxonomy): domain Eukaryota; kingdom Viridiplantae; phylum Streptophyta; class Magnoliopsida; order Fabales; family Fabaceae; genus Trifolium; species Trifolium fragiferum. The sequence goes on along the minus strand of OX940789.1, from coordinate 14,080,549 downwards.
GGAGAGAGATATTTCATTTCTACTATCAAACTTGTTCCTTCTTGATTACAATGAGATTTTACAAAAGTTGTAAGAAATTAGAGAATCCCTAATTTCTACCATTTTCCCAAATCTCTTTCCGTGGCCAAGAGATTTCAATGCTAATGATTAGAAGATGAAAGAAATGAATATCCAACCCTAGGATTAACCCAAGAGAAACCCTCTTAAACTCTAGCCTCAATGTTGGAACAAACTGTAACACCCCAAATCTTATATTTTATTATATTTGATTGATTGATTTTATTTAATTAATTGGTGTGTTTTGTATGCATTAATTAGTTGTTACCCTTATGTTTGTTAGTAATGGGCTTTTATGAGTATTGGGCTTAATTAGAATGAATAAGAGTTTGTGATAGAAATAAGGGTAATGTAGTAATTTAATATAAGTTAGTGGATTGTGTTGAGATAAGAATGACATTTTGGTTATTAGCTAAAAGGATAATGTATCTTGGAGAGGAAGTAGTGGCAATTTGTAAATAAGTGTAGAAATGGGTGGTTAGTGTGAAGATGAAATTTTGAGTGGGAATTGTAGAGAAAAGAAGGATAGAATGGGAATTTAACTATAACCTAAATGGGAAGTATTTAAGTGAGTGATTTTTATGAGAAGTAGGGTTGTTGTTGTTTTCATAAAATTGAGAGAAAGATAGGTAGAGAGAAGGGAGCTCTTAGAAGAGAAGAGAAATGGAACAAAAGCCATAAATAGAATTGAAGATTAGGGATTCATGAAGAGTAGAGCATGAAGAATTCATCCAATCTAAGGTAAGAGGTTTAGATAATATAATTTTGGATGATCAAAGAGAGGGGAGTTTCTCTATGACTCCACACCCAAACTCTCTTCACTCATTTTGGATTTTGGGAAGAAAAGGGTTTTGGGAAGATGTTTATAATTGAAGCTTGATAATGATTCATGTGTAATATGCTTCTACTTATTATTGCTATATGAAATCCATGATAAAGTTTATTACTTGAACTTTGATTTTGATTGATTATGTGTTGTTATGAAGTTTTTGAAATAATGTATGAAAATCTATTATTCTTGCCTTTTTGGTGTTAGATCATGTTTTTAGTTGTACTTCTAAGTTGGTATGAATTATGTATGCTTAAAGTTGATAGCTTTAGGGTTTAATATGTTGAAAAATGATGTTTTTATGGATTTTTAAGCTTGAAACCGAAACAGGGGAGAAATTTTGGATTTTGGTCGCTTCAAGCGAGCCCTATGAGTCCTGGGGCGAGCACTCGAGTTCGAGTACTCATCCCAGAAAACGTGTAGCTCGCTCAGCGAGCATTAGCGAGACCTAGCGAGCAACTTTTGCTTGCTTTCGCTTCGTCTCGCGAGCTAGCGGGGGTCCCCTAGTTTTCTTCGCTAGAGCTCGCCAGGTGTGGCTTGAGCGAGGGTCATCTGACCCAACTTTGTTATAACTTTATTAAAATGGTTTGTATACTTATAACATGTTAGAATTATGATCTTTTGATTATAGGGTAACATGATTGATTTAATATGACCCTAGTAATGAGGAATTATTAATATACGATAAATGGATTGATTGGAATGAAGAGTTATGTTGTTGAATTAAATGAGTTATATGCTTATAACATGTTCTAATTATGATCTTTTGATTATAGGATAACATGATTGATTGAATATGAGCATTTAAATGATGAATTGAATATGTAATAATAAGTATGCCGTTGAGTTATGATTGGATTGTGATATTGATGTACTAATGTATGTGTGATTGAATCATGTATGTATATCTTATTTGTGAATGATTAATGATGATGATGATGATGATCTTGAATCTATGATCAATTGAGAAAATTAATTAATGTGATTTAATTAATAGAGAAGATATATTTTTTAACAATAAGTGTTAGAATATATTGATTATATTATCCTTTTATGATGAGCAGATACTTTAGATGAGCCCTAAAGTATTGTAGATATTTTAGTAGTTGCGGTTGACTAAAATATGTAAACCATATGTTTGGTAATTGTACATTCATGCATTCATATATGTATGTTGAGCAGATACTTTAGATGAACCCTAAAGTATAGCAGATATTTTAGTAGCTGCGGTTGACTAAAATATAATTGGAATAAGTTTTCCAATGAATTGATGAAATGGTACCACATGCATTAGTCGTGTCTAGGGTGACATGACATGAGTAATTGACATTAGTTGCATTAGGAATATGTGATTAAATGTGATACTTGGTAATTGGCATTGATTGATAATTCTTAATAGCGTGATTAAGTGTATTATCAGTTGTGTAAATAATGATTGATAATTGATGATGTTATTATTGTGATGTATTGTATTTTTATGATTATGAGATATGAATAACATGTGGTGAATGTATTTTTATCCTAAGTGTTAAGTGTCTTCTTGCACTTAGTTTCTTTTTATGGTTATATTATCTAACCCTCTGTTTTGTGTATGTGCTGAACCAATGGGAGTTCAGGTTCTCAGGTTATATTTGTGACCAAGTCGTCGGTGAAGCTCCGCTCCGATAATGACACGGGGATAGGAATCTTTAGAATGTATATATGTACATAGAGTCTTGATTTTCATTATCTTAATTTATTTTAAAGTTGTATCATTTTGAAAACTATTTATTCAAGTCATGTTTTAACTAGTTAAGTTATTAGTTGTATTTTAATGAAGTTTGTGATACTCGAACCACCAATTTTATAAATCAAGTTTGATTTTCCGTTGCGTATTTGAAAGATGTTTTCTAAAGGTAATATTTTATTAAATGCGGGTTTGGGTATTACACAAACCCCTCTCAAAACCCTTGTTTTTCTCTCTCTTTCGGCTGCACAAAACAGAGCACGTACTTATATAGTCGTGTCTGCGCCTGACGCAGGACAGGTGGCGTCGCACACCACCGGCAGACCAACCGACCCAGATCAACATCAACAATTTGCGCCCCGCGCCAACAAAAGACTTGTTTCGTGCATCTCAATTTGAAGGCAAACACTAACATATATATATAAATTAATTCATAGGGATCTTCATTGTAAACTTTAAAAATAAATAGAAAAGAGACAAATAAAATGTATAACAAATAAATAATGAATAGACAATAGATGAATATTCAAAGCAAGAATAAAAAAATTATATCAATTAAGTGTGGATCTTCGTTCTTAAGCAAGAATATAGACATTTTCCCTTTTCATGACAAGATTCAAACAATCAAATTTTTTTTTGCAAAAAATAAAATAAAATAGGGGGAATTAGATAATTTAACATCTAACCAAATGTCGTTTTGGGTTTTGATGCGGGTTTTTTTTTAATGGCAAATATATGAGAGCAGATCCTCTCAATTTTTAAATTCACTGGAGAGAGAGAAGTTAACATCTCCACCATTCACACCTTAACTTTTTATATTTTTATTTTATTTTACTTTTAAATAAAGGGTTAGGATTACACATGAGGAAATGTTCACTGGAGAGGATCCCCTTGCCAAATATATATATAAGGGATCAAATTACACTGGTGTAACATTTGAGTAATGTTCACTATTTAATAACATCTTAATGAGTTCAAATTTTACAAATTTTATTTGTGAATGATTAATGATGATGATGATCTTGAATGTATGATCAATTGAGAAAATTAATTAATGTGATTTAATCAATAGAGAAGATATATTCTTTAACAATAACTGTTAGAATATATTGATTATATTATCCTTTTATGATGAGCAGATACTTTAGATGAGCCCTAAAGTATAGTAGATATTTTAGTAGTTGCGGTTGACTAAAATATGTAAACCATATGTTTGGTAATCGTACATTCATGCATTCATATATGTATGTTGAGATGATACTTTAGATGAACCCTAAAGTATAGCAGATATTTTAGTAGTTGCGGTTGACTAAAATATAATTGGAATAAGTTTTCCAATGAATTGATGAAATGGTACCACATGCATTAGTCGTGTCTAGGATGACATGACATGAGTAATTGACATTAGTTGCATTAGGAATATGTGATTAAATGTGATACTTGGTAATTGGCATTGATTGATAATCCTTAATAGCGTGATTAAGTGTATTATCAGTTGTGTGAATAATGATTGATAATTGATGATGTTATTATTGTGATGTATTGTATTTTTATGATTATGAGATATGAATAACATGTGGTGAATGTATTTTTATCCTAAGTGTTAAGTGTCTTTTTGCATTTAGTTTCTTTTTATGGTTATATTATCTAACCCTCTGTTTTGTGTATGTGCTGAACCATTGGGGGTTCAGGTTCTCAGGTTATATTTGTGACCAAGTCGTCGGTGAAGCTCCGCTCTGATAATGACACGGGGATAGGAATCTTTAGAATGTATATATGTACATAGAGTCTTGATTTTCATTATCTTAATTTATTTTAAAGTTGTATCATTTTGAAAACTATTTATTCAAGTCATGTTTTAACTAGTTAAGTTATTAGTTGTATTTTAATGAAGTTTGTGATACTTGAACCACCAATTTTATAAATCAAGTTTGATTTTCCGTTGCGTATTTGAAAGATGTTTTCTAAAGGTAATATTTTATTAAATGCGGGTTTGGGTATTACACAAACCCCTCTCAAAACCCTTGTTTTTCTCTCTCTTTCGGCTGCACAAAACAGAGCACGTACTTATATAGTCGTGTCTGCGCCTGACGCAGGACAGGTGGCATCGCACACCACCGGCAGACCAACCGACCCAGATCAACATCAACAATTTGCGCCCCGCGCCAGCACAAGACTTGTTTCGTGCATCTCAATTTGAAGGCAAACACTAACATATATATATAAATTAATTCATAGGGATCTTCATTGTAAACTTTAAAAATAAATAGATAAGAGACAAATAAAATGTATAACAAATAAATAATGAATAGACAATAGATGAATATTCAAAGCAAGAATAAAAAAATTATATCAATTAAGTGTGGATCTTCGTTCTTAAGCAAGAATATAGGCATTTTCCCTTTTCATGACAAGATTCAAACAATCAAATTTTTTTTTGCAAAAAATAAAATAAAATTGTAAATAAAATAGGGGGAATTAGATAATTTAACATCTAACCAAATGTCGTTTTGGGTTTTGATGCGGGTTTTTTTTTAATGGCAAATATATGAGAGCAGATCCTCTCAATTCTTAAATTCACTAGAGAGAGAGAAGTTAACATCTCCACCATTCACACCTTATCTTTTTATATTTTTATTTTATTTTACTTTTAAATAAAGGGTTAGGATTACACATGAGGAAATGTTCACTGGAGAGGATCCCCTTGCCAATTATATATATAAGGGATCAAATTACACTGGTGTAACATTTGAGTAATGTTCACTATTTAATAACACCTTAATGAGTTCAAATTTTACAAATTTTATTTGTGAATGATTAATGATGATGATGATGATCTTGAAAGTATGATCAATTGAAAAAATTAATTAATGTGATTTAATCAATAGAGAAGATATATTCTTTAACAATAAGTGTTAGAATATATTGATTATATTATCCTTGTATGATGAGCAGATACTTTAGATGAGCCCTAAAGTATAGTAGATATTTTAGTAGTTGCGGTTGACTAAAATATGTAAACCATATGTTTGGTAATCGTACATTCATGCATTCATATATGTATGTTGAGATGATACTTTAGATGAACCCTAAAGTATAGCAGATATTTTAGTAGTTGCGGTTGACTAAAATATAATTGGAATAAGTTTTCCAATGAATTGATGAAATGGTACCACATACATTAGTCGTGTCTAGGGTGACATGACATGAGTAATTGACATTAGTTGCATTAGGAATATGTGATTAAATGTGATACTTGGTAATTGGCATTGATTGATAATCCTTAATAGCGTGATTAAGTGTATTATCAGTTGTGTGAATAATGATTGATAATTGATGATGTTATTATTGTGATGTATTGTATTTTTATGATTATGAGATATGAATAACATGTGGTGAATGTATTTTTATCCTAAGTGTTAAGTGTCTTTTTGCATTTAGTTTCTTTTTATGGTTATATTATCTAACCCTCTGTTTTGTGTATGTGCTGAACCATTGGGGGTTCAGGTTCTCAGGTTATATTTGTGACCAAGTCGTCGGTGAAGCTCCGCTCTGATAATGACACGGGGATAGGAATCTTTAGAATGTATATATGTACATAGAGTCTTGATTTTCATTATCTTAATTTATTTTAAAGTTGTATCATTTTGAAAACTATTTATTCAAGTCATGTTTTAACTAGTTAAGTTATTAGTTGTATTTTAATGAAGTTTGTGATACTCGAACCACCAATTTTATAAATCAAGTTTGATTTTTCGTTGCGTATTTGAAAGATGTTTTCTAAAGGTAATATTTTATTAAATGCGGGTTTGGGTATTACACAAACCCCTCTCAAAACCCTTGTTTTTCTCTCTCTTTCGGCTGCACAAAACAGAGCACGTACTTATATAGTCGTGTCTGCGCCTGACGCGGGACAGGTGGCGTCGCACACCACCGGCAGACCAACTGACCCAGATCAACATCAACAATTTGCACCCCGCGCCAGCAAAAGACTTGTTTCGTGCATCTCAATTTGAAGGCAAACACTAACATATATATAAATTAATTCATAGGGATCTTCATTGTAAACTTTAAAAATAAATAGATAAGAGACAAATAAAATGTATAACAAATAAATAATGAATAGACAATAGATGAATATTCAAAGCAAGAATAAAAAAATTATATCAATTAAGTGTGGATCTTCGTTCTTAAGCAAGAATATAAACATTTTCCCTTTTCATGACAAGATTCAAACAATCAATTTTTTTTTTGCAAAAAATAAAATAAAATTGTAAATAAAATAGGGGGAATTAGATAATTTACCATCTAACCAAATGTCGTTTTGGGTTTTGATGCGGGTTTTTTTTAATGGCAAATATATGAGAGCAGATCCTCTCAATTCTTAAATTCACTGGAGAGAGAGAAGTTAACATCTCCACCATTCACACCTTATCTTTTTATATTTTCATTTTATTTTACTTTTAAATAAAGGGTTAGGATTACACATGAGGAAATGTTCATTGGAGAGGATCCCCTTGCCAAATATATATATATAAGGGATCAAATTACACTGGTGTAACATTTGAGTAATGTTCACTATTTAATAACACCTTAATGAGTTCAAATTTTACAAATTTTATTTGTGAATGATTAATGATGATGATGATGATCTTGAATGTATGATCAATTGAGAAAATTAATTAATGTGATTTAATTAATAGAGAAGTTATATTCTTTAACAATAAGTGTTAGAATATATTGATTATATTATCCTTTTATGATGAGCAGATACTTTAGATGAGCCCTAAAGTATAGTAGATATTTTAGTAGTTGCGGTTGACTAAAATATGTAAACCATATGTTTGGTAATCGTACATTCATGCATTCGTATATGTATGTTGAGATGATACTTTAGATGAACCCTAAAGTATAGCAGATATTTTAGTAGTTGCGGTTGACTAAAATATAATTGGAATAAGTTTTCCAATGAATTGATGAAATGGTACCACATGCATTAGTCGTGTCTAGGGTGACATGACATGAGTAATTGACATTAGTTGCATTAGGAATATGTGATTAAATGTGATACTTGGTAATTTGCTTTGACTGATAATCCTTAATAGCGTGATTAAGTGTATTATCAGTTGTGTGAATAATGATTGATAATTGATGATGTTATTATTGTGATGTATTGTATTTTTATGATTATGAGATATGAATAACATGTGGTGAATGTATTTTTATCCTAAGTGTTAAGTGTCTTTTTGCATTTAGTTTCTTTTTATGGTTATATTATTTAACCCTCTGTTTTGTGTATGTGCTGAACCATTGGGGGTTCAGGTTCTCAGGTTATATTTGTGACCAAGTCGTCGGTGAAGCTCCGCTCTGATAATGACACGGGGATAGGAATCTTTAGAATGTATATATGTACATAGAGTCTTGATTTTCATTATCTTAATTTATTTTAAAGTTGTATCATTTTGAAAACTATTTATTCAAGTCATGTTTTAACTAGTTAAGTTATTAGTTGTATTTTAATGAAGTTTGTGATACTCGAACCACCAATTTTATAAATCAAGTTTGATTTTCCGTTGCGTATTTGAAAGATGTTTTCTAAAGGTAATATTTTATTAAATGCGGGTTTGGGTATTACACAAACCCCTCTCAAAACCCTTGTTTTTCTCTCTCTTTCGGCTGCACAAAACAGAGCACGTACTTATATAGTCGTGTCTGCGCCTGACGCAGGACAGGTGGCGTCGCACACCACCGGCAGATCAACCGACCCAGATCAACATTAACAATTTGCGCCCCGCGCCAGCAAAAGACTTGTTTCGTGCATCTCAATTTGAAGGCAAACACTAACATATATATAAATTAATTCATAGGGATCTTCATTGTAAACTTTAAAAATAAATAGATAAGAGACAAATAGAATGTATAACAAATAAATAATGAATAGACAATAGATGAATATTCAAAGCAAGAATAAAAAAATTATATCAATTAAGTGTGGATCTTCGTTCTTAAGCAAGAATAGACATTTTCCCTTTTCATGACAAGATTCAAACAATCAAATTTTTTTTTGCAAAAAATAAAATAAAATTGTAAATAAAATAGGGGGAATTAGATAATTTAACATCTAACCAAATGTCGTTTTGGGTTTTGGTGCGGGTTTTTTTTTAATGGCAAATATATGAGAGCAGATCCTCTCAATTCTTAAATTCACTAGAGAGAGAGAAGTTAACATCTCCACCATTCACACCTTATTTTTTTATATTTTTATTTTATTTTACTTTTAAATAAAGGGTTAGGATTACACATGAGGAAATGTTCACTGGAGAGGATCCCCTTGCCAAATATATATATAAGGGATCAAATTACACTGGTGTAACATTTGAGTAATGTTCACTATTTAATAACACCTTAGTGAGTTCAAATTTTACAAAATCCACCGTTGGATTGAAAGTTTGAAGCTCACAATTTTGAGGGGTCCATATGTGTCGTATATATAGAAAATAAAAATATATATATATATATAATATACAGTAGTTTGAGAAAAAAGATATATACATGCATCTTATTCATAACAGAAATATTAGAAGGGTAACTCTTTGTCAACAAGCTAAAAATTGATATTAACTTAAAGTTGTATTGAGTTTTTGACAGTTTATTTAATAAAATAAGTAATATTTTAAAATGGAACCCTTCAAAGTGTTTGATTAAGACGGTCAATACCTGTGCAGGCTGACCCAAAAAATAATGTAAATCCTATAAGACTTTCAACTCAAAACTACTTTCTAGAATTTTTATCAAAAAAAATAAAAAACAAAAGTATTACTTTCTAGAAGGTGATGGATTTATTTTAAGTCTTGAAGTATTTGGACTGGCAAATATAATATCGTCCTCCAATAAGTTAGTTAATAAAGTCAGTTAGACTTATTACAAGTCTGTTACCAGTTTGTTTGATAGAGAGGAATATGAGAAATATAGGAAAATGGGTATTTTTGTAATAAAGAGTATAGTGGAATTTTATTAGTAATTATTGAGTGAGATAAGGTGTTTAGTTGGCAAGTTTGTTATGTCTCTAATAGTATAGTATATATATAGTGTGTGAGAGCCGAGAGGAGTGTGAGGCAATATGGAAGATTTTGTTGGAACAAAGTTGGTTCTAATATAACCCAAGTAAGTTTTGATGATAACAATAGTATTAATATACAATAGGGAATACTGATAATTTACTCTAATGTGTAGGTATATAAGTTTAAATCTTATGAGCACTAGAAAATGAAGTTCTGATTGATATTTCAAAAGCGTCCCCAGAAGTTGGGAAAAGCAAGTTCTGGATCATGACACCAGAAGCTACATAACCAGAAGTTGCAAGTCAAAGTCAATCAGAAGCTACTCTCGTCAGAACCTGAAATGGAAACTCAAGATTCTGATGACGATGGAACAACAGAATTTGCCAGAAGAACATTCTATTCTTAACGACTATCATAGAATTGGCAAAATTCAGGATGACAGAAGAAATCATCGTACAAGACCGTTATGATCGTGATAATGACGTTTGTACTATTGTACTATTCTCTATTACCTGATATGGGCGAATATTCGAAATCAAGGATCAAGAATTCATCATTTACCTGATTTGGATATACACGACTCAAGAAGAAAAATAGTACAGTACTATCTTGTTGTGTGCTTGAGCAATTGTAATCTTGTGTGATTATAGTGAAATCCCTTGGAAGTGCATGGGGACTGGAGTACTCTCGGTTTGTGAGGGGAACCAGTATAAAAATTTGTGTGTTCATCTCTCTTCTCTCTTCTCTTTTACTGTTTCATTGCCAACAGAAGTTATTGTGTTTTGATTATTCCGCTGCAAGTTCTGATAAGTTGAAAGACTTTGAAGAAGTTTTCAAAAACTCTTAAAACACAATTCAACCCCCCTTCTTGTGTTTTTCACACCTTCAGATTTTAGTTGGTGTTGGAACAAAGTTGGTTCTAATATAACCCAAGTAGTTTTGATGATAACAATAGTATTAATATACAATAGGGAGTACTGATAATTTACTCTAGTGTGCAGGTATATAAGTTAAAATTTTATATTCACTAGAAAATTGAAGTTCTGGTTGCTATGCTAAGAAGCGCTCCCAGAAGTTGGGAAAAGCAAGTTCTGAAGAATGACACCAGAAGTTGTGGTCACCAGAAGTTGCCTAGTCAAAGTCAACCAGAAGTTGAACTCATCAGAAGCAGAGTTTCATCTCAAGATTCTGATGATAATGAAACATCAGAATTTGTCAGAAGAACATTCTATTTTCTATAACGACTATCATCTAAATGGCAAATTCAGGAGAGGCATAAGAAACCTCTTACAAGACCGTTATCCTCATGATAATGACGTTTGTACTATTGTACTATCTTTATTTTCCTGATATGGGCGGATATTCGAAATCAAGGCTCAGATTTTAATCTTTACTTGATTTGAATAAGCACATTTCAAATGAAAATATTAGTACAGTACTACGTAGTTGTTTTCATCTTTGTCCGCTCAAATTCAAGACGCTCCAACATCATCTATAAAAGGAGGAAGATTTTGAAGACAAAAAAACACACCTACGAAGAACAAAAGCGTTGTTATACTACTGAATTTCTAAGAGCAATTTTTAACTTAGATACAACTTGAGCTTATATCAAAATTCAGGACAAATAGTTTTCAACTTCTGACTAGTCAGTTGTTGAACCTTAGTTTTCTTTTCAAGAATTCTAAGATAAGTCTTGTTTTTAAAGTTGTATTATTTTGTTCTAAGAACTCTGATATTGTTTATCAGTTGTTCAAACATTGTCTTTGTAACTTTGTTTTAGAAGTCTCTTGCTTATGAGCTTGAGCATTGGAAGTCTCTCGTATTGTGTTACTTGAGCATAGGAAGTCCCTTGCAGTTGGCTTTAGCATTTGTAATCTTGTGTGATTATAGTGAAATCACTTGGAAGTGCAAGGGGACTGGACTACTCTCGGTTTGTGAGAGGAACCAGTATAAATCTTGTGTGTTCATCTCTTCTTTCTCTCCTTTGTTTTTCTTTCACCATCGCCAGAAGTTGTTTGTGTTTAAAGCTATTTCGCTGTTGATTCTGATAAGTTGTAAAACTTAGAAAAAGTTTTTAAAACTACCCAAAACACAATTTAACCCCTCTTCTTGTGTTTTCACACTTTCAATTGGAACCAATTTGATTAGGGAAAGAATAGGTAGATTGGAATCACTTCCTTCTACGCATTTTATTTTTCATTTTGATATTGCAAGAGCTTTGCACAGTTCTCAATCAATTAACATCTAATTTCATATATTAATATTTATGGGTTCCAACATTGTTGCATGATTATGCCTTTGGTTTAGATCTTGCGAGCATCTAATTATATATATATATATATATATATATATATATATATATATTGGGGTTACTAACATATTCCCACCTAAAAACATGTGGGAGTATGTTAGTAAGTCAATCAAAAATAGTTTCATGCGGATTTTTCAAAATAAAATTTGCAAGAAAATATATACATGTTTTTTATTAAAAAAGTTATCTTAGTTTTCAAAGGAAAATATGTAGGAAAATAGAGAAACTATTTTTAATGATTAACCTTGTTTCCTACGAAAATCGTAATTATCTCCTACAGATTTAACTTTTGAAAAATCCGCAGCTAAATATAATGTTTCTGTAGATTTTCTTACAAACAAATTCGTAAGAAACTTTAAAATATTTTTTTTCTTGCAGATTTACATTGTCTTTCCTACGAATTTACCTTCGAAATAATTTATAGGAAACTTTAAAATATATATTTTATTAAGGAAAACCATATTCCAAATATTTTGTTTTGATATTAGAATAAAATACAAATTTACAAAACTAACCTTATTACTTATATTGGTTTGTATAGATATAATTGGTTTTTAAGTAAATATATAGTGGGAGTTGGCTTGCTAACATACTCCGACATGCTTTTAGGTGGGAGTATGTTAGCAATCCCCTATATATATAGCACGTGTAATTATTTTTACACCAATGATATTATGATATGTTTGAGTTTTTTTGAACTGATGATATGTTTGAGTTAAATCCTTATATACATCATTTACCTCACCTTTAATTTAAATAAGTGGTTTCTAATTTATATGAAGATTAAGTTTTTCTTTGATAATCTTTTCTTCTCAAGCGAAGTTTTTTTATTTTGAGTTTGTTTAAATTTCTATTTTGTTGTGATGGTTGTTGTGTTCATATCGATGTCAATTTTGAAAAATCATTAATTCAATCAATTATTAGGTCGTAAACAAGTAATTCCAGAGGCATATATATATATAGGTCACTTAGATTTTGTTACATTATTTATAGGTCTCAACTATGTTTATATGTAACTCGCACCCACTCTAATTTATCATTGACACCTCCCTTGATGTGAAAAACGTCGCCTAAGATACTAAGATAAAAACGTCCCCTTTAGCTATAGTTTAGGCGACGTTTTAGAAAAGTGTGGCCAAAGAGTGAGAAAAAAACTTCCCCTTAAATAATAGGCAACGTTCGTATAGAAGACGTCCAAAAAATGTCTCGTATTCTCTTAGGCAACGTTTTTTTTAGTTTTGGCAACAATTTTCAACTGTTGTTAGAGACAATAAATGTTATAGTGCTGTGTTTTTAATTTTAACGGATGAATTAACAATGTTAAATTAAGAACGGAGGTGTTTATCTATTTAAGAGATTTTAGGGGAGGTTAGCGTTTAATCTAAAACTAAAAGGGATATATGTGTCATTTAAAGAGATCTCAGAAGAGGTCAAATGTAATTTTTCCTTATTTATATGTATGAATATTTAGTTTTATGTTATGAACTTGTAAGTTGTATGTTTCTTCAAAAAAACTTATATTTTGTGAGTTTATTCCAATGTTATTCATACTTTTCGTTTTTAACAATGATGAGTTTATGTTTGTGTTTGATGAAATCCCAATCATAAAACATGAATTTCTACATGCAAAGGAATAAGCAAACTCACACTACCATGGAAGCTAAATTTCTACATGCAAAGTAAGGTTGTATGCACAGACACACATATACACATATAAGTATATTAGTTTGAAATTATTTAAATTTACAAATACAATAATATCTTAAAAATAAATATAATAGATATTATTGTGAATCCAATGAACCACACCGATAAATCTTCCCTAGTGCGAAACAAATTTAAAAAACTAAATAAAAATGAACGAGCAACAACCACACACAATTAAAAATGAACAAAGAAAATCAATAAAGCACACAAATCAAATTATTTATCCAGTTCAGTGTTAATTAACCTAGTCTGGGGGAGAGAGCTCTCCTTTCCACTATCAAACTCGTTCCTTCTTTATTACAATGAGATTTTACAAGAGTTGTACGAAATTAGAGAATCCCTAATTTCTTCCCTTTTTTCCAAATTTCTTCCCGTGACCAAGAGATTCCAATGATAATGATTACAAGATGAAAGAAATGAATATCCAACCCAAGAGAAACCCTCTTAAACCCTAGCCTCAATGTTGGAACAAACCCCTCTCAAAACCCTGGTTTTCTCTCTTTCGACTGCACAAAACAGAGCACGTACTTATATAGTCGCACCTGCGCCCGGTGCAGGACGGGTGGCGCCGCGTGCCACCGGCAGACCAATCGGCCAAGATCAACATCAACAGTCTGCGCCCCACGCAGCATGGATGGCGCCCCACGCCAGCAGCAAACATGTTTCCTGCATCTCAATTTGAAGGCAAACACTAACATATATATATATATATATATATATATATATATATATATATATATATATATATAAATTAATTCATAGGGATCTTCATTGTAAACTTTAAAAATAAATAGATGATAGACAAATAAAATGTATAACAAATAAATAATGAATAGACAATAGATGAATATTCAAAGCAAGAATAAAAAAATTATATCAATTAAGTGTGGATCTTCGTTCTTAAGTTTAAAAATATCATTATACGGTGTGAATTTGAATGCATAAAAAAGAACTGTTAAATCATCAATCGGTTTCACAATGATTATATCTTTAAAACATAATCTACATTCATAGAAAGTTGGTTTAAATTTATTGTTCTTAGCAATTGATATTTTACAACATACTGCATTGAATTTTGTTCACATTAGAATATCACGATTAACAAATTAAAATAAATAAGGATTGGTATAGAAAAATAATTTAAATTAATGTAAAACCATGTTGGTAACGGTTAATAAAAAAAATGATACATACTCTTTTATCCATAAAAATTATACTCCATCCGTTTCTTTTTACTTGTCTTTTTAAATTAGTAACGCCAAATTAAAGAAGTTTATTTTTGCACTTTATCTTCCTATTATACCATCGATTTAATCCACCAATAAATTTCTATTTTTTTGCACTCTTTCTAATAAATTTAATATATTATGTAAAAAAATGTTATTTTTCTCTCGTAACAAACAATTGTTAGTTGTAATTTCAAGAGTGCAATCTAAGAGGCGGTGAAATAGGTTCTTAGAATTTTTCGGTTCTTTTAGAGATGTGGTTCTTTTATTTTTCTTAAAGGTTATGACGAATGTATGAACATGTAGAAAAATAAAAGAGATAAGGGAAAGAAGAAAAGACATAAAAGATTTATCCTGGTTCCCCTTCTAACCTAAGGGTACTCCAGTCCCCTCACACCCCGTGAGAGATTTTCCACTATTAGAATTCTTGTTACAAGACAACCTCACCCCAAGGCTTCCCTAACAAAGTCCTAACACAACAAGAATCTTCACCAAACTCTATGGTGAAATTCTCATACAATACAAGATAGCACCCCACTATCTTAACAACAATTCTCAACATAAACTATGATGAGAATTTACAAACAAAGTGTTGAAGAATAATGTTAATGTATGGCTGTATCAAATCAATATCACTTTAATAATGTATATATCTTAGTGCTCAGAAACTTTTATAGATGTGAAAATATAGTCAAAGTTTCTTAAGATATGTGTATGAAAGTTTATGAGAGAAAAGTGATATTATTTTTACATAGAAAATTCTATGGATATGAAAGTTCATGTTTAATTATAATGATCACAAATATATTTATAGAGGCTTTAGAAAACATCCATGAAGCAAGGCATCTCTTCAAAAAATCATATCATAAAAAGTTGTGTTTGAAAAATCACAATGGTTCAAAAAATAAAATTATGTCCAGGTCTTTTCACTCCTGTTGCTACGAACAGGAGATGTAAAAGGTCCTGTTTTCAAAATTCAAGCATTGCACTGTTTCAATTATGCAAACAGCCACAGATTTTTTACATCAGTTGAAACGTTTGGCAGATTTGAAAAGTGCAGACAGATTTTCTTAAAATTAACTTTTTATATTTTTTTAAAAGCCTGCTTCATATGAACTTTTATATTTAACTTAGAAATTTATTTGTAATTCATTTTAAAATAATTTCTGAGCTTCTAAGTTATAATTATTAAAAATGATAAATCAAATATAAGAACCATACTTACAATTAATTTAAATAATAAGCCTAACTATTAGTCTTCATCTTGATTTCTCATCTTGTGCTTGCATAAGTTTTCTTCGTTTTTGATGTGAGTTTGTTATCATCAAAACCCAGCCAAGTTCAAGAAGGAAATGTAAAATTAACTCACACAATACAACATTCATTGTTTGGTCTTTCACATTCACACAAAGCCAATTCTATGGAAATTCGTTCTTCATTCTACAGAGAATACAATTTCCAACAAAACTTGCAATCTCTAAAAAGTAAAATACAATATAGTTGGACTATATTTAGTTGTAACTATATATAAGTACATGCTCAAGTTTCAGCTCATTAGTAATAACGTGTTTAGTTTTTGCTAGCAAAAATAATTTAACCAAGTACACAACGCAAAATTAATTTGCGAGCATCATTAGTAAGAACGTGTTTAGTCTTTGCTAGCAAAAATATATGAAATATAAGGTAATTGACAACTGGCCTAAGAACTAGTGAACTTAGTGACAGTTTTGGTACCCTCAGAAACAGCATGCTTAGCCAACTAAAGCTTATCATTAATCACTTATACACATTTAAAGTAATTCATCAAATGGATGCAACAGGTTTCAAAAAGATTTGACTAAGTCAAAAAGATCAGATAGCCACTTTTCTAGTTTATATGAATTTTGAGAGCAAAACATAACACACAACATACATGGCAGAAGCAAAACAAAAGAAAAAACAGAGAAAAATTAAATCACATAACTAAGAGAGAGTACCTTGCGAGAATCCTAGAGCGCGTTTTTACGAGAAGAATAGTTCGCGTTTTGACGAATGAGGCTAGCTAGGTTTCGTCGTGAGGAATTGATTTTGCGAGCAGCAGAATCGCGTTAGGGTTCGTTTGGGGAAAATCGATTTTGAGAAGAAGTAATTTCTGAGATTCAATCTCAGAGTTGGGGATGGAGAATTCGTTTGGGGCAAATCGATTTTGAGAAGAAGAAGAAGAAGAAGAAGAAATTTGGGGAAAACGGATTTGAGGATGAACAACGAACAAGAAGAAGAAATTTGGGGCAAATCGTTTGGGTTCTGATCGATACAAGAAGAAGAATTGATTCTGAGTTCTTATGTCTGAGTAGTGTTTTTTTTTTTTTTTTTTTTTTTTTGACTGGAAGTCTAGTGTTATTTGTTGAGTTCTAAGTTAAGTGTTATTTTGCCAAAAAAAAAAACAAACAAATTTAAAGTGTTATTTGTTTTTCTTGAGCAAAATTAAAATTTGTTTTCCTGTTCTACCAAAAAAAACTTGTTTTTTAAAATTTCAACAAAAAAAAAGCAGTAACAAATATTTTGCGCCAATAACAATGGAAACGGTTCTATTTGTATTTCATCCAATCTAATTGAACGGTTTTGCATTTATTTTTTATTATAAAAATTTTAAAATATATCAAAACGGTTTTTGATCGTTGTTGTAGAGAATAGACGAAAAACCGTTCTCGTTTCATCTATAATAACGGTTTTCCACTGTAGCGTAAAATTCGTAAAAAATACATATGCTACCACAACGGTTTATCAAAAGCGTTGTCTTTGACACTCTACGAGAACGGTTTTTTCACATCCCAAAATTTAGGCGTTGCGGTAGACCTAAAATGTTGTAGTGTTTCTTTTTCCATATATACTCCCCATTAGGAATGCCAAAGTTCCTTACATAGCAAGCATTAAGAGTATGACCTTTTGTATTACAATAAAAACATGTAGGTCTGAACTCATTATTCCTTTTATAGACATAAGAGTGATTTTTATCATAAGACCTTTTTATAATGATTTACAACACGTTCTTTCTTTGATTCCTTATTGTTGAATTTTCTAGTATCCTTTACAAAGATAGTTTGACTTGTACTAGGTTTATCAAAATTAGAAAAACCAAGTCCACATTTATTATTTGAAATTTTTTGACTACTCAACACATTATCTAAACCAATTTGACCTTTTTCATATTTATTGATCACTTGGTTTAATTCAACAATTTTAGATTCATGATCTTGACATTTATTGCATGTAGAATTTTTTACTTCTTCTAATTCCACTTTTGTGTTATTAGCCATACTTTCTAGTTTTGAAATAGTTTTCTTTTGTTTGGAAAATTTTCTAGAAAGTTTCACAAATTCATCATATAATTCATTAAAAGCACTTTGTAATTCATCATATGAAGGTCTATCATAAATTTCAGAATCACTAACCTCGTGTTCTTCATCACTTGAATAATGTGACGCCATCAAAGCAATGTTTGCTTCTTCATCTGAAGATGAACTTATCTCATAGTCATCCCAAGCAATGTAGGCCTTCTTTGGTTTTTTGTATTTCTTGCTTTTGAAACCATTCTTCTTTTGGAGAGAAGGATGCTCGTTTTTAATATGTCCTTGTTTTCCACATTCAAAGCATGTGACTTTTTGTCTTGAAGTGGATTCACCATTAAATTTCTTTGTTTTGTCTTTTTTAAGAATTCTGTAAACTTTTTGAAAAGTACTTCTGAAGGTTGAAAAACACACAAGAAGAGGGGGGGTTGAATTGTGTGAGACTTTTTCTAAGTTAAAACAAATTGCAGCGGATAAGGTATAACACACACAATATATGAGGATAGGGTTAGAGAGAGATGCTCAGAATTTTTATACTGGTTCCTCCCACTAACAGGAGTAGTCCAGTCCTCTTGTCCTTCACAAGAGATTTCACTATAATCACTCAGATTACAAATGCTCAAGCACTAAGCAAGAGACTTCAAACTGCTCAAGCACAAAGCAAGAGACTTCTAACTGCTCAAGCACAAAGCAAGAGACTTCCAATGCTCAAGCACAAAGCAAGAGACTTCCAATGCTCAAGCACAAAGCAAGAGACTTCCAATGCTCAAGCACAAAGCAAGAGACTTCCAATGCTCAAGCACAAAGCAAGAGACTTCCAATGCTCAAGCACAAAGCAAGAGACTTCTAACGGGTTTTAATGTTAATAAAGATAAGAGATTAACACTTGATATACAATCAGAGGTGTTTACAAAATACAACTCAGTTACAAGACTAACTTAGAAAATTATCACAAAGTTTCTAAGTGTTTGATAGCTTCAGAATTTGACAGAGTTTCAGCACGTTCAGAAGCTTAAGTCTTGATTACATTTCTTCACAAATCTTCTTCCTTTTATAGATGATAAAATGAACGTTGAAGATTATAGCCGTTTGAAGAATTGAGACGCTCCTTTGTATAGATCAGTGAGCTTATTAGCTGTTCTGATTTGCAGTAGCTTAGGAGCTTAACGTTTACTACAAAATGAGAGATTCCTTTTGGCTTTTGATATTTGAACCTTGGTGAAAGCCAAATAAGGAAATAATCGTTTCTGAAGCCTGACTTGAAAAGGACCTTTCCATGGTCAAACCTTTTCATTCTTGGTTTCTGCGTTTGGACTTAGTCAGGCACAGTCTTCAATAAAATTGTACTCTCAAATGTAGCTTAACAGTTATATCTGACGAGCCTTCAGATTTTGATAAGCTCAGAATTACTTGTTTCAGATCTGGTGAGCTCAGATGTTCGTCAGATTTTGATAGGCTCAGATTTACTTGTTTCAGATCTGGTGAGCTCAGATGTTCTTCAGATTTTGATAGGCTCAGAATTACTTGTTTCAGATCTGGTGAGCTCAGAAGTAATTCCTTCAGAAATTCTAAGGTTCAGATAATAACTTCAGAGTTTCATAGGCTCAGAATTACTTGCTTCAGATCTGGTGAGCTCAGATGTTCTTCAGATTTTGATAGGCTCAGAATTACTTGTTTCAGATCTGGTGAGCTCAGAAGTAATTCCTTCAGAAATTCTAAGGTTCAGATAATAACTTCAGAGTTTCACTTGCTTCAGATCTGGTGAGCTTAGAAGTAATTCCTTCAGAAATTCTAAGGTTCTTTAGTACGCAAATTTTAACTTTTAATCCTGCACACTGAATTAAATTATTAGTACTCCAATTTAACCTTAAATACATTGTTATCATCAAAATCAATTAAGGAGATACAAAATCATAATTTTGTTCCAACAATCTCCCCCTTTTTGATGATGACAACTATATGTATTTAAAATCAATTGTTGTTGTTTTTATTTAACATCTTGACTTCAGGTTCTGAGGTTTGCAAGCTCCCCCTGAGTCTGATAAGCTTCAAAAGTTTATCAATGATAAATATAAAACAGTCTAAGAGTAATATTTAATGTCAAATATAATTTCATATATTCTACCTTCAGAATTAGAGGTTTGCAAGCTCTATTTCTTCAGATTGACAAATATAAGATATGGTTTGCAAGCGTATCTTATATTATATGAATTTATGTTGGACAAAATTTATTACTCCCCCTCATTAAAAGTTTAAAAGACTTTAATATAACTTAACAAGAGTAGAGTTCAGAAAATGTGATCTTTAGAGCTTCAGAAATAATTTCACTGCCATAGGAAATGAAATAATATTTTCTCCCCCTTTGTCATTATCAAAAACGGGTCAGTCAAAGCACAAGTTACAGGGTAGTAAATGCACACAGCAAACAACCACCAGCAGTAAATGCATTCAACGGTAAAAGGGAATTGTTAAGTACCATGGTGAAACAGGGAATTGTTTCAGAATGAAGACGAGTTTCTTCAAGATCTGAATCAGTTCCAGGAAAAGGTGGAGTGGTTTGAATGGATGAGGGGTTTGGTTCAGAAGTGGTTGGCTTAGGAGATGAAGTCTGAAGGGGTTCAGTTTGGGATTCAGCAGGGACTTCAGAATTTTGAACATTTGAGGGTTCAGATTGGTCTACGTCCATTGCTATTGGGGTAGACTCAGAATCTTTAATAGGAGATTTCTGAGGGGATTTAGGAGTGTCAGAAATGGTTATAGTGGAAGTTTCAAAATATTGAAAACGTGAGAAGTGATAGTGACTAGTGTGTAGTCACTAGTGGTTATAGTGGAAGTTTCAAAATATTGGGGAAACAAGATAGTGACGTAATGGGGGCTTGGCAGTTACTTTTAATAAAATCATCATTAGCTCTCCTTCATTACCCATCGGTTACTAGACATGATGGGAAGTTACACAGATAAGTAGTGTTTTCAGAAGCCAGCTGTCAGTTAGAGAAACTGAGTGGTCAACTAACACTTAGAGTAGGTATCTGAGTCACAAGAAATCATATTTAATAATAAATAATTCTGATTGCTTCAGATGAGAGAGTGCTTCAGAACCTATATAATAGTTTCTGAGCCGTCCAAACTTCTGAGGCCCTTCAGAACCAGTTTATTCATTCAGAGTTAACAGCATTCAGAGATATCATTCAGAAATAAAAACCATGTTCAGATTTTTCTTGATAAAATCGAAACGATCAATAGCAAGAGGTTTGGTAAAGATATCAGCCCATTGATGCTCAGTATCAATGAATTGAATCTTAATTACTCCCTTCTGAACATAGTCTCTAATGAAGTGATGTTTGATCTCAATGTGTTTAGCTCTTGAATGCAAAATAGGATTCTTAGACAAACAGATAGCAGCAGTATTATCACAGAGAAGTGGTATACTACTTATCCTTATCTGATAGTCCTCCAACTGATGTTTCATCCAGAGCAATTGCGTGCAACACTTAGCAGCTGAGATGTACTCTGCTTCTGCTGTAGATAGAGCAATAGTTGCTTGTCTCTTACTAGCCCATGATATAAGGTTTTCACCTAGAAATTGACAGTTTCCACTAGTGGACTTCCTTTCAATTTTATCACCAGCATAGTCAGCATCACAGAATCCAATAAGCTGATAATCTAAGGATTTCTTATAAAGTAATCCAAGATTAGTGGTTCCTTTCAGATATCTAAAGATTCTCTTAACAGCAGTTAGATGAGACTCTCTAGGATCTGATTGAAATCTAGCACACAAGCATACACTGAACAAGATATCTGGTCTAGATGCAGTGAGATAAAGGAGGGAACCAATCATACCTCTGTATAATTTCTGATCTACTTTGCCTTCAGATTCTTCCTTCAGAAGACAGCTAGAGGGATGCATAGGAGTTGACATTGGTTTACAATCTTCAAGACCAAATTTCTTCAGTAAATCCTTTGTGTATTTGGTTTGATGCACATATACTCCTTCTTTTCTTTGATTGATTTGAATTCCCAAGAAGAATGTTAGTTCTCCCATCATACTCATTTCAAATTCATCCTGCATAAGCTTAGAGAAATTCTTGCAAAGAGAAGCATTAGTTGAACCAAAGATAATATCATCAACATAAATCTGAACAATCAAAATATCAGTTTTTAAGGTTTTTCTAAAGAGAGTGTTATCAACATGTCCTTTTTCAAAACCATATTCTAGAAGAAATATACTTAACCTTTCATACCAAGCTCTTGGAGCTTGTTTCAAACCATACAGAGATTTCTTCAATTTGTAAACATGATCAGGACACTTTATATCTTCAAAGCCAGGAGGTTGTTTAACATAGACTTCTTCATAAATTACTCCATTCAGAAATGCACTCTTAACATCCATTTGAAATAGAGTGATGTCATGATTAACTGCATAGGATAAGAGAAGTCTAATTGCCTCAAGTCTTGCTACTGGTGCAAAGGTTTCAGTGAAATCTATGCCTTCTTGCTGACTATAACCTTGTGCAACCAGTCTAGCTTTATTTCTGACAACTTCTCCCTTTTCATTTGACTTGTTCCTGAATACCCATTTTGTTCCAATAATGTTCTTGTGTTTGGGTTTTGGTACCAGATCCCAAACATCATTTCTTTCAAATTGATTGAGTTCTTCTTGCATTGCAACAATCCACCCATCATCTGAGAGTGCTTCTTCTATGTTTGTGGGTTCAATTAATGAAATTAACCCAACTAGGGATTCATCCTCTTTGAAAGCAGATCTGGTCTTTCTTGGGCTATCCTTGTTACCAACAATTAGCTCTTCAGGATGAGATGATCTATACTTGAATTTACTCTTAGGTGGAGCAGGTGTCTGAGAGGGTTCAGTTTCTGAAGGGTCTTCAGTTTCAAGGCCTTCAGAGATATCTTCATTTTGAGTCTCAGATGGATATACAGCAATGGAGAGATCTTCACACTCAGAATTTGAGGAAACTTGAAATTCTGCAAAAGTCTCAGCTTGCTCTGACATTTTATCGTCAGGCTCTTTATCATCAAATCTAACATGTATAGATTCTTCAACTGTGTGAGTTTCAGAATTATACAATCTGTATGCTTTTGAGCGTTCAGAGTAGCCTATAAAGATACCCTTATAAGCTCTAGCATCAAATTTCTTTCGATAGACCTTGTTGTCTAGAATATAACAAGTACATCCAAACTGATGAAAATAAGAAATATTTGGTTTTCTTCCTTTGAACAGTTCATAAGCAGTTTTGTTCAGAATAGGTCTGATGTAGATTCTATTCTGAACATAGCAAGCAGTACTCACGGCTTCTGCCCACAAGAACTTAGCTAGGTTAGACTCAAGCATCATGGTACGAGCCATTTCTTGCAAAGATCTATTCTTTCTTTCTACAACACCATTCTGCTGTGGTGTTCTAGGAGAAGAGAATTCGTGGATTACTCCATGCTCTGAGCAGAAAGATTCGAAAGAGTCATTTTCGAACTCTCCCCCATGGTCGCTTCTAACCTTCAGAATCCGAAGATCCTTTTCACTTTGTATTTGTGTGCAGAAGTCACTGAACACCACAAGTGCTTCACTCTTAGAACGTAGGAATTTCACCCAAGTCCATCTACTGAAATCATCAACCATGACCAATCCATATTTTTTACCATTGATAGAGGCTGTCGAAACAGGACCAAACAGATCAATGTGAAGCAATTCTAAGGGTCTGGAAGTAGAGACAATGTTTTTAGACTTGAATGAAGTCTTAGCAAATTTTCCTTTTTGACATGAGTCACAAAGTGCATCTGAGTGATAATCAATGTCAGGCAAACCACTAACAAGCTTTTGTTTGCTAAGCTTAGAGATCAACCTCCAGTTAGCATGACCAAGACGCTTGTGCCATAGCCATTTCTCATCACTCAGAGACAAAAGACATATAATCTTTTGGTCAACCAAATCAGAAAAGTTTACTTTATAAACATTGCCAACTCTCATTCCCTTGAATACTACAGATTTGTCAGAGTCTTTTGATACAGTACATGATTCCTTATTAAATGTAACAACACACCCATTGTCACAAAATTGACTAATGCTCAATAGATTGTGTTTAAGTCCATCAACTAACCAAACATCTTTAATGGAAAGAGAAGAATTACCAACTGTACCTGTACCAATGATCTTCCCTTTTTGTTTTCCTCCAAATCCCACAGAGCCTCCCTCTTTCAGAGTTAGGGTTTGGAACATATGCTTTTCTCCCGTCATATGTCGTGAGCAACCACTGTCCAGGTACCAGGGCTGCTGTTTTACCTTTCCTTGCATGAGCATCTGAAGCAAACATTATTTCAGATTTTGGTACCCATATTCTGATGGGTCCTTTAGAGTTAGTCTTCTGAATAGTATTCCTTCTTTGTTTTCTATGATCAACACAAGATCTAGAATTAATTAAGCTTTGACAAGAATGTTTAGGCTTAATTTGATTCTTGGATTTTGATCTGGAGTATATCACAGTTCCAAAGGTCAAGCAAGGATCTGAAGTAACTTTACCTTGATTTCTCAGAGGTTCAGATGACTTCTGAGCCTTAACTTGAGAACTTTTGGACTCAGAAATTTTAGGTTCAGAAGAACTTGGAACTTCTGAGTCTTTGGGTTCAGGTTCAGAACCTCCTTCAGAGTTGGATGCCTTCAGATCAAGTGTACCACTTTTAACAAAGGTAGAGAATAATTCAGGTGGAGTATCATCCTCACTATATGATTTCAGAGGTTTATCCCAGTTCTTAAACCGAGAATAACCAATGCCTTCACCATAGTTACGAGTCATATGATAAATCATGGAAGCCATTTTACTCCTATTGAAGGTACAACGAATAAATTCGTGAAGAGCATCTTCATGATCATCATTGAGCTTGTCTGCCAAGACATAGTTAGATTCAACATGACAAATACGAATGTTTAACGATTCATTTTCATCATAAAGAATCTTGGCATCCTTTTTCAATGATTCATGAACATTCTTCAGAATTTTGTGTTGACTTACTATACGAGAGTAATGTTTCACGGCAATCTTAAGAGAATCAATTAATTCAGATTTAGTCATGTTAGAGTATACCTCATTTTCATCATCTGAGTCATCTTCAGAATCTCTATCAGAGTTGTTACCTTCAGAAGTTCTTGCCATTAAAGCCAGATTGCCTTCTTCATCATCTTCTCCTTCAGAGTCATTCTCAATGGTCTCCCAAGTGGCTAACAAACTCTTCCTTACCTTTTCTTTGTACTTTTCTTTCCCAAAGCTCTTATTCTTTCCTTTGTCCTTGGATGACATTTCTGGACAGTCCGCAATGAAGTGTCCAGATTTCTTGCAGTTATAGCAGTTGTTCAGTTCTTCCTTTTTGTCCTTTGAAAAGGAACTTCTTGAGTTGTTTCCTTTGTTTGGAAACCTTTTGTATTTCTTGTTCCATTTCTGAAACCTTCTAACCATTAGTGCCATTTCTTCATTCTCAGAATTTTCATCCATCATATCATCAGAAGTTTCTTCCTCTTGTTCAGACACTTTGATCTTTGCAGCTTTTGAGGAAGTCTGAACAGAGCTTAGAGCCAAGGACTTCATCTTCTTGACAGGTTCATCTGACATAAGTTCTAGCTCATGACTTCTGAGTGAGCTTATTAAATCTTCAAGAGTCACATTGTCCAAATCCTTGGATTCCTGAAAAGCTGTAACTTTTGGTCTCCATTTGGAAGGTAAGCTCCTCAGAATTTTCTTCACGTGATCAGATGCAGTGTAGCTTTTCTTCAGAACTTGAAGACCAGAGACAAGGGTTTGAAACCTTGAATACATGGTTTCAATATCTTCATCTTCCTTCATTCTGAACAGCTCATATTGATGAACTAATAAGTTTGCCTTAGCTTCTTTGACTTGCTTATTTCCTTCATAGGTGGAACATAGAGAGTCCCAGATAGTTTTGGCACATGACTTGTTGGATATTTTTAAATACTCAGCATGAGATATTGCACCAATAAGCATATTCTTAACAGTATGATGCTTCTTATACTGTTTCTTCTTTTCAGCATCAAAGAACTTTCTGTAGGTATTTCTTACAACACCTTCATCATCCATGTGTTCAAAATGTATACCATCTTCAATGATATCCCATAACTCATCATCGGTCCCAATGATGTAACTATACATCTTGGTTTTCCAGAAAGGAAAAGTAGTAGGATCACTGTTGAAGTAAGGTGGTTTGTCTCTGTGATTATCACTGTTCCTTTCCCTATCATAGTTGTGAGGAGGTGGAACAGCAGAGTGATCAGGTCCAGAGGAAGCAGAAGGAGAGGTAACACCAGACATGTTTTTCAACTAAGTACCCCTAGATCTTTTACTGTTTCACTGTTAAGTGAAGAGCAACAGACCGGAGCTCTGATGCCAATTGAAGGTTGAAAAACACACAAGAAGGGGGGGGGTTGAATTGTGTGAGACTTTTTCTAAGTTAAAACAAATTGCAGCGGATAAGGTATAACACACACAATATATGAGGATAGGGTTAGAGAGAGATGCTCAGAATTTTTATACTGGTTCCTCCCACTAACAGGAGTAGTCCAGTCCTCTTGTCCTTCACAAGAGATTTCACTATAATCACTCAGATTACAAATGCTCAAGCACTAAGCAAGAGACTTCAAACTGCTCAAGCACAAAGCAAGAGACTTCTAACTGCTCAAGCACAAAGCAAGAGACTTCCAATGCTCAAGCACAAAGCAAGAGACTTCCAATGCTCAAGCACAAAGCAAGAGACTTCCAATGCTCAAGCACAAAGCAAGAGACTTCCAATGCAATGCTCAAGCACAAAGCAAGAGACTTCTAACGGGTTTTAATGTTAATAAAGATAAGAGATTAACACTTGATATACAATCAGAGGTGTTTACAAAATACAACTCAGTTACAAGACTAACTTAGAAAATTATCACAAAGTTTCTAAGTGTTTGATAGCTTCAGAATTTGACAGAGTTTCAGCACGTTCAGAAGCTTAAGTCTTGATTACATTTCTTCACAAATCTTCTTCCTTTTATAGATGATAAAATGAACGTTGAAGATTATAGCCGTTTGAAGAATTGAGACGCTCCTTTGTATAGATCAGTGAGCTTATTAGCTGTTCTGATTTGCAGTAGCTTAGGAGCTTAACGTTTACTACAAAATGAGAGATTCCTTTTGGCTTTTGATATTTGAACCTTGGTGAAAGCCAAATAAGGAAATAATCGTTTCTGAAGCCTGACTTGAAAAGGACCTTTCCATGGTCAAACCTTTTCATTCTTGGTTTCTGCGTTTGGACTTAGTCAGGCACAGTCTTCAATAAAATTGTACTCTCAAATGTAGCTTAACAGTTATATCTGACGAGCCTTCAGATTTTGATAAGCTCAGAATTACTTGTTTCAGATCTGGTGAGCTCAGATGTTCGTCAGATTTTGATAGGCTCAGATTTACTTGTTTCAGATCTGGTGAGCTCAGATGTTCTTCAGATTTTGATAGGCTCAGAATTACTTGTTTCAGATCTGGTGAGCTCAGAAGTAATTCCTTCAGAAATTCTAAGGTTCAGATAATAACTTCAGAGTTTCATAGGCTCAGAATTACTTGCTTCAGATCTGGTGAGCTCAGATGTTCTTCAGATTTTGATAGGCTCAGAATTACTTGTTTCAGATCTGGTGAGCTCAGAAGTAATTCCTTCAGAAATTCTAAGGTTCAGATAATAACTTCAGAGTTTCACTTGCTTCAGATCTGGTGAGCTTAGAAGTAATTCCTTCAGAAATTCTAAGGTTCTTTAGTACGCAAATTTTAACTTTTAATCCTGCACACTGAATTAAATTATTAGTACTCCAATTTAACCTTAAATACATTGTTATCATCAAAATCAATTAAGGAGATACAAAATCATAATTTTGTTCCAACAACTTCTACATCTTCTTCCGATTGAGACTCTTCATCATTACTATCATAATCTTTTGCTTTAGTTTTTAATGCAAGACTTTTGTGTTTCTTATCTTGCACTTCATGCTTTTCTAATCTTCCAAGTTCAATTTCATGTTCTTGGAGTTTACCAAATAATGCTGCAGAAGTCATTTTGGAGAGACTTTTCTTTTCTGATGTTGCAGTCACCTTTGGTTGTCATTCTCTTGTCAATAATCTAAGAATTTTGAGATTTAATTCATCATTGGAGAATGTTTTTCCAAGGGCCATCAAATGGTTTGTTAAATGTGAGAATCTTTTTTGTAAATCAAGAATTTTTTCTCCGGGCTGCATTCTAAACATTTCATATTCTTGTGATAAAGTGTTTAGTTTTGATCTTTTCACTTCAACGGTACCTTCATGAGTCACTTCCAAAGTATCCCAAATTTTTGTTGCCGTTTTACAATGGGATATACGGAAGAATTCATCCATTCCTAAGGCTGATTGAAGAATGTTTATTGCCTTCTTGTCAAAGAGAACTTTTTTCTTGTCATCATCGGTACAAGATCCTTTCACTTTTATTTCTTCAACATTGTTAATGACCGTTGTAGGAATGAATGGATCATTCTCAACAGCATCTCATATTTCTTCTCCTTGTGCTTCTAAATAGGCTTTCATGCGTATTTTCCAAAAATCATAGTATTCACCAACAAAGCATGGGGGTTTGTTGTTACTGCCACCATCTCTAAAAATATGTTGTGCGAAAGCCATTCTGGATCTTCAAGAACAAGTTACTTGAACCTGCTCTGATGTCAATTGTAATTTCAAGAGTGCAATCTAAGAGGCAGTGAAATAGGTTCTTAGAATTTTTCGGTTCTTTTAGAGATGTGGTTCTTTTATTTTTCTTAAAGGTTATGACGAATGTATGAACATGTAGAAAAATAAAAGAGATAAGGGAAAGAAGAAAAGACACAAAAGATTTATCCTGGTTCCCCTTCTAACCTAAGGGTACTCCAGTCCCCTCACGCCCCGTGAGAGATTTTCCACTATTAGAATTATTGTTACAAGACAACCTCACCCCAAGGCTTCCCTAACAAAGTCCTAATACAACAAGAATCTTCACCAAACTCTATGGTGAAATTCTCATACAATACAAGATAACACCCCACTATCTTAACAACAATTCTCAACATAAACTATGATGAGAATTTACAAACAATGTGTTGAAGAATAGTGTTAATGTATGGCTGTATCAAATCAATATCACTTTAATAATGTATATATCTTAGTGCTCAGAAACTTTTATAGATGTGAAAATATAGTCAAAGTTTCTTAAGATATGTGTATGAAAGTTTATGAGAGAAAAGTGATACTATTTTTACATAGAAAATTATATGGATATGAAAGTTCATGTTTAATTATAATGATCACAAATATATTTATAGAGCCTTTAGAAAACATCCATGAAGCAAGGCATCCTATGAAGCCCCGATACTTAAAAAATGGCGACGTATTGTGTCCAATACGTCCTCGATACCGATACTCTTCCGATACATCCCGATACTCGTATCGGTAAAGTATCGATTAAATCATTATTTTTAAATAAAAAAATAATATTCGATACTCTTCCGATACATCTCGATACTCGTATCGGAAAAGTATGGAATAAATCATTATTTTTAAATAAAAAAGTAATACCCGATAAATGTCTGATACGTCCCAATACCCGATACTTGTTTGTATCTTTAGCACTTGTAATTTTCCTTTGTCAATATAATTTTTTACTTTTCAAAAGAAAAACTATGGTGTCCTACTATATAACATGTTGTTAAACATTTGAGTTTTTTCCAAAATTCTGATATAAGATTAGATATTTTCTCTTTTAATTATTAATATTGTTGATTTTAGTCATGTTTATATAATGTGTATTTATATATTAAATTTTAAATTTAATTTTTAAATAACATATCGCGGCAGTATCGGATTGCGGATTTTAAAAAAATTTACGTATCGGCGTGTCGGTATCGTATCGTATCGGTATCGTGTCCCGTATCGGGGCTTCATAGAAGGCATCTCTTCAATAAATTATATCATAAAAAGTTGTGTTTGAAAAATCACAATGGTTCAAAAAATAAAATTATGTCCAGGTCTTTTCACACCTGTTGCTACGAACAGGAGATGTAAAAGGTCCTGTTTTCAAAATTCAAACATTGCACTGTTTCAATTATGCAAACAGCCACAGATTTTTTACATCAGTTGAAACGTTTGGCAGATTTGAAAAGTGCAGACAAATTTTCTTAAAATTAACTTTTTATATTTTTTTAAAACCTTGCTTCATATGAACTTTTATATTTAACTTAGAAATTTATTTGTAATTCATTTTAAAATAATTTATGAGCTTCTAAGTTATAATTATTAAAAATGATAAATCAAATATAAGAACCAT
Organism: Trifolium fragiferum; assembly: GCA_954870985.1. Taxonomy (NCBI): domain Eukaryota; kingdom Viridiplantae; phylum Streptophyta; class Magnoliopsida; order Fabales; family Fabaceae; genus Trifolium; species Trifolium fragiferum. The sequence goes on along the minus strand of OX940789.1, from coordinate 14,049,946 downwards.
ACTTACAATTAATTTAAATAATAAGCCTAACTATTAGTCTTCATCTTGATTTCTCATCTTGTGCTTGCATAAGCTTTCTTCGTTTGTGATGCGAGTTTGTTATCATCAAAACCCAGCTAAGTTCAAGAAGGAAATCTTCTTCACATACTATATCATTCTCCCGTAATAAACTATTGTCAACTTTTTAAATCTTGTTCTTGTATCTCATTTTGAATTTGGCTTAAATTCCTAAATTTGACTGTTATTGAAATCTTTGTTATTGCTATTTATGACTAAATAAATTTTATGAACCGTTATTGAAAACGAGTGACATTCTTAGCTTAATTTATTAGTGATGCTATATTTAACTACGTTTTAGTTATATACGAAGTATATGCTTACTTTTTATTTTTTTCTTTTATTGGTAAAATAAAAAGGTACTAACAACAGTTTGCCGACAATGAAAAAATCACAAGGTTTTCTTGTTTGCTATGATAGCGTGAAGTTTTTTGTTTTTGTTATTTGAGTTTGAAATTATTTTTTTCTCCTTAATTGTTTTTCAAGAGATGCAAACATTTGTTGCCACTAGCCTTGTGTTATAAACAAGTTTATGGGTGATGCTATGTTGTTGATGTCTCTCATTGTTAATAGATGCTCAAGAATTAAAATAGCTGAAAATTTGGTGAATAATATTTTATTAATAGAATTTTAACTCATTATGAAACGATTGTTATATGTAACAAATTTTGGTTTTAATTTGAATATAATAAGAGATAAATTTTGTTTTAATTTGTTTATTAAAAAAAAAACTTTATTTTAATTTGTTTTTATTGAAAAAGATAAGAGCAATTAATAAAGAGTATAATTGACAACTCATACAAATAAAATATTAAAATAACAACTAAATAGGAACGTTAAATCTGACAGCAAAAAACAAGTAAAAAGGAAGGGGGGAGTATATGACAAGTATGTCAATTATTATAAATACAATGCCCTTTCATATTGTGTTAAAGGTTAGCTATTTGTTGATTACAGTATAGAACAAACTAATTCTATTAAGCACCCTTTCAAACTAATTCTATACTCATTAATAAAACGTTTAATTTGTTTGGTCATTTTCTATTAAGCACCCTTTCAAGTTAAATTATGCATTCTTAAGATCAAACCCCTCTCAGAAAGCTCAAACCCTTTCATATTGTGTTAAAGGTTAGCTACTTGTTAATTAATGAACAAACTAATTCTATTAAGCACCCTTTCAAATTAAATCATGCATTTGAAAGAGTGACACTCCCTATTGCGTATTTTGCAATCTGCCCCTATAATGGCCAACAGTAACCTCCCTGGAAGAATCATCAAGGTTCGTTTCAATTTTCTTCTTAAGATCCCTATTTTAATTTCTCTCATCAATTCCTTTTCTTGATTTCAAACCCTAGAATACTCTAAATCTTTTCATACTAACTTTTTCTGTCGATTATTAGGTTAATAAATCGCAAAATTGCTTGTTCTAATTAGGGTTGATTTTAAATTTATTTTTTTCACTGTGTTTAGCTTAATTTCAGTGATGATAATGAATTAAAGAAATAATAATCGAAGTTTTAGAGACTAAATCGGAGTTTCAACTCTATTTTTTGTGCTTTGATCTTTGTTTTTCTTTGTTCTTTATTTGAATTGATCTTTGTGAAATTTTTGCTAACTGATCTTTGTTTGATTTCATCAGGAAACACAGCGTTTGCTTAGTGAGCCAGGTAACGTGTTATGTGGTTCTTATATTTTGTGGGTTTTGTTTTTGTGATTGTAAGCTATGTTGAATTTATGCCAAATGTTACATCCTTTTGTTGATTTGTTATATTTGATCTGATCATGCAGTGCCTGGTATTAGTGCGTCCCCTTCGGAAGACAATATGAGATATTTTAATGTGATGATCCTTGGCCCAACTCAGTCTCCATATGAAGGTAGTGATGGCACTAACAACTTTGTTTTACACCTAGAAATGCATAATTTATTTTTTTATAATCTTGAAATGGGAAACTATTTTCAGGTTTTATCTGGGGCTTTTGAATAATGTTTTGTTTGTTTTTCTATCGATGAAGCACGGGCACGACACAAACACAATCACTAACCCATTGACACAAACACAAACACTAACCCATTGAGAAAATTACATGATACAATGCAATCACATGTGTTAGTGTCTGGTTGCCTTGTTGCCCTATCACTCTCCCTTTCGTCTCTTAGTGTCGGACACTAACGTGTGTTGGGACACGTCTTCGATTAGAAGTGTTGGTGCCATAGGGTTTTCTATATATAATTATTCTTTGAAATACAAGGACTCTTTCATTTTTTTACATTGATTCTTCAATTTCACTGTTTTCTATCTCAAGTTGCACATTAGTTGTTTGACGCTACAAGCAGCCTTCTAGTTATATGAAGTGTTATCCTGTTCATAGTTATGCTGGGAATTCTATTTTGGTGATGGGGTGGAATTGAAATATTATGCCACATCATTAGAGTCGTTAATAATTAAAGTGTAGTATATGATTCTCACAGCTGTCTTGTCTTTTATCAAATGCTTAACTCCTTTCTTCTTCTACTCAAACTATTTTCTTTGAAGTCCATTATCTTAGTTCACATTGTTATCCCTTATTTATCACTGAGCTCAAGATATTTTTCCGACTGTTATTGGCAATTAGTCAATTACTATAGGTTGTCATTCTTGTGCATATAGAAAGTGCATTGTCTTTCATGATAAGTGTGTAGGTTGGATCTGTTCAATAAAATAAATAAACTGATTTTTTACAAAACACCATTCTTCAAAATGGTTTCTATATTTGATTCAAATTACAAACTGTATTGGATAATCAAATACTATGGATACTTTATACACTACATCTTTCAATAATGTTTTTTAAATTTTTCCACCAATACAAATGGGATACCTAATGATTTGATAGATTATTGTATCTTATTGTGCGACAATGACTAATGCTCTAATGATTTGATAGATTATAGTATCTTATTGTGCGGCAATGACTAATGCTCAGTTGCTTAAAGTTTGAGATATTGATGTCCTTCCAAATTAGGGTTTTATGTGCTTTGTTGTTTGAGATTATAGTACCTTTTTATTAACAACATCTATATGTCACATTATTTCCCATGTGGGTTTCTCTGAACAGTATGACGTGTATTATTTGATGAGCTTATTTCTTTTTATGCATCCGTGCTTTCGTGTCTCATGTGGTTTCTTTTTTGAGGTTGAACACTAAAATTTAAAATAGAATAGCTAATGTGTTATAAAGACTGAGTTGAATAAATGGGCGGTTACTACTTACCGCACTCTAATCATTGCTAGTGTGAGCCATCTATTTTACTCTTTTTTTTCTCCTATTTGAAAGACATAATGGTCCCTTACCTACCAGTAGGAGGGCCTTGGTCATGCACGGGTTAAAGCACTTGGTTTGATTAAATAGAAAATTATTTTCTTTTCACCACTTTTCCTTTTCAAGAAGTTGATATCTTACAAGATTAGGACTTTCTAAAGGGTTCACTTCATAGAGTTTGATAGTGCACCTTGCAGTTCAAATATAATGCTTCGTGTCTGTCATGCTAGCTGGATGAGACTTGGAAATACATTTGTATGGATGTTCCTCCACCCACCTTTTAGGATTTGGAAAGGAATTCCTTGATAATAACAAATTCCTTGATAATACTACTGAATAACAAATTCCTTGATAATACTGGAATTCGTTTATCCTCTTTCTCTATCTCAAAAAAAAAAATTTGCATCATTCACTCATGTTTAAGTTTTTTGTTTGTATTATCAGGGGGGGTTTTCAAGCTAGAACTATTTTTGCCTGAAGAATATCCAATGGCAGCTCCAAAGGTACTTAAATTAATCATTTTTAATTTTTTTTTTCATCTGCTTTGTGCTATTATATTGGTGTTAACTGGTATGTGTTTCTGTTGTGTTCTCTACCTAGAAGAAATTATTATAATTATGAATTATTTTTACATGAAAACTTCTTGAAGAGTTTTAGTTACAACATTTTTCATGCCTTTGTAATTGATGATCTAATGGGACCACCAAACTTCTATAGGCCATGGGACAGGATATCCTATATTATTGAAATTAACTCCACAGATGAAAATTCAATTATCTAACTTTTTACTTATAAGTTTTCAGCTCAAAAGTAGTTTCTACTGTGTTTGTTAGCTTATCATCTACTTTTACTGAATAGAGTTGTAATGTGTGTTTTTTTAATGAAATTGAAAATTTTCTTATTAAGTTGGGGTGGAATATAATGCTCAACTTTCCTGTGCGGTCTAGGAGACTGATTTGTATATTTTGAGGTTATTACTAATTCCAGGGTTTAGGAAAAGACTGTCACAGCTCTTTTCTATCTGATAGGGGTGTTTATGATTTTTGACTAAAGAGATGTAGTAGGAAGTTCATTTTATTATTTTGAAGGATAATTTAATTATGCCACTCCACTCAGATTTGTGTGATTGTGCAGTTTTCTCTTTCTTTGTTGGCCTTTGACCTTGTGACAATAAATATCTTTGGATAAATTCAATGTGTGTTTTTGGAAGAAAAAAATCTTTGATCATCCTTATTCTTTTTATTGTTTGTTTTGAAAAGTAATCATTCTTATTCTTAATTCAAACATGCCTTGCTAATTCCAGGTTAGGTTCCTGACAAAAATATATCATCCTAACATTGATAAGGTGCACTTTGCTTCCTTACTTTTCATTTCTTCTTTGATGGTAATTGTTCTTACAAGTTGATGTTTGATGCAGCTTGGCAGGATATGTCTTGATATTTTGAAGGATAAGTGGAGTCCTGCCCTTCGGATCCACACTGTACTTTTGAGGTATATTTAATTTTCACGATTTACTCTATTGGATGAACTTTTTTATGGATCAATTGATTTCCTGAAAAACTGTAGTAAATAGGTCATGTGACAGATTTCAAGTCTGAAAATTGAACCTTTTTAAACTACATTTTTAATGTATCTTAAATCATTTGCTAGAGAAATTTTTCATGTTGTTTGGTTAAAGTTTCATGGGGCAATAGATAGTTTACCTCCCTAGTTAAATAGAAACAGTTTTTAAACTATCAATTTGCTGGTCTATTACATGAAAGAGGGGTTGGGGGAGCGTGAAGGTCCAGCGGGATCAGGGTTTTGATTTTCGTGTTCATTTGGCATGGACATAACATTGTGGAAAGTTGCTTATAACATTTAAAATTAATATACTCTGAAATTCAATATAATATTTTACTGATTTAAATTTTGTGGGTTCTATTATAGTATTCAAGCACTTTTGAGTGCTCCAAACCCAGATGATCCACTTTCTGAGAACATTGCCAAGCATTGGAAATCTAATGAGGCCGAGGCTGTTGAGACAGGTGCGTCTCTTCTTCTACCATGATTACATCAATGTTTGTTAAGTTTTTAATGATGGCATCAAACATGTTATATGTATATTCTCTAATGAAAATGGTGGTAATTTTTAAATATGCAGCCAAAGAGTGGACCAGATTATATGCTAGCGGCGCTTGACAATTGGGCGGATACTTTTGGTCTCAAATAACAATAGTGGAAGTGTATGCTTATTAACTATCAAATTGAAATGGAAAAATTTAGAGGAATTGTCTAAATTATTTTGGAGTCCATATTCCTCTTAGCTTCTGGTTACATGTTTATTGTTTTCTATCTCCCGGAAGCCTTCTATTGGAACTTGTATGAATATATGGGATGTCATCTCGTCACCATCTTCAAACCTCTCTAGGGAACTTTCTTCCTCATTTTCATCTCCACGGGAATAAATTCTTCGCCTTCGGATCTATAAATTAAATGTGGCAGTCTCCACAGAAATCCGTACTTACCGATACAATTGACACCTCTAATTTACATGATAAAAAATTACTCTTGAAAATGTTTAGAATGTTTTAAAATAAATTTAGAGTGGCGAAATTTCAAAATATTTATAGGGGCAAAAACTTTTGAAGCAAGTACTATAAGTTTTATAAAAAAAAATAGGTTCGGCTAATATGAAATAGTAGATAAAGTCTTTTATGGTGCACAAGTGAGTCAATAACAATATAACGAATACAAATTTTACAAAATTTATTGTTAGATTGAAAATTTACCTCATATAGGTCATCCATAGTTTTTCTAAAGAAATTAAAAATCAATTGATGTGTTTTTATTGAGATCATTAAGATTAACGGTTTATGGATTTTTGTTTTTGGATTTTTGTTTTTTTTATTTTTTGAATGAATTATGAATTTTTATTGAATACCATTAATCTTGATGTGTCTCAATAACATGTTAATTATTGAATTTTGAATTTTTTTAAAACAAAAAATTGTCGATGATCTATATTATATAAATAAAATTTCAAACAAAAAATGAATATTGTAAAATTCATATTCATTATTATTATGTTATCAAATATTGTTAAAATATAAGTAACGTAGTGTATAAATAAAAATAAAAATAAAAATATTAAGTGACGCTATTCTGCTATTTTTTTTGTAAAACTTATTAAATTAAGTAAAAAAAAATTATTAACGCAATTGTCCCGTGTATGATTTTACTGAAATAAATTATAATTAATAATAACAAATATTTATTATTCAATTCTTTTGTTTTTATTAAATCAATTGTCCCATGTATGATTAGATTTTTTTATTAAAACAATTGTCTCGTGTATTATTATAATATATATTCATCAACAATTGTTCCGTGTATTATTATAATATATTATTCAATTCATTTTAATTTTTTATTATTTTTTGGTACAAATTCCTTTTTTTTATTCAAACAATTGTCCCGTGTATGATTAATTTTTTTTATTAAAACAATTGTCCCGTGTGTTATTATAATATATATTTGCCCGTAATTATTAGTATAATATATATTCATCAATAATATATTTCTCCTGTATTTTTTATTATATAAGAGTAAACAAAAATAGAGTTGATTTCTTAATAATAAATATAGAGTACAATTTACCTATTATATAGAAAAATAGTAAATTGAAAATATAATTTACTTTTTTTATGAAATAGAAGATTTGAAATATTTTTAAGAATTGATGTGAACAAATTAAGATTTTTAGTAGTAATACCTTTAATATATTGGGTCCATTTGAACTTGACTTATTTTTAAGCTTATGAAAATATTTTATGATTATAATTTATAAATAAATTTCTATGTTATTTCATAAGTTTTTTGATGCATGCTAATTCATAAGATTTCACTGACAAAAATAATATATTTATAAACTGTTTTCATAAACAACCTTAAAAAACTTATAATAATACATAAAAGTTTAGATATTTGAATAAGTTATTTCGCATAAGATCATAAATAAGTAAATCCAAACGGTTCTATTGTGTTTTTGATTTTCGTATCTTTTATGGTGATTTTTATTTCTATTTTTATGCGTAAATTTATGTTAATTAATTAATTTTTTGTTCCTATTTTTGAACTTAAAATAGATTGGATTATTTTTATTTTTTTTAGAAGTGGTTTCGGTTGCTATTTTATGGAAATATTTCTTTTATGCTTATCTTCTTTTTTTTCTCTTTTTTGTTTGTTTAGAGATGTTGTTTTTAATGCTATTTTTATGGGAATATTTATTTTATGCCTATCTTTCTTGTTTTTTTTTTTTTATTAGTTTAGAGTTAAAAGTACATTTAAGGGTGCAAAACTCAAAATACCGTTAAAAGTGATAAGGATAAATTTAGATTTTTAATAGTAGTTTCTTTTAATATATTATAAGTAGATTTACTACTTATGCACCCATGCACCTCTTAAGAAGTTTGTGTATGTTTTAGACTTTGTGCTATAAATTGTATCGATATTATTCATAAAAACTTAAAATATTCTCATGTGCCCTGTATTATTTTTAAACAATAATAATTTTCTTTAGAAAATAGAATATATATCCATAGTATCAAATATTTTATCACATCGTAAATAGAGAAGGCAACAGGTAGGATTGGATGTGAATTTTACACTTTCCAAATTCGTATTCGTAACTACTACTTGAATTCAAACTCAAACATTGTTTGGATAGCAAAACAAAACTCACATTCATTGGGTTTTGGTTTTTCCACCCAAATCAGAACTCGTACCAAAAACACTCAAAATTAATTACATGTCCAAACTCGGCTCGAATTCATAACATTTTCCAACAATCAAAAATTTTTTTGCAAAAAAATAAAATAAAATAGGAGGAATTAGATAATTTAACATCTAACCAAGTGTCGTTTTGGGTTTTGAAGCAAATTTTTTTTAATGACAAATATATATATATATATGGGAACTTTCAAGTGAGAGTAGTTTTAAAGTGAGAGGATTAAATAATAACCTTTTGATCGATCTTTATGGTGCTATTTAATTTTAATAGTTGTAGCTAATCTTTTTTTAACACTTCATCTTCTCCATTAGACTTATCCCTCCCCTGTTAAATTTTTATGCTTATTGGTGTTGATTGAGATCTACCTATTTATCTTTCACGAATCCTTACTGCAAACAATTTGTTTCCTTTAAATTTCAGATATTGCTTAGTTTTCCTTCCCCAAAATGTCCTACTATTCCCAAATCATATTGACATCAGTGAATCATTTTTCAGTTCTATTTGACAAATTTCACTTTTAATATTGACAAGTTTTCCTTCCCCAAACTTTCTAACTAGGGAAAAGAGGACAAATGGTAAATTGGAAACATGAATCCAATAGGGGCATGTTCTTTGTTAATGTATTCAGAACACTGTCACTATTAGAATTGATAACACAAGAAGAAACTTAAATTAGAATTGATACATTGGATTTTTACCTTCCAGTTTCAAACAAAAAAATAAAATTAGAAAGAAAACTAAAAGCTGGAAAATTAAAAATATTATTGTGTTTGATTTACCATGAACCACATGTGCATATAATAGATCCATGATATTTACATTCACCCATCAAAAAAAAAAGAGCACACTAGAGAGAAAGAATAAAGGTGGAATACCGAGTTCGATTCCCAGGGAAATAACGTTTGGTCAATGCGCATGCCTCTACACACGAGTCATATTAGTCGCTTATCTTTGGTGGGTCGAAAATCGATACGGAAGCTAAAAAAAATAAAAGGAAAAAGTACAAGAGGTAGTAGCCCCATGGATTCTAGCTTACCTTCTATTCCTAATGGTAAAATGCATTTTTACTGCATGGCTATCTAAACTTATTTTCTTAGGCCTCGACTACGGTAGGAGACCTCAATAGGTCTCTCACCATGCATTACTGACTACATTCTGGCAAGTGGATCAGTTTGTCGTCGAGCAATAATTTACACTTTAGGTGTCTAGAATGAGTTCCTATCCATGGGGATCGTGTCAAACCTTCACTAGTGTTATTCTAGTTCGTGTGTGTGTGCATTCGCTTTGGTTTTTAGGAAAAAGGTTTTAATTTATAAAAATAGCGATATGCGTTGCAAGAAAAGTAAATATTTTGATTCAGAGACATAGAGGATAGGTATGGTGGTTGAACTTACTCTCTCCCTTATACTTGGCATAATCGGTGTATAACATAGTCATTCGTACTATTATCGGGCGTCGATTCTATCCTTGTTTTAGTAGCACCTTACTGCTATCCTATGTAGGCAAAGTCCCCCTACTTTTGCAACTAAGGTACCTACGAGAGTCTAACCTCGTTTTGTCACATACCCTAAATTACTAGGTAAAGTTGTTTACAAACATGCATTATGACCATCGACCATTCAATACCCCTAGATCTTAGTTACGGTTATTCAGTCCTAATTGTTATTACAACTAGTTCCTGATTCTTCTTCTAATTATTAAGTCATAACTAGTTCAAGATTGTTTTACCGTTCCTTTAACCTAGTGTTATTCATTACTAGTTCCGAACAAATAATAGAGAGAACCCTAATATGCTACTATTAAAGTAAACCCTAATTATTTATTCTAAGACGTTGCCGTTTATCCGGCCAAGATTCCGACTAACAATATTAAAGCAAGAAAACAAATAATAATTTATAAAGACGATTTATTATAACTTTGACTCAATTACATGACCCAAGTATTCATTGGGGAGTTCATCTTCTCCACCATAACCTAAGGAATTATTACAAAAGACTACATAATTAAATTACAAGAATCTAACTATAAAAAGCCTAAAGAATCATACCTTGTTGAGTTAGTTTTCCCGTAAATCTAAAAGGAATAGAAGGTTCTTCTATTTCTGAATGAATTATGGAGGCTCTATTTATACTTTTCGTAATGGGCCTCAGCAAGCCATCGTGCCACGATGAGCAGATTCAGTTCAAAATTATAATTGATCCTGTGCGTTTGATCTGCGTGATCACCACGCAAAACCATCGTATTGCGCTGTGAGCCATCGTGATACGATGTTAAGATTCTCTTCAAAAATATAATTGATTCTGTCTTGGCGAGCAAGCAGCTCTCATCGTGTCACGTTGGGAGCCATCGTGACACGATGAGCTGTTTTTCTTCATTTTTGGGTTTTTTCCTTATCTTTTGCGTTTCTTCACCTTGTCTTGAAGCTTTTTCTCGATTCTTCAGGTTTTTGTTGATATTTGGGTCTGTCTTGATCATTTTACTACTGATAATACTACCTAAAATACTGCAGAAATTCCTGTCATCAATTACTTACTTTTTTTTGTTACAAATTGATTTTGAGCCTTATATTTAAAAATGGTATATGATATTATGATGCATTATCAACATCATATGATTTTTTATCTCTGAACACATGTTTCGTATTTTTATGATGTGGAAAACTAATTGATGATCGGGACATAATCATGACGTGGCACGTACACGTGGATTTTTTAAAATTTTTTATTTATTTTTTATTGCCACGTCAGTTAATCTATTGCAATATATTAAAAGAAACTGGTATTAAAAATTCAAATTTGTCCTTATCACTTTTAACGGTGTTTTAAGTTTTGTGCCCTTAAATATAATTTTAACTCTAAACTAATATAAAAATACAAAAAAAAAAAGAAAGAAAGATAAGCATAAAAAATCTTTCTATAAAAACAACATTAAAAACCACATCTCTAAAAAAAAAAAAAAAAAGTATAAAAGAAATTTTCCCATAAAAGTAGCAACATAAACCACCTCTTCAAAAAAGATAATAATCTAATCTATTTTAACTTCAAAAATAGGAAAAAAAAAACTAATTAAAATAAATTTACGCATAAAAATAGTAAAAAAATCACGATAAATGATACGCGCCAAAAATAGTAATTTTTATGAAAAAATAGCAACACAATCTAACATATAAATACTTATATATAAAAAATAAAGATTAACTGACGTGGCAATAAAAAATAAATAAAAAATTTGAATTTTTAATAGTAGTTTATTTTAATATATTGTAATAGATTAACTAACGTGGCAACAAATAATAAATAAAAAATTTTAAAAAATTCACGTGTACGTGCCACGTCATGATTATGTTCCGATCATCAATTAGTTTTTCACATTAGACCATCTATAATGGTTTCAACACTCAACACTCACTTTTACATTCCACATCATCTTCTCTCTCTTCCACCTAATAATTCAATACTCATTCAACTTTTACCCTCTCCAATGGTTTTTTATTCAACACTCAACCCCACCAAGATTAAAATTAAGATAGTGAAAAATGTAATTTTTTTTCCATGTTCAAATCAAATAAACCAAGTCTCTATTTATAGAGAAATTTTTTTTATGAATTTTGGTAAAAAAAATAAAAAATAAAAAATAAATTTGCAATGAAATAATTAAGTTCAAAGTAATAATTGGATAAAAATTCGAGAAGTCAATCAAAGCAAGACAAGTGTCTCCCCGATTGTGTTTCAATTGTGTTGAAAGTTTTTAACTTCTCTCTACTCCATGTCATTTTCAACGCCCTCATTGAAGAACATTGCCTTGTTGAAATTCAATTCAGCATCATATTCAACTCCTCATTGTACATGGTCTTATAAAAATATGACATATGTGTTGAGAAATGAAAAATCATATGATGTTGATAAAGCATCATAATATCATGTACCATTTTTTATCTAAGGCTCAAAATCAACTTGTAAAAAAAAAGGGTTAGTAGTGCATGGTGAGAGACTTATTGAGGTCTCCGACCGTAGCCGGGGCCATTTTCCTAATGGTAAAAATGCATTTTTATTCCGACTTACCCATCAAACTCTTTTATTTATTTTTTTATATAAAACTTATCTCTATTATTATATTACATTATATACATAATGAGATTCACATGGAGCTCTCTCGTGCATTTTCAAGAAAAATTGTTTAAGTGAGATTCAAGTAGAGTTTTTTAAAAAAATTGTTTAGGTGACATTCAATTAGAGCTTCTCTATTATTTTTGGATTTTTTTTTTTAAAAAAATAACTCATTATTAAAAACAAATTGTTTGATATATACAAATAAATTAGAGATTTTCTATTTTTTTGGATATATACAACTTAATTTAGAGTTCCTCTAATTTTTTTTTGTATCTTTTTTTAAAATTTTTTTTTTATTCAATTAGAATTTCTCTAATATTTTTTTTTTATTGTAGAAACTCTAATACTATTATTTTGTTTGTTAAATTTTTAATATTATATATTTTTAATGAAGACAAACTTATTTAATTTGCGATTAAATATAATATATATTTTCTATATAAAAACTATGTGAATACCTAGTCTAAAATTTGTTTGGACATGTATTTATTATCCAATCATTCAATTACATGTTTTATTTCTATGTTAATTTGTTTTAAAATAAATTCAAATCATATTTCATATTTTTTTTATGGGAATCACTTATTCAAAATTTTATCTAGCACGATAAAAAGTGATCACCATGATGAAAAGTGTCTATAGATGGTAGTGAGAGTTGAGCTCGAGAATTTTAATTGATTAAGAAAAATTAAAAACAAATTTCATATAAAATTAACAACTATTATTTTGTTGATGAGCCTCTATATAGTCATATAAAGGGGATGATATCTTTGTAAAACTTAAAATAAATCTCTATCTCTAAAATAAAGTAACTTCTTAATAAAAAATCAAAATTTATCATTTTTTGGATTATAAAGAAATATTAATTATAATGTCATTGTCTAAATTATAACTTTAATTGTTTACATAATCTATGAGAATTTTAAATTTTTTACAATTCAAATATTTAAATTTTCATAAACATTTATTCAAACCTTTTTAGAGATGTTAATTTATCCATGTGAGTGGAGATCCTTACATTTTCTCATTTGACGCTGATGTGTGGAGATTGTTTCTTTTGACAAAAAAAAAAATGAGAATAGGAGCGAGATTAAAATAGTTTGATATTCATTAAAAAATAATATAAAATTAACAACTATTTTTGTTGTTGATGGAGCCTATAGATACATGAAATGGAGACGGATGAGAGATATAAATAGAAAGAGAATCTCTTAGTGGTATAGAATGAAAAACGAGGTACACTTCCCATCGCACTATTAAAAAAGTTTGAGAGAATCTCTCAGTGGCGTAGAATGGGAAACGGGGCGCACTTCCCATCGTACTATTAAAAAAAATTGAGAATAGAGAGAGAGAGAGAGAGTGAGAAAGAGAATCTTTTAGTGGTGTAGAATGAGAAACATTGTGCACTTTTCATCGCACTTTTATCGGGTGTCCCCAAATTGGAACAATACAGAAATCCTGACTAATTAATATTTGTATTCTGACTGTGGGAGTTATCCTCATTTTATTTTCAACGCACTTTCATTAGAATTACTTCAAACCGATGCATTCCATGGGAAACCAAAAATATATTGGAATCTTTTTTATAATTTCAATTTTAAACTTCCCATAAACCTTCATTCAACCTTTTTAAGGTTGTTAATTTATCAATGTGATGTGAGTACACATGAGAATTGATTGAACATGTACTTGAATCCCAAGGAAAATAGTTCGATCCTCACGTAAGTCAAAAACTCAATAGAGAGAGGAGTAGAGAAGATCGTGAGGTACAGTGTCGGACTGCGCACTATATAAGAGAAGAAACCTGAACTGTTATACATGGTATATTTTAATTTTATGGAAAATCATGCTCCCAAAAAATCTCCAAGGAAGTGAAAAACCAGAACATATTTTCATTTGAAAATAGAATCAACGGTCATAATAGATTGACATATATTTATTTGAAATATAATAGAATTTATAATTATTTTATATTATAGATAAGGTTCCTATATACTGTTAGAAATGAAGACGGAAGAAAGAATCTCTTTAACACGCTCTACCAAGTAACATTCTAAAACATATATCATGTAGAAATTATCTTTAATTAATCAAATTTCTCAAATAGTATTTTAAAATAAATATTTTAATAATATTAAAAAAAAATTCTATGAATTTCACAGGCTAACATTACTCGTATGACCTATCTTATTTAAGAGTTTATGCAAACGGCTTATGCAATATAAATTAGGTTTTATTCTATTTTATAAGTTTAAACAAGTAAAAATTGAATTTTTAGAATGTATTTTATCATAAATCACATTGAAAAACTTATAATAATACATAAAAATTACATAAGTTGTTTGGATAAGTTCAAAAATAAACTAAATCAAATCAGCCCTAATATATTTTCAAAAGCAAAAAAAATATTTGTGTACTCCGTATAATAGAAGCCAGAGAAAGGTATTTTCATTGTGCTTTGTTCTAATTTTCCGGTTTAGTGAGAGAAACCTTCATTTCTCTCTCTTCTTCTCTCTCTCACAGAAAGCTCAAACCCCTATTGCGTATTTTGCAATCGACCCCAATAATGGCCAACAGTAACCTCCCTCGAAGAATCATCAAGGTTCGTTTCAATTTTCTTCTCAAGATCCCTATTTCAATTTATCTTATCGATTCCTTTTCTTGATTTCAAACCCTAGAATACTCTAAATCTTCTCATACTAACTTTTTCTGTCGATTATTAGGTTAATTCATCGCAAAATTGCATGTTCCAATTAGGGTTGATGATTTTAAATTAATTTTTTTCACTGTGTTTAGCTTAATTTCAGTGATGCTAATGAATTAAAGAAATAATAATCGAAGTTTTAGAGACTAAATCGGAGATTAAACTCTATTTTTTGTGCTTTGATCTTTGTTTTTCTTTGTTCTTTATTTGAATTGATCTTTGTGAAAGTTTTGCTAACTGATCTTTGTTTGATTTCATCAGGAAACACAGCGTTTGCTTAGTGAGCCAGGTAACGTGTTATGTGGTTCTTATTTTTTGTGGGTTTTGTTTTAGTGATTTAAGCTATGTTGAATTTATGCCAAATGTTACATCCTTTTGTTGATTTGTTATATTTGATCTGATCATGCAGCGCCTGGAATTAGTGCGTCCCCTTCGGAAGACAATATGAGATATTTCAATGTGATGATCCTTGGCCCAACTCAGTCTCCTTATGAAGGTAGTGATGGCACTAACAACTTGGTTTTACACCTAGAAATGCATAACTTTTTTATCTTTGCTTGAAATGGGGAAGGAAATTAATTTCGAGTTTTATTTGGGACTTTGAATAATGTTTTGTTTGTTTCCTATCTATAAAGCACGAACACTGACACGACACAAACACTAACGAATTGACACCGATAACGTTTTGAGAAAATGACATGATACAATGCAATCACATGTGTCAGTGTCCCAACACACCGGAACATGTCACATGAGAGTGTTCATAGTTATCCTGTTCATAGTTATGCTGGGAAATCTATTTTAGTGGTGGGGTGGAATTGAAATATTATGCTACATGAGAGTCGTTAATAATTAAAGTGTACTATATGATTCTAAAAGCTGTCTTGTCTTTTTATCAAATGTTTAACCCCTTTCTTCATCTACTCATACTATTTTCGTTGAAGTCCATTATCTTAGTTCACATTGTTATCCCTGTTTATATGCTTATTTATCACTGAGCTCGAGATTTTTTTCCGACTGCTATTGGCAATATACTTACAACTTTCACCACATATATGGACAACTAGTCAATTACTATAGGTTGTCATTCTTGTGCATATAGAAAGTGCATTGTCTTTCATGATAAGTGTGTAGGTTGGCTCTGTTCAATAAAATAAACTGATTTTTTACAAAACACCAACTCTTCAAAATGGTTGCTATATTTGATTCGAATTACAAACTGTATTGGATAATCAGATACTATGGATACTTTATACACTACATCTTTCAATACTGTTTTTTAATTTTTCCACCAATAGAAATGGGATACCTAATGATTTGATAGATTATAGTATCTTATTGTGCGACAATGACTAATGCTCAGTTGCTTAAAGTTTGAGATATTGATGTCTTTCCAAATTAGGGTTTTATGTGCTTTGTTGTTTGAGATTATAGTACCTTTTTATTAACAACTTCTATATGTCACATTATTTCCCATGTGGGTTTCTCTGAACAGTTTCAAGTGGATTATTTGATGAGCTTATTTCTTTTTATGCAACCGTGCTTTCGTGTCTCATGCGGTTTCTTTTTTGAGGTTGAACACATTTAAAATAGAAGAGCTAATATGTTATAAAGACTGAGTTGAATAAATTGGCGGTTACTACTTACCACACTCTAATCATTGCTAGCGTGAGCCATCTATTTTACTCTCTTTTTTCTCCTATTTGAAAGCCATAATGGTCCCTTACCTACCGGTAGGAGGGCTTTGGTAATGCACGAGTTAAAGCACCTTGTTTGATTAAATAGAAAATTATTTTCTTTTCACCACTTTTCCTTTTCAAGAAGTTGATATCTTACAAGATTAGGACTTTCTAAAGGGTTCACTTCATAGAGCCTGATAGTGCACCTTGCAGTTCAAATATCATGCTTAGTGTCTGTCATGCTAGCTGGATGAGACTTGGAAATACATTTGTATGGATGTTCCCCCACCACCTTTTAGGATTTTGAAAGGAAGACTACTGAATAACAAATTACTTGATAATACTGGAACTCTTTTATCCTCTCTCTCTATCTCAAAAAACATAAAAAGTTTTGCGTCATTCACTCATGTTTAAATTTTTTGTTTGTATTATCAGGGGGGGTTTTCAAGCTAGAACTATTTTTGCCTGAAGAATATCCAATGGCAGCTCCAAAGGTACTTAAATTAATCATTTTTAATTTTTTTTCATCTGCTTTGTGCTATTATTTTGGTGTTAACTGGTATGTGTTTCTGCTGTGTTCTCTACCTAGAAGAAATGATTATAATTATGAATTATTTTTACATGTAAACTTCTTGAAGAGTTTTAGTTACTACATTTTTCATGCCTTGGTAATTGATGATCTAATGGGACCACCAAACTTATAAAGTCCATGGGACAGGATATCCTATATTATTGAAATTAACTCCACAGATGAAAATTCAATCATCTAACTTTTTACTTATAAGTTTTCAGCTCAAAAGTAGTTTCTACTGTGTTTGTTAGCTTATCATCTACTTTTACTGAATAGAGTTGTAATGTGTGTTTTTTTAATGAAATTGAAAATTTTCTTATTAAGTTGGGATGGAATATAATGCTCAACTGTCCTGTGCGGTCGAGGAGATTGATTTGTATATTTTGAGGTTATTACTAATTCCAGGGTTTAGGAGAAGACTGTCACAACTCTTTTCTCTCTGATAGGGGTGTTTATGATTTTTTTACTAAAGAGATGTAGTAGGAAGTTCATTTTATTGTTTTGAAGGATAATTTAATTATGCCTCTCCACTCAGATTTGTGTGATTGTGCAGTTTTCTCTTTCTTTGTGGGCCTTTGACCTTGTGACAATAAATATCTTTGGATAAATTCAATGTGTATTTTTGGAAGAAAAAAATCTTTGAGCATCCTTATTCTTTTTATTGTTTGTTTTGAAAAGTAATCATTCTTAATTCAAACATGCCTTGCTACTTCCAGGTTAGGTTCCTGACAAAAATATATCATCCTAACATTGATAAGGTGCGCTTTGTTTCCCTTACTTTTCATTTCTTCTTTGATGGTAACTGTTCTTACAAGTTGATGTTTGATGCAGCTTGGCAGGATATGTCTTGATATTCTGAAGGATAAGTGGAGTCCTGCCCTTCAGATCCGCACTGTACTTTTGAGGTATATTTAATTTTCACGATTTACTCTATTGGATGAACTTTTTGATGGATCAATTGATTTCCTGAAAAACTGTAGTAAATAGGTCATGTGACAGATTTCAAGTCTGAAAATTGAACCTTTTTAAACTACATTTTTAATGTATCTTAAATCATTTGCTAGAGAAATTTTTCATGTTGTTTGGTTAAAGTTTCATGGGGCAATAGACAGTTTACCTCCCTAGTTAAATAGAAACAGTTTTTAAACTATCAATTTGCTGGTCTATTACATGAAAGAGGGGTTGGGGGAGCGTGAAGAAATCACAGAAGTTGTTTGTGGTGGTGACTTTGTCAATTTGTATGTGAAGGTCCAGCGGGATCAGGGTTTTGATTTTCGTGTTCATTTGGCATGGACATAACATTGTGGAAAGTTGCTTATAACATGTAAAATTAATCTACTTTGAAATTGGATATAATATTTTACTGATTTAAATTTTGTGGGTTCTATTATAGTATTCAAGCACTTTTGAGTGCTCCAAACCCAGATGATCCACTTTCTGAGAACATTGCCAAGCATTGGAAATCTAATGAGGCCGAGGCTGTTGAGACAGGTACGTCTCTTCTGCTACCATGATTACATCAAAGTTTGTTAAGTTTTTAATGATGGCATCAAACATGTTATATGTATATTCTCTAATCAAAATGGTGGTAATTTTTAAATATGCAGCCAAAGAGTGGACCAGATTATATGCTAGCGGCGCTTGACAATTGGGTGGATACTTTTGGTCTCAAATAACAATAGTGGAAGTGTATGCTTATTAACTATCAAATTGAAATGGAAAAATTTAGAGGAATTGTCTAAACTATTTTGGAGTCCATATTCCTCTTAGCTTCTGGTTACATGTTTATTGTTTTCTATCTCCCGGAAGCCTTCTATTGGAACTTGTATGAATATATGGGATGTTTTATGTGTCAAATTTTAAAACATGGTCCATCTTCAACTGCTAAATGTAATTTGGGATTCTGAACTCATACTTCTGAATAACTTTTTCTTTTGGGTTGTCCTCGATACCATGGATTTGGCTTCTCGTAAGTGAAGAGTGCCTTTTAAAGTGCAAGTGTGGTCGTTTGAAATCATATTTGATTAAGTGCATGTTTTCTGATCATGTTTTTTGATCATGTTTGATATCCAGTCAGTTGCTAGAATCATAGTGAGTCATGATTTTGGCAATATCTTATATCACCATGTTACTGAACATGCACTAATAATTGAAAAATCTAAGAGTTGTACTTTATACTATTCTCTGCTGGTGAATTTTTCAATTATCAGTTAACACTTGCATTTTATCATTTATCAATTTAAACATTCTCACTTTCCTCAGAGAAGTCAAATCCATTATTACCCTGTGAATCCGTGCTTGTTTGGAATTGGATTCAATGCAATCGGATTGCATGTGGTCAGTGATTTATAACCGTCTAATTAAGATCAGATGATTTAGATCTTGTGACAGTTTTTTATTTTTGTTTAATTTAAAATTCTGAAATGACATCTGAATCGTCCGATTAAGATTGCGTAATCTGTTAACCGGGTGACTTTCGACTTCATAGAATTCAGGTCCTTCTTGTTTTGTTGTGAAGTAAAGAAAACTATATCAAAACAAGACGTTTCTGTCCAATCAGTAAAAGATGATTATGTTTTGTGAAGAGTTGGACAAAAATGCTCTAATCAAACTATGTCTCTTTCCTCCTAGGATCATGTGAAACAACTCGTTGTGGCCTTAAGTGTCTATTTCCAAGTCAAATCGATAATTGGCATATTATATACCTTTTCTTTTTAATTCGAATCGATTTAATTGGTTATGACATGCTGGAATTATTGTTTAATTTGTATATATAATTTGGAGTTTACTGTTAATTGTGATGTTACATATCTTGCATGGACGGTGATTACATGACTGTCATGATATTGACACCAAATAAGCACTTAACTGCTTTACAATTGTTCTTGTCCATAGAAATCAAACATTAAACGTTGAGGGCCATAAGATACAATTTTGCTGGCAAAGAGTCAAACTTTGGGAATCCATTTTTCATAATAAGTTTTGGCATTGTGCAAATTGTTTCGTTCAATGTACGTGGAGGCTTAAAGTCAATTTTAAACAACTAAGTGTGAAAGGGTGGGATCTCTTGTTTACAATGTCTCTCAATCGTGGAACCTTATCTGAGTGAATCATAAAACAAGCTTTTTAATAGTCACGCTCTTAGATTCAACCCTAGATCTACTAGAGAGTTGAAAAGGTCAAAGCACTTGGTTTTAGGGTCCGTTTGATCTAGCTTATTTTAGAGGTTATGCAAACGGCTTATGCAATTTTATAAGTTTAAACTAGTGAAAATTGCATTTTTAAAAGCTATTTTATCATAAACTACGGTTCCGTTTGGTCTAGCTTATTTTTGAGCTTATGCAAACAGCTTATGCAATTTTTATGTATTATTATAAGTTTTTTAAAGTAGTTTATAATAAAATAGCTTATAAAAATTCAATTTTCACTAGTTTAAACTTATAAAATAGCATAAAACCTAATTTATATTGCATAAGCCGTTTGCATAAGCTCTAAAATAAGCTAGGTCAAACGAGCTCTACCTTGAAAAACTTATAATAATACATAAAAATTGCATAAGTTGTTAGCATAAGCTTAAAAATAAGCTAGGCCAAATGGGCCCATAGTGTGCCCTGAAGTTAGATTCGGAACCATAAACAACCCTATTAATTAGATTCGGAACAAACTATTGACAGAACATACACGTGGAAGAGTCAACGTTTGAATTATGATTACACCGTTCGACTTAATAATTTTGACATTTTTGTCAGTTGAGCCAAAATTTGTGGACTATTCAAATGAAATGTTAATATTTGTTTCAAAAAATAAATAACCGGTAAACAAGCGAATTAGTCCATGAACTTTTAGCCCCAATTCGGTTCAAATTATCAGTTTAGATTAGGTTTTTAAAATTTGGCCAGTTGTATTAATCGGTATGAATGAAGCATAGTAATTGTTCCAAGATTATAATTTTTTTTGGTAGGAATTAGTTGTTCAAAGCTATAACTGATCCTAGATTATTAGGTGCATAAATAGTACAACATTTTAATTGAAGGACTAATAGGGGAAGGGGAGTAAAGCGTAAAAATAGGAAATGGGTATCAATGTGAATCATTCACTTCAAGTACATAATATAAATGATATGATAGATTACCCTTTCTATGTAACAAATGTTATGTCACACTGAAAATTTTATAGGACAAAGGTCCAACCAGCTACGACAAACTCACATCATCTATGACATACAACAATAGTAGCACGATATAAACCCTCTATGCAATAGTACATTTCAAGCCATCATTGGTTTAAGTTTAAAGAAAGAGGAGAAAAATAGTACTTACCAACTCAACCGATAAATACTGATATTATTATTTGACTAAATAATTTCACAATTTCACCTAAATTCGAATATTTATTGGGTATGCATTTTTTATTTATTTTTTAATTTTATTACCAATGGATTGTCTGTTGAAACTTAATTGAAGAAAGTAAACACACATAATTGGAGAATGAGAGAAGAGAGAATAAACTTAGAAAAATGGGATTGTCAAATTGATAATCCACACACTTGCACTATTTCACTATATTAAACACACACTACTCATATCACTTTACATAGGTATATATATAGGTATATTCCTTGCATAACAAGTCCCTCAACAAACTAGTAACTAACTAGTAACCAACTTAAATTAACTAACTAACTTGATACACAAGTAAGAACAATTGGCTAATATGAATTACACTCTAACATTGTCTAATCAGATTCAGAGATCAATTCTAACGTCAAGTAATTACAGCTCTCTTCTAATTATAATTGTGGGAGATCGAACCGTGATTCTGATGCTATCAAATTCAGCGAATCATTGTTAAACCAACTAAAAATTAGTGGGTGTACAATAATGATGATTGTCAACCAAATAAAATGACCTTGAACATATCATTTCCATAGTTCAAAACTAAACTAAAGGACACTCTCTTAACTATTCTCTTCATCATTCTCTTTCTTAAGTCTATAGCATGGGAACCAAACTAAATTTTGAGCCACAACAGCTACATTTCCTATTTGAGCTTGATAAGCTTCTTTAATTATTTTGTCGTACACCGTACGTACTGTACAGTAATCTATTTAATTTAATAAAAATAGCTATTAATAGAATTTATGGATTTAATATTATTTATATTTATAAGGTAATTCCATTTTAGTGTGTTGGGGCACAAGACATTAGGCACAGGTATGGCAAGTCACTTTCTGTTTGCTGTGTCCTTTTATAATTTTTACTTTACAGCACACGTGTGGCCCACGTGATGCATCAAAGAGCTTGTTGGTTTTAACGGTTGGATTAAACACGCCGACACATTACATTATACATGTACATGTTTCATAAATTGAGATTATCAAGATTCCATGACATTGAAATATTGAAACACTAACTTACTCCTCACCATCAAACACTTCTCTCACTCACCATTCAAAAGAGAGATATCCTCTCATGTCATTTTAGAGTAAAAAAAATTTTTAAAGAAGAATATTAATATGTGTTCTTATGGTACATGATAAGAAAGTAAATATAGAAATTATTTGTTGGAATTTGTGCATTTTAACTTTTTAAATAATAAATTTTCTATATTATTAAATGGATAATTTATATATTAAAATACCTTGACATGTGTCTTAACATGACCCTTTTTTAAAACCATTGATTTGAGAAAAACAAGAGAAAGAAAAAAAAGTAAAAAGGTGAATTTAATGGTGATGATTGAACAATTGAGACAATTGAAGAAAAAATTTTGAGAGAATTCATTCTCCCTTTAAAAATGGTAAATTTCTCATTTATATATTTTCTCTTGGTTTCTTTAATATGTAATAATCAAAAATTTAGATGAGTATTTTTTTTTACACAAAAATTTAGATAAGTTGAATCTTGACAATTCGTCAGATCAATAAAAGTGACATAAACTAAAATGTACATACATAATCATTTAAATAATTAAGTCTAAAAATTCTTATATGAAGTTTAAAATTTAGGGTCAACGAAAGCGACAAAGAACTAAAAACGACTTATAAGACTACACCATGACACTTTTTTATAAGAAACAAAACACTAATTCATCAAAGACAAATAAAAATACCATATATATAGAATAGGGCTCAGGATCGAACCCAAAATCTCTAGCATATTATTCAAATCCCTCAGCATTGACCAAACTTAATTGCACAAATACCGAGTAATTTTCATGAACACCCTTATGCTAATTATTTGTAATTCTATACCAACTACTACTTTTGATATTTTCTTCTCCACAATAAATAAAAGCAAAAATAAATTTACCCTCTTGATCCCTAATAATAAACACCCTTATCTTTTTTCCACAGTAAATTTAATGTGTCCATTTTATATGTACCTTTGTACTCCTATATTTTCTTAAATCGATGTTATTGTATATTAATGTGTCTACCTTTAACTTTTCAAATTCTAAGATAAATAATATTAACTGGGGATATATGTGAAAAATAATAATGAATACATGTGTGTGTTATATTTAAGGACAATGAAATTTAAAATTTATAGAAAAGACCAAAAAAATAATATTTTTGACTCTTATAACAAAAACCAGAAAAAGTATTTTATCTACTAATGAAATTGCAGTAGAATATGAAGGTAGTCAAACTTAGTTGACTTTATGCTTCCTATGAATTAAACAATGTCACCAAACCATCAATTTGAAAATTATTATACAAACATATTTGGCAAGTCCTTGTTATAGTCCTATTTGCCACTACTACCTTAACACAAAAATTCAACCTTGAAAATGGAGCCTAAGGTAGGTGAAAAGCATAATATCTTTAGAACAAGTTAATTCTGATCATTGGTCACATAATAAGAGCTACAATTAAAACTCATGTGGCCAAGACCTTTCTAAAGAATGGAAATTAGCTATATAAGGTCCCACCAATGAAGGTAATTTGCCTTAGTGAGGTGTCTTAAAAACACACACAGTTCATATACAGAACATCAAAACACCGACCATTGCCACCTTTTATTGTCTTTAGGGAGAGTGCCCTTGTTTCAAAGATAACAACTAATTAAATGCTCACACAACCTTTACTAGTATTTTGCTTTTAGCTATCTAAATTAGATTTTATTGTTTTTAAGTCTTAATCATCCAATTCTTATGAAAAAGAATTTTGGTAACACAAAATTTCATAGTAAAATATGAGTCAAAATTCAAATTCAACATATAAATCTTGTCTAAGAATTTTATTTGTTTTTGACAAATAAGTATTTTAAAACTCCACATATGATTAAACTTTACCCTTAACCTACTTGAGTATTTCTAATCTTGCAATGAAAAAAATTAAAATTTGGGATGCAATAATCTTAAACCACAATTTAAAATGTTTAGAAACACATCTACAATTCGTAACATAATAACAAGGCTTATACTCCCAAAACCTTGATGAATAAATTTTAAAAATTTCACTTGAAAAATAGAAAAGACATCTATAGTTAATTATTTTAAGTAGAAATTATTCTTATGGTGAGTAATTATAAGTACATGATTTAGTGGTCCACTACCCAATTCAATTATAAAAAAATTTATATAAAAAAAGAACAGTGCAAAAAGATGGAGTTATGAATTGTATCAACCACTCTCCTTCAATATTAAACACAACCAACCTTCATTTAAAAACACATGTACCTTGCTTTTGTATGTCAAACATAACCATAAAAATGCCATCAACTTAAATGCTATAACCAACTTATTTCCAATCCCAAGTCCTAGTCATCTCTTTCAAACCTCTGACCAATGTACAGATGACAATTCCTTCTCAACACTCCATCAATTATTTCTTTATTCATTCATTTATATATTATTACGTGCATGTTTAGTATCACGGTAAATTTGACTGAATCACAGCGTCATTTATATATTATTACGTGCATGTTTAGTATCACGGTAAATATGACTAAATCAGTGCATCATTGCAAATTCATACAATACATAAAAGCAAGTAAAATTAAAAAAAATAGGAAATGAACTTTTATTGATTAAATGGCCATGACAGAAAGGGGTAAAAGGAAAAAAAATAAAGAAAAAAAAGAAACAATGATAACATTTTTCATCCTTCTTTTGCTAGGGTACCCCACCCACAACTTAACCTATCTTTCTTCCCTCAAAGGCTTCCATTGTCTAGTGTATATATCATCACATATATACATGTACAGAATTACAGATCCCTCTAATATATAATAACTAGCACAACACCTTCCACCACTCCCTTTTTGTCACTATATCTCTATAATTTTTCTATCTTAAAAAGCAATTTAAAATCTCATAATGAAATAAATTGTACAGACATAACACATTTTTTTTTACCAGAAACTAGGGATACAAGAAAATTGATCAAGGGAGTTGGGAAGAAGAAACATTGGATTGGAACATATATGGAACCAAAGAGCAATGAGGAATGAATGAATAAAATGAAAACTCCAAAAGGAACTTTACTACTACCTCTAAGGTTCCAACGGCAGGCATTCGATGATGCTAAAGAGATTATTGTCTGGTTTTTTTTTACTATGTCACAGGTATCGGGTGGTGATTGTTTAATGGTGGGATCAAAAGACTGGAAGAACTGTAGGGACTAGTAGAGGTTTTCGGGGACCATGAGAAGGAAAAATGCAGATAGATGAGAAGAGAGAAGTATTACAAATGGTGAAATTCTAAATGCTGTAATGCCTCACAGAGTGTTCCAACATGTCGCGACTAGGGCATATGATTTCCTTCACACGGCTTCCGCTTTTGTATATCTTGAAGGTTGGCACGACTCTAACGTTTTCAGCAGTTGCAACTGTCGGGTTTTCTTGAATGTCCACCTTGATCAAAGATAATAAATACATGCATTAGGCAAGTTCCATATCAATCATTTATTTATATAGGCAAAATGGTAAAACGAAGTAAACAATTGCGGAATATAGAAATGTGTTCAAATTCCACTATGCTACGGTGCTATAGCAGGGCACTATATCCACTATCTTACAACACTTTGTACTAAATCGTTATCACAGAACAATAGCGGTTTGTTAAAATTCTGCTACGCTATAGCCGCTATGTGACAACATTGAGTAAACAAAAAGTAGTTAAGTAAAAAATCATACCTTGAGGAAGTTAATAGATGGATATCGACTACATAGTGTATCCACAAATGGTGATATTTGCTTGCATTGCAAATTTGATGCAACTTCAAAATGGACAACAGAAACACCTGCAAAATGAAGACACAATATCATGAGAATTGAAAGCTAACAGCCGACTAAAATGAGTTGAACAAGACTCTTTAAACGTTATAGTTACCAGGTAAAGATATTGCAGTTCTAAACTGCTCAAGCCCCGATACTACTTCCACTTCACCGCCGAACTTTAAATTAGATACTTCTTCTCCACGAGATTTCTTAAGTGCAACTTGTGCATGAAAAAGAGCTTCGGCAACCACATTGTCATTTGGAAGGTCTTTTCGCAAGACCTCATAATCTTTAACTGCTTCTTCCCACCTTTCTAGCTGCATTTGAAAAACAAAAGAGAGATGATGATATCACAAAACTTCATTCACGAGTCACAACAATGCAGTTTCATAAAGATCGAAAAGTCAATTTACCTTGCTGTATGATGTAGCCCTTCGAAGAAGAGCTTTTGTATAATTTGGTTGGATATGTAAAGCTTGGTTAGAGTCTTCAATTGATTTTTCCCATTGACCAAGCTTAAACCAACACGCTGCTCTATTGCAATATAGAACAGAATTCGAAGGGTCCAATCTCAAACCTTCCCCGTATGCCGAGCAAGCTTCAGTGAACCGTTCCGATTTAAAAAGATCATTGCCACGAACTCGAGCTCTTGCCACCATCCTTACATTGTTAAGCAAAACAGAAACTTCTACATTTCGCGAATCAGATTGATTCGCCTTCTCAGCAGCCGTGACTGCATTCTCAAACCTGCAATACATCAATCATCGATTTTTCACACTTAGAATTAATGCCAACGAATGTTACTAATACTCAAACTAAAATAATGTCTCTAAAAACTCACCTTCCCAATGCCATCTCAATCTGAGCTCTGACAAAATAGGAATAAGCTTCAGAAAGCATCCCAAAAAATCTTACTTGAGAAAATGTATTATTACTATTAGCACGTGGCTCCGATTTCGGAACACGTGACAAAACTGATTCCGCATCATCAATTTGATGGAGTTTCAATAGGGCTTCTGCTCTACACATAAAGAGCTGTACATTCAATTTCCAACAAAGTTCAGACATTTCATTTCACACAATTTCCATATAACGTATTCAAATCCGATATCATCACAAAACAACAATATTATAAAAAACGACAACAATACCTGAGGAGACGAATCGGCTCCAGCAGCAAAAGCAGCATCAAGTTCCCTCAAAACACTTTTCCAATCTCCTACTCTCCTAACATCTGCACATTTATTAATATGCTTTTCCACCATTTTCAACTTTTGCATCTCCGCCGGATCTGGCGTCAATCCCGGATGACAAAGATGCTTCCTAGCATTCTCAACTTGTCCTAACCTGTCACACCATCCATAAAAGGATCAATCCAAATCCAATTAAACAAATAACTTGATCATGACATGAATCTTTACAATGCCATCCAAAAAACATATAACAGATTCAAATCCAAAACCTTAAATCAAACCAAAACTACAAATTCAACAACAAAACAAAACAAAACACATAACATAATTCAACAACCAACAATAAAATGAACTAGATCCAACCAATGCAAGAAACAAAATTGTTAAAAAAAAACTTAACAATCAAAGATTATTACTCACTCACCTGATGAAAAGTGAAGCCAAACGATGATGAGCTCTAGGATAATTAGGATCCAATCTAACAGCCTCTTGACATTCCTTAACAGCTTCAGCTAACCTCCCTAAACCGGTCAGCGCCGCAGCACGGTTGCTCCGATAAGAAGCACTCGTCGGCGACAATGAAATTGCACGGTCATAAAGACTCAATGCATCTGAAAAATGACCCTTTTTGTAATGCTCATTCCCTGCTTTCTTAAGCTCTTCTGGATCCACCCCTCTTTTTCCTAAATCACCCCCAATGCTACTTCTCAAATTGTTACTCTCTCCTTTACCAGAAACAACTCCGGCACCGCCGCCACCACCGCCACCGCGCATTATGCTACCATGACCATAGTTCCCAGTTCCAGAACCAAGAACATCACTTCTTGAACTCCGATTTGGTACCGTCATACCGGTCTTCAAGATCCTACCGGAAGGACAAATGTTTCCGGCAGGAAGAACATTCAACGGCGGAGAGTTAACAGTTTGACCCGAATGTGTCAACAGAGTCAAACCGGATCCTGAATTGGATCTTGAATGACCCGGTTTAGAACCTCTTACATTCCCAGATCTCTCTGCCGTTGGACTATTCTCACTAGAACCGGAAAGTTCACCGGAGTTACTGTTATTATTATTCGGTGCTGAATCGGATCTTTTAGAAACCGGGTTTGACCCATTTCGACCAGAGAAAGATCCAGAAGAACCAGAACTACTACTCACCGACGGTCCTCCACGTGTCCTCAATGGTGAAACCGGTGAACCCAGATCGAGTTCTCTGAAATCCGGTTTATTTGCTTCTAAGCTCACTTTTTGTCGAAACCGATCGGAAAAAGATTCTATCTCCGGTTCGGTTTTTTCTGGGTCGGGTTTTTCTGGTGAATGTGACATTTTTTTTTCTTTCTTAATTAATGGGTTGTTGAAAGATTCAATCTTTTGTTGAAACTATTGTTACCCTTTTGCTCTCTCTCTCTAAAACCTCACTCTTTGAGTGTTAGCAATGTGTATAGTGAGTACTGAAAAATGGGTTTGTTGAAGAAGACATGAAGAACAAGGAAAGTGTAGAGAGAGAGAGGAAAGAGAGAAAGGGATGGGGATCTCGTGATATATAAAAGGAAGAAGTAAAGAATGAATGTGAGTGTTGTTGAGAGAGAGAGAGAAGAAGCTTTGGTTTTAGAGAGAGAGAGAGAGTAGAGAGAGAGAGAAGAAGGAAGAAGAAGAATGGAGAAAAAGAGTGAGCTTTTATTTTCTCTCCTATCCTTCTTCACCTGCTGCTTCACGAGACTAATTTTCACTTCATTTTATATCTCTCTACTATTTCACTTTGTCAAAAAATATATATAATTTTCATTTATTGTTTTTTCCTCTTTATATTATTTTGCTTAATTTTCTTTTGTCGTCACCGTAAAAAGTTTTATACGGTCAATATATTGTGATAAATTATAGATACGGCTTTTGATAGGATTATGATAAACTGATGCAAAATACGGATGATTTTCTTTTGTCGTCATCGTGAAAAGTTTTACAGTCAACGCGTTATGATAAATTATAGTTACAACTTTTGATGGGCTTCTGATAAAATGATGCAAAATATGGTTGATTTTCTTTTGTCGTCACCATAAAAAGTTTTATACGGTCAACATATTATGATAAATTATAGATACGACTTTTGATGGGATTATGATACACTGATGCAAAATATGGTTGATTTTCTTTTGTCTTCATCGTAAAAAGTTTTACGGTTAATGTATTATGATAAATTATAGATACAACTTTTGATGTGATTACGATAAAGCAATTACGATAATGTTAGACGTTTTTATAGTGTGTTTGGAGACACGATGTGTACTACTAAGCGCACGTCTACATAAGTATATAATGTGTAGCTTTTGATTTAATGTGATTTATCAACGTGAGAAATTTGTTTAGCAAACATGCTATCAATAATTTTACAGTTATGATTCATCGAACATGTAAAAGTTATTTATACCGATAGTAAATAAAATAAGGATAATAACATTTGTTAAAGAAATGAAATACGAAATAAAAGACGAGTTTTATGCTATCATTTAGTAGTAACTATTTATTCCGTTAAATCACTCTATTGCACGAAGAAATGCTTATTTCTATTGGATGTCGGTGCAAAACTAATTTACAATGAAATAATATTAATATTTTTTATCAAGTATCATAATATCTAAAATTATACCCTTACTTCCTCCGGAGGGTTAATACAACAAAAAAATACTCTTAAGGTGAATAAATAAAATAATAGGCTCTACTAACTGAGTTAGCAATAATCATAAAATTTGCTAAACTCGGGTATAAATTAATATTTTAAATTTTAAGGTATTAAATACATTATTTCTAAAATAATATTTCTATACTTAATTTTTTACGAATGTCTCAAAATCGTAGTGACACTTGTTAGTAATAAACATAAAATAAATATAAATAAGTATATTACTTGATTTATCATGATTTCTATTTTTAATAATTTTTTTTGTTTTTTCTTGCAATGTGAATAGTACTTTATTCTTTTTTCTGTAGAATTTTCTATTTTCTATTCAACATCTAAAATAATTTGGTGTTTTTTATATTGTTTTTTCTGTTGAACAAGTGTCATCCACATTCTCTACTCAACCTTGTGGCCAAAGCCAATTTTCTCATTCTCTGTCATTTCTTCATTTCCCTATCCACTTGTCCTTTTTCTTCTTAATTACACTAACAAAGTAGATAAGCTCTCCCATTTTCTTTTCTTTTTTATTTATTGGTTTTTTTTTTCTTGTGCCCCACAATTAAAACTCATTTATTGTATTTCACCTTAAAAAGATACTTCTCATTAATTTCATAACTCATCAAAATACACATAGTGAAGGTTCATTGCTTCTAATTCCTCGTAAATCACAAAAACAATCTTTAAATTAGATTTTAAAACCATTCATTGATATGAAACAAAAAATAAAAATAAAGAAAAAAAAATTGTCAAGGCAAAAAATATTTGTTGCAATTTTGACATTATGGTGTTAAAAAACGGTCCAAATTAAATAACCATGCTTTTTACTTTGTGGCAATTAAATACCATGCTTGTCAACAAGTTAATGTATATGCGGTGAAAAGGAAAGTCACACGGTCATAAGGGAATCTTTTGACAAAAAAAAAACAATGGTGATTATACTACTAATACTAATCAATGTATTAATCCATGAGTTCAATGGCAGCAATTAAGGTCTCTAAAATCCTAAATAAACGCCAAATAATGCATTTAATACCTCCGCATGGTTACACTTTTTAATCCACCTAGGTTGCTAAATATTCTCAATGGGATTATCATGAATAGGGTGATTCATAGTTTGGGATTTCCTCACGGGTCACTATTACTATAAAAATAAAGGCTAGTTTTATGGGTGTTAGTTTTATGGTGGATCATGTGGTTTATTGCTGAATAATATTTATCGTTAGATGATTCAGTGGTGATCATTAACGCTAAATTTGATAGAAGAATTATTGTTCGATTCCTCGAAACTGCGATCAGGAAGGGATCAAAATCACTTGATGTCAGAACTGAAACTGATGGTGAAAGTAAAAAAATATTATGATAAATTTTAATGACTTATGCGGAAAATTTTAGGGGTCGAAGTTTGATCTCCGATCATCTTACTTATTCATTTTAATGGTGTAATTTCTAACGACTAGACTACTTAACAAAAAAAAAATCATGACTTTTCTTGTTTTTACAATTAAAAAAGTGACATAATTGATGTTAATCTAGTACTTCCTCCATCACAAAATATATATAAAAATTAGTTAATAAAAGTAAATGTATTTGGTCCAAATTTTTAACCAAATACATTAAATTTCTTTGGCTCATTTTTTATAATTGGGATTAATTTGTCAAATTTACAACAAAAATGTCAAACATCTTAGATAAAGTGGTATACATATAAAGTGATTGATACTACGTACTTACAAGTTATTTGATAAAGATTAATCATATATATCTATAATGTGATATATATCTATAATGTGATTGATACTTCGTCGTACTTGTAACATTTTTTAGTAGGAAATCCGGCCATGTAATTAGGATCTATGACATCACTATTCACTACAACCCCACAAAGTATCATAGTTTTTTGTAAAGTCTATGAGACTAATTTCTACTTAGATGCTTAGGTCACAACTTAAAACGTCTTATCCCTTCATATGAATGTGTTATGCAGAGATCATACATTAGTTTGCTCGCACAAGACTCAATGTTGAGCCAACCGAGCCACAAATATACTTAAAAACATTGTTATAGTAAAAATTTGCATCAAATTTGTCAATAATATATGTTCTCTTTTCAAAATTATCCTTTAATTACTAATACTAATCTTTTTAGATGAACGATTCATTACACATTTTATTTGGACATGTATTAGTACACTGCTGAGATGGACAATTCTAATAGGTCAACAAATAATGTTTAATATAAAAAAAATAAAAAAAATTTGTGAACCAATCACAATTGTCCACCTCAACAAATGTACCCATACATGACCAGAATCTCTTGATGTCAGAACTGAAACTGATGGTGAAAATAAAAAATATTATGATAAATTTTAATGACTTATGCGGGAAATTTTAGGGGTCGAAGTTTGATCTCCGATCATCTTACCTATTCATCTTAATGGTGTAATTTCTAACGACTAGATTACTTAACAAAAAAAATCATGACTTTTCTTGTTTTTACAATTAAAAAGGTGACATAATTGATGTTAATTTAGTACTTCCTCCATCACAAAATATAAATAAAAATTGGTTAATAAAAGTAAATGTATTTGGTCCAAATTTTTAACCAAATACATTACAAATCTTTGGCTCATTTTTTATAATTGGGATTAATTTGTCAAATTTACAACTAAAATGTCAAACATCTTAGATAAAGTGGTATACGTATAAAGTGATTGATACTACATACTTACATACAAGTTATTTGATAAAGATTAATCATATATATCTATAATGTGATATATATCTATAATGTGATTGATACTTCGTACTTGTAACATCTTTTAGTAGGAAATCCGGCCATGTAATTAGGGTCTATGACATCACTATTCACTACAACCTCACAAAGTATCATGGTTTTTTGTAAAGACTATGAGACTAATTTCTACTTAGATGCTTAGGTCACAACTTAAAACATCTTATCCCTTCATATGCATGTGTTATGCAGAGATCATACATTAGTTTGCTCGCACAAAACTCAGTGTTGAGCCAACCGAGCCACAAATATACTTATAAACATTGTTATCAAAAAAATTTGCATTAGATTTGTCAATAATATATGTTCTCTTTTCAAAATTATCCTTTAATTACTAATACTATTCTTTTTAGATGAACGATTCATTACACATTTTATTTGGACATGTATTAGTACACTGCTGAGATGGACAATTTTAATAGGTCAACAAATAATGTTTAATATAAAAAAAAAATTGTGAACCTATCACAATTGTCCACCTCAACAAATGTACCCATACATATTTAAATAAATGTGTGTCGAAAAATTCACCATCTTTTTATTCTCTTAATTTGATAGGGATATTTATGTTAAAATTTTATTAATGCATCTTAAAATTTGAATAGCGGCCTGTAAAAAGTGATAACAAAATTTTACTAGAGGGACTTATATGGAGAAACAAAAAATAGTAGTACTACATTCATTTCAAATTATAAGTCGTTTTGATCATTTCAAATAAATTAAAAAATGTAATTAATTTTCTAAAAAAAATAAATTTATGAGTTATTTTACAAAATTATCATTTATTAACAATATGAGAAATATGAATTAAAATTTTAAAATAAGAGAAAATAATAAACACTAGTAAAGAGTATAATATGAAAGCATCAACAATATAAAATGATTTATAATTTAGGATATATATATATATTATCCTCAAAACAAATTGAACATTGCTATTTAGTAAGAATTTTTTACATAAGAAAGACAAAAATCATCACATGGCAAAATCTTAAAAGTTGATTTCATTTAATCTCTTCTTTTGTGAAAATTATGGGTGATGATGAATGTAAATAAGGGCAGAGATCTATTCTTGCAATTATACTATAAAAAGGAGTACATAAAAAAGGAATATATATATATATATATATATATGTAATAAAGGCATCTAATAATTAGGAACAAATTTAGAAATCGAAAATTTGACAAATTTACAATGTGCATGCCTTGGTGTTTGATGTTACCAAAAATAAAGAGCCTCCTAGCTTAGCAATTAATAACATGTTGCCAATGGCATTGCATTGCCACTACCAATGTCCAAAATGAGAGACAGAAGACTCACTCATCCAAATCCCAATACCCTCCATCTTATAAACATACAAGCCCCCACACCATGTTGCAATGCAAACAAGAACTGGATGTGGGACCCCCACTAACATCTAAATCAAACCCTAACATTAGTAGAAAAAACCAACTAAGAATAAACCAACAATCCAATTTTCAATCACACACTCACTTCCTTCTACCAAGATTTCATTGTTCCTTAATTCTTCTCTCCAATGCCTTGTGGGTGCACCCAATTTATAATGTAGCTAGCATTAACATAAATCCCTTCAAAAATTCCATTCAATATCACAAATTCTTTTTTATTTTATTTTATTTTATCATATAGTACAATGTCATATAAAAGTTGAGACATTACACTAACTCAAACAGATTGGCTGCCGGTGAAAATTTAAGATTCTGAATGTATTACTTTTTAAAGTTTATGTTTGATTTTTCTCTATAACATTTAATATGTTGAATTAGTCAATATAGAGTGAAATTTTAACTTTTAATAAGCCTCTATTTATCAACAATGAAATATTATGTTTCGTTCGATTTAGTCGATAATTAGATCATATATCAAATCTAA
This sequence comes from Trifolium fragiferum, assembly GCA_954870985.1. Taxonomy (NCBI): domain Eukaryota; kingdom Viridiplantae; phylum Streptophyta; class Magnoliopsida; order Fabales; family Fabaceae; genus Trifolium; species Trifolium fragiferum. The sequence goes on along the minus strand of OX940789.1, from coordinate 14,014,980 downwards.
AAAGAAAGGACCACAAATACATAACATTTCTATTTTTCAATTTTGTCCCTCCACTATAATTTATTTATCTATTTAGTATAAAGTTATGACTAAGAATATAATTGTCATGAAAATTATTGTGTAGATACCATAAGTGTTATTTCTACTTTTATGATGGGCAAAATTAGAAATAATATTCATGAGTCATGTCTCTTAACGAAATGACATAATCATGAGTCATGTCTCTTCATGAGTCAGGTCTCTTCATGAAATGTCATAACCATGAGTCGTGTCTCTTCATGAAAGAGCATGTTACTTCTATAAATAAAGAGGTTATGGTCCCCGGATCACACACGGTTTCTGGCGCTCTTTGTTGACATCCCATTATCACAAAGATACAGAGAGAATAACCGAAAGTATCTCTCATAGAGAGTGTGTTGATCTGGAAGACCAAACCACAACATTAATCGATACTATATGGATTCAGGTACGCTTCCGCTTATGTTTGTATTATTTTCTTGATGATTAAAATGATTGATTCTAGGGTTTAGAAATCAAATTTGATTCTAACAAGTGGTATCAGAGCAAATCATATTTAATCATTGAGAAAACAAATGTTATACCGTATTTGGTTTTCTCGGTATTGTTTCTTATTTGGTTCATATACATGCCCTTTATTTTTATTCAATCAAAAGTTGATTTAGGCTTGGGGTTATTGTTTTAGTCTCAATTTTTGATGTATGTGATATTTGGTTAATTGGTTCAATTTTGTAAATAGTTTTTTTTTTTTTTAAAGAAGATAAATTGTTATGATTGTGTTTTATGATTCGGTTTCACATACATGCCATTTGGTCTGTATTCAATCTAAATTTGAAAAATGAATATTGAACTTATAAATTTTAAATTAAGTGTATGTGATTAAAAGTCAAATATTTTTTGGGAAATTGCAAGTTATACTTGCAAATTTGGTTAATGGTTCTGAAAAATTGCAAGTTGTATTGTTATATTTAGCAAAGTTGATTGCAATTTTGGTTAAGTAAGTTAAATTCAAATATTGGACGGTTTAGGTATATATTTTGGGGTGAATTGATTGAAACACTATGTTGTCAAAGTAACCTCTTTTGTGAATATTAATTTATTTTGAAATATAGAAGATTGTGTGCTTATAACTTATGTGAATATTTAACCGGCCTAAAGGAAGGTAACTATTTTACAGAATTGTAAGTGCACTTGTGGTGGTAAACGCGTGATAATTATTCGGTTTTACGTGTGAATAGTAAATTGGCCTAAAGGAAAATTTATTATTCGACATGGTTCTTATTATCAGTGTTTGATTACTACGCCAATGTATCACTGAAAAGTTAATATTTTAACCAAAGATAATGTTAATGGTTTCCCGATATCTTGTAATGGGATTTGATTTTATTTGAATTTAACATTACTCTTATTTTGAGGTTTGTTCGAGCGTGTGTTTGCTTGATTGTTGTTCTCTGTTCGGTTATAAATGTAAAATACAGAAGATTCCTTATGCATCAGTGGCGGGGAGTCTAATATAAGTTCAGATTATACGCATTTGGTTATATTGCGTATATTTCTGGGATGTTCCGAAAATATTTAAGTTATTAAAGATTAAACCATTTGAAAGCAGCCAAATATGGATCATACAATATTTAACGAGAACAAATAAATTACATGCTCATATATTGGAGGTCAGGTCATCTTGAGATCATTTGGTATACTGACTCCAATTTTGTTGGATAACATATCATGAGGCATCCGATCATAAAACTTTATCACATGGCTGCGCATAGTGGATAAGGAATTGAAAAACCACTAAAGTTAAAGATAAAATTCTTGTTGTTAAAGATTAAGTTCAGAGTGAATATTTGTCTATATAGCATATCAGTACAAACTCCATATTTGCGGATCTGCTTACTAAAGTTTTTTTTACCCAAAAGGCTTCATGAGCATATCGCTCGTAGGGGTGCTAAGTCATTAAGTGATATTCAGTTTTAGTGGGAGTTTGTTAATTTTAATGCTTTTATGATATTGACATATTTCAGTTCAAGTGAGGGTTAAGAATATTTTTTGCATAAATAAAATTTTGGTATTTTATACTTTGATTTTGGTTAAGGTTTGATCTCACTAAGGATTAAGGAGGACCAGTTGAAAATTGACATGTATAGATCACCTTCATGTGATTTTCATGCTACACATTTCATGATTAATCTATGTCATTTAGTTGTGTTAGTCTTAGTGATCATTGATGAGTTTAGTTATGATTGATATAACGAAAATCGCTTTGGTTCTATATATTGATATAACTAATGGACGAGATAATAGTATATTCAAGGTTTATAATGACAATTTTTTTGAGCTCATAAAGTCTAACACATTTATAAGGATACATATGTGACCAGTGGGAGATTGTAAGAAATTTTGGGTCACACATGTAATAACATTGAATGTGTTAGGGTCATTATATTAATTAGTCAAATTCAAGTGATCTATCTAGTATAAAGTTATGACTAAGAATATAATTGTCATGAAAATTATTGTGTAGATACCATAAGTGTTATTTCTACTTTTATGATGGGCAAAATTAGAAATAATATTCATGAGTCATGTCTCTTAACGAAATGACATAATCATGAGTCATGTCTCTTCATGAGTCAGGTCTCTTCATGAAATGTCATAACCATGAGTCATGTCTCTTCATGAAAGAGCATGTTACTTCTATAAATAAAGAGGTTATGGTCTCCGGATCACACACGGTTTCTGGCGCTCTTTGTTGACATCCCATTATCACAAAGATACAGAGAGAATAACCGAAAGTATCTCTCATAGAGAGTGTGTTGATCTGGAAGACCAAACCACAACATTAATCGATACTATATGGATTCAGGTACGCTTCCGCTTATGTTTGTATTATTTTCTTGATAATTAAAATGATTGATTCTAGGGTTTAGGAATCAAATTTGATTCTAACAGCATCAACCATAACATTATATGTTGAAACTTGAGGAACTAGCAAAAATATTAGATGCTTAGGTCACAACTTAAAACATCTTATCCCTTCATATGCATGTGTTATGCAGAGATCATACATTAGTTTGCTCGCACAAAACTCAGTGTTGAGCCAACCGAGCCACAAATATACTTATAAACATTGTTATCAAAAAAATTTGCATTAGATTTGTCAATAATATATGTTCTCTTTTCAAAATTATCCTTTAATTACTAATACTATTCTTTTTAGATGAACGATTCATTACACATTTTATTTGGACATGTATTAGTACACTGCTGAGATGGACAATTTTAATAGGTCAACAAATAATGTTTAATATAAAAAAAAAATTGTGAACCTATCACAATTGTCCACCTCAACAAATGTACCCATACATATTTAAATAAATGTGTGTCGAAAAATTCACCATCTTTTTATTCTCTTAATTTGATAGGGATATTTATGTTAAAATTTTATTAATGCATCTTAAAATTTGAATAGCGGCCTGTAAAAAGTGATAACAAAATTTTACTAGAGGGACTTATATGGAGAAACAAAAAATAGTAGTACTACATTCATTTCAAATTATAAGTCGTTTTGATCATTTCAAATAAATTAAAAAATGTAATTAATTTTCTAAAAAAAATAAATTTATGAGTTATTTTACAAAATTATCATTTATTAACAATATGAGAAATATGAATTAAAATTTTAAAATAAGAGAAAATAATAAACACTAGTAAAGAGTATAATATGAAAGCATCAACAATATAAAATGATTTATAATTTAGGATATATATATATATTATCCTCAAAACAAATTGAACATTGCTATTTAGTAAGAATTTTTTACATAAGAAAGACAAAAATCATCACATGGCAAAATCTTAAAAGTTGATTTCATTTAATCTCTTCTTTTGTGAAAATTATGGGTGATGATGAATGTAAATAAGGGCAGAGATCTATTCTTGCAATTATACTATAAAAAGGAGTACATAAAAAAGGAATATATATATATATATATATATATGTAATAAAGGCATCTAATAATTAGGAACAAATTTAGAAATCGAAAATTTGACAAATTTACAATGTGCATGCCTTGGTGTTTGATGTTACCAAAAATAAAGAGCCTCCTAGCTTAGCAATTAATAACATGTTGCCAATGGCATTGCATTGCCACTACCAATGTCCAAAATGAGAGACAGAAGACTCACTCATCCAAATCCCAATACCCTCCATCTTATAAACATACAAGCCCCCACACCATGTTGCAATGCAAACAAGAACTGGATGTGGGACCCCCACTAACATCTAAATCAAACCCTAACATTAGTAGAAAAAACCAACTAAGAATAAACCAACAATCCAATTTTCAATCACACACTCACTTCCTTCTACCAAGATTTCATTGTTCCTTAATTCTTCTCTCCAATGCCTTGTGGGTGCACCCAATTTATAATGTAGCTAGCATTAACATAAATCCCTTCAAAAATTCCATTCAATATCACAAATTCTTTTTTATTTTATTTTATTTTATCATATAGTACAATGTCATATAAAAGTTGAGACATTACACTAACTCAAACAGATTGGCTGCCGGTGAAAATTTAAGATTCTGAATGTATTACTTTTTAAAGTTTATGTTTGATTTTTCTCTATAACATTTAATATGTTGAATTAGTCAATATAGAGTGAAATTTTAACTTTTAATAAGCCTCTATTTATCAACAATGAAATATTATGTTTCGTTCGATTTAGTCGATAATTAGATCATATATCAAATCTAAAAAGAAAGGACCACAAATACATAACATTTCTATTTTTCAATTTTGTCCCTCCACTATAATTTATTTATCTATTTAGTATAAAGTTATGACTAAGAATATAATTGTCATGAAAATTATTGTGTAGATACCATAAGTGTTATTTCTACTTTTATGATGGGCAAAATTAGAAATAATATTCATGAGTCATGTCTCTTAACGAAATGACATAATAATGAGTCATGTCTCTTCATGAGTCAGGTCTCTTCATGAAATGTCATAACCATGAGTCGTGTCTCTTCATGAAAGAGCATGTTACTTCTATAAATAAAGAGGTTATGGTCCCCGGATCACACACGGTTTCTGGCGCTCTTTGTTGACATCCCATTATCACAAAGATACAGAGAGAATAACCGAAAGTATCTCTCATAGAGAGTGTGTTGATCTGGAAGACCAAACCACAACATTAATCGATACTATATGGATTCAGGTACGCTTCCGCTTATGTTTGTATTATTTTCTTGATGATTAAAATGATTGATTCTAGGGTTTAGGAATCAAATTTGATTCTAACAAGTGGTATCAGAGCAAATCATATTTAATCATTGAGAAAACAAATGTTATACCGTATTTGGTTTTCTCGGTATTGTTTCTTATTTGGTTCATATACATGCCCTTTATTTTTATTCAATCAAAAGTTGATTTAGGCTTGGGGTTATTGTTTTAGTCTCAATTTTTGATGTATGTGATATTTGGTTAATTGGTTCAATTTTGTAAATAGTTTTTTTTTTTTTAAAGAAGATAAATTGTTATGATTGTGTTTTATGATTCGGTTTCACATACATGCCATTTGGTCTGTATTCAATCTAAATTTGAAAAATGAATATTGAACTTATAAATTTTAAATTAAGTGTATGTGATTAAAAGTCAAATATTTTTTGGGAAATTGCAAGTTATACTTGCAAATTTGGTTAATGGTTCTGAAAAATTGCAAGTTGTATTGTTATATTTAGCAAAGTTGATTGCAATTTTGGTTAAGTAAGTTAAATTCAAATATTGGACGGTTTAGGTATATATTTTGGGGTGAATTGATTGAAACACTATGTTGTTAAAGTAACCTCTTTTGTGAATATTAATTTATTTTGAAATATAGAAGATTGTGTGCTTATAACTTATGTGAATATTTAACCGGCCTAAAGGAAGGTAACTATTTTACAGAATTGTAAGTGCACTTGTGGTGGTAAACGCGTGATAATTATTCGGTTTTACGTGTGAATAGTAAATTGGCCTAAAGGAAAATTTATTATTCGACATGGTTCTTATTATCAGTGTTTGATTACTACGCCAATGTATCACTGAAAAGTTAATATTTTAACCAAAGATAATGTTAATGGTTTCCCGATATCTTGTAATGGGATTTGATTTTATTTGAATTTAACATTACTCTTATTTTGAGGTTTGTTCGAGCGTGTGTTTGCTTGATTGTTGTTCTCTGTTCGGTTATAAATGTAAAATACAGAAGATTCCTTATGCATCAGTGGCGGGGAGTCTAATATAAGTTCAGATTATACGCATTTGGTTATATTGCGTATATTTCTGGGATGTTCCGAAAATATTTAAGTTATTAAAGATTAAACCATTTGAAAGCAGCCAAATATGGATCATACAATATTTAACGAGAACAAATAAATTACATGCTCATATATTGGAGGTCAGGTCATCTTGAGATCATTTGGTATACTGACTCCAATTTTGTTGGATAACATATCATGAGGCATCCGATCATAAAACTTTATCACATGGCTGCGCATAGTGGATAAGGAATTGAAAAACCACTAAAGTTAAAGATAAAATTCTTGTTGTTAAAGATTAAGTTCAGAGTGAATATTTGTCTATATAGCATATCAGTACAAACTCCATATTTGCGGATCTGCTTACTAAAGTTTTTTTTACCCAAAAGGCTTCATGAGCATATCGCTCGTAGGGGTGCTAAGTCATTAAGTGATATTCAGTTTTAGTGGGAGTTTGTTAATTTTAATGCTTTTATGATATTGACATATTTCAGTTCAAGTGAGGGTTAAGAATATTTTTTGCATAAATAAAATTTTGGTATTTTATACTTTGATTTTGGTTAAGGTTTGATCTCACTAAGGATTAAGGAGGACCAGTTGAAAATTGACATGTATAGATCACCTTCATGTGATTTTCATGCTACACATTTCATGATTAATCTATGTCATTTAGTTGTGTTAGTCTTAGTGATCATTGATGAGTTTAGTTATGATTGATATAACGAAAATCGCTTTGGTTCTATATATTGATATAACTAATGGACGAGATAATAGTATATTCAAGGTTTATAATGACAATTTTTTTGAGCTCATAAAGTCTAACACATTTATAAGGATACATATGTGACCAGTGGGAGATTGTAAGAAATTTTGGGTCACACATGTAATAACATTGAATGTGTTAGGGTCATTATATTAATTAGTCAAATTCAAGTGATCTATCTAGTATAAAGTTATGACTAAGAATATAATTGTCATGAAAATTATTGTGTAGATACCATAAGTGTTATTTCTACTTTTATGATGGGCAAAATTAGAAATAATATTCATGAGTCATGTCTCTTAACGAAATGACATAATCATGAGTCATGTCTCTTCATGAGTCAGGTCTCTTCATGAAATGTCATAACCATGAGTCATGTCTCTTCATGAAAGAGCATGTTACTTCTATAAATAAAGAGGTTATGGTCTCCGGATCACACACGGTTTCTGGCGCTCTTTGTTGACATCCCATTATCACAAAGATACAGAGAGAATAACCGAAAGTATCTCTCATAGAGAGTGTGTTGATCTGGAAGACCAAACCACAACATTAATCGATACTATATGGATTCAGGTACGCTTCCGCTTATGTTTGTATTATTTTCTTGATAATTAAAATGATTGATTCTAGGGTTTAGGAATCAAATTTGATTCTAACAGCATCAACCATAACATTATATGTTGAAACTTGAGGAACTAGCAAAAATATTAAATAAGTATTTGAAAAATATATAGGATATATATTTTGTAATTACTAAAATAATTGAGAATGAAAATAATACTAAATGTATATTTGTTAAAAATAATAAATGAAAGAAACACTGATCATATTCTTTAGAATGTATACTAATACAACCAAACATTGAGTCTATTGAGATACAGTATCATCTATGATTCATTATTTAATTTTTATAGATTGAAAATCAAGAATTTGGTTTACTAAATATAAGATAAATTACTTCATTAAATTTTTACTTTTTTTTTAAGCAAAAATTGCTTATCTCAAAAAACTTTATTTAATTAAAAGCTTAATCATAATAAACAATAATTCTACAACTAATATCCACCACATAAACTTCAGACCAAGCACATCCATAAAAACTGATCCACAATTTTTATTTAATGCACAAATCAATGTCACCAATGATTTATGAATATTTTTTGTCATTTGTGATCAGAGTTCAGACCAAGCTCATTATAATTGTCTCCATTTTTTCTCCTAAACCAAATAGAATAAATGGGCTAATAATGTATTTTGGCTTTAACATGCACACAATTGATGGTCAATAAATGAATGATTGCATGAACTCATGATTATCATCTATAAATATCACATATTCACAATATGATATGGTCACGCAATAAAATTGATTAGTACACACAAGCCTTGGTATCAAGAATTAATTTTCATAAAGAGCTCACAAACTTAGGTTGACACCTAACCTTGTGGGTGGGAGAAATAAGTAACGGCTAAGCACTTTAGGGTTTTTGTTAAGTATTTTTGTGAGGATCGTCGTAATAACAACATTTTTGCTGAGTTGGAGCCTGTCTTGTATTCGTGTGTTGGAAATGCACAGACTTTCGTTTCTTAGTCTTTATTTATCTATGAGAATGTTCTTGTGCCGTCAGAATTTCGAAATTTGGTTTTGTCTATTTTTTGGAAAAACGAGTAGAAATTATACCCGCTGTTGGAAAATTTTACGGTTTTCGATTTCCTTCAAAATTTAAATGGAGACTTTATATATCGACTGTGATGTGAATTTGATCTCATTATATTTTTCCGAGCTAAGTAGCAAAAATTTATTCGGAATAAAATTCGAATTGTTTGTGAATGGTTTTAATTGTATGGTTTACGGTAGAATTTTTCTGTTTCGGTAAAATTTATCGGTACGCGAAATACGACTCGTTTAAGAGCGAACATGGAGACTGAGTGAGATGAGTTGGCAAGCTCACTAAATATCTAGATATTTGTGAGAGCCACTTGGTGACCAAGACTTGATCCAAGGGCTAGGGTTTGGCCTTGAAACTTTATGCTTTTTGATCCAATGGTTGTGATGAAGCAAGACCTTAGCATAGTAAGGAGGTTTGATCATTGTTGACTTAGAAAAATCACACAAGACTCTCATTCTTCTTTCTCTCTTGCCGTGGCCATCCTTTCCCTTCCTTCCTTGAGAAAAATTTCAATTCTCCACCAAATCACTCTATTTCAAGTTGTTGGATCATAGGAAATTGCAAGGATCATCTTCTCTAAGGTAACTAAGCTTCTTTCCTTTCCTTAGCTAGCCAAACTCATAGAGTTTGATGAGATTTTGGTTTATGTTCTTGAGAGAATTTTGCTAGAAAAATGTTCATGAATGATTCTTGTTGCTTAGAAGTTGTTCATAAGTGATTAACTAGTGTGATTAGGTTTAGTTGTGTTGATTTCCACGAGTTTATGATCATATATGAGAATTTCATGTTAGGGTTTTGATGAAAATTTTATATTGATCAAGAACATGAATTTTTGCTTGGTGTTTGTTTTAATGATGTTGTTTTTGAGCTCTTAAGCAAAATGGATATATGAGAAATGACTTTGTTTTGGAAAAACAAGAGAAATATATTTTGGTGTTCTTGAGAATTTTTGTGAAAACTATTTTGATTGTGGTTTGTGTTTTTGAAAATGATTTAGTGTGTGTACTTGATCATCGAGGAAAACTAGTGATGGTTTAAGTGTTTTAAACTATGTTGATTTTGAAAAAACAATGGTTTTGGAATAATTTCATTTCTGACCGAAACTTTGAAGGGTATTCTGGTCATTTTAAAATTGTTTTTGTGACCTAGAAACTTAACCATTTGATCCGTCTTTTCGAGACGAAGATTTTGGCGTATGGCTCGTCTCAATCGGATAAAGATTGAATGAGTTATGGCCATTTTATTTGAAAGGAAAACTTGTAACTTGTGGCGCAAGTAAGCTTTTATTTTTGTGAAAAAATTTCAAGAGCTCATGAGTTGTTTTCAAATGGTTTTAGGGTGTGTAATTGATTGCTTTGGTGTTGGGAACAAAAGTGTTTCGTAGTTGTTATGAAACGAAAAATATTTTCGTATGGCGAAAAATAGTGCATTAAACTTCATGAATTTTTTATCAATATAGGGAGGTCTCGTAATCACTATCCGAGAGTGTTAGAAAGTACATTAGACCCCTCTAGATTTTTGAGTTTTAGTTTCGTTTCGATAGAATACAGTGGGAGTATTTTATTGACATTACGCTGCTTAAATTTTAGGTAGCGTGAATAGTGGATTTGAGCCTAGTTAGTTGTGAGGGAACAACCATAGGTCTTGATCCATTAGTAGCCGATCTAGGACTTATTTGAGTAACCAATTAGAATGTGGTATTAACTTAGATAAGTTATGTTTTGTAAAAGGTTAAGAGGATTAGCCGAATTGGAGATTTCGTCGAGAGGGACGGTTATTGCTCGCGTAATGTAAGTTGTGCGTGTTGGAATGCTTGCTGAGGTAAGGGCACCTTTATTTCTGTCTTACTTTTCGTTAATGGCATGTGTGTATGTTTGTTGTTGTGGTGTGTTTTGAATGCTTGGCATGTATGAATTATGTATTCTCGAGACGAGAAGTTGTTTAAAATACATGCGTATGTTTTACATATGATTTGCGAATATATGTATTGGTATGTGGGGATGATTACATATGTGTATGTATATTGATTGTTGCGTGAGCATGTATGGAACGTGTATGTCAGATGGAGACTACATGGGTGATTTGTCTGTGTGACTTCACCAGGGATTTTGTCTGTGTGACTGCCCTATATATACTGAAATAAAAAGTATGCTCATGCATTTCATAGTTGCGTGTAGGGGTGTGGATTTCCTGTGTGGGCCCACCTAAGCACCGGGTGTTTGTCTGTGTGACTCACCTAATCCTGCGGGATTTTATTGAGTTGGTGATTTGTCTGTGTGACTTCACCTACCCTGCGGGGTTTAGTAGGTGTGCGACAGCCAGTGACTGGTGTCCACATGAAGCCTACGACTCTCTGCGGAGAGGTTAAATTCCGGAATTCATGCATGTGGCAGCCAGTGATTGGTGCTACGATCATTGTAGAGTCTGCATTGATAGGCTGTGTGTGCATTTAATTATATTATGCACGAAATGTGAAATTGATAAGTGTTTACTCGCTTTTTTTCATATCTGTTATTTGTATTATGTGTTACTTGTGGTGACCCTTACAATGAAACATGAACGGGTTACCCCCACCCAGACGATGAATTCTTGTCCGAGGCCGTGAGTCGTGAGGATGATAGTGGCTTCTTGAGCCCTCAGTGATCGAGTGGCGTGACGGATCATATTAGATTGTGTGCCGGTGTGTCTTGTACACCGTGCTTTTGGTTAGACGTAGTATTTTGACTCTTTTGGATAAACTGTATCTGAGTACTCATATTTTTGGTTTAGACGGTTGTCTTTTGGATTGTATATATTCAGGTATACACTTTGCTTATCGAAAGCACTTTCATGTATGATTAGTACTATGCCGATGCTTTGGTTGTACTAATATATATAATTAGTCCTGTGGTATGATTAATGCCGGCTCGTCACAAAATCTATGCGCGCTCTGTTTTATTTTAAAAAAAAATATAATGCCCCATTTTGGTCTATGAAAATCGGGGTGTTACAATTATGTGATTTATTATTACTTGTTTGAATTATTATGTTATTATTGTATTATAATCCTATCCCATGTTCTTATTAAAAGTGAAAAATATAATGTTTAATTTTACATGTTCTATCTTTGTAATAAAAAATAAAAATAAAAGTAGATGAATTAATTGATTTTTTTTTTTGTTATCTTATAGTGACCAACACATATGTAAATAAAAAGAAGACAATTAATTTACTTCATATTTATTAAGTCAATTGATTTCTTAATCTGATTCTCCGTGGCAATTAATGCAGGTGTACAATGACATCATTGGCAACTATAAGGAAGATAGTGTTTCCTATAATTTTGTTGGTGCTTCTTATCATTTTATTGATATATTCACATGATGGGTTAACCATTTTATGATTCCTTTTTATATTGTGTATATGTACTTGGTACTGGAATATTTTCATAATCTTGAAAATCATCATGAGTGATGTACTATATAGATCTAAAAAATTATAAATAAATTGATATGTGTTAGTTAATGCAAAATACATATTATTATTAAAGTTTTCACAAGACTAATTCTATGTCTTGCATTTTTTATTAAAATTAAAGATGAATTCCCGGTAGACTTTAGTCTAGTTACTAAATTTTGAATATATGACTTCTTTGAACATGCAAGTGATTTTGAATTGACTGATTTTGGATGAAATCCTAGATTAACTTGGGAAATCAAATTAGGTAAGAGTTAGGATCGAATAATGTGCTAAACCTTCCCTAATGCCTATTAGGTAGATTAGAACTCTTGCATGTGGTATGTTGAGACCAATCAATAAGAATTTTAAGTTTGAATTGGTAGAGTTGTGGTTGAAACATGTTTCATGTATAATTTTTTTAAGTTTTCGTAAAAACTTGGTAAGATGCACCGGTGCATAATGGCATGAATTGGTGCATGTTCGGCTCAAATTGATGAATTTTATAAAACTAACATTTTGTATCGGTGTAAAACAGGATGAACCGCCTCATTTTCTCCCCGGGTCATTTAAAATCGAAAATTTGCAAACAAGAATCTGTGCATGTTGCCCTGACTGAAGATGAGACAATTCTTAAATAAAAATATGAATCGGTGCAAGACAAAGATGCACTGGTGTATGTTTCTGGAAACTTGAAATCTTTCTTATATAATGTACAAAAACATGTTCAATCGTGTACTAGTATAGTTACTACACGATTGAACATGTTTAAGCTTAAGGAGTATATAAGGATCTGTTTGACATCAAATTAAATTGCTAAGAGTCACTCCCTTATGTTGAACTTGAGGTTTATGTTTGTTAATAATAGGGATGTGGATGCGGTATTTTGCTTAGGCCATGATTTTATGATTATAAGCAAGGGATATGAGATTGAAATACATTTACACCAACCAGATTAACCAGGCCTCTGAGATCAGCTCTCAGTGTCCCAGGAGTATAAAAATTGATAAGAATTTTTTTTTTTTTTTTTGTGTGATACACCTTTCTGTGCGTTTAATTTAAAATGAAATTATACAATCTGATAGGGATTATTTCCAGGAACCCTTGACCATGATAGATTTAGTAGGAACTCATTAAGATGAAGTGATTGTCACCCGTCACATATGGAGTAGTGATGACAGAAATTTCTATGACGTTTAATGTTAATAATTTTTAGGTAACCAATCATGAAAAATATCTAAAGAACATATCGTGGCTCGTTGGAAGATTTATGAAGGATTGTACCACGATGAAGCCTCTTACAGTGGGTAAATTTTCCTATAAATAGAGGTCCAAACCACCATATTTTGTAAGGAAGGAAACTTCCCACCATTGGGAAGAGTGTTCTAACGTTTTATCAAGGTTATTCTTATGTGTAATTTTCTAAACTCTTTTATTATGTTAATTACTATTATGAGTGACTAAATTCGTTAGGTTATGTTAAGTAGATGACCTCCCCTTGAACTATTGTAGTCCATGTAATTATATTGGTTCAAAAAAGATTATATTCATTGGAATTCAGTTTATTATTTGTTAATTATCTTTGTTCTTCATGCTATATTCATATGTAGACGTATTTATGAAATGTTAAGAAAAAGTAATTATCTAGTAACATAGCTTTTAACACTTGATCTATGATTATTAAGCTAACCGACATTAGGGGTAGCGAGACGAACTCGAGATTAGTGCCATTGAATTAATGCACACATAGTTAATGCATTCATGATTTCCAACTTGTCTACGAAAGTAGCGAGTGTCTTTAATTGAATAGGTTGAATTTAGTATCCGAAAATACTAACTACGGTCTGACAAGTGAACCAATCTGTCGTCGAGTAATAATATTTAAAATAAAGATTCGTTTTCACATGGATCGTGGCAAAGCAACTAGTTTCGTAGGAATTAAACAGTAAAGATAAATTGCATTCGCTTTAGTTTTGAAAAGGTTTTTTATTCAAAAAGAAAATAAAAGTTGTATGAAATAAGATGAGAAAACTAGGTTAAATGGTTTCGAATCCCTCCTCTACTCCTGCTTGGTAACTTGGTGTTAAATCATTAACTATTCTTTTTATTATATGGCGAATTAATTTCTAAGTGTAAGTTCTGCTCTCTCATCCCTTATCCTATTGAAATTGAAGACGCTATTGTTAATCGTAATAAGCAAACCCATGTTGTCATGTGTTAGTCTTACCATGGTCTCAACATTTAAACTTACCATAATTAAATAGCCCTAAACATGCATAATTTAACAATGGTGTAACTCTTAATCCTTATAATCCCTAACCTCGAGTAATTGTACTACCATTCCTTTCCTGCCTAGTTATATATATTTTTTTAGTTCGGGATCTTAGTGTTTGTCACGAGATCACTTCAATCCTATAGGTTCATTCATTAATATGGCCGATATTATGAATAAAGCAGTAAAACAAGATAATAATAGATAATAAACCGAATAGCAATAATATAAACTTTTAAAAAACCAAACTACATGATACCAAGCATTCATAGAGGAGTTCATCTACTCAACCTAACCTAAAGATATTTAGCTACTCATAGGCATAATTAAAACAAAATGGTAAAATTATGCATACAAAATAACCTTGATTCCTTGCGGATGAAGTTACGTCTCCCTATGGTGGGGTAGATTTGTCTTTCCTTGAGAGATCATTAGCCCTCCTTGTTGTTCCTCCTTTGCTCCTTAGAGGCTTGTACTTTTCTAAATTTATGAATAAATAATCGTGAAGAAAGGGAGCTCTATTTGTAGTTTTTTTAGTGGATTTGGGCTTTCTGCATCGTAGTACGATGTCTCACAGATGTGCATCGTGGTATGTCGCCTTCCATCGTAGTACGATGAGATCAGTTTCTTGCTTAGGAAGTACGCAGACTTAGCAAATAAGTTTCCTTCTCATCATGGTACAATGTAATCCATCGTGGTACGATGATAACTTCAGAATTAGCTCTTGGGGTCAATATTAAAGTTGTATCTCTCTGTCTTACCTTTCCAACGTATGGTCACGGGCCTCATTCCGATACTCGTAGCTCTAGTTATGGTCCGCGCATTGAGATCGGCGTATTTTCTTCATTTTAGCCTCTTTTGATGCATTTTCTTCTACTCTTGCTTCTTGGTCAAGTAACTTCATATCTTTAGGTATTTGCTTGTATTTGGTCTTCGATCTAACTAAAAAACATTAAAAACTAATCTAAAAACTACCTAACAACATCATATAAATTCCCATCATCAAGCACATATCACTATTTACGAGTTAATTCATCGTGATAATAAGATGGATTGCAAGAGAATATAACACCGCATTACCCATTAGAAATATAGGAGGAATTCAAAATAACCTAAGCATCTTCACATTTATTTCAATTGTCATTATTATCTTTATTTTTATTTTATTATTATCTTAAAACACCCTAGTTTTAATTTATGTCTTTATTACTAAATTCTTTCTAATTATTTTGTTACACAATTCATGTGGTCGTGACTCGTGCTTTTCACTTGTTGGAGATTGTTGGCCCCCAATAAGTGTTATGTATAGACTTTTTATTGGCGGACCAATTTCGTGAGCTGGCCGCCAAAAAGTGCTTATTTTTTGGCGATTTCTGTCATTTATTGGAGATTTTTTACCGCTAATAAGTGGCGTTTTTCTTGTAGTGGATGTTATAATTGGTAATAGAGCCAAGTCGATTCAGATCGTGTCTTGGGTCATCAAAATTCAATGTCGAGAAGTATGGACCATTTGGGCTTTGAATGTTTATTCTAGTGTTATATCATATTAAGCCTGATCAACTGATGTTGGTGAAATCGAAGAGGATCAGGGAGGCCAAGGAGGAAAGTTGGTAAAATCACAGAGGTGGGTCCTAATGAAAACATCTGGATTCAAATGTTGCAAGCACAAGAAACATAACAACATCAGTAGCATCAACAAATGATGCAGTTTATGCAACAACAAATGTAGCAACAACGACAATTACAATAAAAAATAAGACGCAACAACAAATATTGCAAATGATGAAACAAAGACAAATGGGCCAATCACCGGAAACTCCATTTCAAAGGGATAATCTTGCATTCAGAGAAATTTATACGATAAATCCCCTAATTTTCGAGGAGCTCTATGACCCTAGTGAAGCTTAGGAATGGATCCACAAAATTGAAAGGGCATTTGAAGCAACCAAATGCACCAAAAAAGAGAAAGTAACTTTTGTGACTCACTTTTTTAGAGGGTTAACTAGTGATTAGTGGGACGGTGCAAAAACCCACATGACCCTAAACAAACGACCCCCTTTAATGAGCTTCCCGATACTCCTCTGATGTCGATCATGCTACTAGTGATCTTTAGAAGATGAACCAGTACATGATTGGACTCAGAGTAGACATTGCTCATGCATTATCTCTCTACAACACTAACTTTGCTGATTTAGTACATAAATGTCATTTGACATATGCCAGCCTGATAAGAGAATCAACAAGGAAAAAGATGTTGCCTATATTAGAAGGAAGGACTCTAGAAAGTTCAGTTAACATGTGAAACCAAAACAAATGATCGAAATAAAATAAAAATTTATCTAAAAATACTTGATCTACTCAATTTTCAATGCAATATTTTACAACTATCCCTTCTAATCATTACTGCTTTCATAACTCTCAAGTAAGCCATCAATACTTTTTAAAGACAATTATGTAAAAGTCACATTTTTCTCTCTTTGATTATTACATTTTTTATAAACTATGTCAAAATGACCAAATAAATCATTTAAAATGGGATGGTTGTTGGACTATAAAAAAAGAGATGGAGGGAGTAAAAATATTATATAGGGTAAATGAATCTTTATCCCCTGCAAAAGTGAGTGTGTTTTGTATTACCTCCTGCAAAAATAAATAAATAATTGGATTACACCCCTATAATATATATATATATATATATATATATATATATATATATATATATATATATATATATATTTACCTTCCTCATTGAATATGTGGGCTTAAGATTCCATCATTTTGTCCCCTGTAATGTTAGCGAATTTTGATTTACCCCCTCGTTGGGCATGTCACGTCATCGTTTACATGAAAAAAAAGCGCTACAGGGGGTAATCCAAAATAAATAAATTTGCAGGGGATAAACTGAACAAAAAAGAACATTACAGGTGGTAATCGAATTTTTTTTTCAGGGGGTAGAATAAGACACACCCACCTTGCAGCGGGTAAATGTCCATTTACTCTATTATATATAATATTATATGAACACAATAACATGTAAGACATAAATATCCAGGCCCGACCTTGAGGCAGGGCAACGAGGCCCACAGTTAGGGTTGGGAATATGCTAGACCAAACTTTGACAGGCCTGAGCATGACCTGTGATTTTTCTTCAAGCCTAAGTCTGGCCTGCGGCCTATCAAATGCTTTTTTTTTTGCCTGGCCTGGGCCTGCTTAAAGCCTGGTTTGACCTTGTAGCCTGTTTAAAAAGCATGTGTTACATAAAAGCCTCTATATAGTCTTTTTAAATAGGCTAATTAAATAGACCTTAAAGCCTATTTCACATTTAGATTTTTATAATTTCTACAATATTAAGAAAAAGTTAATATAATGATTAGTACAATAATTATTTTGTCTAATAAATATTTTGTATTTATACAAATAATATTTATTTTTTATACAAAATGATATAAATAATAATATTATATAAATATTAATTATTAAATATAAACAGGCCGGTCTATCAGGCCTTGTAGGCCTTTTTAAAAGCCTAAGTCTGGTCTATTTATGTAAAAATGTTTTTTTCCAAAATCAGAGTCTAGCATTTTTAATAAACAGACCAGGCTAGGCCAGGCCGCAGCCGCCTGGCCTATTCCCAACCCTACCCACTGTCCAGGGCCTCAAAAATTTAAGGGCCTCATATTTTTTCCAAGCCCTACATATACAATATTGGTGAAGTAGATGTTCTGAAACAAAATAACATTAGAATTGAAATGATGTGGTGATCAACATGTTGTTGCTAACTTTCAATTGTCTAGAGGGCGTGAGTTCTATCCCTTCCCATGACAATATTTTTTCTTTAATTTCATTTTATAACTTTCAAGTGTCTAGAGACAACCAGGCCCACAACCCAGGACCTCAAAAATTTAAGGCCCTCATTTTTTTTCTAAGTCCAACATGTACAATATTGGTTAAGTAGATGTTCTGAAACAAAATCACATTAGAATTGAAATGGTGTGGTGATCAGTGTGTCGTTGCTAACTTTCGAGTGTCTAGAGGGTGTGACTTCTATCCCCTCCCATGACAATATTTTTTCTTTAATTTAATTTTATAACTTTCAAGTGTCTAGAGGCAATCAGGCCCACAACCTAAGGCCTCAAAAATATAAGGGCCTCATATTTTTTCCAAGTCCAACATGTATAATATTGGTTAAGTAGATGTTCTGAAACAAAATAGCATTAGAGTTGAAATGATGTGGTGATTAACATGTCGTTGCTAACTTTCAAGTGTCTAGAGGGCGTGAATTATATCCCCTCCATGACAATATTTTTTTCTTTAATTTCATTTTATAACTGTTTTGGACTGGGCCTATAAGGCCCAATTTCCCTCGCCACCGAGCACAACCCAATGAGGGGCATGACCCAAAAGTGACATCCTACAGGTCAACAGTCACGAAATCCTGCATTTCGTAACGGCCGACCACCGGAATAATGAACATTAACTGCTCATCATGGCTCCCCGGAGCCGTTTTCCGGCAGCCACTTAATGGACATTTATTGCCCATTAGGGGCCTTGGCCTAGCGCTGGGGACTATATATACTCCTCATTTGCAGGAAAAAAGGTACGCAATTCTTACATCTGAAAACCGCAAACTTACACAAATCACTGACTTGAGCGTCATAGTGTATACAGGTACACAACCCCCTTTTGCTTCAACAAGGGACTTACGCATTTATCAAGCACCAGTGAAGTCGACTCGGATCAGATTAGATCAATAACTTTCAAGTGTCTAGAGGGCGAGTTCTATTCTCTCTTGTGACAATTTTTTTCCTTAATTTCTTTTTTTTTTTTTGGTAGGTTTTTTTTTTGGGTGGGCATTTTGGTAGGTTCTTTCATTTCATTGTAAAACATATATTTGATAATACTAATATAATACACAAAACAATATTTTTTTTCCTATAAATAAAATTATTCTACAACTTATACATAATTTTACTACTTTATTTTAAACAAAACAATTGCGTTTTGTTATTTCTTGAAGAATTAATTTTTAAAATTAAGATGCAATTTTTATTAAAAACACTATCGATTTTTATTATATTAACTTAGAAGTGTAAAAAAAAAACTTAGAATAGTACGTTGTTATTATTAATTAGAATATGATTTTTTTAATTATTGATGGTATTTGTATTTCAAATAAAAGACTACATTTTTATAAAAATTTCATTTTTATTAAAAAAACATATTCATTTTACTAAACCTTACCAATAAAATATTAATTTTATTTTACTTTGAAAGGGCCTCTTTACTTAATTTGCCAAGGACCTCTAAATGTATAGGGGTCGGCCCTGTAAATATTACCGTCTAGAATTGCCACAAAAGTCACTTGTGACGGTTTGACAACCATCGAGAATTTATGTGTTACAAGCCCTTTTTGGGTGGATAGATTTGACAAAGTAACTGCATCACATAGTTATTGTTATCAACCATCTAATCTAGATCAGCAACTAAAATCATTAGACTATGTTATACTGCGCATCTGTAACTAAATATAAGATCCTCTTTAGATTTTTATTTATCCCTTTTTATAAGACCATTTTCAAATTTTCAAGATTTTTTTTTTTTTGAAACAAATATGAAAAATTAAAAACTATAGAGAAGAGAGTTGGATTACTATAGAGAAGAGATTTTTTTTTATTATTATCCCTTTTTTATATTATTTCTTTACCAGCATATCCTAATTAAAGTGCATCTTTTTCTACAATATGTAATAAATACTTTAGAAAAATAATTCATTCTCTTTCTTCAAGGATAAATTTGTAAAAACAATATCAATTGTCAGCAAATTTAATACAAAAACTCACTTTCTTAATCTTCGCAATTTTTTCAATGGAGTTTTATAATTAGGGGCGAAGATAGTAGTTGATATGTAATCTGAACCGCCTGATCTCAAAACAACGGTTATGATTAAAAACAGAATGATACTGCATGTAATTTGGACAACGACATATCCAGATCTCTTGTTCTGTGCCCTACACTACAACTTTTTTACTACCTAAAATGGTTGAAACTCTTGATTTTATTTTTTTTCAAACTAACTCTAACTTTATTTGCTTATGAACATTTGTTTTTTTTTTTTATTTATAAAAATGGATTAGTTTTTTTTTTTTTTTGTGTGATACTCCTCAATAATTGTTAATTTTACTAATTGTTGTTAATTAAACTCTTATAGAGTCTCCGCATTACCAATGACAAAAGATGATTTGAAAAAGTGATAAGAAAAGAATAATCTTTCTTAAGCAGCACACAACAAAAATGTTTTATCATACTAATTGTAGAGAAAATTCAATGTACTAGTAGACCCTAACATCAATAAAGCATCTACGTGGGGTATTGTAACAACATATTATAATGTGATTATACTCCCTTGCTTTCACCCAAAATAAACAACTCCCATAATTTGTTGGTTTAGTAAACAAATATAAAGGCATGGCAACTTTTTGGCCACGGTATTATCTAAGTTGAACACTCTCCTAATTTCTTTGGTATCTAAACATCATCTAATTATTTAATATCATATTATTTTTATATTTAATTAATTTAAATTAAACTTAAATTTTGTACCCAAAAAAATAAAAACAAACTTAAATTTTGAATTAATTTAACTACAAATTGTTGGTACTCAACAAACCTGCAGGATGTAATTTTTTTTTATTTTGACTTAAAATAAGTTGTTCATCTAATTTAATATTGATTATAAAATAATTAATTTATAGAAGACATGAGGCTACACCAAGATACATCCACTATATTGGTTGACCATCTTCAAGTTATAATATTTGGTGGTATAGTGATGTTTGTACGTGGGGTCAAGATTATATGTATTTATATGTAATAGGGGGACATTGGCCACTATTTGGAACAATTTATTTGTGAAAATACTGGCACCACGCACTATAAGAATTGGTCAATTTTATTTGAGCCCACAAATTAAAGGTTCCTTAAACTGAAATTCATGTAATAAGCAAAAGCACTAATAGACAATATATAAATCCCAAAAAAATCTTAAAGATGTTTTGTCAAATTGTTCCTCCTAACCCCTCCCTCTAATTATAAAGTTAGCCCCCCTTTGATTTCCCTCTAATTATAAAGTTAGCCCCCCTTTGATTATTGGTTTTGTTGTAATGTTTCGATAATGATCTTATTCAAATTCTTATCCTGGCAGTTGAGTTAGTTAGGTAGGAGTGCTTTATCAAGCCGAACAGTGATTAGCAATTAGTGTATTATAAATAATTATAGTTATATTATATTGCTTGTATTTTTATTTCTGTATAATGGATGTATAATAGCAAAGACTAATGTTTCAAGTTAGATACCATCCTAAGCTGGAACTTCCGAAATGATGTTTTCTTTTTCGCATGAATTTTTTTTGCTGCCTGGTTGAAAAGGTGAAATTTTCATCTTGAAAATAGTTCATAGGTAAAAACTCTGGATCTCTCTATTCCTTGTACGAGTGGGGTATGAACTCTATTTTCTGCTGGAACCGATAGAGTCTGTCGGGGTGTTGAGCTAGGTCTTCGTGAGCTCTGATTGATTGAAGGCCTCTATTGTTTGTCTTTCTTGATGGTTGATTTATGCTTCATTCTCTGAGGGGTTCTTGGGTTTTCTTGTTGTGGTGAGTTAAAAGTGTTTAACTTCTAGTGTGCCTTCATATTGAGTTGTGGTATTTGTTTAGAGATTGTTAGGTGTTGACAGAGATATTTCTGGTACCCTTTGTATTCTGAATTTTTTCTTGTTATATATATATATATATATATATATATATATATATATATTATGCCATTAAAAAAAATATAGCTTGCATGAATGAGAGAGAAAAAATTCAAAAGAGTTTTAACGAAGTTGTATTTCATGACTTAATTCAAACTCGTAACAATTAATTAAATTAGATAATACTAGTATGAATTTTGATGGTTTTAAGTTAATTTTTTATAAATCTAATATTTTTTCATTTTGTATCGATGTTGAACTTGTAAGAAATTTTGGGTCACACATGTAATAATATTGAATGTGTTAGAGTCATTATATTAATTAGTCAAATTCAAGTGACCTATTTAGTATAAAGTTATGACTAAGAATATAATTGTCATGAAAATTATTGTGTAGATACCATAAGTGTTATTTCTACTTTTATGATGGGCAAAATTAGAAATAATATTCATGAGTCATGTCTCTTAACGAAATGACATAATCATGAGTCATGTCTCTTCATGAGTAAGGTCTCTTCATGAAAGGCCATAACCATGAGTCGTGTCTCTTCATGAAAGAGCATGTTACTTCTATAAATAAAGAGGTTATGTTCCCTAGGTCACACACAGTTTCTGGCGCTCTTTGTTGACATCCCATTATCACAAAGATACAGAGAGAATAACCGAAGGTATCTCTCATAGAGAGTGTGTTGATCTGAAAGACCAAACCATAACACTAATCGGTATTATAAAAACTCAGGTACGCTTCCGCTTATGTTTGTTTTATTTTCTTGATGATTAACATGATTGATTCTAGGGTTTATGAATCAAATTTGATTCTAACAGAACTTGTCTTCAAAAAAACAAAAAAAAAAACAGAACTTAATTTACCACCCACAAATAATATTTTACCATAATTAATTTAACGTCCAACCAAACAGCACATAATAATCAAGAGTTAATTAGAACCCATAAAAATTTGCATCATCTCATATTCATACTCTTAATTATTATTTTTATTTTGTTTTTATTATTATTATATATTATTATTATTATTATCACGGGAAAGGCGGAACAATGAATAGCATATCCTGTATATATTCCGGACAAAATGACAATAAAAGGATTGAATTTTGTAGTCAGGTGAAAATAATGGTTATGATTCCTTGACCAAAAAAATAAAAAAATAATAATGGTTATGATTCAATAATATTCATGAGATTGACTAAAGAGTCAAAACCTTGTATGAATAATATTACTAATTTACTACTACTACTAATCAACTTGCTAGCTCTTGTATTGATCAGAAAAAGTATGAAGCCTATATATTCCAGGGTACTCCCTCCGGTCCTAAATATAAAAGAAAATTTACTTTTTAAATTCATTGAGAATCTAATGTATTTAGTCTACATTATGGACCAAATACATTGGATTCTCAATGAATCTAAAAAGTAATCTTTCTCTTATATTTAGGACAGGAGGGAGTAATATGCTTGACTTTTTGTAACCATGTCACTGTTCAAAATAATGGCTTTTTCTTTTAAAGAAGCATAATTTATTAAAGAATGAATTGCTGAAATTTAATTAATTTCTATTAAAGAGAATTTACAATGGTCTATTACAGATGGTGAGATGGTGACATATTTGACTGAAGAAATAAAATTGAGTTTATGCGAATTAAATAATTGAACATAAATGATTAATAATTTTTTTGTAAAAAATTAAGTTCGATTTTAGTGTGGTTTTATTGTCGTAGAATCGAAGGAGCCCTTAGTTTATGAATTGTTATCATTTGTCTTGTCACTTTCTTACACCAACCAAAGTCTTTTCATTTTATTATATGTTTGATTGATTTATTGGAGATAATTAAATGAAAGAAAAACAACTTGAGAGTAGAAGAAGAGAAAGAAAATATGTTCAAAGACAACAAATGAGACTAGATATCTAGGACTAGAATTTTGTCAAAAAATTTGAGACTAGAATAAAATATAAGAAAAATAAGACACATTCATTTCAAAGAGCGGCTCTTGGAATGCTTCAAAACAAAGGGCACTTCAATGAATTTAATTCACATCAAAATAATAGGAATCATGAGATCATGCAGTTATATGATTGTATATATAGCTGAAGAAAATTTTATAAGAGTTGATTTGTACTACACTTATATTAATACTAGAGATAAACCCGTGCGTTGCACGGGTTCGATTAAAATGTATATTCAAAAAAATATGATTATATAGTTAATATTAATGTATAATAAAAAAAAAAGTGTATTTAGGAATACAACATTATTTATTTGTTTATATTGTAATTTGTTTCTATTTTAAGAACAAATATAAATTTTTATAATTTTTCATAAGTTTAAAAGGTTTTTTCATATTTTATTTTAACGGTATAATTGTATAAGAATTTAATTTTCCTTATATATATATGGGTTAGTTTAAATTTGATGTATCACTTATTCTTTTCAATAAGAGTTTTTTTTTGTTGTTGACAAACTATAATAATAAGAGTTAGAGGCATACATTTGTATGTATTATGGATTTTTTTATCATGTGAACTCGTTCTTTAAAATTAAGTAACAAATTAAATATGTATTTTTTTTTTTTGAAGTATGTATCTATTTATTCTTCTCTATGCAATTTAAGGTCTCTTATATTTAATGAAAATGTAATTTTGTTTTATTTTTGTTTTATGAAAATGTAATTCTTGTATTATGAAAAAAATGTAATTCTTGTGTTGACATATTGACTTATTTTAAAATTTCTTCTCAAATATTTATTTAGTGGTATTTTATTTCAACTTCATTAGTACCCATTTTTTTAGTTTGTTGTTTGGTTTATTTTTTTTTTCCCGAGTTCTTTTATTTGTTTTCCTTTTTCTTAGTGAGGTTTATGTCCCTTCATTTTTATTTTTTTATCTCTCTTGATTATTAATTGTAGTTTTTTGTTTGTTTAAATATTTAGTTCATTTTTGTTATTATTATACAGGCCCGACTTTATTAGTCCGAATATATAAGTTTGGATGTTAAGGTTACACACACCACACAAATATAAAATACATTATTTAAAATTTTATTCTATAATGTAATTTTTAATATATCCTGATTACATGTAGAAATAAGGTTTATTTATATATTCACATTGATGCTATTTCCTAATAACTACCCATCAATATTTGGTTGCAACATTTAAGCACTTAATTGAGATCAATGGCTATCTAATTTTTTTTTTTTGTTTCTAACATATAGCTTATATAAATTCACTTAATTGAGATCAATGAAGATCAACATGCGCCTTATATTAATTCGATCTCACGAACAAATTCCACTATATTAATTTGTGTTTTTTTAATTAATTTTTTCCTTTCTTACATCGCTTATATAATTTGTGGTTCATTTTATTAATCTATATGTATCATTCGACATATGCCAAAATTTAATGGAAACATTAAGTAAAATAATAATGTAAGAATTTAATTATTCTTGGTTTAACATATTCACAATTATTGGGACCAACTCTTAAGTTTCGTATACCTAAAATAAAATAGAAATGTTGCAAGCAATGAATAAAAAATAAAAAATTAGGCATATATTTAATAAAATATTACAGTAATAACATATAACAATTATGTAACAAAAGTTGAATAGGCCGAACTATATACATAAAACAAAATTATAATTTATATTTCACTTGGACCAATACATACATCATTCTCCATTCATCAACATATGATCATCATTCTTTGTAACACTGTTAACAATTAAAATACAGTAAATCGTACTAATCAACTCATTTTTCCAATGAATATATAATATACATATATAAAAACAACAAAAAAGTAAATTTAAAAATACAATTAATAAAAAGTGATTAACTTACTTGTTGACATTGCTTTGAGTATCTGACATGTTTTACTTGAAGAGGTTAGGAAATTGGGGAATGAGAGAATGCATAGAATGATTCATACTTATATAGGGTATATTACATAATACTATGATATAACTATAAATTAATATTTGAACATTTTTTTCCTCCATATTAATAAATAAATTAATACACTTTTGGTTAAATGTCATTGGAATATAGAAAGACAAAAAAAAAAAAAAAATTAAGAGAAGTGAATAGGCTGAAGAAAGGAAGTTACAATTTAGTGATTACACATTTTTTTAACAAAATAGTTACACTTTTGTATAAAGAAAAAAATGAATAGATAAATAGGTGGAAATAAATCAATACAAAAGTATAATATTGAACAACAAAAAATGAAAATTATATTGAACAAATAAAAAAAATCAATCTAAACTAAATTTTATCTCTAACTTTGTCCACCATTCAAAAACAAAAAATAAAATATTTAGAAAAAAAAATATTGTGCAGTTAATAAAAATTGTAACACACCAAATTATTAATTTATATTTTGCATTAATATAATATTGAGTGAGGGAGATGCAAACGGTTTTGGAATATGAAGGAAACAAAGTAGGTTGAATGTAATATTAGTGAAGCCATTTTTTTTTTATTTAATCTAATAATAGAATAATTAATAGAAAAAATGAAGTATTTGAGGTTTTTTTAATCAAGAATTGGACTTTTGGAATTATGGGTGGTTTCTTTCTCTATTCATGCATTAATCATTATTAAATTAAATTTGTGGAGATAAATCAATACAAAAGTATAATATTGAACAAACAAAAAATGAAAATTATATTGAACAAATAAAAAAAAAATCAATCTAAACTAAATTTTATCTCTAACTTTGCCCACCATTCAAAAACAAAAGATAAAATATTTAGAAAAAAGATAATGTGCAGTTAATAAAAATTGTAAACACCAAATTATTAATTTATATTTTACATTAATACAATATTGAGTGAGGAGACTTAAATGGTTATGGAATATGATGGAAACAAAGTCGTTTGAACAAATATTAGTGAAGCCATTTTGTTTTCTTTTTTTAAGTTTTGATTTAATCTATTAATGGAATGGAATAATTAAAAGAAAAAAATGAAGTATTTGAGCTTCTTTTAATCAAGAATTGGACTTTTGGAATTATGGATGGTTTCTTTCTCTATTCATGCATTAATCATTATTAAATTAAATTTGTGGAAATAAATTTGTGTAATATAGTTAAAATAATTATATTATAAAATTATATATATTGTTTATTATATATAATGTACGTATATCATCATTTTAAGATAAGATATTTTATCATAATTTATATAATTTTATTTCAATTATATAATTTTATTTGACACTAATAATTGGGAGTCATATTATTAATCATGATCATTGTAATTGTAATATATAGATATAGATATCACTCTGGAAAATGAATGGACACTTCATTTATTTATTTATATTTTTAATTAGATTAAATAAAGGTTGAGGCAAAATGAAAAGATACATTGGAGCTCTCTCAAGGTTGCCACATAGGGAAAATGGAGCTTTATGAGCTAATGTAAGCTTCCTATTATAAGGTAGTTGAATAGGTCGAACAATATACATAAAACAAAATTATAATTTATACTTCACTTGGACCAATACATACATCATTCTCCATTCATCAACATATGATCATCATTCTTTGTAACACTGTTAACAATTAAAATACATTAAATCGTACTAATCAACTCATTTTTCCAATGAATATATAATATACATATATAAAAACAACAAAAAAGTAAATTTAAAAATACAATTAAAAAAAAGTAATTAACTTACTTGTTGACATTGCTTTGAGTATCTGACATGTTTTACTTGAAGAGGTTAGGAAATTGGGGAATGAGAGAATGCATAGAATGATTCATACTTATATAGGGTATATTACATAATACTATGATATAACTATAAATTAATATTTGAACCTTTTTTTCCTCCATATTAATAAATAAATTAATACACTTTTGATTAAATGTCATTGGAATATAAAAAGACAAAAAAAAAAAATTAAGAGAAGTGAATAGGCTGAAGAAAGGAAGCTACAATTTAGTGATTACACATTTTTTTAACAAAATAGTTACACTTTTGTATAAAGAAAAAAATGAATAGATAAATGGGTGGAAATAAATCAATACAAAAGTATAATATTGAACAACAAAAAATGAAAATTATATTGAACAAATAAAAAAAAAAATCAATCTAAACTAAATTTTATCTCTAACTTTGTCCACCATTCAAAAACAAAAAATAAAATATTTAGAAAAAAAATATTGTGTAGTTAATAAAAATTGTAACACACCAAATTATTAATTTATATTTTGAATTAATACAATATTGAGTGAGGGAGACGCAAAAGGTTATGGAATATGAAGGAAACAAAGTAGTTTGAATGTAATATTAGTGAAGCCATTTTTTTTGATTTAATCTAATAATAGAATAATTAATAGAAAAAAAATGAAGTATTTGAGGTTTTTTTTAATCAAAAATTGGACTTTTGGAATTATGGGTGGTTTCTTTCTCTATTCATGCATTAATCATTATTAAATTAAATTTGTGGAGATAAATCAATACAAAAGTATAATATTGAACAAACAAAAAATGAAAATTATATTGAACAAATAAAAAAATCAATCTAAACTAAATTTTATCTCTAACTTTGCCCACCATTCAAAAACAAAAGATAAAATATTTAGAAAAAAGATAATGTGCAGTTAATAAAAATTGTAAACACCAAATTATTAATTTATATTTTGCATTAATACAATATTGAGTGAGGGAGACGTAAATGGTTATGGAATATGATGGAAACAAAGTAGTTTGAACAAATATTAGTGAAGCCATTTTGTTTTCTTTTTTTGAGTTTTGATTTAATCTATTAATGGAATGGAATAATTAAAAGAAAAAAAATGAAGTATTTGAGCTTTTTTTAATCAAGAATTAGACTTTTGGAATTATGGGTGGTTTCTTTTTCTATTCATGCATTAATCATTATTAAATTAAATTTGTGGAAATAAATTTGTGTAATATAGTTAAAATAATTATATTATAAAATTATATATATTGTTTATTATATATATGGTACGTATATCATCATTTTAAGATAAGATATTTTATCATAATTTATATAATTTTATTCCAATTATATAATTTTATTTGACACTAATAATTGGGAGTCATATTATTAATCATGATCATTGTAATTGTAATATATAAATATAGATATCACTTTGGAAAATGAATGGACACTTCATTTATATATTTATATTTTTAATTAAATTAAATAAAGGTTGAGGCAAAATGAAAAGATACATTGAAGCTCTCTCAAGGTTGCCACATAGGCAAAATGGAGCTTTAGGAGCTAATGTAAGCTTCCTATTATAAGGTATATTGATTGATTGATTGATTGATTGATTATATATTATTTTTTATGGTCGATACTATAAGAACTTCACAATTAAACATGTTTAACTTTGATCGCTCTTTAGATGGGTGAACATTTGAAATTTTTTATAAAATGCACGAGTGATGACAAAACAAGTTGAAAAGATTTGTGTTGGTTTGTGACGTCAGACGATAATGCTTAATGGTTACAAATAGTATTAGAGCAAACATCTCTGAGTACGATGTGGTTCCGAGATGAACCAAGCGGATGTTGTTCGGCATATGACGACTGAGCTAAGTGTGGAGTGATTGACAATGCACAAAGAATGTTCAAAGAGCAACTCTTGGGACGCTTATAGGAAAAGATACACATGAATGGACTGAATTTACATTAGAATGAGAAGGATCCTCAAGCCATGAATAAATGAAGACTTATAAAATATGATTTGTACGCCTTATACCAAAAAATTACACCTTTTTGATAACCCATATCATAAGAATTTCATGATTAATTGTTGGTCTGTTTGGTGCAATTTTGGAATGGTTGATTCTCTGGGAAGTTTTCCATAAAGTATGCGAGTAAGAATAACACACGCTGAAAAAATTTGTTTTGAAGGATGTTGTTTTTTATTCAATTAAGGATGTTATTTTTCATTAACATTAATGTAACACCCTGATTTTCAAAGACTAAAAAGGGGAATTTTTTTTTTTTTTTTTTTTAAAACAAAACAGAGCGCGCATAAATTTTTGTGACAAGCCGGCATTAATCATACCACAGGACTAATTATATATATTAGTGCTTCAGAGAAGCAAAGTGTAATACCTGAATATTTACAACCCCAAAGACAAAGGGTCTAACAACTACAAAAGTAAATATTCAGAATACAGTCATCCAAAAGAGTCAGATCCTATGCCTAATCCAAAAAGAGCACGGTGTACAAACCACACCGGCGAACAGCCTAACTTAAGATGTACCACTCCTCGATCACTGAAGGCTCAGGGAGCCACTATCGTCCTCAAGACCCACGGCCTCGGACAGGAATCCAACGTCTAGGTGGGGGTAACCCGTTCATGTTTCAAAGTAAGGGTCACCACAAGTAACACATAATACAAATAACAAATATAGAAAAAAAGCGAGTAAACACTTAGCAATTTAACATTTCATGCATAATATAATTAAATGCACACACAGCCTATCAATGCAGACTCTACAATGATCGTGGCACCAATCACTAGCTGCCACATGCATGAATTCCGGAATTTAACCTCTCTACAGAGAGTTGTAGGTCCAACCACTAACAATATCAATAAAATCCCGTAGCTCTCCCGATCACTACAAAGGATTAGAGTGGGCTCTCCCGATCACCACACCCCAACCATAAGTATCAATAAAATCCCGTAGCTCTCCCGATCACTACGAATCATTAGAGTGGGCTATCCCAATCACCACACCCCGTAGCTCTCCCGATCACTACGTATCGAACTCAATAAAAAATCTCGTAGCTCTCCCGATCACTACGAATAAAAAGTGGGCTCTCCCGATCACCACACCGTACACGCAACTGCCAAATGCATGAGCATACGCTTCCCCATATATACTAATGCAATAAATACATACCTCTCTAGCATATGTAAACCAAACACAACAACATACATACATTTCTCATCATATGCATTTCAACCACCTGTTCATACATATATTCTCCTAATCATATGTAAACAGCGTACGTCTTAATAACAACTTCTCATCACGAGAATACATAATACATACATACCAAACACAACACAGCACATCACAGAAAATAACCAAGCATGTTATTAACTAGTGAAAAGACAGAAATAAAGTGATGCCCTTACCTCGGCAAGCTTCCACTAACTTTTCTCGTACAACTTCTACAATTCGCGCTACCTAAAATTAAGTAGCGTACAATCAATAAAATACTCCCATCACATCATAACCAAACGAAACCTATTGTCAAAGTTCTAGAGGGGTTTTGGGTACTTTCTAAAACTCTCGGATAGTGATTTCGAGTTCTCCGCGCAGTGATTAAAATTCACGAAGTTAATGATACTATTTCTCGCTACGCGAAAATATTTTCGTTTCAAAACAATTTATGAAACACTTTGATTCCTAACTCCAAGGCAATCAATTACACATAATAAAACCATTTGAAAACAACCCATGAGCTCTTCAAAAAATTTCACAAAAATAAAAGTTTACTTGCACCACAAGTTACAAGTTTTCCTTTCAAATAAAATGGTCATAACTCATTCAATCTTTATCCGATCGAAACGAGCCATACGCCGAAATCTTCGTCTCGAAAAGACAGATCATATTGTTAACTTTCAAGGACACAAAAACAATTTTAGAATGACCTAAATGCCCTTGTAAATTTCGGCCAGAATTGGAATTATTTTAAAACCATTGTTTTTCAAAATCAAACATAGCTTAAAACACTTAAACCATCACTAGTTTTTCCTCAATGATCAAGTACACACACTAAATCATTTTGAATCCAAGAATACCATTTTTCTTCAAAACTTTGCAAATCTTTTCTTTTCACATAAAACCCCAAAACATTCTTTACAAAGACCATGATCATTCATCACACTAGATGATCATTTTCTTATCATTTGGACTTAGAAAATTTTGAAACTCTTCCTCCTCCTCCATTGAATGCCACGGCCAAAAAAAAAAAAAAACAAGGCCAACACTCAATTTTTTTTATTTCAAACCTTAGTAATAATCTACTAGCTCCCAAAATCATTTAATTGATCAATCAAAGCATTTTAGAAACCAAAACAAAATTCCTATGAATGTTCATCAATTTCTCAAGAACACAAAAATATATTTTTTCTTGTTTCACAAAACAAAATCATTATTCTAACATCCATTTCTCTACAAAGCTTATAAATAACCTCAAAAATAAAATCACAAAACAAAATTTCAAGTTCATGATCACTTTAAATTTTTTCTTCAAACCCTAACCCAAAATTCTTGTGAGAACTCAAACCACCATGAAAATCAACACATACTTAACTTAAACAAGTTAGTCTACCACTCATGAACACTTCTATGAAACCAAAAGCTAATTAAAACTAAATTCTAGAAAATTTTGCTCAAGAACAAAGTTGACAAGCTCACACAATCTAAGAGATTTTAACACTTTAAAGGGAGGAGGAGGTTAGTTACCTCAAGAGAAGATGATCCTTGCAAGTGCTATGATCCAACAAGAGCAATTCAAAGCTTGTAGAAGAAAAAATGAAATTTGAAAGTGGGGTTGTGTTGGATGATGGTTTTGGCCGAGGGAGAGGAGAGTGTGAGGGAGTATATACCAAATTTTTGCTTCTTGATTCAATGTGTCACACCTCCTAAATAATTGTGGTCTTGATCCTTGACAACCCTTGGATCAAATAGTGTAAAGGTACTCTAGTTAACCCTAGCCATTGGATCTAAGTGTAATGATTACCTTTTTAGAAAATATCTAGATATTTTCACTTTACGTTACTCAGCTCTCGCTTTCGGTCGCAGGCGAGTCGTACTTTGCTAACGGTCTAACTTGTGAAAAATAGAAAATCTACGAAGTAAAAGTTCGCCGTAAACCATTTCTAAAAATTATCGCTAAACTTGATTCTCCGACTGAAATTTATATCCCAAGCTCTCAAATATATTCTGAATCCAGATTCTAACTCGTGCCGATATATAATTTCTCCCATTAAAATTCGACGGAAAACAGAAAACGTAAATTTTCAAACAGCGGGTACGATTTTCTACTTGTTTTTCCAAAAAGCGGAGAAAGTCGAATTTCAAAATTCTGAAAACATAGAAACGTTCTCATAGATAATTAAAGACTAAGGAACAAAAGTCTGTGCATTTCCAGCACACAAGGACAAGACAGGCTCCAACTCAGCAAAAAATGTTGGTATTACGACGATACTCATAAAAACACTTAACAAAAACCCTAAAGTGCTTAGCTGTTACTTATTTCCCTCACACAAAAGGTACTGTGGAATTACGGGTCTTACATTACTACCCTCCAAAAAGAAGTTTCGACCTCGAAACTAAAAGTAAGAGTAATAACTCAAATAGTTAGTACTATCACTAACACAAGAAAATCCCATCGGATTAGGTGTAGCCATATAGACGTTAACACCAGGTGATGCCACACAGATACTATCACCAACACACCGACACAACCGTGCACCAACCGTAACCCTCAACAAGGTCGTATTGGTTTCAAACTCTAGACACAAAGCTAGACATCACACCACAAAGAGTTCACCACTCAAAATTACCTTCACTATGAAGGTTCACAACCTCTAGTTCCTCAAACGTCCTAGGGCCCACACACAAAATTTTCAAAGTCACCCCTTACGCCTCCGCTACACAGCCAATTCCACTAGGCCCACACGAAGTGGTGACAACTACCCTCCAAAAAGAAACACTGAAACTCTCTGCGCACCACCAAAGCTAGCAAAAACTTGTCAATTCCAGTCAACACGATTCCGTCTATTATTAACAAAAGATTAAGGATGATCAGTTCCTCAATTTGTCAATAGATAGCCGACAATCATGATGGTGGTTTAGACCATCTTTACCTAACTTGAATAATGCTTCCTGTCACTTGTGCTCAAGATCCTCCGACGCACAAGGGTCCAACAATTCCTTCGAAGTTTTCTACACATTTTTTCCTCAGTCTCTTACTATCTCAATCTCACTGACGAGATACAATGCTCAAAACACGTCACTTAAAACCACATGCTCCCACTCCCGAAACATCTGTTGAGTATCACCCAACAGTAATACAGTGCCACCACGGCAAGTACCACTCAAACCATTACCCTCTGAAAGAAGTTATCATCTATAGAGAGAACTTCACAACTTCACCAATATCCATAAGCCCTTAATTATTCCTTTAATCTCATAACTGCGTCGAACCATCCAATCGCAGTCTTAATAATATCATCCCAAAATCCAGTTGGTGATTACATTCCCCAAATTCTCCTGACATGCGCCAACTTATACCATTTACCTCGCTTGGACTCCCTTTATCCAAATCTCAAATTTCCAAAAATTCAATCCTTCAGGCGTCCACATAATTTTCCAAGTTAATACTTAGCTTAACCTTGCCTGCTTTTGCATAAAACATTTTTCCTCGTTGACTGCCATCATCGGCTTAAACCATTCTACATCGTATTCTCATTCTATTTCTAAACTCCTTTGAGTTTCTTCCTCTTATCATTAAATTCTCTTTTACTCAAAAGAGCTTCTCACCCTGACCATTCTTATTTGTTCCAACATCTTATCCTTATAGTAAATTCCTACATCCAATCATATCTTGAGATATTTCTCACCTCAACCGTCGTTCAACCGCTTCTACTGTCAACGACCGAAACCATTCGTTTTCTCAATACGCATTTTCCTCTATGTTATGCCTATCCTTATTGTAAAAACTACAATGAATCAATTTCTATTAGTTTCCACCAAACTTTGCCCTTAGACAATTGCTTATCCTTCTTACTTCCACATACAACACACACACCTCCATGACATCCATTCAGGTGGTGCTTTCGAATCCTTAATATACACGCACAATCATAATTTTCCAAATTATGTGTGAATCCTTTCGCCAATCCTTAATTGACATAAGCCACATTCTCATGTGCTTCTCTCTTACTTATTCATAACATGTCTTCCCAACGACTAACTTCCTTTGCGACTAACTCATTTATCTACTAATTTGTAACTTTCAAGTTCAACAACTGTCTAGAGTTGGTTCCCAAACGACCATAACCAATAACTTGTTAAATCCAAACAAAATCTTTAACTCACCGCACAGAATCCAAATACTCTCTCGTTCCACAAAATTTTGAATCATAACAAGCATACACTTCTCCGTTCGACCAATCCCAAATTGTCGTAACTATTTAAAGTCATAGGGTTCTACAATACCAATAACCAACTTCACACATACGTTTGCTACCCGTCCTGACACATCCATTCACTAGCTGGATTCTTATTCATCTCTAACTTTCACCAAGGTGTCAACTAATGTACGCCTTGAAATCAAACGCTCCAATTAATTAATCAAACAAGTTCTTATTGTGTATATCTCTATGCATAACTATCTCTAATCTTATCTTCGTCACGTCACTATAATTCACTTCTAAATCAACACGTCTTACTCATCTATCAAGCCATTGAACACCCATCTCAAATCTCACTGCTTGACTTTTCAAGAACAACTACCTAAGCACAATACTTATAATTTCATCCTTAGTACGTTTGTTATCCAAATCAAACTCTTGAATCTAATTCTCAAAAACTACAATTAGTTGACTTACCATCTAGATTCATCCATTAAATCCTAATATATAGTACAGGGCCTTTCTTTATAGTAATCCTCACTATCTCAATACTCTTACGAATGAATTCTTGTCTAATCGCAGCTTGATATTTCTAGAAAATTTCCAAATATTGTCGTCCATAACTTGAATTATTTAAAACTTATCTACCTCAACTCTTATGATATCATAAATTCAAGATACTACTTGGTCCTTTAAACCTCTTGGTCGATTAAAATCGTTAACTTAAATTCGCATCCACACAGGATCTCTACTCAAATCCTGGCTAATCTCTTCAATCTAGTCAATAAGTCTTGACTAATCCCTAAGAATTACTCAATATGTTTACTTCCTCTTAAGGTTTACCTGCCGATAACTAACAATTCTAGCTTACACTGCTACAATTCTCTAGGTATTTCTATACTACACACATCTAGTATCACCTATCCGTGTTATGCAACTTACTTTCAACGGTTGAACTCGTCGTTCTTACCTAAACATCTCTTCAAATCCATAATTATCAAACCAATGATCACCTATAGTTTTGTCTCACATCGACATCTATACTTACTTATCCATGTGATATTTGGTCTCTTACCCTTAATCATCACGAGATTCATCCATGATAATCTCATTTTCGAATCTAGTTTATCTCACACACTTAACTTAAACTCTTAAGGTACCCACCGTTCGTGAAACCGTCTTCTAGCACCACCAAGTTCACTTACTCTTGACGCGTGATGCACTTTAATTCCAATACAAGTTGCCCCAATGATTATCCAATCATTTTAATTAAATCCAACTGACATCTCTGCATGCTCCGCCATTCTACAGTGGTTGCATCCTCTTGATAACTGAATGACTTAATCAAGTCTCGTCCTAACTCACCAGGACAGACATCCGATATTATCTTCACAAGGTCATTCCAATCTGATCCTTACTTACAATCCTTTATCAATTGACGTTCACTCATCCATACTCAACACCTCCCGGTGACAACGACCAATTCTACTTCTGATCCATCACCTCTCCAAGAATCCCTTGTGGTTCTCGTTCGCCTCAAGCCCATCCTCCACGGATCAATCCGTCTAAGAAATTCAGAGACACTTGTCGACTAAATTCGACCAAGGCTCGGGGGTTTTAACTATTCTACTTATTGAAGCATTGTTCTCTAAAGTACTTCAGTAAGAAACAGTCCAATACCTGGGCTTATCCCATGCTAGATTCAAGACAAATAACCACATAACCCACAACACAACAAAAACCGATCGCTAGAACTAACACAACTCTAGCTATATTCTGTCTGACTTTGGACTGACAACGATACGACACACTTTCCCTTTGATGATCTAAAGCCGGGCTCTGATACCACAATGTAACACCCCGATTTTCAAAGACCAAAAAGGGGAATTATTTTTTTATTTTTTTTTAAACAAAACAGAGCGCGCATAAATTTTTGTGACGAGCCGGCATTAATCATACCATAGGACTAATTATATATATTAGTGCTTCAGAGAAGCAGAGTGTAATACCTGAATATTTACAACCCCAAAGCCAAAGGGTCTAACAACTACAAAAGTAAATATTCAGAATACAGTCATCCAAAAGAGTCAGATCCTATGCCTAATCCAAAAAGAGCACGGTGTACAAACCACACCGGCGAACAGCCTAACTTAAGATGTACCACTCCTCGATCACTGAAGGCTCAGGGAGCCACTATCGTCCTCACGACCCACGGCCTCGGACAGGAATCCAACGTCTAGGTGGGGGTAACCTGTTCATGTTTCAAAGTAAGGGTCACCACAAGTAACACATAATACAAATAACAAATATAGAAAAAAAAAAGCGAGTAAACACTTAGCAATTTCACATTTCGTGCATAATATAATTAAATGCACACACAGCCTATCAATGCAGACTCTACAATGATCGTGGCACCAATCACTGGCTGCCACATGCATGAATTCCGAAATTTAACCTCTCTGCAGAGAGTTGTAGGTCCAACCTACTAACAATATCAATAAAATCTCGTAGCTCTCCCGATCACTACAAAGGATTAGAGTGGGCTCTCCCGATCACCACACCCCAACCATAAGTATCAATAAAATCCCGTAGCTCTCCCGATCACTACGAATCATTAGAGTGGGCTCTCCCGATCACCACACCCCGTAGCTCTCCCGATCACTACGTATCGAACTCAATAAAAAATCTCGTAGCTCTCCCGATCACTACGAATAAAAAGTGGGCTCTCCCGATCACCACACCGTACACGCAACTGCCAAATGCATGAGCATACGCTTCCCCATATATGCTAATGCAATAAATACATACCTCTCTAGCATATATAAACCAAACACAACAACATACATACATTTCTCATCATATGCATTTCAACCACCTGTTCATACATATATTCTCCTAATCATATGTAAACAGCGTACGTCTTAATAACAACTTCTCATCACGAGAATACATAATACATACATACCAAACACAACACAGCACATCACAGAAAATAACCAAGCATGTTATTAACCAATGAAAAGACAGAAATAAAGTGATGCCCTTACCTCGGCAAGCTTCCACTAACTTTTCTCGTACAACTTCTACAATTCGCGCTACCTAAAATTAAGTAGCGTACAATCAATAAAATACTCCCATCACATCCTAACCAAACGAAACCTATTGTCAAAGTTCTAGAGGGGTTTTGGGTACTTTCTAAAACTCTCGGATAGTGATTTCGAGTTCTCCGCGCAGTGATTAAAATTCACGAAGTTAATGATACTATTTCTCGCTACGCGAAAATATTTTCGTTTCAATTTATGAAACACTTTGATTCCTAACTCCAAGGCAATCAATTACACATAATAAAACCATTTGAAAACAACCCATGAGCTCTTCAAAAAATTTCACAAAAATAAAAGTTTACTTGCACCACAAGTTACAAGTTTTCCTTTCAAATAAAATGGTCATAACTCATTCAATCTTTATCCGATCGAAACGAGCCATACGCCGAAATCTTCGTCTCGAAAAGACAGATCATATTGTTAACTTTCAAGGACACAAAAACAATTTTAGAATGACCTAAATGCCCTTGTAAATTTCGGCCAGAATTGGAATTATTTTAAAACCATTGTTTTTCAAAATCAAACATAGCTTAAAACACTTAAACCATCACTAGTTTTTCCTCAATGATCAAGTACACACACTAAATCATTTTGAATCCAAGAATACCATTTTTCTTCAAAACTTTGCAAATCTTTTCTTTTCACATAAAACCCCAAAACATTCTTTACAAAGACCATGATCATTCATCACACTAGATGATCATTTTCTTATCATTTGGACTTAGAAAATTTTGAAACTCTTCCTCCTCCTCCATTGAATGCCACGGCCAAAAAAAAAAAAAAACAAGGCCAACACTCAATTTTTTTTATTTCAAACCTTAGTAATAATCTACTAGCTCCCAAAATCATTTAATTGATCAATCAAAGCATTTTAGAAACCAAAACAAAATTCCTATGAATGTTCATCAATTTCTCAAGAACACAAAAATATATTTTTTCTTGTTTCACAAAACAAAATCATTATTCTAACATCCATTTCTCTACAAAGCTTATAAATAACCTCAAAAATAAAATCACAAAACAAAATTTCAAGTTCATGATCACTTTAAATTTTTTCTTCAAACCCTAACCCAAAATTCTTGTGAGAACTCAAACCACCATGAAAATCAACACATACTTAACTTAAACAAGTTAGTCTACCACTCATGAACACTTCTATGAAACCAAAAGCTAATTAAAACTAAATTCTAGAAAATTTTGCTCAAGAACAAAGTTGACAAGCTCACACAATCTAAGAGATTTTAACACTTTAAAGGGAGGAGGAGGTTAGTTACCTCAAGAGAAGATGATCCTTGCAAGTGCTATGATCCAACAAGAGCAATTCAAAGCTTGTAGAAGAAAAAATGAAATTTGAAAGTGGGGTTGTGTTGGGTGATGGTTTTGGCCGAGGGAGAGGAGAGTGTGAGGGAGTATATACCAAATTTTTGCATCCTGATTCAATGTGTCACACCTCCTAAATAATTGTTGTCTTGATCCTTGACAACCCTTGGATCAAATAGTGTAAAGGTACTCTAGTTAACCCTAGCCATTGGATCTAAATGTAATGATTACCTTTTTAGAAAATATCTAGATATTTTCACTTTACGTTACTCAGCTCTCGCTTTCGGTCGCAGGCGAGTCGTACTTTGCTAACGGTCTAACTTGTGAAAAATAGAAAATCTACGAAGTAAAAGTTCGCCGTAAACCATTTCTAAAAATTATCGCTAAACTTGATTCTCCAACTGAAATTTATATCCCAAGCTCTCAAAAATATTCTGAATCCAGATTCTAACTCGTACCGATATATAATGTCTCCCATTAAAATTCGACGGAAAACAGAAACCGTAAATTTTCCAACAACGGGTACGATTTTCTACTCGTTTTTCCAAAAAGCGGAGAAAGTCGAATTTCAAAATTCTGAAAACCTAGAAACGTTTTCATAGATAATTAAAGACTAAGAAACAAAAGTCTGTGCATTTCCAGCACACGAGGACAAGACAGGCTCCAACTCAGCAAAAAATGTTGGTATTACGACGATACTCACAAAAACACTTAACAAAAACCCTAAAGTGCTTTGCCGTTACTTATTTCCCTCACACAAAAGGTACTGTGGAATTACGGGTCTTACAATTAACATTTATTTTCATTTAAGATGTTAATTTTTATAAAGATGTCTTTTTTCCTTTTATTCAATTATAAGGATGTTATTCTTTCAATTAAATAAATGAAAATAAATGTTATCCTTTCAAAAAAAAAAAAAATCGTTTTTACACCAAACAATCAAAAAATATTTTCTTCGTAAAAAAAAAACCAAAAAATATTGTCATTTTCTTTACTCTTTCTTCCTACTTTTCTTTCTTTTGACTTTTTTTTATATGTCAAACAAGATTTATTTTTTTTACAAATATGCCAAACAAGGTATTAAATATAAAATTTTGGGCACGCTAACTAGTACTTTTGAATATTATAGTTAAAGAAATAAAAAATGTAACTTTAAAAGTATTATTTTTATACATTTTTAAATTTTTAACTACACAAGTTTTACAATAAATTTACTATTATATTTGATTTGATTTCTTTAACTACTCCATAAAGATTAATTAGCATTTTCCTAAAATTATTTATTAGTTTTGATACTATGTCGTTCACCTTTTTTTCCTTCTAATTTGTGGTTTCCACTCAATGTTTTCCATTCCACAGAGAACCACTCATTCCAAACATAACCTTACTAGTATATTATATATAATTTGATTTGATATGAGAATTTCAGATCATGTCACAATAATGGGTGCAATTCCTGAACCAAGTCCAAAAATGTCTGATATATATGTGTGAATCAAATGGTAAAGCAAAATATAAAAGACTAAAAAATTAATCAATCGAAATTTTAATTATTAATATTTTTTGCCTTGTAATGGAAGGATTTTTTTATCCTTTAATATATATATTCCAAAATAATTACACATGGATAAAAAAAAGTAGGCGTACAACAAGTTGCGCGCTAAGCAAATAGAAGTTCAGAAAAACAGAGGTATCAAAAGTATACTCCACAAAAATTAATAATCTGTAAGACAAGATAGAAAAACAAAGAGACAAATAAAACTACAAACAGACACACCACTCACTAACAAACTAGAATCCCTGAAAGACACCGTCACGAGAAAAAGAATACCCAAAGAAAGATATAAGTATCAACCATAAGTAGGACAAAGCAACAAGAAAGCATCCAATTTCCCTAACCCATCGAGATCCAACATGACACCCCAACAAACTCTGCTGATTCCGGCATAAAGTAGGGTGGATACCCCACTCATATATAAAAAGAACAAGGGGAGCCATTGTTTTTACCTAGAAATCACCTCCGAAGATAAAAGTTTCATCATATCAACCAAACACTCGACAAAAAATACCCGTTAAAAAAAGATGTTATTTTTAGATTTTCAAATAGTCCACAAAATAATATGTCAAATTAACCATCATCCTGAATTCTTTCTCTTGAGTGTTAAAATAGTTATTTTTACTTTAAATAAGGAGTAGTATACATCCTCACTCCGTCTCAAAATATAAGCAAAAGTTGGTTAACAAAAATAAATATATTTGGTCCAAATTTTAAACCAAATACATCAAATTTTTTTTACTCATTTTTATTTATATTTTAAAACGAAGAGAGTATGAATTAAAAAATGTTAAACAATGTTACAAGTCAGTGATTAATAAAACAAAAATGATAATATAATTTTAAAAATAGTGCATTTAATATCTTAAAATTTTAAGAAATAATATACATAAGAATGTGGATTGAACATGTATTATATGTATTATATCATGCTTTTGTCAAATTGTCGTGTAATATGTTTATTAATATAGAAAAATTACGAATGAAGTATTTGAAAAAGAGAACAATAGGAAAGAAGAAGATAAACACTAGAGTTGACAGCAAAGTTAAATAGTTTTATATCAAATTATATACCTATTGCATATCATCAAATTATATAATATTATATCATATTTTTATATTAAATTAATTTAATTTAAAATAAAGTTAAACAATCCAAATGCAGTGACTGAAATTTAAATTTTAAAAGAACAATTAACATCTAGTGACCAAATTATTTTAAAAATAAAAACAAATACAAAATTGTGGCAAAAATG
Source organism: Trifolium fragiferum (assembly GCA_954870985.1). Lineage (NCBI taxonomy): Eukaryota > Viridiplantae > Streptophyta > Magnoliopsida > Fabales > Fabaceae > Trifolium > Trifolium fragiferum. The sequence goes on along the minus strand of OX940789.1, from coordinate 13,972,362 downwards.
GCATAAATTTTTATTGAATAAAGAATATAGACACAGTAAAATTTAAATTGACTACATATAAGAAGATATGAAATATTAATTATTAGTTAGTTCAGTGGTAATTAGCGTTAAATTTGATAAAAAAATATCACGATTTAATTCCTATAACTACGATCGATAAGAGACCGAAATCACTTGATGTCTTCTAAATTCGAAAAACTATGAATATATACGCAAGAGTATGGTTATTTTTTATCCACCCCATTACACCCTGCACGTGATAGAAATGAATTGGAAGAGTTGCAAATTTAGAATGTCTAGAAGTTTGAGACCTGAGTTTGTATTGTAAGGTAGTACAGTCTTTTAAGGATTTTACTGCAGATGACCCAACAATCATGGGTGTCAGATCCATCACATGAGAGAAATAAAATTAAGGATATTTTGGGCTTTGGACAAAGGAAGAGGTGCTGAAATTTCTTCATGTCTTTGCTTGTTCAATTCTTTGTCCCCAGATGTGAATAAGTCAAGAGGTGCTTATATTTTTATCATTCCTTTTCTAGCTTTTATTTTTGTATATTTCACACAATGCAATGCATATTCTATGCAAGGTGTAAGTGATTGTGTTTGCTTTCATCAACCCAATGAAGGATTCAAATTTTTTTTTGTAACATTGCTTTGTGGTAACAAGTTAAGGCTCACTCTACAATTACTATTAGTTTTAGAATAGTTTTTCTTTTAAAATAAATGCCAATATATATATATATATATATATATATATATATATATATATATATATATATATATATATATGTATATTATAATATGAATATTTAGTGTATAAGTGTATTTATCCGTGTGTCAAAAAAAAAAGTGTATTTATCCGGGATTTTATTCAAACCAAATTAATATTTTTTGAAGCAAATAAATCGTCATATCATTACTAAGCAAATGCAGAATATGAAATTCGAGATAACATAACTCACCGTAAGCATACGCGATAGATGTCCCTAGCTATTACCAAAACATGTGATCGAACTTACAATTATCAATAATAGACTCATATTCTAATCTATTTGTAGTAGAAAAATTATAATATTAATAAATATAAGATAATTACATATAAATGAAATATAATAAACTATAAATTGTCTTATTAATCTTTTTGAATGTGTATCAGAGATGATAACTATCATTTTGTTATGGCTAAAATAAGGTAATATAAAATAAGGTAGTTACATTGTAAAAAAGATCACTTTTTTACAATTTAAATAAAAAATAACATTTGTGTTGTGAATTCGACATAAACTCACACCAATAAAAATTGATGTGTGGGACAAGCGTAACAAGCAACCAATACAATAGGATGCTAAAGATAATGATGCAATAATTCAAACAACAATAAACAACGGAAGATAAAGAACACGATACCAATTTGTTTACCCAGTTCGGAATAACCTACTCTGGGGGAGAGAGTACCTCTCCGTTCTACTATAATCAAAGAGTACCACTTTACAAGAAATCTCAATTGGGTACAAGGAATTAGCAAACCCTAATTCTACCCAAAACCCGAATCTCTTCCTTTGTCCAAGAGACTCAATTTGACATAGTCTACCCAAGGTGATCCCACAAGATGATCCCAAAAGTAGTTTGCCCTAGGATTCAAAATCCTAGCCTTTTGTGGTGGCAAACCCCAACTCTCTACATGTTGTCTCATTCTTTGCTCTCCCTCTCTCAATTTTTCTTTGAATAAAGTAATCCCTATTTATTGAAAAATACATGCCAAAAAACTAATAACAAATTTATTTTAAAATAAAACAAATTCAAGTCAGAGTGTACTCCAAGAAAATATATTTTCCAAAAGAAATCTCCAAAACAATTTGTAACACCCCGATTTTCAAAGACCAAAAAGGGGCATTATTATTATTTTTTTTAAAAACAAAACAGAGCGCGCATAAATTTGTGACGAGCCGGCATTAATCATACAACAGGACTAATTATCTATTAGTACAACCCAAGCATCGGCATAGTACTAATTATACATAAAAGTGCTTATGAGAAGCAAAGTGTGTATATGAATATTTACAATCCAAAAGACAACTGTCTAAACCAAATGTATAAGTACTCCGATACAATTATCCAAAAGGGTCAGAATACTACGCCTAACCAAAAACACGGTGTACAAGACACACCGGCACACAATCTAATTAGATCAGCCACACCATTCGATCACTGAGGGCTCAAGAAGCCACCGTCGTCCTCACGACCCACGGTCTCGGACAGGAATCCATCGTCTAGGTGGGGGTAACCCGTTCATGTTTCATTGTAAGGGTCACCACAAGTACCACATAATACAAATACCAAATATGGAAGCAAATAAACATTTATCATTTTCTTCTTAACAAGCATTATAATTCAAATGCGCACATAGCCTATCAATGCAGACTCTAAAATGATCGTGACACCAATCACTGGCTGCCACATGCATGAAATTCCGAAATTTAACCTCTCCGCAGAGAGTCGTAGGTCCATCCCCCACTAAAGGCCTGTGGGTCCAATCCCCACCGTCGATGCACGCCTGTAGGTCCACCCCCCACATAAATGCACGCCCGTAGGTCCATCCCCTACATAGAAAGGGCCGTAGGTCCATCCCCTACGCGACTATGAAAATGCATGAGCATACGATACATCTTATCTATGCCAATGCATCAATTACATACCAATCATGCATATGTAATTCTCAACCACATGTCAATACATATATTTCTAACAAAATCATATGTAAGACAACAAGCATCATGCACAACGAGATCTTCAATCAAGTACATGCATCAACATTTCATATTATTCTTACATATGAAATTCACAATAACATACATATATTTCCTATCATATGTAGTCAACGCACATATTGTAAACAATTTCTCATCCCGAGAATACATCACACAGACATGCCAAACACTCAAAACACATCACAACACAAGCATACAACCATGCCATTAGCAGAAAATAATGACAGAAATAAAGGTGCCCTTACCTCGGCAAGCTTCCACTAACTTTTCTCGTACAACTCTACAATTCGCGCTACCTAAAATTAAGTAGCGTACAATCAATAAAATACTCCCATCACATCCTAACCAAACGAAACCTATTCTCAAAGTTCTAGAGGGGTCTTGGGTACTTTCTAAAACTCTTGGATAGTGATTTCGAGTCCTCCCCATAGTGATTAAAAATTCACGAAGTTAAATGCATTATTTTCGCTATACGAAAATATTTTCGTTTCAAAGCATTCTATGAAATCCTTTAGTTCAAACTCCAAAGTGATCAATTTCACATACCAAAATCATTTGAAACCAAAACATAAACTCTTCAAAATTTTCATAAAAATTGTTTACTTGTATCAAGTGTTACAAGCTTTCATTTTCAAATAAAAATCACTATAACCATTCTTTCAAAACCATGATCATTCACTTAATTCAATGGTCATTGTCCTCCCATTTAGGACTTAAATATTGAAATCCCATTGTCACACCCTCTTAAGTGCCACGGCCAAAATCAAGGAAAACATGCTATCACTCAATTTTTTTCATTTTCAAAAGCATGGTAATATCGTATAATATCCCAAAATCATTTATCCTAACAATCAAAACCATTTCAAACAAAACCACAACTTTGACAATTTTTAAATTTGTTTTCTTAAGACATAATCAACTAATTTTCTTTCCCAACCAAATCCATAATTGATCATTCCTTTAAAACCATGATTATGCCCTCCTAAATTGGGGCTTAGAAAAATTTGAAACTCTTGATCCTTTTGAAGGTGTGAAAAACACAAGAAGGGGGGTTGAATTGTGTTTTTGGTTAATTTAAAACTTCTTCTAAGTTTTTCAATTTATCAGATATCGCAGCGGGCCAAAACTCAAACACAAACAACTTCTGGTGAAGATACAGAAAACAGAGTATGAGAGAAATAAAACAGAGAGAAGAGAGAAGAGATGACACAAGAGATTTTATACTGGTTCCTCTCACAAACCGAGAGTAGTACAGTCCCCTTGCACTTCCAAGGGATTTCACTATAATCACCAAGATTACAATTGCTCAAGCTCACAGCAAGAGACTTCCAATGCTCAAGTAACTCCTTACAAGAGACTTCCAATGCTCAAGCTCACAAGTAAGAGACTTCTAACACAAAACAAATACAATGTTTTGAACACTTGATAAATAATTATCAGAGTCCAGAGAACAAAGAAATACAACTTAAAATACCAAGACTGTTCTTAGAATTCTTAAAGAAAACTAAGGTTCAACTACTGACAGGCCAGAAGTTGAAAACTAATGTCTTGAATTTGAAAAATCAACTCAAGTTGTATCTTAGTTAAAATAGCTCTTTGAAATTTAGCAGAATAACAGCTCTTTGTTCGTAGTTGTGTTGTATCACGTCTTCAAATTCTTCCTCCTTTTATAGGCGTTGTTGGAGCGTCTTGAATTTGAGCGGATACTGATGAAAGCAGCTGGGTAGTACTGTACTATTGTTTTCGTTTGAAATGTGCTTATTCAAATCAAGTAAAGATCAACTTCTGATCCTTGATTTCGAATATTTGCCCAAATCAGGAAAACAAAGTTAGTACAATAGTACAAACATCATTGTCAAGAGAATAACGGTCTGAATTAAGTTCTTCTGCCTCTTCAGATCCTTTTCCATATAGATGATAGTCGTTAAGGTAATGGAATGTTCTTTGACGTCTTCTGCTGTTTCATCATCATCAGAATTTGCAGATAATCAATGATCTTCTGATGACTTCATCTTCTGGTTGACTTTGACTTGCAACTTCTGATGTTTTGAACTTCTGTGTTGGCTTCAGAACTTGCATTTTCCCAATTTCTGGGGATACTAGAACGTGGCAACCAGAACTTGAATCTTCTAGTGTATAATAAATTTTAACTTGTATATCTGCACACTAGAGTAAATTATCAGTATTCCCTATTGTATATTAATACTATTGTTATCATCAAAACTACTTGGGTTATGTCAAAACCAACTTTGTTCCAACAATCTCCCCCTTTTTGATTGATGACAAACCAAGTATTAATTTACAATGGTTGTTATTTTAATCATATAATTCATCCTTCAGGTTTATGAGGTTTGCAAGCTCCCCCTGAGTTCAGTAATGAATGATTAAAATAGTTTAAAATTTTAATGTTGAATTCAGAACTTCTATATACACTTTGACTTCCAGAAGATAGGTTTGCAAGCTTTCTTCTGTTGTCAGATCTACCGAAGAGAAAAGTGCAATCTTCTCATACGTGTATCATGTATAGAAAGTTCTGATCTCAATAGAAAAATTTCCATAGAGAGAAAATATTGATAACTGATAAATATGTAATAACTGAACTTAAATGAAATGAAAAAAATTTAATTTGGCTTCAGTTAGTGTTCTTAAATTAATTTACTCTTACTCCCCCTTTTGTCATTAAACAAAAAGAATCAAATAAAAAGGGTTAAAGAATAAAACAGAACACGTGACTAAAGAATTAGTCAAGTCAAAAATATGCATTAAAATAGATGATAAAAACCATAATTAGTTAATGCAAATGCTAAAAACGAGGTAACTCCTACCAACCCAAAATTGCTATAAAAGCACACCAATTCTTTGTCATTTCACTCAACGCTTCCATGAGAGAAAACAAATTCTTCATCAAAATGAAAGAAAGTATTTGTGAGGATAGAAGAGTGATTGAAAGAAATGGGTTTAAGAAATTTTCAAAGAAGAACCAGAGAAGAATCGTAATATCATTAGATGCAGTCTCATGGAATATGATGTCTAAGAAACATCAGAACATGTTGAAGGTCCTTCAAAATCAGATGCAAGTTTCTCAACTTTCTTCTGTTCTTAGAAGATCCAAAAGTTCTTCTTATGCAGGAGGATGAGATGGAGTCTTGACAAGAGGCTCCAAGTATACAAGACAGAAGCTTGTAGCTCGGGAGTTTTAGAGGCTCCCAGGTTAAAGTTTGGGGCCCAATCCTCTTCAGCATCTCTTTCTCATCATCTTGTAAAAATTTCCTTTTAGGTTTAGGAGGATCAGATTTTCATGTTAAAAACATCTTTGCTCAGAGAGCAATGATGAAATGCAAAAAAAACATGTAAAATCAAAGCAATGATGAAATGCAAAAACTATTGTAATGCAGTTTTTATATGAATGAAAATTGTTTGAATGCATGTTTATGTTTTTATGTTTATGCAGCAATTTTATATATAGATCTATCTTCTGAACAATAAAGAAAATAAATCAACATAATCATAACTGCAATATCATAAACCAAAATAATTATCCAAGACAATAATCAAACAGATCCAAAAATAAAATTGTCTAAGCAGAACATGAACAAAACAAGATTAACAACAAACAACATAAAACACAGAAATCCTAAGGTTGAGAGGTAAGAGAGGGGTTCAGCAGTTTGTCTTGAAGCTTCTTCAGAGCTTCTTCAGATATAGACTTCATCTTCTGCAGCACAACTTCTGTACCCATCTTATCAACCACAGATTCTGATTCAGAGTCCACCTTGACAATCTTTTCCAGTTCTTGCTCAAAGAAGGTAGAAAACTGATCCACAGCCCTATTCATCACCATATTCATCTTCTCTTCATGCAACCTCTTTGCTCTTCTGATCCTATACTCTGCAGCCTTATACTCAGTAAACTTGTGCCTTGCAAGAGTCATGATATAGTTTCTTCTGTACTGAGAACTAAGATCATGCATCATCTGAGTGCACATAGTTGCAATAGCAGAGCATTCACCATCCATTTGATCAGGTGCAAAACCAAGAGCAGGAAGATCCTTATGAATATCCTTAACCTTGTCATTAATGCCCATTAACACACGTTGAACATCTTCTGGTGCGATGGCTTGAAGGGTGGTAAGGACAGATGAAGATGAGGGCTTATCTAGGATATTTGAGGGCTCATGTGTTTTAGTTTGTTCTGTTGGAGGGGTAATGACTTCTGCAAAAGTGTTCAGATAGTCATTTTCAAAAGTTGTGAGTTGAGGGGGTTGAGATTTTTGAGGAGAGGGTTGATGAAGTTCCAACTCAAGTAGTTGTAAAGCTTTGGCAGAAGTGCCAGCTTCAACTAGGGTTTCAGTTTGAGAAGCCTGATGATCTGATAGGGTCTTCTCAGAGTCTATGGAACTTTGTGACACAGGGTTAGGAACATGAACAGCAGGGGTAATCTCTTGGAGAATAGCTTCAGAAGTTGCAACCTCTGCATTAACTTCTGTTGCTATCTCTTCAACATTCTCCACAGAAGTAGGAGTAGAGACATCTGCTTCTGGAATAGTAAACAATACATGTTCAGATAACTGTTTCAAAGGGTCAGAAGATGGTTCAATGCTAACAGCTGGTGTTTCAACAGAAGCACTAACTGAAACTTCTTCTATACAGTTTGGTTTAGGAGTTAAATCTGTAAGGATTTTTGAAAAAGAGTTTTGAACAGGAACTGTATAGGGGATGTTTTTAGCAAACTTAGCAAGCTTTGGACCATTAATGACAAAATCAGGAATACCATTAAAATTGATCTTTCTGTAAATACCTTGATTTGCCAACTTCTGAGCTAACTCATCTTTGGGAATGAGAGCATCCAGAAAATCATTTTGATCAGCTTCAATCCCACTTTCCCAACTTGTTTCTTCCCAGGTCTTATACATTTCAACCTCAGCAATAGCAGCATTACGCTCAGCATCCTCATCTGATTCAAGAATCAGCAACTTTTGCTTTCTCTTCCTCTTTGGATTAGTTCTGCTTTTCCTAACAACTTCTGGAGCAGCAGGTCCATAAGCACTAGCCTTCTGAGAGGCTTCAGCATCAACCTCTGCTTGAGCAGCAGGTTCAGAATGTTCAGGGTTCATTTCTTCAACAACTATACTCTTACCAGCAACCTCTGAAGTCTTATTCACACCAGAAGTATTTCCAGACTTCTTCTGGGGTGTAGAACTTCTTGACCTTTTAGGTTGTGGTTCCTCAGACACAGATTCAGTTCTTCTTGTATTCTTCTTCTTCTTCACTTGCACAGGCAACAACCTCTGTGTTGTTAGCCTGTCTTCCATTTTAACATCAGTTCCTTCTTCCAAAATTCTCTTGTGCTTGGCAGCAATTTCAGCAACTTCTTCTATAGACACACGAGTCATGTAGAAGTACTTGTTGCTCTCATCCTTCCTTGGTCTATATTGATTCAGAGGAGTAATTACAGGTCCTTGAGTCTTAAGGACTTTCTTTACACTCAAACCACCAATCAGAGAGGGATAAGCATCAATGCTAGATGCATAACCAAGAAAAGTGGTTTTGAGAGATTGAATCAAATAACTTCTGTGAAACATGAAAGAGAGCAGTCTGCAGTAATGAGCATTAGTCCTACGCTTGGTCTGACTATCAGTGATGGCTCTACACATGTGCTTAAAAATTAGAAGGCCACAGTCCATTTCAACCTCCTTTCCAAAATAATATAAAGCAAGTTTATATAAGTTGGAAACTTGGTCAGATGAACCAACCTTGGGTAAAATTGAGTCACAGAGGATCCTGTAAAGCATCTTGTAGAAAGGTACCATGTCGTTGTTGTTCTTGGACGTAGACTTCTTCCCATAGATTTCCTCTTGAATAATAGGACTCACATCTTCAGCATTAGATGGAATAATATCGTGTCGGGGTAACTGTACTGCTTATCTGATATGCTCTGGTCTAATTCTGATTAGAACACCACCAACTTCTGAACGAATTTCCTTGCCATAGTATTCTTCTACAGGAATCTGATTGCTCACACAAACTTGTGCCTTCATCCAGAAATCTTTAACAATCTCTGAATAGACAGGTCCATTAAGGCAATCTAGGTATCTTGTCATCTTCTGATGGACAAATACTTGCTTCATATTCCCACAGCCATTAACCCTTAGAGCTTCGAAATCGACTGGTCTTTCAATGTGAAGAAATAATTCCGAAATAGGAAAAGTTACCCTATCCAGAGTAACAACACCAGGTTTTGATCCTTTGATATCAGCAATTGGGGGTACATTCGTGTTTCTTTCAGCTTGAGTTTGAATACGCTTGACAGAGGAGGAGGCCATGATTCTGAGTTTAGGGGTTAGGGTTTGCTAAAGTGAGAGAAGAAAGAATTGCTCTGAGTTTTAGAAGAAATGAAAGTGTGGGTAGTGATTGTGTAAAGTGTGTGAATGTGAACAGTTAGTGTTTAAAAGGAAAGAATAACAAACCGCGCAAAAACGTACTAACTGAAAGGACAGGGGTACTAGAGTAACTTAACAATTCACAAATGAATTAGAACACAATCATCACTAACCAACTTCTTTCTCTAGTAGCAAACAGACACGTGTATTAGAAGGTTAATTAAATACCTAACACGTAAGGGACAGCAGTTGAAGAGGTAACTCAACAGTTATTGCCACGTCACGTTCAGAACCACTCACAATCTTCTGATAGAGATATAGAAGATGGATTTGTCAACTTCTGATACACAAGTTCTAACTCCCCTTATCTTCTGATATTAAATACCAGAAGATGGTTAGTCTAAACTTCTGATAGAAAGTCTGACTCCCCCTAACTTCTGTTAAACTTCCAGAATTTCCTAAAATAATATTCTTCACCAGAGTTTCAGCTTATTCACAGATTTCCATCATATTAAGATTCTTTTTGATAAAATCAAATCTCTCTACAGCTAAGGGTTTTGTAAAGATATCAGCCCATTGATTTTCAGTATCAATAAACTTGAGATCAATTACTCCCTTCTGTACATAATCTCTTATAAAATGAAGTTTAATCTCAATATGCTTAGCTCTTGAGTGCAGAATAGGATTTTTAGAAAGATGAATGGCAGCAGTGTTATCACAATATAAAGGAATATTATGACTGCTTATTTGATAATCTTCTAATTGATATTTCATCCAAAGTAGTTGTGTACAACACTTGGCTGCTGAAATGTATTATGCTTCTGCAGTTGACATAGCTATGGTGGTTTGCCTTTTACTAGCCCAAGAAATCAAATTCTCACCAATGAATTGACAACTTCCACTAGTGGATTTTCTTTCAAGTTTATCACCAGCATAGTCAGCATCACAGAATCCAATCAGTTTGTAATCATTTGATTTCTGATACAGTAATCCAATGTTACAAGTAGCCTTCAGATATCTAAAGATTCTCTTTACAGCAGTAAAATGAGATTCTCTAGGATCTGATTGAAATCTTGCACACAAACATACACTGAATAATATATCTGGTCTAGAAGCTGTTAGATAGAGAAGAGATTCAATCATACCTCTATATAACTTCTGGTCAACTTTACCTTCAGACTCACCTTTGTCAAGACTTGATGTAGGATGCATTGGAGTGTTCATGGGTTTGCAGTCTTCAAGATTATACTTCTTCAGAAGATCTTTGATATACTTTGACTGATGAATGAAGTTCCCTTTCTTTGTTTGATTGATCTGAATTCCCAGAAAGTACTTCAATTCTCCCATCATGCTCATCTCAAATTCATCTTGCATCATCTTAGAAAAGTTCTTGCAGAGTCCAGCATTAGTTGATCCAAAAATGATGTCATAAACATAGATTTGAATGATCAGAATGTCTTTCTTCATGGTTTTCTTGAATAATGTATTATCAACTTGACCTTTAACAAAACCATTGTCAACCAAGAAGTTGCTCAGTCTCTCATACCAAGCTCTGGGAGCTTGTTTGAGTACATAGAGTGACTTCTTTAGTCTGAACACATGATCTGGATTAGAAATATCTTCAAATCCTGGAGGTTGTTTGACATATACTTCTTCAGAGATTACACCATTTAGAAATGCACTCTTAACATCCATCTGATAAAGTGTAATGTTGTTGTTGACAGCATAAGAAGTAAGCAATCTTATAGCTTCCAATCTTGCAACTGGAGCATAAGTCTCTGTATAATCAATGCCTTCTTGTTGACTGTATCCTTGTGCAACAAGTCTAGCTTTGTTTCTTGTAACTTCTCCTTGTTCATTCAGCTTGTTTCTGTATACCCACTTTGTTCCAATAATGTTCTTGCCTTTTGGTTTGGGTACCAGATCCCATACATCATTCCTTTGAAATTGATTCAGTTCTTCTTCCATAGCAACTATCCAAGCATCATCAGTTAATGCTTCATTAATGGTTTTAGGTTCAATCAAGGAAACTAGACCAAATAAGGATTCTTCATCCCTAAAGCTTGATCTTGTTTTCCTAGGACTATTCTTATTACCCATGATGAGCTCTTCAGGATGTGATGACTTATACTTGAAAGTATTCTTGGGAATAGTTGTTTCTTCTACTTCATGATCTTCTGTTGGTGTTGTTTGATGATCATCAGATTCTGGTACTTGATTATCCTCTGGTGCTTCCAGAAGTTGAGGAGTGGGAATATGTTCACAATCTTCATCTTCTGAGTCTTGAGAATCTGAAATTTCTATAGTAGGCTCTGACTTTTCATGATCAGGCACTTTATCATCAAACCTTACATGCATAGATTCTTCAACAGATTGTGTTTCAGAATTATACACTCTGTATGACTTGGAGCGCTCAGAATATCCAATAAAGATACCCTTACTAGCTTTAGAGTCAAATTTCTTTAGATAGACTTTTGTATTCAGAATGTAACAAGTACAACCAAATTGGTGAAAATAAGAAATGTTAGGTTTCCTTCCTCTAAAAAGTTCATATGTTGTTTTATTCAGAATAGGTCTAATATAGATTCTGTTCTGAATATAACAAGCAGTGTTTATTGCTTCTGCCCAAAATGATTTTGCCAAGGAGTTTTCATGCATCATGGTTCTAGCCATCTCTTGTAAAGATCTATTCTTTCTTTCTACAACTCCATTTTGCTGTGGAGTTCTAGGAGAAGAGAACTCATGGAAAATTCCATGTTCTTCACAAAAAGATTCAAAGGGCTCATTCTCAAACTCTCCACCATGATCACTCCTTACCTTTAAGATCCTCAAATCCTTTTCATTCTGAATTTGGGCACAGAAGACACTAAACTCTTCATATGTATCATTTTTAGATTTCAGAAATCTTACCCATGTCCATCTACTATAATCATCAACAATGACTAGTCCATACTTCTTTCCATTGAGTGAAGCAGCACTAACTGGTCCAAACAAATCAATGTGCAGAAGTTCTAAAGGTCTAGAGGTAGAGACAATGTTCTTGGGTTTAAATGAGCTTTTGACAAATTTCCCTTTTTGACAAGAGTCACAAAGAGAATCTGAGTGATAAGACAATTTAGGAAGGCCTCTTACAAGATTGTCTTTGCTAAGCTTAGAGATTAATCTCCAGTTAGCATGACCCAATCTCTTATGCCAAACCCATTTCTCATCACTTAGAGTCAACAAACAAAGCACATTCTGATCCTCAAGATCAGATAGATTCACCTTATAAACATTGCCTTTTCTACAACCTTTAAATAAAATGGACTTGTCAGAATTGTTAATTATAGTACATGAATTCTTATTAAACACAACATCATAATTACTGTCACATAATTGACTTATGCTAAGTAAATTATGTTGTAGTCCATCAACCAACCAAACATCAGAAATAGAAAGAGAAGAATTACCTACTTTACCTATACCAATGATTTTGCCTTTCTGGTTCCCACCAAATCCTACAGTTCCTCCCTCTCTCAGAGTCAGGGTGAGGAACAAGTGTTTGTCTCCTGTCATGTGTCGTGAACATTCACTGTCCAGTTACCATGAGCTTTGCCTTTTTCTTGGGGTGCATACCTGCAGTAAACATTATCTCAGGCTTTGGTATCCATATTTTGATGGGTCCTCTATAGTTAGTTCTTTTATCCTTCTTCTGTCTCTTGTAGTTTCCAGAGGGTCCATAGTGAGGTGAGCCTTTGAAAACAGGTTTAGGCTTAGCCTTTCCTTTGGACCTTGACCCAGAGTGTGTCAGCAAACCAGCTTTCAAGTTTGTACAGCCTGATCCCATGCCCCGAGTACTCATAGGCTTGAAGATCTTTTGTACTCCTTTATAAGACTTGGATACTGAAGCAATGGGAGCAGAGGTTTTCAAAGACTCCACGCTTACTTGAGCATCTGACACTTTTGGATTTTCTGTACTACTACTAGAAACAAAATTAGAGTAAAGATCAGAAGATGTTCTGCTAATACACACAGACTGATTTGAGTTTCCTTTGACAGTACACCCCAAACCCTGTCCAGTGTATTTGCCAGCACCATAAATCATAGAGGCTAACTTGTGCTTGTCAATATTGTGATGAACAAACTCTTGAAGAGCAATCTCATGCTTATCATAGGGTTTGTTACATGTTCTGCAACCATTTTCAAGAACTTGAATAGTCTTTAAGGACTTCTTATAGTCTTCTTGAATATGATTGACTTTATCATTGAGCATGTTAAACTTTTGCTTGAAAAGCTCTAGCTCATTTGATTTTTCCATGTATTTCATCACAGTATCTTTCAAAGCCTTAGAGAGTTGAGTGTCAGAGAGTTTAGAAATAACCTGTTCAATATCTTCTGAATCTGACTCAACATCACTTTCAACATCTGATTCTGTTGTGGCCATAAGTGCCAAATTAGCTTCTGCATCTTCATCATCAGACAGCTTGTTAAGATCTTCCCATGTAGCTAGAAGACTCTTCTTAGCCTTGTTCTTGAAAGTGCTCTTTCTTCCTTTTCCCTTGGTGCTCAAGTCAAGACAATCAGCAATGAAGTGTCCAGGCTTGTTGCAGTCAAAGCAATTCTTAGAATCATCCTTCTTATCTTTATTTCTAGAACTTCTGTAACCAGAACCTTTGGATCCAGAACTTCTGCCAGAATATCTTGGCTTTCTTCTTGCCCACTTCTGGAACCTCTTGGTTAGAAGTGCAAATACATCATCATCCGATCCATCTTCTTGATCATTTGCAAAAGATTCTTCTGTTTCAGATTCAACAACCTTAGCCTTGAGAGCCTTAGAAGGTCCAGAAGTAGCTGGCAGAGCCAAAAACTTCATTCTCTTATGAGGTTCATCAGAGGATAGCTCAATCTCATGACTCATGAGTGAACTAATCAAACCCTCTAGACTTAGGGTGTCCAAATCCTTTGCTTCCTGAATAGCAGTGACCTTAGGTCTCCACTTAGCAGGTAAGCTTCTAAGAATCTTCTTCACATGATCTGAAGTAGTATAACTTTTCTTCAGAACTTGAAGGCCTGCGACCAGAACTTTGAATCTAGAAAACATAGATTCAATGTTCTCATCATCCTTCATTCTAAAAAGTTCATACTGTTGAATCAAAAGTGTTGCTTTTGCCTCCTGAACCTGTTTGTTTCCATCATAAGATGAGCATAAAGAATCATAGATACTCTTAGCAGTAGATTTATCTGTGATCTTAAGGTACTCTTCATGAGATATGCAGCTTATCAAGATATCCTTGACTTTGTGGTGCTTCTTGTACGCTTTCTTATCCTTGTCAGTGAAAGCTTGCCTTGTATCATAATCTAATCTTCCTCTTTCATCCAAACCTTGAAACGTAGTTCCTCTTTCAACCAAGTCCCAAAGGTCATCATCAATACCAACTAGATGACTGTAGATTCTATCTTTCCACCAGGAGAAGGTAGAACCATCACCGTTGAATTTAGGAGCTTTGCTGTTGTTTTTCTCCTCAGCCTCATAGTTGTAATGAATCTCAGTTTTCTTGCTGTTGTTACCAGGTTCACCCATAGTGTTTTGTCACAACAAATAACTGTCTCACTGCAAAGTGATATAACAGAACCAGGCTCTGATACCAATTGAAGGTGTGAAAAACACAAGAAGGGGGGTTGAATTGTGTTTTTGGTTAATTTAAAACTTCTTCTAAGTTTTTCAACTTATCAGATATCGCAGCGGGCCAAAACTCAAACACAAACAACTTCTGGTGAAGATACAGAAAACAGAGTATGAGAGAAATAAAACAGAGAGAAGAGATGACACAAGAGATTTTATACTGGTTCCTCTCACAAACCGAGAGTAGTCCAGTCCCCTTGCACTTCCAAGGGATTTCACTATAATCACCAAGATTACAATTGCTCGAGCTCACAGCAAGAGACTTCCAATGCTCAAGTAACTCCTTACAAGAGACTTCCAATGCTCAAGCTCACAAGCAAGAGACTTCTAACACAAAACAAATACAATGTTTTGAACACTTGATAAATAATTATCAGAGTCCAGAGAACAAAGAAATACAACTTAAAATACCAAGACTGTTCTTAGAATTCTTAAAGAAAACTAAGGTTCAACTACTGACAGGCCAGAAGTTGAAAACTAATGTCTTGAATTTGAAAAATCAACTCAAGTTGTATCTTAGTTAAAATAGCTCTTTGAAATTTAGCAAAATAACAGCTCTTTGTTCGTAGTTGTGTTGTATCACGTCTTCAAATTCTTCCTCCTTTTATAGGCGTTGTTGGAGCGTCTTGAATTTGAGCGGATACTGATGAAAGCAGCTAGGTAGTACTGTACTATCGTTTTCGTTTGAAATGTGCTTATTCAAATCAAGTAAAGATCAACTTCTGATCCTTGATTTCGAATATTCGCCCAAATCAGGAAAACAAAGTTAGTACAATAGTACAAACATCATTGTCAAGAGAATAACGGTCTGAATTAAGTTCTTCTGCCTCTTCAGATCCTTTTCCATATAGATGATAGTCGTTAAGGTAATGGAATGTTCTTTGACGTCTTCTGCTGTTTCATCATCATCAGAATTTGCAGATAATCAATGATCTTCTGATGACTTCATCTTCTGGTTGACTTTGACTTGCAACTTCTGATGTTTTGAACTTCTGTGTTGGCTTCAGAACTTGCATTTTCCCAATAGTACAAACATCATTGTCAAGAGAATAACGGTCTGAATTAAGTTCTTCTGCCTCTTCAGATCCTTTTCCATATAGATGATAGTCGTTAAGGTAATGGAATGTTCTTTGACGTCTTCTGCTGTTTCATCATCATCAGAATTTGCAGATAATCAATGATCTTCTGATGACTTCATCTTCTGGTTGACTTTGACTTGCAACTTCTGATGTTTTGAACTTCTGTGTTGGCTTCAGAACTTGCATTTTCCCAATTTCTGGGGATACTAGAACGTGGCAACCAGAACTTGAATCTTCTAGTGTATAATAAATTTTAACTTGTATATCTGCACACTAGAGTAAATTATCAGTATTCCCTATTGTATATTAATACTATTGTTATCATCAAAACTACTTGGGTTATGTTAAAACCAACTTTGTTCCAACACCTTTAACAAAGGGGTGCCACGGCCAACAACAAAAACAAGGCCAACACTCACAATTATTCCATTACAAAACCCTAGTAATAACCTACTAGTTTTTAAAGTCATTGATTTTGAACAAACAAACCTTTTCATAACTTAATTCACAATTCAAAATAAATTTTCATAATTCCTCAAGAACACACAAAAATATTTTTTTCTTGTTTTCTCAAACAAATTCATGAATCATATATCCATATTACTACAAAGCTCAAAAATAACTTCATACACAAAATCATCAAACAAAATTTCATGTTCATGATCACTTTAAATTTTCTCATCAAAACCCTAACTCAAAATTTTGTGAAAACTTAAATCACTATGGAAATCCACACCTACTTAACTTAAATGCACTAGTTAAACCCTCATGAACACTTCTATGAAACCAAAACTAATTAAAAGCAAGTTCTAAGAATTTTCTTCTCAAGAGCACAATGATCATAAACTTAATCTATAAGGAAATTAACCAACAACAAGAAGAATTAAGCTTAGTTACCTTAAGAGGAGATGATTCCTAGCAAGTTTTATGATTCAATCCAAGCAAAAACCCTTAGCTTTGGTGAAGAAATGAAATTTTTAAGATGGTAGAGGCAAGGGTGAAGGTTCCACGGCAATGGGAGAGAGAAGAGAGAAGTTTGTGATTATTTTCTAAGTCTACAAAGTGATCAAAAGTCTCCCTAAGTCATGTGGTCTTGTTGCATGAGAACCATTGGATCAAATAGTGTAAAGGTTCCTAGACTAATCCTAGCCATTCATCTCAATCTTGGTCACCAAGTAACCTAACATAAATATCTAGATATTTATGACTTCATCGCCCAGTCCCCACGTTCGCTCTTAAACGAGTCGTATCTCGCGTACCGACTGAAATCGCGAAAATAGAAAATCTACGAAATAAAAGTTCGTCGTAAATCAATTCTAAAAATTATCGCTAAAATTGATTCTCCGACTGAAATTTTTATCCTAGCCTTCTAAAAATATTCTGAAACCAAATTCTAACTTGCGCCGATATATAAAGTCTCCCATTAAAATTCGACGAAAAACAGAAACCGTAAATTTTCCAACAGCGGGTACGATTTTCTACCCGTTTTTCCAAAAAGCGGAGAAAGTCAAATTTCAAAATTCTGAAAACACAAAAACGTTCTCATAGATAATTAAAGACTAAGGACCAAAAGTCTGTGCATTTCCAACACACGAGCACAAAACAGGCTCCAACTCAGCAAAATTCTATTATCGCGACAATACTCACAAAACCACTTAACAAAAACCCTAATATTCTTAGCCATTACTTACTTTCCTCACACAAAAGGTACCGTGGAATTACGGGTCTTACACAACTCATGCCTGTGCCCGGCGCAATCAACAGGACCCAAACCACTTTTTAGTAGGCTCCTGGCGCCCGACGCAGTTGACAGATTTTTCCAGGATTTTCTGACTTCTTGTTACCGAGATTTTAAGGCACATTCAACAATTCTCCACCTTGCCTTCAAATCGATGGTGATCCAATCAACCACCGTGTGCTCTCTCCATCTTGAATCTTCTTCCAAGATCACCGGTCAAGTCCATGACCTAGGCGTTAGCCTCCACTTGCTTCCCGCAAGCATTACCTCCTCTTCATCCTTCGGAATTCCTTCACAAGATCTTGCATCCCACTACCATTGGATTTTAGGTAGCCCCCACAAGATTCACCGCAACCTCTTCGACCCCCGGAGTGTTCAGTTCCATACTCTCGAAGAAACGCTTGCATCCAACTATGACCGGAATTTTAGATAGTCCTACAAGCTCCACCGTACCCCTTCAGCCCCCAGATTTAACTTGTCTGTCCTCCTGAAGTATTACTTGCCTCCGACTATCCACGGATTTTTTTAGGATAGCCATACAAGCCTCACCATCCTTTGACCCTCGGAATGCCTTCTGTACTCTCGAAGTTTTGCTTGGCTCCAAACCAACCTTGAAATTTTAGGTGGTTCCACAAGCTGCAACGTCAAACTCCTCTTGCACCTGACTACCTCCAGTAGTCCTACAAGTTCCCAAGTTTGATCAAGGTTGCTTTCAATTGCCTCCATAAAGATCCTCTCAAGGTCTTGCACTTCTTCAGCCACAATTGAAACGTTTCCCACAAGGTCTCCATGGTTACACCCATTTGGTTCAACATTACCACTCTCATCCCTATCTTCGATTAGATACTTGAGAGTTAATGTTGACTATCCCACTATTGGAAAACTCCACCTCAAACTGAGTTTCCACCAAAGTACACCAATCATCCCCTTGTAATAAGCAAGACCTCTCTAGTCATGCTTCTCCCTTCAACGCCTCAACCCTTATTTTGAATTAACACCACCCTCATCTTCACCTTCCACAATCTGTAGTCGTTATACATCTTGTCTCACTCTTTGCTCTCCCTCTCTCAATTTTTTTATGAATAAAGTAATCCCTATTTATAGAAAATTACATGTCAAAAACCTGTAACAAATCTATTTTAAAATAAAACAAATCCAAGTCAGAGTGTCCTCCAAGAAAATATATTTTCCAAAAAAATATCCAAAACAACTCGTGCCCGCGCCCGGCGCCAAGACACCCGCGCCCGACACAATCAACAGGACCCAAACCACTTTTCAGTAGGCTTCTGGCGCCCAGCGCCACCTGACTTGCGTCTGGCGCAGTTGATAGATTTTTCTAGGATTTTCTAACTTTTTGTTACCGAGATTTTAAGGCACTTTCAATAATTGGTAAGACATATTATCAAGATCCATTATAGTGCATTATACAATCCCCAAACATCACACTTTAGTGCTTAAGGGGTCATTTGGCATCAATCCATTTTAGCTATAACAAAATGATATTTATCAGTAAAATTCATTTTATGCTTGTAAAAAAAATGAAATTCATTTTATATGCAGAAGTTAAATATCAAATTACATGCTTAAGAGCTGAAGACTTATTTCAATGCTAGTGGATTAATTAGACAAAATTATTTCTCATGCTATTTTAAGGTTAATTTTGAAAAAAAAATATATAAAATTATAGAATGATTAATGAGAAAAATTAGTTTTCTTGGTCAGTGTAATATTTTCAAAGTATTTTTTACAAAAAGAACTGGATGGAATATAATTTTAATAGAATTAAAAAAATTCAAACATTTTAATGTTCACTCATAAAAATTATAAACAAAATTATTATTAATCTCATGCTAAAATTCATATCTCTGTTGACATATTCACATTTTATAAATAAATATTTTTATTAGAAATGTGTAATGATTTTATTGTGTTGTATTTTTTAAATTGATGTGTATATATATATATATATATATATATATATATATATATATTATGTGGATACGAGGCGGGGTGGGTATTAAGGTACTCGTATCTGCACCCATACCTGCTCATTTTTTGGAGAATTATCTATACCTACGTCCGTAGCTAAAATATTAGTTTTTACCTTATCCATTATAAGTATTTTTTGCACGTCCCCATTTAGTAGGGGTGGCAAAACGGGCCGAGCCCGCGGGGCCGACCCGTTTGCCCCGCAATTTTTGGCGGGCTGCGCCGAGGTTTTCAGCCCGCACACCTAAGTTGGCCCGCCCCGCCCCACACCGTTTTTTAGCGGGCTTAAATGGGGTTGGCCTAAACGGGGGCGGGCAATCCCGTTTTTCCACCCCTTTCTAGTATTTATCGTTTTATCTTATATTTTAAGGGGTACTTATTAACTTAGTTGATGATTTGTTAGTTTAATTAAGCATAATTATAAGGAATTGTTTATTAACTTGGTTAATGTTTCTTTTAGTTTAATTATCTCTATTCTCTGCTGCAAGCTTCTCTTAATTATCCATATTATAGTATTATTGTTAGTTTTAAAATAGGAGGTAAGAATTGTAAGGAATTGTGAAGTTATTATAATTCAATCTGTTTAATATTTCTTTAACATTTAATTGTGAGTTGTAATTCAAATCGTAAAAAAAAAAAAGTATTTGGCAGGCATACCCGCCAACCCGCAACCCCGCCAATAAACGGACGGGCTTAAATTTTGAGCCCGCACATCTAAGTTGGTCCGCCCCGCCCCACCCCGTATTTTAGCGGACTTAAATGGGGCGGGGCTAAAGGTGGCGAGCATGCCCGTTTTGCCACCCCTACCATTTAGTATAGGTCAAATTGTCATCCTTATTATTACTTTAGAAGTGATGTGTTGACTGACATAATAAACTTTTGTCTACTAATAGTAAATATGAATTAAATTCGTTAAATAATTAATTTGAATTTGAATCATAAGAATATTCAATATAAACTTCTTATTATTAATTTTATAATATTGCATAATGCCAGTGATACAAGAGTTAATTTTGTATTATCACAATACTAAGTTGTACTACTTCCATCCTTAAATATAAGACTCACTTGAAAAAACTGCAAAGATTAAAAAAGGTTGATTATAATATTAAATTTGTTGACAGCTTGTATTGTTTTTACAATTTTATACCTTAAGAGAAAGAATGAGTTAATACTTTTTAAACTTATTTATTACATATTGTAGAAAAATATGCATTATAATTAGGGGTATGTTGGTAAAAAAGTAATTAATACTCTTGAAAATTTGAAAAGAGTCTTATAAAAAGGGACGGACAAAATTTCCAAATTAAAAGGGTCTTATATTTAGAGAAGAAGATAATAGTATTTAGATACATACACAAAATAACTTTTTTTTGTTAATAATAAAAGAAATTGTTTTAATATTTTGAGAATAAATATCTTTGTATGTCTAAACACTATAAATTTAGGTCCCGTTTATGCACAAGGTAAGAAATATGATAGGATAAAATATTTTTTAAAATAAAAAATGAAAATTAATAAAATATAAATAATAAAATAATTTGATATTAAATTGAAAATAAAATAATTAATTATTAAATATATACACAATTTTCTTACAAGGGTAATTTTATAATTTATGTAATCTATAAAATCAAAATTCTACTGAAATTATAATATTTAAAAGTAAATTAATCATTAAAAATTGTAAATTAGGCAAATAAATTTAAATTTATAACAAATTAAATATAATATTTTTGCGACAATTGTTTTGTTATTTACATATAAGATATGTCGTATATTTATCTAGCTTATCTATTATATATAACTGATTATTTATTTGGTCATGATTTATATAAAAAAATTTAACTTGTTTATTTGATCATAATTTTTTATTTAAAATTATATAAAATTATTTGGTTGCATAAATTTATAGTACTACAATATAATTTAGAAAATAGTAATTGTTTTAAAAGAATAATTTTGTCATTTAAATATGATATATATCATATACTATTATTATGATGTATGTTATCATGTTTAAAAAATATGATATAATAGTTATCATGTTTGTTATTCTGTTTGCACCAAAAAAGTGATATGATAACTGTTATCTGGCTTATATCTTATCTTATTCTTTTTTTGTTTTATATCATATCATGTCATTATCTTATTTTACGCACCAAACGGACTCTTAATCTTGAACTTTTAAAAGATCTTAAAAAATTGGATGACAAAATTTGCCCAAAAAAAATTATATTTAAACGCATACACAAAATACCAGACGCATACAAAAAATACCATTTTTTTCTTAATAATAAAAGAAATTGATTTAATATTTGAAAATAAATACTCTATCCGATTCTAAATATAAGTAAGAAGTCACTTTTAAGATTCATCGAATAATGAATGAATTTGTCTTATAATATAGACCAGATTCATTCATTCTTTTTACTTATATTTAGAACCGGAAGAAGTATTTGTTTGTGTATATAAACACTATGCATTTAATCTTTGTGATCATATAAGACTGACTCAGGGATATGTGACACTATCACATCACTCTGTAAAAACTATTTTCAAGTCTCATTCACAACAATTGTAATGGATAAGTAGATTTTTGTCATGGAGCTAAAATGACATGTGATAGGCCATGTGATAATAGAAGAGAAAATTATCATAAAAACTTTAGGTGGAATTTGGCAGTGTAAAATCCTTTTCTAAAGCTTTTGTATTTGTTCAAAGGGGGCACCATTTCCTTATCCTTCTCCTCTATCCTTATCCTTCAAAACACATGTTTGATTCTTCTATCTTCATCTTCCTTGAAATCATGACAAGCCAACACAAATTCAGTCTTGATCACATTACTTAGCTTATTAATTTCCTTAGTTTACTCTATACTTCATCAACTTCAAAGCTAGAAAACAAGTAAAAAAATAGAACCAAGAGCATATATTCTTGTGAGCAGAGGGAAAGGACTAATGAGAACCACAGAAGTTTAGAAACCAAACCACCGATGACATTAAAATTCTTTAAAGCATTTTAGTATTTATAGTTTGTAAATATTCCCAAGAGGATAAAATGTCATGTGAGTAACTTATGAGATATATATATAGTGGTGGAATTTAAAATGTTTACTTTGAAATAGCATAAACTACAAATTTAGCTTCCTTTGTTTTTTGAAAATATATAAAATTTGTGTTAATTTTACTTATTAATAAAGAGATAATGGATCTTTGAAGTCAACAATGATGTGCATTATTTTAATAATAATGAATTGAAAATACTAAAACTTGTTTTTATTATTTCACAAATGCATCATCTTGAACTAGTATTATATTTTCTCCATATATCACAATTGTTCTTTTCAAGCGTCTTATATCTTCTTATTAACAAGTTAAAAAACTTTCATCTCTACTTTTTAATGGAAAAGTAAATAAATAATTAGGTAAATGCTAACGAGTGCCTCCAGAGCACTCTTTAAGACCTTAAATAATAAGTTTTCTATAGAATTTTTATGGAAATGCGTAAAGTCAACACATTGGAAATTGTAATACGAATTTTACAAAATCTACCGTTGGATTAAAAATTGATATCATATAGATCATCTATAAAAAATATAGAAAAATTAAAAATCATTTGATATATTATTTGGACCCATAAAGATTAACGGTTTATTAAATACCGTATATCTTAACAAGTCTCAATAACATATCAAACGATTTTTTATTTTTTTAATTTTTTTATAGATGATCTATATGATATAAACTTTCAATCCAACGGTGGATTTTGCAAAATTCGTATTCGTTATAAGGCGTATTATGTTAACTACAATAATGTTAACTACAATAAATCATTTTTTTCTATATGATAGAGTACGTAGAGTTCATAAAATGTCAGGATTGCAGATCAGATGAGTGTTGTTAGTACTCCTTTCGGTCATATTTATAAGTAAAAAAATAATTTAAATTTTGGTCACTATTATAAGTAAAAGTTAACTATTTTTAAATTAATTAATATTGTTATTCTTAATATATTCTTACTTTTTAAAAGGTATATGTGATTTCTAAGAAAAATAAAACTTAATTTAGTAAATTTATTCATGTTTTATTTTAAATTAAGAAAATTAATTATACTTAACTAAATTTGTTAAACATCACGTAAGTAGTTTTTTTCCGATAAATGTGACCGGTGGAAGTAGTTTAATTGTTTAAAATATACTCCCTCCGGTCTTAAATATAAGCAACAAAATAAAAAAATTGAAAGTCTTAAATATAAGCAAAAGTATATTACAATTATTATGTTTTGTGACATTATTCCAATTTCAACCAATAAATGCAATTTTTTACGCTTTTCAAGATGTTTTTTCTCCTCAATCAATGCATTTATCTACTTTCTTAAAAAATGTGTTTTTTTAAAAATTTGCTTATATATGAGACCGGAGGGAGTATCTCAAATTATACAGTAGTACGGATTATGTGATTGAGTGACATTCGTGGGACAAAATATAATCATGGGTGTGAGTCAAAAAAATATCATGGGTGTCAGTAGGGGTGGACAGAAATTGCCCGTCCGGCCCAATCCGGAATAACCGGTCCAGCCAAATCCGAGTCGGGCGGGTCGTGTCGGGTCAACGGGTCACACGGT
This sequence comes from Trifolium fragiferum, assembly GCA_954870985.1. Taxonomy (NCBI): domain Eukaryota; kingdom Viridiplantae; phylum Streptophyta; class Magnoliopsida; order Fabales; family Fabaceae; genus Trifolium; species Trifolium fragiferum. The sequence continues at coordinate 13,948,121 of OX940789.1, read as the reverse complement.
TTGGAAAAACGGTTATAGCTGGATACACTTGGGTCGGTTCGGTTCAAGTTTTTCGGCCCATCGGTGGCCGAACCCGACCGCCCAATGTTATTATTTATTTGTTATGTTTCATATATTGGGCCTTTATACACTAGTCAGCAAACTCAGCCCAAATGTAATAAAATCTTATCCAAGTATAAAAAGTTCAAAACAAACTATCTCTTGTAGTGAACCCTAATTTGCCAGCCGCTATTCTTTTTCTGTGTAAGTCTCTCGACTACTCTCTCTATCTTCAATCTATTTCCTTCTTTTTCTTTGCATCACAATCTATTTCCTTCTTTTTTGCTGAAGTTTCAAGCTTGATTCTTGTTGTTCTAATATAATCTTTTTGTATTATGATGCTATTTTTTTCATTTTAGGGTCTGTCCTTTTTTATTCCGATTTTAAACTTACAGATTTGATATTTTTGTTTCTGCAGTGTTGGATTAGAGTACACACCGGCAAAGTAACAAAAGGCATGTTATTTGTTAGGGTTTCTTTTTACAATTAGTGTTTACTAGTACTTTACTAATGTTATTGAATTTTTGTTTCTGGTGTTATGCATCAGTGATCGGTGCATCAGAGTAATATTTTGTAATTTTTCTTCTTTTTCAGATTAACCTGAGAGATTTATCAACAGAGCAATCATTATTTTACAAGGTTAGTTCTTTAATGATTTTCATAGATGATTCCAGTTGATTGTGCTTTCCCAAAATATGTACTTTGTTCTGGATTTGAACCCAGCTGAACCCTTGTTCTTTCTTAACTGCCATGTCCTTCGTCAACCTCCTAATCTTAGCAGCATCGTCCCATTTACCACAGGCTGAAAGAGTATTGGCATCTTTTTTTTTTTTTATTACAATGTAAATATAGGCCAAAATTGATGAAATTAATTAAATCTGAAGATGTTAATATTAAGACATATAAGAAGTGTTCAAAGCTTGCAATGAGTGTATTAGATGGAAAGAGACATATAGAAAGAGATGTGGTATCTTAATCTAATTATTAAAAATTGCTAATTAATAATAAATTGATTATAGCTAATAGTGATATTGAAATAGTTTGAACAAATGTTGTTAAATCTATAACACTTCTCTTTGTGTAACTTTTTTTTTTATAATTATGATATGTATCTAGTTTAGTATAATTAGTTATTTAACTTTTATTTAATATTGTGTATTTTGAAGCATTTTTATTTTGATATGTATTTTAAAGCATTTTTTTACTTTTTATATTGAAAGATGTCCCAAGGAGCCGGAAGCTCCCAAGGAGCAATGCATGGAGTTTCTGTGTCTACTGGTATGTTAGTTTCTAGCTCTTATTATGTGAATTGAATTCTAAGGTTTGTTTGAAATAGTTTCTTAAACTTTTTTGTTAATTTTTTGTGCTCAAAATTGTTTTTAAAAACTATTACCTAATCAAACAAGTTTGACAAATATTTCTTATCGCCATTATTTCTTGTCTTCAATATTTCTTGAAAATAAATTTATTGAACTAGTTTATGCAAGTGTATGCTTTGATTTATTTAATGTTGTCTGCACTTGTGGATTTATTTTAAGTATATGCTATTTTAAAAACCTATTGTGTTTTGTTTGTTAAGTATAAGTCCATCAATTAATAGATTATAAATCTAAAATAAATAATTATAATAATTGCAGTACCTGCTGAACCACAATCTGTACCTGCTAATCCTCATGATATTGAAGCTGCACTTCCTCCTCTTCCTCCGAATAAAAGGAGGAAGACTAATGCTAATGGTTCTAGGAGGACCTCTTCTGTATGGCTCCATTTTAATGAATTAACTGATGTAGATGAACCCATAGCCGCATGTAAACACTGTCATAAACGATACCGCTGCGATACTAAAAATCACGGGACATCTAACATGTTAAATCACAGCAAAAGTTGCCAAAAGAACCCAGAAAACCAGCGAAATGATCCTAGGCAAACAACCCTTGTAAGCGGGGAGGGTGGGTTTTTAGTGCCACAAAGCCAACGATTCAATATGAAAGAGTGTAAGAGAGCTATTACCCTCTTTGTTCTCACTGACGAACATGCTTTTAGAGTTGTAGAAGGTGATGGGTTTAAGCAGTTGTGTAAACAATTACAGCCACAATTGATTGTCCCTTCACGTAGGACTGTTGCTAGGGATTGTTATCAACTTTATTTGACTGAAAAGTTGAATCTCAAGAACTTTTTCAAAACTGATTGCACTAGGGTAGCCTTAACTACAGATTGTTGGACATCAATTCAAAACCTTAGTTACATGGTCAGTACTGCCCACTTTATTGATAATAACTGGAATTACCAAAAAAGAATCATTAGCTTCGCTTTAATTCCAAATCATAAAGGGGATACAATTGGTAGGAAAGTTGAAGAGGTGTTGAGGGAATGGGGTATCAGGAATGTGTCAACTATCACAGTTGACAACGCAACAGCAAATGATGTTGTTGTCTCTTACTTAAAAAAAAAGACTTAAGATAAAAAATGGCTTATTAGGTGAAGGAGAGTTCTTGCATATGAGGTGTGCAGCCCATGTTTTAAACCTGGTAATGATGGATGGATTAAAGGACCAAGAACCAGCAATTTCTAGTATTCGTAGTGCAATTAAGTTTGTAAGGTCTTCCGCACAAAGAACTTTGAAATTCAATGAATGCATTGAAAATGCTAGAATAACATGTAAAAAACACCTTTGTCTTGATGTCTCAACAAGGTGGAATTCAACATATTTGATGTTAGATGCTGCTGAAAAGTTTCAAGCAGCTTTTGATAAGTTAGAGGGTGGGGATATGGGGTATGTGGAGTCGTTTGGGCTTGCTGGTCCACCAACTGCTGATGATTGGGCTAGAGTCCGAGCGTTTGTGAAATTTTTGAAAATTTTCTATGAAGCTACAAAGTCTTTTTCGGCATCCCAAAAAGTTTCCATTAATTGTGCTTTTCATAATTTAGCTACCATATTGTGTGAGCTTGATAATGCAAGGATGGATTTGAACACAGTTGTGGCTGTAATGGCTGTTGATATGAAGTCTAAATATGACAAATATTGGGGTGATGTAGTAAATATGAATCAGTTTCTTTACTTTGGATTGGTTTTTGATCCTCGTTTCAAGTTTGACTATATTGAGTGGTCTTTTAAGGACATGTATGGCGATGGTAGTGAGCTGGCAAAGAAGATGGCTTCTAGTGTTAGGACTAATTTATTTAAGTTGTACAATCTATACAAATCTGTCCATGAACACCATCAAGTGGCTCAAACCACTGCTGCTCCAACTGGGCAGAGCAGTTCCCAAGTTGAAACCACTGCTACCCCATCAATTTTTGCAAGGAAAGTTGCGTATAAACAACACTTGAAGCAGAAAGTTACCACAGAGCAGCAAAATGAACTTGAGAGGTACTTGAGTGACCCTCCTGAAACTGATGATGAAAAATTTGATATTCTTACTTGGTGGATGCAAAATTGCACTCGATACCCTGTTTTGGCAGCTATGGCTAGAGAAATTTTGGCCACACCGGTTTCAACTGTTGCATCTGAGAGTGCATTTAGCACGGGGGGTAGAGTTCTAGATGCATATAGGAGTTCATTGAGCCCGGGCATGGTAGAGGCATTAATATGCACTCAAAGTTGGTTGAAACCTACTTTCATGGACAACAAAGACCTTAATGAAGAATATGAGTTATCTTTCAATGCCATAACAGGTAATTTAATTTATTTTTCAACTTATACTCTTCTATTATTTAATTTATATATGAACTCCTTGCTGAAACTTGTATATCATTTATTAATTAATTTTTTTAATTTTTATTCAATTGTAGAAGTTCAAAACATGTTAGTTGGAGCTGGAACTAGTGGCGCGTCTGGGTCTGGTACTGCTGGTGAAGCACCACCAGCTGCTGGACCATCAGTCTGATTTCCTTATTTGGTACACAATTTAATAATTTTGTTTATATTTTATTCTTTGTACTTCATTAATATATGACTCTTTTTTTTCTGCATATTTGGATAATAAAGTTTATTGCTTTACTTTGCTGTGTTAAGATTTTTCTGTTTTTGAGTCTATTATTGTTATTATTACATGCTTCTGTATTACTCAATAGACAAAACTGTGATTGGTGATAATAATTGATAATGTGAATGTAGACTCAATAGTGTTAAAAGTTATACAAGACTGAAATTTATTGGATTAGTAATTTTTTGGTTTCATAGTTGTATGAATAATGGCATGTGCAAGGTATCTTTTTGCTGCTTATTGTTGTAGTGTGGAAAGTTTCTTAGTGTTTATATTTTGGATGCAATGTGATAATGTCAGGCATATGCACTATGTTTACCGTTGTTGCTATATATATATACATATATTAATTCAATTTAATTACTTGTAGGAATGAATTTTTTTGATATTTTGGAGTCAAATATAAGACTCAAACAGCACATGCCCCTTTGGAACCTCTATTTTGGAGTGTAGACTGCTTATAAGCTTGGCTCCATGGTGATTTTGAAGGTTGATGAATGCTTGACTGCTTAGTAAAATACGGCAAAGGTTAATTAATGGTATGTTTTTTAGCTTCAAATTTTAATTTTTTTAATACTGTTAATCAGAATCAGCTTATAACATATATGGTTTTTTTTGTTACTAACAGCATATAGGATTAAGCATTCATAAGGTTGTACAAAATTTCTTATAATAGAATATTGAAATTAACTTATAACTGAATACATAATTTATGATTAACAGAATATAGGAATATAGGAATTAGCTTATAACAAAATATAGTAATGAGCTTATAACATAATACATGATTTCTTGATGCTTGTACCCTATAATTTTAATAGGGAATAAGCTTTCTTAAGGTTGTTACATGTGTTTATTCCTTATGACAAAATATTAAAATTTAATTTGATGTTTATTTCTTATTAAATTTAGTCGGAATTTGCTTCATGATAATGTTTTTAATGTTGTTTTTATTATTCATATATTTGTTTTATTAGAAAAGCGGTGACATTGATGTGGAAGATTGATGAACTAATTTGTGACATTCCTTTATATCAATCAAGGTAATAAATTAAATATACATATTGGTTTATTAGTTATTAAATTTGAAATATTTGTATTGCATAGATAACTAATATATGTTTTATTTGTGTAGCAACACCATTCATTTTTCTGTGTTGAGCATCAGCTGTTTGCGGCGCTACTCTTTCAAAGTCAAAATCCTTTTCTTTGTTAATTTGGATGACTGTAAATAAGTAAGGTAGTTTGAGGTTGTGTTAATGGTGAATGGCTGTGTTTTATAGCCGCGCTTTGAACTACAGTCGGCTCTATAATTATTATATATGCATATATGGATGTGTAAAGTAAAACAACCGTTTTAAATATTTAGTTTGTGTAATGCCTTGAAAACAACACAACATGTTGAATTATGTTTACAATTTAGGTTGTGAAATTGATTGCTTTCAAATTACTACAAATGAATGACCTTGAGATTAATTTGAATTGTTAAATTCGGCCATATATTATTGCAGCAAGTTCAGATTCAATTAGAAAATTGGGCCATATGTTATAAACTGGCCCATGTTAAAATAAACCGAGTAAATCCACCCGTTAATCCGACAATCCGATTAAACCGAAACCGAACAAACCGAGGCTATAATCAGTCGGTTTTGGGCCTGACTTCCTCAACCGTGGGCCTAGGTGGATTGTGGTTTTGGGCCCGATAGAAGTCCAAACCGACCGACTGTCCACCCCTAGGTGTCAGCAACATTGTTGATTGCCATAGTTCGATTAATATGTACTATTACTATCTATGTTTAGGATTAATAGGCATAGCTATGCTTAGGGTTACATGTCTTGTATTCTTCATCAAAAGAAGCGAGCTAAATACAAATGGCACGCCTTTCCTTTATTCTCTCTTGGTTCTTGCTGAATTAGCACTAACTTAATTAAGACTAATTTATTTTTTTACTTTATTATAAAAAACTTTATTTTTTAGATTTATTAAAAATTTAGTGTACCCAATTTATATTATAGATTATATATTAGATCATTACTCTCTTCATAACACTTTATAAGTAAAATTTACCTTTCAGGTTCATCGTAGATTTAATGTAAAATTCCTTTTATAGACCAAATACATTAAATTTATAATGAACCTAAAAAGTTAATTTTGCTTATAAAGTGTTACGGAAAGAGTATTTAACGTAGCCGGTTAACTTTATTTTTATATTAAAAAACTATATTAGAACACTATTATGGCCCGCTTATATTAAGGATCCAAACAAGTACTACTATTAGTATATACTTAGGAGTCTAATTATTATTCTTTTTTGAAAATTTATATAATTCTTCAAAAATTTAAACATTTACTTCAAGAAAATGTGTTACGGTTCAAGTTTGAAGTAATGTTTTTGGGGACAAAGTTTTTACTAATTGTTGATGTTTTCAATCATTTTACTCTATTGGGAGAAATAATAAAAGGAAACAGTAGCAAGAGGTTCCATCACAATATAAGGTTGACGATGATGTGAAGCATTTGGCGTAAGCGTAATAATATCTTATTTAGAGGAGATTTTGTTAAGGTATCTTATTTAATGGACCAAATTATTTATATTGTATGGTTTTGGTTTATAAATCGATTAGAGAGCAATGCTAATATAGTTTTTCCCAATTGGTGTAACAATTTCTTAAATTGCTTTCATTGTATTTAATTAATAGTGTTTGCGTCTGAATTGTAATGAATACTTTTTTTTAATGGCAAATAGATATATATATATATATATATATATATATATATATATATATATATATATATATATATATATATATAAATATATAACGAGTAAAACAGTCAAATTACAAAGCAGAAGTATTAGAAATACTCACAAATAAAATATACAAAAAACACCAAAAACAAATTCCGAAAAGTAACAAAATATCAAAGCCACTGAAAGCTGCCACCATATTAGTTGTACAATTAATATTAATATTAGTATTTCTAATATAAAAAAAACAACCGTGAATTGAAGTAATATGTGTTTGATACTAAATTTATAACACACACATTAGAGTAATACAATATACTATCATATTAATAATAATTTAAAAAATAAATAATCAACGATAATTCGGCCTAGTGAAAGAAACTAATTAATTAATTAATTAAACTCACAATGAGTCAAATATAGTTTTGATTTCTTTTGAGAGAAAGGTAATCATAAAGAGTTACTAAAATTTCTATATGTTTCGGTTTGGTTAGTTTTAAAAATAAATTGACATCCTATCCAACTAGTTTTTAGTTTTTACAAATTAAACAAATAATCTAAAAATCTTTAATAAAGATTTGGTTTAATGCGATTTTCTCAGATCTTTGAATCTCTTTCAAATTTAATATATGGATATTTTTATATGAATTTTCTACATATTCATGTGAAAGTCTCATAAAGTTTCTAATTTATTAATGACCTAAAAGAACTTTGTGTGATTTTGTTATGGGGAATGTTAACTTGTGCCCTTAAGGGCACATGTTAAGAACACCAATATGAAAAAAATTTATTACAACTTGTGTATTATTCAATTGTCTAAACATTAAATTCTCTATATCATTAAATGCATATTTCTATCTTTAGGTAGCTTATCATGTGCCCTTAGGGCACATGTTAACATCACCCTTTTGTTATTGATATTGCATTCCAATGAAATAAGGAGAAACAAGAGATGTTGAAAAGTTATTTGGATTTTGTGTCATAGCCACATGACAATTACAATTGAGAAATGCTGATTTCATGACCTTTTATTGTTTGCTTAAAAAAAGTGTCATTTTACATTGGATTCTTGGACTGCCAAACAAACAATGAAAGTATGAAACCAATTAATTTTGTTCAAGGAAGGTCTATTGTTCTGTCCCATTCTGTGTTCAGTTTGTATTGATCCTCAACTAATTTTATTTTATTTTTTTGTTTACTAACTTTGGATCCATATTGCTGTTATTGTTATCATAAAGATGCTATGCACTATATTATTATTAGTTTCTAGTTAAAATAAGAGGGTATATTAAATAGTACAATTGAGTGAAAAGTTGCATATTAATGAGGAAAGTGTGTCAGGGCACATTTATCATTGATCATCTTATATGAATTTGTGATAGGCCATTTCTTCTCTATTACTATTTCTCCTCATTTTTTTTATTTATTTAAATAGGTAATTTGAATATTAAATTTAGTATATGTGTGTATGTGTGTAAATATGAGATTAATGATTTAATTATGGAAAATGTTAAATAGTGTCATGGGGTATTTGTTAAGCTTACTAATAAGAAATTTTTTTTTATAATTTGTGCATTTAATAGCTCGAAATTATAAAAACTCAATTTTTCAACATTAATTTTCGCTTTATTTTCCTTTTTAAATATGCTTAACAAGTGTCTCAGGAGCACTGTTTAGCATGACCCTTTAATTATTTAGTGATTAGATGAATGATGTAAAGAGATGAATGTTATGAAGATTGAATTTCGTACATTCATCTCCTTTTTTGATATATATATATATATATATATATATATATATATATATATATATATATATAGGGTTTGTCTGTGAGGTATTGCACATGTTAAAATAATCAAAATAATAATTTTTTATTTTAAAATGTTCTGCATTTAATATAAAATAGACAATTTATAACACAAACTTATCATTAACTTCTTAACACATGAACAAATTTGGATATGATGGAAAAACCTTCATACAAATCATTACAACAATAAAATGTTGATGGTTTAATAAACATTGTGTTTGTTTATCTTTGTATTTTTATCTTATTTTTTATTTGTTGATAAATTTTAATTTTCATCTTAAAACTATACTTTTTAGTTTCTCCAACTTTTATGCATTTAAAAAATATATGATCTAAAAAGTACCTTAATATTTTTCTAGAAATAAAAGAGTATATGAATTACTTAAAAAACTTAAAATATCTCTGTTTTTTTTTATTATTAGAATTTGAGGGAATTGAAGAACTGCAATGGCACGTGATGACCATTAGGAATGGAGAGAAATTATCATAGTACTGGTAAATACAGCAAAGAGACCATAAGGAAGGAAAATAAATAAATAATAAAAAAAAATTTGTGACTAGAATTATTACACCAAGCACATTTAAAAAAAAAAAAAAAATTGTTGTATATTCAAAGTGGTCTGAGCTATGCTCTGAAGATTCTTTCCCCAGTGGCTATTTGTTTGAATCTTATGATGTCATTTGTGATTATTATTACTATAGTTTGGTGACATCATTTGTGATTTTTACCATCTTTTATGAGCTTATTTATTTAAGGTGATTATTATTATTACTACTTTGGTGACATCATTTGTAAATTTTACTATCTTTTTTATGAGCTTCTTATTTGTTTATGTTGTGTGTTTGTATTAGGATGGCAAAATCATTTATTGGGATGCATGTGAGCTAATACCCACATTACCAAATACAAAAGTTTTTTTCAATAATTGTTACATTGAATGAATCATCTTGGAAGAATAACCATAATAATCTTAGTGAAATTTTAATGTTACTTTAAATTTTCCATAGTCAAACACTGTTATTATATTTTAAAATTGATATAATTAAAATAAATTAATGAACATATATTAAAATGAAAAATTACATTTGTTCTAGACTTCTATGAAGAATTTCTCCATATGAAATTGTGAAATTTATTTATTATGATCTGATAAGAAGCTGACAATTATATTGCAAAGTAACAAAGGTTTGTACTTTTTGTATTTTGACAAAGTGACGACTTTGTACTTTTGGTTTTTTCATTTATCGAATTTTGCATAATTTTTCGGATAAATGAGCAGACAAAATTTTGAAAATCATTTTTAAAAGATAAAGGTAAATATATTAACAAATGGTTCATTATAAATTAGTATTTAAAAAATATTTAAAGTTTTGTTATCATCAATTTTATGATTGAAATAATTATTTAATTAGATTCAATTTAATTAAACAATGAAAAAGAAAATCGTAATTCGTATTTAACTGACCAAAATCATATTACTATATTAGTCACAAAACAATAAGAGTTGTGATTCTTTACTTTTAGAAAATATTCCCGAAGTTATTAAAAATTTTAATAATTTTAAACACTAATCCACAATAAATTAATTATAAAGATGAATATTTGTCAATATATTCATGTAAGATAATTTAAAATATATATTTATATGATTTTCACCAAATATCCGGAAACAAATGTGAATCATATTTTTTTTTTTTTTTACGAATAATTGAATCAATTTTTATTTGATACAAATAAAATACTAAATTGGCAAAAATAAAATAACATATCTTTTTTTTAGAAAAGCAATAAAATAACATATCTTATCACCGGCCAATTAATATCAACTTAGAAAATAGACATGACAAAATTTAGAATCCTCCAATCCAACACCAATGAACCTCCAACCTCAGGTGCCTCTGCATTGTAGGGACATGCAATATGGTTTATTTATTTTTTGGTGCAGTAGGTTAGTGATTAAAAATGTCATCTTAAATTAATAAATGGAGTGTTCGATATTTAAATTTTGTCATCTGCATATATAATATATTGTTTCTATTAATTGAGTTAAATTTATGGAAATATATAATTAAAATAAAAATATTATGAATATTTTCAAGCATCCAGCATAATGTATGGAATTATGGATTTTGAGTCCTTCTTATTTTCAAACCTAACATAATATGTCATAATGATTAATGTTCCTTCTTTGTGACAAATCCCATTTCTTCAAAGTTTAGAGCCATCTCAATCAAAATATGAGCGCACTCAAACTACATTATAAATTATTTGAATTAACACACTAATGATTATAACATAACTAATCATGATATCTTTGTCCTCTCTCCCTTTTTATTTTATTTATTCCTCCTAATTAAGTTTAAAGTTTTCAAAGGTATTAAAATATTTACTAATTAATTTAATTGCAAACTCTTTTTTAGAATGGGACAAAGGTGTTGCTGTGTTGTACTATTAATAATAATGTTCCATTTGTAGCTTTATTTTGGACACACTAATAACATCACTTTCATTCTTCCTCTTTCTGTGTTTGTGTTTGTGTTTATGAAAATTGAGAACATCAATAAATATGAGAAATGGTCACCGAGTTGAATGTAGTAAAATGGACTAGACTTCTACAATGTGGCATAGACTTTAGAGGTAACCACGAACTTTCTCAAGGAAAAAAAACTTGTGAAAAAATAATTAAAACTATTTGAGAAATCAAAATGAAACTAAAAATCTTAAGGGTTCGAAATAAAATGGAAAAAATTTAAAGATCCAAATTAAATCTAAAAATAATTTATACTTTTAATTTTATATAAACAATTATGTGAATATTATTATTTATTTAATCAAAACAACTATCTTAGGCCGCTTGGTTGCGGTTGTTTCGGCATTGTTGTCCTTGTGGTGGTTGTTTCTAGTCTTTGATGTTTCGGTGGCTGCCGGGTGTAATTGGTTTTTTAAATATTTGAATTTGTATTGTTTCCAAATTTGTTGAGTGCAGGATTCTTTGTCTCTGGTTGACCCCTACAATGCGGTGACGGAGTTTTCTCGGGTCGTGTTTTGTTTCTTTGGTGCTTGGTTGTAGCTGTTTTGATACTGCCGCCCTTGTGGTGGTGGTTGTTTAGATATTTGATTCTCTAATATATAGTATTCAAATATGTTGAGATTTGCAAGTTTCTTTGTCTCTTGTTGACCTCTACTGCGTCGATAGCAGCTGATTTTTCTTAGGTTGTGTCAGTCCTTGTCTCATAGAGTTGTTTATTGGATTCTGATGAGTCGATTACTTTTTCTTTGAGATCGGGAATTAGTGTCTAATGACAACTTTTTGGATTGGTTGTTGTCTTTTTTGAATTAGTGTCTAATCACAAAGAGACATGTTCACTATGTGTTTTTAGTTTTTACCTATTAAAACATAACTAGTTTTGAGACCCATGCGAATCGATTATTATTTATAAAATAATATTAAAATATAAGTGACGTCGTGTACAAAAAAAATAAAAATAATAAGTAACGTTATTTTGCTATTTTTTTGTAAAAGTTATTAAATTAAGTATTTTTTTCATTAAAACAATTGTCCCGTGTATAATTTTTGTATAATAAACTATAATTAATAATAACAAATATTTATTATTAAATTCTTTTTTTTATTAAAGTAATTGTTCCGTGTACGATTAATTTTTTTTATTAAAACAATTGTCCCGTGTATTATTATAATATATATTCATCGATAATATATTCATCAACAATTATTCCGTGTATTATTATAATATATTATTCAATTTTTTTTTATTAAAACAATTGTTCCGTGTATTATTATAATATATTATTTAATTTCTTTTTTTTATTAAAACAATTGTCCCGTGTAAGATTAATTTTTTTTATTAAACAATTTTTTTTGGTGAACTAAGAGTATAATGACATCAAAGAGACTAGAAAGCATCCCAACTATGTTGGCACCCCTTGTAGACTCTAATCCTATGTCAAGTACTCAGAATAATATATATAAAAAAGGGAGGAAAATATGTACAAAATGGGCGGGCAGCACCAAACCCATAAAATAAAAAAATGCAAAGCAACAACTAAAAGCCACGGGCGTGAAGTCAAGAGGCCCGAAAAAATGTGTGACCAATACGATCTAGAAAGAAATCCAAGTAAGTAAAACTAGGCAAGGTAGACCACCAGAAAAAACCGTCAATAGAGTGGCCATGGGCCGCTAGCTTGTCCGCACAAGCGTTACCTTCGCGATAAACATGGGAGAACACAAGATTCATACGGTGAGAAAAACAATTATGCCAACGGTTCTGAAGGTCCCAAGGAACAATAGAGGAGTCCTTGGTAGCTTGAACAGCTACCTGGGAATCACTCTCAACCCACAAATACAACCAACCTCGTTCATAAGCATGCTCAATAGCCAACACAATCGCCATTAATTCCGCGTGTAACACCGAGGTGAGTTCCAACTTGCAAGAGAAACCACCCATATAAGCCCCCGTGCTATCTCGGAAAACTGCACCACAAGCTGCTGAGGCATCCGAAACCGAACCGTCTGTATTCACCTTGGACCAGGGGGGCGACGGAGCCTTCCAAACAACAGGCTTAAGGGTGATCGGTTTAGGAGGGATCGGTAAACAATTGTCCCGTGTGTGTTACTATAATATATATTTACCCCATAATTATTTAATATAATATATATTCATCAATAATACACTTCTCCTGTATTTTTTATATAAGAATAAACAAAAATAGAGCAGATTTTTTTTATAATAAATATAGAGTACAATTTAACTATTATATAGAAAAATAGTAAATTGAAAATATAATTTATTTTTTTATGAAATAGAAGATTTGAAATATATTTAAGAATTTATTAGGACTGTTCCTGCTAAAAGAACAGGGGTATATATTTAATGTCGGTCAATAGTGTGTATACTGAATATTTTTTGTTATTGCCCCCTTTTTCCTTGTGATGAATGCCCTATTTATAGAAGAGGGGGTGGTGAGATTCCAAGAAATTAACTCCCCATGATCTCATGTCCATCAAGGGTGGAGGAGTTATTCCTTCATGTGATCATGGGGTGAGGAAGTTGGTTTTAATGGATTCCCGCCATTTTTCCTTACTTTTACTGATAAGATCGTGTGCTGATGGAGTATGATACTGGACTTTTATTGGAGATAACGGGCTGGCCCAATATTTTGGGCGATACCCTTTATGGGGGGCGATGTCGCCATGGGCGATGTCTTATCCTTGGGAGTGGGCTTTATCTGTAATTGGGCCTAGAAATTCCTGACCGGTACACAGCCCCCCAAGCACGAGGCTTGAAGAGGCGAAGTGCTTAAGATAACAACCACGGTTAGCGCATTTGTGTTAATCTAACCTTTATAGGTGATGTAATTTCACATTTAATGGCGAGACGACGCTTTGATGTAATCCTGGATCGGCCTAAACCGAATAATATCATTTCTACTATAACAATGAGTCTTGGCGAGATGACTTTAACATCCAGAGTAGAAAACTTGTACTTCATTTGCTCAAAGTAATATGAGGTGACGATACAACACTTTATGTCATATTGATGTTGAGACGAACTCTAACTCTACGGCAAGACATTGTTTGAGTATTTGATGTCACGTTTACTAACTCCTTATTTTACACCGCCTTGCATTTGCTGGTGTCGCTTTGCTTTATATCGCCTTTTGCTTATTGGCTGTTAAATGTAGCACTACGCCCTTAACATGACATTACGCCGTATAAGTCAGACGTTGAGTCTTTAGAATTGTGCTCTTGGCGTTGCGCCGAATAAATGAGGCATTTCGCCTTTTTAGCGTATAAGCAATTGGCATGATACCAGATAAAGGTGTTATAGCCTGATAGCGTAAAAGCTATTGGCGTTATAGCTGTATAAAGTAGCTTTATTTCGCTCTTGGCGTCATGCGCCGTATAAAATAGCTTTTATTTCACTACGCGGCGTTGTTAGCTTTAGGCGTAGCTTTTATTTCGCTCTTAGCGTCATAGCGCCGTATAGCTTCTATTTCACTACGTGGCGTTGTAAGCCTTAAACGTAGCTTTTATTTCGCTCTTAGCGTCATAGCGCCGTATAGCTTTTATTTCACTACGTGGCGTTGTAAGCCTTAAACGTAGCTTTTATTTCGCTCTTGGCGTCATAGCGCCGTATAAATGAGGCATTGCACCTTTTGTCGCTTTGTCTATATCGCTTGGCGCTTTGTCTTTTGGCGTCTTTTCTCAAGTGACGCTTTGTCAAATATTTATCGCCTATGTCCCGGACACTTGTCGTTCTTGTTTTTTATGATCGTCTTTTGAGAGAGTGTTGCGCTCATAGTATTTTGCATATTTAAAAAGAATACACAAATAATGTTATATAAACAAAGTGAGATATATATAATAGCAATGCATCATTGGTGATAATATTTTATTTTGTGATTACTCCAATACGTTTAGAGCCTTTCTCTATTTTGAACAGTTAAATTAATAATTAAAAATAGAACTATCATATAAGTAGTGATCACCTATTAATGTATTTGAGAGATTAGAATAGCATATCTGGTTGTATAAAATCATGTGGGTGTGTTCTATAAAAATGGAATTATCAAGTGATTCCAGAAACATTTATTACGTTAGTTTTAGTTTAGTTCTGAGAACTGTCATTAAATTAAAATGATATGTGGCAATTCGTTAATCTATGATAGCTAGAGAAAAAGTTTTCCATATGCATGCTTAGTTATAACTTCTGTGAGAGGAAGCAAAATTGTCTTTATGCAGCTATGTGTTATCTCACCACAATGGAATGGTTTTGACAAAATGTGAAACGCGCCTTGATTCTATCATACAAAAGCCGGCATGTGTACTTGCTTAAGCTACTCATTTATGAGAGAAGTCACCAGTGTTAAAGATGTTATATGCTAATTATATTTTTGAGTAGGATGGAAAGACACAGACACATAACAATGATGCACAAAACTGAGTACCTTGTTAACTTAACACTATTTAATGAAAATGAGAGGTTTGTAATTTAGCATTTGGTATATTTGTGTATTTTCATCGTGACTTTAGGAAAATAGCGACTGACATCAAACAATATTTTGGTTTTTCCATTCAAAACATTAATCTGGTGAGATAATTGAACCTGGGTACGAGAAGATGAGAACCAGTTTTGTTTGCTTGTTGCTGCTGCATATATACTTCTCTCCGGACCCTTGTTTTCGTATCAGCCACTGGAAGGTTGGAACATACAACTGCATTGTCGTTCTCCAGGATTTGCCGGCACAGATGTTGGATATAAAGGACGGGACATTATCCGGTCATAGTTCGCTGTTGGGCGTCGCATATGTGTAAAGGAAGGCTTTTCTTTGAGATACCAATCAACCAAATGAAATTGTGTACGCCACTCTTTGTATTATACATGATTTTGACGGCGGTATGTTTGAAACGATGATGAGTGAGGTTGTGACACCAATGATTGACAGCGAGACGACGGTGTTGGGCGGCGACAATAGTTCGTCAAGATGGCGAGTGTAGATTCACGTCATTGATCAAACAAAATTAAACATGAATGAATCAAATTCAAATGAGTTAGTCATCATAACATATTAAATATATTGTCTTGTCTTGTCATTATTATTTACGGGATACACATCGTATCATAGAATAAATTATTATACATTATAAGAGATGTCAACTTCCTAAAATTCTCATATAGAGTACACAAAATACAAGCTTTGTGGTAGGTTATTTAAAATGTATGGTAGTTCAACCAGTAAGCTCAAATCCTTTTTTGGATAAATTTTATTAGTAGCAGATTTTTAAAAAGGAGATTTGTGTTTTCTGTTTATTCTTTTTTGAGCATTTCTTACGCAGAAAACTTTTACCAATATGCTAATAATTTTATACAGAACCTGGACCGGTTAAACTACTTTGTGATTATTCCAAACTATGAACTTGAACCCAGTCTTGGTTATGAAACACATATTTTTTCTTAACATCTTGCTCGCTAGTTACTACAATAATCACAGTCGCTGACCTTAAACATAAAACCATGATTCAACACAAGGTTCAACTTCCAACTATAAGTTTTAAAATCATAGTGAAATAGTAATAAAATTGCTCATTTATCTATCCAAACAAAAATTGTACACAGATGACGGAGTTATTGTTGTTGAATTTGATTTAAAGTACAATATAATTAAGGTTTATCAAAGCGCATCATGGTTGAGAATCCAGAAAAAACCAATATAATTGATTAAACAAAATACAGGATTGAAGGAACCTGGACGAAATCGGTTCGTACTGCCTTTTGTTTAACTGCCGCCGCTATGGCTACTTCACGCCTTCTCCAAGACAGAGTCACATCGGTCACGGCTCAAAGCCTTGCACTCGCCTCCAAGTCATCAGTTGTTGTTCAGTTTCGTTCCAGCATATTCCTCATTCGGTTTTCGCAAAACGGGTGCATGATTTTGGTGACGATGACGCCCATGTTTGAGACAATGATGAGTGAAGTTGCCTTACCGGCAGCGCGAATGCGGCGATGGACGGTCACCTTCTCTGTTGAAGCGGTCTCTTTTTATGTAGAAAATCTCTTGGCGTGATACACAGCAGTGTGGTTATACGGCAAGAGATGTGAGCTGTAGATAATATGAAGCTATGGAATGAAGCTTTGATGGTAAATGATGTGTGGCCCGGGAAGAGTTTTACCGGAGCCCCACGGTGGGCGCCAAAATGTTCCTGCTAAAGGAACAGGGGTATATATTTAATGTCGGTCAATAGTGTGTATACTGAATATGTTTTTGTTATTGCCCCCTTTTTCCTTGTGATGAATGCCCTATTTATAGAAGAGGGGGTGGTGAGATTCCAAGAAATTAACTCCCCATGATCTCATGTCCATCAAGGGTGGAGGAGTTATTCCTTCATGTGATCATGGGGTGAGGAAGTTGGTTTTAATGGATTCCTGCCATTTTTCCTTACTTTTACTGATAAGATCGTGTGCTGATGGAGTATGATACTGGACTTTTATTGGAGATAACGGGCTGGCCCAATATTTTGGGCGATACCCTTTATGGGGGGCGATGTCGCCATGGGCGATGTCTTATCCTTGGGAGTGGGCTTTATCTGTAATTGGGCCTAGAAATTCCTGACCGGTACAAGGACAAATTAAGATTTTTAGTAGTAATACCTTTAACATATTTGGCCCGTTTGAATTTGGCTTATTTTTAAGCTTATGAAAATACTTTATGATTATAATTTATAAATAAACTTTTTTGTCATTTCATGAGTTTTTTTTAAGCATGTTAATTCATAAGTTTTCACTGACAAAAATTATATCTTTATAAATTGTTTTCATAAACTACATTAAAATACTTATAATAATACATAAAAGCTTATATTTTGCTTAAGTTATTTCGTATAAGATTGTAAATAAGTCAATCCAAATTGGGCCCATTGTGTTTTTATTTTTAAGCTCATAAATAAGTATTTTCTTTTATTAGGTTCTTCTATTTTTATTTTTATATATAATTTTTTATATGTTAAATTGGGTTACTATTTTTTCATTAAAAAAAAGTTATTATTTTTAGTGCGTATCTTTTATCGTAAATTTTGTTTCTATTTTTATGCGTAAATTTATTTTTATTAACTTTTTTTTGTTTCTATTTTGAAGTTAAAATAAAATAGATTGGATTATTATCTTTTTTAGAGGTGATTTTTTTATGGGAAAATTTCTTTTATGTTTATATTTTTGTTTTCATTTTTTTGTTCGTTTAGAGATGTGGTTTTTAATGCTCTTTTTATGGGAATATTTCTTTTATGCTTATCTTTCTTTCTTGTTTTTTTTTTATTAATTTAGAGTTATAATTACATTTAAGGGCGCAAAACTTGAAGCATCGTTAAAAGTGATAAGGACAAATTTGGATTTTTTAATAGTAGCTTCTTTTAATATATTGTAAAGTATATTAAATGACTATTTTTTTTATAGATTTAAATGACTATATTTGTTTTATTAAAGTTATTGTCTCGTGTTTTTTTTATAATAAATTATAATTATTGGTGATAGATATTTATCCAATTTTTTTATGCATGAGTGAAAAATATTTGTCCATGTTTTTTTATTTTATCGATAAGAGCTAATTGTCTTGTTTAAAAAACTATTAGTTAATTTTTATGTTTATCTTCAGAAGTGTTTTCTATTGCTATTTTTATGAGTATATTTATTTTATTCTCTTTTTTTAAAAAAAAAAATTATGAGTAGATTTGTTTTATGCTTATCTTTGAATTTTTTTTTGTTATTTTTGTTTTGTATCTTTTTTTTTTATGAGTATATTTGTTTTATGCTTATCTTCTTTTTTTTTTTTTTTTTTGTACATATCTTTTTCCCAGTTTAAAGTTAAAATTATATTTAAGGGCATAAACGGTGAAATATTATTAAACGTGCTAAGGATAAAATAAATTTTTTAGTAGTAGTTTCTTTTAATATATTGTAAATAGAAAAGTAAAATAAGAAATTGAGTTTTATGGGTCCCTCTATGCCTTGATTCGTTGGAAAGATTTCCATAAATAGAAAATTGGCCCAATATGATTAACTTTTGATGGGCCAATAATGGGTCCATCATTTGAGGCCCATATTTCCACTACTGATTACGATTCTTAGGAACTACTCTGAAAACATGCCCACAACATTTCATTTGATGACATTATTGAATGATACCCAAATTAGATGCTTTTAAGATTAAAATACTACTTTATTATTATTCAAAAAAAGCATTAAAAAATTATATTAAGAAGCTTGACTTGAAAGAAAGGTGACACCCACTTTCCATTGTGAAAAAGACTATGGAAAATTAATTTTCAAGTTTAGTTCTCTTCTCTCCACCATGGCACAAACTAACATATGATATAATGGGGTCCAATTCATTTTTCTTCTATTTTATTTTATTTTTTTTAAATTACGAGACACACATAATGCATGGTCAGAAGAAACACAATCTTCGATAACGATATATAATAAAATTTACGTATAATCTATCAATTATAAAATTTTAGACTAAAATTCAAATTGCAGTTGGCGTGAACGAAAAATCTAATCATTTATGTTAAGTTTGGTATCTTTTATAGGCGCAACTATATTTTCAGCCAATAATATTAATTCATAAATGTTATTTGTCACTTTGTCTTTGACAATTCTTAGGATTTGCTAACCTTTTCACACTTGTAGGGGCTAATGCCATTGGCAAATCGAATAATTAGAAGAGAAGTTCCCATCATCTTTTCTTTTAGCTCCAATTTAAACTAAACAAAAATTATTATTGGGATTTTTGTGTTGGGGAATATTTGTCAATTAGGCTAGTTTAGTAAACAAAATTATTAATGCAAATTTATTGGATGAAAAAGAAAGGTGTTGGATCAAAATTTTGTTTATATAGAATTATTATTTTTGAAAAAGTGACCTATGATGTAACTTGGGATAGGAAATAATGGAATAGCATATACTTTGAAGATTCACTGCAGAGAAAGTCTAACATAGGCACAACCTCAACACCTCATTGTTAGACATACTCACATAAAGAAGAAAAAAATTAAAATGAATGAATTAAAATGATATGATTGATGTGACTTTATTATTTTTCTTTTAATTTATTAGATTTGTGTGTGTGTGCCTAAACAAAATTAATTTGTGGTTGTGCCTACAGAAGAATGCCTCTTCACTGCAGATGTTTTATCATGATAAAATAAATTGGGTTGCTTCAGAATGGGGAGAAGGGATTGAGAATCAATTAAGGCAAATATGGATTAAAAAATAATATTCAAGAGTATACTCATATTTTCAATGTTTATTTTGCACCGTACTTTTTTCGAGAATAAATTTAAAGCGGGTTTTATTTTCTCAGTCCATTTATTTTATACGTATGAGCCATAAATCAAACTTGTCCGTTGTTGATAAATTTATGTCAAAATCCACTTGAACCAATGTTGATAAATTTCAAAATAAGTTCAAATCAGGCCATGCCTTACAAACAACAACAAAATGTTCACATTCGTAAGGTGGTATAAAGATGAATGATACATTTTCAGTGCTATGGAGCTAGATCAGTGAGCTATTACACTTTCTTCAAAGGATGATTGCTTCCAAGCCCACCTTCTCATTATTATCGCTCAATCACTTCTTTTTCCACTAAGTGATTGTTTAGAAATTTTCTCATCCCATCCCCCACAACTCTTTTTCACCCTCTAATATTTCGATTTTGCCCTTGTTAAAAAAGTTCGGAAAACGTTTTCCGAACTTTTTTTTGCCTTGAAAATGAATTTCGGATTGTGTTTTCCGAATTTTTGCTGAAATTGTACTTGGAAAATTTCGGAAAACGCGTTCCGAACTTTTGAATCAAGGGTAAAATTGGAAACTCGTGGGGTGAAAAAGAATTGTGGGGGGTGGGATGAGAAAATTTCGATTGTTTAGGGACCTTAGCATACAATCTGAGTTGTTTCCCCCTCGACTTTGGATCTCATTTGAATATTGGACTGACTCAAAGGTTATGCAACTCAAATAAGGATTAGTCCTCTAAAAATCAAAATTAATTATTAAAGAAAAAAGACTTCATACAAGTTATAAACTCATTAGTCTACAATATAAAAAAGGTCCTCGATAAAAACAAAGACCTCTAAAAAAAATTATAAAAATGAAACAATAACTTTGCAGCTCGTCAAAATTCAACCAACAATAACCTTTAAATCTTAGCAAAAGAAAAATGAATTGACTTTATAAGAATTGTTAAAATAAAATTTATTATAATAGTTTAATAAATAATTTTGTTTAAGAAAATAAAATTTAAATATATAAAATAATTTTGATGAAATATTATTATTTTAAAAACATAAAACCCTCCCTTTAAAATTCGCTTAGGTCATTGTGTTGTTTCGGCCCGGCTTTGATGAGTATAATAATCTCTTGTTTTATTCATACAAAAATAAAAATTGATTGTTTTTCAACTCAATAAATAATGTGGTTATTTTAGTCAAAAAATAATGTGTGTTTCTTTCTAACTTCGTTATTTTGGTTTTTCCTTCTTTAAAACTTCTGACATTATTTTTTGACAAAAATGTGGATGTGACATTAATAAAGAGTATAATAATGTATGGCAGTCTGGCAAGCCTGGTAAGAATTAAGAAAAATTGTTGTGTTTTAAGACACATGTTCAAAAATTCAATATAAAATTATTTGTTTAAAAGTTGTACATTCTTTTTTTAATTAAAATATTGTTTTTTACAATGCAATTTTTCACTTTTGAAGTCTTTAACAAGTGCAAAATATTAAATTGAAAATTCATCATTAAAAATATTATACTTTAATTATAATTTCTTTATAAAATTATATATACAATAAATTTTTATTGGGTGTCGATATATAAATCTTTCTTGCACCGATTAAATTTATATAAATGTTGTCCACAATTCTTGTTCAACCGGTAAATATCGATATTGTTAGGCTGGACACCTTGACTTCGGTTCGAATCCAAGGATCTCCCATGTGTGTATTTGAGTTTAGGTATTTATTTACCATTTCATATAAAACCAAAAAAAAAACAAATTTATATAGGTATCATTATTTAAGGATTAGAGTGATTAAATACAACTTTTCATAAACAAGCTATCAATTGAAAGTTTTACACAACTTAATTGAACAATAAATGGATCTACCTGTGAGATAGGTATTAAGAATATTGATTGTTAGCTAAAGGTCCCTTTAGTTAGTTACATTCATTATTAGGTGATTAGTTAGTTACATTCATAATTGGTTAATCCTCTCATTGCTCTATATAAGAGCTAATATTGTACCAAAATCCATTATCTTTGAAGTTTTCTTTTCCAACCCCCCACGTTTCTTTTTTACCCCTCGAGTTTTCTATTTTGCCCTTACGAAAAACTTTGATTTCTATAAACCGAAATTTTTTTTGCCTTGAAATACAACTTTGGTTTTTAGAAACTAAAATTTTCTGAAATTTAAACTAAAAAAATTTCGGTTTCTACGAACCGAAATTTTTATTAAGGGCAAAATCGAATTTTTGGGGGGTATAAAAGAAACGCGAGGGGCTGGAAAAGAAATTGTCATTATCTTTTATCAATATGAATTCTTATAATTTCTATTCTCTTGATGATCTTTTAGAGTTTTCTCTATTTTCTTCAAACTATGCAAATCTTAACAATAGGATGGCTCTGTCAAAAAAAAACAATAGGATGGCAATTCACTTGTTTTAGTTAGGAATAAAATTTTGCCAAAAAAAAAAAAAAAACTTATCGAACTGCTCCAGTTAATAATTTTCATGAATGCTGCTTTCATTGATCTTAATTATTGCTCTAATTATAGTATTTATCTCTATTTTCTTCTACACAATCTTATTTCACCACATAACAATAAAGAGAACTAGTTGTTTTTTATATTTCAAGTTTGGTTTTAGTTCAAAGTTCAAATCATATGCTAATGATCCATTTTCTCCAAAAGAATGACAAGAGTTACCAGTACTTAAATAAAATCTAAAAAAGAATGACATTAAAATCGGAATACAAAGTATAGTCATAATATCATCTCTAACTCTATCTATTTTCTCATGTTTCCTAAATAAGGTATGGGGAAAAAATCACATCAAAAAAGAAAAAGAAACACAAAAAGTGGAAGAAAAAAAGCACATCAAAATGTCTTATGATCACATGAAGATAAATTAGAAAGAGAAAGATCAATGTATATTGTATACACAAGGAGTTCCTCAACATACAAATACTATTCATCAGATTCCATTGTGGGACTTTGAGTGCAGCTGTCCATTTGATGAAGTTCCAACATTCTCTTTTCTGGATTACAGAGGCCTGTAGGTAAACAGAATCTATATCATTCAGAAACTACATGATGTATATATATGTCTGATCAAAAACCATTAAATGCTGATTAAATAATCTAATCATACATAATAATTAATACCAAAACAAATGAATTCCTACTTATGATCAAATCTTAAACACATGTGTATGATATCATCATGAAATCTTATGCATCAATAACCTGCATGTGGCAAGCATGCGATTAAAGGAAACCATCCGTATCAAAGAACGTTATCCTCTCTAACGATTTTGCTTTAAAATGACCCGATTAGAGCAAATTGTGCATGAGTTACCTTTATAATGTGGCATAGTACATGGATATTTTTCTATCAATTATGAGATGGAGGCAAGATCCAAATTGGGGGAAAAAAGCCAGGTTCAAATGAAAAGTGAATTTGCTGAAATGAACTTCCGTAAGGTTGAAAATGAAGTTCAAAACCAAGAGGGAGATGGAAAAGCAATTGAAGTTGTTCAAAGTAATATAGATCAAGAGAAGTATGTGGACAAATGAGTTTACAACAAGAAGGATCACTGGCATAAACTGATAGGAATACTAATAGAGATGCCCAACCTCTAAGAGTTTATGTTAGGAAAAATTCTAGAAATAGGAATAATTAATGCTTTGTATTAGTTGTTATGTTTTTAGTTTGTTTTCTGTTTTAAAAAAGTTAGTTACCAAGGTAGTTAGGGGTTGTTAGCTGACCTTGGTTTTAGGAGTCAGTTGCTAAAAGACCTTCTCCCCTACTCCCTTGTACAGAATGTCTATATATAGACTTTCCTCCCCCTTTAGAAGGATTATCTTTTGGCTTGTGTTTAGTAGCTGGGAATCACCAGTTGTGGGGAGTATCTTCCTCAGTGTATCTTTTCTTTTCTTTTCAAATTTAATAAACATCCGGGGACAAATAAATTCCCCTTTCACCCAGTCTGTTCCAGTTCTTATCCAAGGGAACTGTAACAATTGGTCCGACCTACCGTCACGATGGTAAGTGCCACAGAAAACCGTTTGAATGCTCTAGAAAACTGGACAAACGATCAAGACGTCGTGATTCAAGAACTGAAGTCAGATACGGGGCAACTGAAGGCAGATACTCAAGAACTTAAGGCAGATATGGGGCAATTAAAGGCAGATACATTGCTATTGATGGAAGGTGTAGATGAATTGCGAATGGGGTTCAAGAAATTGATGCAAGAATTCAAGAAAATAGCAATTCCTAAGGGTGGGAAGCCTATCAAAACCAAGACATCACCAGAAAACTCCTCTGGAGATGAAGATTCCGATGATGATGACGAAATCCCTCGTTCTTGGTTAAAGAAGGTTGAATTACCTACTTTTCAAGGTCAAGATCCGTTTGGGTGGCTGCAGAGAGTTGAAAAATTCTTTGCTCTTCAGAAAGTAAAACCCAAGAAACGCTTTCACATTGCACACATCAGTATGGCAGGTAATGCTCTTTCTTGGTTTCAATTTTGGCAAGAAAATACCAAGAAACCAACTTGGGAACGTTTCTCTGAGGCATTGCTGCGAAGATTCAACACAGAAAATCGGGGCACAGTCTATGAACAATTGAAACGCATCAGACAACGTGGTACTGTTGATGAGTTTATCCATGATTTTGAAAATCTTACAGCACAAACATGCAAAACTCCTGAAGATCAATTAATTGGGTACTTCATGGGGGGGTTACGTCTCAATATATGCAATATCGTACGAACTCACAACCCCACAGAACTGATCCGTGCTATGGAGCTGGCACGTGATGTGGAGGAATCTTTGAAAACTTCACCTTCCAATGGCATTTTACCGCAACGTCGAAACAACACAGGTTTTCGTTACCCAGGAACTGGTAGCTTAATCTCACGGGTTGAACCGACAGGCGAGGGAGCACGATCGTAGTAACATTCCAAAATACCTCCCCTACAACGAGTATAGTAAACACTTGGCAGACCGGAAATGTTTCCGTTGCAGTCAACCATTCGGGCCGGGTCACAGATGTCCACAAAAGAACCTGAGGGTCTTAATTTTGGGAGACGATGATGTCATCCAAGACGATGGGGAACTACAGAAGTGCGAGGTCGAGATTGACTCTGAGGACGAAGTCCTAGATGAAACAGAAAAAGAATGTAAGGTGATGGATTTATCCTTATGTTCAGCAGGCGGTTTGACCCAGCCCCATACAATGAAGCTTCAAGGAAAAATTCTTCACCATCCTGTCCAGGTTCTAATCGATAGTGGGGCCAGCCACAACTTCATTTCAACAGAGTTGGTAAATAAATTAGGGCTGACAGTGGAGCCTACAATGTCCTATAGAGTAAGACTAGGTGATGGTAAAGGCAAGGATACACAAGGTTGTTGCAAGGGGTTAACTGTGCAGCTCGGTGAACATCTTATGTTGGGGGATTTTTTCTTGTTTGAACTGGGGAATGTAGATGTTGTTCTGGGTGTGGCATGGCTGGCTACCTTAGGAGAGGTCAAGATGAACTGGAGAAACTTGACCATGAAATTTATGGTTCAAGGCAAAAATGTGGAAATAAAAGGTGACCCTACATTGTCTAAAACCTTGGTATCTCCTCAAGCATTGATGAAGATGACTGAGGTGGAGGCAGTATCTATGCTTTGGGGGATTGACATAACTACAGACAAAATGAGTCCTCCAATTGATGAGAAATTACCAACAAAGAAGCGGTATGCATTACAGAAAATTCTGGATACCTTCGGCCAAGTTTTTGCCGATTCCAAGGGTTTACCTCCACGTCGCAGCGTTGATCATCACATCCCAATTAAAAGTGGGGCTAATCCAGTTAATGTAAGACCTTACCGGTATCCCCATCTACAAAAAAATGAGATCGAAAAACAAGTGGGTGATATGTTGAGTGCTGGCATCATTAGACCAAGTAATAGTCCTTATTCTAGTCCTGTTATTTTGGTAAAAAAGAAGGATGGTAGTTGGCGTTTTTGTATTGATTACAGGGCATTAAACAAAGCAACAGTTCCGGATAAATTCCCCATACCGGTCATAGAAGAGTTACTGGATGAGCTACATGGAGCAAGGTATTTTTCAAAGATAGACCTCAGGTCCGATTATCATCAGATCAGAATGCATGATGAGGATATTCCTAAAACGGCATTCCGAACTCATCACGGACATTATGAATCTTTAGTCATGCCGTTTGGTCTAACGAATGCACCAGCCACTTTTCAGTGCGCCATGAACGCCACTTTCAAACCTTATTTGAGGAAATTCGTTCTGGTCTTCTTTGATGACATTCTCATATACAGCACCACTTGGGAGGAACATTTGGAACATGTCAAGCAGGTACTGAATGTTCTACTTCAACACCAATTTTATGCCAACTTAAAGAAATGTGAGTTCGGGCAAACTATGGTAAGATATTTAGGACATGTTATTTCTCATGAAGGGGTAGCTATGGATCCTCAAAAGGTGGCAGCAGTTTTAAATTGGCCTATACCAAAAACAATAAAAGCCTTGCGTGGATTTTTGGGGTTGACCGGCTACTATAGAAGATTCATATCTAATTATGGCATCATCGCAAGACCTTTGACAAACATGTTGAAGAAGGGCAATTTTCTTTGGAATTCAGATAGTATTGAAGCTTTTCAGAAGCTGCAAACAGCCATCACTACAGCCCCAGTTCTGACCATGCCTGACTTTGAACAACCGTTTTCCATTGAATGTGATGCTTCAGGTAAAGGCATTGGTGCTGTATTGACTCAGAACAAGAAGCCAATCGCTTTCTTCAGCAAGGCATTGGCGGACACTTCTCTCTCCAAATCAATTTACGAAAAGGAACTGATGGCCTTAGTCTTGGCCATACAACATTGGAGGCCTTATTTGCTTGGAAGAAAATTTACAGTCTATACTGACCAAAAAAGCCTAAGGCATCTTTTAGAACAAAGGATCACCACACAAAACCAACAAAATTGGCTAGCAAAATTGCTAGGATACGACTTTGACATCATATATAAAAAGGGAACATCTAATCAAGTGGCAGATGCTCTTTCAAGGAAATCAGAGGAGGCAGAACTTCAGGTTTTAAGTAAATCTTTTTGGCAAGATGTGACTTCCATTTCCGACGAGATTCAACGGGATCCTTTCTTAAGCAAAATTTGTGAAGAACTACTGAAAAATCCAGAGACTAATGGGAACTACACTCTTGAAAATGGCAGACTGCACTACAAAGGAAGATTGGTCTTGTCAACTACTTCTACTTGGATTCCTAAATTACTGCATGAGTTTCACACATCCCCTACCGGTGGTCATTCTGGAGTTTTTCGTACTTACAAGCGAATAGCTCAATCCTTGCATTGGAAGGGTATGAAAACAACTATAACAAATTATGTGGCATCCTGCCATATATGCCAAAGAAGCAAATATCAAGCGTCCTCCCCTGAAGGCCTCCTACAACCTCTCCCTATACCTAACGCTGTTTGGGAAGACATAAGCATGGATTTTATAGTAAGTCTCCCAAAATCCAAAGGTTATGATGCTATTTTGGTGGTGGTTGACCGACTAAGTAAATATGGCCATTTTATATTAATCAAACATCCTTATTCCGCAAGATCTATTGCTGATGTGTTTGTAAAGGAGGTGGTTAGATTACATGGAATCCCAGCATCAATTGTCAGTGACAGAGATCCCACATTTTTGAGTAACTTTTGGAAAGAGTTGTTTAGAATGCAAGGGACAACTTTGAAAATGAGTACGGCATATCACCCTGAATCTGATGGCCAAACTGAGGTTCTAAATAGGACCTTGGAAACATATTTACGGTGTTTCTGTTCTGAGCAACCTAAGGTGTGGCCTGATATGCTTCCATGGGCTGAATATTGGTACAACACTAGTTTTCACGGAGCTGCTCAATGCACACCATTTGAGACGGTTTACGGCAGAGCCCCACCTTCATTAACCAGATTCATTCCAGGTGAAACCTTGGTGGAAACTGTAGCCCAAGATCTTATGACTAGAGATGAAGCCCTTAAGCAATTGAAATTCCATCTTCAAAAAGCTCAGAACCAAATGGCTAAGTTTGCTAATTGTCATAGGAAACCTACCAAGATCAAGGTAGGGGATTGGGTTTACCTGAAAATACGGCCTCACAGACAAATGACAATGCCGACGAGGTTACATCCTAAGTTATCTGCCAGGTATTATGGCCCGTATTTGGTCTTAAAACAGGTCGGTGCGGTAGCGTTTCAAGTGCAGTTACCTGCAGGAGCTCGTATTCACCCAGTCTTTCATGCGTCTCAGTTAAAACTGGTAGTGGGTGACAATAAGGTCGAATCTATGCCACCTGAAGAATTACAGGACCAGAGCTCTGATTTTACACCTCTGCAGGTCTTGGGAAGTCGTGTGATACATCAGCAGGGTACACCAGTTCAACAAGTTTCGATTCAGTGGCATAATCAGTCGGCAGATGAGTCTACCTGGGAGGACTTCAATACAATCCAACACCAGTTTCCAGATTTCAACCTTGAGGACAAGGTTGATTTTAGGGGGGGTGGTATTGATAGGAATACTAATAGAGATGCCCAACCTCTAAGAGTTTATGTTAGGAAAAATTCTAGAAATAGGAATAATTAATGCTTTGTATTAGTTGTTATGTTTTTAGTTTGTTTTCTGTTTTAAAAAAGTTAGTTACCAAGGTAGTTAGGGGTTGTTAGCTGACCTTGGTTTTAGGAGTCAGTTGCTAAAAGACCTTCTCCCCTACTCCCTTGTACAGAATGTCTATATATAGACTTTCCTCCCCCTTTAGAAGGATTATCTTTTGGCTTGTGTTTAGTAGCTGGGAATCACCAGTTGTGGGGAGTATCTTCCTCAGTGTATCTTTTCTTTTCTTTTCAAATTTAATAAACATCCGGGGACAAATAAATTCCCCTTTCACCCAGTCTGTTCCAGTTCTTATCCAAGGGAACTGTAACATAAACCTTAGTGGAAAAATTCATATCATGAATGTGAAGAAAAAAAATATTCAACAAGTTATTTCTCATAATTAAAAAAGGACATCAAAATGAAATGGAGTGTAGGATAGATGCTTCATATAATGATAATTAATTATTAATCTAACACACTTGTATCTATTAAGAATGGAACGATTAGGCTTGTTTGCATGCTGAATTTATAGATGTCTAGCTAAAGACTTTCAGCAGTTTGAGCTCTTTATCCAAACATGACTTAGTTTTTCTACCTAATGATTCCAATCTCCAGCATTGCTGAGTAGAGTTCATTCTTTGGTGACTCTGTTATCTTTGGTTGCTTCTATGTAACAATCCTTCTTCCACACAGCAGCTACTAAATCAAGAAATTATGTGTGGTGGAGAGAAGATTGACGTCTTCAAGGTAGAAAAACAAAATCATGTGCGAAATGAAAAGCGCAAAGATGCTGATATTCACCATGAGCAAAATATGCAGTTCAAAGCTTAAGAGGGAAACGGAGAAACAATTGAAGTTATACAATGTAATAGAAGTGGAGAATTACATAGGCAAATCGGTTTACGGAATGCCATGAAAGTACACCGGTAAAAAATTGAAATTGAAAGAAGCCATATCATGAATACGAAGGAGAACAAAAAGATTTAACAAGTAAGCAGAATTGTTATTTCTCAAACAATAGTAAGGAACATCAAAATGAAATAGAGATATGGATGAATGTCAGATAAAAAATACTACATCAACAACTCATGCCTCTGCAGAGGGTGGAATAGACAGGCTTCATTGACACGTTTAGAGAATAGAAAATAAGGACAATTTATTCGGAAAAAAAAAAAGGTAAGATGCCTCAACAAATGTTAAGCAGGAATCTGTATCACTGTTGTGTGAGGCTTCGTGTGAAGTGGTTGGGTATAGACGTATAGATGAAGATTATCAATGTACAGAGTAATGATTCTAATTTCTTCAAACTTGAAATGTTCATCATCTAACTCTTAAGTTTGAATTTCATTTTCATCCCTCTTAAAGAGTATTTCAGCAGTTCAAGCTCTTTATCCACACATGACTCTTTTTGTTTGGTATATAGACGAAATGGCAAAGCCAGTATACACATGACTCTGTTTTTCTACCAGATGAATCCAATCTCCAAATATCGCCAAGTCGAGTTAATTCTTCAGCGGCTCTGTTCACTTTCATTGCTTTTATCTTGCAATTCTTCAAACACTATCACACATAAATCAAGAAACTGTGTGGTGGAGGGGAGATTGAAATCCTCAAGGTAGAAAACCAAAATCATGTGCAAAATGAAACACACAAACATGCAGAAATTCAACACGATAGCAAAATATGAAGTTCAAAGCTTAAGAGAGAGATGGAGAAACAATATGATGTTGTTCAATGTAATAGAACTGGAGAATTACATAGGCAAATCGGTTAACGAGATGCCAAGAAGGTGCACCAGTAAGCAACTGGAATTGAAAGAAGTCATATCATGAGTACAAAAGGAGAACACAATGATTTACCAAGTGGAATTGTTATTTCTCAACATAGTAAGGAGCATCAAAATGAAATGGAGGATAGGATGGATGTTTGAGATAATACATAATAGATCTAAGACTCCGGCATCTACTGGGCCTTTATTGGTCCATGTAAGAGTTCGTTCAATGTTATGACTTAAAATTATCATTTTATGGATATCTAACTAAATTTTGTTTTTTGATGAATCCTGGAGGATATTGATATATTTTGAATTTCATATCACAAGGGAGGGATGGCCAGGGAAGAAGAAGGCGTAGTTTCTACCACATCATCATACCTTGTGAGATATGAGCGATCTCGCATAGGCATAGCAAAACCTCGTAAAGTTTTATCATACTTTGAAGGGTATTTTAGGGTAAATGACATTAAATATATTCAAAGTTATATTTAACATTATGTACAACAGAAATACAAACCTGAACACTTTGGAATATCCCAAACAGCAATTGATGTCGATGTACACTCTGCGGAACAAAGTTCGTGAATATTCTCATGGTTGACATTCATTGCAAGCATCCAAGCTCCAATGGTAACATCCTCATTGCTGAACATCCGAAAACTGTTTTAAAAAAAAAAAAACAGGATGCAAACTTTACATTAACAATTATAAGAATATCGAAGAGCGGGGACTGAACAAGGCTGCAAAAGGATGCAAACTTTACATCCACAATTATAAGAAAAAGATGCAAACTTCACATTCAGTGAACAAGCAATAAAGCTGAGGGAGAAAGAAAAGCTTGCCTGTTATTCTTAAGAGCGACCAAGCTTTGTACAACATCAGCAGAAAGAGCATATATAGGACCATAAGCATGAAGAAAATACTCCTTTCCAAGCAAATTAGATAGTGGCTCATACCTGCAAGATTTACAGGTTAAAATTACTCCAAAAGCCTTGCCAATATGCTGGTTGTAAAATGAAAACTTAAAACCTTTGATTGTCGATATAGGGAGGCTAGATAGCATATTGCATAACCTCAGAAAAAGGAGGCAAATATCAATTTAGGCTCACGTAAATATTGGATGTTCCATGATTTGATCCCTAGTATATGTTAAGATATTTGGAGGGTAAATGAAGAAATCAAAAGAAAAAGAAAGAGAAGAGATGGAAAAAGAATGAGATTGAGAAATGACTTTCCTTCCCTTTGAGGCTGATGCGGTTAATTAAAATTTCATCTTCTTGTAAAATTTATTATCAAAAAATTCTAAAAATAATAATCCAATGGCAATAAAAACTAACTAGCTCAAGCAAATAACAATTCTAACAACCAAGTGTAAACAAATACAACCAAGCCAAACAACAAGTAAAAGTAAAGAGAAACAAAACACACATGAATTGTTTACCCAGTTCGGCCCAACATTGACCTATTTCTGGGGGAGAGTGATATTCTATCTGACCCACTATCAATGAATGTTTACAAGAGATGCAAATGGGTTACAAGAAATTAGCTTCAAGAGTTCACAAAGAACAAGCCCTTATTTCCAGGGATGGATCCAGAAATAAAATTGATGTGGGACCGAATTATTTTAGAAAATTAATTTATACCAACAGTACATCACTATTAAACTCTTTATTTTAGCAATAAATAATTATAAAACCA
Organism: Trifolium fragiferum; assembly: GCA_954870985.1. Taxonomy (NCBI): domain Eukaryota; kingdom Viridiplantae; phylum Streptophyta; class Magnoliopsida; order Fabales; family Fabaceae; genus Trifolium; species Trifolium fragiferum. Next base: position 13,915,603 of record OX940789.1, on the reverse strand, counting down.
CAAAATCTAGATCATGAGGTGGCTAGGGCGGCTACATCAATGACTAATCCTCAAGTGTTAGAGTTGATGACAAATTGTATTGTTCATGCCATTTTTAATGCTAATCCTAAAATTGTCATCAACTCAAAGTTGTTCTGAAAAAACTAATCCTAAAATCAAAAACAAAATTGTAAAAAAATAAATAGAAACAAAACCAAATATATGGAATGAAAAACCTCGACCATAATTTTTTTATTCATGATATTAAAAGCAATAAACCAGCCATATTAGCATTATTATTTAGACCAGACATTGTTTAACTACTCGTCTACTCCAACAAAAGTTCTACCATTTATTTTTATTATAAATTAAATTAAAACCAAAAAATGAATGCATCTGATGTGATGCATAAAAGCAAAGGCATTTTTATAATTTTGTTAATGCCTTTAAGCCTCAAGCGACAATAAAACCTAACTAATCTTTATGTGATCTATGGCAGTTGGCGAAGAGGAAGGGACCATGCCTGTCCTTCCTTGAATCAGTCACTGCTTATTTCAACCCATTTATCCCGATCTCTCAACAACAAATATGAACATAAATCTCACTATCCAAAGTGTTTGTGATGTGTTTTCCAACCTTAGATTAACCCCCAAAGTGCACTCAATAGCTTCGATTTGAAACCCTAAGAATTCCCTCACTTTGTCAGTTTGTCTCAAAGCTTTGTTTTTTTCACAAAATGGAAGAAAATGGCTTAAATACAACACAAATTCCGATGCATCCGCCTCGCGCATGGAATCGTTTGCCTCACGGAGGAGACAGTAGCCAAACCAATTTCCAGTCGTCCAAAGAGATTTTAAGGCATATAACACAACATTTATCTCACGCGATGATAGAAACAATTAATAATCAAATATTTCATCCTCATCATAAAGTGAAATGGTGACTGGTGAGTATTAAAAAGTTCAGGAAATTAAAACAGGAAAGAACACAATTAAAGCATTGGGACGTGAAAAATGCTCCATCTAGATAGAACTGACCATTTGAGTTTCGGGTCAGTGAAAACAGGGCCCTTTTTCATGCATCCTATGTATGTCTGGGAGTGAGATCTCTCTTTTGCAATTAGTAATGAAAGACGATCTGATCATAAAGATTGAAAAAATCTTAATTATTGGGCTCTTTCAAGAAAAAGGTAATAACCACATTAAAACTACTAGGTTAAACCCTGAAAGATATTGCACCTGGCCTTAAATATATGTCATCATCAGCTTTGACATAAAATTCGGCATCAAAAAGAGCATAAGCAGCTTTAAAGAAAGCCAACCTGTAATAAATAACCATATTCAGATTAGCAACACATAACAGACATAAAGCACAACAGTTTACTAATTCTCAGAACACACGTTTTGTATGGGAGCTTACTGTACTCCTCTTCAATATCCAATTGAATGAAATCATCATATTCGGCGATTTCCTTCTTAAGTGCAGACATCTTCGATTTATCATTCATTCTACCAATAACAAACCTAAAAGCCAAGCCAGTGGCTTCTTCCAAGCTGCAAGCAATAGCAATAACTCAAGATGAGCATAATTAAATTACATAACTTTCAGACTCCCAAAGTGCATCAGTAAAAAAATTACATCAAATAGACAATAGTACAATAGTTAGATTCAGAAGGAGACCAAATAAAATCACATGTCAAGCCATTCAAAAAGATATGGATTTAGCCTGTCATTAAACATTATCATATGAACTGTGAAAGAGGGTATTACTGATATAATGAGAAAAGAACTGTGGTTGTTGTTTTGCATTTTCAAACCCAAAATCAATCAAATCCCACCGACATAAGACAAAGTGTAGTTTGACTGTTTGAGCACTTGGTGTATGTTTGGTATCGCAGTGGATTTTCAGAATCACAATGAACCACTGTTACTTTATAGAAGCTACACATTGTGGCTTTTGCAGAATCATGATGGCTCCCTGTGATTCTGGCAAATCCTTTATGATATCAAACATGCACTTATTACACACCGCTAGCTACTACAGATAAAAACTAGATACCACAAAGAAGAAACTTTCATTTCTTGTAATACACAACACAACCTGTTTGGATTGGCTTATTTGAGCTTATCTACTGCTATAAGTTTTTCTGCTTATTTCAGTAAGTTCTTCAAGATAGCTTATGAAAACAACTTATAGCATATACATAAACAATTTAATTAGCTTAAACATAAACGCTTATCATGATAAGCTGCAAATAAATCGTTTATCCAAATAGGACCTAATCAAACATGACACTTAATATCAAAAAACCCCAATGCTACAATATAAGCAATCACATCACATTAACCTAAAAGCAAAACATTGATAACATCACAACAATAACAATTTGATACAGTTATTATACACTATAATACTATAACATCTTGTAAATCATTAATTTTTCTTAACCAACCGAAACCGAAAGAACAAACTCAAACAAAATTCAATTGGTACCGTTCAAGTCCATTAGGATCTGAAGGAAACCAAGTCTTCCTCAAAGATTGACGCCGACCAACGGATCGAAATCCAGTCTGAATTCCGACAAAAGCCATAACCTTATGCCTATCATTAGCAACGAGATTTCTTCCACCGGTGGTGGTTGCCGGGCTACGATCCCATGTGACGCGAACCGATCTAGGGTTTGTGTTGATGCAGCGATTATCACGAAACGGTTTAAGAAAAACGATTATTGCGAAGAAGAGAAAAGCGAGAATTAGGAATGAAGATCTGCGAGATGAAATTGATTGACGTGAGTTGAAGAATGATTTGGGAGGGAGAGAAGGCATTGTTTGGTTTTAGACCGGAACTTGAAGAAGCTCCGGTTGTGGTTGTTGAAGGATTGAGAATTGGTTCATGTCATTGTTGCATTGTTAGAGAGAGAGAGAGAGAGGTGAAGAAGGAGAAAGACAGTGGAACTAAAAAAGTAACGAAGTTGCGTATGGTGTAAGAATGTATGTTGCTAAATGACAGTAACGGCATCAACAACAGCTTCTCGATTCTCATGGTCTCATTTATTCTGTGTTTTTTATTTTTTCTCGCAATTATAAAGATTAATTATTCGAATAAAATATGATCATACATAGAACCTTTTTTTTTTAATCATCTATAACTGGTCTATTGAACTGGTTAATTTTATTTAGAAATCAATTTTGACATCAAATAATTACAGCTACATTTCGATTACAGTTGTGGAATTGAATCGTGGTTTTTCTTATTAAGTTTAATGTTGATTACCATTAGACTAACTAACGATTGATCATACAATGTCATCTATTTATAAGTGATGTATTTAGTTTATAAAGTCTAGTTCAATCGACACTCGACATAAATGCTGAAATTGTAGGAATATTAAATCTTAGCTTTAGTCTAATAAGTAATGTCTATAAAATCTTAGCTCCAAATACGAAAATTGTTAGATCAGGTAGTAGATTGAACTTCAATCCCTATTTTATAACAAATTGGTAAAATGTATTCACATTATATTAAAATAGAATTTGTGTAGTCGTATAATGTTGAAGGAGAAGGTTTGAAAAGTGCTTGTTACACAAAATATGATTACTTACACATGTTTTCTTTTTCTTTCAAAATTAAAATCTAATTATTAACATCATAAATTAAATAATCAAATGATTTTATTTTAAATTAAGACTGAATAAGAGGGGATGAAAGTGCATATTTTAACATAAGAGGGTAAGATATTATAATTTAAACATCTCTCAAAAAAAAATATATATAATTTACTCTAAATTATTCAATGAACTTAGGTTGTGTAGGGAAAAATTTGTAGCCTTGCATTCTTTAGTTATATAACTCAAAAAAAATCTGTTCTATTGCAGAGGTGAAATTTTTTAATAGTAAGAACGAGAGAAAATTGCTAGTAATATACATAGGGTGGCCAACTAAATAAAAGGATTGCCAGTCATACTTAAAAACATTTTTAATTCATTTTCTTTTCCATCGAAATTTTTTTTGGATATTAATCCTCTAATTCTCAGAAGAAAGGAAATTCGATAATTCAGAATTCTTCTGCATGGTAATCCAAGAAATTTTTAATTCATTTTCTTTTCCATCGAGACATATCATCAATATTGACGTCGAGTCAAAATTAAGAAGAATTTTTTTTTTTTGGATATTAATCCTCTATTTCTCAGAAGAAAGGTAATTCGTTAATTCAAAATTCTGCAAGGTAATCCTAGAAATAACTCATTAACCACTTAAGTTCAATTTCTTAATTTGAGAGTGGAGAATTTAGTCCCTCACCTTTTTAATTCTACCTAATTTTACTCGATCAAATACCTAATTTCATGTTAAGAAAAGTCATCCACCAATGCAGTTAGATCAGACTTTATTACTGCTAATTAATGCTAAGCCTAATTCTATCAACCATTTACTTCCAATGCAGTTTTTTCTTCTTTGAGCTTAGGCCCTATTGGAACCTAAAAAAAGAAGAGACCAATTCCCTTGAATCCAAGTTATGTTTTCATAATTAATGGTTAATTTTCCTACCAAATTACAGGTTTGTTAAGATCATCACACTATTTCTCTAACTTGCTTTCAACTTTCCATTGATTTTGCAGAGTTTGCTAATGTTCCAAAAATAGATGTTTCATCATACATCACCGAGCATTCAAAATTAGAAACTGCATCAAAATTGTTACCCGAAAAAGTTTTGCACGGCGCATTTGAAACATGTCCGTGCAAAGCATTTTCCTCAACTTCACCTATTTCGATATTCTTGTCCTCAATAAGTCTTGCTCCAGACTCAGTATCATCTTTGTTGGCACAACAGTTCTCAATTTGCATGCGGTTGCATGTTCTCAATTCCTGCACATTGCGTCCTTCAAAAGGGGTGATTTCCCCTTCACTGAAAGACCTATTTGTCTCTGTTGATTCTTTGCCTCCTAATGCAATTTCAACAGCTTCTCTGTTGGTTTCACCATCAGTCCTATTGTCTGGTTGATTTTTGCAGTCCATAGGTTCATACTCTGACTTAGCACCAACTTCAATGGCAGTTACATTCCCAGCATCTTGCGGCAATGATTCGGCTATGACTATTTCTTTGGAATGGATATCTACTTTGAACGAGTCATCTGTTGCTAAAGTTGATTGATCACACAGCCCTGTTTCAGCAGACAAAACAACGATTTCTATTTACTAGTTTATAATGAAGAATGATTTGTGAGTGGTTGACAGAGTAAAAAAATGTTGTCAGTGAAACTAAACTAATACTACCTCCGGTCTTTTTTATTTTTATAAAAAACAGTTGACTTTTTAGATTCATTGAATAGATGATGTATCTAGTCTATACTATAGATCAAATACATTTGTTATTTAATGAATCTAAAAAGTGAATTGTTTCTTATAAAAAGAACCGGAGGGAGTATCTTATAATAATACACTAACCAAATACACCAAATGAAAATACCTTCATTTTTCTTCTGGCCATACAAGGGTTTTTCAAGCAACACTGTTCCAGGAAAAACCATTAAGTTGATTTTTTTTAATCTCCGCTTTTCAATGTCACCTACAGGTACGAAACCAAAGCCCTTGGTCCATGTCTCCACCAAATCGGGAATGGCTGATACCACAAGCTTTTCTACCTTGACAGACATTAACATCTGCGAATGAAACAAATAGATTTAGAAAAATGAAAGGCCACAAGAGAAAGCCAAAAGAAGTGAGGGAACATTCCAAACTCATAACTGTTTTTGCAGAGCAATAATTAGAGATATATTATCTACTTAACATGCTCTTTTCAACACATTTTTGTTATCATTACGTGAAATTTATGTGGGTTTCACTAAATCATGTGGACCACGTCCATTCCCTGTTTAAGGGGACCCACATGATTGTGTCCGGCGACAGAAAGTACACACTGCTATAATTTCGCTTATATAATAAGAAAGTCACCAAGAGCAATCTATATCAAATTTCGAAGAAAATTTATTCTGATGAACATGGGATTGTTAATCCAACCAGGGTGAAACTGAAACAATATTTCTATATTTTTTTCATTTGAATACAAATGTCGGATAAACATTAAATTACGGCAAAATTTACCTCTTCGATTGAGCTCACAAGGCGTCGGCACATTCCTTGGCGGCGATACCGACTGCAAGTTGCAATTAGAGGCATCTCTGCCACAGAAGTCCCATGCACTCTGCAAAGAAGTAAAAGGCTTAAAAACAATTCAATAAAGCACAGATGCTATTTCGAATATAAAAAAATTGTGACTATAACCCAATTCATTCATGAATCTACTGGAAGGGTAAGCTTTAGCATAATTGAAAAAGCATTTAGATTATTGTCATTACATAATAAAAAAGTAGCTGAAATATAGCCATTTCGCATAAATGTCAGAAAAGAATTTAAGTACATTGAATTATATCATAAATAGCACATGCCATAAGTGTGTCATGTTTTCACCTGATAGATGCTACAGATATTAACACATCCTGTTTCTCCAGCACCACGGTGTAAAACCCTTGAAAATTCAGACGAGCAAAATCAGACCTGAAAATCACATGAGTAAAAGCCTTTCAAATCAAGTTGAACACACGAGAAAAAAATAATGCTTAAGACGAGGCTTTGAAATACAGCACAGGAGGCGGGTATTGAGGTGGAAAATTTGTCATAGGGAAGAACCACTAACCCCCAATTGTATAAAACTTGGGGTATCATGTGGATGCCTGTTCTTGGATCTAACATTGACACGAAACACTCCTCCATGATGGTAAGGGCAACAGCTAATTTTGTATTGCATACTGCCTTTAGGGCAAACCACTGAGCAGAATGAACCTTCTGGTCATCGTGTATGCATCTAAGAAGCGTCCATGAGAAGCCATCAGCAACTTGATTAACTAGCCCCACCTGAGATTGGAGACCGGAGTATACCTGCACGTACCAGAAAGCCAAGTCCTTGAACATGCTATAATGTTAGGCTAATAACACAATATATTATTAGGTTATTAGTTTGTCTCAATGTTAGTGCGCTTCGGCTTGTAGCTGTAGACTAGTACTTGCCCCTGACTTAGTTATTAACTGTATTTTAGGTTAAGATATTTGAACACATTCTCATATCAATATTATAATATAAGCCATCTGCTGTTTTCTATTCTCTTTCCCTAACTGTAAATTTGTAACTCCTGACAACAAGCATTACAGTGAAATAAGAAAAAGATAAAGATACATCGGAGAAGATACTCTCCTTACACTGGTTTGAAACAAGTCAAAACCATTTTTCGTAAGATACTTTCTAAGAGAATGGAAGTCTATATTTATAGAATTCCTATACACAAGGAGAGGGCAAAGATCAATGACAACTGGCCTAAAACAGAAAAGTAACTGACAGACAACTAACAAAGATAACCAACTAACTAACTTTGATACCAATTCCTTACTACTTTAATTTCCCTTCATTCTATATCCTAACAGCCCAGCATACTGATAAGTATCCAAGGACTTGGGAACCTTCCCTTAAAAGCTAGCTATTGAAAAGGAAGAACCAGGCCACTAAAATACTCCACCGAGCATGCCATATTACTAGATGTGGGACTTGGGCACCTCATAATACCTAAGCTCCTATCATATACCCTTAACCAAAGTATTACATCAAGTAACCATAATTATTCGCAGGTAAATTTAATGGTCCGCCCTTATTCCACCAAGAGAATACCTCTTAAAGATGTGAAATACATAAACAAATATTTTATGACAAGCATAAACACCAATGGTAAGTAACAAAGTCAAAAGCAACTGTGCCAAAAGATAGAGGAATACAATAGACTCTTCCATCCTTTTATAAAACCATTTATGATCCTTCGCCTAACATCAACATGGTATTAGAGCTTCTATGGCCAAGTAATTGACAAGTTAATCCTTGCCGGACCCCCATTCTACTAAACAAAAGGTGAGTTTCAGCACACAGTTGAAGAGTAGAGTTGGCCAGTGCATTTGTCGGCGTTTCAAGCCGATAGAGCTCTTGTGTGAGGGTTGTTGTACCTAAGAGTCTAAGCTTTTGGGATAATCAATTCACAACATGTCAAGAAATAACTACAATCTTTAAAAATAATAATTTCTCCTTTTACATGTCAGTCAAAAGGTAAATAAAAAGAATGAACATCCATAACAATGGTTGCCTAAAAAGGAAGCATGTAATAGTTAAGAGTAAAATATGGAAATAAAAAGCTGTCAGAGTCATTCCACTCGCGATCTATGGCTATTTTAGTTACCTATTGTTACCACACTTCAGTTAAAAAATTAAATTTGAGAAAGCTATAGCTAGACATCATACTCACGATATCAAAGACAACAATCTAATTTTTTTATCTTATACTTGTTTATCTAAAAGAAATTTAATCAGAAGATCAACATTTGACATGCCAGAAACTTACAAATAGTTTAAAACATAAACCAAGCATAACCTTCAAAAAGCATCGAATACAATCTTCAACTTATATATAGTAAAATGACAAACTTATAACAAGCCCTACACTATCATACAACATGTCACAGACAATAAGCCATCATTTTCTAAATTCAAGAAACTGATTTCAAATGGAAGTGTTGAAATTTGAGAAATTTAGTATAGTACCTCCCGACAACTCTGACTACAAAACCAAGTGTCTGAGACTGCTCCTTCTTGTTTACCACCTTCTCCAAGGCATTTTTCGTGATCTATTCATTACAATTTACAAGTCACTCATAATCAAATGGTATCATCATCAAAGCATCAAAAAGGCAAAAGAGTGCACAGACTTTCAGGTCAAAAAAAACATTATCCATAATCAAATTAACTGATCATTTATTATATTCCCTCTATCTCAAAATAAATGACACAGTTGACCACTTCATGTATTATCCATAATCAAATTAACTGATCATTTATTATATTCCCTCTATCTCAAAATAAATGACACAGTTGACCACTTCATGTATGCCAATGCACAACTTTGATCATTATTATCTTTAATTATATATTATTAAAAAATATATAAAAAGTTGCTATTTTGAAAATATTCATCGAGACAAATCAAACATCTAATAATATACTAAGATTTGCATTTATATATTAGTAAAAAATATGTGAATAGTGCACATGGCAAAAATGTGTCACTTATTTTGGGACGGAGGGAGTGATAAGTTATAGGCTTATATTAACATAAAAATATAACTAAATATAGCACATGTGACGAAGTAGAATCATGTATCATCTCTTCGTGTTTTAGGGAAATTGGGATGCTAGAAGAGAAGAAAATTGGAAGAGGATCCTGGAAGACGATGATGTGAGAACAGGAGAGAGAGAGAGAGAGAGAGAGAGAGAGAGAGAGAGAGAGAGAGAGAGAGAGACGATGATGCAAGAGCAGCAAGACAGCTTGATGGAAATGGTATATCAACAAAAAGACATTGTTCTGATTCGTTAAATATCAACAAAAAACCAACATGTGGGTCTTTCAACTTATTCAAAAAAATACTGAATTTAGTTGCAATTAAATGAGATGAGAATATGAGAATCTGAAGCTAATTAATTTAATCAATAAACTAATTAATTTTACCAATAAATTCAATTAGTTTAGTTGAATTAAATTAACCTAACCTATTAGTGAATTTTATATTTGCATAAGTCATTTTATTTTTTTATCACCGAGAAAAGAAGTTAATTCTTTTTCAAAGGTAGTTTTGACCGTTCATAAATAATAGTACTTCTCACTTTCTTTTATTTCTCTTATACCAAACACTCCATCACTTCTACTCTATTTCTCTTCTCGCACTCTTTCTCTCTTCACACTTTCTTCTCACAATCAAACAAGCCATAAATAAGATCAAACACAAAAGACAAATTTCTATGGTACAACTAAGCTTGATATCAATCTACATGGTCTACAAATTTCTATTATGCAAAATGAAGGTGTAGGTCAAACTTACATTTATGTTCGCATTGTGAACATTGTAATGAACCATGTGTATCTGAAGCCTCTTTATCAATGACGAAATTACCACAAATCCAACAAGTGCAGTTTGTGCAGTACCAGTTGCCATCAGGGATCTCCTGATGTACAGAAACAAAAATTGTATCATTCTCCTGAGGCAGGGTAAGAGAAACCCAACAATAGTCACATCCATAAGAATATGAACAATAAATTAATTGATGATATTTAAATGCATGGAATAAAAAGAAGCATATTAGATCGACTTAGATAGACATTTGCACGTGTTGGTAACTTGGTTTTGGTTCATTATTAATAAATTCAGTTTGCAGTTCGAAAAAAAAAGTAACTCGTTCATGCCATCAAATTTATATTAAGAGAGAATATACTCACTTAATCTACTGGTCAAATCACAGCCAAACATAACATAAAGTTTGACAGTTCATTTGTATTGGTTTGTAAAAAGCAGAGTAAAATATAGTTACATCGGCATGGAGAAACTTCACCCTTTCTCAAGATTCATTTGTATTCTTAAATGAGATATGGCCTATGATAGAAAATTTAATTGCAACAATATTTTTTAGTAAACAGCAAAGTCAAAATAAATACTCCCAATTATAAAGCAGAAAAGCTAAACTATTAGCAAGGTCTCATGCGGTAAGGGGCAGAACTACAGGAGTTTTGCTATTGTAAAGGTATGCATATGTGACACTGGTACAGGAGGATGTTATAACAATCACTCAATAACAGGTTTGATATCCCAAAATAAATACACACTTTTATCAGCAATGACATGGGATGAAAAGAAGAAAAAGATAGAACCAAAGAAAAAAGATAAACCTGAGAACAGACCTGAGCGGACAAACAAGCCAGGTGATAAGTAGACGGACAGTTATCACAACATATCAGCTCACCTCCCTCACCGCACAACCCACATGAGTCATCATTTCTGTCATTATCAACAACATTCACAACTTGATTTTGACTTTTCCTAGCTTTGTATTCAGCTGACCAAGCTTGAAGGAGGCAAACTGTAAAGGGCTCACCGGACTTCATGAAAAGATTCAAGCAAGGGCGACTCAGTGTAAACCCAGCATGAGTCTTGAACTCTGACAATGTAAACACCTTACCACAACACTTACAAACAATGCCATCTTTGGTGATCTTACCATCCTTAGTGACAGAATTATCTTTAGGATTTCGGTATTGAATAATATTTTTAAAAGATATGACCCCATTCTCAATCAACCAGGACAAGAGAGTCCTTTCCCCAAGATAATACTTCTTCCCATCCTTAGTGTGCTTCCCTCCATTACAAGGGTTTCTTGGTAGCAACCTGCAACGTCCTTTCTTGCTTTTAAGCTTTCTCAAACCCCCTGATTTGGCGGATTTAGCTCTAGAATTGCATCGGACTTTCTTTGGGTTGAAGTCCTTATTCTTGAATATTGCTGACACTAATAGATCGTCATCTTCAATATGACATCTTTTGGACTTATTTTTTTCAGTAATAGAGTAGTTTGTTTTCCTAATATGTTGCTTGTTTGCACTACCCGTCAACTGCCTGTGGTTCCGTTTTTTTCCCACACTGTCAACTACATAATCCTGAACTTCTTCCAACCCAGCCTGAGTGCCACATGCATCACCATTCAGCGACTGAGCCTGGTCAGTAATAGTTGATCCCAGAATGTCACTATGGTATAACATACTCGGTTTGATTTGAGATATCCTTTTGCACTTCCTCCGCATTTTCTTTTTAAGAATACCACCATCATTGGAGGACCATGTACTATCTTTCCCAAATACAGAAGCCATTGAGATATTCCTCCCCTCTTCCTCACTGCATTCAGACTGATTTTCTGATGTGTGCTTATCAAAGCTTTTGGAATTTTTAAGTTTAGCATGATGAACAGCATTCACTTTAGATTCCAAGTCCAAATTTCCAGAGTTTGTAAGAACATTGAATGAAGAAGCACTGGATTGGGTAACAGAGCTACCCAATGCACAAGCAGGTAAGGAGACTAGATCCATACTACTTTTGCCCACTGCCATTTCACTACAATGATTCTCTATGATGTTTGGTTTATGTTCTCCCACATACACATCTTCTTGATTACCATCAGATTTCTGATTACAGACATGATTGTTTATCACAAAAGCAGATGTTTCTGTGGTTCTGGTGGCTGTTGAAGAGTCGCGGAAAATGGTCTGGTCGTGATTTTGATCAGAATGAGCACAAGAACTATCCTCCCATGCTGAACCAACTGGAGCATATGCCCTTTTATATTTCTTAGAAACTAAACTACAGGATGCTTTTATTACTACCTCTCCCCTTTTCAGAGCACCGATCTTTCTATCAAAATATATAACTACTACAAAAGGATCCAAAAGCCACCATTGATAGGCCAACATATCAGCGGTTTCTGGCTGGGTTTTGGATTTTTCAACATTTGCCAGAGCAATCGAAAGATCAGACCAGAAATCGTTAATATCAGTCCATTCCTTACAGCCTCCATATGGTATATTGTATTTTTCAACAGACAACTGTTGGCCACATAACATCCAAACTTTTGTAAATTCCCGAATAGTTTTTCCAGTTGGTGTCTTGTAGACTGACTCCATCCACCGCCTACAAGGCCGTAGATGCTTCCCAATAGACCATCCTAACATCGTAAGCATCTGCACAATATGAAACTGCAGTAAGGGACGGGGATCCTCTTTGCCTGGCTTTGACAATGATTTTGAGATAACTATATTAGAAGATTGAAACTCTTCCGGCATTTCCTCAGTTCTTAAAGGAGACTCGGACTTCTTCACAACCGTGATTGATGGACTCGTTACAACTAGCCTGTTTGCCGAGCTCTCCTGGGATACAGGAGAAGCAACTACCTTTGTTACAGAGATCTCTTTTACAATGTTCCCATCTGCTGTTTTAGATTTACAATTTGTAACATCTACAACATTATTAGAAGCATGTTTATTATGTACCAAGTTATGCTTCAATAGACAGCAACTAGATATCACACCGTGTTTAGATGATTCAACCGTACGAAATGCAATTGGGTCAGTATCACAGTTTGTAGCAGCACAAGGCAGGTTGGAAATTACTACTTTTTGGATTCCAGATGAACCCAAAACATCTTCTGAATTAGATCTACTACAAGGAAGTTCATGTGGAGAAAACTTCATGCGTTTGACATTTACATTCACATTCTCATCATTCTGGTCTTCACAGGTTAAACCCTCTGGCGAACACCCCAGAGCAGTTTCATTAGAATGCTGAATTAGATCAATGTCCTCCTCAGGATGTGTAAATCTGGAAGATGAGGGACGTAATATGACCGAGTTTTCATTACTAGAGCCGACAGATTTAAATGTGTTTTTAGTGGATTCATGTTCAAGGTTGATGGCTCCAGAAACAACACACCTCTGACTAGACTGAAAAGTATCATCACCAAAAAAGACCTCTGTAAAAATCTGTTGTTCTTCATTAGATCCTTCAAAGTTATCATCACATAAATGTTCCATTTTGTTGCTGACTAGTGCAGTATCACTTCACAACTTTTGTTACTGGTTTACATGTTGCCACCATTATAAATGGTTAGCTCTTGCATACTGTAAATAAATTTCGGAAGTAACACGTTTCTTCAGCCATAATTCCCTTGTTGTCGAACTTCATTTCTGCAAACACAAATAAAACCATGTGGAAAAGCTTGAGAATCTACACAAAAATATAGTTTCCTAATTTTACGATTTATGCATTTAAACACCTAAATAAGGGAACTTTTCATTTCAGGATAAGATAACTTTGGCTTTATAGAACAATTATGATTCATGCATACATTGAACTAAAAGACTGTGCAAAGCAATATCATCATTATATTGGCAACAGCTACAATGAAATGTTGTTTCCAAAATTACTATAGCGGTACATATATCATTTTACATGTAACAATGCTTTTGAACATAGAAAGAATCGTATTTATCTCGATGTATGCATACTATAAATGCTACTTTGTGGTTCTCTCTCAGAAATACAATAAATGCTTCATAGTGGAAATACAATAAATACTATAAATGATCTCAACTGGTTTATCCTACGAATCTGGGATAAGTTCTACTTTGCATACTCTTCTTCCACATTACCATCAAATAACTATGCTTCATTGTGGTTCTCTCTCATAATTTGTATTATCTTACTTTCCCATTTTTCATTTCTATTTTCCATCTTGTAACGAGCATTGCTCCATTTATATATGAAACTTCCGATTTCTACATTACCAGTTTATCTTTAACAGCCTCTAGTTATAGGAGTTATCTCCCTTAATTCACTTTACATTTCAATCTATGTTTGGTTCCTATCAACAACTAAATTCACTTTACAATGACTAAATTCAAAAGCAACATTGATAAGCATACGAAATCACATAACAATGGAAGAACATTAAAGCAAAACACCAAAACTTAAAATTAAATAAAATGAATAAATAAATAAATAATCAAAATAAAAAAGAACATAATAGAACAATAACACATACCAGTTTCTCAAATCACTTCAAAGACAATAGAGAAACCCAAATTCAAGAACCGACCCAAAATAGAAACTCCACATGCATCAATGAATGAAGAATCAGCATTAAAACACAGAAAATCCAACACAAAATCCTCACTTTATTCACGGATCGAAACCCACTCTACCCAACTCAGATACCCAACAAAACCAATTCACAAATCAATCCATAGAAACACTTCTTAGCCAAGATTCACCTAAATCAACAAAATTAGGGTTCATGAAAAAATTCACAATCTTTTCAAAATCTAAGCATAAAACAAACAAATTGTAAACTTCGATTGATTCATTTCTTCAATAGAATCAACAATGCTAACAAACTTCAACAAAATCTAAAGATAAGAAAGAAGAAGAAAGAAAAAAAATAAAACTATCATTTTTCAGTTTCTCTCTCTAAAAAAAACCCTTATTTTCAGTTTCTCTCTCTAGAAACATATCCTAATCTCCCATGTGAATACCCTTTTAGATGAAGCAACTATTCATACACTAATTGAGCTTGTGTCGTTTCTCTATGGAAATGGTAAGTGGGTCCCACCGCTTTAGGGTATAGTACTCTCTTTCGGTTCATACAGTACTTCTTTCATTTCTCTCAGGTGTGAAGAGAGATCATGTTTTTTCGGGCTAATTATATAGGAGATGATTAAGGGTGCGTATGTTTGGGATTCTTTCATTTCTCTCTAGATTTTTTTTAAGAAAAATCATTTTTTTAAAGCTTAAACAAACGCACCCTAATTTAGTTCATGAGTTAATTTTTCTTGTAATTACTAACTATGTTGAGTTATCTTAGGGTCCGTTTGGTTCTAGGGAAAGAAAGTGGGAGGAAGGAAAATTACGGAAACCGATGAATGAACTTAGACAAAAGTTAGTCTAAGTTCATTCATCGATTTCCGCAATTTTTCTTCCTTCCACTTTCTTTCTATAGAACCAAACGGAGCCTTAATGATAAGAGAGAAATGAGTAATTATTACTGATAGTTATCTTAATTGTGTTTGAATTTGTGCATTACATTTTTTTAATATTAAATTTTTTTATATTATTAAATGTAAATTTTTAATTTTAATAGCTAAGGGTATATGTTAACATGAATAATTTTTTGTTTAATTTTTAATGAAAATAATTTTTTGTTAGAATTTATTTACTAAGGGTATATGTTTAACATGAATAATCTTTAGGTGAGTTTTAACTCTACTAAGTTAATTTTGTCAAAAAAAACTCTACTAAGTTAATTGATAGCATTTCTTAATACGCAAGCAACCAAATGTTGTAATTTTTAATGGGGAAAACATCATTTTGTTCTCTAGATGTGTGCATCTCTTGTGAATACGTCTTTGACTCACATGAAAATACAAATAAAATAATATTGTTAACTTTGCAATCTCTTATACATCTTAGTCTGCGATATAATTCTTTCTCTATTATTAAATACTAATTGAAAGCATCGCCATGAAGCAATTTTTGCAATGAACATACTCTAAGAACTTACACTATCCGCCAAATTATACTGTCAATCCAAACATGCATGAGAGTTGAGACTAAAAAAAAACAATAATTAAAAAAAAAAAATTAACACAAACACGCCGCCTTGCCTTTCTTCTCCCCCAAATCCAAATTTTCTTTCTTCAAAGATGTAGAACATGAAGGTGGTGGTGTGATGATGGTGCTTGGCCATCTGCACCACCTTACGGGTTAGTTTTCGCCGGCAACACAGCCTCTTCGTGTGGTGGTTAGCGGCGGATCTGGAAGTTTTTATTTTTCAGCAACAAATATGTGTCTTTATGGCATGCGATGCTGGTTTTGGTGTGGTGGGTTGGTTGTTTCAGGCGTGGTGGTGGCTGTCCGGCTGGGTCGCGGTGGAGGCGATGGTCTTTCTTCTTTCTTTTTCATCTGTTTCGTTGTTGTTGTTCTTTTTATTTTTATTTTTTGTGTTGTGTTTATTTTGTTGTTTGCTTTCGGTCAGGTTCATTTTGTGTTTGTTTTATTCTGCTTTTTATGTTTGATTTTAATTTGGTCACGCGTGTAGAGATTGGGAGAATTTCAAGGTGTTAATTTTGGTTTTGTTATGTGTGGAGGTGAAGTTGAATTTGGAAATGACGAGGTGGTGTGGGTGGGTGATGTTTGGATCTGGTGCTGGGGGTTTAGCGAATCTAGGGGTGGTTGTTTTGATTCATGTTGCTGGCTCTGCTTCTTGGAGCTTTTTTAAGTTTCTTTGGGGGTGGTTCTTTGTTTGTTTCATGTTGCTAGTGGTTGTGTGGGTAGTGGTTCTTTTGTTTCTTTCTTGGCCGGATCTATTCCTTTGGGTGTGTTTGTGTTTCATGTTTGTTTTTTATGGTTTGTTGTCTGTTTTTGTTTTTATTTTAGTTTTGAGCGGTGGTGGTGGTGTTACGGAGTTGTGGAGGTGGTTTTGGCACCGCTTTTGGTGGTGTTGTTTTGGTTTTGGCGCCGTCGGAGGTGGTGAAGGATCTTCAGTGTTGGAGGGTGTTTCCAATGCCGTTTTGATGTTGGATCTTGTGAATTGGTACTCCGGTTTGGTGTCATCGGAGTTGGTGTGTTGGTGACAGATCTACTTCATTTTTTTAAGCAAATTTGGTTTTTACGTTTGTTTGTTTCTGGTGGTGGTGATGAGTTGAGGTGGTGATGGCAGTGTTCAGATTATGCATTGCTGGGGTCTGGTTTCGGTGATGATGTTGGTGATGTGGTGAGGTGGTGGTGGTGGTTGGTGGTGATGAAGTTGCGGTTGATGTCACGTGTTTGGTTTTTTTTTTTATTCTAGATTCTCTGACCACTCTTCAAATATATTGAGATTTGCATAACTCTTTTTGAGTCGTTGAAGGTTTCCAAATCTGTTGAGATTTGCAGGTCTCTATGTATCTGGGTTGACCTCCTCGACGTCGACTGTTTTATCCTCGGATGATGTTCTGTTTCTTTGGTGTTTATTTCGCCATTATCGGTCTCATGGTGGTGCCTCTGTCGTTGCCGAGACTTGTCTGTATGGGTTCTGGTTCTACCTTTGTATGGTCGGCGGTTCGCTTGAAGGAGTTGGTTCTGGATTCTGATGGGTCGAGCACTTTTGCTTCGAGTTCGGGAGTTAGGGTTTAGTTGTGGCAACTTTCTGGGCTCAGTTGGTGAATGAGAGTCTGAAATTTGTGGGGTGTCTTTCTGATTTGGGATTATGAGATGAATCTTGATTAGGTGGTGGTTGTCTAGGAGATTTTCTTTGGGTGTTCCGCATATATACAACACCTATGTTATGTAGTTCTTTTTACCGGTCTTTGTTCGTCTTGTGCAGAGACTTGGTTAATAATATATTTGCCATTTCAAAAACAAAAAACAAAAAAATCTTAGTCCGCGACATTTATTTATGGCGTTAACTCACAAAAAAACTTATTTGCCATTTTTGGGATAAATGGCTTGCTAATGTGACATCAGCAACCAAAATAAATCATCATCTTGTTTATCATTTTTCCTCATCACCATGTTCATGAATCTGGATAGAAAATTCACCCTCCACACTATCCCAAATAGCAACAAAATTCAACCACAACAATCAATGCATCCTCGTGAAAACCACTTCAACATTTTCCTCCATCTGTTCATCAATCTCCTAAAACATATAAAGATACTCCTACAACTAACTGCTTTCTTGTCAAATGGATTTTGGATAGCAAAATGTGGAAGGATTGTCTTAGTTGTTTGGTATTAGGGAAAGTAGAAGGAAACAATGTTAAGAATTTTGTTTCTCTTGTTTGTTTGGATGGAAAGAAATAAGGAAAGGAAAAGATACATTTGTGAAATGATAAAGCTATCCTTGTTGAATATTAAGGATCGTGAAGAGAATAAAATACATTATATTTTAAATAATACAAACAAAAAAAAAAACACACTTGGTTGAATACAAGATTAATTTTGAAATTACATTCTTTTATTCCTTTGATATAAAACATGTCAACTTTTTCAGTAAATATAAAACGTATCAAATTATCTTTAATAAAATTAAATTAGTAATTTTTATAGTTAAATTTAAATTTTTATTTAAAATTTATAATGCTAAAGCAACCTATCCCTCAAAAGATTATGTTGATCATTTCCTCGTAGATACAATTGAAATCTTTGATAAGTTGGTGCTAAAACATCATTATATTTATATATCAACTAGTCCTTATACCTGGGTAAATCTAAAAAGAGTACGTGTTTATTTGATTAACAATAACAATTGCAAATATAAACTTGAAATAATTTACTTTTACAAACTTAAGTTTGATTTAAACTAAAATAAGTTTGATAAAATGCAAAAGAATTTCAAGAAAATATAAACTCACTACCACAAAAAAAAATTAAAGAAAATAAAAGAGATGTAACTTTAAGAAAGTCTTAATATAACTTTTCAACTTCAGAAATGTTGTAATCGAACTGAGTGAACACTGAAACTGAACAAAATTTTGAATGAAGGATTATAATGAATACATTATTCGGTTTCAGAGGATTATAATAATACTTGTTTTAAACTAAGTAAAAAAAAATCAGAGTTCACCATGTGCTTGAATCTAATTCAAACCCTATTTTAAATTAGAAATTGAAGACACTCAATCAAATTGGTATCATATTCAAACAAATCATATACAGAGAAACCCTAATACAAACTGGAAATTGAACAAAATCGATCAAATTGGTATCACATTCAAACAAATCATATAAATTGAAAAAAATTGAGAAAATGACGAAGCATGTGGAGGAATGAGAAGCAGGTGAACTAAATAGAGACAGTGAAATCGAGATATTACCTCGCGGTGGAGGGAGAGAAGCGGCGGAGGGAGGGAAAGAGTGAAGTGGTTTATGAGATTTTTATGATTTGTTGATTGATGGAAATAGCGGGTATACCAAAAAAAATTGAATAATAAATGCAGGTATTGAATAAAAGGCGCTGCAGGGATAAAATTTATTCTAAGTCACGGGAGTTTTGCTAAACCTTCTAAAAATAATGGCGCTAAAAAGCATCTTTTTGTAATAAAAGAGTGAATTTGTTTAAGGGATTTTATCCAAATTTAAACTATATAAAAAAGAGCCTAAAACTCTGAAAATCATATGAAGAGGGCACACCCAACAATAACAAATGCACAATTTGTTCCAAAAAAAAAAATTTGATTACATGAATAAAAATAACATGAGTAAGGTGTCTATAATTAACTAAACATCCAAAATGATAAATAAATTAAAAAAGATACATCGGCCAACTCCTTACAAAATCCCACACATTTTGCAATGGTGTTGGACAAATCAACATCTTCAAAAAATCCACTTGCACTTATTCAAATTTCTTGGAGTTTAATTCTCAATACCGTATGATGACCATATTATAGTTTCTACCACCAAAATTAAAAAACTTGGAAATGTTTAATAAGTGACATTATTGAAATAAAATCATTGTACTGGTAAAGGTAAATGTTTATTAATTTCAGCTGAATTATACAATAGTGTTAACTATTAAATTTATACAATAAGTGATCATAATAAAAAAATTGAAGATATAATATACCTCTAACTGGAAATTCAACTAAAATTGTTGCAAGTAACATATCTATAACACTAAACAAGTGAAAATCAACAGATAGAAAAAAAAGACATGTGTCAATCTCTAAGATCATCCACATAAGATTTTAGGTAGCAATTAATGTAAAAAAATTAGCTTCTTTTAGGTAACACTACAAAAAAAATAAGGTATTATTGAAGGCCAAAAGCCTTCAAAAAGGGCTAAAATCAGTCAAAAGTGTATGCACTATTGGCGGCCATGATCCTTCAATAAACACATCGTCGGTAAGCATTTGTGGGGACCCAGGACCCTCAATAATGTCTTTAATCATTCTTGGCGGTCTGAGACTCCCAATAATACATTTTTTTTGAACAAGCAAAAATGAAATATGTATATATAAACCAATAATACAAATAGGCCTCTCAGCACAAGATGTGCTAAGGAGGGCTACCCAAGTTTACATAAAAGATCAAGAAAACAAGAATAAAAACAATCAATCGATGCCCAAACATAGCAATGGGTTCGACCACCACGAATGAAAGTGGGTCACTAAGGTAACATTTGTCGACCGCATCCACCTGTAGGAATATATCTTGACCTTGTCCATGAGCTGATTGACAGAGTTAACCGAATTCCTGAAGACTCGCTGATTTCGTTCATTCCACATAACCCAAACAGTAGTAAGCCACACAAGCTGGAGAAAAGACCGCCGGGCACGGAGCCCTCCGGCTGAAAACGTGAACTGAACGAAGTGATCTGAGAAACTGTAAGCATCCACCGACGAGAAACCAATCCAAGACCTGACTAGAGACCACAGAGACCCAAACATACTGCACGAGAGGAATAAACATACTCTCAATAATGCATTGATTGTTGTTTTAACCATTCTTGGCGGTATGAAGCCCTCAATAATGTCTTTAATCATTCCTGGAGGCCCAGAGCCGCCAATATTGTCTACGTAATTAAAAAAATAAATAAATAATTTAATTATTTAAAAATCAGATTTAATCTGATTTTAAAATAATTAAATTATTTATTTTTTAAAAAAAACATAAATTGTATTTTAAATAATAATTACTTTTTTAATAATTAATTTAATCATAAACTATTTTTTTTAATTAATTGTATTTTAGATTATAAACTTTTTTTAAAAAAAGCAAAATATTATTTTTTTAAGGCAAACGAATTTTATGTTATATATATACATATCATAAGCATAAGTAGTACCAAGTGCGGCTAGCTAAACTACTCCAAGCTCAATATTTTATTTTTTTTGAAGTAGCAAAATTATATATAAACCAACCTAGAGCATAAGACATACTCTACTGGGAA
This sequence comes from Trifolium fragiferum, assembly GCA_954870985.1. Classification (NCBI taxonomy): domain Eukaryota; kingdom Viridiplantae; phylum Streptophyta; class Magnoliopsida; order Fabales; family Fabaceae; genus Trifolium; species Trifolium fragiferum. The sequence continues at coordinate 13,894,235 of OX940789.1, read as the reverse complement.
TAGTACACAACCTGCAAGTTATAGTAGCAAGGGCAGCAAAACAATACATGTATAAGAAACTCCAAAAACAAACACACATAATAGCGCCTCAGCAAAAATAGTGTAGTTCTTCTGAGATTGCCTGCATCATAAGGCTAAAACAATTTGGTCAGAGTGACTTAACAGAAGCACTAATGTTGAAGTAATTAAGTCTAAACCACTTGTGCATATTGAAGATGTGCAGATGCAACATGTTGAACAAGATGTCCTAGACATCTTGTCACTAGGTTCAGAGCATGCATAGGCAGCATGTCGAACAAGATGTCCCAAGACATGTGGGTAGGACATCTTGACCCAGTCCAGCTTAAAAGATAATGCTTATCCATTAAGCGCGCGTGTTTGTTTTAATTGGAATAAAACGCGAATCTTTTAGTAACAAGCTGAGATTAGGATTAATGATAAAGTTTGTTATTAATCCTATGTGTTAGATACGATTGGATTCATATTTAATTAGTGGATAGAGATTAATTCTTTATCTTTGTGGAGTTTGTTTTAAAACAAGTTTGTTTTAAAACTAATTCTTATTTGAGTGCATCTGAAAGACTAAAGACTATCTGAAGAATTGCACGCCTATATAAAGGACTCAACATAGAGCTTAAAACTCAACCCACAATAACTGAAAATTGTGAGTTCAAAGTTTTGTACCCACTGTGCAAAACACTTAGTAGCTCTCAGTATCGTTCTTGGTACTTTGAAGCTTGTGTCGTTGAATGTTGCCATTCAACCTTGTCTTTTAAACTGAGAAGTTTAAAGTTGTTTCGTCACTTGGGATTAGTGATTAGAGGGAGTTGGGTAGGTTATCATATTCAAGGGGAGTTAGCCCTTGAGTAGAAGATTACTAGGATTAAGAAAAGGCATACATGCCAAAAGGTGTTTGGTAGTGTTGTAAGACTAAGTATTGATTCGGAGTAGTAGTGTTCACTTCCTGGATTGGTATCCTCCAGAGTAGGGCTTTTTAGCGCCGAACTGGGTTAACAAATTACTGATGTTGTTTATTGCTTTTGTTTACTTCAGTATTGCAATAACGTGTGATCCTCATAACCAGTTGTCTAGGACATCTGGACTACTGACACATTGTCCTGGACATTGTGTAAGACATTTGTCCTGCCAGAGAACAAAATTTCAATTGGCATCATAGCAGGCACCCTAACCTGCTGGGTGAGCTCTAGGGAGATATATTTTGTTCAAGATGGACAAGAGAGGATCAATCAACAGATCACCAGTCTTGGATGGATCAAATTATGATTATTGGAAAGCAAGAATGGTTGCCTTTCTCAAATCCATGGATCAAAAAGCATGGAGGGCAATCATCACTGGGTGGAATCATCCAATAATCACAGCAGAAGATGGCTCCACAAGTCTAAAAGGAATGGCAGATTGGAGTCCAGAAGAAGAAACTGAGGCAAGTGGCAACTCTAAAGCACTCAATGCCATATTCAATGGTGATGATGAAAACATGTTCAAGTTAATCAACACATGTACTGAAGCCAAGCAAGCCTGGGAAATTCTTCAAACTGCACATGAAGGAACCTCCAAAGTTAGAATGTCAAAGCTGCAACTTCTCACCACAAAATTTGAGAACTTGAGAATGGAGGATGAAGAAACTATATCTGAGTTCAACACTAGAATCCGAGATATAGCAAATTCAACCTTTGCTCTAGGTGAGAAGATACCTGAAGAAAAGTTAACCAGAAAAATCCTTAGATCAATACCTAAGAGATTTAATATGAAGGTGACTGCAATCGAAGAATCTCAAGACTTGAGCACAATGAAAGTTGATGAACTTATTGGCTCATTACAAACCTTTGAGATGTCTCTGGATGATAAACCAGAGAAGAAGATGAAGAACTTGGCTTTTAAATCTGAGGAAAGCCAAGATGATGATGAGTTATCACATGTTTTAGCTTACCTTACAAAGGATTTCAACAGAGCCTTAAGTAAGCTACAAGCCAAGTATAGGACAAATGTCCCAAACAAGAGGTCCAACATCAAGTCACAGGGCAAGACCAATGAGGAGAATACTTCTGAGCAAAACAAAGAAGTAAGATGTTTTGAATGTGAAGGATTTGGACACATCAGACCAGAATGTCCAAACTTTCTCAGGAAACAGAAAAAGGGAATGGCAGCTACTTTATCTGATTCTGAGGAAGAGAAAGAAGAAGAACCAACAAATAAAGCCTTCATTGGAACATTTGATACCAGCAGCAGCACGAGCAATGAAGATCTCCTACAAGAAGAACTGGATGAGAAATACAACAATTTCACCATTAAATGGGAACAATGTTGTGAACACATAAGAAAACAAGATGGGGAGATGGAGAAACTAGCTCAAGAGAAAGAAACACTAGAGGTTTCAACAACTAGCTTGAGTAAACAAGTCACACTACTTGCTCAAGAAAAGGAGGCACTAGAAGCATCAACAGCTGCTTTGAAAGAACAAGTTACCTTGTCAAACTCAAAACTCACTGAGATGACTAAATCTGTGAGAATGTTAAACAAGGGAACTGACATGCTTGAAGAAGTTCTTGAACTTGATAGAAGCCCAAGTGACAAGAAGGGGTTAGGGTATGACAACTACAGCAAGGCTCCTGAGAAGAAAATTTCCCCAAAGAATAGATCTCAGGACCAGATGTCAAACCACAAGTCACAACATCTCTCTCAGCACAAGCATAAGAAGACAAGATCCAAACCTCAACAACCTGCTGAACAAAAGAAACAGGTGACAAAGACACATCATCTGACTCAACACAAGCAGAAAAGGTTTGAACAAAGGTCTCAGCCTCCAGTTCAACAAAGGAAGCATATGCCAGACCATATGTCCCAACATCATGCTCAACATGTATCCCCCCAATACAAAGAGTACAAGGGACCACTGAAAAGATGTAAACATTGTGGAAAAACTGGGCATCTAATCTCAGAATGCTTCTACCTACATGGCTACCCTCAGAAGCCTAAATCACCAAGTCAGAACAAAAAGAAGATTCTACCTCCAAGGGTGAAACACAAAGAAGTTCTAACTAAAGTATGTAAGCCAACACCACCTCAAAAGGCTCATACTACTCTAAGAATATCTCCACATAAAAATTGGTATTTTGATAGTGGATGTTCTAAACACATGACTGGAAATGAGAGATACCTTAGAGAATTAAGGTCTCATTCAAAAGGAAGTGTTACTTTTGGTGATGGAGTTAAAGGTAGAGTCATGGGCATTGGAAAACTATCTGGTCCACACACTCCATGCCTAGATGATGTTCTACTAGTAGAAGGTCTCACTGCAAACTTGATTAGCATTAGTCAGCTATGTGAACAAGGACTAAAAGTGCACTTCAACAATCATGAATGCACCATTGCTAATGATCAAGAAGTAGTGATGAAAGGGATAAAGTCAAGTGATAAGTGCTATACTTGGACACCTCACAACAATAGTCCAGAAATAGCTTGCTTGTCTGCCAAGGAAGAAGTTGACAATATGTCATACCAGATGTCCCAACATCTGTACAATGGACAAGAAGCTGAAGAGATTTTGGTTGGGAGCGTTAGTGTGCCTCTGGGTATTCACACGCTCAAAAACGTGTCATAAACATTATAGAGGTAACGTGCAGAGTAAAGAAACATTAAAAATCTACACGTAAAAAGAGGTAGCCTTAAGTTCTCCATCAATCTATAAAAGGCTACTAAGACCTCATGTGTGACACTACCAAACGTCTCAACATCTTGTCAGACATCTTTCTCCAAACTCAGAAATTCTTTCTTCTAAAAAGAACTCTCTTCAACAATGTCTCAACGATCATCTCAAAACAACAACTCAAACCAAGATGATTCAAAGACAACTACAAGCGAGGCATCCTCTCAAATGCCTAGGGTTGAAGACTTATGCGTTGATCAACAAGGGGTTATCACCAACGCTGTACCAATTAGCATGATTCTTCCAACAGAAGGCGCAATCAATAAGAAGAAGACCAAGGGTTCAAAGAAGAAGAGGCACCCTAAAAAGACGAAAGCTCATGCAACAGGGAATGACAAAACTCAAGAACAAGAGTCTACAAATCCTGAAAGCCAGACTTCTGAGAATCAAGAATCACAAAAGATTTCAGAAGAACCACATGTCAAACCATCTGATGAGACATCAACTGATGAACATCAAGTCAAGGTTGCTGAGCAGATCTCTCCTCCAGCTAATGAAGTTCCTCCGTCAGAAACCATCAACATTCCATCAGAACCATCACTGAGAGTAAGGGGTAAAGAAGTTAAGTTTTCTCCAACCATCATCAATGAGTATCTGGGGAGAAATCCAACCATTGAAGGTGACGAAGCTGAGTTAGTCAAGGAGGTGACTAAGCAAATTACAGGAGGTCAAGTGGAAGAATGGCCTAAGAAAGGTTTACTATCTACTGGAACCCTTAGTGTCAAGTATGCCATCCTCAATAGGATTGGTGCAGCAAACTGGGCACCAACCAATCATGGTTCTCAGATCACTCCTATGTTGGCAAAGATGATCTATCTCATAGGGAACAAGAAGAAAATCAACTTTGGTGATCACGTTTTCAATCAGACCATGAAGCATGCTGAGACATATGCAGTGAAGCTGCCAATTGTCTTCCCTTGCCTAATAACTGGGATGATCTTGAGGCAATATTCAGCTATCCTGTATCCAGATGAAGCTCCAACAAAGAAACCACAAGTCCTTAGTTTTGATTACAAGCTCTTTGCTGGTACACATGTCCCAGACATTGTGTTCCCAAAGATGAAGGAGGTTGCTGAAGCATCAAGCTCTCTGCCTAGAGCAGACAAAGGAGATGTATTGGCTGAACTAATGCAAATATCCAAGACACTGGGAGAAACCATTAAGGTCAGCACAGCAAGGAAGACCCATGTGGACAATCTGATCAAGTCCATCATGGAGAAGGATAAAGGTGAAGATGAAGTGGGAGATGCTCAAGCTGAGGATGAGCAAGAAGGAGAAGAAGTTTGATGAACAACAACTGGGTAATTTAGGAAAATAATTACTTATGTATTTTTCCTTTTAGTTCTGTTCTACTTCTCTAAGTTTTGTGGTCTGCCAAATGTCCTAGACATTGGAGACTTTGACATCCGGCACTTGAAGTGCACTTTTGTATGCTTTCTTTTAATCAATGAAGTTTTTTCTTCCTTTAAAACCTTTGACAAATTATGGTAAAAAGGGGGAGAAATAATTGATAATAGAACAGCTCTTTGGCAAGTAGAATCAATCTCTTGCTTTACGGATGAAAATAGCAAGCATTAAAAAAAAAAATTAAAAACAAAAAAGCTATGTTAAGATAAGTGTGTCCAGAGCATAATTTAAATGCTATGAACCCCTAAGAAGTCTAGTGAGTCTTGATCACTCTGATTAAGTACTTTCCACTGCAACTCAAGACTTTGGTTCACTAAGTCACTAGGTATCTCATCCCTGGACTTAGAAAATTCATTGTAATGGATCATATGAAGACAAGACTAAGACTATCTCATATTAGAAAAGGTTCATCACACATTCAAGATTGAAGAAGTCCTGAATATTGAAGACACACAAGATTCTGAAGATCAAAGACATTGAAGACCTGAAGATTTCGGAATTGAAGATTGCATATACAGAGATCAATTTGAAGATTGAAGACTGAAGAGTGCACATTCAACAAAGTGATTTGTGGTTGTTTTAGCCATAATTTGCCAAAGGGGGAGATTGTAGTTCTTCTGAGATTGCCTACATCATAAGGCTAAAACAACTTGGTCAGAGTGACTTAACAGAAGCACTAATGCTGAAGTAATTAAGTCTAAACCACTTGTGCATATTGAAGATGTGTAGATGCAACATGTTGAACAAGATGTCTAGTCACTGGATTCAGAGCATGCATAGGCAGCATGTCGAACAGGATGTCCTAAGACATGTGGGTAGGACATCTTGACCCAGTTCAGCGTAAAAGATAATGTTTATCCATTAAGCGCGCGTGTTTGTTTTAATTGGAATAAAACGCGAATCTTTTAGTAACAAGCTGAGATTAGGATTAATGATAAAGTTTGTTATTAATCTTATGTGTTAGATACGATTGGATTCGTATTTAATTAGTGGATAGAGATTAATTCTTTATCTTTGTGGAGTTTGTTTTAAAACTAATTCTTATTTGAGTGCATCTGAAAGACTGATGACTATCTGAAGAATTGCACGCCTATATAAAGGACTCAACATAAAGCTTAAAACTCAACCCACAATAACTGAAGATTGTGAGTCCAAAGTTTTGTACCCACTGTGCAAAACACTTAGTAGCTCTCAGTATCGTTCTTGGTACTTTGAAGCTTGTGTCGTTGAATGTTGCCATTCAACCTTGTCTTTTAAACTGAGAAGTTTAAAGTTGTTTCGTCACTTGGGATTAGTGATTAGAGGGAGTTGGGTAGGTTCTCATATTCAGTGGGAGTTAGCCCTTGAGTAGAAGATTAATAGGATTAAGAAAAGGCATACATGCCAAAAGGTGTTTGGTAGTGTTGTAAGACTAAGTACTGATTCGGAGTAGTAGTGTTCACTTCCTGGATTGGTATCCTCCAGAGTAGGGCTGTTTAGCGCCGAACTGAGTTAACAAATTACTGGTATTGTTTATTGCTTTTGTTTACTTCAGTATTGCAATAACGTGTGATCCTCATAACCAGTTGTCTAAGACATCTGGACTACTGACACATTGTCCTAGACATTGTGTAAGACATCTGTCCTGCCAGAGAACAGAATTTCAAATAGGATACACCCATGCCAACATATGTGAGGCTAAAAAACCCAGCATTCAACCGAACTAAATACCACTAGCAGAGGGAGCCAATATGTAATACAAATGTGTTCAATAGGTTCCTGATATATCAAAGATACATATCAGTTTTTGATATGCAACATAATTAAATACAAGCTACAGACCAGGAACATAAATGGTTCCTGATATATCAGTTCCAAAAGAAAAGGAAAAGCCACCTCCAAACAAAAACAAAGAGGTGTTCAATTCTAGCAACACTCCCATTACAGAATCACCACATGAAAAACTTAGTTGAACCCCTATAACATAAAATTAAAATACAATGAAAATTATAACTCCAGCTCTATCGGTTTCTAGCCATAACAACAATAGAACCTAATTCAGACTCCAAAAAATAAATAAGAGAGTACACTTTTCAATTCAACATTAAAAATAAAAGGCTTAATTGCACTTTTGGTCCCCCTATTTTACAAAATTTGCGATTTTGGTCCCCCTATTTTAAAATCAAACATTTTTGCCCCCTATTTTGATTTTTGTTGCACTTTTGGTACCTCACCCCAATTTTTACCTAGTTGGCATGAAAAGCGCTTATGTGACAATACCATGTGACAAATTACATATACACATCAGCAAAGTGTATTTTTTTAATAACAAATATAATTTAAAACAATTAAATAATTATAAAACTAATATAATTTTTTAATTATGACATAATTAAAAAAATTGTCGTCAATCTTCATCATCAACAAACAACACCAAACTAAGTTATTCATCATCATACCCCTTGAAACACAAATTCCTCTATACACTTACCAGCAAAATCTGCATCTCACTCCCTCCTCAAAACCAAATTTTTAGTCATCTCTCTCGCACAATACTAATCTCGTCTAAACAATAACAACAACTGTGGCTTTACCAGAAAATCAACAACAACAAATTCATAAATTGAACAACTGAGAAACACAACAAAATTCAATCGCCATTCAAAATTAAACAAGAATAAACCAATCAAAACACAATAACCTAAACCCATAAATAATATTGATGGTTAACGGCTCAAACAAAATCCAATCACCATTCAAAATCCAACAAGAATATTCAATCAAAATCAAAACCCAGTCCAATACAAGATAAAGGTTGGACGAAGTTGATGAAGACGGTGCAGGGAGATGACAAATTGAAAAGGAAAGTTCTGATAAGACGAAGGGAGCAACAAGTTCGAAGAAGATGAAGGCAAAATTGAGTTTGAAGAAGACGACACGACATTATCGAGTATGAAGAAGACGAAGACAACGCCGATTGACCGCTAAGAGTCGTATTTACAGTGAGAAAGAGTAGAGATATTATAAATGAATATTTAAGTTTTTGGCTTGTTAATTTTTGTGATTTGTGCCTAAGGGTGAATGATATTGGCTGTGAAAGAAGTTGGATGGTAGTTGGAAGTGAAGGTGAAAAAGGTGAATGGATGGTAGAAGAAAATTGTGAAGATGAATGGGTAGAGAAAATGTTGAAGATGAATGTTTACTGCAAAATTATCACATTTTTTTTAGAAAATAATATTTACCCTTGTATGATTTTATAATTATTTAATTGTTTTAAATTATATTTTTTATTAACAAAAATACATTTTGCTGATGTGGTATATGTAATTTGCCACATGGTATTGCCACATAAGCGCTTTCCATGCCAACTGGGTAAAAAAATGAGGTGGGGGACCAAAAGTGCAACAAAAATCAAAATAGGAAGGCAATAATGTTTGATTTTAAAATAGGGGGACCAAAATCGCAAATTTTGTAAAATAGGAGGACCAAAAGTGCAATTAAACCAAAATAAAAATAAAAATCATAAAAGACACCTTGACAACAGCAGCAACCTTGACAACAAACAAATGCAAAGGTTCCAAAAGTTCATGCAACATTCTTCCTAGCTTTTGTTGTCCTCGATTGTTGCCCATTCTTCCTCTTGAAACATTTCCCACAGTCCTTGTTGTTGATCTGCCTCGATCTCCCTCGTTAATTGTTAATGGAGGGAGCGTCGGTCGCCGCCCACCGGTATGGCCCCTTCCACTTTGATTGGAGTTGCCTTGTCGATTGGGGAAACCTCTTTGATTCGCCATGATGCCTCGATGGAAGTTTTCAGCTCCTCTTCCGTCATTTCCACTTGGCTGCATAGTGGGATTTGAAGTTTGCACAAACAACTCTACATCATCAAGTGTGAAATCACCATAATCATCTACGTTCAAGTTCATAATCGGATCATTTTCTCGGTACTCCGGCAGATCCTGATTCAAATCAATATTATTCCATGATAGATTACTTAAATTCGGTCGATATCCCTGTGAAGTACTGAGATGATTCGGTGGTTGGATCGTTGAGATTGGGAAGATAATGATCGTCTTATATTATCATTTTGAGAGCTAAAAGAAATTTGCTGCGCTAACTGCATCATCTTCTCCATAGCCACATCCCATTGAGCCTTGAAAAGTCATTGCACGCGTTCCTCTATGCTTAGTTCCATTTCTACCCGGAGTTCATCCCGAACTTCTTCCCGTATTTCGGCTCTGAGGAGTGCTTCGCGCTCAGCTGGGGTCTCTTGTGGAGCTCGAGATCGTCCTGTACTTATATGACTACCATAAGAGGTTTCACTGGCATCTCTTAGGCCACTTGGGTCCATTTGATAAAAAAAAGATGTAGACCCAACAGCGAAAGCACGACCACTACGCTTTCCACCAGCAAACTTCACAAAAGCATGAGAAATTCTCACTTGGCGAATAGAAGGAGAATCTCGCAGATGAACTAGTAGGGAGTTCTGCTGAGCATCGTATTCTTCTGTAAATATAGCCGTCGACCTCTACAAAAAATTAATAACAAGAATTATTTTCCAGTTACTAAAGACCGTTTCAAAAAATTAAACTTTAATACGTCAAACCTAATTTAAGTAGATATTATGTGGCTGAACCTAAAATTAACATTGTAAATAACAAATGTTAAAATGAGAGGGTGAGAGGATTAAATATGAGTCATTAGATTAAATGGATGGTTATGATTGGAAGTTAATATTAGTGAGTCATGTGAAACATAATTTTCTTAACAAAACACATTCTCTCACTTCCCTCGCTGAAAGTCTGAAACTGAATCGTCTCCCCCCCCCCCCCCCCCCCCCCCAAAAAAAAAAAAACTCTAACAAAAAAGAAATCAAAACTGCTAGAATCAGAAAACAAGCAACGAGAAATTTGTGCCGAATCGGCACCGGCAGCCACCGATGGCGTATCTCCCACCGGAAGTAATAACTGAAATCTTTTCACTAGTTCCAGTGAAACATCTCCTCCGCTGGGCATCACGTGAAAATGGTGTTCTCTTACCGACAGCACGACTTCATTTTCTTCCACCTAAACAGATCTGGAGATTCCGTTATCATTCTATACCAGAACTTGCGTCTCTACGAACTTGATTTTAACTCCATGGATAGAGTTAAAGAAACTAAATTGTATTGCTTCCTCTTTCTCTCATGATAACTGATTCTAATTGAAAAATTCCAAAATCTAAATCTTCATTCTCCACATGGTTTACAATTGAAAAATTCAAGTACCCAATTAGCCATCCTCCATTGTTCATTGTTTTCAATTAGAAGCATAAAAAAAACATTGTTGTCAAAAACCCATTACATTCTTATACAGAGAAATAATTTGATTGTAGGGTGCTGAAGCAGTATATCGAAGATTTGGAGTTGTAAACAATTGAACATGGTTTAAGAGTTGGTATTCAATGGATAGAATCACAAATTAATATTCGTATAAAAAAATCACAAATTAAATGAAAGAGAAAGCATAGAAAGGGATGAAGACGTACACGAAGAGATTTAATTGTGTGTCTGCAATTGTATCAATTAGTAAACATTTGATTTGATGAAGGGTTGAGATTTAATCCTCTTATCCTCTCATTTTAAAATCCCTCTTACTTGAAAGTTCCCATATATATATATATATATATATATATATATATATATATATATATATATATATATATATATATATACACACACACTTACCGCAACATCTTTCGCCTTAAACCCATTCTCGATCCATGTACCATCATTATACTTGTGCAAGATATCATTCATTTCCACAAGGGTTGGTGGGCGACCATATTCCTTAATGAATCTGATGCGAGCGGTGGCAGCACATGTAGAGCCTCCACCGTGAATGCACCCACCATTATCAGAATTTCTATTTTGACTCGCCTGTAAACATCTTTGCTGGTACTCTGGTTTATCCCACTTTGTCTTCAACTCAGGGATCTTACCTTCGATCCATTTAGCTGTTTTTGATGGATCTTCTTTAATCCTTTTTTGTGCTTCAGAAAGCAACGATTACAGACGTTTGACAACTTTTCGATTGAATACCTTCTTAACTTTATTCGTGTAATCTTTTTGCCAGGTTACTTTCTCCTACTTATAATAAAGAAATATTGTTAATAAATATAATATATAATTGGTAGCTTCTAATTGGCCTACATCCTCTCTAACTCACAAAATTCTGTAGAATATACTTTTTAAAAGCAATACAATGTAATAAAAGCAATACAATGTAATAAAAACAATGTTTACAAACACTTAATTTGAGAAGCAGCAGATGAGATATGATCAGAATTTCTATCACAAAATGTTTCACATTGAAAAATGCATAGTGAGAATAATTATTATACATGATATATAAAATGAATGCAAACTCAACAATTGAAAAATTATTGTTGTTCTAACCTCTTAAAACAAAAACAAAGTGATCAAGACGCGCTAGTTGAATTAAACACCGAATATAGACATATCGAGAATAAACAATTAAACGGTGATCAAGTTATTTCCTATATAATTAGTGACAATTTAATTAAAGTAATTAATAATAATATTTCTTACTCTGAAGCCATTCCAAAACTGATTCAACGTGGCTTCATCTTTTTTTACCTCCGACCAATCTTGATATGGATATTGATATTTGGATTGTATGGCATGGTTTATGGCCTTCGTCGCCGGATTTTGCGGTTAAAATCTACACAAAGCAATTAAAACAAAATATCTAGTTAGTTATGCAATTATTACTTAACTCAATTAATATATAAATAACATTTACCCATTAATTATTAACTTACTCTTCATCGGTGTATGGAACGATGATAGCTCTATCATGTCGGTCAACCAACAAGATTCTTCGGGATCTAGAAGTAAAGATTCATTAATTTCCTCATCCTCGTGGTCATCGTCGTCGTCGTAGGAGTCATAATTAACTTCCACACCATCTACATTCTGAGACTTTGGCATACCCACCAAGAATCGGCTCCGAACAACACGGTGTGGTAAACCATGTCGACTTCGACGTCCGCGGGCAGGAGTAGGTGCAGGTTGACGTTGATCATTGCCTTGATCTGTATCATTGTGTTGATTTGGATCCATCTAAGTTAAGGCAAGCTTCCTAGTTCCTACCAAGTAAAAGAAATTATAAAATAGTCATAACTTGGTTAGTCCATAAGCTATTTATCAAATACACAACATGGTCTCAATACTCAAAGCATTCACTGACACTTATTAACATGATCCTTTAATGCTCAATGCATTTTTTACTAACATGAAAAATAGAATAAAAATCCATTCACTAACATTCATTAACAGAATCCTTTAATTTTCAATGTTCATCAAAACCATTCCTATGATAAATCATATCGGCTGACCTTTTATATTAAACAAGGGCGAACTTTTTTTGATGAAACAGGTGAAGGTAAAAAATCATTTGACACAAAACAAGTTCAGTTCATTAACAGAACATATGATGTGGAAACAAAACAAGCACATGAAAAATAGTGAAGTAAAGAACCACCATTTCGGAAAACAACTCAGTAGAATGCAACTCTTTGTACAACCGTAAAAGTTAACAATATTCAGACTCTAAACATGACACATTATTAAAAAATCAGCATGAAAACATGAAATGTGAGATGAAAGGTTTCTACTTTCTAACAAATATATAATCTCAAAACCTCTAAAGTCGAGCACATGAAAATACCTATATACTTATAATAAAGACACCCATAACATGTATATTAACCTAGAAACAAAAGAACTATGTCTATGGCACCACACGAAATCAAGTCACCATAGCCTTTGCTGGCAATTGATTAATTAATTGTATTATGATCTCATCAAAACCTTAACAATATATGTAACTTACTGAATTATATTCTGATTTTCAAACTCAAGGCTTGTGAATTTCGTTAATCATTCAAGCAAAAAAATATATATGATCAAAACATTAAAAGATATACATTAAGTAGACCCAGATATACCACCACTGTCAAAACAAAACAGGTATTAAAGGAACAAAACAAGCTCTTGAACTAAACCTAGAATTCACCATTATCATGATAATCAAATCATAAAAAGGTGAAGGTAAAAATTGGTACTAAGAACAAAGCAAAAATTAGAACGAAGCAAAAAACTTTCTCAAATCAAAATTTTGCAAAAACCTAAACCCTAGAAAAATTACAGATTATGAAAAAAATTACTTGCCTGTCAACCGAAAAGAGAGATTGAGAGACAAAAGGAAGAAGGAGATGTGTTGGTGGTCGTGGCGACCATTGATTTTTCCGGTAAGTGAGGCAGGCGGTGAGTTTGGTCGTGGTCGCAAAAGAGAAAGGGTTTTTTAGGTGAAAGAGAGAGAGTGGTCGTGTGGTGAAACTGTGTAAGGGTTTCTTTTTATTGAAACAATTTATTGAAAAATTGGTAACTTTTTATTATTGAAACAATTTTTTTAGGCAAATGTCAAAGCAATTAAAAATACAATATTATAAATATTTAAATACTCTTCATTATAAATATTCAAGTACTTCATCATCATTATAATAAATATTCAAATACAATATTATATTAATTGTCATCCCAATCTAATACATCTTCATCGTCGCCTCCATCTTCTTCACTGTTAACTTCTTTGTCGTCTTCATCTATATCACCTTTCGAAGGTACTTCTTCGGCTTCTTCTTGTACACAAAGACGATTGAAAGGTTCAACTACAATCACATCATTAACATTGGACATCTCATCTTCCTGATATGGTTCGTCTTCATCTATCTCAGTTTTTTCAATCAGACCCCTTGGTTTTGTTTTTATTGTGACACACCAGCCTCGTTTGTCGATTTTTGTTGATGGATAAGGGACATTGTGAACCTGTTGGACATTTTGGGCCATAGCAAACGGATCATACAATGGATATTTTCTGTTCATTTTGATGTCCACAGTATTAGTCTTTGAATTATACCTGGTACCTCTACTTGAAGGATCAAACCAATTACAGTAAAACAATACGACTGTTTTCTTGTAATCAAGGTAATTATATGAGATTTCAAATATGTTCTCAATCACACCGTAAAAATCTCCTTAACCATTTTCAGTCACACCTTTCATACACACTCCACTACTTATTGTTGCTTTACCTTCAGTCCAACTGTGCGTGTGAAATTTGTATCCGTTGACAAAGTAGGTGTGCCATTGTTTAACGATTGACTTTGGGCCATCAGATAAGTTCCTCAAGTGTTGTATGATAGGAGTTGCAGGTGTTTGAAGGTACATGTATGTTTTAAACCATGCTGGAAAATGTGAATTGATTTGAGCAAAAGATTCTTGTGGACTTATCTCCTAAGATGTTAAAAACAGCCTAAGTTATAAAAAAAATATATTGTTAATTATATACGAACTTAAATTGAATAATTAATTATTTAATTGATTAATTAAAAATACTCACTCTAAATAGGGCTCGACTTCAGTGCAATTAATCAACAAGTGAACATGAGCCGCATTTATTACTTTGTCACCGGGATAACACACTTTCTCATTACCACCGTGACGGGCAAGCAAATTGAATATTGACATGTTTAATGGGTGAATTCTCACAGGACGAGATGTTTCACTTTTCATTTCGACTGTTTATTGATGACAACGTGTCTTTGAAATAATGAGAACAAAATTGAATTGTTTTACGGTGTAAGTATGTTGCCCAAATTGAGCCTTCAACCCTAGTTTTATTTTTCACAGAACGTTTTGCATCGCCCATGAACCTTTCAAACGGGTACACCCATCTATATTGAATCGGGCCACGAAGTCTAGCCTCGTGTGAAAGATGCATCACAACATGCTCCATAGAATCAAAAAAAGCAGGAGGAAATATTCTCTCCAACTTACACAAGATTATTGGAATGTCATTTTCCATCTTGATGAGATCAACTTCTCTTAGTGTTGTTGAACACAAATTCTTAAAAAATTGTCCGACTTCAATAAGCGGATTCAAGACATGTTATGGTAAAGAACTAAAGGCAATCGGAAGTAAAGTCTGCATAAAAACATGACAATCATGACTTTTCATCCCACGCATCCTTCCATTTTCAACATCAACACATCTTGCCAAGTTTGACGAATAACCTTCTGCAAGATGCACCACAACATGCTCCATAGAATCAAACAAAGCAGGAGGAAATATTCTCTCCAACTTACACAAGATTATTGGAATGTCATTTTCCATCTTGATGAGATCAACTTCTCTTAGTGTTGTTGAACACAAATTCTTAAAAAATTGACCGACTTCAATAAGCGGATTCAAGACATGTTGTGGTAAAGAACTAAAGACAATCGGAAGTAAAGTCTGCATAAAAACATGAAAATCATGACTTTTCATCCCACGCATCCTTCCATTTTCAACATCAACACATCTTGCCAAGTTTGACGAATAACCTTCTGGCATCTTCACTTTTTTCACCCATCGAAAAACAGATTTTGCTTCATCAGAAGATAGAGTATAGTTCGCATGAGGTTTTAGAAATTTGCCATTGGATTTCTCCGCCACCAACAAGTCATTACGTCTGCAATACAACCATATGTCTTTCCTCGCTTTATCATTATCTTTCGCTTTTCCTTTGATATTCATTACCGTGTTATTTTCAAACACATTTTTTTCAACATGCATAACATCAAGATTGTGTCGTAAAAGATTGTGTTTCCAATACGGCAGATCCCAAAAGATACTTTTTTTGTACAGTTGTGCGTTTGTCCGTAACCACACGGTTTAAAAGCAATACCACATACAACCTCTACCTTTGGAATATCTTTCACTTTGTTCCAAACTTGTTGGGATGTCAAATAATGTGGCGGATCACGAGTTTCAATCTCACCATCAACAAAATCATTTTTATTTCTTCTAAATGAATGACTAGAAGGTAGGAACCGACGATGGCAGTCAAACCAAGTAGCCTTCCCACTGTTTTGTAACGTAAAAGCTTTTGTGTCCATCATGCAAATATGACATCCTAGTTTACCATGTGTTCCCCATCCAAACAACATTCCATACGCAGGAAAATCATTAATGGTCCACATCAAAGCTGCTTTCATATTGAAATTTCGTTTTTGACTGATATCATATGTCGCAACACCGTTTCACAACCTCTTCAAATCATCAATCAAAGGTTGTAAATATATATCAATACCAACAGCTGGACTAGGTGGGCTTGGAATTACAGCAGCTAAAAACATGTAAGGTTTTGACATGCACATGTCAGGTGGAAGATTGTACGGGGTGACTAGAACAGACCAACATGAATATGGAGTGGCTGATACTCGAGTATATGGTGTAAATCCATCAGAGCATAACCCAAGTCGAACATTTCGTGGCACCGAAGCAAATTCAGGATAAACTTGTTTATGGAGCTGTGAAGTATGTTTCATTCAAAGTTACTTGACAAATGATTAGAGAATGAAGTAGAGGACAAAAAAATTTGATTTTTAGAAAGTTCTCATCCTAGAAAGCGAACTCAGTTTACAGCTTGCTATCTAGAAAGCGAATTATTTTTTCCCAAATTTTTACTATTTACACGCACGCATCTGAAATAGTGAGGGGATAAATTATGTTTGTCAGGGGGTGCATATGAGACTCGGGGGTGCAAAACGAAGGGCTAAAAGAAACAGATTGGAGTATAATCCAAGCCCAATAACTTCGTCCCATCAATCCAAAAATACCCTTTTTTTTAACCTAAAAAAATGAAAACCCTTTAAAACCCTAAATCAACGAAACACAGAAACTCAGCTCCATAAACAACAGAGTGCAGCCGCTGCTGCCTCTTTCCCGGAAACCGCCGCCAGATTTCTCCGACGCTAGAAACTGTAAGTTACTCTTCTCTTCGGTGTTCTTTCTTTTTTTAATTTCAATTTTAACCTAGAATTTTCATTCTTTGATAGGTTTTTGATACATAGCAAAAATGGTTGAATATAATTTCAAGAAGATAACTGTTGTACCAAATGGCAAAGACTTCATCGACATTATTCTCTCACGGACACAACGTCAAACACCTACTGTGGTTCACAAAGGTTATGCAATTTCTCGTCTTAGAAGTTTTTATATGCGAAAAGTGAAGTATACTCAGACTAATTTTCATGAAAAATTGTCTACTATAATCGATGAATTTCCTCGTCTTGGCGATATTCATCCTTTTTATGGTGATTTACTTCATGTTTTGTATAATAAGGATCATTATAAGCTTGCACTTGGTCAGATTAATACTGCTAGGAATCTTATTGGTAAGATTGCTAAAGATTATGTTAAGTTGTTGAAGTATGGTGATTCGTTGTATCGGTGTAAGTGTTTGAAGGTTGCCGCGCTTGGGAGGATGTGTACTGTGCTTAAGAGGATTGGGCCTAGTTTGGCTTATTTGGAACAGGTTAGGCAGCATATGGCTAGGTTACCTTCGATTGATCCGAATACGAGGACTATTTTGATTTGTGGGTATCCGAATGTTGGCAAGAGTTCTTTTATTAATAAGATTACTAGAGCTGATGTTGATGTGCAGCCGTATGCTTTTACGACTAAGTCTTTGTTTGTGGGTCATACGGATTATAAATATTTGAGGTATCAAGTGATTGATACGCCGGGGATTTTGGATAGGCCGTTTGAGGATAGGAATATTATTGAGATGTGCAGTATT
Organism: Trifolium fragiferum; assembly: GCA_954870985.1. Classification (NCBI taxonomy): domain Eukaryota; kingdom Viridiplantae; phylum Streptophyta; class Magnoliopsida; order Fabales; family Fabaceae; genus Trifolium; species Trifolium fragiferum. The sequence goes on along the minus strand of OX940789.1, from coordinate 13,876,438 downwards.
ACTGCTCTTGCTCATTTGAGAGCGGCGATATTGTTCTTCTTGGATATATCCGGGTCTTGTGGTTATACTATTGCTCAGCAGGCGGCTTTGTTTCAGAGCATTAAGTCTTTGTTTTTGAACAAGCCACTTATTGTTGTATGCAACAAGACTGATTTGCAGGCGCTGGAAGGATTGTCTGAGGATGATATGAAGTTGGTGAATGAGATGAAAGCTGATGCGTTGAAGACTGCAATTGGTCAAGGAGGTGAAGGGACAGATGCTGACGTGCTGTTGACCATGAGTACTTTGACTGAAGAAGGTGTGATTGCGGTGAAAAATGCAGCATGTGAAAGGTTGCTGAATCAGAGGGTTGAGATAAAGATGAAGTCTAAGAAAATCAATGACCGTTTGAACAGGTTTCATGTTGCAGTTCCGAAGCCACGTGACCAGAAGGAAAGGCCTGTGTGTATTCCACCGGGAGTTTTGGAAGCTAGAGCTAAGCAAGCAGCTGCGGAGGAGAAGAGAAAGACTGAGAAGGATTTGGAGGAAGAAAATGGCGGTGCTGGTGTTTACTCCATGAACTTGAGAAAGCACTATATTTTGGCTGATGATGAATGGAAAGAAGATATACTGCCTGAAATTTTGGATGGTCACAATGTGTATGATTTCATTGATCCTGATATTCTACGCAGGGTTGAAGAGTTGGAAAGAGAAGAAGGGTATAGGCAAGCAGAAGCTGAAGATGATGATTTTGAGATAGATGGAGCTGAATTGACACCAGAACAGCAGGAGACTTTAAATCAAATTAGGAAGAAGAAAACATTGCTTATAAATCGACATCGGATGAAAAAGAGTACTGCTGAGAGCCGACCAACTGTTCCAAGGAAATTTGACAAGGACAGGCAGTTCACAACTGAAAGAATGGGAAGAGAGCTGTCATCTCGTGGGCTTGATCCTTCTCTGGCTATTAACAGAATGCGAAGCAGATCTGCATCGAGGAAAGGTCGGAAAAGGGAGAGATCATCAGAAGGAGGAAATGATGGGATGGATATTGATGATGACACACCTAGCAAGAAGCAGCGTCTCAGTAGATCACTGTCACGTTCCAGATCAGTCTCTCGTCCGCCACATGAAGTTGTGCCTGGAGAAGGCCTTAGGGATTCTGCTCAAAAGATCAAGGCAATTAAACTTTCCAAGACATCTGTCAAGCAGAGAAACAAGAATGCCAAGCGTGGAGAAGCTGATAGAGTCATACCTACTCTTAAACCAAAGCACTTGTATACTGGAAAGCGCGGCCAAGGAAAGACAGACAGGCGTTAAAATAGGTAATAACATTTTTATATGCAACTTGGATTCATCATATAGCATGTCACACACTTAAAATTTCATTAGTTTTCTTGAGCTTAAAAAGATACATTTTCATTAATGTTTGCCTGATAATTTCATTTCCTATCCAAACCATTGATATTATAGGGTAGTTGTGGCAATGAATTGATTATCACAGATTTTAAATAAATGTTTGCATTTGAATTTTTTTTGTTACGTCGAATATTTTCTCGATTTCTTCCAAACTTTGTAATGATATATCTCTATCCATTTCTCACTGTTAAGATGGATTAAGGTAACATGCGTTTGTTGTATCCGAGCATGTTTTGTATTTTATTCAGTAGGGGTGATTGACACATTTTGGTGCTACAAGTTCAATTTCTACATATTGACATTCGGTTTATAATATTTGCTACTGAACTCCAAATTTGATTTGCTTTATATGACTAAGATTCCACTCTTGAACCATGTCTTAGTACTCCTAATATTGCTTGTTGATCTAATGCATTAAAAAACCTCTATCTTATTGATTTATTGATGAAAATAGCGTTTAACATGATATAATCTATTTAAATGCTGTTTTTTGAAAGCAGTGAATGAATAACAACTTGTTCCGTTTTCTGGTACTGGTTTAATTTAATGTTTCCATAGTTTTATAAGCCAAGGTGAGAGATTACTTTCCCTAATCCTCTTCGTCCTCCAACACCTCCCAAAAGCCCTTCCTTCTCTAAATGCAAATCTAAGCCTTAAGTTTCATTTCATCTAATTAGATAATATGTTATGTTCTCAGACAATTGTTTTTCGTAACAAGTAAAGACCCACCTGGTGTGACTAAAATAATTATTTTCTTTGCAGGCAACGAAGATGGCTTTGTGGTTGTCAAGAATTTTGTTCTATCATATTATTTATGTTTTGCTGGAGTTAAACACATGGTGCTTGCTGCAGAGAAGTTTTTGTTATACACTTTTTCCTTTTATATTATTATTAATAAATGTTTATTTAGAACAATTTTGGATGTACTTTATGAATTATGGGATCTGTTATTTGAGTTTTGAGTTGTTTATGTACTCTAAAATATTGAGCTTTGTTTCACATTTTGCAACTGTGGTTGTTATTGGAAGTTTGTTGTTTGTTTCCACTGTGATGGTTTGTTTCCCCCAAATGTTGTTTCCATTTTGTATATTTTGTTCTTGACACGCGGCAATAATCTTACACAATATTTCCTATGCTGTATTTGAATCTGGTAAGTTTTTTAAGTGAACAGGGTATGGGTTAAGCCGTTAAGGTATGGAAAACTTTTTATTCAATGTTCTTCCAATTGAAGAAACTGTCTAGGTTATCAAGTATTGTGAAGTTGTGTGACGTGGGAAAACAAAAATAATCTACTATGTAAGTAGCTGTATGTTATCTTCTACATGCTTATTTCTAATATGCTAAGGTAGAATCTTTAGGATATAGTTAAATATGTAGCTTCTGTCAAACATCCCAGTTGATATACTTGGTTCTGTTGTGAAACAAAGGGTTCACAACGCAGCATTGCATTTTACGACTTAACTGCCTGGCAAAATGAAAGGGATCCGGATCCTCTCTAAGCATAGGACTGTGCTGTGCGATCTTGACCGTTGTTTACCATTACATTGTAGCAGTAAACATTTTAATATTATTGATGGACGGTTCAGATCTGCACAGGAGAGAAAACTGGAGAGGACAGACTGAAGAGGATCTAGTTCCAAATGAAAAGTGTTAGAGGAATTTGTAACCTAAAACTTTCAGTTAACCACATTATGGACTTTGTTTGAGGAAATGAAACGCGTGTAATGTTGATTGGTATTGACTCTTGCTTGGTAAGGCATAAGTTAATTGAGTTTGTTGTGTGGCATAACTATATCACTGTTGAAAGGAGAGACACCTTGCAGTTTTGAACCGTGAAGCTGACCCCATAGAAAGTGACACAAGGTAAATAAGCGATTAATCCATCATGTACTGTTAGAACTTGGATGATCCTACAACTTTTTTACTTGTTAACAAAGAAAAATAGACTCTTAAGTGAATGATTTGTCATGCATTTTCTAAAACAAACAAATAAGTGTTAAACTATTTTCATGATTTCTTAAGATATATCATCACTACTAATGTTTTATCTTCTATTTATCGCAAGTACTCACTTCAAAATCTCATCAAATTGAAGGAAACTAAGTCTGAAAAAAATAAAAATAGAAAATGTTCTTAAAAAATATATATCCTAATTTCCATTTTATTTTTATATCTTATCTTATTATATATCCAAATTCTAGTTTAACACTAACCAATTGTTGTTGACATAGATGGTTAGACATTGACACCAATCTCCAACCACACCTCATCCCAGTGCACCACTTTTACAGCCTCACCTTCAACTTTCATTACGTCTTTATTCCAATGTAACTTCTATTGTTTCAATATCAATTTTAAACTTAAAAGTTTGAATTTTGTTACGTCTTTTATTGAATGAAATTATGTGGATTCCGTATAACTCTTATCACTTTACGTGGATCGATTTATAAAATAATGAGATTTATGTGAGTTTCACCCAATAAAAAAGTGAATGTTAAAGTGAGACTTCTCAAGCACGGCAAGAGTTATTATGCATAAGGAATATCCTTATGTATGGTGCATAAATAAATCTCTACCATGCAATGCTTTTTTGATCAATTAGATTTTTTGATCAATCAAATACTCTAAAGCATGCTTGGTGGAGATTTATTTATGCACCATACATAATGATATTCCTTATGCATAATAACTCAACCCTTTTCACAACAGATTAATTTAATACTGTACTAAAATATAGAAATTAAATTTTATCTTTTGTTAGCATCATCAGGTAGGTGAGGACCGTGAGGTGGTGGTGGAGCACGTGAAGACACACGTGCAAAACCTACGGGACACATTTGACATTTCCAAATCCAACACATTGAGAAAAAAAAAAAAAAAATGGCTTTGCGTCACACAAGATTCTTCCCTAACACACTTGTTACTTCTACAAACTTCACTCCCAAACTCAAAATCAATCATAACCGTTTTTTCTTCTCTCCTTCACACTCTTCTTCTTCCACCATCACTGCCATGGCTTCAAATGCTCGTAAAGTCTTGGTTCCGATCGCTGATGGCACCGAGCCTATGGAAGCTATCATCACCATCGACGTTATCCGTCGAACCGGAGCTGACGTCACCGTCGCATCCGCCGCTAATAATCTCTCCGTCAAAGCTCTCCACGGCGTTAAAATCATTGCTGATGCCTCTGTTTCCGATGTTGCCAATACCGCTTTCGACCTTATCGCTCTCCCTGTATGTATATCTCTATCTATATCGAATCGTTGTACTTTTAATTGTTTAGGGATTGTTTTTATAATTGCGTTTATTTTGTTAATTATTACATTAAGCACGTTTTATGAATTCATGATTTGATTTTGTATTAGTTATTATTATTACTCATCCTCGAAACATTTAAGTGGTTAAGGTTTTGTGAATGTGATTGAGTTGAGTTATCAAGGTTATGTGAAATTTTTATTTTCCTTTTTTATTAATTAATAAAATATGTCATTTTTTCACTTAAGAAACATGTTTCAAACTCACATGGGTTGATGTTCGAATCATTTCGGTGTCACTTCATGTGTTGGACCAGACGGAGTGAAACTCCAGCTTTAAATGATCCCCACTATTAGCCCGAGGGATTGGTGTCCTTCGGATTAGCCGGTCCTTGGACGGATACCAAATCGTCAAAAAATAAAAGAAAGAAAAAATGTTCCAATTTTTTTTTTTTTTTATGCTTTTCACTATTTACTGTACAGTTATTAGTTAGAAAGAGTTCATAATTAAGTAGTTAAGTAGCAGTGACAGTGACACTTTTGTGTCTCTGGTGTCCGACTAGTGCTGGTTGGTGTCCAACATGTGTCAGTTAGTGTCGAATGACAGACAAGTGTGAATGACATTGATACATGTAGTTTAATATTTCACTGATACCATTTTCTTATAATGTTTATATGTGAGTGTCGTGTCTGGTGTCTTGTAAGTGTTTCATAGATTCTCTCGGTTTTTTGTTAATTGTACTTGTTTTTTATTTTTTGGGGGAACTTGTGTGTAGGGTGGGGTTCCAGGCGTGGACAATCTTAGAGACTCTGCAGTGTTGGAAGGGTTGGTAAAGAAGCATGTTGAGGATGGAAAGCTTTATGCTGCGGTGTGTGCTGCTCCTGCAGTGGTACTTGGGCCATGGGGTTTGCTGAATGGATTGAAGGTATAGTTAGCATCTTATGTTTATTCTCATTTCGCAGTGATGGTCATGTGACTCTGGTTTTTGGGCAGGCAACTTGTCATCCTTCATTCATGGAAAAGTTGGCATCTTACACCACTTCTGTTGAGTCAAGGGTGCAGCTGGATGGCAGAGTTGTGACCAGTCGTGCGCCTGGTACCACCATGGAGTTTGCTGTTGCTATAGTAGAGCAATTATTTGGAAAGGAGAAAGCTGATGAAGTTGCAGGTCCACTGGTAAGGAGTAAGAACTCTTCATTTTTGATAATTCTGCTTATTTTTTAGGAGCGAAGAAACGTAGATTATATATGTGTGTTTGAATTAGCTTATCTTGGAGAAATAATCGTTTTTGGTTGCCAGCTTAGTAAGATAACTTTTGAGGAAAAATATATTTATTTAGTAATAATCTCTATCAAACTGGCATCATTATATATACACTGGCATTTATACATGAATGAAGCTAGACGTACTTTGCTCTTCCCTGCCGATTTCAACATGAAAACTTGTGCGCATAGAACAGGGGGAGGGGGAACTAGGTTATTGATGTTGGAAACTAAATATATTAATTATTCTACACTTTCCAAGTAGCTAATATTCTGTTTACAGCTAGAAGATTAAGTTCAAATATCCAATGTATCTTAGGAAGTTGTATCATCTTTATTACACCATTGTAAACTGCATATGCATTTATGACTATTGTGCAGTTACCAACTCTATAAATAAAATCTGGTGCTGAGTGCAAAAGGAACTTAAGCACATTCAGAAAAATATTTCTTCCTATTTTTCACATGGCATCAGAGCTCCTGCTCTAGGGGACTCTGCTTCCGCAAATCTGACTGGGCATTTTTTGCCGTCAGAAACTTAAAAAAAAAAAAAAAAACTTGACTAGGCACTTGTGGCTGTCAAGTCCTTCCAAGTATATAGTGTTCTGTACACTTTCTATTACCTATCTATGGAGGAGGAGATTGTAAATCCATTTGCTCAAGAAGGAAGCTCTCAAGGCCAGAATAATAAGTCTGGAGAATTACAGAGCATTCAGCCTGCCTATCGATTAAATGGGAAAAATTATTTAAAGTGGGCTCAACTTGTTCGTACTGTGTTAAAAGGAAAAGGTAAACTCAGTCACTTAACTGGAAATGGACCAGCAGAGGAAGATCCAACTTTTACTGCATGGGATGAGGAAGACTCCATGATTATGGCATGGCTATGGAACTCAATGATTCCAGAGATTAGTGATACTTGCATGTTTCTTAGCACTGCAAAGGAAATTTGGGATGCAATAGAGGAAACCTATTCAAAGGCTAAAGATGCTGCCCAAGTTTATGATGTGAAGGTGAAAACAGTTGCTGCTAAGCAAGGAAATAAATCTGTTACAGAATATGCCAACCAGTTGAAGTCTCTTTGGATGGAACTGGATCACTATCGCGTGATAAAAACTCATTGTTCAGCAGATTCAGCTGTCCTTAAGGAGTTTATTGAACAAGATAGAGTCTATGACTTTCTTGTGGGGCTAAATCCTGAATTTGATCAGGTGAGAATTCAGATTCTAGGAAAACCACAGGTTCCTTCCTTAAATGAGGTAGTTGCCATCGTAAGAAGTGAGGAGAGTAGAAGAAACTTAATGCTAGATACTCCATCTATTGAAAGTTCAGCCATGATAACTGAAAGTCATAGAGGTGGAGGACTAGCAAAGGTGGAAAAGAAGGGTGAAACAGGTTGTACTTACTGCAATAACCCTCGACATACTCGTGAGAATTGTTGGAAGTTGCATGGAAAACCTCCTAATCGTGGAGGAAAGAAGGGAGGCCCTCTTGGCGGGGTATATCGCAAGAATGCTCAGGCGTATGTTGCTGAAAAAGTTGAAGAAAACAAAGCAGAATCTTCAAGCAATTCTGAATTAAATAGCCTTAACCAAGAAGAGATTGAAAGAATGAGGGCTTTCCTCAAGAACTTGGATAAACCAGCAGGTACTTGTACTTTGGCGTATTCAGGTATGCTTCCAATTTCATTTGGGTTTAATGTCTCAAATATACCTCCTACTTCACTTTGGATCTTAGATTCAGGAGCCACCGACCATATGACACCTTCATCCAAATACTTTTCCACATATCACCCCAGCCCTAGTAATAAGAAAATTTCCACTGCTGATGGTACTCTAGTTACTGTGGCTGGTATTGGTGACATCCAAATAACTCCTTCCATTATCTTAAAAAATGTCCTTCATGTTCCAAAACTGTCCACAAACCTTGTCTCTATACAAAAACTTACTAAAGATTTATCTTGTAGTGTAATTTTTCACAGCAACCATTGTGTATTTCAGGACAAGGATTCGGGGAGGACGATTGGACATGGTAGAGAAGGGAATGGCCTTTACTACCTTGAAGAACCAAATCAGCTAGTTATAGCAAAGAATCTTCCGGTTTGCTCGTTAATGTCAGAGACACTTCTCTCAAGCAAAGAAAAGATTTTACTTTTGCATTGTCGATTAGGACATCCCTCTTTTGGAGTCATCAAAATTATGTTTCCATCTTTGTTTTCTGATGTAAAAGTTGAGACTCTTCATTGTGAAGTATGTGAAATTGCAAAACATAAGCGTGTACCTTTTCCTTTGAATAATAAAAGATGCACAATTCCTTTTCACCTTGTCCATACCGATGTTTGGGGTCCATCCACTATTCCAAGTGTGTCCGGGGCTCGATGGTTTATTACTTTCATAGATGATTGTACCCGAGTTACTTGGCTTTTTCTTATTAAGAATAAATCTGAAGTAAGTACTGTTCTCCCAAATTTTTTCTCAATGATAAAAAATCAATTTGGTGCAAATATCAAACGAATTAGATCAGATAATGGGAAGGAGTACTTCAATCATGTCATTACTCCTTTTTGTGAAAAAGAAGGAATAATTCATGAGTCTTCTTGTGTGAAAACACCACAACAAAATGGAATTGCAGAAAGGAAAAATGGACACCTTCTTGACCAAACCCGGACACTGTTGTTCCAAAATAATGTTCCAAAGTATCTTTGGGGAGAAGCTGTTCGCACAGCAACATACCTCATTAATCGGCTACCCTCTAGAGTTCTAGAGTTTAGGAGTCCTATGGATATTCTTTCGTCCTTCTATCCGAACATTTCTACCACTAATAAACTTGCACCACGAGTCTTTGGGTGTGTCTCATTTGTTCATATCCATAGTCAAGGTAGAGGAAAACTTGATCCTAGAGCTCTAAAATGTGTCTTTGTTGGGTACTCAACTACTCAAAAAGGATATAAGTGTTACCACCCTCCATCAAAAAAATTCTTTGTGTCTCGAGATGTTACCTTTCATGAAGGACAAGCCTATTTCACTCAACCTTATCTTCAGGGGGAGACTCTTGGTGAAGATAAAGGTAATAATCTAGAAACTCTTATTCTTCCTGATCTTGAAACAAATTTGCATGAGCTCAAGTCAAGAGAAGTGTCTGGAAATGAATTAGAAAATGAGGCATCAGTTGAAGATGGATTTGAATGTGAATCTGATGAAGCATTGGCTGAAAACAGAGGTGAAAATGACAGGTTTGGTAAGAATTTGGTGTATACAAGAAGATTGAAGGCCATTCCTGAATCAACACATGTCCAAGAGACCGATCCAAGTCCTTCAATACAGGTAACAAATTCTGATTTTTCAGTTTTACAAGATAATATTTCAGCCCCACAAAATGAAATAGGAACCCCAATAATTGAAAATAACCATGATCTCCCGATTGCCATTAGAAAGGGGGTTAGAGAATGTACAAAAAGGCCACTATATCCTCTCTCAAATTATATTTCATTTCAAAAAATTTCTCAAACCCATAAAACCTTTCTTGCAAACTTAAATACCATCCAAATTCCCACTAATGTTTTTGAGGCATTATCCGATAAAAATTGGAAGCAAGCTATGGATACAGAAATGGAGGCATTGGAGAAAAATAAAACATGGTTGTTAGTTGCTTTGCCAGAAGGAAAGAAACTTGTTGGTTGCAAGTGGGTGTACAATGTAAAATACAAGGCTGATGGTACAATTGAGAGGTACAAAGCAAGATTGGTTGCTAAAGGTTTCACACAAACCTATGGCATAGATTATTCAGAAACTTTTGCCCCAGTGGCAAAGATGAACACAGTTCGAGTAATATTATCCCTTGCTGCCAATTATGGGTGGGAATTACAACAATTTGATGTAAAAAACGCATTCTTACATGGAGAGCTTGAGGAAGAAATTTACATGGAGATTCCACCTGGTTATGGGAAAAATGTTGCTGTCAATTCTGTTTGTAAGTTGCAAAAGGCGTTATATGGGTTGAAACAGTCACCTCGAGCATGGTTTGGAAGGTTTACTAAGGCTATGACAGTCTTAGGGTACAAACAGAGTAATGCAGATCATACACTGTTCATTAAACACTCTACTTCAGGGGGAGTAACAGTGTTGTTGGTATATGTTGATGACATCATTGTGACTGGAAATGATCAGAAAGAACAACAAGTCTTGTCTCAACATTTAGCAAAAGAGTTTGAAATGAAAACTCTTGGGAGGTTGAAGTACTTTTTAGGAATAGAGGTGGCTCACTCAAAAATGGGTATTTTCATATCTCAACAAAAATACATCGTAGATCTGCTCATGGAAACAGGTAAGCTAGCTTGTAAACCTGTGGGCAGCCCTATAGATCCAAGTCATAAGTTGGGAAATGTGAATGAAGGTGCAGTGGTGGATAAGGAAATGTATCAAAGATTGGTTGGAAAACTAATTTACCTTTCCCACACAAGGCCAGATATTGCATTTGCCGTAAGCGTGGTTAGTCAATTTATGCACAATCCGAGAGAAGTTCATTTACTTGCAGCTCATAGGATTTTGCAATATCTTAAGGGAACTCCAGGAAGAGGAATTTTGTTTAAAAGGAATGGAAGTGCTACTCTTGAGGCCTATACGGATGCTGATTATGCGGGTTCAGTTATTGATCGGAGATCCACTACAGGGTATTGTACATTTCTTGGAGGAAATCTTGTAACTTGGCGGAGTAAAAAGCAGAATGTTGTGGCCCGATCTAGTGCCGAGGCTGAGTTTCGAGCTATGGCACAAGGTATTTGTGAATTACTTTGGCTGAAGATTATCTTAGAAGATTTGAAGATTAAATGGGATGGACCTATGAAGCTTTATTGTGATAATAAGTCAGCGATTAGTATAGCTCACAATCCAGTTCAACACGACCGAACGAAACACATCGAGGTGGATAGACATTTTATCAAAGAGAAGCTTGATTGCGGTTTGATTTGTACTCCGTATGTTCCTTCACAAGGTCAACTTGCGGATATCTTCACCAAAGGACTCAGCTGCCCAGTCTTTGATAGAATTGTGTCCAAGCTGGGAATGGAGAATACCTATTCACCAGCTTGAGGGGGAGTGTTGGAAACTAAATATATTAATTATTCTACACTTTCCAAGTAGCTAATATTCTGTTTACAGCTAGAAGATTAAGTTCAAATATCCAATGTATCTTAGGAAGTTGTATCATCTTTATTACACCATTGTAAACTGCATATGCATTTATGACTATTGTGCAGTTACCAACTCTATAAATAAAATCTGGTGCTGAGTGCAAAAGGAACTTAAGCACATTCAGAAAAATATTTCTTCCTATTTTTCACAATTGACACTGCTGAAAAAGCTTCAAGTTTATTGCAATGCATGTTCATGCTTCATAGTTGAAGCTTAATAATTTAGATATTACTTGTTTTGAAGGAGGTGTGGGGTGTCCATCTCTGCTTTACACCCTTACTAATTATGCCATCCCTCCCCTCTTTTCATTCTTTTTGGAACCAAATGAAAATAAGAAATTTTATTTTAATTCATACTTCTTACAGTTGAGTGGTCAAGCTTATTTTTTGCTGCTGAATCTTGACATACAAAACAAGTGCTATGAAGACATTTTTTATGCTTGACGATATAAGTTTCCCTTTATGATATTTACTATCCATTTCTCACTGGATTCTCTTGTAATTCAATATTCAGGTTATGCGCTCTAATCATGGTGATGAACATACTTTTTTGGAGCTAAACCCAGTGCCATGGACATTTGACAATCCACCCAAGGTGGGATTTGGGCCTGAACATTAACTCACTAAAATTTCTTTATATTGACAATAATATTTGAGAAAGGAGGCGGAATATTGTGACTCATTTAATTGTGAGAATAAAGTTAAATTTCTTTGATAATCACAACTTTTTCAGATTCTTGTACCAATTGCTAATGGCACGGAAGAAATGGAAGCTGTTATTATCATTGATATTCTGCGAAGAGCAAAGGCAAATGTTGTGGTTGCTTCTGTTGAGGACAAACTTGAGATCGAGGCATCACGTAAAGTTAAACTGGAGGCAGACATACTCCTTGATGAAGCGGCTAAACTTTCATATGACCTGATTGTGTTGCCTGTAAGGAGACGTTTTACTTTCTTTGTAGTAATTATTCTGTGTGTATTATTTGGTTAGTGTAAATATAATTAAATTGTCTACAGGGTGGACTTGGTGGTGCCCAAGCTTTTGCAAACTCAGAAACCTTGGTGAATTTGTTGAAAAAGCAAAGAGAATCAAACAGATATTATGGAGCAATTTGTGCGTCCCCAGCTTTAGTTTTGGAGCCCCATGGCTTGCTAAAGGTATCTGTTTTCTAGGTCAAACTATGATTAGTATAAAGAAAACTTTCAGTAAAAAGACAATCATATACAATAGAATTCAGTAGAGCATACACCTTATGATACTAAATCCTCTTTACACTCTTCATTCTGATTGTTTTACGTTGATACAAGTGCATTTCTTCGGACTCTTTTATGCTCCTATCAAGTGCTTCATCGTTTATAACATCATTTTGCATTGTGGTGTTAATTTAAGACATGGTCATATTTTCTTCAATACAGGGTAAAAAGGCTACTGCTTTTCCTGCCATGTGCAGCAAGTTATCAGATCAAAGTGAAGTAGAAAACAGGGTTGTCGTTGATGGTAACCTTATTACCAGCAGAGGCCCCGGAACCTCCATCGAGTTTGCATTAGTTATTGTGGAGAAGCTGTTTGGACGCAATTTAGCTCTAGAACTTGCAAAGACAACAGTGTTCACAAGCCCATGATGTATTTAAATGAGCGACACTTTCTGCTTATGTATCAGACATTTGTGTATGAATAACCAAGTATTTGAATGAGTTGTATAAAACAAGAAAGAGAGTCCTCTTGAATTTTGCCACCAGTATACGTGTAATGCTTGTAAGATAAGGTAAATGTTGGCTTATTTTTAATTTGTTTTCAGCTCACAGGATATCATCATAGATTTACCATATGAAAATATAGATGTTTGAATTAGAGGTAATTTTGAGTTAGTGTGATGAGCAGTTATAGCTCTGCATTGTGCAAGGATGGCACCATACTCTGAATCATCTTCATGTCATGCAACCAATTAACAATAAGTTTAATTTCATGTCATCTGGTGTATGAATTATGTTGCTGTGGTATCTGAATTAAAGAATGCTATGTTGTTTTTCTATTCTCAGCGCATCCGGATTGCAAAATCCATGTGTATTTCAATATTATTTCCATACACATTGCATCCAAATTTTAAACTCCGGGCAAGTTTTGTCCGAATTTTAAAATATGGAAGGAGTGAGTTTGGAAATAACATTGGTAACGAGTTCTCTCTATCCGTATATAATCTTATGAAAATGAAAAGTTGACCGGTCACTTCAAATTGAATAAAAACTTATTATAAAAAAGGCAACATTTATGTATAACAGAGATAATTAAATTTTTTTTTTTAAAAAAAGAGAGGATAATTTAATTACTCATGAGATTTACCCCTTTTTGTTAATTTTTAAAAAATTGTTCTCAAATAATCAAGTGTTTTTTGTGTACATTTTTGAAATACGTGTAAAATATAAAAGATAAAAATGGGAAAAAATAGAAATAAACATATACAATATCATATATAATGTCACTATTTTAATATTCAAATAACACAACCGATTTAAAAAACGTTCCTAGAGGTTGTTTGGTAACGTTTTAAGTTTGAACTCTTAACTAATTTGTAGGTCCATTCATTTTTGTTATTGATGCTCATCAAAACAAACCAAAATTTGGGTCACTGATTAAACAAATTTCTTCAGTGGTTTACCCATTTATTTATTTTGGACTTTATGTACAAAATATCAATCCGTTATATTAATATTAATAAGCTTATAATATTGTGAATTACAGTTGAATAAAATATGAACAGAGATTTCTTAATCACATTTGAAAAGGATCATAGTTAACTTGTGAAACTATATTTGAATATTATTTCATACTTTTTATCTTCCACCAACCAAACTTTGAGCTGTCTCAGCCTATGATGTATTGGGGAGATAGTGGGGCAACCAAACACCAATATAGCACAGTCAATATTCAGCTCACCAGAAAAGCTCCCTACATATATACATTTATATGTTCTTCTTTTCTTTCTTTGATTTTCTTAGGCTTTGTTTGACAATTGTCAAATTTTAAGTTTATAAGTTCATATAAAAAAAAATCTCCTTTGTAACATTTTTATCTCATGAGCAGTAGCTTATCGTTTTATCTGTCTCAATTTTTCACCTGTCATCTTACATGAAAAAATAAAATAATAATAATTAATCATATATGTTTTGTCATTTTATATCTATAAGTCAATTCAACTGCTAATTTTACCAAACACTGAATTTATTTAGATAGCAGCTTATAAATTATTTGCTTTTTTTAACAAGCTTATAAACTATTTTCTATAAGCTAATATGTAATAAGTTGGCTTATAAGCTATCCACTATTTTCTGTGGAACAAAAAATTTAAACTAACCAAACACTTTTCATGTACCACACTTCAATAGAAAATATAAAAGTAGATGAAGTCAAATCTCATATACAAAATGTCAATGTCCATTTATTACATATTACATAATAATCTTAGGTTGGTTTCTTAGCTTATAACTAGCTCACAGTTTGGTGTGTTAGCTCATCTCCCTCTCTTGCTTTGTGTATTATTCTTCACATAACTTATGTAATACATGCTTTTCTTCTCTCACTTTGCATGCACACAAACACAACAATGGGATCATCTTTCAATCCCATCTCATGCAACAGAAAAACTTCATACAGATTAGAAACCAAAAACTCATCATACAGATTGTGCAGCCAACTTGATGAACTTAGAACTCTTTGTTTCGGTTCGAATCCTCGGAGAGGTTCAAAGTTCATTTTGAAGGATGTAAATTGCGAAGCAAGGCCGGGGGAGGTTACTGCTATTGCCGGTCCTAGTGGAGCTGGAAAGACAACACTGCTTGAAATTCTTGCCGGGAGAATACCCTCATGTAAAGTTTCGGGACAAGTACTTGTCAATAACATGCCTATGGATGTAAACAGATTCAGAAGAGAATCTGGGTACGTTACGCAAGAAGATGCTTTGTTTCCATCGCTTACGGTTAGAGAGACGCTCATGTATAGTGCTTTGTTGAGGCTTCCTGGGGGGCGAAAAGCGGCTGCTACGAGAGTTGCAGAGTTGATGAAGGAGCTCGGGTTGGATACTATTGCAGATTCGAGAATTGGCAATGGATCAGACTATGGTATATCGGGTGGGGAAAGGCGTAGAGTTTCCATTGGTGTTGACTTGGTTCATGACCCTGCAATTATTTTGATTGATGAACCAACTTCAGGCTTGGATTCAGCATCAGCTCTTAAAGTAATCTCATTGCTTAGATTAATGGCATTTAATCAAGGAAAGACGATTGTTTTAACTATCCACCAACCTGGTTTCCGAATCTTAGAGCTACTTGATAGCCTCATTTTGCTATCTGATGGATTTGTCATGCATAATGGTTCATTGAATCTTCTTGAGGCAAGGCTCAACTTATCCGGTCATCGCATTCCTAACCATGTCAATGTCCTAGAATTTGCTCTTGATGCCATGCAAACCTTGGTTATACATACTTCAGAATCTGGTCACAATCAATTTCTTCTCAATGACAAAAATCACCACGATCACAAGATGATGATGCAGTGCTCTATGATTGTCAAAGAAAAGGCTATTTCGTACTCAAATTCTCCAATGGAAGAAATTTTAATCCTAGGACAAAGATTTTGCAGCAACATATTCAGAACCAAGCAACTCTTTGTTACAAGGGTCATACAGGCCTTAGTAGCTGGATTTGTATTGGGGACGATATTTTTGAATGTTGGCAACAAACAAAGTAAAATTGCATTACAAACGCGAAGCGGCTTCTTCGCTTTCAGCCTTACCTTTTTGTTATCATCAACAACAGAAGGGTTACCTATTTTCTTGGAGGAGAGAAGAACTTTTATGAGAGAAACTTCAAGAGGAGCTTATAGAGTTTCTTCATATGTTTTAGCAAATACACTTGTGTTTCTTCCTTTTCTTCTAATGGTTGGTCTTCTATATACTACTCCGGTTTATTGGCTAGTAGGATTAAGGAAAGACATTGATGGTTTCCTTTACTTCTCCTTAGTGGTTTGGTTGGTCCTATTAATGTCGAATTCTCTCGTAGCTTGTTTCAGCGCCCTAGTGCCGAATTTCATCCTTGGAAGCTCGGTGATTGCTGGTCTAATGGGGTCTTTCTTTCTATTCTCAGGGTATTTCATATCTAAGGAAAAAATACCTAGTTACTGGATTTTTATGCACTACATAAGTCTATTCAAGTATCCATTTGAATGCCTTATGATAAATGAGTATGGAGGTGAGCAAGGGAAAAAGAGATGCATAGAGGTTAACGACAACGGTGAATGCATATTATATGGAGTTGAGTTCTTAAGACAACAGGGTCTCAAAGAGTCACACAAGTGGATCAATTTGGTTTTCATGTTAAGCTTCATAATAGGGTATAGAGTGCTTAACTTTATAATTCTTTGGTCTAGATGTTACAGAAGTATAAAATAAATCAGATTTACTTACAACAGTATCAAATACTTGACAGTTTTTCCACTTATTTTCATTTAAATTTTTCATCTATGATAATGCATAATTCTTGTTTACACGCAAAGAAAATACTATCATTATTGATTTATACATAAAAGATATCGATATTGTTCTTATCCGTCTTCATCTTTAATACTGCCATAGTTTCCTTCAAGGCTTCATCTTGTATAACTACTAACATAATGCTCATGCGCCTTTTGTTACAAGACAATTGTGTTATGTGTAAAAATTTATGATACATATTTAGTTTACTATTAACTCGAAAACAAGGATGGGAGAAACTGTAAATAGATTATGCAGTGATAAGTATATTTTCCTCTTACACATTATTGTCAAATAACGACTATGGCGTAGCAAAGTTTTAACAAACCGCTATTGTTCCATAGTAAGAGATTTCGTACAAAGTATTGTGATCTAGCAGCTATAGCATTGTAAGTTAGCGGAATTTGAACGAACCTCTATTTTCTGCGGTGATTGACAACAATGTTCTGCCATTGTGAAAATTGACCAGTCTAAGAGTAGCCCAATTCTTCCGGTAGGCTCCTAGAGGGTACAGTTTCTTCATCCAAGTTATTCTGCAAACCCCAATTCTGCATAATTTAATCATCTGCAAAAACACCAACTTAACATAATTTAACTATTATTTTTTAACTCATTAAGCCCAAGGAGTACTGGGCTTTAGAACAATTAAACTAGTAATAAAGTAAAATACAAAATGAAGTTTCAAGATAATGGGAAACTTTCTATTTTTCTAGCTGACAATTGTTAGATATTGGTTCATATATGAATAAGTATCAACGATAATTCTATGGTATTTGGGATATTATTGGATAATAAGAGAATGCTAGTGATGTATTATTATTGATACAAGAAATGAATTATAGAAAAGTAACCAACCTCTAGGAATTAGAGAGCCTAGTCTCTCCCAAACCCAACCCACATAAGAAAACCACTCAATGATCATTATTCCTCATCCTTATTCTATTTATAATAATCAAACCCACTAACATAATGATAATATTTAATAAGCACTACCCCCACTAACATAATATCCATATTATATTTAATGAGCACCACACCCACTAACATAATGAGCTTAATTACTTGGACCTTTGGGCTTATGCCTGGCATACACATGTTTGATAGGAGGCTTACTAACAATACTCCCCCCCCTAAAGATTCACCTTGTCCTCAAGGTGAAGGATAACATAAGTGTCCGCCAGGGTCCCATAACTTGAAACAGAAAGATTGTGTTGTACATGAAATAGGAAAATTTCCTTCCGCATCAAATTTGCTCGCTGCTGTCAATCTTCTTGTGACAGGTTTTTGGGACGACATTGTTACCGACAATGGAACTTTCTTGTTCCTAGACTTAGGAATATCAGCAACCACCGTGTGAGAGCCGATGTACGGCAGTTTCGACATCAGCGGCTGTTGGTCTAATCATTCTGGTGGTGGTTGCTCATTTGGTTCATCTCTAAATCCCAATTCTCTTATTTTCCCAGTTGCCAAATTTCTTAAATGTGATGGCAATGGTGACATTGATAGTGAGTCTTCTGCCTGTGATGGATTGTCCATCTCTGCATCACTTCTCTGGACCTTTACTGGAATGGCACTTATCAATGAATTTGTATTCTTCGCTTCGTCATCAACTGCACAAATTTTAACTTTAGTTTGAGATGTTATTGGCTCTTGTTTCTCTTCTTTAATTTCAGTGTTGCCTCTGTTTTCTTGGCCTTCATTTTCTGAATCCAGAAGACAATCCCAAACTTCAGGTTGGAATCTCTTTAGGATGGCCTTTGAAAAATCCAACCAAGAAGTAATTTGATTTCTCTCCTTCCAAGAAATCCACCAATCAAGAGCATCTCCTCTCAATGCAAATGCAACAGCCCACCGAAATTTCATCTCTTCGGGCATTCTTCTTGACCCAAAATATTGTTCTGCCTGGATCAGCCACCAATAGGCCTCCTTTCCATCAAATCTTGGAATCCATCCTACAACCATCTTCACAGAATATCGCTGGATCAGAATTGCTCTGATACCAGTGTTAGATATTGGTTCATATATGAATAAGTATCAACGATAATTCTATGGTATTTGGGATATTATTGGATAATAAGAGAATGCTAGTGATGTATTATTATTGATACAAGAAAGGAATTATAGAAAAGTAACCAACCTCTAGGAATTAGAGAGCCTAGAATTAGAGAGCCTAGTCTCTCCCAAACCCAACCCACATAAGAAAACCACTCAATGATCATTATTCCTCATCCTTATTCTATTTATAATAATCAAACCCACTAACATAATGATAATATTTAATAAGCACTACCCCCACTAACATAATATCCATATTATATTTAATGAGCACCACACCCACTAACATAATGAGCTTAATTACTTGGACCTTTGGGCTTATGCCTGGCATACACATGTTTGATAGGAGGCTTACTGACAACAATTTGCACTTGAGTACACGGGAAACTTAATAAAAAACCAGGATACAAGAAATCGTGAATACCCGAATCGTTGACACGTGAGAATTCATAATTTGTACATATTTTGGAAGTTCTTCAATTTTCACTTTCAAAAAGGATTGATGCGATAAGGAGTTTTGCAGAGACACAAGGGAAATCTTCACATTTTATCTGTCAATACATTCTTAAAAACAACTGATTTTTTCCTCATATTGTTTAAATACGTGTCCGAAAGTTAAAATTGGAGAAACATAGTGTAGTTTTGGCCTTTATTACCTTAAAAAGAATCAACCAACAATTATATCTGGGATGTGAGCAATGTTTGGCCAATCTTCTCCAATTTTAATTTGACATCTGTTGCGTAGGAGGTGACAGTGGATAATATGAAGTGTCTGTAAATTTGTAAGGCAACACAAGCCTTCAGGCAGTGACTCTAAATCATCGCAGTGAAGAATCTTAATATGCCTAAGTGATTGGAGGTCAAAAATTTGCTCTGGAAAGGCCTTCAAATTGTCACAAAACTCTATGGATATTTTCTGCAGAGATTTGAGGCCATGAGGGACTTGGCATTTGGAGCTAGCGTTACCCTCATCTCTCCATAGATCAAACTTGTCGACCTGACAAATTCTCAGTTCCTGAAGTTCAGCAGAAAGATGTTGCAAGTGTCGTATCATAGGCACAATCGCAGGAAATCCCGAAAGAGAAAGACGCTTAAGAGATTTGAGATTTTTCATCCACTGTTTTGGCATTGCTTCTAGGTCTATTTCCGTGAGATACAAGTTCTTGAGGCCAGAAAACGGGTTGAAGGAGGAAGACTGAAGCTGAACTGAACATGTTTCGATCAGTGGCATCGCGTTACAAGAAATTAACCTCAGCTCAGTGAGGTAAGGATATGTAGGCATGCAAGTCAGTTTTGGACAATCCCAAATTTCCAAATATGAAAGACAAGAAAAAGGAGGGAGTGAATGCTGGTTGTCGATGTCAACATCATTTCCCAACTTTTTCCATCCCCTCAGATTCTTGCAGCCGAAGAGAATGAGTTTCTCCAAAGACGGGAAGAACACATTAGAGATATCATCATAATGCATGTACTTTAGTTCATTCATTTCACTAATGTGAAGCTTCTTCAGTCGTGGAAGTCCTTCCAATGGTTGAAGATGCTGACAATTGGAAAGACGGTAAAAGTTGATTTGAAGAATATTAGTTAGGGAAGGAAGCCAACTTGAAAACCTCACTCCTGGATACCCACTCACTCTCAATTTTCTCAAATTCTGATTAGGACAAAGGTTATCCAATAACTGCAAGTTGATCTCACTGTTTTTTCCTTCTTCTACCCAATCATATCGGGTTTTCCCCCAGTTCAGCTCCAGGACTTCGATATACTTCTTTATTTTCAGATTTGCTTCTTGTGACTCTAATGCCACGTCTTTTACTGAATCCAGATTACTGATTCTCAAATGACCCTTTAAGTTATTTAGCTCCTTCATTTCATTTAGCTTGCCACAGTTCCCCATGTCATCATCCCCCACTACAAAACTTGACAAGGACTGCAATGAAGTCAATTGTCCTAATCCAATAGGCATCTTGTCTGCAAAGGCTTTACAACCTTCATTTTCAAGGTGTCTCAGATTAATCAACTTCGTGATAACTTCAGTAGAAAATACAAGTTGCCGACACCCATTCAATTTCAAAGATTGCAGACTAACAAGATTGCCAATAGACTTGGGCAAACTAATTAGTTCTTTGCAATTAGACAAGTCCAGATATCGTAAGTGCCTGCACGTATCAATCGACTGTGGCAGTTTTGTTATAGAAGAATATGACAAATCAAAAGCTCGCAGATACTTCAAGTTCTTGGTGATAGAAGGTTTGGCATCTGAAACACTTCTCGCTTTGGTTTTGGCCCAAAGAATGGTACGCAGCTTATTTGCATCTGAAAAATCCAGTGAACAAGCGGAACTAGATAGAAATGAAACGTGCATGGGTCTTCCAATAAACCCTTTCCCTTCAGCATGCAAGCAGCAATCATTTCCAGCTACTGACTTTGCAAGATCATGCATCAAATCATGCATTTTGAAAGAAAGTATCTCGTTGTGTTTGCTCAATGTTGCGTCTTGAAAGAATGACCTCATCAACAAAATCCTTACATATTGATTTCCCACGTCTTCCATGGATTGCGTTTCAATTGAACTTTCAAGGTAGCCTTGAGCCATCCATAATTGAATCAATTCATTCTTCTGAATTTCCCAATCTTTAGGGTATAAACAACAATAGGCAAAACATTGTCTTAACCCTAATGGCAAGTTTTGATAACTCAATTTTAGCACCGGCATAATACTCTGTCTTTCTTCACATAACCTCCAAACATCACCGTTTAAAACACTTAACCATTGATCTTCGTTTTCATTTATAGTTCGTAAGAAGCCTCCCACTGTTCTAATTGCTAGGGGAACTCCGCCACACTTTTCTGCAATTCTTTCACCAATGGATTCAAGATTCGACCTCACACCATTGAACACTTCACCAAATGTCAACTTCTTTAGCAAATCCCACGATTGCTCTTTGTTTAAACCTTTCAAAACATACGGATTATTTACACCCACTATTTGCGAGACCAACGTACTACGAGTTGTCACTAGTATCTTACTACCTTGACCACCACACATCAAATAAGTTCTTAACTCATCCCACTTTAACTGATTTTCATTCCACAAATCATCAAGCACAAGCATATACCTTTGCCCATTCAACTCCTCTCGAATCTTCCTTTGTAAAATATCCAATTCCAAATCACCAACTTGATCATTCTTCAACGATTTCAACATTTTACTCAAAATCGATTTTACTTCAAACTCCTGAGAAACACAAACCCAAATCCGTTTATCAAAAACCTTCTCCACCTCACCATCATTATAAACCAATTGAGCAAGTGCCGTCTTCCCCAAACCACCCATACCAACAACAGCAATAAAAGAAACACTATTATTTTCTCCTTTCAACAACTCAATAATCTCATTTTTGTTTTCTTCTCTACCAACTATCCCCGATTCCAAAACAAATGAACTAGTTTCCCTCCAAGAACCCACATTTTCTTTAACAATTACTACCAAATTAGGAATCAATTTCAACCTAGACATATCCTCAGCAACATCATTGAATTTCTTCCTAATATTATCAATCTCGCGAACCAATTTAACACGAAAAGCAAGTCGATTATTCTCAATTGAAAACAAGTTTTGTACCTTATTATTGAGTTTGATTCTCGAATCTCGAATTGTTAAAAAATCAAGGAAATCATCAGCATCATGAAGTACTTGTTTGAACCTTGTGATCCAGTGATGAATTGTAGGATCATGAAGTTGTTTGTGTTCAGCATCTGAAAGCACAATTTTGATGGATTCTAGGGTTTTGTTGAGATTTTGTAGGTGATTTTTGACAGAGTAAATTCGTGCAAATTCATGGAAAGTTGAAGAAGCTAATTTGTTTATGATGCTTACAATGACACTGTATGGGATTTGTTCAGCCATTGTTGCAACAGGGGAATGATAGTTTGGATATGACTTTGAAGTTTGCAGAATCTAAGATACAGTGTGAAGTAAACAATTAATGTACTAATTTTTCAATGTTTCAGTCAAATTTGTCTACTTAATTTTGCAGTATATATTGACTTAGTACTAATTTTTAATTTCGCAAAATTACATTTTAGTCATTTAATTTAAGATTTTTTTCTACTCGCAAAATATCTGGTTACCCTCCAATCGACCAAAATACTCATACGTCGGAGACATTCTTACCATCAAATATAAACCCCTTAAATTGTTGAATGCAAGTGTAAACTAATTTTACATAAAATTATGTGAACTAAGTTTATATATGCCTTCACTATGATTTGCAAATATATTTTCCAATGTGTAAATTTAGATTACATTAGAACTAGGGGTTCACTAAACATTTTACATTCACTAACTCGTGCAATCGTGCAAAAAAAACATAAATTGCTTGAAAAATAGATAGAGAAGTCAAAGAATTGAATGAGTATAAATTCAGTAGAGCACTGTTATTTAGTAAAAAAGATTTGCACAAGAAAGAGAAGAATCCATAAAAAGAGAGAATTCGACCAATAAAAAATTAACTAGCCATAAATCAGAGTGAGAGTTGTTATGATGTGTAAATGTTAAATGAAGCCACATATGATTCTTAGCATTTTCCAATTCAATAACATACGCAATAAAATCTTAATGAAATATTTTCAAATTCTATCTTTAATTGAAGTTAATGACAAGCTAAAATAGAATTGTGAGAGAGAACACATTAATAGGATTTATGAGAGAAAAGACGGTGAAGCAGAAACATTAGAAGTAGAATAAAAGATAAAGAACTCTTTTTAAAAATTTATATAAAGAAGGTCAATTTTGATATTATGATTAAATTTTTATGAAATTTGAGTGCAATTAAAATTTTTTGAGGTGTGAGTGGAAAAAATCTTAATTTAATTTTAGATAATGATTAGATCATTTTTTTTTTCTTCATTGTTTTAATCTTATTTGGTTCTTCATCTATGTTTGAAAATGGTTTTTTAACTCTGTAAATTTTTATTTTTATTTTTTAAGTTCCAAATCTATAGTTTTATTTTAGGACATAACAAATATTTATGATTTGAGTACATATATTAAAAGAAAATCATAAATTTGCCATTATCAAAAGAAAATCATAATTTGAAGTTTGAAATACATATTTAAAGAAAAATGACTAAAAATGTTATTTTCCCTTAAAAAAAATGTATTATACTTTTTTATTAATATATAACCTCAGTATTTTTGTGAAAAGCAGTATGATGATCTAAAGTTCGGTCGTGTGCTGATTAATAATTATTCTTATTAGAAATTTAACTCGAATTTAACAATTTATCGTAAAAGGAATTTATCAACCAATTTAACATAATTTATTTGTTTTACCATACTTTTTTATAACATATAGAAGATATAGTGTGTAAAAGATTTTTTTTCTTTATCAAAGAAAATTTAAAAATGAAATTATATACTCACTAATTTACACCCAATTAAAAATATAAATTAACAATGCACATTTTTTTAATAGAAACAAACAATCTTTTATGTTTATTAAATTACATTAAAAATCAGAGGATCAAAATTGTGATTAAAGTTATCGATAAAAATCATAAATAATAGTTGAATTAAATAATTATTTTGTTCATATAAATATCTTAAATTTCATTTACTTCTTATAAATAATCTCAACAAATTTTAATTTTCATCATAATTTTTTGTCATACTTTTAATCAAGGGAAAAAAATGCACCAATTATGTTTTCCACCATATATATCATTCCACGTAACCTCACTTTTTTAATATGATAGGGAATATTAAAACATTCTTATTGGTTGTCGGTGTAAAATTAATTTACATTAACAGTGCATGTTTTTAAAATTTTTTTTTTTAGTAAGAGAGCTGAAGAAAAACTAATCACGAAGAAAAAATGTTCTTTAATTAAACTCATTTGTATTACTTGAATTTTTAAATTCATGTTTACAATATTACAAAAATTTATTTCAAAATTTTAAATTTTTAAAAATAAATAAATTAAGTATAAATTTTAAAATTTTAAAATTCATTTGTCAGAAAAAAAAACTTCTAACTATTGTGTACTTGCTTGCGTTCATTCTAGTAGCACCTTATATATATAAGATAACTGAAAACCCTAAACCCTAAACTATTTCCAATCTCATCATTCTCTTCACTCTCTCAACTATGGCGAACCAGATCTTCTCTCGCGTTATTCCCAAAACCCTAACCCTAACTTCCCTCTTCTCTCGTTCCCTCTCCACAACCACCACCACCACCATCCCTTCCTCCGCCGCCTCTTTCCTTCGCCGTCTCCGTCCTCTCTCATCTCTTTCCCTCACCTCCCGCCGTATCCTCCTCCCTAATTCCTTCCGTGCTCTCTCCACTCGCGCTACCACTTCCTCTCTCAACGATCCTAACCCTAACTGGTCCAATCGTCCACCTAAAGAAACTATCTTGCTTGATGGATGCGATTTTGAACATTGGCTTGTTGTTATGGAGAAGCCTGAAGGTGATCCCACTAGAGATGAGATTATCGATGGTTACATCAAAACACTCGCGCAAGTTATTGGAAGGTTATTATCATAATTATGATTATATATATATATATATATATATATATATATTTTTAATTTTCATTCACTTTTGAGTTTAATTGATATGCACCGACGGTGTAAAATAATTTTACACGATCATCCAATAAGAAACCACCAATCTTTCATATCATATCAATAAAGTGAGGTAAAGTGGGGTGATGTGGCACAATACATGGTTGTCATTGGTTGACAGTGTAAAATTATTTTACACTGTTAGTGCATACAAATTAAATCCTTCACTTTTATACATCATTCCAAGATTATTAATTTTTCTTGTGTGTTTTTATTCAATTTGATGTAGTTTTAGGTTTATAGTGTTAATTCTAATATAATAATTCAGTTTAGGTTTGTTTGAGTACTTTATCAAAAATTAATTTATAAAAACATTATTTTTTTTGGTTTTCTGCTTTGTTTGTTAGGGTTTATAAAAAATTGATTTTAGTAAATTGGACCGGTGATATCTTTGATAGCTTGTGTTTTGTTGTATAAAAATATCGTTTTTGGAAAAAAAATGCTGTTTTGTTAGAATGAATGGATGGTTTTGAAAAAATATCTTGTTGCAGATTATGTAATAATGATATATTGTTAGTTCCAATAGAGAATTTTTCAAAAACCACTTTTATTCCCTTTTGAAATAATCATTTTTTGGGGTTTTCTGCTCCCTTTCTTGCAGATTATAAAAAAGTGATTTTGGCTAATGGGACTAGTAATATCTTTGATAACTTGTGTTTTTGTTGTATAGAAAAGTCATTTTTGAGATGATATACTATTATTATGTGAGAAGAACGGATATGTGAAGGATGCGTGCTTGTGAATGGTTATTTGTGTTTTGGTTAGATCATTTAGTGTGACTGGTTTGTATTTGTTTGTTAATAGTGAGGAAGAAGCGAGGATGAAGATATATTCTGTTTCAACTAGACACTACTTTGCATTTGGAGCTCTTGTGTCGGAAGAGCTTTCCTTCAAGCTTAAAGGTATCCTACATGGTTCCAACTTCTAAAATTCTTTATATTGAATTTTCTTTTTTATACTATTAACGGTTTAAATGTTTTGTTTTTCAAATTACAGAATTGCCCAAAGTTCGTTGGGTTCTTCCTGATTCGTATTTGAATGTTAAGGAGAAGGATTATGGAGGTAAATTCTGTTGTCCTGTCTCATGGTTTCTAATTATATTCATTCAATCTAAGGTGTATGAATATCTCCAACTGTGTGTGTGTTTGTGAGTATAGGGAGAATAGCGCACGTACGAGACTCCTAGAATAAAGTATAAATAAATGTAGAAAGATATTATGTTCCATTAAAAAATGCTATGTAGATATGTAAGACTTTGCTGCTATTCTTGAGGCATTACCTTATAAGAAATTGTAATTATTCACTCAATTAGTAAGTAAGTGTTCAACAACCTATTGAATTGTTATAGAGGATATGCATGTGTTTTTTAACCTTTGTGTAGATTAAGGGTTGAACCTCACAAAAAACTATTCATTCTAATTTCTACCGCTTGTCATATGTTATTAACCTTTAGCTTGCTTATTAATCTATTGATTTATATTGTGATTAACTTGAGTCGTATATCTTTGTTATAGTATATTATTATAGCTGGTACAATAAGCATAATGTAAAATCATTTCCTTAGCATATCTTATTTCTTTAAGTATAAGACCCCAAAGTTTGATAGTTGGTTGACTTTTTTGTTTCATTTTCACCAGGTGAGCCCTTTATTAATGGGGAAGCAGTTCCTTATGATCCCAAGTATCATGAAGAATGGGTAAGGAACAATGCTCGTGCAAATGAAAGGAACAGGCGCAATGACAGACCTCGTAATGCTGACAGGTCAAGAAACTTTGATAGGAGAAAGGAAAATGTGGTGAACAGAGATATGCAGACTAGGCCTCCTCCTCCTCCTCCAAATGCACAGATTTCTGGGGGTGGATTCCCTTCCAACAATGGCGGTGGGTACCCTCCTAACAATGGTCCTCCACCTTCTAGCAACCAAGCCGGATACGGTCCACCAAATCCAAATGGATACGGTCCACCAAATCCAGGCAGGTACGGTCCTCCAAATCCAGGCGGATATCCTCCTAACAACACTGGTGGTTACCCTCCCAATCCTAACATGAACAGAGCTCCTCCTCCAAACATGGGTGGTGGCCCTCCTAACAGTGGATACGGCCCTCCTAACAGTGGATATGGTCCTCCTAACAGTGGATATGGCCCTCCTGGCGTGCAACAAAATCAGAATATGGGAGGGTTGCCTCCAAATGCTGGAGGATGGGGAAATAACCAGTAGACTCTCGCCAAATAAATCCTATGATGTCTTGGACGTAATTCATTATTGTTTACATTGGCCACAAGAATTTCTCTAGATCATATCTCACTAATGTGTTCCGGACAGCTGCTCCTCTCATACCTTCTCGGAGTATGGCTAGCACGCCAAACTGTGAGCTAGTTATAAGCTAAGAAGCCAAAATAGTTTTATGTAAATAAGTAATGAATGGTCCTTGACATTTTGTACAAGCGACTGACTTGATCCTTTTTTCTATTTGCTATTATTTAAGTGTGGTACTTAGAAAGTGTTTTTCTAGTTCAAATTCTTTAAGAAAATAAAATAAAGAACATAATAAGAATGTATGCAGGTAATGAAGCTTTTTCTGACTGGGCAGTTTTGGTGTTTGTTTGCTCCACCATCCTCCCCATCCATTACACAATTTAAGATAAAATGTACTATCAAATCAAATATTTAAATACAGGTTTACAAGTTAATCAGTATCCTTTTCAACTGTGATCATGAAATATCTGCACATTTTATCAAACTGTAATTCATGATATTGTAAATTTCTTATAAAGTTGATTGATGTTTCTATAAAAAATTCATAAAATGGCAAACCACTGAAGAAAACTGTTTTATCTGAGATAGAAAAATTGTTTGTTTTCATAGGCATCAAAGATAAAAGTGAAATGGACCTACATTCCTCAATAAAGGGGGAACATACTATGTTAGGGAAGGAAGAGTTCAAACTTAAAACTATAGCATATACCATAACCATACATTTGCTAGAAAACGTTCCACACTTTGTATATTTTTTTAGGCTAAATAGGTCTTTACCCCCTGCAAAATAGACGAGTTTTGCGTTTGTCTGGGCAAAATAGACGTAAAGATCTATTTACCTATTTTTTTATAATAAGAAAACCTCGAACAATGAATGATTCTTTGCCAACAAGAAGTAATAATCGTACCAAGCTTTTGCACCACCAACACAATGTTGGAAAAACTGATAGATTCTTTGTCTTCACATACTATGTTCTAGCACTGCATTTCCACCGATTTCCTGTAGCAAATGCTTAAGCACCAAGGATCCTTCAAATGATTCTCAAAATTCTCAAAATTCATCTCACTAAAAAAAGCCATATTCCAATAGCCAAGAGTCTTCCATATCCAAACAACCTCAGTGTAATCACAAAGACAATGCAAAATAATTTCCATAGCATATCATATTTCTTGATGTATAACTTTGTGAAGGTCGATAACTTGATGCCTCGCGGAATTTCTTGTTTTCCTCTCACCAGGTGAGCCGTTTATAAATGGGCAAGCAGTTCCCCAAGTATCATGAAGAATGAGTAAATAGTAACAATCGCCGCGCAAGTTGCGGTGGCAGGTGCCTCACACTAAAATTTAGTATTAGTGATTGTTTCATTTCGTTAATGTTCACTAAAGTTACATGCTATATTTATACACAAGGATCACCACATACTAGCTTATGGTGTAAAATGGCATCTATAGGATGATGATTCTAACTAACTAGACAGATTACTTGTGTAGCAAGTAACTGTAATGAACTAACTCAGTTCTACATTTTATCTTTCTGTTCTTGGTGCAATAATTGGTTTATTTGTTTTTTTTTACAGTGAAGAAGAAGCGAGGATGAAATAAATAAGCTTGATAAGCTTGACATAAAATACAAATATATTCACAAATCTAGAATCTACCAAAACTTTGGTAAAATTTCCTTTGTTTTTCTTACAATTCCAAAATATCCACCTATCCTGTATTAACTATTAACAACAAAATATTTTTCAACAGCAGTGCATTACTCATATGCTAAGTTTCACATAATCACAAGAAAAAATGAAATAAAATAGGGGTGAGTTACATAGACTTGACGAAGACGTAAAATACCAAGTGAACAATAAGGAGAAATAATAGCCGCACAAATAATTTTTTTTTTTTTAAATGGAAGTAAACCACATAGCATAAAAATAACTTCAAGAACAAAATGTCCGTATCTTTTAAAACTCAGACAACTTGAAAGCATTCCTTCATAACCTTCAAATCAAGCTCAAAATCAACAGATTCTAAATTTAAATCACGCACCCAATTGAGTGTCGACAATAATCCTAACACTTCACCATATTTAGCCAGCACATAAACACTCTTTTCATATATAATGCAAATGCTATAACTTTATTATTCAAGGATGACAAAGCAGCATCTATATTACATTTCACCCTCTCACTTGACGGTTTTTCTACCTTACCTCTAGCACACACTTTTGATCCACCGCACTAGACCTATGTTAATTTCTTCCATCATTATCTTTTTGCTCTTGGGATGCATTTCTCCTACCATTCATATCATTTTACGGCCCCAATTCTTTAATTTCCAAGATTGAATGTTAGTAACATGTATTCCATTTATTTTTAATTTGTTTCCTAGGATCAATTACAATGTCTCATTGCACTTTAAATTTTCAGTTTCACAATTTGTCAAATTGTCACCAAAATAGAAGAAATGAGGGAGGAGGGAAGCTATTGAAGAAATCGAGACCGGCCATATATAATGACTAACTTATTTTTCCAACCGCTGCCTTTCGTGTAAGTTATGATAACATTTTTATTATGTGTATCCCATTATCTTTTTTCTATCTATATTTCAATTTCATTGTTTTTGAATTTTTAATTCCTTCGAAATTTTTGTTCAAATTCTGGAAACATTTATAGATGAAAATTATGTGTTAATTTTTTTTGTTACACCAAGAATTACACATCTTACAAATTATTTTACAAACTCATACGCTATATCACTTGATGCTGACAACAAATCAATATATGAAATTTGGTATGGTTCACTTAATTCATACTATCATTTTCTTCTTCCAATTGTAAGTACGTAACTATTTTATATTTATTCCTTTTTTTTTCTCTCCCATTATTTTCTTTTATCCATAAACTACATGGAAACATCATCAAGATCACCTGCATGTACAAGCATCAATATGTCGACGAACCAATTTGCTAAAATGAATATCTCTTTTAAATTGTTTTTTTTTTTTGCTATTTAATTTATGGTCAATCAACCATTAGATTGCTTCTTCTTTGTTTATTTTTCAAATTGAAATAATGAGTATTTGGTGTAGTTTTTTTTTTTTTATTTAAAAATGTCCTTCATTTTATTCAAATTTTTAAAAAGTAGTAATAATCACACAGTTGGCTAACTTTCGCCTATAATAACCATTTAACATTGCAATTGAAATGAATGGGGTGACTCATGCAGTTGATCAAACATAAAAACTAGAAAAATAAACCTATTAATTATTTCTCATGTTAATTTTTATAGCCAACAGGTAAAGATATAAAACTGACTTTTGATATTTGATGAACAGTAATGGTTTCTCATTTTACTTCTTATAGTTTAATTATTAATCTCTATTTTTATTGGGTCAAATATTAATCTTTATTTTTTTCTTATTGTTTTTTAATTAGTTTCATTAATAATCTCTATTCTTTATTTCAATTCATAGATGCCCCTATGGAGTATAAACATGGAGAGAAATAAGAGTCCGCATCTAGAACAAATTGGTTGATAAGTAATTGGATATTAGAATAAACACTAGACTAAAAAAGTACTTTGCTACAGGTAGAGGAAGAGAAAGAAATCAAGAAGAAAGAAAGATACAATAGAAGAAAAAAATGAAATAGTAGATGGAGATGAAGTTATAATGTGGTTGGTGTAACAAATGTTTTTTCTATGTAGTTTTTATATATCTATGAGTTTGATAGTTTTGCTAACATGTTTGTTCAATAATTATTTTTTTTGTGTCCATCAAAGAAAAAAAATTGTAGTTTTGCCAAGAAAAAAAATATGTATGTTCCATCTAAATTTAAAGAAAGTTGTTTTAGGAATCATTTTATCAATTGTTAAACTACGCGTAAATCGATTTATGTATTCTAAATCTTTTGTAAAAAAAAAAGTTTTTTAAAGTGATGTATATAATGCTCTTATAGTATCTAACCATGCACCAAAATTGATGTTTCTTCCTCTTTCCTTTTGCATTATAGAATGACTCGAAGATTATTATTGTAAAGCAGTTCAATTCAATCATACATGAGAAATGATCAACATGGAGGATGTCTTCAACATATAAGTTAGAATAATAGAAAATGTGTATCACACAAACGGGCACGGAACGTGCCCGTTTGTCCCGCTATAAAAAGAGCGGACTGACGGGCACAGGAGTGCCCGTCTGGACGCTAGTCTTCAATAACTAAAAAACACTTAAACGAGATGGCGTGAGTCTCTTCTAACTTATCAAGAATCTTAGAGAGAGTTTACTACTCATCACAAAACTCGAGATTAGTTTTTGCAGTTGCGTACAGATGATATTGAGATTACGGAAAATAAATGACCTTGAATAAATGTACAGATGATATTAAGATTTGGTAAATCACTTGTCCACAGTGGACCACTTAGCATTAGCCGTAATACTAATATATCTCTATTTTATCCAATTATCTAATATTGATATATCAAACTTTGAATTTTAAAACACAATTTGGCCTGAAAGTGAAAACGCCGAAGATGATGAACAGCGGAGTTTCCACTCTCCGCACGTGCCTCCGCTTCCCGGACCGCCCAATTTTTCGCGCAGCACCGTTCTCCTTCCGTTTCCGGCGCCGGTTTCTCATAACGGCATCACTAACAGAGAAAAAGAAAGAAAAGGTGATAGTTATTTCTGGACCTACCGGTTCCGGCAAGAGCCGTCTCGCAATGGAACTCGCAAAACACCTCAATGGCGAAATCGTTAGTGCCGATTCTGTTCAGGTATAATATTTGCAATCAAATATACAAAAAGTGATCATTCATTTTGATTACTCTATTTGCATTCATTCTCTTTGATTGTATTGTTGGTTTGCTTTGTATGAGGTGGTAGTGGTACTCTGTAGGGTTTAAAACTCGAATGTTCGATCTCGAGGTGAAAATTAATACTATTGTGCAGCAGAATTATAACAAACAGCTATTGTTTCTTTTTTGTGTAACTGTAATCTAGATATATCCGTGCAATGCAGAGTCTTTTGGGAATCAAATGGATAACAAACTCTGTCGAAGAGTTTGCGATATGAGAATGAGATTTAATATAGTGTTGCCAAATAGCAGCAATAGTGTAGTGTAGTGGAATTTGAACAAACAGCTATTTACTTGTATCCGTGATTGATAACATTAACATTCTTCTAGATACTGAAGTTTGTTTATTTGGTGACAGATTTTTCATTTTCATTAGGAAGTTTATTCTTTTAAGTGAGAAATTGGTTGAGAATGATATGTGATTGATTTTTCTTTTGTGAAATTGAAGTAGTATGGATATGGAAATGATACTTCTCTTTCAATTATATACTGTACATTACAATGTTACTGGAAAAAAGGAAGAAGTATACATTAGAATGGAATAAATTTTGATGTTTTCTTTATTCAAGATGGCTTTGTTGGCTTTTATTACAGGTGTATAAGGGTCTTGATATTGGATCTGCCAAGCCTTCCTTAAATGATAGAAAGGTGTGTATAGTTGTGCATTGATAGTTACTCCGTCTTGTCTCATATATAAGCAAAAATTCCTTTTTTAGATTCATTGAATAACCGATGTATCTGGAACCAGATTCAATGAATCTGAAAAAGGAATCTTTGTTTATATACGAGACCAGAGGGAGTACTTATTTATTTGTTTGCTATACATTTGCGTCTGTTAGAAGCATATAGACTCTGTTCCTTACAATTGCAACTTGGGTTGTATGTTGTAAACTTTTGGATTTATTATTTAGTTGTAACATAGAAATGGGTTTTGAATCTTAGTTTGAAGTTCTTTCAATTTTGTTTTGTTTGCTTTTCATGTTAGGAAGTGCCGCATCATCTGGTTGACATACGTCACCCATCTGAAGGTCTGTTTTTCTTTTAGACTAAGCTATATTTATTTAAGCGAAGATTCATATTCAATTATCCTCATATTCATTTCTCAGTCATTGGATTTGTGTGGGTCTTCTATTTTCCCCAATTGAAATTTGAAACTAATTATTATTTATCAGATTATTCTGTTGGACAGTTTTTTGAGGATGCAAGGCAAGCGACAAGATCTATTCTTGACAACGGCCGTGTTCCAATAGTTGTTGGGGGAACTGGACTGTATTTAAGATGGTATGCCTTTTTCAATGACCTGTTCTGACTTTCTTAACTACTTATTCTTTTAATGGAG
Organism: Trifolium fragiferum; assembly: GCA_954870985.1. NCBI lineage: Eukaryota > Viridiplantae > Streptophyta > Magnoliopsida > Fabales > Fabaceae > Trifolium > Trifolium fragiferum. Next base: position 13,842,681 of record OX940789.1, on the reverse strand, counting down.
TTTCTTAATTGTGGGATAGGGGTTGTATCATGTATCTGTAACATCTTAATAAGAGAGCATCAATATTAAATGGAATCCACATTTCTTTTCTCCACAGTCTGCTGATGAAGTCATTCATTTCAGTAGCAATCTCTCAGATAATAGATATTTATATAGTTTCATGATTTTACATTAATATATTAACAGGAAAAAAGTAATGCAGATTTAGGTTCTGAGTGTTGAATAACTTAAGTTCTTGACGGATGTATACTTACTGTAAGTATATACTATGATAATTCACTAGTCTTTATTAATGTTGAGTAAACTGTATGATATGAAGCTAGAGGTCCTATTGGCTTGTCTTTTGTACAATATAAACAAACTTTTGCCAAAGGCTACCGTATGGACATCCACTGTTTTAGTGAATTATCAACTGTTTTTTCTTTCTCATCATTATTGTGTTTCTTTTCTGTAAGTACTTGTATACCAGCTTATGTGGTGTATACCTGAGAGTTCTGTTGTTTGATCTTTATAATACAAGGTTCATATATGGAAAGCCAGATGTGCCTAAATCCTCTGCAGAGATAACATCTCAAGTTTGTATGGAGTTAGCTGAACTACAGAGAAATGACGACTGGGAAGGTGCTGTGCAGTTGGTGGTAAAAGCAGGTGATCCAAAGGTCCAACATATAGCAGTGAATGATTGGTACCGATTACGGCGTAGTCTAGAGATTATTAAGGCAAGCTTGCAACTTTATAAAGTTACACATAAGCACCTCTAAATTCTTGGTTGACTACCAACCTTTACAAAAAAATTGTATAAAACTCTCAATGTTGACTTTTTAATATCCTTTCTTACCCGTCTTTCTCTCTTTTATTTGTTATACATGGGTGCAATACTGCAAGTATGATAACAAGCTCAATTACATTGCCAGAAATTATTTATTTTTGTCTAGGTAGTTTTTTTTTTTGAACAACTATTTTTCTCAATGTAGTGCTCTTATCTCTTTCAGAAGTGCTTAGTTGTAACTGACTGCTTACATTTTAGTGAATTATCTGTTTTTACCTGTATTTTATTTGTGTTGATGTAATGATATATATGTTGAATGTATTGTTTATTTGATTATGAAGTTATTTGAGGTCTATCATGAATTCACCATATATTTATATCTTTTAAAATGGCAGTCTAGTGGCTCACCTCCTTCAGCTTTTCGGGTACCGTATGATTCTTTCAGAAAACAGGATGATTGTAGAGTTGCTGATAGTTCTGATTCAGCTGATATGAATACTTATAATGATGCAGTCAAAGAAACTGCCGATTCAGCAAAGTTAGACTACGAGTTCATGTGTTTTTTCCTTTCTAGCGACAGACTTGACCTCTATAGATCAATTGATTATCGGTGTGAAGATATGCTATTAGGTTCGTATTTGAATCCTAATATCCTATACATTATATAGACCATTCTTCTGTACATGTATGTATGTGCAAATCAATTTATGTTGACTGATGACAATGCATTCAATGTTTTTTATTTTATTTATCGACATTACATGATTATATAATCACAATAAATCATTTGGTTCTCTTTAACTGCAGGAGGAGATAGCATTTTGTCTGAGGCTCAGTGGCTTCTTGATACCGGTCTTTATCCAAACTCCAACTCTGCAACAAAAGCAATTGGTTACAGACAAGTATACTGGTCCATACTTATGTGTTCTATATATACATTTACATTCAAATTTCACTATTGCTATCTGCGAAACTAAAATAAGGAAATAGATTTGGTAGAACATTCAAATTTCTGCATACTGTACCACAGTCCACACATGCTTCAAGAAATATCTTCGGTAGAACATTCTCCCATTTTTATTTTAAGAAGTAATGATAATTACAATTATTTTCAGAAGCTACTACTTAATAATAAAAGTCTGTTTTTTCCCAGATAAAAATTGTTTTTACACTAAAAAAGCCTGAAACAAATATGCCCATATTATTCAAGTATAACTTTAAATTATACTTGAAATTTGGGTCAATATCTAATTCCATATTGTTGGCCTATACAATGTACATATACCTTATTTATTGATTGTATTTTCAATATAAATAAATAGTAGGAATAGTCTGACTTACATTTTGTTTGTGGTTCACCAATTCAGGCCACGGAGTACTTACTAGGATGCAGAGAACAAGGGGGTCAGAGTTCAGCTGGACAATTTTACAGATTTTTGTCTGAATTTCAAAAAGCATCACGGTAATGCATTTTGTTTTACATAAGATAAAAGTACCCTTGACATTAACTAAATTATGTACAAAAGTATGCTATGTGATAAAAAAGTATGCTATGTTTGTCCTGTTTTAAATCCTGTGTATTCTGAATTAGTATTCTGCACGCGATATTACTTAAAAAAGCTTTTCATGCTCAACCTTAATATATTTTAAGGTCAAGGATGACTGCTTGTGCTTCACTATGGTGTTTGTAGGGCACACATAATTTTCTGCAACTTTCTCAACTTAGTTAAGTTGGATTGTTACCATCATTGTAATTAGAAAAGAGAAATGATATTTTGAGATCACAATTTTGATGTCAAATACTGCGCCCTTTGGTTTTATACGTGTTTTTAAAATGTGTGCAACTTGTAGATGATAGAAAGTAAGAGAGAGATAAAATAAACATATATAATGTCACATACAATGTCTGTTTTTGATGTTCAAATAATGCAACGCATTATAGTGTTTGTAGACCACGCATCATTTTCTGCAACTTTCTCAACTTAGTTAAGTTGGATTCTTACCATTGTTGTAATTAGAAAAGAGAAACGATATTTTGACATCAATATTTTGATGTCAAATACAGGGTCCTTTGGTTTTATGCGTAATTTTAAAATGCGTGTAATTTATAGAAGATAAAAAGTAAGAGAGAGATAAAGTAAACATATAATGTCACCTACAATGTCTGTTTGACTGTTTTTGATGTTCAAATAATACAACTCATTAGAAGATACATGCTAGGATGTTAAACTTATTTGTAAAGGAAAAAGCTATAATAGCGTCTGAAGTGCTATCCACACTATGCATCAGGATGTTAGAGGCTTCCCGTGTTTTGCTGGTTCTGAACTGAACGGATATTTAGCTGATTGGGTTATTTGGCAATGCTCTTACTTGATTCGGTTTTTACAGGAATTTTGCGAAACGGCAGTTGACTTGGTTTCGCAATGAGCGTATATACCATTGGCTTGATGCTTCTAAACCTCTGGTATAGCGATTGAATCTTTTGCCACTAGCTGTTACTACATGTGTATATGATTTCATGTAATTTCTTATGTATACTGGTACTACTATAATGCAAACATCTGTCATGGCCTCTCACCCAATTTTAGAAATAATAGTGAAATGGCAACAAAATTGTATCCTACATCCCTAGATACTAACTACTCAACCTCCCTTTTTACATATAAGAATATTTTAGAACTATTTAAATGGATTTTGCTAAACTGTCACACTTGCATTGTGGATGTCATAGTATATATTTTAAAGAGCTTTAAGATGCTTTATTGAAGTCCTTTATTTTTGTTGACAATTGTATTGAAGTCCTTTTATTAAAGGGGAAATCATCATTTTGGTCCATGAAAGTGTAAATTGCTGTCATATTGGTCCTTGAATGTATCGAAATTGCAAATAGGTCCCTAGTATCTCATTTGATAGTAATTTTTTTGGACTAAATTGACCAACAAGTAACACATTCGAGGACTAAATTGACTACTTAAAAACATATTCGAGGACCAAAATGACTAATAAAAAAGACATTTGTGGATCTGTTTGCAATTTTAATACATTCAGAGACTGATATGACAGCGAGTTACACATTCGAGGACCAAAATGACTATTTGCCCTTTATTAAACCGGATTAATGGTTATATTATGCATGTATGTGTATGTCTATGTGAACGTGCTTGTATGTATTTGGAGGAAGGCGTTTGCTGTTCTGTTACCCAATCCTTAACTTTTTAAAGCTTATGCCGATTTTATGATTTTTTTGACTCAATGCTGATTTTATGATGAACAACTAATTCTAGGAAACTATTCTGAACTTCATTCATGACGCATACCATGATCGGAATGGAAGTCTATTTGTGCCTGAACACCTTAGAATGCCGAGAGATATTTCTAATTCCCGAATAGCTAATAAACTAAAGGCTTACCGCACCAGAAATAGGTAATTCGTTTTTAGTATTTGGTATATATTTATGAATATGCAGTGTTGATTATATTTCTTGCTGCTAACAGTTGTTTCTTTATGAAGGCATTTTGTGAACGGGGAAGATTGTCATCCTATTTTGGAATGGATAAAGAAGACCCAAAACTGAAGGGATGGAGATTTTCTATTGCATTTCCTTGAACTTGTCGTATATTTGGAATCATAGAGGAGCATAGTTAGCTTTACAGGTTACATAGAAAGTTTTGTTTTTGTTATCATTGCTTGTTAACATCGTTTTCTCGACTTTATGTAGCATATTATTGTTTGATATAACAATGTAATGACAACTGAATTTATAAGTTAATTTCTTTTCCCTCCTTTTACGCAAACCAGGTTCCTTGCTGTCTTCATTATGTTGATTGAATTCTAAAGCATTTGTTGGACTCAATTAGGTATTAAGAATTGAAGTTTTATATTTATCCATTTTTGCTTTACCTTCCCACCATATCTGTATATTCTTGCTCACCCTTTTTCGTACCATGGACTGCTTATGAAAGTGACGAAATAGCATTTTTTTTTTGTTGCTTTAACTTACATTGTCTTGTTCAATGTTTAGTTATTTTGTGGCCTTTTTACACAAACCTGTTGTGCGACTACTGTCCTGTTGCTGCAACTCTGCAGCAGTGCTCGTATTCATCCCTTTGTTGACTGCCTGCTTATCCCTGTACATTGCCTGCTCCTTACCACACACTCTCTAGTCTCTTCCAACCACTATAGCGAAAAAAGAGTAAAGATTAGGTAGACAGAGCAACAGGACTGTAGCCTACACATAAATTGGTAGAGACATGATGCAGGGGATGAATGGGCATCGGAAATAACCACTTCCATGAACATGGTTTTGTAAAAGTAGAAACAAAGTAGAGAAATGATAGAGGGGTTTGAGATGGATGCAGAGGTTTAAAGTTAAGAGACCCAATCGTTCAATCTAGGTACACCCATAGAGGGGCCTTGAGAGATGGCATTTGCTAGAGGGAGCAAGGACCTCATAGAGGTACGACATTGAGGTGTAACCACATGATCTCGCGACAAATGTATGGTAGGGAGGTCTTTGTGCGAGAAGAGGTACAATTGTGTTTCTAGTGTGCAGGTGGTTACTTGCTGTGAAGGAGACCATAATGGTGAGCTGGTTTGCATGAAGCAGAAGGCATGTAAGTTTGCTGTGCGGCGGGACTATGCACACTAGGAGGATGCTTTTTTTAAGGAATGATGGTCAAAAGCCATTGTTAGGGGGTGATGATTGTATCCTTGAGTCTGACCACACCACTGCTAAGAGTTTTTATGTACTGTTTCGTGGCAACATACATTTGCTGTGCGGTGGCGACTATGCACAATGGAGAGCTCTATTGTGGATGCTCTAAGGCCTTTGTTGACACGGCGAGAAGTTTAGGAAAAGAATAAAGGTACATTTTAGTCCTCTATTGATATATTTTAGATCAATTTATTTCTTTTGAATATGTAAACATCATATTGGTTATTTAATTTAATCATACATATAAGTAACGGATATCTGTCTTGTTTCTTTTAAGAATAATCTGATGATACTTCAATTACTAATTTGATGGACATTAAATGCTTATGTCATGAGATAAATAAAAATGAATTTAGGAAAAGCTCTGTCAAGTGCTACTTTAATGTATGTATATTTATATTTATATATTTATAAATAGAACGTTAACTAGATGACACACATCTTAGTAAGGATTAAAGTATATGATTAATTTTGGGCTTAGGCCCCTTTGTTTCCCAAAAAAAAAGTATATGATTAATTTTATAGAGACAAATTTTGTTGCTCAAAATCAAGCTTCAGGGTCAAAATTTTACTATATTCAACTAGTCTTTGATATCATTCCATCTTATATCGAAGACCTTATTTTATTCTGTAAGTAAATATTGAGATACATAAAATAGCCAAACTTAACTTTGTCATTGAAGTAACTTTTTGTGTGTGCTCACACAAAAGTAACTTTTTGTTATTTTACATGAAAAAAACATACAGGATAAAGAAAATATCATAAAGATTAATCACTTCAATCAAAATTTCCTCCACTCAGTCAGTAGTACTGATTAGGTATTGATTAATGACGATCAATCTTCTTTTCTCCATGTTGCTCAAAATCCTGTCAACCTTATTGAAAACTAGCTTCGGATAGTTTTTTTTTCTTCCCTCCGATAAATACCCTACCGAAATTCGGTAGTATATTTTGTCGGTTTTGAGCAACAAAGAGGAGAAGGGCAATATTAACACTAGTGATGCTGAGCATCCGGCCCCGCAGGTGCCATTCTCTCCAATTTCGCCCCAAGCATTGACCTCTTGTGGATATACTCATTATTATTTCTTGCAATATTTTTCATCATGTCTTGTAAAAGTAGTTCACTGCTAACCTTCTTAGTACTCATCATGGATGAGAACTTAGGAAAATCTCTAGCCTCTGAACTCACAAATAATGGAACAATAATTAAAAAGAGAATCAATGCTCTAAACATCATTGTAGTAGCCATAAGTTTACAAACTCAATTGACAATAAAATTTCAAATGATTAATATGCTATATGTTGTGTTTGTGTGTATTTGAGAAGTAGCTTAGAAAAGATAACAAGGGTAACCTCTTTATATATACATCCAAGGTTGTATAAGGAGATAACTAAAAAAATAAAACACTTATATCAGTTATATGTCTTATCACTCTTGTTGGACTCCTCTTCATTTATCTATATTATGTTTAATTAGTTTTGTATAAGTGACAAATGTATATTACTTTAATCTCATTGGATTAAGCTAGTTTTGGTTTGTTTTTTTCTATCAATAAACATGAATAGATGTTTAAGCCGACCAAACCTATTCAGAAATTGTCCTTTCCACGATAGAACTTATATTAAATAGAGTAAAGAAAAAAAGTAGAGACATATTATCCTCTAGCCCACCTGAAATTTGCATCAATTTACATAACATGATGAAAGTGTTTGGGTTCTATAAGCACATGACAACAACTATATTTCAAAAAGAAAACAAAGAAGAAAATCACATGGCCACGCAAGAAATGACTCTAACTAACATGTTGTTTGTTTGGCAAGGCCTTAAGGTTTTGTTTGGGGTTATGAGGGGAAATCTGTCACTTTTGGGAGAGTTTTTTGAATGGAGTGAAATTAAAATACTCATGAATAATTTTTTTTATTTATGTTTTTATTATGAAAATATTATAAAGAGAAGTAATGAATAAGGGATCGGATGCATTTGATTTGCTAAAAAAATAAGGAATTTGACAAAACAACTTGAATTGTACTGTGTTTGATTTTAAAACTATTTATGATACTGGTCAAACTGGAGGCCAAAGGACAAGATAAAAATTGAAATTCTTGTTTTGCACCGAACTACAAGACAATTTTTTATCATTATGCACAAATTATTAAAATACCAAAATAAACTTAAACGTTTGTCATTTATTGTTCTATTTTATATTGTACTGTCATGCTCAGTACTTATATTTTAGGGTCCGTTTGATTTGTAAAACAGAAAGTACTGGACAGAACAGTACAGGACAGAACAAGATGGTACGGTACATGACATGACTAAATTGTATCGGAGAGAGATAGAGGGATAATATTTTTTATATTAAAATATAAAATGAATATTTTTCGTATTTTTTATAGTTGTACCGTGGACAAAAAGTTGTCATGTGGTTTAGTGAGGGACAAAAAATCTTGTTTTTTCCTGTCCCTTGCTACCTATTTTGTCCAGTCCCAGAGTCAGTTTCTGAATCAAACAGGGTACAACAAAAGTTATCCTGTCCAGTCCTCTGATTTTTAGCAGATCAAACGCACCCTTACAGATCAAACATACCCTTATTTTACTTACTATTGGTTATTGGCCATTCATCCCTTTGATATATTTTTTTTTTGAGGTGTTCATCCCTTTGATTTTGATAACAAAGAGGAGGACAATGGGATGAGTTCCAATCATAAAAAGCTTGAATATTTGACCTTTATCCGTATATCCTACGTCAGCTTTCAACAAAGACAATCATAATTAGTTATAAGATTATTCCCTGTATTCATATTCTTGGATCTGTTGACGTGTGAATGAAATAGAAAACTGACATGTTTTTTGATTCGGTTCTTATTATTCCACCCTTATGACATCATATTCAACTTCCGTCTTTTTTTTTTTTTGAAGGAATATTCAACTTCCGTCTTGTTGGTATTTATCGGGTCCGGTTATCCTGCATAAGGATTGTTTATGCATCGTGCATAAACTTTCCATTTGCACCCTCTCATTTCGCTATACACCCCCACCCAAGTAAAAATTTTGGCGCTGCGTTCTTCCTTGCTCTCCTCCTTCCTCGCTCTCCTCCTTCTTCCTCCTCTGGTACTCTCTCTCTCTCTGGTTTTCGTGACTTTGATTTTCAATCATCATCATCGTCGCAGATTTCATCTTCATCGCCGACAACAACACTTCACCATCGCCGGCAACAACAAAACACCACGAGCTTGCATTCAACCGAAACAAACAGCAAAAAGATGAAAACAAAATAGATTTGAGCTTATTCCTTATGCTTGACAGATTATTTTTCAATTAAAGATGAAGGTTGAGAAAAATTCACATGACCTAGAATTACCCCTTCTCTCAAACAATGTTTGCAATTTTGCTTATGAACTGATTAACCTCCCCTGTTTTTCTTTAATATGTGAACTAACTCTTGAATTTTGTGATATGAAATGTGTGAATTAATCTGTTTCACATGATTCTAAAGTTGTTGATTGGTTTTTTGTTGTAACAGTAATTGAATTTTCCCTATTTGCAAATTTGTAATCTATGCATTCCATGTGTTTGTTTGTTGGATGAGCTGAAATCTGAGACAATAAACTTTTGATGTTTGTTTCTTCACAGTCATATCAATTTATGAGTGCTGCTAGTTGAATTTTAGAACTTTGAATTTGGAACATTAGATTCGTTTTCGTGTTGTTTTCCCTCCAACAATTAGCTGGTAGAATGGTTTCAGAGAGTTGTACTCTGAACCATTTAGCCGGTAGAATGATTTCAGATAGTTGATGTTTAATTATTGCTGCCTAAACCATTTAGCTGGTAAAATGGTTTCAGAGAGTTGTACTCTGAAACCATTTTGTTGGTAGAATGGTTTCAGATAGTTGATGCTTAATTGCTGCTTTGATACTTAATTGTTGCTTCCTAAACCATTTATTTTACATATATATATGCAGGTGAGTTTAAGAACACTACTCAAAGAACAACTTCATCAATGAATTGGCCAAAGGGAGCTAAAGCTCAGGAAGTAGCAAAGGTTATGGATCTCAGAATTGGAATATGTTCAGCAATATTAACAGATCTTGGCAATTATAAAGGACAATATGTGCAGAAGGAAGCAACATTATACTATAAGGAAATGCTTAGAAAGATAGCAGATGAAACATGATAGTTGTTAGGATTGTGATTTGAAGAGTGCGTGATAGTTGTTAGGCTTGTGATTTTAGCAGTAGTTTCTCTATCGTGTTTGTTGTTTTTGGTTTAAATTATGAATTATGGAGGTCATAATTGTAAGAACTACTTAGTTTCTACTACTTGATGGTTTCATGAACTATTAGAAGACATGTTTATGATTCAATTAGATTCGCACATGCATATCAGTTTACTCGATATTTGTATACTAAATTCTGATTTTATGGTGAAAATCGTGAATTATTGATTCTCATGTACCGTCTTTTCTTTTCAAATGTTAATACACTAATGCATAGACAGAAAATAAATATTCATATTTTAGTCAAAATAAATATTATAACTGAAACCATAAGTGTGGTTTAATGGTTTCATTTTTTTTGTATCTGAAACCAAAGTAGCCCTTTTATGGTTTCCAATAAAATATTCATATTTTGTTCAAAATAAATATTATAATTGAAACCATAAGTGTAGCTTAATGGTTTCACTAATGGTTGTATGTGAAACCAAAGTAGATCTCTTATGGTTTCCAATAAAATATTCATGTTTTATTCAAAATAATTGTGCAAACCATAAGAACAAAATTATCACCATAAGTTATTTTTATATTCAATTCAACTTTAAGACCAATAGTAGTTACTAGTTAGCACATAAATGAGGATTGTAGAATTCATTTTCAATCATGATTTAAAAAAGAATCGACAATTACAAAAAATAATCTTTTACATCATAATCTCATTTTCATATTCTTCATTTTCTATTCCCACTCCTCATTACAATTTGTGCTCTATACAAATATTGTTCTTATTTACTCTTAATAAAACTAAAGAATACAACAAACTAATGCCTGCAAACTAAAAAATGCTACTATATCAAAACACTAAGCTTAACCAAAGCTAAACAAACTGAGGCCTACAAACAGAAGCACAAAACTAAATAGCACCAGTCCCTCAACACGAAGATCTCTGAAACCACACCTGCACAGTCACAAACACAAAGTGGTTTAGGATGCAACAACTAAGCATCAACTCTCTGAAAACCATTCTACCAGCAAAATGGTTTTGAAGTACAACTTTCTGAAACCATTCTTCCAGCAAAATGGTTTAGGTATGATTTTTAACTTAGCAAGAATGATTTGTAACAAACTTAGTGGATCAGTGTTAATTAGGTGCTAAACCTTTAACATTGTAACCTCAACAAATGATTTGAAATTTTCACAAAAACAATTGTAAAAAATTGATAATATCATTTTAATTAATATTAATAATTTCTCATTTCTCTCACTTTTTCTAACATTGTACACATATAGCTTTGTGTCATTTTCTGTGTGTCTTAACTACTACAAAGTCAAGCAGAGAACAAGATAGAAAAGACATGGAAGTTTCAGCTATGACCAAATCCATATACACATTCATGCTAAAGAATGCTACTATACCAAAACACTAAGCTTAACCAAAGCTAAACAAATTGAGGCCTACAAACAGAAGCACAAAACTAAATAGCACCAGTCCCTCAACACGAACATCTCTGAAACCACACCTGCACAGTCACAAACACAAAGTGGTTTAGGATGCAACAACTAAGCATCAACTCTCTGAAAACCATTCTACCAGCAAAATGGTTTTGAAGTACAACTTTCTGAAACCATTCTTCCAGCAAAATGGTTTATATATGATTTTTAACTTAGCAAGAATGATTTGTAACAAACTCAGTGGATCAGTGTTAATTAGGTGCTAAATCTTTAACATTGTAACCTCAACAAATGATTTGAAATTTTCACAAAAACAATTGTAAAAAATTGATAATATCATTTTAATTAATATTAATAATTTCCCATTTCTCTCACTTTTTCTAACATTGTACACATATAGCTTTGTGTCATTTTCTATGTGTCTTAACTACTACAAAGTCAAGCAGAGAACAAGATAGAAAAGACATGGAAGTTTCAGCTATGACCAAATCCATATACACGTTCATGCTAAAGAATGCTACTATACCAAAACACTAAGCTTAACCAAAGCTAAACAAACTGAGGCCTACAAACAGAAGCACAAAACTAAATAGCACCAGTCCCTCAATACGAAGATCTCTGAAACCACACCTGCACAGTCACAAACACAAAGTGGTTTAGGATGCAACAATTAAGCATCAACTCTCTGAAAACCATTCTACCAGCAAAATGGTTTTGAAGTACAACTTTCTGAAACCATTCTTCCAGCAAAATGGTTTAGGTATGATTTTTAACTTAGCAAGAATGATTTGTAACAAAAAAAAGCTACACGGTGCACCAGAAAATGTAAAAGACTAAATCAACATTTATCTTGTTGTACTTGGCAAAAGAATAGTCATCTGTTGGTGGAATACCATTTAAAACTTGAACCTGCTAACAAAAGTATCAAAATGCTCAACTACACAAACTAGTAACCACAACCAACACACATCCACACAGAATTGTTACTAAAAATCCCATTAAAAAAATCAATAGAAAACAGAAGAAAAACTTGATTGTTGTTACAGCACCTTTCATCACCACATTCACTTTCATTCATCATCACTACAAATCACTACCAACCACCATAACCCAAAACAAAATCAAAGAAACAGAACACGTAAAAACAGAACCAAAAGAACAAATGGCCACAAGGAGGAGAATCGAAACAGAATTCAAAGTGTACCTTTTGTTGAATCTTCAGCTCTGAAAGTGGAAGTTTCAACTCTGAAAATGACGAAAAATGAAATCGATGATGAAGATGAACCAGATCGGAAGAAGGAAAACGAAAACGAAATCGAAAAACAAAATTGATGATGAAAACGAAATCGACGGCACGCGAAAAAGAAGATGAACAGGTCGGAGAAGAATCACGCCGCGTCGGAGAAGAAGAAGAGTTTAGATTGTGAGCAATAGAGATGATGCCTAAGATTATTACACATGTCACTGGGATCTGATGGCTGGATTTCACTTATGCACCATGCATAAGGATATCCTTATGTATAATAACTTTGGCCCCTATTATCTAATCTTAATGTAATATTTTTTTTTTTTACTTTTTTAAATTAATTGAGTTTAATATATTGATTAGATGTATTAAATTTTCAATAAATTTAAAAAGTAAAATTTATTTCATATTAAAGACCGAAATATTTGTTTTTCATATCAAGTCAACATACTACTAGTTGTAGTTTCAATTCCTTAACAATGTGAGATTTTGTATATGTATCAGAATTGTATCCCCTACTCGAGTTCACAAAATTATGCTTATACATATTATCAGAATTGTATCCTAATTTTGTCCTTCGTGAAAGCTATTTCATTGGATTGAGGAGTATGAAATGTTGTTTATATACTACTTTTATCCATGACTCCCAAGCAACATAAGACTTTTTTGGTGTATCAGATTAGTTGGCCCAAATCGAGCCTAAGGAGCTAAACGGTGTGTTAACCTTCTTGTGTGGCTTTATCCGTGCCAAACAATTTCCAATTCAATCAGTCTGAGTCGGGTTCAACATTATCTAGAATGAGTTCAAGTAAAACATGGACCAAATTGATTAGGTCGCTCTAAACCTATGACACCCGTGGTTGACTTGATTTTGGTAATCACCGTCTTGACTACAAATAATAATACAGAGAGACAAAGATTTCTACCAGAGTCTAAGGCCAACCTAAGGATAAAGCAACCCAAACAAGGATTTTAGGCCTCCGGAAAAGGAAAAAAATTACGAAGTAAAAAAGTCTCTCATAAGTTATAACTCCACAGAAGGAAAAATGTCTTGAATAAAAATATAAAAGCTTCTAAGAAAAAAAAAGAGATAAAATTCTTGCAACTCCTCAAGAATTAAAACAATTATAACCTTTGGATCTTTGTGTATTGAAATAAGAATTAATAAAATCTTATAGATCAACTACGTCTCAACAATGATTAAATGTATTGACTTTATTATGGATTGAAAAAGAAATGATAAATAAAATTATTATGATAATTTAATATATGATGTTGTTTCAAAAAATACAATTTAAATAAAAATATAATGATTTTAATTAAATGTTATTTGTTTGAGCAAAAAGGCTTCACTTTAAAATTCGCTTTAGATTATATTTAGTGTTGGGTCGGCCCTGAAAAGACGCCACTGGTGAGATCATGATCCCCTGACTTTGAAGTGGGAAAGGCAGGGTGACTTTGGGTCAATCTAGTCCCTCCGATCAATCATGTGTAGCATATCTTGCCATGTGTCATGTTTTTCTACTTTTTACTCCTTTGGTCCCTTATTATAGGAACCTTTGACAAAAATCACGAATATTAAAAAAGTTGCTGGAGTAATAAATTTGTCTTAAAAATGTGTGATTAGTAGTACTAAATTACCTTTTGCCTATAAAAATATTTATTGTTAGCTTTTCATATCCAAGACAAATTGATAGTATTAATAAGAGGTATGTTTTGAAAAGAAGTAATAAATGCATCTAAATATTTGTTGAAGATTTTATATTTAGCAATATTTTATAAAAATAAAAGTGTCATATAATTAAAGATGAATGGAGTATATTTTTTCACAAAAAATTTAAATATTTGAATCCAAAAACAAAGAATGGGTTGCACCTCCTCCCTATCGATTGCTGAATTTGTTGAGAGAGTTTTCTTCATGGCAACATATAGGACACACAGTTTAAATTAACTCAAAGTCACTCTGACATTCTCATTGAGAGTATGGTTATTCCATCAAATTTTATTGATCATAAGATTTTTGATAAAGATTAATTTCTTCTATAAATAACAATAAAAACTTCGTATCTATAATATGATATTAAAATAAAAAATAAATTATAATTTACATCCACAAAGTTTATTTAAAACTCTATTAAAACAATGATGAGTTGATGACGACTGATGGTTACATTTTTAATTTATAAGGGCCACACAAAAATTGTATCAAGGATGAATTATGTCTAAATGATAATAATTTTTTTTGACACAATAAATGATAATAATTTTACTTGTGTGAGAATTTCTTATATTTATTTTATCAATTTTTTTATGTACCAAAAAAAATGATAATAATTTTAATCCCTTTAAATATATAGTTAAACGTTTAATTTCTAACCTATACGTATAAAAAAAAAGTTAAATGACCCACAAAGATTTAAATGAAAAGAATTGTCTTGTATATCACAAAATTAAACGGTGGTAATTTTATATCTATATTTTAGTGGTAATAAAAAAGACCACAAAGATTTCTTCTTCTAATATTACTTTTGGCCGTCATTGAAAAAATAATGTGTCATTCATGTGGTAACAGAATTTTTTCTTATAACCGACCCACAACTGTGCCACTTACATGCTTTACGAAATATTCTGATGAACACTAAATTAATAGTAGCTCACATAGATAGCCATCATTAGATTAACACTTTAAAATATTAATTGAGAAATTTAACAACAAAAAGTATTCTCAGAGTAAATAACATATTTTAGTGTGACACAAATAATAGATATTTGGATCATTGAATTATTTGATTCTGAGTTTGATCCTCAATTAATGTATTTGGAAAAATATTTGTTCCAAGATATAAACTTTTTAAATGAATTTCAATTATCTTAAGGAAATTAGTCAACCCAAAATAAATAACTTTTTTGGTTATTAACATTTCTCCTTCTGTTTCTGAGTTTGACTTTTGATTTATAATTTTTTTAGAAGAATTGATCACTGTCTATTTAAATTTTACAAAGCTCAAAAAATTAAAATCTACCATGCGCACAAAAAATACACAATTTACTTAAATAAAAAAAAGTCCATAGTTTGTATTGTAATAAAAGGTAGCTGCACTTCAAGATCAATAATGTAAAAAATAAGCATATAGAATAAGAATTATAAGAGAAGAATAGATTACCTTTCTCAGTATCAAAGTTTTCTATAGTCAAGTTAACCTCCATCTAGAAAGAATGAATATAAAAACATGTTGACTTTGGAAAAAATTAATGATAATATTTGACAAGTTGGCTAAAAAGTTGATATAGATTAGTAGATTACCATTTTATTATATAAAATGTAAAAGAGCAATCAATTTACTGATTAAACTAAACGATTTCAATCTCATTGTTTATGTCCCAAGGTTTAGTTGATAAACCCTCTAATTCACATGATGCACTCACTAAACTGATGTATAAAAGAAAGTTAAATGCCATAAACATGATCTTAAGAATATTAATTCACTACCAGAAAATTGTATTTTAGTGACAAATACTTCTAGGTGAAAGCCGAACTACAGTAAATATAGTACAACACTACTATTTTAATAGTACATCTAATCTAATATTATTAAAGTATTATATCATATTTATATTTACTTTTTATAGTGCCTTATGGATTGTTAGGAGGATCTTATTAAGAAAAAAAAGTATTCTTCAAGGGACTATTTTAAAAGAGGAGTGTTATTTGAACACTCAAAAAAATTGTCTCGGGTGGACAACTAATTTTTTCTTTCTATGCACGCAAATCGAAGTAGGTTAAAAATAATAAAAAACAACAAAAAGGTGGTGGGTCCCACGTTTTGTGGTTGTCGGAAAACTTTTTAGTTGTCAAAATAACATTAATGATTTTAAAACCATATGTATTGTGAATTTCCACTTAATTATTGGTGAAAACAAACAATCAAGGTTAAAAAATTGCCGTCACATATTTATAACATGCAAAAAATGATATTATTTGTTTAAATATAGTGTAGCAAAATTAATTTTTGTTAGCACATTATCCATATCTATTAATTCTAAGCAAGAAACTACTTATTAAAGAGAAAATTCTAAGGTTGACACTAGTTGTAAAAGATTCAGAAATTACTTTTTATAGTGCCTTATGGATTGTTAGGAGGATCTTATTAAGAAAAAAAGTATTCTTCAAGGGTCTATTTTAAAACCATATGTATTGTGAATTTCCACTTAATTATTGATGAAAACAAACAATGATCAATGTTAAAAAATTGCCGTCACATTTATAACATGCAAAAAAATGATATTATTTGTTTAAATATAGTGCAGCAAAATTAATTTTTGTTAGCACATTATGCATATATTAATTCTAAGTAAGAAACTACTCATTAAAGAGAAAATTCTATGGTTGACAATAGTTGTTAAAGATTCAGATATAACTTTTAACTCGATCTGTGTGGGTTTAAGCCCGTAAACTATATGCTTAAGTAGATCCGCCAACATTAAGTTTTATTTGTTGGGTTCAGTTATGGCAGCAACCACTGCCTCCCATGCGATGGTTCGTCGATTTTAACACTAAGTTGTTTAAAATCTAGGTCTTTTGATCTGAATATGGTTCTCTACGCATAACCGTAGAGACAAATCTCTTAAATCTTATGGGGTCTAAATGAATTGCAAATTCTTCCTAACAATTTCAATGTTGTTACATGCTAAAATTATATATTGAACTTAAGATATTGGTTAAACTAGAAGGCACCTTATATTGGTTGTCCTTCGTAGCAAAAACAAAATAGAGAAAGAAATCCTAGCGACATTTATAAAATTCAATACTATTGCATAATGAAATACGCAGGTGGCACCGCACAACTTAAATACACTTCAAATCCTTTTATTTATGACGAAATTATACAGACATATTTTATCTTATTTACTATCTGTTTAAATTCTTTATCTTTTGTGACATGCAAATATATGTCTTTTTTTATTAAAGAAATACCACCACATAAAAAGAAAATAAAGGACCACTAGTGTAATTTTGTCAAAAAAATATAATAAAGATTATAATACAATGTAGAAACTTCATTATAATTTATTGTAAATTTTCATAATTTAAAGGTAAAAATAACTCTCTCATAGTAGAAGACCCGACACTCATCATGTTAGAATTGACCTCCTTTAAGGACATGAAAACGAAGTAGTTACACATTTTAGAGTTTAGGACATGTGGTGTGGGAGAACCCTTATTACCGTAGATGGCTAAGAGAACTTCACTGCGTTATGAAGTTTGCTTTAAGTGGTGAAGCACTTATTATTGGGATCCAGATCGATCTTAATTAACAAAAGAAACTTCCCACATGCAATGTCCAATGTAGTTTTTAAATTTATTGTAAATTTAATGTATTTGGTCTATAATATAGACCGAATATATTAAATTTACAATGAATCTAAAAAGTTAATTTTGGTTATAAAGTATTACGGAAGGAGTAATTTGTAGAATGGGAAGCTGAGTAATTAAGTAAATGACTAATTAATTAATCATGTGACTTTTATTTATTTTTAATATTAGTTATGTGATTTTTTTTAGGGTTAATAGGTGTTTACCTCCTGCAAAGTAGGCGAGTTTTGTTTTACCCCCCTGTAATAATTTTTTTTGAGATTCGGTCCTTCCAAAATGAAGATTCTTTGTTTTACCCCCTAAGTGGCCAACTGATCATGGAATCTTTGTTTTTGATGACGTGGCATGCTTATTTGGATGCTGACTGGACAAAGAAGATTATGTGGCATGTTAAGTTGGCTTTTTTTATTTCTTTTCTATTTATTTTAATTCCACTTATATTATTTATAATCAACAATTATATAAAAAATAAAAACATAATAAAATCAAATTAAAATATTTATAAAAAAAACATGCTTACAAAAAAATAATTAACAATAAGAGAAATAAAACTTATAACATATCATTTAATAAAATAAAAAAAAAAAAAGAAAACAAGAGATATATAGATATTGTTTTTAAACCCAGCAAACCCAGATTCTCACACCACACCAACAAACCCAGATTCCGGCCCGTGGCCGCCAGGCCAGACGGCGGCGCCATCGCGCCGGAGAACCTCAACCAGTTCCTTTTTAAAAACTTTAAACTCCAAACTTGTTTAAAAACACGTCCTAAACACGAATCCAAGCTCAAAATTTTCGAAATCCTCACCAAAATGAATAGATCGGGAAAACAGTGGCGAGAGAATTTGTTTGAGATTGTTCTCCGTTTTCGTTCGATTTTTGAGTTCTTCTTCTTCGTCTATTTTCAATTTCTGAGTTCTTCTTCTCCGTTTTCGTTCGTTTTCGTTTGAGATTGTTCTCTGTTTATTTCTGATTCATACTTGTTGTTGCTCGATTTGATTTGTTTGTGTTGTTGTTCCGTTTTTTGAAAGTCGATTTCGTTTCCGGTGGTGTTGTTGAGAGTTGTTTCTTGATGCTGAGATTAAGATTTGATGAAGAAAGAAAAAGGTGTTGGTTTCTAATTAATTTTCTGAGTTTTTTTCTTTCTTTCTTGTTGTTGTTATGAATGGTTGTTTTGTTTAAAAACAACAACAACTTAATTTTCTGAAATTGTCCTGCGGAGAATTTGAAGAGAAAAATAATGGATTGCTCTCTCAAGTTAATGATTATATGAATGTTGTTGAGGAAGTGGAGCTTGAGAGGGATAACATCAGAAAGGGATATGATGTGGGGAATGGAAGATGATGTTGATGAATTGAAGGATTAAGAGTGTCTTTATGAATTGAGGATTGAAGAAATATACACGATGTTGTTGTTGATTAAATTGGATTTATCTCTTTCTTTCATCTATTGTTTTTGGATTTGTGTGTATTAGTATATGCTTAATCCATTTTTTGGATTTGAGGGTATATTAGAATATGTTTGATTTTGAGTTTTTTCCATCTTGAATGTCTTTGTGATGAAGCTGGAGAAGAACAATTTTGGTTAAGGAACAAGATCAATAAGACAAACACAGGTTTTTTTGTTTTTTAATTTTGTTTTTTTTCCTTAAAAAATATTGTTTAATAAAATATTGTTTTTTAAATAAATAATTTCAGCTTATTTGGATTGCCACGTGGAAAAAAAATTTAATAAAAAAAAAAAACGTGTACCCATCTGGACGCGCCACGTGGAGATTCCGTCCAGTCAGCCCTGCAAAGTATTTGATTTAAATTCGATACAATATTGTTATAAAAAAGTTTCGAGTATGAGAATGCAATATTCCTTTTTTCCTAGTTTTTCTTTTACTATCTTTTGATTTTTATCTATTTATTTTAGTTTTAAAAACTATATATATATATATATATATATATATATATATATATATAGGGTTTTGCTAATGCACACCCACTATTTTTCATGAAGGTGTGCATTAGCGACATACACCTTAAGATGTATTTAACTACTTTTTAGTTATCAGTTGCTAATGCACATCTTCTAAAAAATAAGTGGGTGCACGATAGAAAATGCATATATGAGTTGCTAACTTACACCCACCTATATTTTAGCAGGAGTGTTTTAGTAACATGCACCTCAAGGTGTATTTAACAACTTTTTAGTTATAACTTGCTAAAACACTCCTTCTAAAAAATAACCAGGTGTACGTTAGCAAAACCCATATATATATATATATATATCCAAATCTTATAGAATAACAAATTAGAGGTTGATGGAGTAATAGATGACATTTTAATTTGTAGATTCCTATATGTCTCTTTCAGTCCTAGCCTTAATCTATACATAATATTATTAATTTGCCATACATTTCAAAATGAAAGGAGTAGTTTTAAACAAAATCCCAAAATTAATTAACCATGTTTTAATAGAACCAAAATTAATCATTAGCAAACTTTGGCTTGACAATTGTTTTTGGCTGCACATAGATATCTCTCATATCATATCCAAAAAGCGAGAGATTAATGGAGATCCACTTAAAATGTTGACATCTCTCAAAAAATATATTTTTAAAACTCAAATACATAGTAATACTTAAAAAATTCAATTATCTGTCTTCGTAAACTTAACTTAGTTGATAAATATATTAAATATAAGAATCAAGATTCAAATTTTAAACATTTTACTTATTCATTTTAAAATATAAAATTTTAGCTACTAAATCATTTGAGAAAAATAAATTCCAATTATCTTTCAATTGTGCTAATATATTGGTACTTGCCTTGATAATTTAAAGTGAAAGGACCGAAAGGGAAAAGAAACAATAAATAATTAAAGAACTCCTATGAGTAGTTATAATTCATTATCCACTCAACCTCTAGCCCACTATAATATCCATTGTTTTTTAGATAATAAACAACCCATATTGTTTTTTTCTACGTACATGAAATTAAGTGATGTGAATTGTTAACTTTACTTTTTCTTATCTTGTCTAACCGGCCACTAACATGAAAACTTTGAAAAATACCATTAACAAAAATGTTGTTGAGCTACTAACAATACTTAGATGAGATAATGTGAATATCTTCAAATTTAATTAAGATGATCTGAGTTTAATTTTTGATTTGGGGATGCAATAATTTAAAACTTTTAAGGATATTTTACTATCTAATTGAGTTCCATAAAGTTTGAGAAATTAATTTCTGCAGTTATGTGAAGAGCATATTCAATTTATACAAACAGCAAAAAAGAGCTTTTGAGGTTCATCTAATAATCTCGCAATTTTCCATTAAAAAAAACCGCACAATTTGCATTAAAAATGATACATTAAAAATGATACATACATCAATAGCAAAAAAAAGTTGAGATTTTTGTGATGTATTATTGATCCTAATCATATTACAAAGGAATGACCAACTACCTAAACATAGGTAGGTTAACATATGAATATCAATGCTCATCATAAATTCGAATTTTCGTAGTCAAAATAGTCTACACTTACTTCTTTTAAATATCTCAACTTTTAGACTAAGATCATATGATAACATATTCATATTCAAATTATATTCAAACTTTAATTTGTGATATAAACCATCTGATCTTAAACTATTGGTCAAGATGAGGTATTTCGAACGCATCTAATTTGGAAGTGGACGATTAGTGATGGTGCGGATCCGGTCCACTTGGACTAAGCCGATTGGTTGAATATTGTGTTCCCAACAATTGCTTCCTTCTCATGATTTCCTTCACCACTTGTTTGACACTCTCTACAAATGCATGGCTTCCATTACTACTTGAGAGAGATGAAGGAAGAGGACGAGCATCAAGGCAGATCAATATTGATGTGAAGAGAAGTACAAAACATAACATTCTCCAACTTGCCATAGGAATTAATTAATGTCTTTCAAGTTATATATCATAACAAGCCAAAATGGTGAGGAGATTTCATATGGTGGGTTGTTCCATATATATAGAGGCACAAAAATTGTCCTCATGTGCTTCAATTGACACATGTAGGAAATACTAATGTTTAGTCAAATATTATTCATTGTGATTGGACGAAAATGCTTTCTATGTCATAGACTCATAGGGTGTGCATTCTTAATTAAATTGCAACTTGCAAAGTCAATCACTAATGAGTGCTTATTTTTTAATGTCCATGACCTAAGTCTTATAATTAACATTCTTCTCCGTAAATAAAAACAACAAAATTATCTAGGCTATGAAAAAAAAGTGGTTGATTTAGTTTGTAGAGATGCATTTTAGATTGTACAAATTTGTGTTTGGATCATATTATCGATATTGAAGATGACATGGACCAATAGAAAGTTAGGGGTGAGCATCGGTCGGGTTCGGTCGGATTCGGGCTGAAAATCGTCAAACCGATAAAAACCGCGACCTCTTAATTTGGACCCAATTCCGACCGTTTACGTTTTCGGTTTGTCCGGGTTCGGGTCATATGGATGACGGGTCCAACGGGTCGGTTTTAACGGGTTAAATTGAAACGTTGTTGTTACATTTAAAACTTCATTGATAAAAAAATTATTTGTTTTTTGACAATTCGTTCAATATTTCATACATAATGCAACAAAAGATACAATAAAAATAATGAGATGAAGTTAATTTGTTTCAAATTTGTAAATTCAACGACAATAATAGATAGTAGATGAGAAGTAAAAATTAAGATAAATCTAAAATATTATCTTTCACATATCCTTTATCAACATATTACAAGTTAAAACTTGTAAAATATAATATTTTTCTCCTCTATCAAAGATAGATAAAATTAGCAAAGTGAAGAACATATGATATTAAGAGAGAGAAGATGTGCTCGAAACTAAAAAAAATTAATTTGTATTTTAGAAATTGTTCGGTCGGTTTCGGTTATGAATAGCCGAATTTTTAGATACCCGCACCCGCCCGTATGCAACCGTTCATGACCGATTTTTCACAATTGTTGACCCGAGACCCGACCCGCACCCGACCGAGTGCTTCCATATGTTGGCGGTTATGTTGGTTTCGAGTCGGTTATGATATATTAGGCTAATTTTTTAGTTATTGTTCTTGTCTGTTTTGATTCTTCGGGCCGGATCCAAGCGATCGCCTTGTAATTCTAGGTTTTTTGAATAAATCAAAGTATATTTGGTTAAAAAAAAAAGATGACATTAGTGTGCAATATGTAAAGATTTGTTTAGTACATATCCATTATAATAAAAATATATTAACTGTGGTATTTAAGTTATGAAACTTTCTTATCTTTATTGAACTAATTTTTAAGGTTGAACTCTCTTTATGTGCTTAAGCCCTAAATAACAATTGATACTTTTATTGAGTTGAGTCACATAAAAGGTTACCTATATGCAGAATTAAAGTGGTCCATTGAATATTGATAAATGAGTGAAGCTGTCGAAAAAAGAAAGGGCTACCATATGGCCAGTACGATAGAATGAAAATCGTCGTGGGCGTTGGCTCTTAAAGAGCTTGACAATGTTAGGAATTCCACATTGACTATATCAAAATGCTCAATGTGATACTTATGCTATGAAGCCCACTCATCTATTAGACTAGTTTTTTGGGTTGAGATCTCCTCATATGCTTTAAGTCCTAACATGATAGTTGATAATTGAAAAGAGATGGTTGAAAAATTAGCTTATAGCTATTAAAATTAAACTACTTCGTAAATTTAATTGTTGTAGATACAAAATTATAAAAAAGTACATAATTATTTTTTTTAAAAAAATAATTTTTTACTTTAGTTAGTGAGTAGTTATAATTTGAGTGAATAGATAGTTTTAAAGATAAAAATTGAAGAAAATATAAAAAACTAAAAATTATAAGTTTAAACATTGAAATAACATTTGAAAAAAACTAGTATAAGTTAGTAAGAAAAATAGTTACTAAACCCTTTTAATTTTATATAAAAAAACTTATTATAACCTAATATACTGTAATAACTACAATTTAGCTCTCAAAAAATATAATAAACTATATATATCTATCAAAATCTTTGAGTCTTGGAGTCTTTTCTCATCCTAATAAACCTACAAAAACAAACTAGTCTAATTTATTTGTTAAAAATAATAAAACAAAAAATTATCACCTCCGGTCCTATATATAAGAAACGTTTAACTTTTTAGATTCATTGTAGAATTGATGTATTTAGATTATATTATTGTCTAGATACATCAATTTCACAATAAATTTAAAAAGTCAACTTTTTTTTATATATAGGATCTAAGGTAGTATTTTATCGATAATATATCCACTTGTGGTCACATAATTCTGCTGCCATAGTTTGACTTAAAGTATAAAGTCTTACCTGCATTCATTGTATCCAAGAAGAAAGAGATGCCTTGAATGTGAAGAAAAAAATATTCTTAGTTTTCACAATGGATAAGGTTGATTTCAAGATCATAGGGTTGGCTAAGTAATGATTAGCAAAATAATACACTAGAGATTGTGGAGGAGAGATTAAAAGAAATTAAGGTTGTACTACTAGTATAAATATTCAAATAATGTTACTCTCTCTATCCCTATTTACTGTTGGTTTTTGTTGGATTTTGCATTCATATTTAACTGTCGATTTGGTATTTTAAGTGCACGATTTGTCAATTGTATCATTTGTCAATTACTCTTATATTTTTTAATAAAAATTAATTAATACTATATATTTGAAAAACTATTTTATTTTAAATATTTTTTTAGTAGTACATAACATATTAATTTTATTTTACATAATATATTAAATTTATTGAAAAGAGAAAGTGTGCGCAAAAAATAATGAATGTATTCATGGATAAAATTTAGGATATAATAGAAAGATAATATGCAAAAATCCACTTTCTTAATTTGATGTTACTATTCAAAACAAACAGTTAAAATAGAACGGAGGGAGTAACATTTATCAAAAAACATGTATTTATATCATTGATTTGTTTTAAAATTATAATAATAGATATCTCCATTTTTTTCGGGACATGGCTTTTGGAAAATGGAGAGGATTCTAATTCGAAATTGAGAGAACCAAATATGTATATAAAGGGATTGTGATTTACCGCAATAGGAAAACACAATTTTTTTTCATTGTTTTATATCCCAACCGTTGATGATAAATCATACAACTTAGATAATGCAGTTCTAAAATTGCTCTAAACGTTCGTGGCCATTTAAATTGAACGATCATGATGTAAAAAGTGTGAGAACTGTATATTTGATAGCAGCTAATCTTATTTGAAAAAAAATATGTACAATTGAAAAATAAAGAAATATTATGTTAAAAACTAGAAGTGACAATTATTCCAAAATAATTTCTTTTATAAATATGTCACTTATTGTAGGACAAATAGTATTAATTTTTTTTTTCAAAAAAGAAATAATATTAAATTTTCAACTTTAGAAGAGGGTTCCATGTGCCTAATATGAACTTTTGCACTTCTTTGATGGTGAGGCATATATGTTGGTAGTTGTGGTGTTCCTTACTTGTTTTCTAGACTTCAACCCTTCACTCCCCCAAAGGATCACAACACACATCAACTTATTTCTACATAGTATTAGGTCTCACTATTTTCTACATATATATTAACACTCTAATTCTATGCATCCCGACATAAGGTGATGTGTTCCCCATAGATATGCATAATATACTATTCAGCATAGCATATATGCACATGTTGTAGTCTAATCCCACTACTACCATTACTTGTTAGGAAATTATTTCCTTGCTGATTAACAAAATTGGAAGGAGAGGGTTATTAAGAAAGGAAAAGTATAATTGGAAAGTTTTGACTCAAAATCACCTCTCTAAATCATTTTTTTCTTTCCCTTTTTTAAATAAGTAATTTTCACATATACAGTATTCAACTTTTTCTTTTGTGTGATTTCGTCATCTTATAGTGTGACGTTGTATTGTTCGTCGTCTTTGTGTGGCGTTGTTTATATTTTTTGTCGTGTGGGGTGTTTGTTCGATTCAAATTGTCATATTATATTCGATCCAGTGTAGATTCAACTAATGACTCTGACGTTATCAAAGCTGCAGATCTGAAAACATAAATATTTCAAACACTTAAATTTAATTATATTTATAAACATTTTTTGTTGTAGGCTATTAATTTGAATGTTGTGAGTCTATTTATAAATCTATCCTTTAAAGAGAGAAGTTATTGTGCCCAACAAATGTTTTTGAATATATAGAAGTTCATTGATTCCATAAATTTTTTGTTATTGCTTCATAATAAAGAAGTTCTTGTAGAATATGTTGTCATTTTCGTAGAGATGCTCCTTAATAAAGAGCAAAACAAATTGTATAGGGTAAACCATTAAGTTTGGTACAGTGGTCAGATATTTAGATACTGTGTATGAAGTTTTATGCTAAAATCCCAATGACTTAAATGTAATAAAAAAAAATGGGGCAACAATTTGCAAAGACAATTTTGCTTCCCAAACAAAGGCTACATTTGTCTGTTACATAAGTAGTGGATACATCTCCTTTAAAAAAAAAAATTGATACATCCAAAAATCCAAAAACATCTTACCATATTTTATTTTTACATCGAATCCTAATCAAATAGGCTAAACTAGAAGAGGGACTAGGCTAGTCCAGTATTCATTTTCTTCATCACATTTTTTTTTAATGTCAAATATAATTATATATAAAAGAGAAAAAATAATACACCAAATAAAGTTCATAAAAGGGAGTACCAAAAATACTAATTCCCCAAAAGCCGCATCTGAATCTCCAATCATAAGTGTAATAAATATCGCGACTACTATCTTTTCAACAAAAAAAAAAATGCTTAAAAAATAAAAAGAATTCGACCATGCTAACTAGTCGCACCAAAATGACCACTTTTTTCAAGCATGTAATTAAGATGAGTTCAACCTAAAATATGGGTCCATTGGACAAGGCCAAGGCCAAAATTGACATAGCTACATTTTAAACTCCATAAGAATTAAAATATATTTTAGAGGTTAATTTCTATTAATAAATGCTCTATGAGAGTTTTTTTGTCATCCTATTCATTTTCTCATGTGTTTTACGAATTTATCAAAATACTCTTGTCGGCTACATAGGTAGTGGATACATCCAAAAATATTCTACCATATGTTATTTTTATAATGTCTGCTACTCAAGAAGCGGAATTCAGTATTGATTTGACTTGTATGTCGAGTGCATGATAAGGACGGTTGTGAACGTGTTGAAGAGCTTCACAGAGTTCGGGTGGACCTATAAAATATCACTAAGCGTTTTTGTGCCTGGAAGAAGTCCGTGACTGAACAAGTACATCGCTTCAACCAAACACTTCATCAGATGCTGCATCTCTGTCCTTGGACTCTGACCAGCCTTCTTCATTTTATAAATGGCATTATATATGTGTTTGGCAGTTGTAGCCGACGTATTTTGCCTCTTATTTAGTGTCGACAAGATAATCCTCGGTGCGGCCATATTAGTTGCCATTTCTCGGACAAGTTCATTCTCCTCCGGAAGAAGCCAATCGACATACTTATGACCTTGAAATTTTTTAGTCATTTCGTGATCGTGTTCGCCTTTCACAACTGCTCAACAAATAACTCTTGAGTTTGAACGAACAACCAACCTTCAAAGTCGTCTTCGACTCCCTTTTCTTCTTGGCGCACTCCCGATATTGACCGCTTCTTTGACATTCAAGAACAACGTAGCCTTTCCGACCATTTTCCCTATTATCAGACTTTGTAGTCACAACACAAAGCCTAACTCTTCCGATAAGTCACGAACCCATTTTAGCATATCGACACGTTGCTCAAATTTCCTATCCGTAGTGAATTGGATTCAGAAATCGACTTTAGGAGGACTACAACAACCTCCCGGGGCACCACATCATTGTTAGGTTGTTCGTCGGCCAGCTTTTCTTCAACATTAATTCCTTCTTCCACCATAGGACGTTTTCCCAACCTAATAACAATTTTATGCATAACATTTTCATCCTCTTTAGCTACACTTGAATCGTCCATAAGATTTCCTATAATTCGGGAAAAATAACACACTATTTTCAGTCTTACAATTCCTAATAATTATATAAAAAAAATCGCCTAAAACAGAGTTTCTAGAATCTGCAAAACAAATTATGTCCTAGTATATTTCGCTCCCTAGGTAGCGAACATCCCCATGCACGGTCGCTGCCTAGGCAGTGAACACGACTAGTTCTAGGTGTTTGACGTGGTGAAAATGAAATGCTCAAGGAATCAAAATGAGAAGGTTTTAGAGTGCCATTACGTTTACATTCAACTCGTTTGGATGTTCGTGGAGCTTCTTGGTGCTTGGATTGTCGCTTTTTAACACTAGCTAGCTCCAAATCGGCGTTTTTTTGGAGGAGTAGGAAGAGGAAAAAAAATGTTGATGAAAAAGTGTACTGTTTGTGTCTGAAGGTCCATGCATATATATAAGACAAACGTTCGCTGCCTAGGTGGCGAACATAGTTCGCTGCCCACCTAGCGGACGTGTAAAATTTCAAAATTTGCATGGGGGGTGGGCGTGTCTTTAGATTTACTAAACGTTCACATATTTTACATGTTCGCTGCCTAAGGGACGAATATGGCTCGCTACCTAGAAGACGAGCAAGGTTATTTAGGTAATTTCAGGGGTGCTTGAGGAACCTCATGGGGTGCGAAAAGTAATTCTCGCATTTTAAACTCCATAAGTATTAATATGAATAGGATGACAAAAAAAAATCTCATAGAACATTTGTTAATAGACATTAACCTCTAAAATATATTTTAATTCTTATGCAGTTTAAAATGCAGCTATGTCAATTTTGGTACAACTAGTTAGCATGGTCGGATTCTTTTTAAGCTTTTTTTTAGGGATTACTCATGGGGTGCGAAAAGCTTAAAAAGAATCCGACCATGCTAACTAGTTGTACCAAAATTGACATAGCTGCATTTTAAACTGCATAAGAATTAAAATATATTTTAGAGGTTAATGTCTATTAACAAATGTTCTATGAGATTTTTTTTTGTCATCCTATTCATTTTCTCGTGTGTCTTATGAATTTATCAAAATATTTTTGTCGGCTACATAAGTAGTGGATACATCCAAAAACATCCTATCATATTTTATTTTTATAATATCCGCTATTTAATTATCGAATGACATTTAAAAAAATTTCTTAATTTTATAATGTTTACTACTTAACTAGGGTGAAAATGAAAATGTGTAGAGTGCCCAAGGAAGTACATAAGAGCATGAATATTGGTGGGTGCTACAGCAGAAATGGAACCCATTGTCAGTAAAGCTACCACTATTTGAGAATAAGTCCGTGGCTTCATTTGGCTCCGTGTCCAACTAATGCACCGTAGCATAACTCTCTCCAATCTTTCAATTTGCATTGCTACTGTTTTTTTATTTATTTTTAACTCACATTAAAAGTTACTTTGGGATATATTGTGGGGTTAGTGGGACCCAATTTAAATTTTTAGATGGGTAGTATTGATATTTAGGAAAAATAGATGAGCTGCTCAAGGAGTTGTAAAATGTAAAATAATATAAAAAATTAGGTAGGGTTCATTTTTACCACCATATTGAGTAGCATGAATGTAGATGCTCTAAGACGGCAAAATAATTCTCATGCTCTATTATGGACATCTAAATCTTGTTTTGAGAACCCTGAGGAGGGGCTTAAAATCCTTCTTGTTTTGCTGATCCTACACCCACTTTTCGTCCCACATTTTTGCAAGATAAAGCGATTCATTAAAAGGTTGCAAATAACAAGACCTTGTTTGAATTTTCGTCCACCCATAATTGCAATAGAAAATAATAAAATGAGTAACACTAATGAACATAGAGTTTGGTGTGTGGCTACAAATAAATTTTATGTTAAGTGCAATATTTTTTTCCTTTTTGTGTGAGACTATGCAAAGAGGAACACTACACCAACAATTTCAATTCAATACGTCAGCAGTGACAATGCCATAAGAAAATTTGAGAATGGAAAGGACATAATAAAGGTATATATAAATTTTAAAAAATAAGAAATACTATTCTTAATGTTCAAAACCTATTAAACACTCTGTCCTCATCAAAAAATACAAATTGTCAAACTTAAGCACATTAGGAAAACAAATAAAATACAATAAAATAGAAGCATTGACACAAGGCCACAAGTTTTTGTCCCTTTATTTTCTATTTTTTGATTTTGTTTTTTCTTGTTTTGCCTTGCTGGCTACAAATTATAAAGTTATCTTAGCATGCTAATCTGTTTTGTATTTTTGCTATTGCAAATTGAATTCATTCAATTGGGTTTTCATGAGATTGAGTACATCATGACACAATGGCATTTACAATTTCCTTTCATCTACATTTTAAGTCTACAACATACAACAAAGTCAGATATGCACCAACAAAACACACATAGAACAAAAGTCAAAAGGCATTTTCATATCAAAAAAGTTTCGTAATATTATTTTTAGACAAAATATATTTAGAGATTTTTAAGTTTTATGTTTAAAATAAATAGATTCTTTTAAGTTTTTAACTAATAAATATGTCCTTTAAGTTTTGTAGTATATAACATCTAAGTCCTACTAGTTTGTTACTTAAAAAATCTATATGTTTACAAATTATTTTAAATAACCTATTTGTTAATTAAACAGTTTAAAAGATTTATTTAATACGAATGTAAATTCATAAATCTTAAAAACCTAATCTGGATGCATTTTACCTTTTTTTTTTTTTTTATTTATTAAAACTCCATATCCAATCCAACGATTATTGACTAAAGAAAGTTGGATCCACAATATTTAAAGAGATTTAGCCATTGTTTACCCCGATTTTTAGCAAACAACCGCTAGTTTAATTATTACAAGAAGGATCAACTAGTAAATCCTGGGACATATGGATTGTGCAGAATTGACGAAAACATGTTCATATTTTCTGGGTTAAATCGGATAAGTTGATAAAAACAATAAAATCACTCGACTTGGTCGAATGGGTTTGCTTAAAGTAAAATGCTTCAAAGTTAAATTTGCAGAAAACTTGTAAATGAATTTGCAGATAAAGTTTAAAGAAGAAACTTTGAAAAGTAAAACATGCAACGAAGTAAATTGCAGAAAGGTTTAAAGTGCAGAAACTTTAAATGACAAGGCAAGTAATCAATACTTGAAAAATGTAAATTGCATTGATAATTGTAAAACGTTTACAGAAAATGGTACACAGATTCGTACATGTTCCATATTGCACTCATTTCGCTCGTTGACATGGGTACTCTGAGTTTGTCAGGAATTTGCATGAGAATTGTGAACCCATTTCTCATATGAGAAACTAATATTTATAGGCAAACTAGAATAACCGTCAAAACCTACATAACGTCTAACTAAACTCCACATGTCTTCGACAATTTGAATTTCTTGGACACCTGGCGAGGCTTTCGAACGTTTTCCATTTTGAATATTTTGCTAAGTCCAGAGTATGCTTTCTCCGTACTGCACAATACGTTATACAAGCAAACACACACACACACACACACACACACACACACACACACACACACACATATATATATATATATATATATATATATATATATATATATATATATACAATTTCAACAAACACAACATAGTGTCGAAGCATTCGAATATATACTTATTTAAACAGGCTCCTGTCGAATTCGACAGCTTCTTTTAAACTAAAAAGACTTTCGACGTCGAAGGCCTTAATCTTCTCCTGATTTATTAATCAACCAATTTCCAAGAGAATATTAAAACACAATAATGTACATTAAATGAGAATCCATCATCTCACTCCAATTCATTAATGCATGTCGAAAATACAGGCTAACAGCCATCCAAATGCCACAAATGGCTTTAGAGATGGCTGCTTTGAACTTGTTTCTGTAGGCGGGGGAGCGGTAATGGGAGCGGGAGGTAGGTCAAGGGTTCAGGTAGCACGTGTTCCATTTTGCGGAGAATGCGTCATTGAGTGATGGCGAATGGAATCTACGAGGAGGTTATGTCGAAAAGGGCCGACCCAACATATATAAAGGTCCGAGGCAAATTCTAAAATAAGGCCTTTAAAATATATATATATATATATATATATATATTGATAGAATTATCATATTATTTAAACTATTTTTCTGGCTTTATTTTATATTATATATTATTATAATCAATGTGACATATTTATTTCATTTTCAATCAATAATGTGTAAAACAAGTACTCCTACTAATAAAAGATAGCAAATTAGTAGTACTAAAATATATTAATTAAACTAATCGTTAGTTAGTCCAGTGATTATTGGTGTTGGATTTGAAAGAGAGGTCCACGGTTTTTTATCATGCAGCAACGATTTTAGACCGTTGTTTGAGGTCATAAATGTTGCAGGTAGGGGATTAAAATAGAGCAATTTAAACTTGAGAGTTAAAATCGAGCAATTATGAAACTTAGAGTCAAGTTGTTGAAACTTGGGGTCAAAATAAAACAATTGTGAAACTTAAGGTCCAAAATTACATTTAAACCACAAAAATATAGTCAAAGATCTAAATATTAATTTGCAGAAGTCTAAGGGGATGTATTGGATTGATATTTTGAAAGACTATTTTTATAAAAAAAAGTCTTGAAGATTTTAAAAGATTGTACGAAATTGTATAGATTTTATGAGATTTTAACAGATTTTCAAGATTTCAAAGTACTTTACAGATTTTTAATATTTCAAAAGGTTTAATACATTTTAAACAAAAAAAGTTAAAAAAAGTGAATGAAAAAATGGTAATAAATTATAATTTTTTAATAAAGAAAATAAAAACGACAGAAATTTTGATAAAAATGTCTAAAAAAAATAACAACAAAGTTACTCTATCTTCATGTTCGCCAAGTATGATTTATCCACATATGAACTTATATCGGTACTCCATAAATTAGTATCTTTTCGTTCTTGCTCTTGTGTTTTATTGTGAATTTGAGAGAAACCACACCAATAATAAACTGACGTGTGGGGCAAACGTAACAAGTAACCAAATAATAGGATAGAGACGATGACACAATAGAATTTGGTAACACTGAAGATGGGACTTCACAACAGATTTCTCCAGAAAATCATTAGAACAACATTCTTTGCAAATCAAGTGCTAATGAGTTCGAAGTCTTCAATATCTTGTAAAAAATTTCCCTTATTATGAATCAATCTTGTTTATTTGAGTAAACAGTGCATAAAAAAATTGGATAGCTGAAATGTAACGGGAAGTAAATTTAATCGAAGAAGATTTGCTAGTCCATTTCAATATGCCACCCCACTTGTACTAAGTTGTGAAAAAACACTTTATATTATTCTAATATCCTCTATATAATTTCCACGACTTGAAATATGAAAATGTGCTCCTCTTAAAATTTTAAGTTCGATTCCTATTTGACTCACCTTAATTATATACTATTTTTTTGAGGGTTGATAAAAAAACTAATTATTTTGTTTGATGAATGGCTTACTTTATATATTTGAGCAGGCAAAAGTTTTAAATAAAAATTACTGTCTACAAAGATTTCATAAGATTTGAATTATTATGCAATGCATGATTTACATAAAACTAAACAAATAGTGTTGACCGCCTAAATGACAAATCATACATTTTGCGGTTGGATAAAAAAAGATGATGTAATACTAGTTATTAGAGTTTGAATTCAAAATTATATACTTATCCATTTTATTGGATAAAATTTTGGCTATTAAACTATTAAAAAAAGTAATTATTAAATGTTTTAAGTGTTTTTTTAAATAGTAAATCTTTGTAGTTTGAATTTTGATTGTAGTTCTTTCAAAAAAATAAAAATTCTAGATCATATTTTCTAAAATTAATTGAATTCCATCATTTTTCTATCATGCATGGCATTATCTTTTCATTCAAAAAATATAGTGACAAATAAAAAATCATGTAAGTAACATTGTGACATGACATGCCACATGATATTGTTCGTATTTTAATGTATGAATTTGACTTATATAAAATAATTAAAGGTTAAATATATTTTTAGTCCCTATATTTTATTTTATAGTAAAAAATAGTTCCTACATTTTTTTTTTATAGTTTAAAAAAACTTTACAATTTTTTTCATCAATAACATAATGACACATGTCTTTTACCATGATTTCAGTTTGGGTTGTTGTTGTGATTTTGGTTGAGTTTGTGGTGATGAAGATGAGGTTGTGTTGGAGGAAGAAAGGTAGAAAGAAAGATTTGGTGTCGAAAGATGCACAATAAACCTGATGGAAAAAGACACATGTCACCATGTTATTGACTAATTGTTCCACGTCAGCGTTCTGTTAAAAAAAATTAACGGCAAGGACTAATTTTGATTACGAAAAAAATTGTAGGGTTTTTTTTTAAATCATAAAAAAATATAGAGACTATTCTTGATTATAAGGCAAAATGTAAGGACTAAAAATATATTTAACCCAATAATTAATTACTAAAAATATATTTGTTTTTTATTGATGTGTTATTTACTTTTTTTTTTCTTTTTTGTGGTTTGTTTTGCTGTATTTACCTTAAACTCTTTTTTGGACGGATATTGTCATCTCTTAACCTCTTTGTAATGGACAAAATTTTTTTTCTTTTATAAATGGAAAAAAGTACTTTTTATACTCTCTCTAGTCCTTATTATAAAAAAAAAAATTGTTTTTTAGATTCATAGAATGTTTTATGTATTTAGACCATATTATGAACTAGATGCATCAAACACTCAATGAATCTAGAAAGCAAACTTTTTCTTATAATAAGGAATGGAGGGAGTACTATTTTTTTTCCATTTTAATATATTAATTTTGCTTTTAAAAAATTTATTTGTCTTCACCTCTGATCGAGAGATACATAATTGAAAAGTAAATAAAAACCCTTCAAATCCTTATCAATATGAAACCATAAATAAATAATAGTACTAGCTAGTACTCCATTTTGCTTTTGGTCAACTAAATATATATATGGGAGTGGATTTACACTTTAAATGTCTGCGCATGCACTTAGCATAGTGGGATCAATGAGTTTTGACATTATCTCTCTATTAGTATTTGTTACTAGCTAGTCAGTCGGCATAACACTGCAAATGCATTCCTAAAAATACAAAAGAGTTGCCAATAATGAATTTAATTGGTCTAAGCGATAAAGTAGGTGGTCAGAGGTTTGATCATTGACTATTTATATATAAAAATTAAATAAAAATTCGATGAGAAATGAGAATTTACATTGTATGACCTATGTATAAGTTTTGCTTGAATTAGCTTATTTTTGAACTTATGCAAATAGTTTATGCAATTTTTAAGTATTAGTATAAGTTTGTTAAGGTAGTTTATAATAAAATAGCTTATAAAAATACAATTTTCACTAGTTTAAACTTATAAAATAGCATAAAATCTAATTTGTATTGCATAAGTTGTTTTCATAAGTTTAAAAATAAGTTAATTCAAACAGGACCTAAATATCATCGACAGTAATCAAAACTTCGTTATATATCCAAAATACCTTAAGTGTAAATGTATATTTTATTTGAGTTTGCGTAAGGTAATAAAATCTGGAATTGAGAATCTACATGAGTTTATCTAAACATACTTGAACTGAGTTTGTCTAAACTTATTTGAACGAAGTTATTTTGTAAATATATTTGAATTGAGTTTGTGTAAAAATTGAAGAAAATGAAAAACTCTATTTTCCAACTTGAAATCAAACAAAATATCAACATTATTACATATAATCAACAATGAAGTATACAGTCGCAAAAATATAGTGCATCCCGAGACTTCGTAGTTGTGTCTATGAATTTTAATAGTATCTTTGTACATCATTTAAAGACAAAAAACAAATTTACAAATGGAACTCAAAATCATAAAAATATATTAATAGAAATAAGGATTTAATTTATATATGTTTTTATCTTGAAATTGGAGAAAGCTTGTTCTACATAAATGGGTTGTAAAGATTGTGAAAATGGAGTTAAATGGATGTGAAATAAGAAAAATATGAAGGAAGTGCAATGGAAAAGGAGAGAAAGGGTTTGGCAGGGAACTTAATGAGAAGATGAAGATTATGACAATTGAAAATTTAATTTCAATTTAAGATATTTTAGTCAATTTTGAGGTGTAACCAGATTTTTAAACCGTTGTTGTTACAAAACCATGGTCCAAAAAATTGAAGGATTCTCTCCCCACCTCCCATCGTTTTTTTTCACCCCCTAGAAATCTAATTTTACCCCCGAAAACTTCGGTAAACGCGTACCGAAGTTTGTCGATATTAAAAAATAGTTGTTTTACATCGTTAAAAACTTCGGTACGCGTTTACCGAAGTTTTTTTTAAGGTTAAAAATGGAAACCCAGGGGGTAAAAAAGAAAGACGGGGAGTGGGGAGAGAAACCTTCCAAAAAATTAAGAACAAGATAGACCCATTGGGCTGACAGGCCTAGTATGTAACCTCAAGCCATAAAAAATTTCTCTTCCCATCCCTACGTTTCTTTTTAACCCCGCAAAAATTCAATTTTACACCTAGTTTACAAAAGCAAAACTTCGATAAATATGAACCGAATTTTACCCCTAATGGTTTAGAGGCATAAATGAAAATCAGGGGGTGGAAAAAAAAGAGTGGTGGTGGGCCACCACATGAACTCGTCGTTGAGGCGTATAGGAACAGGGTTGATAAACCACTACAAACCATTTGATAAAGGTTTCTACACATCTCTCTAAACTTGTCCAAAAGAAGGTCATGAGACCTATAGAAACTCTAATTCTCACATTGTACCGGACAAAATCCAAGAAGCCCAATAACTTAATAATCCAACAATTGGCCCAAACAATTCAAATAAATAACTTGGCGGGAAAGATAAGGCGAGGGCGAGACCAAGAGGCTGGGGGCGACGCCCTCAGGTTATGACCTCGTCGCCCAAATGAAGTTAACCACCCACTACCACCACGTAAGCGCGGAGGAGAAGAAAAATCGCCCATAACCACCCCTGTGACACGGTGGACACGGCGAAAACCACCCACGACCTCCATTAGAGAGGAGTGGGGTGGTTTTAGATATTTTCCGATTGTATTCTTCCTCTATAAATAGAGGGAAAAAGCTCAATGTAAAGGGTTCACTTTTTTTGGTAAATACAAGTTCCTAGTATCATTATTCTACATTAATATACTTGGACTCACCCCTCTATTATTTTTACCAGAACATTTTGGCGCCCACCGTGGGGCTGCGGTAAAACGATTCCCAGCCTACCACTAAAACCAGACCAAGTCCGAAATCCTCCTCAAGAAAATGGCAGGAGGACAACCAGCAAACGACAACCAAAACAACCACCTAACCTTGACGGATGCAGTGGCGGAATTACGTCGCCTGCAGGCCAGGGTTCAGGAAATTGACCAGGAAAAAGCAAACAAAGTGGATAAAACGGAGCAGACCAACATCACCAACTCCCAACCACTTGCACAAAACCTCTGGGATGCGAGGGTAGCATACAATTTCAGAACACCCCATCTCCCAGACTTTGATGGAAAAACGGATCCAACAGAACACCTGATGGCGGTGGGTACTAAAACCGCCATCATCGGCACAGCGGATCATTTGAAGTGCAAACTTCTCTCAGGCACACTGAAAGATGCATCCCTGAGATGGTACATGAATCTGCCCAAGAATTCCATTGAGAGTTGGGCAGACTTTCAGCAAAAATTCACGCATCAATTTGCCGGCTCCAAGCACATAAAGGTGACGGCAACCAGTTTATTCTCCCTACGACAAAACTACAATGAGTCATTGAGGGAGTACTTGGCGAGATTCTGCGAGTCCACAAGTAAAGTCAGCAACCCAAACCAGGAAATGTTTGTTTCTGCCTTCCATCACGGCCTTAAGGCGGGACATTTCAATGAATCTCTGGCGCAGAAGCCAGCCACATCAATGCAGGAAGTAACAAGAAGAGCGGAAGGCTACATAAAGGGGGAAGAAAGTAATGCTGAAAAGAGAATGAGAGACGCCAAAGAAAGAGGCCCGGTTAATAAAGGTAACGGCCAAGGCGAGTTTTACCATCACCATAGACGCCCGGTACCTAATCATCACGGAACTGAGCATCATAGGAAGTTGTACCAACCCCAAAGACACTTTCGCGAAGATAGGAAGGAATACACACCACTAAACCGCGTCCGGGTCTACATCATGGATGAAATCCTGGAAACATGATTAGGGCGACTACCCCCACCAAGAAGCAAGGAACACACCATGGGATTAAACCCCAACGCCTGGTGCGCCTACCATAGATGCAGAGGTCACGACACTGAAAAATGTTTCAGGCTAAGGGATTTAATCGAAGAATTGATAAAAAGCGGTCACCTGAGGAAGTTCATAGAGGATGCCGCCGCAGGGAAGGTAGTTGTCCCAAAGGTGCAGCATAATCACCCAAAGGATCGCTCTGAAGGAGAAGATCCAGACAAAGGAAAGAGGATCTCCGTCAACACCATTGCAGGCGGATTTGTAGGAGGTGGAGAATCCTCAAATGCTAGAAAGCGTTACGTAAGAATGATGGATCAGAATGAGAAATTCATAGGTCATACAGAAGTAACGCCCGTCCCTGATCTTTCGTTCACCAAAGAAGACAAAAGAGAAGTCATGTCGCATGATGACGACCCCCTTGTGATACAAGTGGAAATACTGAACTGTGACGTCAAAAGAGTGTTGATAGATTCGGGAAGTTCAGCGGACATAATGTACTGGGAAGCCTTCAAGGCAATGCAACTGTCAGACGAACACCTATTACCCTACAACGGCACGTTGGTAGGCTTCGCCGGCGAACAAGTAGAAGTTATGGATTATACTACCCTCTTGACTACGTTTGGAGAGGAGGAGAACGCTAAGACTATCAAGGTGAGATATTTGGTAGTCAAAACCCCATTCACTTCATACAATATTATCATTGGAAGGCCAGCCTTCAACACACTAGAGGCGGCATTGTCAACCCTCTATCTGTCCATCAAATATCCTTTGGACAACGGAAAGGTAGGAACAGTTAGAGGAGATCAAAAGCTGGCGAGGAGATGCTACGAGTCTAGCCTGAAGATCAGGCACAAACAAAGCACAAAGACAGAATCAACGGCGTCACCCAAAAAAGCAGGCGGAGTCAACATGATCTCGCCCTTAGACCTTGATCTAAGAGAAGATTTCACAGAAAGAAGAATGAGTCCCACCGAAGAGTTAGAGCAAGTCCAAATTGGCGATATGCCACACCAAGTAACCAACATCGGAACCACTTTGAAACCAGAGGAAAAAGAAAAGATCGTGGCCATGTTAAAAAAGAACATAGACCTGTTTGCATGGAAACCATCTGATATGCCAGGAATTGACGAGAGCGTGATCACACACAAACTATCCATCACGCCCAATGTCAAGCCTGTTTCTCAAAGAAAGAGGAAGATAGGAGAAGAAAGGAGGAAAACGGTCAATGAAGAAGTGGAAAAACTGAAAGCAGCAGGTTTCATCGAAGAAATAAAGTATCCGTCATGGCTGGCGAACGTAGTAATGGTAAAGAAAGCAAATGGCAAGTGGAGGATGTGCGTGGATTTTACGGATTTGAACAAAGCTTGCCCAAAAGATCCATATCATCTGCCTAACATAGACAGGCTTATTGACGGAGCCTCAGGATACAAGATGTTAAGCTTTATGGATGCGTACTCAGAATACAACCAAATAAAAATGAATCCTGCAGACGCGCCTCACACAACCTTCATGACTAACACCTGCAATTATTTTTACAATGTTATGCCGTTTGGTCTAAAGAACGCTGGCGCCACCTATCAGAGGCTAATGGACAGGGTATTCTCGGAGCAGATAGGCAAAAATGTAGAAGTGTACATAGACGATATGGTAGTCAAGACAACGGGAGATGGCGAACATGACAAAGACCTAGGCGACATCCTCGCCTCAGTGAGAAAGTACAACATGAGATTGAACCCAGCGAAGTGTTCTTTTGGAGTTCAATCAGGAAAATTCTTAGCCTTCATGCTCACAAACAGAGGGATAGAAGCTAACCCAGACAAATGCCAAGCCATAATTGACATGAGAAGTCCAACGACAGTGAAGGAAGTCCAACAATTAGCAGGGAGGATTGCAGCCTTATCAAGATTTCTATCCTGCTCTGGAGAAAAAGCATTCCATTTTTTCTCCACTCTGAGAAAGAGCGAAAGATTCATATGGACTCCTCAATGTGAAGAAGCTTTTCTAAAGCTTAAGAGTTTCTTGGCGTCACCACCAATACTAACTCGCCCTCAGAAAGGTAACACTTTGTACTTATACTTGGACGTCTCCGACAACGCCCTTAGTTCAGCGTTGGTGCAAGAAATCAAGGGCGAAGAGAAGCCAATATATTTTGTGAGTAGAACATTCAAAGGCGCTGAAGCAAAATACCAGAAAATAGAAAAACTATCCTTGGCCGTCGTCATCATTGCGAGGAAGTTAAGACAGTACTTTCAGAGTCACAAGATAGTGGTCAAGACGGACTATCCCATAAAGAAAGTCCTAAGGAAGCCTGATCTAGCAGGGAGAATGGTGGCGTGGGCAGTTGAATTGTCATAATTTGATATGACCTTCTCCCCTAAAGGCACAATAAAATTGCAAATTCTGACGGATTTTATACTGGAGTTATCAACCCCGCCTAAAGAAAACAGCGAGGAACCTTGGACACTTTCAGTAGATGGTGCGTCTAACCTAAAAGGAAGTGGAGCAGGAGTGGTCCTAGAGGGACCTGATGGAGTACTCATAGAACAATCTTTGAGGTTTGCCTTCAAAGCAAGCAACAACCAGGCTGAATACGAAGCCCTTCTAGCAGGAATGAAGTTGGCAAAGGAGATGGAGGTCACGGACCTCAGAGTAAAAAGTGATTCACAATTGGTAACCAACCAAGTATCAGGAGAGTTCCAAACAAGAGATCCCCAATTAACCAAATATCTGGAAAAGGTAAATAAGTTAGCGAAATGTTTCAATTCGTTTCAGTTGATATATGTACCTAGGGAACAGAACGCTAGGGCGGACTTGTTATCCAAACTCGCCAGCACCAAGAAACCTGGGAGCAACAGGACCTTTATCCAAGAAACCATTGCAAACCTAAGCATCAATGAAGAGGAGACTCACATGATCATAGAGGAGGAAGACTGGCGAACTCCCATTATCAAATATTTACAGAGGGATGAACTCCCCAGACCAAGAGAAGAGGCGTATAGAGTTAGAAGAATGGCGTCATGGTACACCATGATGGGAGATAAGCTATACAAAAGGGGATTCTCGAGCCCTTTACTGCTGTGCGTAAGCAAAGAAGAAGCCAAAGGAATCTTAGAGGAAGTTCATGAAGGATCATGTGGGAGCCACATAGGAGCAAGATCATTGGCGGGTAAGATCCTCAGAGCAGCATTCTTCTGGCCAGAGCTACATAGCGACGCTGCAAGATACGTGAGAGCATGTGATAAATGCCAAAGATTTTCAAACCTACACTACGCCCCAGGCGAACCCCTCAAATCAGTCCTTTCACCTTGGCCTTTCTTCATGTGGGGCGTAGACATATTGGGTACTTTCCCTACCTCATGGAAACAGGCTAGATGGATCGTAGTGGCAGTAGATTACTTCACCAAGTGGGTAGAGGCACAACCTTTATCAAGCATCTCAGCAGAGCAGGTGAAGAAGTTTTATTGGAGAAGGATCATATGCAGATTTGGCCTTTCTAAATACATCGTATCAGACAACGGCACACAGTTTGCAAGTGAGAAGGTAGTCTCATTTTGCAAAGAAAAAGGAATTCAAAACACCTTCATATCAGTTGAGCACCTCAAGCCAATGGGCAGGCTAAATCAGCCAACAAGGTCATATTGAAAGCCCTGAAAAGAAGATTATTAAGCAAAGGAGAAGCTTGGGTGGCTCACCTCACTGCCATATTATGGTCGTATCATACAACTCCGCAATCGTCAACAGGAGAGGCACTGTTCACCATGGTCTGTGGCGCTGACGCCATGATCCCTGCAGAAATAAATCCCCCAAGTTGGCGACGTGAAACCACACCAGCTCAAGAGAACAATGAGGCGTTGCAGGAGAACCTTGATTTGATACAAGAAGTAAGGGACAAAGCACACTTCAGAGAATTCGCCACGAAGCAAAGAGTAGGCAGAAAGTACAATACAAGAGTAATCCCAAGAAAATTCAAAGAAGGCGACCTAGTCCTGAAGAGACCAATGGGAAAGGATAAAGGTGGAAAATTGGCAGCAAATTGGGAAGGTCCGTTCAGAATCAATGAAGTCTTTGAAGGCAGAGCGTACAGGTTGGAAACCATGGAGGGCGAGGTCCTACACAGGACGTGGAACGTCTCAAATCTCAGATTTTACTACAGCTAGGCCAACAACGCCTAATAGGCGAGACGCATTCCAAGGAGCATCATCAACCTCGCCTCGCCACCCCA
This sequence comes from Trifolium fragiferum, assembly GCA_954870985.1. NCBI lineage: Eukaryota > Viridiplantae > Streptophyta > Magnoliopsida > Fabales > Fabaceae > Trifolium > Trifolium fragiferum. Next base: position 13,800,451 of record OX940789.1, on the reverse strand, counting down.
GAGATATTTCTTGTCTTTACTTTCATTTCTTGTTTCTATTTTTAAAAGAAAATGCATGAGAATGTATTACTGATCTAAATAATGTTAAAGTGATGAGAAACTATTTTCTCCAGCGAAAGCAGGAGTTTTTAACGAGACTCATCATTCAAAATGCAAAAAGTCTTTCATTAATCAAAAAAGAATCATTGTTCCAATGTTTGCAGATGGTTTATTATTATCTCAATCTTATTCGTGAAGGCGACAAAGGAGGAAAGAGTGTTGAAACACCATGGCGTTATCTGTAAATCTTACGAGTTGGATACGTCTAAAATAGAAACGGCGATACTCCTAAGTCTTACGAGCTGGATACAACGGTAAAATAAAAGGCGCAGGCGACGTCAGAAACAATAATATCAAAGGCGAAGTCCAAAAAACCGCCAAAGAAAATCAAAGGTATAATGCATGACATTATTTAATTATTTTTTACAGTATTATATAACGCAACAGTGCAGAAAAAGAAGCAATATTGGAAAAAAACTTATATCAACAAACATCCACTTTTCATTGATAAGAGAGATTACAATGAAATCAAGATACAAATTTAAAGACAAAAGTAAAGAAAATTACAATGAAATCAAGATACAAATTCAAAGAAAAGAGAGAAAAAATCCTAAATCTAACAAAGGATCCAGCTTCTTCAAGGAAGAGAAGAAAAAACTGGAGGCAGTCTCAATAGTTCCTCAACTCCCCAAGATCTCAATCCTTCGCCAACAGGAAAAAATCAGGTGGAAGGAACAACTCATCAGAGCAGAATTACCCTGGAGTTTTCCCGGAGGCCTTACGTAATATCCTCCGTGGTCTTTCCTTAGCTTCCACGGTGATCCGGGATCCTTCTTCTTTACCAGAAGATCCAACATCAGGGGAAGACTCCCGAGAAGCATAAGTCCTCAGGTATTCAATGAAATCTTCATCAGCAGAGCCGGAAGAATATGACGAAATGGCAAGGGTTTCCATTTTGATATTAGAAGAGGGTTTATCTCGCCTAAATTCAGAGACAGAGGTCTCTATCTTACGTTTCTTTTTCTGAGATTTTGATTTAGAGGCTACACCTTTCTTTTTGGGTCTATTTTTGTGATCCATGGAGGGATCAGAGAAAATTAAAGTGAAGAAAAACGAAGAGAATCAGAGAAAATGAAAGAAAAACAGAATAAGTGAGAATGAAAGTGAAGGAAAGTGAAGATGAATGAGGCTATTTATAAGGAAATTTTGGGCGGTGCACAATAAATGCGGTCAAGCAGTTGCAACTTCCCACTTTTGACTGCATGGAAAACGGCGCAAGACTTAAACAGTTACGCTGACTACATTGATATCTGTGAAAAGTCCTCGAGAAACGGTTCATAGACGACGCCGTAATCTAATGGCATCACGCCCAAGTATTCGTGTCGCCTCTGACACACTGGCGAGAAGGTTATACAGGCAAATGTTATAAAGTCTTATACAAACAAATATTATCAAGATACGACAAAAATAATAGAAGAAACACAAGCAAGTAAGTGAAGAAGTACTATAATTGTAGCCACAAAGGGCAAGAAAACATTGTCATTAAGCCACAGCAGGGCATACAAGCATCCATTCCAAAAGCCACAACAGGGCGTACAAAAATTCATTCAAAAGCCACAAGGGGCGTACAGGGTTAAAAGATTAAGAATACAAAAAATTGACCGAAATCATGGTGTGGAGTTTGGGGGAGGAACATAAGGAACCAACTGGCCGTCCTTGATAACCATCAAAGCACTGGCCTCGCCCAAGCGTTCAGCGTCAATGTCAGGGAACAAGATCTTTACTTGTTCTAGGGCGAAGTTGAAACCTTCATCGAACTAGGCTCCGATACTTTCCTCCAGATTCATCTTCTCTTCAGCCTAGCTCGCCTTCTCTTTCAACAGGACATCTCGGTCCTCGGACAGCTCTTTGATATGGGCGTCCTTACCAGCAGATGCCTCCTTCAGTGCCTTAACCTCGGCGGCATGATCATCCTTCAGCCTCTTTAGAGCAGCCTCATGTTTCTTCTCCAAATCATCCAAGGTTTTCTTGCTTTCAGCCTTGGCGACCTCCATATCAACAACAAACTTCTCCTGGGTGGCCTTGACCTTCTTCTCCATGGTGTCCAACTCACGGCGAATCACCTTCATGTTTTCTTCAGCAGCTGAAACAGCAAGCTTTTGGCGAGACGCCAAAGCATGGTTGAGCAACATCCCCTTCAGCTCATAACCCATGGAGAGCCTAGCCAATTCCTCGGTCGAAGTGGAGTCAAAGCGAGCACCTCCGCCGGACATATCCATTGCCTTCTCAATGAAAACCTCAGGATTCAAAAGAGGGTCCCAATGAGAAGGCACAACATTGTTTGAAGGAGCAGGAGGAGGAGGCGAGGCTATGTCTATGGTAGCGGCGGGACGAGGAGATGGAGTCTTCTCAAGATCCTCTTCCTGCAGAGGAACAACTTCCACATTTGAGGCAGCCCCAGAATTAGCCGACCTTAACTTCTTGGAGATGAGTTGTTCACCCTTTGAACTCCCACCAACTTCAAGACTCTTTCCAGGAATGGCAACAGAAATCCGTCCTTCATTTTTCCTTTTATTCCTGCCCTTGGCGGCGTCATTGTCCGCCACGACCAACTGGCTTAAGGGATCAACAGCAGCTACAACTTCTCCGGAAGCGGCAAGGGCGGCATCCCTCTCCTTCTTGGCTCTGGACCTCAGCAAAAACTCCATTCTCCTCTCTTGAGAAACAGATATCATCCTCTCTGTAAAAATAAAAGAAAAGGTTAGTCACCAGGGAAGAATAAACAAAGGCGAGACAAGAAAATAACAAAGAAACTCACCCATATACTCCACCAACTGTTCTACATAACCCTCGGCCTTAAGAAGGTCGCCCACGTTCATGATACATAACATCTCAATATAGGCGACGCACTCTTTCTCAAATTCGTCCAAAGACTCATAACGGGTCCCTTTGATAACACGAGGATTCTGAGTCCAGTAAAAAGGAAACAAGGGCTCTTGGTTTTCATCAAACATCACGTCAGGGAAGGACTCCCTGCCGCGGACACGAAGAAAGGTATTTTTGAAGTTCTTAAAATTGGAGGTATATAATTGAAAACGTTTCCGATTCGGCTGACTCGAGAGATAAACCTGAGAGTCAGGTGAAACACTTTTGATTGTGAAGAAAGAGAAGAAAACAACAACGGAAGGTTTTTCTATTTCCAAACCTAAACAGGCCAATTGGAAGGCTTTCATGTAACCCCAACTGTTAGGACTCAGTTGACAAGGGGCGACATTCAAGGTTTTAAGCATAAGAACCTCGAAAGGGGTAAAAGGAAACCAGACATTGAAAGAATCAATGATAGAGGTGTACATATAAAAGAAATGGGGTGTTTGGGTGTTGGTATCAGTGACAATCTCATCCTCACCCACAGGTTCAGTAACAATATCGTTCTCATCCTGAGAACCAGACAAAACGGTTTTCCGCCTATACGTCAACACGGATTCCCAGTCTAGATACTTCGAAGCTACGTCCATGGTCTCGGGAGGAGTCGGGGCGACAAAGATGGCAAGAGTGGTGTCCCTTTGTTTTCCTATGAAAGACGAAGGCGAGATTATCACACAATCACTATCACTACTCTCAGTATCGCTAGAGCTAAGTTCAACATTCATTAAAGACTTGAAGTAACCATCATAATCAAGAGAACCATCGGCCCTTGTATGATGGTTACGTATCTGGGTTTCTAAGACTGAACCACGAGGAGGAATTTTGGAAAAACCCCCTCTTCGTCATCACTCAAACTTCGTAAAATGACCATTTTTCCTACTCCAAACCCTAGAAATCAGAATGGGAACGATAAAAAAGAGTAAAGACAGTTACGAAGAAAGGAATAGAAGTTACCATAAATAATGGAGGCAAAGATGTAGTGGGGATCGTGTGAAGGGAAGTTGGTCGAATAACTGACCGCGCAAAATGGGTTTTGAAATTTGGGGAAAAAATGCTGAGGAATGGAACGAATGAAGGAAGAATAAATGAAAAAGGTTTGAAGTTCCTGTTTTATAGGAAAATTGGAAGGTGAAACGAAACGTCTTAATACCCAACGGGTAAAAGAAAGCACCCTTACGCGTGTCAGCATTAACGTGTACGCATGGACACGTATACCGAGACGGGGCGAGAAAGCCAAACGTTTGAAATTCAACGACATCGCCAATGGGCGAGACCAAGCACATCTTCAGAATTACTCAGAAATACATGGCGGAAAAAAATTCACGAATTAAAACAAGAAACATCATTTCACTCATGAAATCCAACAATTACAAAGAGAGGCGGAACATATTCAACGTCATTGGGAGGAATTAGAAAAACAACATATAACAAAGGAAAGCAAAGAAAAACTACTTAAACGCCTTGTAAGCAGCCTCGACGGCGCGGGCGTGGCAATCCTCCATCAAGCTTCTCAATTTCTTCGCCGTGTCAGAATCTTGGGCGATCTTCCTCATGTCGTCATTAAGGGCGTCATCCTTCTCCTGAAGACGGCATAAATGCGAGCGAGTTCGGATTAATTTAGCGACCTCATACTGAATGTCCATCTGCAAAGATCTTTTCCTCTTCACAAGGGGTTTAAGTTGGCTCTCCAACTCATCGATTCGGTTATCTATGGCCTCCTCGGCCGAGAGGGAAAGCGCCATCACCTTTTCCTGGGACGTTATATGTTCTTTCACCATCTCAATCCTTCTCTCCAAAGCATTAGAAAGCTCTCTCTGACAATGCTCAACATTCTCGGTGGTCTCAATGAAAGCGTCGTCATCCAAGAACCTCTTGTTCAGTTCCTGCACCACGGCCAGAAATTCTTTTTGTCCATCTGTCAGCCTCCAGGAATAGTCCTGCAACTCCTTCACCATGGAAGAAAAATCCTCCATCTGATCCAGCAAATCGTCAGTGTCGTAGCACAACATGTTCCTCAATTGGAACAAAACCGGCATGGCAGGCGACTCCGAAATGACGGCAGGAGAAGACATAGTCGCAAAAGCAAATAATGCAAAGCGGATAAAGAATGAGAAGTGAAGTAAATTGTGCATCGCGGAACTCCTATTTATAGTCCAAGGACAGAGAACATGATCAGAAGTAGTGGGCAGTTACCACACCACGTCCGGCCATTATCAGCACTTCACCTCTTTGAGCCTCGTGCTTGGGGGGCTGTGTATCGGACAAAATCCAAGAGGCCCAATAACTTAATAATCCAACAATCGGCCCAAACAATTCAAATAAATAATTTGGCGGGAAAGATAAGGCGAGGGCGAGACCAAGAGGCTGGGGGCGACGCCCTCAGGTTATGACCTCGTCGCCCAAATGAAGTTAACCACCCACTACCACCACGTAAGCGCGGAGGAGAAGAAAAACCGCCCATAACCACCCCTGTGACACGGTGGACACGGCGAAAACCACCCACGACCTCCATTAGAGAGGAGTGGGGTGGTTTTAGATATTTTCCGATTGTATTCTTCCTCTATAAATAGAGGGAAAAAGCTCATTGTAAAGGATTCACTTTTTTTGGTAAATACAAGTTCCTAGTATCATTATTCTACATTAATATACTTGGACTCACCCCCCTATTATTTTTGCCATAACACACATGATAACACTTAACTCATGGTCTAGGCCAATGTGCGCACTAATTCTAAAACCTCACACTTACGACAATTTCTTCGTCGGAGTGTTTGCATGTACATTTTCTGTCATTGAAAGTTTGCCCTCTAAAGTCGGCTCACGACAACCCTTACGGTGCTTCCAACAAGAGATTTCAAAACTGGTAATTAAATCAAATCCCATAAGCAGATGTTTTCATGTTTTTACCCATTTCAATTGTTAATTAAATACATTACTACAAAAGATAATATTTTTGGGGAAAGCATATCAATTCATTAAATCCAATAAACGTTATACTACTCGAACTTTTTTCCAGCCATACATATACATACTAGCTTGCAAGTCCATTCCTTATTCTTGATAAAATTTTAAATTTATATAAAGGAATCAATGAGACACAAACAATTCCACACTTGATGCTAGAGTTGTTTATCAAGAAAGTGATTCGTGTGGAAGTTCTTTGTCAAAATTCGTTTTTATTCTTCATTATTACAAAGTTGTGGTTATATTGAAAATGATCGAAAGAGAAAATAGTTCTAAGAATTATACATAATAATATTTTATCTCTTAAGTTTCTCGATATAATGTTCAATAATTGATTTTATCATTCAAAAATAATTAAAGGCACAACTTATTACATATTTGCTTCTGTATAATTATATCTTGAATATATAGTAGAATAACTCCAATGCACACAAGAGAAAGGTATATGCATATTGCATCCTTTAGGCTCCGTTTGCTACAGAGCAAAGAAAAGGAGGAAAGAAAATTACACAAACCAATGAATAAATTTGGACTAACTTTAATATAAATTTATTCATCGATTTTCGTAATATTCTTTCATTTCTTTCCTCAAAACCAAACAGACCCTTAATAAATGTTTCAACGTCACTACACGTGAGAATGGGATGATACATAATAGTAGGGGTGTGCATGGTCGGTTATTTTGTCAAACCAAATCATATCCAAACCAAAAGCATATATATGGATTTGGATACATGACCATAACCATTATTTTTTATAAACCGGTTATATAACCAGTTATAAATTTGGACACGGATACATAACCATATATTTTTATAAAACCGGTTTAAAAGCAGATAATTTTTAAATCCAATTTTTAACTGGTTATTTTTAAAACTGAATTAATAAACGGTTAATTTGATCTGATTTTTTTTTACGCAGACAAAAAACATATTAAAAACCGTAAAAAAAATACACTTTTCTTTTTTTATTCTTTGCATTCCTTCTTCTAGATTTATTTTTTCCGATTCCAATGAGATAAGGGTATACAAATTGGAGAGAATGAGTGTGGTTCGATTGGAAGAGAATATTGTCAATTAGAGTTCAATTGGAGAGATTATTGTAGATTTGGAATTTAGGGTTCATCGCAAATCACAATTGTAGAGATCACACGCACATGGTGATGGTTTGTGTGTGAATAATTTAAATAAAAGGATATTGGTTTGTTTTTTTTTATTCTTTGCATTCCTTCTTCTAGATTTCTTTTTTTCAATTCCAATGAGATAAGGGTATACAAATTGGAGAGAATGAGTGTGGTTCGACTGGAAAAGAATATTGTCGATTAAAGTTCAATTGGAGAGATTATTGTAGATTTGGAATTTAGGGTTCACCGCAAATCACAATTGCAGAGATCACACGCACATGGTGATGGTTTGTGTGTGAATTAATTTTAATAAAAGGATATTTGTTTGTTTTTTTTATTCTTTGCATTCCTTCTTCTAGATTTTTTTTTTTTTTAATTCCAATGAGATAAAGGTATACAAATTGGAGAGAATGAGTGTGGTTCGATTGGAAGAGAATATTGTCGATCAGAGTTCAATTGAAGAGATTATTGTAGATTTGAGATTTTAGGGTTCATCGCAAATTACAATTGCAGAGATCACACGCACATGGTGATGGTTTGTTCGTGAATTTTTTTTTTTTTTGTATATAGAGGAATTAGCAAAGTAAATATAAGAAATTCTCACACAAGTGAGAGAGCCGGGGTTCGAACCCCGGTCATGACGTCCATGCCTTGCAATTTCGACAAATTTTTGTCAGTTGAGCTAGGACTTATGGAACGTTCGTGAATTAATTTTAATAAAAGGATATTTGTTTGTTTGTTTTTTTGACAAAAACAAATTTAAAAAGGATATTTGTTTGTTTTTTTTTTTACAGAAACAAATTTGAAAATGATATAATAACAAATTAAAACCAAATTCAAAAATTTAATTTGGATGGATAACCGACCAGATGAAAATGGTTTGGTTAATAACCATATACCAAAATCCAGATTTTTTAAAATGGATTTGGATCCGGTTATGGGTTTGGACATTCTAACCGGATATTTTACACACCCTACATAATAGTAATTGTTTTTACTATTGTGTGGGGGAAAGAAGAAGACGACAAGTTGGTTAGAATATTTGATTAAATCATGCATGATTTCATATGTTGTTATTTTGCATTTTTTCTTCAATTGAAATTTAATTTGAAAAGGATTTGACTTAACATATTATATTAGGAGATTAATTAATTCAAAGAAAATACTATGATATCGATCTTAATATTATAAGGCAATGACCAACAAAGGTGTCGTATAAGTTGTAAATTGTAAATGCTTAGATTATTCTCTCACTTGTGTGAGAATTTCTTATATTTACTTTGTCAATTCTTCTATGTACCCAAAAAAAAAATTTATTTAAATATAGTTGGTTCAGGTTTTCTGATATATATATATATATATATATATATATATATATATATATATATATATATATATATATATATATATATATATATATTAATAATAATTAATTTGGTTTTGTTTTTTTTTACTCACTCATAAAATTGATTCTCTATTTTAAAATTATGGGTTAATAGGTCTTTACCCACCTGCTAAATGTGCGTGTTTTGCGTTATCTCTCTGCTAATTTTTTTTTAAAATTGCCCCCTTGCAAAGTTTTTTTTTTTTTGTTTCCCCCATTTTCTTCTTTTGAATGCAAGAAATTTGAACTTTTTAAATCGGTTGAAAAAAATAACCGATTTAAAAAATATAACTTTTTAAATCAGTTGAACAAAATAACCGATGTAAAAAGTGCACTCAAGGGGGGAAACAAAAAAAAACTTTGCAAGGGGCAATCTTCAAAGAATTTTTAGCAGGGGGTAACGCAAAACACGCCCACTTAACATGAGAGTAACAACCTATTAACCCTAAAATTATTTAATTTTAATTATTCCATTAAATTTTTGTACTTAGAAAAGATGATTTATCATACTTTAAATTATATAGTGTATGATTTATGATGTAGAAACTAGTTTTTGTTTGTACTTTTTCTGATATACAACCTAGATCGTCTACATGTGAGGATGGGGGGTTCGTTTTGATAATGTAGAAACTAGGGTATTATCACCCTATTCAATATTTTTTTTCTCCATAATTCAAGATATAAAATTTAGTTAAAAAAAATATTTAGTTAAAAACAATGTTATCTACCTTGATATGAGTCCCACCTATTGTGTAGAATATACTTCTACCAATTTCATTATAATATCACCTATTAACAAAATAGGAAGACAACTGAATGAATCGATCTAAACATACAACGCTAAAACATGATAATTAAAAACCTAATCAATGATTGTACAAAATTGAATAAATATATAAATAACATCAAAATTTAGTAACAAAAAACATCACAACTAATTAGAAATCTATTAAACTAATACTACCTTGTCATATTATGAGTTTACATTGGATTATTTCACACAAATTAACAATATATTAAATTATAAATTCTCTTACAAAAAAGGATTACACACTAAAGAAAAATGGTTATATATTTATCAAATAAATATGACCAAGTACTATAACGTATATATTAGCCACTATTATAAATTTAAAGTGAAATATATTTATTTGAAATTGATGCACAAAGCTAAAGTCACCGAGGTACTTGTTAATTATGTCAAAAAAGAAAATAAAAGTAAAAATTAATGGTAATAAAACATCTTTTTACACTTTTGAAACATTGACTACACGCATTTTAAAACAAAGTTTCTATATTAATATGCTTAATTAGTGCCCCGGAGACACTGTTTAGTATTTTCCAAATTATTAATTAAGGAGTGCAATTGGATGAATATAACCAAAAAGTGAAATGAAGATTGAGCAACTATGGGTATATAATCGGTGGAGGAGCTAGGATTATTAAAGTTTGGATAAAATTTTAACCGTAAATTTATATGTGACAATATATAAATAATTATAAATTGAAATAAAAGAGACTCGTCATTTTAAAATAATAGAGATCAAACATAACACATCGATAGTGTGCTAAATAAAATAAGGAAGTAAATGCTCTTTTTGAGATTTTTGCGCTTAATGTTTGTTACTCTATAAATATTAATTAGACTTTATATGGTTATGGAACACCTTATCCGGCAAATAAATTATTACACCAAATATAGCAAAGTCGTCAGAGATATTTACCAGCTAAATTTGCAGATAACAAAACGGGCAAAATCACTTGTAATTTTCTTTTAACTTTCATTGTTAACACGAAATTAAGGATCATAATGTAACGGATGCAAGGAGAAATCGGGCAAAAAAAAAACACTCTTTTGAATGGTACTGCGATACCATTCAAATTGATACTATGATATCAATTTATATGATACAAGTGTAATATTCTGAAATAAAGAAAAGAAAGTTTTTATATATAATTGAAAGCTAAAGCCCACGAAAGAAAATATTTTGAGATGAAGAGAATAGAGACATAACAGACACAATTCAGTTTTACGGGATTCTAGAGTGAAGAAAAACTGAAAAATGAACTTGAACTTCTCTATTTATAGAGGATGTGTTGAACCGAAAAGGAGAAGATTGTGGGAGCTGATCAGTTCACGACAGAGAAATTTGATACAATATATTAGATGGAGCGTTGGTCTTGAATATGAAGATATCTCAACTAGGGATGTCAATGGATATCCATGGATGCGGATAGTGTGATATCCGTGTCCTCTCCGTCAGACAAATATGATATACATGTCCTCTCCATATCCGTGCGGATATCCGTTAAGCGGATAATCCACGGATATTGAAGTATCCGCGGATATTAACGGATATCCATGGATGGTATTTAAACAAAAATAAAATAAATTAATTATTAAAAAAATTAGTTTTTATAAAAACAAAATACTATTAATACATAATATTTAGCACATTGATCAAAATACATGTAATATCACACCCAAACATAATATCAAAATACAGTACTTAGCATAGTGATATGATCCAAACAAAATATCAAAATATAATATCACACACAAACATAATATTCATAAATCATTCTAAATTAAGCAAAAAGTAATAACTTCACTCACTAATAATAATGTAGGCATCATCTTCCAATACATCTAAATTAGAATTTATATGTAAGTAAGAATATTTAAATAATTTTACGAATTATTTAGCGGGTATGGATATCCGCGGGCGCGGATAGTATTAAACCCGCATCCGTATCCATTAAACGCGGATAATTGAAATATCCACTTATTTTATCCGTGGATATCCATCAAAGTATCTGCTCCATGCCCATTGCGGATTTTATCCGCGGGTATTGATATTTTTGTCATCCCTAATCTCAACATCTATGATCGAAAACATCCAAAGTAGTTACCTTAAAATTTATAAACACTAATAATGAGTGTGTTTTTTTAAATGTGGAATTTCTCTCATTTTTTAATTTACACTTCAATATTTCTAAATTCCGAGACTAGTGTGTTCATCCTCGCAATCAAGTTTATTCAACATGACAACATCCACACATTAATGTGCTCATGTTTCAACTTCAACAGATACAGATGGAGAATTTAAGTATGTGAATCATTGATTTAAAATAGTTCTCAGACAATAGGACCCGCGCGCATGCACTAATTATGTCCATGTCATTGTATGTACCCCTCTTTGAAAGAAACTTTTTTTTTGAAAGCATGCAATGCTTTAGGAATAATCACCACTAGTACTACACAATGGGACCCTATTTGGTTTAATAGCTTCCAAACCACGCACAATCAACTTGATATTGATACCTTCAAAATATCATCACACCATAACTTGTTGATTTCACATGTTGAAGAAAATTTACGGTTCTTTAATCAATGTCAGAAAGTTTGTACCCAAATTGAATCATCAATTCACACACAAATTCATCTCCCAAAGTCACGTGATGAGATGGAATTTAAAGCAATTAGCTTATGATTTGATATTTTTAGGCTCTTGGAAATATACATAAAAAAAAGGCGCATATAAACTTTTCGATAGATCTTTAAAAGGAAATGTCAACTCTCAGATTGATTGATGCTATGATATATGGATGGATAGGAGGGAAAACATGCATGATGCATGTGGACTTGATTGTTGTGTATTTCACCACTTGTGAGATTGATGACTTGTGAGACAAGCAACTCTTAAAGTTGCTTCAAATTAAGTGGCCAAATATGAAAAAAGATAAGCAACATATTTTTATATCATATTTGTGTTTAACACTTTTAGCTTCCTAGCAAGCACTAGAAGTCGCGATGAGTCTTCTGCAAAGAGTTCAAGAGATCATGCATAACAATGTCGTGACCCAAACGCCTATGAATGTTGTGTTGGGGAGTCCGGAGGAGTTCGAGAGAAACAATTGGGTCAATGCTTTAGGATCACAAGAGAGGGAGACATCACATCTCTATCTAAAATCTTAAGACATTAGGTTAATAAGTCATCGCTCTTATAAATCCAACATTCTTCTCATTCATAATCGATGTGAGACTTAATCACTCACACTTGAAATTCAACATTCTCCCCCATGTGTGAGTTCCCACATTCTATATATAGTTGATTCAATATCGAGATCCACTCTTACTTCCCCATCAAATCGAACCACGACTCTGATACTGCTTGATTAAAAAAAACTAGCGACACAATTTTTTGTTTGTCTTTCGTTTATATGTCATAACAATTTATAGTATAAGTTTGTGTCTTTTTTTTACAATAGTATAAGTGTTTGTTAGGAAGTGTCTATGTATAATTATTTCTATAATAATAGAATATAAAATCAAATTAGTTAGTATAAAAAATAAGTTGTTTTCATAAATTTTGGAGGACTAGATCTTTATTTATATTATTTAAAAAATGGGGAAAAAAAGAAAGACAAAAAAAGTGTGATATATGATAATTATATAACAATTCAATCGCACTTCATTTAATTTTAAAAACATTTATAGCTTTCTTATAATTTTGAAAAGAAAAATTGGTCATCCCATTGCCTCCAAGATCTCCCATCCAAACAAATCAGCAATGATTAAGTGATGATTTCTATAGTATATGCATGAAAATGTATTACAAAAATAAATAACTATGGTAGGCTTTCTGGCTTTGGTTCTATCATATAGAAAACATAATTCGATATTGATAGCACGTACGATATATTGCATAAATAGTAGCATTGTTTATGAACTATAAGGTATAGGGTACAATAATTTCAATTTTTTAATAAATAAGGTACAATAAATTTGAATTATTGGTTTCTAGGCAAGACAAACAAAAGTATACTATATTATCTTTGTGGTGAGAAAGGGTTCTCTCAATTTGAAAAACAAATTGAGGAAATAAAGTGTGCTTTTAGACCATTGAATTATAAATGTAGAGTAATATTTAAATTGAAAAGAAATGAGGAAAAGATGATTGATGGTTGAGATGTGAAAATTGAGGAAAATTGAGGAAAAATAAATTGAGAGAATCCATTCTCTCTTTGTGGTACACTGTCAAAAAAATAAATCTTTCTAGTACAGTTGTTAAACTTTTATGTATCATCAAATAAAACAATCAGCAATCATGGTTAGTAGTATATGATATTAGGAAAATTCTAACATGGACCACTTATTGTGGACCATTCATAAAAAATTATATAATTTTATAAAATCCACCGTTGGATTTAAAGTTTATATCATATAGATTATCTATAGAAAATTTTAGAAAAATTGAAAATCATTTGATATGTTATTGAGACCCATCAAGATTAACGGTTTATTAAATACTGTAAATCTTGATAAATCCCAATAAAATATCAAATGATTTTCAATTTTTCTAAAAAATTTTATGGATGCTCTATATGATATAAACTTTCAATCTATCAATAAATTTTATAAAATTCGTATTCGGTAGATCACTTGTCCACGGTGGACCACTTGTGAAAGTGGTCCACCGTAGCATTAGCCAGTGGTCCACCGTAGCATTAGCCGATGATAACATGCTTAGATAAACTTTTGCACTAACATATAATATAGATTAATAGGCTAATGCTACGGTGGACCACCTTCACAAGTGGTCCACCGTGGAAAGTGATATAACCGAATATAAATTTTACGAAATTTATTGGTAGATTGAAAGTTTATATCATATAAAGCATCCATAAAATTTTTTAAAAAAGTTGAAAATCATTTGATATTTTATTGGGATTTATCAAGATTTACAGTATTTAATAAACCGTTAATCTTGATGGATCTCAATAACATATCAAATGATTTTCAATTTTTCTAAAATTTTCTATAGATAATTTATATGATATAAACTTTCAATCCAACGGTTTATTTTGTAAAATTCGTATTCGTTATAGGGTTTTTCATGAATGGTCCACCATGGACCACTTGAAGAAATGGTCCATGTTAGAATTTTCCTAGATTAATGGCTATGGCTATATATGGTTTTGGTATCGCATTGGGTTTCCATGGATCAGTAAGATTGAAGGTTTTTTTTTATTTGTACTATCTGCAGTTGATTTTTCCATCAGTTTTCTTAAGAGTATTATTCTTCTTCTTATGATGTCTTTGAAGGGTTATAGTTTGATTGTGTTCTTCCTTTATTCTCTTGTACGGTTTATTATATTTTATTTTATAGATTATTGGGTTCTGATGAGTGTACCTCCTTGATTATTTGAACTTTTTCTTGTACTTCTTTCATATATATATATATATATATATATAAAAGAATTATTTTAGAGAAGAAATGCAAGAATAACACATGGCATTATCTTATAGGATGATGTAATTTTAATCTCCTTTTTTAGTGGAAATCATAGGGGTTAGTTAATGTAAACAAGAGTGGAGATTTATTCGTGCAATTCTTCTCCATAGATTTTCTTACTAAATAGCATTTTCCATATATATATATATATATATATATATATAGGACATATCTAATTAGAATGCTTTTATTATGTGAGAATGATGAGAACGATTGTCAACCCTTGGATCAGTATTGAGTGGTTGAGATTTAAAATCTCATTTTAAAACTACCATGTCTTCCTCAAATCTGCGTTCCACCGCATGTGTTTTTCGTGGGCGGTTGTTGTTATCATGATTGATAACACACAGGGACCACCATCACCACTCCATATGAATTTGTAGAGTAACATTAAGATAATGAATTTGAACAACAAGGAAAAACGTGACCCAACCAAATGGAAAGATGATGGGTTGGGTGAATTCTTTGTAATCAATTTCCATTAAATTTCTCAAGTTTGTTACGGTATCCCTTCTATTTTATACTACCATCATCATCATCTACACTTTCTATTTTCACCCTTAGAAAATGAATCGTCTCCAGATACATACAAATTTAACAAAATAAAAAAGATTACTTCAGAAATCAAAAACAAATGTGATCTCGCCAGAAATAAAATTAAAAAAAAAACCCCAATTCTTGAAATAGGCAACCAAAAGAAGCAGTTTTGTCATAATTCAAATTCGTGAAACTGAACATAGGAGGGGGTGATGGTGATGGTCGGAATTTGAGATAGGGTTCATCGTCGGCGAGGGATTGAGAGAGAGAGTCAGAGATTTGACGAAGAATGAAGGGAGAGAATTTGAGGTTTGTTATAGAGTGTGGCGTGATACATTTTTAGAGTTTTAATCTCAGCGCTACATTTTAATCTGATGGCTAAGATTTATTCTCACATTTTCATATAAAAATATCATTCTCATAGTATATATCCTCTATATATATATATATATATATATATATTTTTGCTATTAAAAAATAAAAAAGATTAATATATGGTTTTAATAAATGTTTTTGCTATATTTTTTTAGTTCGTTGTGTTTGTTCTGGTGGTCCTTCAAAATAGTTTTTATCATATTTATTTTATTCTTTAATTTTAGAAAATAAAACTAAATATTCAACATATAATTCACATTTTTGTATTTATGTTTATAATATTATAAGAACATTTTCGATAAAAATTTAAAACTTTTTAAAATAAGATGAATTATTTATGAATTTTTATGTTAAAAAAGTTAAAAAATTCACATTTAATTCATATCTTGTTAAAAAAATATAAATTTTTGCGAGAGAGATTCATATAATCTACTAAACATAACCCCATAAAAAAAAAATTTAATTTCAAATGATATGCACGAATTGAATGAAAAATAGGGATGAAAAATCATGATAGGAAATATTTCAAGAATGCGAAAAAATCCTTAGGGACTAATATAAACAAAGTTCTGGAAAACTATATAAGGACCATTTACTTATTTATTTAACCCTTTAAAATTTGGCCCATATGGACTTGTAAGTTCATATCCGCCTTTATTGGTACCACTATAAGCCAGTGTTCAATCATTAAATCATCGCATAATGGGAATTTAGGCTCATTTTGGGAATATAAATAAGCTAGTTTATAGCTTATAAGCTAAAAGTTCAATTTGATAACAGTCTTTTTATTATGAGTTTATAGTTTATTTTATTAGTTTATAATTTATTTTTCGGACGTTATTTCAAGTAGCTTATGAGTTTATAACCTATTTTTTATTTTTTTTCCAATTTGACCTTTTAAAAAATTAAACATATATTTTTTATTAAACATATATTTTTATGTCATTTCATACTTATATACGAGCTCAACCACTACTTTTATTATAAAATCAAACATAAAATCTCAAGAAGGAGTATTCTTCCAAATTTCAAACAAATATCACCACATAAACTCAATTCGTGGATTACTATATACTAATTTTTACTAAACAAAGCCTTAATTTCTTCGGCTTAAACCAACCTCACTATGCTGAACTTCAGTTTTTATATTTTCCACGTATTTTTATTAACTGAACTATATATTAACATTAATAGTTTTTAGTAGCCAAAGATTAGGACCTCTTATTTTAAATTTCCACAGTCAACGGTTTTTAGAGAGAGTGAATTGCTTTTCTATCGATAAGCCATTAATTTATAGAGAATGTTAACTTGTGCCCTTAAGGCACATGATAAGAAAACAAATATAGAAATTATGTTTTGGAATTTTGTGTGTTTTTTACTTTTATGTATTAAATTTCTTAGCTTATTAAATGTAAAATTTCTATATAAAGATATCTTATCATGTGCCCTAAGGGCACAAGTTAACATGACCCTTTATTTATTTAGGGATGTTGATTAGCAGTTAATGTCGTTTCTTTTTAACTTTTTGCTACATGATCACATACTCTTACCTAGAAACAAAAACTGTACTACTATATTCACAAAATTAAAGAAGTTGTACTATAGATATTTGGAATTGGAACTGGATATATTTCACAGAATATCAAAAAGAGAAAAAGTACTACACATGTAATTTTTTATTAATTTATAAAAAAAAATTCAAATCTGATTCTAAACCGCTTTAATATTATAATGGTTGTGTTGTAGGAATGGGACGTGGGTTTGATGCGGTAGTATTACACATTATTTCGTATTGTTTAAATTTTAATCATTGATCGTAACTGTTCAGATTAACGCAATAATAAAATTATTTAAATCAGTTTTGATCGTACATTTTAGATCAGATGATTGTGATATAAAACAATTTTAATATTGTGGCAAAAACATTTTAATATTGTGGCAAAAACAACTTTAGGAAATCTGTTTCGTAAGAATGACAATTCCACCCATATATCTACAATAAATAGTGTAAAATTCACGTGTCGGGTACAACCATGTTTTATGAGTAATTATCCATAAAAATAAACGGGTGTGGATGCAAGTATTTTTCCATAAAAATAAATACCACTCGGCTATATACCTACATAGTATATACTTAATTTATTTATTTTATTTATATAAGTAGTATATAATAATATATGTATATCAATTTTTTAAAAATATGACACTATTAAACTATTACATTACATATTTTTAATAAAAATTATTATTTATAACATAATGCAAACACAATGTGAACATGTCGACATAGATATAAAAAATTCAACACGGGATTTGTAATAATTTTGTTTATATTTTTATGAGTCAATATTAAAATCTTTAATTTTTAATATTTTTATTAAAATGATAAGATATTCTATAATTGATTAATTTATTTTTATAAAAAGTGCGGATAATGGGTACGATAATGGATACTTAGGTACCCACAGAGTATGAACATGAGTACAAATGTTGTTTCATTAAATTATATAAGATTATAAATATCATGTAGTTGTCATTTAATTATCTTCCATTAGAAATTAAAATTTTAATTTTTAAATTTAAAGTAAAATATATTATTTATAAACCAAAAAAATCTACAAATGCATTTTTACCCGTGCTTGGCACGAGTCTGGATGCTAGTTTCTATAATATATGCATGTAAATATATTAGAAAAATAAATAACTATGGTAGGCTTTCTGGCTTTGGTTCTATTCTATCATATAAAAAACATAATTCGATATTGATAGCACGTACGATATATTGCATAAATAGTAGCATTTTTTATAAACTATAAGGTATAGGGTACAATAATTTCAATTTTTTAATAAATAAGGTACAATAAATTTGAATTATTGGTTTCTAGGCAAGACAAACAAAAGTATACTACATTATCTTTGTGGTACACTGTCAAAAAAGTAAATCTTTCTAGTACAGTTGTTAAACTTTTATGTATCAAAACTATTAAAAAAAAAGTTAAAATATCGACGGAATTTATAAACAGAATATATTTCGTTTTTAATAGAGACGAAATTAGAGACAGAAAAAACAGTTAGAAACAGATATTTTTATTTTAGAGACAAATATTTTCATTTTAGAGATAGATTTTGTCCGTCTCTAATAGTTTAGAGACGAGGAAATTACCAACGGGATCAAATCTGTCTCTAGCCTGCTTAGTGACGGAATATTTACATTTTAAAGATAGATTTTGTCTATCGACATTTAAGATTTTTCTAATAGTGTCATCAAATAAAACAATCAGCAATCATGGTTAGTAGTAGATGATAACATGCTTAGATAAACTTTTGCACTAACATATAATATAGATTAATATATGGTTTTGGTATCCCGTTGGGTTTCGATGGATCGGTAAGATTGAAGATCTTTTTGTTGATTTGTATTATTTGCAGTTGATTTTTGCCTTTCTCTTTTTACGAGTATTATTCTTCTTGTGATGGTGCATTTGAGGGGTTATAGTTTGATGGTATTCTTCATTTGTTCTCTTGTACGGTTTATTATGTTTTATTGTTTTATTTTATAGATTATTGGATTCTTATGAAGTGTACCTCCATGATTATTTGAACTTTTTCTTATACTTCTTTCATTTTTATATTTATATATATATTTGCTATTAAAAAAATAAAAAGATTAATATATGGTTTTAATAAATGTTTTTGCTATTTTTTTTTAGTTCTTTGTGTTTGTTTTGGTGGTCCTTCAAAATAGTTTTTATCATATTTATTTTATTCTTTATTTTTAGAAAATAAAACTAAATATTCAACATATAATTCACATTTTTGAATGATTTTTTGTATTTATATTTATAATATTATAAGAATATCTTCGATAAAAATTTAGAATTTTTTTACATTAGATGAATTATTTATAAATTTTTATGTGCAAAAAATTAAAAAATTCACATTTAATTAATATCTTGTTAAAAAAGATAAACTTTTGCGAGAGAGATTCATATATTGTACTAAACATAACCGCATAAAAAAAATTAAATTTTAAATGATATGCACGAGTTGAATGAAAAATAGGGACGAAAAAGCATGATAGGAAATATTTCAAGAATGCGAAAAAATCCTTTAGGGACTAACATAAACAAAGTTCTAGAAAACTATATAGGGACCATTTACTTATTTAATCCTTTAAAATTTGGCCCATATGGACTTGTAAGTTCAGATCCGCCTCTATTGGTACCACTATAAGTCGGTGTTCAATCATTAAATCATCGTATAATGGGAATTTAGGCTCTTTTTGGAAAGATAAATAAAATAGTTTATAGCTTATAAGCTAAAAACTCAATTTGATAATAGTCTTTTCATTATGAGCTTAAAGTCTATTTTATTAGTTTATAGTTTATTTTTCGGACGTTATTTCAATTAGATTATGAGTTTATAACCTATTATTTTTATTTTTTTTCCAATTTGACCCCTTAAAAAACTAAATATGAATTAAACATATATTTTTTATACCAATTGTTAGTTGGTTCAGCGGTGATTGGCGCTGAACTTGGTAGGGAGCATCACGGTTTGATCCCCCACAACTGCGACTGGGAGGGGGCTGGAAATACTTGATGCCAGAACTGACCCCCGAAACATATTAAACTGGTAGTGAAAACAAAAAAATAAAAATAAAAAATTTATGTCAAGAAAGAACCAATGTTTTAAGAACCGGACCGGAGGTCGAACCGTTGTGGCCTCCGGTTCAAGGGTCAACCGGTCGGACCGGTTCAATCGTTATTAAACCGTTTATAATGAACCGTCCATATAATTCTATATTTCATAGCTGATAAATAAATATTTCATAAAATAAAAATACATATCTCAACACAAAACTTACATTTCAATAATAATAATTAAAAAAAAAAAAAAAAAAAACATAAATGTGCATATTCACTAACCCACTTTTCAAATGAATATGGCCCAAGCCCATTTACACTAACCCTAATTATAAAAAGCAATATGCAAAGGACAAGAAATCAAAAGTTGGTGCAGCCACCACTGCATCTTAATTTCATATCTCATCTTCTTGTTTTCTCTTTCTCTCTCTGTAATAGCAACACATACATGGCTAATGCTACGGTGGACCACCTTCACAAGTGGTTTACCATGGACAAGTGATATACCGAATATAAATTTTACAAAATTTACTGTTGGATTGAAAGTTTATATCGTATAGATCATCCATAAATTTTTTTAATTTTTTTAAAAATCATTTGATATTTTATTGAGATCCATCAAAATTTATCCACACATACATATCTCTCAATTTCATCTCTTCTTCTTCTTGAGAGGTGTTGAGAGTAGTAACTTTCATTGTAGCCATCTCTCAACAACAACATCTTCATCACCAAAATCATTAAAATGGAATTTTAGTCAAGAAAAAAATTAAAATCAAAATGGAATTTCATCTCTCTTCTTCTTCTTGAGATGTTCTGTGATTTCTGTCTGTGTTGATTTTAATCAACATAAAACAAAAATTTCATCTTTATTCATCTTACAGGTTTCAATTTTAAAAAAAGCAATATTTTGGTGATAAACTCGATTTTAATCAACAGAAAAATGAAAAACTTAAAAAAAAAAAAAATTTACGTGAAAAAATAACTTGGGGCTGAACCGGACGGCTTACAAGAACCGGGACCGGTTCACCGGGTTTTCCGGTTCACCCCGGTCCAAAGCGTTTTTTTAGCGGTTTTTTGGACTAGCGGGTTTGTCCTTCAGTCCGGACCGGTGCTGTGTCCGGTTCACGGCCGAACCGGTTGAACCGGCCGGTCCGGTCCGATTCTTATAACATTGGAAAGAACATATATTTTACTAAACAAAGCCTTAATTTCTTCGGCTTAAACCAACCTCACTATGCTGAACTTCAGTTTTTATATTTTCCACGTATTTTTATTAACTGAACTATATTAACATTAATAGTTTTTAGTAGTCAAAGATTAGGACCTCTTATTTTAAATTTCCACAGTCAACGGTTTTTAGAGAAAGTGGATTGCCTTTCTATCGATGAGCTATTAATTTATTTAGGGATGTTGATTAGCAGTTAATGTCGTTTCTTTTTAACTTTTTGCTACATGATCACATACTCTTACCTAGAAACAAAAACTGTACTACTATATTCACAAAATTAAAGAAGTTGTACTATAGATATTTGGAATTGGAACTAGATATATTTCACAGAATATCAAAAAGAGAAAAAGTACTACACATGTAATTTTTTATTAATTTATAAAAAAAATTCAAATCTGATTCTTAACCGCTTTAATATTATAATGGTTGTGTTGTAGGAATGGGACGTGGGTTTGATGCGGTAGTATTACACATTATTTTCGTATTGTTTAAATTTTAATCATTGATCGTAACTGTGCAGATTAACGCGGTAATAAAATTATTTAAATCAGTTTTGATCGTACATTTAGATCGGATGATTGTGATATAAAACAATTTTAATATTGTGGCAAAAACAACTTTAGAAAATCTGTTTCGTAAGAATGACAATTCCACCCATATATCTACAATAAATAGTGTAAAATTCACGTGTCGGGTACAACCATGTTTTATGAGTAATTATCCATAAAAATAAACGGGTGTGGATGCAAGTATTTTTCCATAAAAATAAATACCACTCGGCTATATACCTACATAGTATATACTTAATTTATTTATTTTATTTATATAAGTAGTATATAATAATATATGTATATCAATTTTAAAAAAATATGACACTATTAAACTATTACATTACATATTTTTAATAAAAATTATTATTTATAACATAATGCAAACACAATGTGAACATGTCGACATAGATATAAAATTCAACACGGGGTTTGTAATAATTTTGTTTATATTTTTATGAGTCAACATTAAAATCTTTACTTTTTAATATATTTATTAAAATGATAAGATATTCTATAATTGATTAATTTATTTTTATAAAAAGTGCGGATAATGGGTACGATAATGGATACTCATGAGTACAAATGTTGTTTCTCACATGAATATAAGAATGAGTAAGGATATTTTTTCAAACCGCGTGTATGAGAATGAATACTATATTATATCCTAATCATATTAGTTAGTAGTCATACAATGTGAACAATGTAAAAAAAAAAATACAAATATTCATCATAATACTCGTTGTGGGTATTTTTTGCGGATAGTCATTAGATATGAATAGAATTGTCAACCCTGTATGAGATGTTTGGTTAACATCCCACATCATAAGTTTCGAATGATAGAAGTTAAATGAAGACAAATTGACAATTTTGAGAATGTATTTGACAAATTGTAAAAATAATGGACTATTATTATATTTATAATTTTGAGGACAAATTTGTCCATTCATTGGAATATAGATTTGATTTTAATTTAAAAAAGTTGTACTGAAAAAGTAGACCAGAAAATAAATAATTGTAAGGTGTCGATAAGCATGATAAAAAACAAACAAACAATGTTGTTCCAAAAGGGAAGAAAAAGGGATCCTTTGAGATGCCATGTCCGGTAACGCTATTGCCAAGGATAAAGGAAAAGTGGGTTGGAAGAAGTAAATTTAACCATCCATGATCTGTTCTTTCTTTCAAGCCAAGCAAAAAAGATAGTTAAAAAAGGTGCTAGTAGGGGGTGTCCCTTTGGAAAGGTAGGGATCACGGAGAAACAATGTTTTGTCGTAATAAATATGAATCGTCCGATTTTAAAACGGCGTTTAAAATTGTTATATTATGTGAAATTATATTTGTAATTGTTCTGGACTGGACCTTAAGGCCCACTCTCCTCTTTGTACGGGCGCGACCCATTGAAAACGACCCAGAATCTTAGGTCAATGGCCGCAGGGTCTCAGGATTCTGTAACGGCCGACCACCGGAATGATGAGCATTAACTGCTCATCATAGCTCCTTAGCCGTTTTCTGGCAGCCACTTAATGGACATTTATTGCCCATTAGGAGCCTTGGCCCAGCTAGCGCTGGGGGCTATATATACTCATCATTCTGAAGGAGTCAGATACGCATTTTTACCTCTTGAAAATCTAAGGCTTAAATGCAGTTTTGGTCCCTCTATTTTCAATTTTTTGAAATTTTAGTCCCGGTATTTTAAAAATCAATATTTTGTTCCCCCTATTTTCAATTTTTCTTGAATTTTGGTCCCCCACTCAATTTTAAAGTCACTTTTAATGATGTATCAAGATAATTAATGATGTGGCATTACAAACTTACCAAAATATTATCCATGTCATTAAACTATTATTCTATTTCAATATTAATTTTTTTTAAAATATTTTAATTATTGAATTAATAGTTATTAAAGTTCATAAAATCAAAAATTGAGAACTAAATTCACATTCCCCCAATTCATAAACTGAGCCATAAGTGAGAAACAATTTCCCTCATATCATTTCATTTTTAACCAGAACCTTAGTAAGTGGAAGAGAAACCGGTGGAACCAGCGCCCACAATGACGAAGTCGATGTCGGTGTAAAACGTTATGCGTGAGATTAGTGATATGAAGATTCTGTGAAATTAATCCAGATCTGAAATTCTTAGTCACAAAATTGCACCTAGAATCAACCAGAGGATTCCAAATTGATGAAAAAAAAACTACCTTTGAGGGAAAGCAAGTAGAAAGAGGATCATGTACCAAAAAAACAAGTAGAAAGAGGATTTGAAATTTGATATAGTTAAAAAGAAGAAAGAAAAAGAATTAATCTGAATTTTTTTTCCTCTATTTATTGAGTGTAAATAAAATCCTATTAAATAAAAAGTATGAATTTGATTGAGTTTGAAACTTTGATGAAAATGGTTTGATCTTTTATGGATGGTGAGATGCCGTTTTTTTCCAGGAGATGGTGGTTGGTGCTGATGATAATGGATTAGTGTCGATGATGATGATGAAAGAGAGAAAATAAGTTTTTAATTTTAGATTTTATTAAATTTATATAATTATATCTCATTTTAATATTTATTTTAATAATTAAAATATTTTAAAAATAAATATTATTGAAATAGAATAATAGTTTAATGACATGGATAATATTTTGGTCAAGTTTGTAATGCCACATCATTAATTATTTTGACACATCATTAAAATTGACTTTAAAATTGAGTGGGGGACCAAAATTAAAGAAAAATTGAAAATAGGGGGACCAAAATATTGATTTTTAAAATAGGAGGATCAAAACTTCAAAAAATTGAAAATAGGGGGACCAAAACTGCATTTAAGCCAAACCAAAACTTACACAAACACTGACTTGAGCGTTAGAGTGTATACAGGTACACAACCCCCTTTCGCTTCAACAAGAGACCTGCTCGTGCTCAACGAACTACCGGCGAGGTCAATCTGATCGGGTAAGATCAGTAGTTATCTCATACGAAAATCGTAATTATCTCCTACATATTTACCTTTGGAAAAATCCGCAGCTAAATATAATGTTTTTTGTAGATTTTCTTACAAATAAATTCGTAGGAAACTTTAAAATATATTTTATTTCCTACAGATTTACGTTGTATTTCCTACGAATTTACCTTCGAAATAATCCATAGGAAACTTTAAAATATATATTTTATTTTCTACAAATTTACATTGTCTTTCCTACGAATTTACCTTCGAAATAATTCATAGGAAACTTTAAAATATGTATTTTATTTCCTACAGATTTACGTTGTCTTTCCTACGAATTTACCTTCGAAATAATTCATAGAAAATTGTAAAATATATATATTTTATTTCCTACAGATTTACATTGTTTTTCCTAGGGGTGTAAGCGGATCAAAAAAATCCAATTAAACCGACGATCCAAACCAATCCAAACAAAAAAAAAAACTGATATTTATGGTTCGGATTCAAAACCGAACCGAACCAATTAAAAACCGACGTGGTTTGGTTCGGTTCTCGGATTCAATTTTTAAAAACCGATGAACCGAACCAATATGTATATTATTAACTATTATATATATATATATATATATATATATATATATATATATATATATTTCAATTTATTATTTCATTATGGTGCAATGACGATTCAAGTGAGAAAAAATTGAAATTTTATTTTAGTTTATTTTTTTACTTGATGTTAAACTTATGAACTTAATTTTATGGTTGTATTTTGTATTGAAAATCTATGGATTGTATTTTGTCAACTTTGTTTGAATTAAAATGTGTTTGAAAACCAATTAAAGTATGGTGTATGGTGATAATTGATTACATAAGTGTTATGTGTGATTAAAAAACTATAGCGGCATATCGGATAAAAAATATAGTAGGGAAAATATTGCAAAAAAAAAAAACATTACAAAACCGATCAAAGTATCCGATCCAAACCGAACCAAGCCGATTAGTTTGGTTCGGTTTCATTTTTCAAAAACAGGACAAACCGATCCAAACCGAACCAATTGAGTACACATTGATTCGGACTTTGGATTCATCAAAAACCGATCCAAACCGGTCCAATTACACCCCTAGTTTTTCCTACGAATTTACTTTCGAAATAATTCGTAAGAAACCATTTTAATATAAAAAATATAATATTTCTTGTGGATTTTTTTACAATACTTTTATAGAAAAGAAAACCATAAAAAACAATGTTAGTTATTAATTATGAGACATTTACTAAAATTAAGAAATCATGTTCCAAATATTTTGTTTTGAAATTAGAATAAAATACAAATTTACAAAACTAACCTTATGACTTATGTTGGTTTGTATGGATATGATTGGTTTTTAAGTAAATATATAGTGAGAGTTGGCTTGCTAACATACTCCCACATGTTTTTAGGTGGGAGTATGTTATCAATCCCTATATATATATATATATATATATATATATATATATATATATATATATATATATATATATATATATTGATTTTATACATTTGTATTTATATAATTGATTTTCTTTTATAATAGAATAAAAATGAGTAATATCAGTCTAGAAGTCCTTGCTCAACTGGTAAATGCCGAAATTGCTAGGTTGGACGTCATGACCCGGGTTCGAACCCGGGACCTCACAGTTCTGTGTGAGTTTAATTTCAGTGGATTACCACTTCTTCTAAGACCAAAATAAAAATAAAAATGAGTAATATCAAAATTGATAGAAAACGTCATGTACAATGTGTATTTTTACAGATTTGAAAAATAAATAACTTTCACATCGGTGTGTATTTAAAAAATAGAGTAAATATATAGAAAAACATTAATGTCGAACTCTTGAATTGAATTTCAAATTGAAAACGAACTGAATTTAACGAGTCAAACCGAACTGCTCGTAAACTCTAAACTAGCCGAACTGAAAAAAAAAATTCATGTCGAACTTAACCGAACTAATTCTTATCAAGTCAAATCAAACTCATATGGATTTGATTCGACTCGATTTATTTTCAACTCTCTAATTGAGGATTGCCATAATTTATAATTTTGTAGTAGAAGTTTTTTTTTTTTTTGACAAAATAAACGGTATTCATTCATTCAAATAAAATTGAGTACATCGATGTAATACAAATTCATAATCGCTAAAAACAAAAAAGATAAATCTGCGAACAAACTCACGGTATCCATGTTAATAGCATAAAACGGCAAATTACATATGCCTACAAATATGACTATATTGAAGTGTCCGAAGTATCTATGCCTCCGGATCTGTAGCGTTGACGACACAAAAGTCGACATTGATTGGATCTGCACTAGATTAGATCTACTCCTTCAACCTGAAACAAATGAATGCCGCACAAAAACGGGAAAACAAATACACCGTACAAAGACGGGACAACCAAATACACCGTATGAAGACGGAAAATCAAAACAAACAAATATGTGAAAATCACATTTATTTATTATAACGATAAAGCAAAACAAATTGAAGGGATGATTTTAGGCTAAAATTGACCTAAAATCACCCCTCTTCGATAGACTAAAAAGAAGAAGAAAAAGAAGAAAAAAAGTAGTGAGTACTAGAGTTGGAAGAGAGAAAAAAAGAGGAGACTAACAATTTAATTTTGTAGTAGAAGTTAAGAAGTAATTTTTGGAAAATCACTACAAATATCCATCGTAATAGGACGAAGGGATTAGTTGATTAGGGTGGTACACTATTTTTATTTTGAGTACAAAAAGGTGGTACACTATTACCAATCAATATTAGACATATAGCAGCACAGTACAATACAAAGAACAGCTACAGCAGTGATGAAAATCACACAGAAACTTTAACCTTTTTCACTCACTCACTCTGACCAAACCACTCACTACAATGAATTCTTCATCCCAACAATACCCTTCTCTTTCTTTCTCTCTTCTCTTTATATCATTACCCTAACCTAATAATTCTACTTCAAAATTACTATTTTCATCTTTATCATGGAACTATCAAATTTCAATGCCAATAACTTCATTTATTCACAATAATCAAAAGACTCTGGATCCTCTAAATAACCACCATCACTACTACTTCAACAACTATCACCAAAACGACATCGTTTTAAACACAAAAAATCATGTAGAATTAACACCGTTAAATAAGAAACGGTGTCGTTCTAGTTCTACAACAACTTCAGTTGATTATGAAGGAAAAATGAACGGTGGAGAGATAGTTGAAGTTGACGGCGGTCACATTATAAGATCGAGAGGTAGAAAAGATCGTCATAGTAAAGTTTGCACGGCGAAAGGGCCGAGAGATAGACGCGTCCGTCTCTCGGCCCATACCGCTATTGAATTTTATGATGTTCAAGATCGATTGGGCTTTGATAGGCCCAGTAAAGCCCTTGATTGGCTCATTAATAAAGCTAAGCCCGCCATCGATCAACTTGATCAACTTCCTCCATGGAAACCAACTCTTGTAACTAAACGGCAACAACAAGAAGAACAAAACGACGACGTTTCGGAGAAACTGAATGGTGACGGTGACGGTAACGGAAACGAGTTTCGTTTTCTTCAGAATTTTAACAGTAATAGCAACAACGGTTTTGTTCCGTTTGAAAGTGAAATTGGTGAAACGACGTCGTCTTCGCCGATTCAGTTTCCTGATTTGCTTTCGAGAACGAATAGTAATGATTTGAGGCTTTCTTTGCAACAGAATCAGCACGTGCAACCGCACGTGCTTTTCGCCGGAAATTTTGATGGAATGGTAGCGTGGAATTCCGGTGGCGGTGGTGCTGCTATTGATACTGGTAGTAGTAGCGGTGGTGGTGGTGGTGGTAATAATGATGATGCTTCAGGTGGAGGTTTTGTGTTTCATGCTCCTTCACCGTCGCCGGTGGTTTTTCCGGCGGTGATGTATGGTCAGAATCAGTATCTTTCTCAGAGGGGACCCCTTCAGTCCAGTTACAATCCTTCAATTCGCGCTTGGATAGATGCGCCGACGTTTGTTGCTAATGATTATCGACGTCAGGCGGCTACTACAGCTGCTTTCGGTGCCGGATTTGCTTCTGGTGACTTTTCTGGTTTCCGTGTGCCAGCACGAATTGGAGGTGATGATGATGAGGTGCATGGCGGTTTATCTGACAGGCCGTCGTCTGCTTCCTCAGAGTCTCGCCGTTGAACTAACCAACTTATGTCAATTTCCTTAATCCTTCATGACCTTGCCTTGGAAATCAAGTTGGTATGTGATTTTTTACGCTTGATTCGAAGATGGTTGATTGAGAACTTGCTGTGTTTCTCACTAGATCGAGGTGCAGAGTTCGATTTGGAATGGTTCGGTTCAATGGTTTATGCTTACTTAGGGAATGAAGAAAATCTGGAGTTGAATTTTCAGGTTTTCCATTCCTCAAATTTGTTATGTTAATTTTCATGTTTAGAGTATTGTGTTTGTTTGTATGTTTGGTTATCTTTGTTGTAATGCTATGTTTGATGTTACATAATATTAATGACTATGTATCTTTTGTAATTTGTTATAAAGTTTTAGTTTTGGTATGAAAACATGGATCACATTTCAAAGCTAGTTTGCATGATTTATCTTATATGATTTCCATGTTAGTGAAGAGCTAGATGAATAGTGAATTTTCTCTCTGTTACAAAACAAGGAAAATTCCCAAATAAGCCAATATATGAACTTGTAGTGTATACTCAAGGTTTAGTTTTGTTGTTATGTCATGTTTCAAATGAGGGTATAAGAGATAAAAGAGTGTTCTTTTTTGTGAGAAATGATTGTTTTCTTACTTTTCCTATTGTGACCTTTCATCATCCTTCTGTTGATTCTTATGACAAGGGAATTGATAGATCAATCTACTTCAATAGATTTATTGAATATATGATCTATCTCTTTCATGCTTGAGTTTTGGGGAGCATTTAGTTGAGTAGTCAGTGTCTATGAACAGTGAAAACTGTTTTACTAAAGAAACTAGTTGCGTGAGAGATGATTTTGAGCTTGTTATTAGGTAAAATTTCCTAAATTTGGTGTGTTTTTCTGCTTTTTCTTTCAAATGTCATATGTGTAGTTACTCTTTAGCATATGATGGTTCATGAGTGTGATTGATTTAGACTGAAGGGTTTAATCAGGGGTCATTCATAGTTATAGGTCATGGTAAAAAAGGAAGGGAAGGGATCCAAGTTATCTTGATTGATGAATACTTGATGAATGGTAGCTTACCTACTTACTCAGCTGATTTGGGGACCTAGATTCTCTGCTATAACAAATTCACAGTTATTGCTGTTAGGTAAGTATAACCGTTAGATGAAGATCAGACAACTCGTGTTTCAAAGACTGTTGATTTGGAAAATTAGCCATCTGATCCTTATCCAACTGTTCTGCTTTCGTCCTTAATTGCAGTGAATATGTGAATTAGCTGCAGTTATCTGAATATGAATCCAGCTTAGTCCAAAGGAAAGCTTTAACTTCAGGTTTTGGGAAGTGGTTTCTATTATTGTGTTTAGAGTCAAAATATTAGGTGCATGTTTTCCTTAGCGGTGAGTTTGGCAGAATCATTGTGTGCTACCGTGATTATGGCAAAAGTTGTACTTTAGAACTTCAACAAAATCACGGTTCCATTGTGATTTCGTCGAACTCAATGTGATTCCAAACATGCACTAGGTATATTTCTTTTATTCAAGTTCTCAACCTTTCTGAAATCAGATGAGGTTGAGTAGTGGGGCATCTACAGGTCACAGTCCATTCTGAATATCTAATGAATTGGGTAGATTAATTCTAGTAGGTAGAACAAGATGGGAAAGTGCAAGACATCTGCAGGGGATGAGCAGAACTATAGTCAATTATGGAAAAATTGAACACACATAAGTGCTACCAAAGTGTTGTTCTTGTTCATATGTCTATGGTCCCCTACTCCCCTGAAACCTCCCTCAGTGCCTAAAAATACATTTTGGCCAGCTGGAAATGCTCTTGCATAATGGGAAAATGAAAATAAAGGAAAATGAAAATACTGGCTTATACTGAAATTGTAGTTATTGTTTTTTGGGTTGTTTGTTGGTACTTCTAGTCGGTTTTTAAATAATGTTACTTCAAAAGGGTTAATTGGTCATCATACAGCACACAATTCTGGGTTTACATATGTCCAGAATAAGGCTATAATTAATGACTATGTTTCCATAAAGAAGCCAACCATGCCCTGTCTTTATCTGTCTGAAACTATGCAATAACTAGACTAGAGGATAGTTTGAAAAAGAAACTAAATTATCTAAAACTTAGCTACAGATTTTGCGGTGGGAAGGGAATGCATTATTTTTGTATTGTTTCAATGTGTCTTAAAATCAATTAAAGGGTTGTAGGTAAATAAAATGGACCAGCTCTGCATTTTATTTTGCTTTATTTTTTATTTGCTTCTTTGCAGTTATAATGAAACTATTAAACTATTTGGTCTCTGAAGTTTGATACATTAGCATAAAAATGCGGCTTTGTCTAATGTGTACAAGATAGTTTTTAACCATACACAAGTTTATTGATTCAAACAAACTTGTGCACCATAGAACTAGCCAAAAATACACGCGGTGAAGATATGAATCACTGCTACTGAAATGAAGGGAATAATAGATCATTCTCAAGTTTCAATCCATACTAGGGAATTCATGATCATACAAAAGTAGATAACAAGTGAAAAACTCTTATAGTGACACACATTACACACCAAATGGTAGATTCTCTCACAAGCCAGATATGGAAAATAAACCCCAAAAAAAAAATGAAACCAAAATCCATCAAACATTCTGCATTTTTTGGCAGCCCTCAAGTTTTGTTTTTCTTTCCTTTCTCAGTTTCCTTCCCATTTGACAGGGCAGCTTTAGCCAATGGTGATTTGATTTCATTATGGTTCACCTTATCTAATTGGCCATCTTTAGTCATTGGTGATTTGGTTCCATTATGGTTAGTCTTATCTAATTTGGTTTTCTTCTGTTGGCTATTGAGTTTCTTTGTTTTCGGTGACTCAACATGAACGCGAACTTCCCAAGGACGTGCCGCAACCCAACGCTCCGTCCAGCTCCAACCCCAGCTTTCTTTACCAAGGCTATAAGATGCCTGACCAAAATACTGGTTACAGTTTGGCCTCCACTGCAATATAACCATCACATAAGAGATCAAATTTTTTATTTTTTGAGAGGATAAAGTTAGTAGAACAAGTTATGCACCTGATGAGAGAAAGCATATGCCATTGCTCGCTCTCGTTTAATTGCTGCTTCTTCTCGCTGATGTATCCTTGAAAGTATCTCTTCCATTGTTTCAGAACCACTGCACCATTCCGTCTGAGATACATTTAACAAATATCATACTTTGTTACGATCGTAAGGATAGCCAAAATGGTCTATCTCTGAAAATTGAACTATCAACTACCTCGAGCTCGTTAATCTTAGCCTCAACTTTTAACTGGCTTTCCAGCCTCCTTTGCTTAATCCTGGCTGCTGTTATCATACAGATTCTGCGAGCTCTAATTTCATCTTGTATTCTGCTCCACGAATGTATATAGCTAAGTGTAGTCGCTGTTTGGTCTGTGGCCATATGGTCTCGAATTAAAGCGTCAAATTTCTCTTCTCTGCTTAGATTTTGAAATGTCCTTCTTGCCTATACAAGTATGGGAGCAGAAAGTAAGTCTCCTCATGTCATTCATGCATTTTGAAAATTGCTAAATTTTGGGACTTAAAAGCATCAAATCAACATTTCTAACTAAATTGATAGGCATGCATAAAATTACTGCCATATTTTTGTTGATTTAAAACTAAGTTAATCCTTAAAAACAGAATTTGTGGTCCAGCAGCTAAGTATAAAAAAACAGAGGGGTAAAACAGAAGGTGAAAATGAGGAAAATAATTGCTTTCCAACTGTTATAAAAAAAGGGTGATAAGTGCATAACAGATAAATATCATCATATCCCTAGGACTTAACTCCTCTTACAGAATCAGAGCTGTGTGTGATCTTCATTGCTTTAAGTTTAATTCTTTCCAGTATAGTATTAAAAATATTTGAAGACATGAGTGGTCCATGTTCTAAAGTCATTATGAAAATAAATGATACCTTGGAAATACAAAATTTAGATTTTTAACTCTGTTACTTGGTCCCCCAATAAAAAGCTACACTTATACAACAATACAAACACAACTACTGAAAATTGTTTGTAATAATAATGGGAATAAAAAGAGTGAAGCATCAAATAAATGTTGTACCATAAATGAACGAAATGCATTTTGAATCCTAGTAGCAGCAATGTTGTCAATCAACTTGGAAGGAACTGTTCTGTCCATCATCAAACCTTCATTGGGATTGCTACTTGATTCTTCATGACGACTTTGCTTCCCAATGGAGGGTTCATTGGATATTTCAGCATTAGATTCTTCCTATTAAAAGAGTGAGATTGTATATTATAGTATTAGAAAAATACTAGCAACACATTTTCTAAAAACTCGATTTTGAATACACTTTCTCTTATCGGTTGAAATTCACGAGTAAACTCAACTAGGCATATTGTTTTTTTGTGATATCTATTTACAATATAGTAGGATGTATATATAGTCGAAAATTTCAACCAAACGTGTGTTGAAAAAATCGCGTTAGAAAGTGTGTTGCTATCACTATATATTTAGTCGAATTTCATTTAAGTCTTAACGTCCAATTAAACAAATATTTATCTAAAAAACAAATGAAATAACAGAAGTCAAGAGAACAGAAAAGTGAATTTCATAAACTTAGCTCCTCATTATTCAACTAATCATTTTTTTTTGTTACTACTATCATGATTTAGAAGCAGGGAAATCCCCACCAAACTCTCATCATGATTGCAAACTTTAAAGATCAAGGACTGAAAATTAAGAGAAAAGAAAAAATCATTTCTTGTTTGGATTTATCTACCTTAGGTTTCTTCCTTCTGAATATTATCTTAAAACACCATTTCTTTGGACCCATTTTTGTTAAGGCTCAGCTAAAAACAATCCTGCATAGAAATATTCAAACAATTTGTATTAATTCTCATGCATAAACAGACTCTTGATTTCAAGTTAACATTAAAATTGAAAGACCATTTTTTTTTTGTTGCATACTCAACTTGATTTCAACTTATAGTTTGTTGATTATTTTTAAAATAAATGGCCATACTAGTTAGTTTCAGAAATTTTCAAAGATAAAAAAAAAAAAAGACTATTATATCATCTTGTGCATTTTCAAGGCCAAAACTATTTGAAATCAATCCTAAACCAAATTAAGGCACTATAACAAACATTAATTCTATGATTCTTTTCTTTTTTGTTGATAAAATTTAATCCTATGATTCTCTTACAATATGAGGTGAGAAAAACACATTTACACCTAACTTAACTATATCATAATATATTTAGACAAAAAAAAGTAACACAACAAGATAATGTGAGAGAAAATTGTATAAAAATCCAAGGTGCTGCAATACCAAGAACTTGAAAGGAAGATGCAAATGAAAAGAAATGATAATTAGGAGGAGATACAAGAGATTAGCAATTGAAGATGATAATTTATTAATAATGGTAAGACGTGGTACATTGTGACAAAACACATAAAAAGCAAGAGCTAGAGAGAGTTCCATAATAGTGAGCAACATTGACAAGTTAACCATAATGAAGTAGATGTTTGATCTCTTGTAGGTTTAGGAGTCCAGATAAAGGTGAGGGAAGGTAGTAGTAGTGTTCAATATTATGGCTAATTATGTTTCTGAAAATGATTTTTACTTTGATTTCATCATTGAAATAAAAATTAAATGAAACACGTACCATTTAAAAACAAATTAATTAGCTCCAACTTTTTTAGAAATAATTAAGCTCCAACTTAAGATAAATTGTAATAAGCTGAAAAGTCAAGCCTTTGGGATGAAATATTAAAATTGGCATATATTACTAATTGAATTTAGGACCTGTCGAACATGTTTTGAGACCTAAAATAATTTATTTTTTTTATAACTCAGTTGGTAGAGGCATCGTATTATATATGCATGGACTGATATTTAAATTTAGAATTCTCCATTTATTTATTTTAGGGTTAAATATGTTTTTTGTCTCTACTTTTATATGAGTTTCGACTTTTAGCCCCTACATTTTTTTATTATATTTTTAGTCCTTACATTTTTTTATTATATTTTTAGTCAATTTTTTATAACTATGATAACATAATTCACCATAGAGGATAACTTAAATTGACTAGAATAACATTTGCATTGAATGACGTGACATTTATGTGTCATCCTATGTGGCTGATTTCGTTATCCAAGTAACAAAAAATTGACGATAAAGACTAAAAATGCAAACGGCGAAAATGTGGGGACTAAAAATATAATAAAAAAAATGTAAGAACTAAAAGTTGAAACTGACTTAAAAGTAGCGACTAAAAACATATTTAACCCTTATTTTAAATATTATATTGTGTATTTACTTGGTGACTAACAAAACAAGTAACAAGTAAAATTAGCCTGCTGCTCTGTAATCAGGATTGCAAGTTTGCAACAGTGAGTATTAATTGATTGAAAGTTGAGATACACTTAATCTTGAATATAAAAATAACATTCACATGAACCACCAACACTCAAATTACAAACTGCAATTTCTTGCCTCAAATAAAGGTTCATGTGATTTATGCCAATTATGTGCCAAGTTAAAATTCACGTGTTAGCCTATTTTTTATTACTAAGTAGCTTATACTCTACATAAATGTCACAATATCTAGATTGTAAAACCCGGCTCTCCCACTTATGATTGTAGAACTTTGGCTTCTTCACATCATTTAGTTGTTACTCAAGAAATGGAGCAGCTGCTATCTGAAAATTTCAAGGCCATGAAGGATTTTAAGAATCGTCGTTATTAAAATGTTCTAATCCAGTAATTTGAATGAGACTTGGGAT
Organism: Trifolium fragiferum; assembly: GCA_954870985.1. Taxonomy (NCBI): domain Eukaryota; kingdom Viridiplantae; phylum Streptophyta; class Magnoliopsida; order Fabales; family Fabaceae; genus Trifolium; species Trifolium fragiferum. Next base: position 13,764,493 of record OX940789.1, on the reverse strand, counting down.
TTATAAATATTATCTTTTCGGGCAAAACCAATTGAGGAAGAATTTACCATTGCAAAATGAATTTTTTTCCTTTGAGAAACCTTTTAATAACATTTTTCTAATTTCTTTTTTTTTTTTAAAAAAATTAAACATTAAATGAGTTGGCATTTAAAAAAAATATTATGTGTTTTTTTTTTTTATTAATTTTCACGTGGCACCATCTGGTGGTGCCACGTGGAGATACCATCCAAGTCAGCTGTCATGCGTTGGGCAAGGGGGGCAACGCTAATAAGAAAAAATTGCAAGGTGGGAATCCTGAATAAATTTTTCTAGGGGGTATTATATATCTCGCCTATATTTTTTTGAATAAGCTAAATTAACCCACCCAAATTGGCATTGGAAAGAATTGAACCTGAAACCTTAAGAGGAGCACACTCCCAGATCCAAAATCTCGCCTATATTGCAGGGGGAAATAATTATTTACCCTTTAATAAATATCAAAATACTTTGATCTCATTCATATTCTCAAAAAACAAAAAATTGTCACCATATCATAGAGAAACAATTTTCCTTTTATGATATTTTGGTTACAAATATGTGCATCTAATTATTTTTTTCTTTTTCGGTTAGGCGCGATCTAATTATATAAGAATATGAAATATGATTTTAATTTTTCTTCATCAATTTATATTAAAATTCTCGATCTCAGCTCTCACTACCATCTATAAACATTTTTCATCATAGGGATCACTTTTTATCGTCCTAGATAAAATTTTGAATGAGTTATCCCAATAAAAAAAAAATATGAAATATGATTGGAATTTATTTTAAAACAAATTAACATAGAAATGAAACATGTAATCTATGAAGCCCCGATACGTGACACGATACCGATACGATACGATACCGATACGGCGATACGAGAATTTTTTTAAAATTCCCGATACGATACGGTCGCGATACGTTTCTTAAAAATAAATTTAAAATTAAATATACAAATACACAATATATATAAACATAACAAAAATTGAGAAAGATAATAAATTAACATTCAAATTACTCAAACTGGGCAAACAAGTGACAATTACATATCTCAAGTCAATTAAGTACTACCCAAAAAGGATAATTATTACTATCCAAAAACAAAACATCATTGACACCATCCAAAAAACACATGGTTGTCAATATCATCATACTCTAACATTCACTATTTAATAGGAAACACAAATTGTATCAGTCTTATCTCCTCCATTCTATCATAAAAAAATATTATTTTCCCGATACTTCTTTGATACGTGTATCGGAGAAGTATCCGACACGTATCGGTAATAATTTTTTTAAAAAAATAATTTTAATTGTCTGATACTCTTCGATACGAGTATCGGAGAGTATCAGACGAGTATCGGTATCGGACACGTATCGGACACGATACTTCGTCATTTTTGAAGTATCGGGGCTTCATAGCATGTAATTGAATGATTGGATAATAGATACATGTCCAAACAAATTTTAGACGAAGTATTCACATAGTTTTTATATAGAAAATATATAATATTTAATCGCGAATTAAATAAGTTTGTCTTCATTAAAAATATATTATTTGAATTATAAAAAATATACTAATATTAGAAATTCTACAAAAAAAAAAATAATGTTAGAGTTTCAACAATAAAAAAATATTAGAGAAATTCTAATTGAATGAAGAAAAAAAATCAAATAAAAAAAATATTAAATATAAAAGATACAAAAAAAAAAATTAATAGAGGAGCTCTAAGTTTAGTTGTATATATAAAAAAAAAAATAGAAAATTTCTAATTTTGTTGTATATATCCAACAATTTGTTTTAAACAAAAAAGATACAAAAACAATAGAGAATCTCTAATTGAATGCTACCTAAGCAATTTTCTAAAAAACTCTAATTTAATCTCACTTAAACATTTTTTCTTGAAAATGCACAAGAGTGCTCCGTAGAAATTTCGCTATGTATATAATATATAATATAACAATAGAGATTATTATTTTTTTAAAATAAAGAAATAATAAAATTTAAAATTATAAAGTAAATAACTTGTTTCCTCTTCAAAATACAAATCAAATCAACTCTCTTCACTATTACACTAACAATGTTGTGTTCGTACATGTATGGATATTTCAGTTCCTCGTGGCCGTGGTGTGATGGTTGTCGGACGTCGCCGTAGTAGATTAGCACGGCGTCCAAGTTCGAGACGCGCCGTAAGTTACTATTCTCGATTCAGAACAAATATTTTTTTCGCGTTTCATTATTTGTGAATCAACATGTCATTATTTGTGCAATTTTGTGGTGGTTTTTTGTCTAAGTGGAACGTTTTTTTGTTACGAAGGCTGGTGATGTTGATGCTTCTACTGAGGCTACTGGTGATGATGATGCTTCTACTGAGGTCATCGAGGCTGGTGATGATGCCTCTAATGAGGCTGATGATGATGCCTCTGCTTCGGTAAGTTTTCAACATTCATTATTTGCTTTGAGAATTATTTGGGATGCATCTATTTCATTTTGAATGCTTATCATCACCAATCGAAATCAAGGATATGTTCAACATTGAAAATACGCTTCTAGATGCGGCAGACAATAATTTAACCTCTACTGTGGAAATTGAGATTGAAGGAAAGTTAAAAGACCGACAATATTATCGTATTGAAGCACTCGTTAATGATATCAAGGACTGCTCTGAAGATTAAGAATGAAAGGGTTGGGAAGGACGTTGTGGGTGTCACAAAGGGGTTGCTGCAAAGTTTTCGGTCTTCAGAAAAGGAAAGTGAGCTATACAAGAGGCTGGGGAAAGGAAATGAGAAATGAAAAAGCCGGTTGAAGGAGCATGAGAGCACTATCCAACTAACAATTTGAAAATTGTAGCATTAGGTTTACTCTCAAAATATGGAGAAACTATGTTTTTGGTGTAAATTTGAAGTGTTTAGTGTTCATAAGAGTAAACGAAAATTGAGAGCTATATGGATTAAGCTAGAAATCAAATAGCCACTAGATCGTTGGAAAACAAAATTGTTTAAGTATGTGAGGATTTATATTTTTAATGAATTAAGTACTATTTCCCAAACTCTTTGGAATTTAATCATAAACTCTTAGAATTCAATTTATATTAATTGTTTAAGTTAGCATTTGCATTATAGAAAATTACTTCTTTCGTAAAAAAAATCACGTCTCTACGTACATAGTATAATATGTTTTTATTAAAGAAACAAATTTATGATAAATTTTTATTAAAATATCAAAACTTTTTTAAAAAAAATTTACCAAACGGATTTAACTTAAAAGTGATAATTAAGATGAAAAAAATTATAAATACCAAACAACTTCAACTTTAAATTTAAATTTTTTATTTTTAATTTTATTCATAAAGTGACTTAAGTAATAAATAAGGAGGGCCAAACGGGCTCTTTGATCAAAAGAAAACTAGAGAAAATAATGTGGGTTAATCTGAGCCCTTCATTTCTTTTAGTGACAGATCAATGGATAGGAATAAAACACTTATAATAATGTGTTTTGAGTTTCTTCATTTTTTTTTTCTTTTTCTCAAACCAATCTCAACCCTCAAGAAACCATATTCTTCCTTTTGAATCTCTTCAACATAAATGTTACAGAAATAAAATATGGATTAATAGTTTATTTTAGATAATAGTTTATTTTATGTCATTTTACTATTTTAACCTTTATATTTTTGTATTTAAGAAGCATTTATGCTTTATTTGAGAATTAATCAAATATTTCAACAAACACTTTCTTTCTCAAAAACTCTAAATCTATATTTACATAATTTCATAATGGTGGGATTTACCATGGGAAAGTTCAATACTTTCCCATCATGCACAAGTTCAATTTTTACCTGCAATGGCCTGTTTCCCGGTTGCTACAATTTATATTTATTTATTTTTAAAACAAAATTGTGAAATGATATTTTAATAGAGGTGATATTTACTACTAGTATACCTCTACTTTTGTGCAAGTAAAAACGACACCCCCACCCCATCCTTTTTATATGTGATGGTTTAATTCTGATAGAAAATGGTTCACAATCAGTGAAATTAGCATTTAAACATGAAGAGGTTAGAGGGTTTGAAGTGATAGAAAGAGACATTGTACGAATAGAAGCATCTTATCAAGGTGTGGCTGCTTGCACAAACACAATGGCAGCAATAGTCTTAGCAAATTGTTCAGCCTACCAAGCTCCAACAAAGTGGATACTCATCTACACCTCTCAAATATCAAGCATGTTATATGGTTCAAGTATTCCACCATGAGAATAGTTCAAATTAAAACATTCATGACCAAACACCTCAATTTGAATTTGATAAAATTTATGGAACTTCTACTTCCCAAAATGAGAACAAAGATGTTATTTATGTGTTTTGATGAACTTTTTAACAATATGCATCGATGATTGACAAGAGGATTTAAAAATTCAAATCTGCAGCATAAAATTGGTACTGACATTGCCAAGTTCTTAACAATATGCATCGATGATTGACAAGAGGATTTCTAAATATGTAAGCACCAGAAACATGCTACTTCGATAACTAAGTTTAATCAGCATGGATCTGCAGAGTCGAACAAGTCCTCTCACCAATAAACTTTAATGCACTTTGGTGTTCCTTAAAGTCTAAATATGAAATTGATTCCATTTCTATTATCACTATACCTATTTTCCCCAGTGGTTCATTGCATGGAATTACACAACAGTTCAAATATATAAAAGAAAACAAGTTATCATACAAGTAAAATTTTATAAACATAATCCAGAGGTTGATATCTGATACTTTCAAACTTGATCGCAACAATTATGGATAATAAGTTCAATTACTCACAACCAAATTAATCTACAATGCGACAATATCGATTAGAGACTTTACCCACAAAATGGGACAATTTACTAATGAGCTTATAATTCCAATAGATCCTGCTCATTTTCCAAATCCCATACAACAATTCTGCCATCCAATCCTGTAATTTAAAGGAGTATCATTAGCCAAAGCAGCTAGCCAAAACTGGCAAAAGAAAAATAATCAAGCACAAGAAATAAGATAATTATCTTCCCACCACTAACCTGATGTGCTAAAACGCCTTGTCAATATTCCACGCTCCCCAAGACGTATGATAGAGCAACAAGCCGAAAAACACACCAGTCATTAACAGTATATATAGACATAAGTTTCCTAAAATCCCAGTGTCAATAGGATTCATCCATTGTGATGTGGGTTGGTGCATGTCAAATAGCATTGACAAACAGGGATACGAGCAACCACGTTGAAAAATTTGAAAACTATGAGCTTTTATTTACTAAGAAAAGAAAATATATATGATATAACTGGTAGGAAAAAGTACAAGATCATGAGAGAGAGAGAGAGAGAGAGAGAGAGAGAGAGAGAGAGAACTGCTCCAGTTTTTGAAGTTTCAACAGCATCGTTGCCCACAACCGTGCTTGGATTGGCCATAAAACTTGCCAAATGCTTCAGAGAACTGATTAAAGACAGAAATTGGTAAAAGGGATTAAGAGAGTAAACCTCAAGTGAACAAAATAAAGAAAGGGTTTATCTATCATGTGCAAAGTTGTACATATGAGAAAGTTTAAAATAGTAAATTTGTTTTGGAACATATGCTCATCAATGTGCTTAGCCATGAAAGAAAGGTAAGATGAACAAAAAAGAATCAACATCATTTAATTGAATTGCAGGACCAAATATAATAACCAGACAATGCTAAACCTCAATTGAGTCATGTCATGTGCTCCTGAAGTTAAGAAATAGTGGATTGTGGTCATCAATGACATTCTGAGGAAAAGCTAGTATGTGCAGGTATACAATTAACAATGGACCCGTTCACCTTCATTGGAAACTTTCTTTACAATCAGTGTTTTTGCTTTTACAGTGTAAGAAGACGAATCAATTTATGTGTCCAACTCACTAGTTTGACCTAAAGCAACTACAAGCATGTAATTATTTTGAGTTTGAGCATGAATTATGTGTTTTAGAGGATATCATATCATCTGCTACTTGTACTTCCCCATTTTATCCAAATAATTTCATTTTCCTTAAAATTGACAACTAGTTATTCTTATCCATGCATCTCTGATTGCAAAAATAACAGGTTATTTAAAAATAGTAATCGTGGGGTTTAGCTAAATGTTATAACTAGAGCTTCTTCATTAGACATCCAAATGGAACTAATGCCCGCCTCTAGCCGACAGTTTTTTTCCCAGCATTCTTTCATATTGTCAAGCTTAAACTAGTCTCTTACTAGGAAGATCAGGAAAGGAATTCTATATCAAGCTAGTTTCATGCCGCAACCTCTTCAGTTTTCTCACACGAGACATTCATAAGATTAATGAAAATGATTTCTAAGTTCTAACTGGATATTCAAGTGTCTCGCAACTGTATATTGAAGAGTTCCTTTAAGAAATGTAGTTTACCTGTGCGCCATATCTTGATCCAGATGATACTGTCTTCCGCTCACCAAGATATCTGACAAAACCCCTAGAGGAAAAAACACAACAAAAGAGAAGGAAAATTAATACAGAACCAAAATACTCACTTCTCTTCCACCTGGAAAGAGAATTTAAAACAAGTTGACCCAGCCACATTGATTGGGCATGATCCAAAACTTAGAAACACAACACTGAAAGTTGACATACCAAACTCCTCTTTCATCTGCAGCGAAAACCATTGGGTTACAATCAAATCCCACGCCTATTACTCTTTTCTCAGAAACAAATAATACCTGAAAACAAGTCTGCAACAAATACTAGTAGTAATTTCGTATTATGTCAAATCTACCCTTCGTAATTTCTTGTGACAAAAAATTTAATTAAATCCTAGCTAGATTCCTGAATAAGTGAAAGATGATCATTGATATGTGCAAGGCTGCAAGCCAAATAAATACTGGAACTACCAAGTGAATCATCTATACACCTAAACAATATACAATTAAATTTTAAAATCATGGTAGTAAAGGACTACAAATTGTCCTACAAAATAATCAACAATTCAAAATTAGGCGCTGATATAACTTAATAACTTGATAATCAATTAACAGAGGTAGCTGAGATTCGTCATTTAGCTTGTTAGGCACATCTAACATTTTGAAAATCATTCCAACCAACACCGCAAAAGGCATCATTCCACACAAAATATTTTAACCATTAATTTATAATAATCCAAAAAGTAACCAACTGTCTAAATTAAAAAAAAAAAAGTACAAAATAAATAACAAATATAAATTAAAAACATTGCATCAAAATCCTATCATTTAGAACAAGGTGATATCAAACTCTCAATGCAGACTTCTGGGCCATGGGGATATGTAGGATAATAAACATCGATGTTTTGAAACTTACTAAACTTAAAAGTACCAGTCCTTGGATCATAGACAATCAATTTCGAATTCCAATCTACCAAAGATTTAAGCAACACTTGGCCATCCTCAAACGTGTAGATTGTATTGGTCAAGTGATTCGACTCACTAGGACCTCCCATGTATGAAACACTGAACAATTTAGTCCAAGAATCTTTATTTCCATATTCTTTCATAATCCAAACATCAGGACCATACAACATGCACAAGCAATCTCTCAACACACTCAAGTGCAAACGACTCACATCTATCTCTCCATATTCATCTCTCTCTCCCTCTCCATAATCAGGTAGCAAATTTTTTTTAAAGGACTCCTTTCCCAAATCCAGAGATACAATAAAGCATGAACTTTTACGCCAACTTTTAGAAGCCAACCAATTAATTGTTCCACTCACAAATTTTCCTGAAGCCATATTATCAGGTGTACTATCAAACGGGAACTCTTGCATATTTTTCCAATAATTGGTACCCAGAGTATTAATTTTCACTTCAGTTTTATCAGTGAATTTATCAGAAGGCGTACGGTAGAATGAAACAACAACCACTTTATAATTATCCGTAACAAAATCATAACCGAAGCCATGAGTGTGACCAACGGGTGGATAAGGTGGCTCTTCAAAAGGAGGCAATTCCTTCACTTTTCTAATGGAAGGATTCCACAATTGAATGAAGGACTTACGGTAGTACTCCTGGAAAACACAAAGGATGCCATTGCAAGAGCCAACTATTGAATAGTGACAATTGTTTAGAGGATACTCGGGATTTGTGATGTTAGTGAACATGGTGGTGTAAACGCATTGGATTGGGCAAGAAGTAATGATGTTCTTGCTTAAAAGATCAGAGTTGTTTAAAAAGTAGAGGCGGCGTGTGGTTGACATGCCAAGGTGCTTCTTGGCAAATCTAAGATCGGATATTAAAGAATTCCAAGACTTAAAAACACATCGAAGTTGAACGAGGAGTTTCACGGGTAACCTAGATAGGATTTCTTCTTCCACAAGATCAAGTGGAAGAGACGGCAAATGAAGGTAATCAACAGACGAGAGTGAATGTGAGTGTTGGTTGTTGACGGCAGATGTTTCATCAATCATTGGCTGCATACTTTTATCGACTTCAATTGATATGAAGGTAGGTTTTGTTATGTTTTTCTTTTTCCGCCTCACTATCATACCAAAACTAATGACTTATTTGTGTTTTGGATAAATAAAAAATTCAGCACCGAAATATATATTTTGTTGAACTGCAAACAAATATTAATTAATTAATTAATAGACAATTGGAAACAAGACTATAGCCCAAACAGCAGAAACAAATAAAATACGAAACAAAAAACACCTGAGTTACTATTCATATGTAGTAAACACAATCAATTTGGTTCAAAAAACTCCGTAAAACAAAAAATTGAACTTTTTTTTTATTTTGTGGCACACAAGTGAAAATTGAATTTCTTACCTTTAATAATTCATAACATAACAGAAGATCAATAACTTTAATTTGATATATATGATCTGTATATGATAATAGCAAAGGTTTAAATCAAACATTTCATTCCTTGATTCTTCAGGACCTTGAAATAAAAGTTCATATCAAGTTCCAAATATTCAATGAAGAGATGAATTAAGGAAGAAAATAGTAAGAGCAGAGTTAGTAATCCATATACCTTAACAGAAATAGTAAGAAAATGTTATAGAATGAAAAGGAATAAATAAATTAAGGAAGAAAAGAACAACAATTTACCTGACCGGCGGTTGAAAAAGAGATGGTCGGCAAGAGTAGTGAGAGTGAGAGATGGCCAGCGAGAGTAGTGAGAGTGAGAGAGAGATGGCACGCGAGATTTGTGAGAGTGAGAGAGCGACTGAAACGGAAGGAAAAATAAGGAATGTTGTCTGAAACCCTAATTTGCGGGTTTGGGTTTGCTCCATTTGTTATCCCTCCATTTATTCTTCATTTGAAGAGAGATAGACACATTAAAAATTAGTGGACCAATTAAAGAGTGGGTCCAACTAATTTGTGGACCCCACTAATTTTTACTGTGTCTATCTCTCTCCAAATGGAGGGATAACAAATGGAGCAAACTCAAACTCCTAATTTGCCTATATATACACCTAGGGTATTTTGGTAATTTCAATATATAACGGGCGGGTGTATGAGTTTCGAGTGTGAGTTTCATACTACCCAAACCCACAACCATAATTTCGAGTGCCACCCGAACCCAAACTCAGTCAACTCGGGTTTCACCTGTTGACTTGGGTTTGAGTTCGGGTGGATTTGTCGGGTTTGGGTTTTTCTGTCATCCCTACAACCAGGGCCAAAATCATTAACCTTAATTAATCCAATGAATAATATTGGTTGGGCACGATAGACAACCCATGTTACTATTTCACGTCAATTCATCTGAAGAACAAGGACTTGGACAGTTTAAAGGGTACTCAAGTTGCTTCAAAATGGTGAAAAAAGTTTATGGTGTACGTCTTTGGTTCGGGGTAAATGGAGGGGAGGGGAGGTAATATTTTTAAGTATTTGTGTTTGGTTCAATTTTTATAATGAGAGAGAAGAGGAGGGGAGTCAAATCCCTCCAAAAGCCACTTTTTACTTTTCGCTAATTTGGGGGGAGTTGGAAGGGAAGAGAGTGGAAAGATGTTTCTATTTTTATTAGATTCACAAAATTATCCTCAATTTTATATTATAATTCCAAAACTGTTCTTCTTTTACATTGCTCATAAGCTTTATTCTTTATGTTGCTTCTCTTTGTTTCTCATGTGTCTCTAAAGGTCAAATATTTCCTTGAAATTTCAAATTTCGTCAAATACTCCCCTGAAATTTTGAAATAGACAAATACCTCCCTGAAATTTTGATTGACTTTTGACAATTTCAGGAGAGTATTTATCTATTTCAAAATTTTAGGAGATATTTGACGAATTTTAAAATTTCAGAGGATATTTGACCTTTTATTCAACTTTGTTGAAAATGGATTAAGTGAAGTTGATTTTATGTGCAGTCATGTATTCATTGCATTTCTATCTGTCTGATCAAATAGATATTAAATTGGACGGCCATAATGACAACTGCATGACTGCAGGGAACTTTTTGAATGCACGAATCTCATACTAGTACGTTGTTCAGCACAAGTTCTATATGTAACGATTAAACTTTATTCTAAAACAACTAATTCTACTCTGTGACGTGATTTTTTATATTTCTGGGCAACATGCTATGCTTTCCCTTATTATATAATGTATATAATGTTTATACTATTTTATTGAATTAAATGGATAGATAAATGAATAGATACTGTATTTGGTGATCACGTGAGAGTTATTATGTGTTAATCTTTTATAAGATTATTGATTATATTTTATTAAATTATATGTTTATGTCAAATTTATTTTTTGAAAATATTTAATTGAATTTAATTAGGCATATCATTAAGATTAAAAAATTGTTATTATAGGTAATAAAATTGAACAAGTTTCGTCTAGAAGTCCTAGCTCAATTGACAAAAATACTGAAATTGTTAGGCCGGACGTCATGAAACAAGTTTCTTGACCAAAATGAAAAAATGATCAAGTCAAGTGTCTCTATGCCACCATTCACTTAAATTTTATGTCAGGTTGTACTTTCAAAAGAGTCTTCCGATTAGTTGGTTGACTAACTAGTCAATTTTATGCTTTAAAAAAAAAAAAAACTAGTCAATTTTAGGTTGGATCGTATCTTCATAAAAGTCTTTTGGTCTGTTGAGAGACTATTTATGTATTCATAACAGGTTTTAGTCGGTTTTAGATTAATTTATGTATTCTTTAAGATTCTTTCGGTCAACAAATGCTCTATATTATGTCAATTTTAAATTGAATTATACATTAATAAGAGTCTTCTGACCAACTGATCAACTATTTAGGGTTTGTTTGGCAATGCCTAAAATCTGTTTTATTTTATGTCTTATAGCTTATAAATTAAAAGACTTGTTTAGTAACAGTTTTTTCATCACGAGTTTATAGCTTATTTTACTAATTTATAGCTTATTTTTTAGACGTTATTTCAATTAACTTATGAGCTTATAACTTATATTTTTTCTTCCTTTTTTACCCTTGTATTTTTAACAAAATTCCACTATTATCCGAATAAAATTAAATCATGAAATAATGCAATTTGAATGGCTATGGCGTGGTCACGGGATGCAACATGCTAATAATCAGAGTTTTTCTTTTTCTAGGACTACTACTAAACACATATTAGTTATTACGTTAATTTGTAAAAAAAATAAAAACTTTGATGTTGCCTTCGATCTGTCTATCATATAGTGACAAAGTTCTTATGTTTGTTTAATTATAAATGATGATTGTAATCTTATCTTTGCTCTACCATTTGCTACAAATAAGTTTATTGCTACAATAAAATAATTTATATATTATGTTATTTTGATAACTTATAAATTATTTTATATTCCTATTTTTATAACAAAATTTATTATTCCAAGAAAATTTAAAATTATAAAGTATAAAAAAAAATTAAGATAAACTTTTAGCAAATAAAAATTAATTTAATATATAAAAGATAAAATAAATTTAAAATACTAAATTCAAAATTATATACAATAATTTGGTATAAATTTTATTGTGAATTATAAGTATGTCCTTTTATGTCATTTTGTATTTATCAGCTAATTGAACCGCTAATTTTACCAAACACTTTAATTAGTTTATCAGCTATCAGTCATCGGCTATAAACTATCGGTCATCAGCTATAAACTAGCTTATCAGTCATCCGATATTTTTACCAAACAGAGCTTTAGATTGAATTCTACCTTCATAAGAGTCTTATGGTCAATTGAGTTAACTATAACACTTTTTATTAATAAGCTAAATGTTTATTGATGAAAAGGGAAAGAAAAACTAGGAGATATAAACCCTTGACAAACTTATAAAGAATGCATAAAAACTTATTTAATTGCATTAACTATTTTACATAAGTTAAGAAAATGTCAATCCAAGCAAACATTAAATAAAAGCTAAAATATGATTTAAGTTCTTGTAAATTTTACTCTCTTTGTTCTAAATTGAGTGACTCATTTGACTTTTGTACTCTCTTTTTTCTACTAATAAATAAAAACAAATATTAGCATATAAGATATTGTTAGATTTGTCTCGATAAATATTTTCAAAATATCAAATTTTTACTATTATACAATTAAAAATATTAATCATCAAAGTTATGTATTGGCATGCGTGCAGCAGTCAAACAACTCACTCTTTTTGGGACGGAGGGAGTAACTATTAAAATTATTTACGTTCTCGTGAGCACAACTCAGATGATAAGAATATCATATTATGCGTTATACTTACAAAAGTCATTTTTCGAACTGCAAACAGTATAATTTTTCTTCTTAAAAAGTGAAATTACTTTTAAGGACCAAATTAGTAAATTAAATTAAACTAGTTGTCATATCCTAATTTTGTCCCTCTTATTTTTTATTTTATTTTAATCTTATTGCATTCTAACTTACTTTTTTCCTTTCAAGCCCAGAAGGCTAAGTTTTAACATACATTCACCTTTGCATAAAAAGAAAAAGGAGTTTACAATTACAATGGGATTCGCAAATGCGGATTACACAAAAAGTACATATTTACACTATTCACACAAGCTCAACATTTTTGCATTGTTTAAATTCCTAGCTATACGGAGTATATGTTATGTTATTATCTATTACATTTGCGAGCCAAGGACTAAAATAGCATAAAGCTCTGTTTGGCAAAAATAGTTTATGGCTGATAAGCTAATTTATAGCTTATGGCTGATAGCTAGTAGTTTATAGCTTATAATTGATAAGTTAATTGAAGTGTTTGATAAAATTAGTGGTTCAACTAGCTGATAAATGTAAAAACACACAAAAGGACATTTTTAATTAAAATAGTAATTTTATTTTATTAATAATATATCTCATATATTTTATTATTAAATTAATTTGTGTATACTAAACTTTTATTTTAATTTTAATGTAATATATATATATAAAAAAATTTAGTTTGTACATTCTTGATTTATAAAAAAAAATAAAATTATACCAAATTTAGTTAAAATACTTCAAATTACACAAAATTAGTGATTCAACTAGCTAATAAATGTAAAATGACATAAAAGATCATTCTCAATTAATCATAAAATTTATATTTAAGATAATAATTTAAATTTATAAATATAATATAATTTTTAAATATAAAACATGTTTATTAATATATAATATATATGTCACAGCTTATTTGTATGTATAAAAAAAAGCTTACTGTATACATATATGAAACAACATGTACTGTGTATATACATTAATTCATATATGACATATATGTTTCTTTTTTAAATAGAAAACGATGGTTTATATTTAAAGCATATAATTATTTTATTTTAAATTAAAATAAATTATAAGGGTAAAAGTGGGTTTTTGTTAAAATAATAAGGGTAAAAATGGAAAAAAAATATGATAAGCCATAAGCTATAAGCTCATAAGCTACTTGAAATAGCTTATGAAAAATAAGCTATAAGTAAGTAAAATAAACTATAAGCTCATGATAAAAAAAACTATTACCAAACAAGTCTTATAAGCTAACTTTTGGTGCTCGTCAAACAGTGCCCAAGTACATTGAACTTCATTGAAGCCAAAGTGTACGATTAGCACCAAGTGAAACTAGAATCCTTCTTCAAATTTCAAACACTTCTTGAACATCCTCTCGCGCTCTAGCAATTGCGCTCCCTAGACCACTACCATGTAGTAGAGAGAATCAATCTGTAGTGACGGGAATCTGGGGATCCACAGGCTCTTAAAAAATGGTACAATCTCACCAATTTCGGCAACGTTACTTCATCGTCATCTCTCAACATTATCTGCAAAAAAATCATAAACAAAGAACCATATTACTAATCACTACCTGATGCATGTAACCACTTTAACAAGTCAATAACAAAGACTTTAACCTTTCTTCCATTTTAAACAAAACCCAAACTAAAAAACCCATTCCATTTCTAACTGACTCCGAAGCTCGTCCTAACCTCTCTAACTGCTCCCCAAACCTCAAAAACAGAATTCCAAAAAGCTCGCAACCCTATGTAACTGCCTCCAGCCTAGCCTAGTTTAGTTTCTATAAAGAACACATTTCATTGGATTCATTCATTTTTTTCATTCATTCTCACCAGTTTCTCTCCACATTCTTCACCAATTCATCATCCTTCTCTCAATTTCTATCCTATACTCATTCAACTCTACTCAATCATATTCCGCCAAATCATATACACATTCAACCAAAATCGGCAAAGAAAGAGCGTAATAATACAAGAATAAACGAGTAACAAGATTTCCTGCACATACACCGTGTTTGAAGATAACTCCTCAGGTTCGGTTTTTCCATGTTTATTTCCTTGATGATTAGGATTTGTCTCAATTCATACTGCGGCGTAGTCTTTGCGAATGTTGATATCGGAATCAGATTCCGACATTAGTTTAGTGTAGAGTCGATCTTTTATTGCGGTATTTGGCGGAGTTTACTCCGATCCGTTGAGAAAGAGAGTTCGTGGAGGAGATCGGAAGACAAACGTTCGATCAAAACAGAGGCGAAGTTCTCTGTTCTCGATTCCGTTTCAAGAAGAGGCAACGGCGACTGTTGTCGGAAATAACTCCGATCGAGAGAGAATCATGACTATAGCTGTCAAAAGGGGCCGGCCCGCCTCGGCCCGGAGGCCATGACATATAAAGGGGCTTTAGTTGGTCGGCCCATTAAACCCAACCCGATAAGCAAAGGACTACATGGCCCGATGGGCCGGTCCGACAAACTTTCATTTTTTTTTTGACAAATTTTTTTTACAAAATAAATTCAATGGACAATAAAACTACATCTGTATCACACACAAATTAATATCCATAAAGATAATCATAACAAACTTGGTTTAATCTTAAAAAAAAAACAAATTTGGTTTAATAATTAACTCCACGGAAAGAGTTTTGAGAAAGAAAGAAAGAACTGAGAAGTCGAGAGAGAGGTTCTGAGATAGAGGATATCGGCGATGGCAAGCGCCGGAGTCGCCGCCGCCGGTGATGGTGAGGAGTTGACTGAGAGGGAGATGGAAGGAATAGCGTGTTTTGATTCACCCGTAATTGAAATGAAGAAGAAGCTTTTCTAATTTACTTCTTTTATCATGTGCCATGTGGAAGATTCGTATGGCCTTGATCAGGGTAAATGTTCGTATGACACTAACAATGTTCTGTTCAGGTATGGATATTTCAGTTCCCGTGGCGTGATGGTTTCCGGATGTCGCCGTAGTAGATCAGCACGGCGTCCAAGTTCGAGACGCGCCGTAAGTTACTATTCTCGAGCTGCTAGTGTTGCTGATGCTTTTACTGAGGCTACTGGCGATGCTGATGCTTCTACTGAAGTCATCGAGGCTGGTGATGATGCCTCTGCTTCGGTAAGTTTTCAACATTCAATATTTGCTTTGAGAATTATTTGGGATGCATCTAATTTCATTTTGAATGCTTATAATTATAGGTTACAAAACCATAATCTCTACTGTGCAAATTGAGATTGGAGGAAAGATAAAAGACCAACAATATTATCGTATTGAAGCACTCGTTAATGATATCAATGACAACTTACAAAGGATTGCTCTGAAGATTAAGAATGAAAGGGTTGGGAAGAATATTGTGCTTCAATATTATCGTATTGAAGCACTCGTTAATGAACTCGTTAATGAAATCTACGCATAAAAATATAAATATAAACCATGATAAAAGATAGGCATAAAAAATAGTAACACAATCTAACATATTATTACTTATAAAAAATTAAAAGGAAGTTATAACAACTAAAAAAAATAGAAGAACCTAATAAAAAAAGATGCGTGGAGAAAAAAAAGAAAAGATTAGGCCAACTTATATAAAAAAAATGGACAAAACTTAGGTGTATTTCTTTAGGTGCTTTTAGAATGATTTTTAACATAAAATTCATATTTTGTGGATATAAAAACTTAGAGAAAATTATGAATTTGAGGAAATCATAGTTGTTATGTTAAAAATCATGCAAAAAGCGTCTAAAGAAATGCACTTAACTTTTATCCAAAAAAGAAGATCATGTCTACAATAAAAGATTAAGAAAAAAATAGAAATAAAAATGCAATATATAAATTTTTATGTTAATATAATGTCGAACTTGAATATCGAATTAAAATCAATAGACTCGTGCGAATGCATGGGTCTTTAAACTAATTTGTTTTACAAACTCTAATGATGTTAATATTTTCCATCATATAATTTTTTTTTGTTTTAACTAAATAAGTTTTCTAATTCATAATTTATCGATTAATATATTATAACATATCATAAACCGAAATAGCGTATCGACTATGTATACCCCCATAGATATACCGAATTCTTTCAAAGTTACTTACCGTGTACCCAAACCTGTACCCAGGGGCGGACACATGTATGGCCAAGTGTGGCCTTGGGCACATTGGTTTTTAAGATTTTTTTTTTTGCAATAAAAAAAAAAAAATATATATATATATATATATATATATATATATATATATATATATATATATATATATATATATATATATATATATATATATATATATATATATTTAAGTACAATTTGCCTTAATTTATTTTAAATTTTTTTACTCAATAAAAAGTGAAGTTAAGCCAAATAGATTTTTAATAAGTTATTGATAGAAAAAAGTTGCTTAATTTTTATGAGTAAAATACATAGATAAAAGATTTTTGAAGTTAATAAAAACAACTATTACGAAACAACTTTAGTTTTTTCTTTCTAAAAACTCTTATTTTTATTTATCTTTCAGATAGTTTATAAAACTTAAAAAAGTCAGGTCAAATGATACCTTAGATACCGTCTGACCTAGATTATTACAAAAAAATCTACTCAATAAAAGGAGAAGCTAGGACAAACAGATTTTTAATAAGTTCTTGATAGAAAAAAAAATTGCTTAATTTTTATGAGTAAAATACAAACATAAGCGATTTTTGAAGCTAAAAAAACAATAATTATCAAACAACTTTAGTTTTTCTTTTTAAAAAAAAGCTCTTATTTTCCCATTTAACTTTTAGATAACTTGTAAGACCTAAAAAAGTCAGGCCAAACGATACCTTAGTCTTGAAGTTGGCTTTAGTCTTGTCGGTAGCAATTGCAAGCGTAAAATGTGTTTTTTAAGCTATGAATTTAGTAAGGGTCCGCTATGTAACAAAATGAAGGATCAGTTGTTAAAAGACTATCTTGTAACTTATATAGAAAAAGATGTTTTTGGAATAATTGATAATAATATTATTTTAGCTCATTTTCAAGTAATGGATAGTGGACGATTTTACTGTAAATGTATTATATTGAACAATATTATATATATTTTTTAGTATAATTCAATTCATTGTTTCTTTAAGATTTTGGCCACACCAAAATTTTATATCTGGATTCGTCCCTGTCCGTACCGCGTAGCGAATTTCGAACCAGGTGACTATGATCAGACTGATACCTTAGTCTTGAAGTTGGCTTTAGTCTTGTCGGTAGCAATTGCAAGCGTAAAATGTATTTTTTCAGCTATGAATTTAGTAAGGGTCTGCTATGTAACAAAATGAAGGATCGGTTGTTAAATGACTGTTTTGTAACTTATATAGAAAGAGATGTTTTTGGAATAATTGATAATAATATTATTTTAGCTCATTTTCAAGTAATGGATAGTGGACGATTTTATTGTAAATGTATTATATTTAACAATATTTTTTTTTAGTATAATTCAATTCATTGTTTCTTTAAGATTTTGGCCACACCAAAATTTTATATCTGGATTCGTCCCTGTCCGTACCGCGTAGCGAATTTCGAACCAGGTGACTATGATCAGACTGATAGCTCTGGTTTTTGTCATATACGGTTTGTCTGTTGTGTTTGATAAGATCATCAGAGGAGGACTCTAGACTGGGAACGTTTAAATATGTGATACATTTACAACTTCACTTTCAATAATGTGTTGAGAGAGCATTTATTTTATATTGTCTTCTCTTTCTCTACATAGTGTTTTACTTTTATGAATTTAGATTTCAATCAATACATTTACACTTTACAGTTTATATTAGTAAATAATATGTTGAGATCTTAATTTTATTGTATGTCTCAACTTAGATCTCAACTATTGAATGTTGATTTGATGTAATGAATTTGAGTTGATCGATATTAATATGATTTCCTGCAAAGTTTTCGGTCTTCAGAAAAGGAAAGTGAAAATGAGAAATGAAAAAGCTGGTTGAAGGAGCATGAGAGCACTATCCAACTAACAATTTGAAAATTGTAGCATTAGGTTTACTCTCAAAATATGCAGGCACTCTATTTTTGGTGTAAATTTGAAGTGTTTAGTGTTCATAAGAGTAAACATAGATGAGAACACACGTGAAGTTTATCTCTTGCACAACAAATAAACTTTGACAAAAAAATAAATGCATATTGTGAAACACTTCTTAGAGGGTTATGATTTTAAGTTGTCTAATCATCATGGAAAAATAAATGTAGCGAAAGATACTTTGACCAAAAAACTTTGTATTGTGAAACTATGAATAAGTAGATGCAATGATTTTGAGTTGTTTAATCATTTTGGAAAAATAAAGTTGCATCAACTTAGAAACTCAAGCTATGATACATACGCAACTGATAGTCTTAACTAATAATCCCTCCAGCTTTATTTATAAGCAAAAGCCAATAATAAAAATTGGCTTTAAATATAAGCAA
This sequence comes from Trifolium fragiferum, assembly GCA_954870985.1. Taxonomy (NCBI): domain Eukaryota; kingdom Viridiplantae; phylum Streptophyta; class Magnoliopsida; order Fabales; family Fabaceae; genus Trifolium; species Trifolium fragiferum. The sequence continues at coordinate 13,745,350 of OX940789.1, read as the reverse complement.
AAATTAACAAAATCAACTTTTAATTAATGCTACTCTTCCAAAAACATCTTTATTAATTATTTTACTTTTTAAAATTATTGTAGAGTTCCAATATAAATTTAATACATTGTAAGGTTATTTTAGAAATTTCAATAGAAACATCACATAAAATTAAGATAAAAAAAAAGTCACTCCTTAATAAGTGTGCAAAAGACAATTTTTACTTAAAATAGCAGTCGGAGGGAGTAGCAACAACCTCCCTAATAGATATAGAAAAATACTCACTCCGTCTCAAAATATAAGAACCATTTTGACTACTGCACGTATGTCGATGCACAACTTTGATCACTAATATCTTTAATTTTGTATTAATAAAAATTATAAAAACTTGATATTTTGGAAATACTCGTCAAAACAAATCAAACAAGATCCTATATGATAATATTTATATCTATATAATATTAAAAAAATATGGTCAAAGCAACATAAGTGAATAATGTCATTTAGTCAAAGTGGTTCCTATATTTTGGGACAGAGGGAATACTAAACAGTGCCCCCCGAGGCACTGGTTAAACATGTAAATAGGTGTCGATTTTGAATCTTATTTAAGATGATTGTAAAATAATTATTATTGTCAATTTTATCTTTTTTACTTAAGCATTGGTGCCACTTGAATTTATAAAAATTTCTCCCTTCTACAATTTCCTGTTTTTTTTTTTTTTTTAAATGTATAAGAAACAAAAGATACTCTCTCCGTCCCATTTTATTTGAGCCAGTTGACTGCCTCACGTTTGCCAATGTAAAACTTTAACGGTTAATATCTTTAATTGTATAATAGTAAAAATTATAAAAATTTGATATTTTAAAAATATAAATCGAGACGAATCTAACAAGATCTTATATGCTAATATTTATTTTTATTTATGAATAGAAAAATAGAGTCAAAACGAGATATATAAATAGTGTCTACAGTCAAAATGACTCAAATAAAATGGGACGGAGGGAGTATAAAAAAATGATAAATGAAAGAACACAAATGATTGGTTAATGTATTTTATCCTCAAAAAGTATCATTAATACTCATTAAATTAAATTCACTTTCGAAGAAAATATATATCATAATGGTAAAATAAAGCTCACATCAATTCCAAGTTGGATTCTTCTAAAATGTTTCTTTTATAAATAGGAGTGGAGAGACTAAAAAAAAAAAGAGTGGACCATATAAATACACAATAAATAAAGAATATAATGGAAATATAAATGCATATTTCATTCACTTTCTCAGGCCGATTTTATTTTTGCCTTTTTTTAACATTTTCTAAAGAAAAGTCACGTTAACTAGAAAGTTAGATATATGACTTCAATAAATCGAATTAAATCACTAAAAAAATGGGGGAAAATCACTAAAAAAATGACTTGTATAGTTGTATACCACACATTTACAATACTTGTATACCAAAAATTCACTAAAAAATGACATGTATACCACACACATTTACTAAAACCACAACCACAAAAAAAATAATAAACGACTGTTTGGGATCGTCTTGATAATATAAAAATGAACTTGATTTTAAATTTAACCGCAATTTGCTGTTAGAATCAAATTTATCAAATAAAGTGTGACTCTAACCGTGACCTGCCGGTAGAACCAACACTATAAAATTTTTATCTCAATAACAAAGAAAAAGTTTTTACAATTATAACTCTTAGATTACAATAAACTTAAGTTGTGGGTTTGAGAAATACATGAGATTCATATTTATAGTCTATCATTACATAGTAGAATTTATTGTCCACTATCATACATTCATCATAGTCATTAGAAAATGAGCACTAACATGCTTATAAATTCTCATTAGCCACTAGTGCACCACTATAGGAAGCCTATAGAGAGGCTAGAAAGAAGCTAGGTTGTCAAAAAATCCTTCCAATACCAAAAATGAAAATTGCAATAAAAAAAAAAAATGGACTTATTAATTGTTTAATATTTAATCAAATATTATTAGACCACAAATCAGCCCATTAATGTTTCATATTAGGTGAATTGAGTTTCATGTTGGGTTCAAAGCATCTTTCTTCAAAATATTTTAGTTCATTGTTTATAGGTTTCTTTCCACATGTTTAATGAGCTAATGATTTGATGAAAAATGGGGGAAAATCGCACATTTACAATACTTATGTATACCAAAAAAAGCAATTAAATTTGTATACCAAAAAATTCAATTAAATCTTTAATAAAAAATTATATTTAGGGATGAAGTAATATTAATTATTGTAAGAAAAATGCGGTAACTTAATTTATATTGAATTGAAAAAGATGTATAGATAGTTCTTCATTTTTATTTTTTTGGTACATAATTCTTCATTCATTTATTATGTAAGATATTTCATTTTTTCTTTTCCAAAATTATTAAGATATTTTATTGGGTAATTTATTAGGTATGATTTTTCTTAGATATAAAATGCATTAACTACATGTATGATTTTATTGGGTAATTTATTATGTATGATTTTTCTGAGAGATGTGTATATATTTAGTGTCTAATAATACCTCCTATGATGGAAATCTATGAAAAACAAAAACAATGCTTGAAAGAATTCTATAAAAAGAGTCATAAAATCATTTAATGTACCAACTTCAAATTGTGCAATCTCAATAGCATAAATTATACTATTGCACTAATAAATTAAACTTAGTAGAAAAAGCACCACTCACCCCAAAATTGGAAGCATAGCATCCTAAATCATTAAACCTGATTATCTATAGAGATATTATACATCACTCCCACATCAATATATTATATTTTATATTTATCTAATGATTACCAATTAAATATATATACAGATACTTAACAAGGATAATATAGTAAAAATTAATGTTTACTCTTTAAAATTTATTTATTCACTTTTCTTATTATTGTTTTTTTTAACGGTAAATGAATAATATATAAATAATAAGAGGAATGAAAAAAGTACAAGAAGTACTCGACCCACTCTTATGAGAATGGTACATGTAATACTCCACCCAACTCAACCCCAACAAAAGGAAATTATCTAACTAAACAATCGAAAGGATCACAACATCATTCATAAAACAAACATGGTGAGCCAATCTTTTTGGCCAATAACCACTTCCAAGAAACTAGTTTAATCCTATCAATAATTCATATATTAATCCTTTCTCAAAAAAATTCTATCATTCCCAAGAGGCCCAAATAGCCGCATGCCAAACCATAATCATACCCTTTGGTCCGTTCTTCCTATACAATCCCAATGCGCGAAAGCTCTCCAATAAAGAAAACATGGAATGAGGTAAAAACAAATTATTGACCCCAAACCACTTAAGTACCTTTGACCACACCGCCAAAGCAATCGAGCAAGAAGCAAAAAGGTGATTTTCCGGTTCTCCTATCGAATCACAAAAAACGCAAGTAGCATCCCTCGGGGAAATTACTCGGCGACGAGCTAGATTGACACGCGTTGGGAGTCTACCAAGGAGAGCTTGCCAAGAGAACACAATAACCTTTGATGGGGTCCAACTCCCCCACACTTTAGCAATAGAGGTGACCGAGCACTCCTCAAGCCAGGAAGATGCGATAAAACGCTTATAAAGAAATTGATACATAAGATTTATCGAAAAAATTCCTCCATCAATGAAAGACCAAGAGTCCTCATTCCTAGAAATATGGACCGATTCAATTCATTCCAAAAGCTTCAAGTAAAGATCGTCTTTCTAAGAGAAAAGTATCCTTCTCCATTTAAGTCTCCAAATCCACGTGTCATTGACCCATTCTCCCATATCCGAAATTGAAAGGTTCGATTGAAGAGAAACTTTACAAAGACGAGGAAATGTAGAACAAAGAGGAGCTCTCCCCACCCAAGTATCCATCCAAAAACTCGTTGATCTCCCATTACCTACATTCTTGATAAACACCTCTTGAATCTAATCCCCCACCACACCAATAATTTTGCCTATCCCAACCAAATCTTTCCACCATAAGGAATATTTATTTCCTCTTCCAATAGACAAATTTCGGCTACCTACACCTCCGTATTTGGCTTCCAAAACCCTTTTTCCACAAGGGGCCATTATCCACTAACAAGCGCCATCTCCACTTTGCAAGCAAAGATAAATTAAACCAATAGAGATCCTTAACCCCTAGCCCCCCTTCCTCCTTTGGATGACACACGTCCTTCCAACTCACTCAAGGAATTTTCTCTTTCTCCCCCAACACTACCCCCCACAAGAACTTCATTTGAAGTCGAACAATAGACTTCCTCACCTTAGCCGGCCTCTTGAGAAAAGAAAGGTAGAAAACCGGAATCGACGCCATCACCGAATTAATTAACACCACTCGGCCGCCCAAGCTAACATACCGGATTTTCCAAGAAATGAGTCGCTTCTCGATTGTTTTGACCACCGGGTCCCGCGTGGATGAAAGACGCGGGTTGACACCCACCGAAAGCCCCAAATAAATGAACGGAATAGAGCCTATCTTACAATGAAGAAACTTAGCCGAACCTTGAAGGAATAAGAGTGACACATTGACACCAACGAGGCTACTTTTAAAGAAATTTACTTTTAGCCCCGACACTAACTCAAACCATCTAAGAGTAGCCTTCATTGTCCAAAGGTTCTCCACACAAGCCTCTCCAATAAAAAGTGTATCATCCGCGTATTGGAGCAAGGACACCGAAACTTCTTGGCTAACTTGAAATCCTTTGAAAAATTCCAAAGTAACCGCTCTTTGAGTAAGAGCACTCAAACCTTCCGCCACAAGGAGAAACAAAAAGGGGGCTAAAGGATCTCCTTGTTTAAGACCTTTCTTGATATTAATTTGTTCCGTCGGAGAACCATTAACTAAGACCGACAATTTACCATTACAAACACAAGCTTTCATCCATGCCCGCCACCTCTCTCCAAAGCCCACTCTCCGCAACATATACTCTAAAAAACTCCAACTAACAGAATCATACACCTTTTCAAAATCTACTTTGAAAATTAAACATTCTTTCTTTAAGCGCTTAGTATAATCCACCACCTCATTCACAACAACTACCCCATCCGCAAGATTCATCCCCTTTAAAAAAGCCGATTGATTCGGAGAAATAATTGAATTCATTACCTTACCCAATCTTTTAGCTAGCACCTTAGCCAATAACTTATACAAACTCCCCAAGAGAAAAATAGGACGAAAATCACCCATATGATGCGGACTTAAAACTTTTAGAATCAAAGCAACAAAGTAAGAGGAGAAGCACCCTGGTAAGGAGGCCGAAGTATGAAATTCATCGAAAAGCTTTAATATTTCCTTATTTAGAATACCCCAAAACTTTTGAAAGAAAGCAAAATTAAAACCCTCCGGACCCGGACTTTTGTTTCCATCCGACAACTCAGTTGCCTCTACCACGATATTAATTTGTTCCTTATTTAAAAATTGTTACGTTGTCAGCAGAAACAATATTTCGCAAATCTTTCATTCTTTAACATATTTTGTATATCATTCATGTCTCACAAATCTTTCCTTTTTAACATATACATTTATCACAACCCTTCTGATCCTATACCTTGTTCATTCGCTAAATTTTTTGGACACCCCAAGGATTATTTCCATTAATTAGTTTTCCATATATTCCTAGTATATTTAGTCAACAAAAAAAATATTCATAGTATAGTTACAAAGCCACTACAATTATCATTACTTTTTTTCAATTTCTTTAAGAATTCATGGTAGAGAGTATGATAAACAATATATGAAGCAATAATATGTCTCAGAATTTTCAATTTCTGTTAAAGAGTATTAGAATTCATGGTAAAGAGTATGTTCCTTAATTTCATCACTATATGTCCTAGAATTTCATCACTACAGTATGTCCCAATGTTATTTTCAATTTCTTAAACTATATTTGAAGCAACATATGGATGATAAACAAAACGTCACTATAGAGCGTTTGAACTGCTAAAAAATAAGGAGCTGGACTGACATGACAACTTCAATTGTACTGTGTTTGATTTTAATGGAGTTCAATAACATATGAAATTAGTTATGAATTTAGATGTTATTGAAAGATGTAATATTATTCGAATGTTAATGGTGTATGAAATTTCAGATTAAATTTATCTGTTTTCAATAAAAAAATCTTCCAATCAATGTTTTACTAACCAGAGGATTGAGTTTAATAAAATAAAAAAAATCTAATATTTATAATTTCGTGAGTTTCTCTTTTATTTAATATATTATTGAAGCTCGTTAAGATTAATTGTTTGTGCATTTAATATGTTAGTGTACCTCCGCCACTAGAAACAAATAAACAATGATGTTATTTTAGCGATGATAGACGATTTTCATCGTAAACGTATTGCATTAAACAATATTATTTTTTATTTTCAATATAATTCAATGTATAATTTAATATTTGGCCACACCATTATTAAATATCTAGATCCGTCCCTGCTACCACCTCTTCTCTAGTAAAAACTCCCTCAATTCAACTAACCTCCTCAAACAAAATATGGTTGAAGACTAATCCGTCCAAAGTCGGCATCTCCCAAGGTACTTCTTCAAAATGCTTTTGAAAGTATTCCACCACCTCCCTCCTAATTTCAACCGGGTGAGAAATCCACTCCCGACCCTTTCTGAGGGCCACAAGAGCATTAGATCTCTTCCGACTCTTAACACAAGCATGGAAGAATCCTCTATTAGCATCCCCTTCTTTGAGCCACATAGACCGGGATCTTTGAAACTCCAAGCTATACTTACTCTTCAAAAGAAGCCACAATTGTTTAAAGTTTCCTTTCCTCAAAAGCAACTCCTCCTCCGTCAAACCCTCACTTTCTCCTTTTAGATCAAACAATTCTATACGATCTACTAGAGCCCCAATTTTAGACTCCACATACACCTCTTTACTCCAAGCTTTTAGCGTCCCTTTGAGTCGTTTCAATTTTTCCTTCAAGACAAAATCCATCCACCCGTCAACTTTGTAAGAATCCCATTCTCTCTTTACCAAAGATACAAAGTCCTTATTCAAAAGCCAATGATTATTGACTGATCACAAATGTATCATCTATATTACAATTATACAAATTTATAATTAGTATATATGATTTAATAATTATTGTTAAATTTGTTTCATAAAAAGAAATAGTTATTAATTAAAATATTCTCATGCATTGCCTTGAGTCATCCTTGAAATTTATTCAACTTGTGCTGTAAATATTATCCACATTTTGTTTACTTCTATTTTTAATCTTCAACCTCCCCTTCATGAGGACCTTTCTCTTATTCACCTTCCAAGTTGGATTATATTTAAGTTAATCATGTTCACGATGAAGTAAACTCTGTGTTATTACACTAGCTCTTATAGATTTCTCACTTGTTATGATAATAGATGTCATTCCTGCTTGTATTATTATTATTATTATTATTATTATTATTATTATTATTATTATTATTATTATTATTATTATTATTATATAAAGGAGAGTATATGTTCCTCCATATAGGTGTGCTATAGCACATTTTTTGTATTTGGTTAGAGTACTCCTTATATTCTCTTTAATAAAATTATTTTCTATCGATCATAAAAAAATGATTCCACAAGTTTTGGTTTCTTTAAATATTTATTTTGCTTTTTCATATATGTCATGATAGTCTCTCAGATATTGGATGATGATGGTACAACATATGACTTGAAACCGTATGTTACCATTATTAATAAATATTAAATGTGACTTTGACACATGGCACCATCATATGAAAATTGGTACATATTTGATGTATTAAAAAAAAATAGTCACCTAAAAAAATAGAAAGATTGTACATAACAAATTCAATTGTATTGTTTTGATTTTAAAACGGTTTTTAAGAGTGAACAAAATGGGAAATAATATGTTGGATAAAAAAAAATGAAATTCTTGTTCCTCATAAAATTATAAGACAACTTTTTCTTCTAAATACAAATTCTTTGCAATACCAAAATAATATTTTGTCTACCAAACATCATACAAAACAAAACGTTGTTCAATATTTTAAAAGTTTGTCATGTGTTGTTATATATGTTCTAGTACTTACTTTTTACAAATCAAATGAAATCAATGTGTAGTTGTGTTTGTCGTGTCAACTCTTTGAACGGGTCACCAACTAAAAATAAAGATATCCAACGTAATTATACATAAGCAAACAAAATATACTTAAACGTACCGTCTTGTATAGGCAGTTGATTGTGAGCTAAGAGACATGAAAATAGTTTTGAGAAAGACGTTATGGATTCGATCACAAAAAACATAACCCTAATATTTGTTTGTTAAAAAAATATATTTAAACATACCGTGTAGAAATAAGGGCTAGACTCGCTATGTAGCAAAATAAAATTTGAGTCTCGGGTGAGAGAAGTTCTTCCGTGGAAGCAATCAATAGAAATCAAAAATGAAAAATTAATACCTACTAGTACGTAAGTCATAGACAATCCTTGAAAAAATATAAATGATTTATTAAATAACCAATAAAAATTAGTCACATAAATAAATTTGCAAGTATTATTATAAACTAATTTTTTCCTTAATTACAAATTTATTTTTTTTGAACAAATTACAAATTTATTTATGTAACTAATTTTCATTAGTTATTGAATAAATTATCCTCAATTCTTCAAAGAGTAGTATCGACAAAAAAAACCATATGCTTAAACCTAATTATTTTACACTCTTGGATGCATAGTCACACATACCACATCACGTATCTAATTCTAACTTGGTGCAATATATGGTAGGTGCAAAAGTCTAACAAAACATAGCTCATAAATATGATAATTGTGGTAACAAATCTTATCAAAGAGACCTTGATAAAAAACCATATATATCGTGTATCTAACAAAATCTTAAGCTTCTTATACAACAGACAAAATTTTGGTGTCACATTTTACTCATACAAATGGTCCCAAATTCTCAATCTCCACTTTCCTCATATTTGGGCTTCAAGGACGGTGGAGTGTGTCTCTTTGTTCATGACAAAATCTCTTATGCAATCTTGCATCCATTTTTAAGTAACATGAATTTTTATTTTTATTAGCTTTTTTCAATCTTTTGACCCTCTTTTCTGAAAATGATGTGGAGTTTGTTGAGCTTGAATATGAGCAAAAGTAATAAGGTCCCCAAAAGAAGGATGAGATAACTTTTCTCATCAGCATGACATAGAAATATACAAGATTTTAATTAAAGCTACCAATATGGTTTATATACATACATATTTATAATGACTTCTCACCTTGTTTTCAGCACAACTTTGGTTTTCTTACTTTCTAATGCGTGATATCTTAAGTTTTCTAAAATTATGAAATTGCAACAATTAATTCATTGCCCTTATCCAAAGTACATAGTGAGGGACACCTATTTGAGTGATACAATCATACAAGTAAGCAATTTTAGAGATGTCAAAGGGGTGAAGAGTATTTTGCCACACAATTTCTCATTTTTTAAAATGATCTTCATCTTTGTTTCTATTTTCTGCTTTTGGAAGTATTTTTCCTCCATCTCATCCATGCGAATTTCTAAGACAACCCTCGTGATTTCAAATGATCATATCCCCGTCTCTATTCCCGCTTTGCGGAGTATTCAAAATGATCCTTATCCTCGTCTCTTCCCTGCTTTGCAGAGTATTTTTCTCCATCGCATCCATGTGGATCCCTGCATTTCTCGCAGAGATCTTTTAACATTAAAAAATTATTAAACTTGTATAAATTTCAATCAAAGTAGTTGTTAAAAAAGTTTAACCGTAAAATAAATAGAAAATTAAGACTTTTTTTTTTACATAATTAAGACATTGTTGTGAGTTGTGATGATAATAAACATCACATTAAAATAAATTTATGTACACATTGTATGAAAATATAAATAAATATAAAAGTTATTGTAATAGGTGTTCGGAAACGGAGTCTCCGCGAGACGGAAATAAAATTTCATCCGCATTCAAAAGCCTTCTTCGGAAGGATTTTTTCCTCAATCCTTATCCCCACAGAAAATAATAATAATCTACTTCCAGTTTACAATATGGAACAATTCTCACAGAGATCCCCATTTACAGATCAAATTGATATCCCTTTTAGATATCGATGGTTGTTAACATATCTACATTAAGGGCATTGAGATATTTGATTCTACTTTATGTATATTTAATCAATGACTTTGAGATGTTATAATTGACTTTAAATTTATAAAAGAGGGTGAACTTAGTGGTTGAAGTGAATGAGTTGGAGTAGGAAAGAGATAAGAAGTGAAAGTTTAATTAATTCCAACCCTAAGCATAATTATTAATAGACTAAGTTTATCGTGAAACAAATATGTTATCATGCTTGTAATAAAAATAAAAATAAACTGTTATTATGCATTAACTTATTTTCACTATTAATATGATGTGACATATTAATATAATGGTAATTGAGATTTATTGTTTTGATAGTGAAAGTAAATTTGTGCATTATAAAAGACTTTGACTCGTTTATGCATATTATTAAACAGAGTTTTATTAAGGATTAATCAACAATGAATTATTTCAAGAGTTTAAAGAACATGTACCGTTAGTGTAAATTAATTTTACACTGAGAATCAATAACAATGGATCAACGAACTATGTCATATCAAAAAAATGAAGATAAATATGGTAATATACATTATTGTAATTGGTTGACACTACAAAATTATTGTATATTATGAGTGCATATTTCTTTTTCTCTTATTTCAAGTATTGAGGATATTAATCCCCTTAAACAGGTGATACATCTACTGTGAAACTACATACCTATATTAAACTAAGAAATAAATGAATAAACTATTAACAATGGTCGTTTTAAAAAAATAGTTAAATTGGATAACAGTTTTAGTTAAATTGGTTGGATAACAGTTCAGATTTATGTCGTGATCATATGTAAAGTACAAGTCATGTACTTGCTTTGATTAAAAAAAAAAAAGTCATGTACTTGCTAATTTGACAAACTTTGTTTGGGAGTTCTTTACTTACCTTAATATAACCCTTTTCATTTTATTATGAACATTGGTTTTGCCATCCAAAAAGAGTTAGCGGCGCAATTTATTGTACGTTTGTCTTTCATTAAAGTGTAATTATTAATTTCATATATATATATATATATATATATATATATATATATATATATATATATATATATATATATAATACAAAGACTAATTTCTTAGGAAAAAAAAATTATATGAATAAATGTCTATATTTAATTTAACAAATTTGTTTTTAAAAAAATTTAAAAATTAATATTGTCTTCAAATTTTGATTGATCCAGCAGATAAGAAGTTAATTCAAATATCAACACCTCAGAAGAGCATGAATTTAACTTTCACTTTCTGCAAGATCTTATTAGAGGAAATTTGTATATAAATTTGTAAGCGTTTTTTGAATCTTGAGGTTTCTTATGACTATATACTAATATTAAAATATGATGATATGAAGTGGTGGATATATGATATTGAGATATTAATGACCTATTTGAAAAATTGTGTTCAATGTTGAGTTGGAAGAATAAAAAGTTTATTATAATTAAAAAATTATAAATAAGTATGTAAGTAGTAAGTATCATACAATGGAATTTTTTATTGTAGATGTTTTTAAGTACAAATCGAGATCCCTATAATCCAACAACTTCTATTATGCAGTACGAATCTCAATAGTTTCACACTGTTTGAGATATTGACTATTCATTTTAAATCGGACAGTTCAAAACAATTATTGTGTCATATAGCTAGTAACTTGCATGGCAGCCAAATCCTATAATATATTTTTGAATTGACCCATATTATTAGAATCACATTAAAGCGCCGTAATTTTGATTAAAAATATTTTATTCCCTCCGTTCATAATCTTTGATTTTTTTATCATTTTAGTTTTGTCCCAAAACTTTGCTTTTTTAAAAAAAAACCAAGACAAAATTAAGGATATTTTTCCTCTTGTACTCTTACAAAAATAAAAGCATACATTAAATGAAGTTTATTTTTATCAAATGAACAAAGGATAATTATATAAATCTATCAAAATTTATTGTTTCTTAATATGTGAGCATACTTAAAAGAACTAGAGATTAAGGGCCTATTTGGATTTAATTTATTGTTTAGCTTATGAAAAATAGTTTTTACAAATAAATAAATTTTTATGTTAATTTATAAGTTGCCACTACAAAAATTGTATTTTTATAAGCTGTTTTTTCATACACTACCTGAAAAAACTTATAATAATAGATAAAACTTTATTTATTTGCATAAGCTGTTTCACATAAGATCAAAAATAAGTCAATCGAAACGGGTTCAGAAAACAAATACATTGAGCTGAAGTGATTAATGAATTTTCTCTAGAATAGATCATTCGAGAGAACGATTCCTTTATAATGGAAATAATTTTTAGTAAAACTTTTCTAATCTCATGGTCGAACTCTGAAATATCGAAACCCTCTTTTCTAAAATACAGAAGGTTAATACAAAAAGAAATTAAGAGTAGGAGAAGTATATTTGTAAACCTAACAAAATCACGATTATGTTGTGATTTTTCCAAATCCACAGCTAATTTAGACATGACTTGTAAAGGTAAATTCAAAACATCCATTGAAATCGAAGTTTTATTTATTAAAAAAGGATTTTTCTATCATGTGTAAATTTATACTACTCCCTTCGTTTCAAAATATAAGTCGTTTTGACCATATCACACAAATTAAAAATGTAATTAATGTTGTATAGAAAAGAGAAATTATGAGTTAATTTACAAAATTGTCCTTCATTAATTATATTGGAAAGATAAATTAAAGAATTGAAAAAAGAAAGAGAAATAAATAATTAAGGGTATAATAGGAAAAAGAACAATAAATGCTTCATTGGTAATATAAAGCGAATTATATTTTGTAACAATTTTTTTTTCTCAAAGCGACTTATATTTTATAATGAATGGAGTACATGTTAACAAATTTTAAATAATAAGTTAATATTGAAACTTGTGCATTTTGTATTAAATATATAACTTTTTAATATATAATTATTATTTTTCAACAAAAACTTTTGGCTACTTTAACATGTGCAATGTTGCACATGTTAGATAAATCTATTAAAAAATGCTAAATATTAGTCCCTCTTCGTAACAAATTATAAATCACTTTGAGAAAAAAATTGTACCAAATTTTATAAATCGCTTTACATTACCAATGAAATATTTAATGTTATATTTTCTATTATATCATTAATTATTTATTACTCTATTTTCTTTTAATTCTTCAACTTATCTTTTCCATAAGGACAATTTTGTAAAATAATTTATAATTTTCCTTTTTTATACAACATTAATTATATTTTCTTAATTTATGTAATACGGTCAAACCAACTTATTCAAAATGAGACATTGGTCAAACATATGGATCTTGCTAATGAGTGCTCTCGAAACACTTTTTAAGCATTCCACTTAAAAAAAAAATTTATTCAAAAAATTAAATACTACAATTTTCAATGCGTTAACTTCAAACATTTTCATAAAAAATTTATAAAAACTTACTATCTAAAATCTTAAAGAATATACCGAAAACACTCTTTAGTATTTTCTTAAACATAAACATATTATTAAAATTTATTTATTCTCTTGGACCTGAGAGCATTAACTTATGATGGACAAACATGGCACATGCATGCCTTAAGTGTGTTTCACCAAATTAATTAATCAAGAATCCATTGATCTCATTCGTCAATAAATTATGTGAATTGCACATACTCCTATAGGATCTCCTTTAAATTAATGGTTTCTGATTACTTAAAATTTGCTCCTAAAATTCAACAAAATAATGAAAAGAAAACTAGTACTTTCTTGGACTTTATATATAGGTAAATTTTAGCTTTTTAAATACATTGAAAAAATAGTTTATTTAGTTTATATTATTGACTAAATACACTATTTTTCCAATATATCTAGAAAGCTAAAATTTACTTATATATAGAACTGGAGAGAGTAATAGATTATTACATCGAGTTCTTAATATAAAAAGCTTTATTTTTTAGATTCATTGAGAATCTAATGTATTTAGTCTGGACTAAATACATTAAATTCTCAATGAATTAAAAAATAAAAATTCTCTTATATTAAGAATCGCAAAGAGACAACACAAATGCTTTTTTTTTTTACAATTAGAGAACTTAAGAGTTAAGATATGCATAATCCATTTTACAATAAAGTGAATAACCTTTGACATCGGTGATTTCTAAATCTTAGTTATATAATTTCCACTCAAGGTTAAAAAATTAACTTAATATGAGATGAGCCTTTTGTTTTAGAGTTTAATTGATGTGCATTGACGGTGTAAAATAATTTTATACGGTCGTCTAATAAGAAACTATCAATCTTCCATATCTTATGAAGAAAGTGGGGTGACGTGGCGAAATACATGGTTGTCATTGGTTGACAGTGTAAAATTATTTTTTACTGTCAGTGCATACAAATTAAATCTTATTTATTACCTTTTTTTTTGACGGAAAATCTTTTATTTTTTTCTTCTTCCATTTCTGAGGTTAGATATTTATGTCCCAGTTTTTATTTTCCTTAATAAATTTTAGCTTATATATAAAAAGTTAAATTTTACTTCATTTGATAATTTAATTATTATCTTCAAAATTACATTTAAGAAAAAATATTTATTAATTTACAAATTATCAATCAATTATAATTATTTGATTCATGTATGTATCAATAAGATATTCATTCCTAAGAAATTAATTTATTATAAGATAATATATATCGCCTTTTTTATTTTCCTTAATAACTTTTTAGCTTATATATAAAAAGTTGTTATTTTGCTTCATTTGATAATTTAACTATTATTTTCAAAATTTTACATTTAAGAAAAATTATTTATTAATTTCTAATTATTAATTAGTTGGTTCATGTATGTGTCAATAAGATATAATTCATTCCTAAGAAATTAATTTATTATAAGACAATATACATTACTGGTTTTTATGTCTATATCTGATGATAATAATAGTAATTATTGCTAAAAAAATAGTAATTATTATTATTCTTATTATAATCTTTATCCATATATAGAGGAGATACCAAACTTTTTTTACATTTGATGTGCTAGTTGAGTTGTAATATTAGCTAAGACATGTAATATTAAGGTTTTGAGTTCAAATTCCATTAGGAATTGTTGTAAAATATTATTAGTGTCACTAAAATTGATAAAAAGATTGCTTCTCTAAGATTTTTTTTTTTAATAAAATAACAATTTTTGTGCAATTTATTCCTCCACAATTACTCTTAATTTAAATTATCTAATTATATAGTTTTTTAATTATTTATCCCATTAAACAATTGAAATTTCTCTCATCGAAATATTAATTAAATATTTCATTTTCTATCAATAGAATTTTTCTATATCGATCTATTTCTTAAAAAATAATTGTAATTTTCTATATATAAAAAAGAATATGAACTTTTGGTGTAGCCTTGTTCTTGAACTTTTGGTGTAGCCTTTGGATATAGGTTAACTCCATGAGTTTTCAGATGAGTTACTCTCCTCATTTAAAATTTTTAAAAAATTAATGGAATTGATATCCTAAATAAAAACTTTTGAATTGACAATTAGATTAGTGGAATTTATTAGTTTCTCCTGAAGTTAATGTGTGTGTCTATATATATTTTTGTTCTTCATTTAAAATATTTTATAAACAATTTTTCACATTTTTTTATTGCCTTATCAAAGAGAAAAGAGGAGAGAAAGAAAGAGAAGTAGATAAAAGTGGATGGGCGCACACATTTTTATCGTTTGCTTGCTAATAATATATAGTAATTACAATAGATATTACTCGGGTTTTGATTAATCTTACATTCACGCAGTCATGAATCTTGATCATTAGATGAAAGTTGAATAACTTCTATTTTGAGATATATTTCAAAGTAAACTCGTTATAATTAGAATACGAACAATACAATCCTCATTCAACTGCCGATATTCCTTAATTGTGATTTTTTCCCAACTACAGATGTGAGGAAGCGGTGCAATTCATTTTTTTCTCCTTTTTCTTTCCGTAAAATTAAATGAAAAGCAATATCTTTTTTTGGTTTTGTAGGATATCATATTAATCTGAAGTGGATCAGGCTCAGTCACGTCATACATACACAACTCAAAATACTAGCCCTATCGAAGATCAAAACACATTTAACGATTACTTCTTAAGGAAGAGTCTTTGATCAAATATGTAACTGCCTATTTAAACAATCATTTAGTTACCTATCATTCAAACGACTTTAGTTGCTTATCTAACTTCTATTTTGAGATATATTTCAAAGTAAACTCGTTATAATTAGAATACGAACAATACAATCCTCATTCCATTGCTAAGATTCCTCAAATACGAGCTTTTTCCAATTACGGATGATAGGGAAGCGGTGGAGTTCATTTTTTCTCCCTTTTCTTTCAGTAAAATTAAATGAAACGCAATATCTTTTGTTGGTTCTGCAAGATATCACCTTATCTGAAGTGGATCAAGCTCAGTCACGTCATACGAACACAACTCAAAAGACTACCCCTATCAAAGATCAAAAGGATATATTAAGCAATTACATCTTAAGGAAGAGTCTTTGATCAAATATGTGACTGGATATTTAAACAATCATTTAGATGTCTATCATTCAAACCACTTTAGTTGCCTATCTCAAAATTGAATAACTTCTATTTTGAGATATATTTCAAAATAAACTCATTATAATTAGAATACGAACAATACAATACAATCCGCAATCCATTGTTGAGAATCCTCAATTGCTAGCCTTTTCCATCTACAGATGACAGGGAAGCGGTGCAGTTCATTTTTTTCTCCCTTTTCTTTCGGTAAAATTAAATGTAAAGCAATTTATCTTTTGTTGGTTTCGCAAGATATCATATTATGTGAAGTGTATCAAGTTCAGTCACGTCATACAAACACAACTCAAAAGACTAGCCCCTTTCGAAGATCAAAAGCACGCAATATTTAACGATTACTTCTTAAGCAAGAGCCTTTGATCAAATATGTAAATGTATATTTAAACAATTCTTTAGTTGTCAATCACTCAAACCATTTAGTTAAATGAAAGCAACAAGCAATATATTTGATCAAATTGATTGATTATCGATTCTTTGAATCGATCATATAGGTTTGATCTTGTTTCTTATTTTTGTTGTCAAATAACCTAATAACTATACTTTGATATCTAATTAGGTTTCGATATTTAAAATATATTGATTATTTTAAAAAGAAACCAAGAAAAAATAAAGGATCACCAAAAGTGGGCCCCAATAGCCAACCAAGGTCCACTGATGAAACAAACAACCTAAGATGACACTTTCTTAGTTCCCCCAAATCTGTCTCTTAGCTACTTTTAGTACTCAACAAAAAATGATTTAGAGAGAGAAATGTGATCTACAAAAGACTTCAACTACAACTTAGGATTGAGTGACAGAGTGAGAAATTTAATGAGAGAGTAAGTCTAGGAATAAAATGAGGAGTGTGGAGCGAGGATTTGGGCGAAAAAAATGTGAATATTACTCTCATTCATAGTTGCTTTAGATTTGCATGCTTGAGTTGTGAGAAAAAATATAGGGCTTTTATCATTATTATTATTACTCTATCATAATTCTGTAAAAAAAATCATTATTACTCTATCATAAAAAAAAATTATAATTATTACTCTGTCAAAAAAATATATCATTATCATTACTGTTTTTTTACCAAAATTATTATTATTACTGTTATTAATTACAGTATTATCATTTTTTTGTTTTGGTCAGGATATTATCATTATTTTTATAATGTTATTTATTATTATTATTATTATTATTATTATTATTATTATTATTATCTGATAATGTAATTATCATTATAATATGGAAAATGTTAAACAATATCCGGGACAATGGTTAAATATATTAAAATAAAAATTTTGTTTCGAAATACGTGCATTCAATATCTCGAAAATATAAAAAATTGTTTTTTAATAATAATTTTATTTTTTATTTCCTTTTTTTTTTATGCTTAACAAGTACCCAAAAATACTGTTTAGCTTGACCTTTATAATATATTATTTTTGGTCAAATATAAGATTGTTTTTTACATAAATTATTATACTAATATTTATGATATATAATATTATAAAAAAAAAATTTATGATTTATAATATATATATATATACACACACTCTGCTTCCAATTCCATCTCAGACAAGCAACATGATTTTTTATAAATCCTAGAGATCTTTCAGAATTCAGATAGTCTCTCTCTGTCTCTCTCTCTCTGTATCTCTCTCTCAGTTCAGCAGAAACATATTTCTGCTCAATTGTTGCCTGGCCTTTTGGATATTTAGGTAATTTAAAAATGACTCTTTTAGATTTTGTTCTCAGATACTGTTCCGTATTGCAAGCATTCTAGATTTCAAAATTAAAATAAATAAATTTGACTCTTTAATCTCTCCCTATTAAATCTCTCTCTATTAATAAAAGGGTATCTGATTTTTGCTTAAAAATCTCATCTTGCAAAAGGGTTTTTTTTTTTTTCCTTCATTGACATTGCAATCAATTAGGCCATAGTTGAGCTTAAGCTGTGACACTTTCAACAATTGTTTCTGTTTTTCATTTTTTTTTAAATTTTTTCCCTAATTTTTTTTTTTTGATGGAAGATGATACAAAAATGGCTCAAGAACAAGAAGATCAATCTATTAACAATGGTGGAAATAGATCTACTAAGAAGCAAAAGCAAAAGAAGGTTCCACAAAGAGGACTTGGTGTAGCACAACTTGAAAAAATTCTTGAAGAACAAAATTTTACACCATCATCACAAAATTTTACACCATCATCATCATCATCAACTATATCTTCTCTTTTACCTATACCAATTAACAATTTTAATCACTCAAATTATATCAAAGAAGGTACTTTCATTTTACCATCACCAAATTCTGCATCATCATCATCATCAACTTCTATATCAAATTATTTGCCACCACCAATCATCAATTTTAATCACATGAACCAAAATTCGTCGTCGAGCCATTTACCTTTACCATCATTAGGTGATTTTAGATCTTCATTGTCAATGCAACATTTGGATGGTAAAGTTGCTACTAGTACTGTTTCATTGCCTAATAGTGGTGTGTTTGGAAATGTGCCTAAGTTGTGGAATTCTCATGAGCTGAATTTTCAGAAGCAAAATGGTTTACCATTTCTTCCAACTTTGCCCTTTGATTCTAATCAAATTTGGCCTATGTCTAATTGGGTTCAGAGAAACCAACAATTTCATCATCAACATTCTTCACAAGTGGTAAAGATACTTTTTTTTTTTTTTCTTTTTCAATTGATGGTTTTTAATTTTTAGTTTATCTTTGATGTCATAATTTTATCAATTTTATTTGCTATGGTTTATGAAAGATTTGGTTTTTGATTCATATGTAGGTGAATAATTCATCTGGAACTTCATCCACACATGTGCCTCAGTTGTCAATTGAGCCCCCTTCAAACCAAAATTACGGTATCAATGGCACGCCTGTCAGACCGGCAGAGAAGGTATGTGGTAGTTCACAATTCATCTGCATAATTCTGTTTGATTTATCAAGGTTTTTGACCGAGGTTGTGTTCCGATCGTTAATATTATTGAAAATTTGTGGTCAAGTGTGGATGATGCAATTGTAATTTTGCTTTCATGGCTGATGCGGCCATAATTGCGTTCACGTAAGGCTGAGACATCAAATAACGTTGATGTCACGGCTAGAATTACGATCGCCAACCGTTTTTTAAAACCTTGATATGCATATCACATTTTTTTATGTTTAATTGGAAGGTCGTTTTTAATTGGATTTAGATTTGCTGCGGTCACAAATTTTCGCGAGTATACCAAGCTTGAAATATAGACGGTTTGATCTTGATTCAAGGGTCGCCGATGTACTAACCGCTAATGCGTTGAATTTGTGACCGCCGAAAATCTAAATAATTTTTTGCAACCTTAATAGTTAATACTAATTTCCTCATTTATTTTGTATATGACTACAAAAATTGCTTGTTTGGTTAAAATGTTCACATCTTAATCACTTATGTTTTCAATGAATTCAGTAAAATCTTGATGTCATATATTTTAAAAGATGTTTTTTTCAAGCTTATTTTATTAATCGGAGTGGCACTAATAGTCATTTTATAATTTTTTCTGACGGGATTTGAACTCAGCACCTTGAGGTTATAAGGCTAAGCTCTTCCGACTGAGCTAGCGCCTCAAGTGTAAAATTATTTAAAACCTTTTTTCAAGTTTAAGAAATTTATTATAAGCATTTGAATTTTGGTGCAGATGATGATTGGCATGAAAAGGCCATATCCTTTCTCCCTGGATTTTACACAAGCCCCTGCTTTTAATTATAAGCTGCCTCCCAATGCTGAAATAGGCACAAATTCAAGAAGAACTTCATGTGAAAGTGAAAGTGGATTTCACTTTGTAGCTGGCAATTCTTCAACTTCCAGGTTCTTTCAGTTATTATTTCACTTACGCCGTTTTGACGTAGTTATAGTCCCTCTCGAATGAAATATAAGAAAAAAAATATTCAATTTTTTTGGTATTTTATGCGACGTTTCGAATATTTTTTTGCTTATATTTCATTCGCGAAGGAGTATGTTTTAAGTGTTTGTCTTCTCACACCATTTGTTTGTGAACTATTTGCAGAGAATCTCAATCCTGCTCAGCATCCAATTCTGATCCAAATTCAAAGAAAAAAGATAAAGGGATTCAGGAACTTGATGGAAGTTTTCTCACTTTGGCTCCTCCATCCCCTGCTTCATTAAACAACCAAGAATCCCCTGAGGTTTGTGCAATACTCATTTAGATATTATTTCCATTTCTCATCACTATGGTTTTATAAAATACTTAGAAGCAGTGATATGGTCAATGTTCTTGTTGTTATGTTTCTTTTTTATGATATAAAAACACCCTTTCAAAATTATTAGTGTCTAATGATGAAGCACATACACAGTTAGCTTTATGCGTGTCGCGGTGTCCGTCATTTATATATGACACTCATACGAAATGTTGGACAACTCAAACAAATGTCACAAAAAACTATTTTTTTTCTTTCTTTTGATACCACTTAGATTAGTGTCTAACATCTATATGACACTCGTATAACACATGTCAGATATAAATGTCCCATATAAATTTATTTTTTTCTTTACTTCGACAAACCTTAGACACTCTTTGAATATATCTCAAACACATGTACAAAGGTAGATGGATATAAAGTTCAACTATTATCGTATTTATTTTAATATTCTTCTTAATGAAATAAATTACTCAATATAGATGCATATGGATATATTTTGATTATCAATTCATACATTTTATTTGATTATAATATGTAAATTAATATATATGAAGCGATGTTGGTGTCCTATGTTTTTTAGTACAATAATAGTGTTGACATGTCCGTGTCAGTTTCGTGTCAAGTGTCTGTGTCGAAATCCGTTATTCATAGTCTATATTGTTGTCATTAAGATTTACTTGGGGGGAGGAGAATGTTCATGTAGTATTCTCTTTGATTTGAGAATATTATAAAGATGTAGGAAGGATTTGAAAATTTATTCAAAACCCTCTAAAATCTTCATAACTATCCTTACAAAGTGAGGGGCTACTCTTCTTGCTCCTTCCCTTTCCTCCTCTTTTATTATTCTTAAAATCTTCGCCACCCTTTCTAAGCGTGTCCATTGATCTAGATCGACCTATTCATTCTGGTGACCAAAACTAAACTAATACGTTTTGTATCTGGAGTTGTGTTTAGTTTGAGTAATAGATGCATTTTATTTTATTTAAATTTATGCATCAATAACTCGATGACTCGACCCAACTTAGTCATCATTGAATCAAATTAATTAAGATTTGACAAATGTTTGACTCGAATTGATGTAATTTGATTGGTTCAGATAACGGGTCAGACAATTTTTTCTAATATTATGAATGCTCATTCTTAATTCTATTTTATACGTTACAGGAACATGTAAAAGATCGATTTCATACCGGGTACAAACTAGTCAACCAACAAAATCAACCTTTGTACAGCTTCATCATTCCAGCAGCAAAGGAGACACAAAATGGACAACCAGCATTAAGAATTCAGAATGGTCATGAAGTGGAAGAAAATCTTGATCTCAATTTGAAACTATAAAGAAACTTGAATATTCCATCTTTGATTTTTGATTCTCTACAGGTGATATGATACATATTCCTAAATCCTCACATGTAGAATTGAGTATGAAAAGGACTATAAGTCCTTTACATGTGGGAAATAGGAGGATAGATGTTGATTTGTTTGTTTGTGATGTTATTTAATAATTACCTATGTGCTTTAATGACACCAAACTATATAATGTTGTAACATTGGGTTTTTTTTGTTTTTTTTTTAAATGGATTTGGATTTGGTGCAGTAACTGTATCGGGCAGTACTGAATTTTCACCGTTTTTTGATGTCAATCGAGGATAAGATTGTTGAAATGGATATTTTTGTTGTGTAATATTGAATCGTTTGTTTTTAAAATATCGGTTGAGATCGTTTAATTGCATTTAAATATATGTGATTTTTTTTTTTTTTTGGAATATGTGGTTTGTGTTCCTTTTGGATGAGTCAGGAACTGGAGTTGTAACAAACTTTTGCATGTGGGTTGGAAGAAATGAGAGATCTGATTGTTCCTTTCTTAGTGTTTCTTTCATTGTTTTTGTGGGTCCCAATATCTGATCTCCATTATTATGGTTCTAAAATAATTGACAGAAACTGTCAAAAAATATTGACACAATTTGGTAGGACCCTTACCATACAATTGCACGTGTGCCAATCTAAGTTGTAAATTTGATTTTGTAGTGTGTCTCTATTGTCTAGTACACACACTCACTATTGTTCCAAGGTTCTATTTTACATATTTTTGTTGTCTAAAATATGGAATTGGATTTCCAACTTTTACAATGGCGTATTGGATGTTGTAATTGATCAGGATTATTTGATTTTTGATTGATGATAACACTGTTTTGTTTTATAAAACTAAAACTGTATTTAAAATTTGAATTGTCTGATCATAAATCAATAATCGTGATTGATTACAATATGAAATTACGTCATAATTACACATAGACGGACACATTAGTTAATGGAAACCGAATGTAAGACTTGATTGAGAAAATTATAATAAAAGAAGAGTTATTAATAGGGTGGGACTTGGTGTACTCTCATGCGGAATTGGATCACCTCCTGCCCAATAAGGGTGCAACCTAGTGATTTTGTGAGTGAGAAGAGAGAAATTGAAAATTAAAAATAAAGCATTAAGATATGTGTGAGAGAGAGAGAGAACACCACACAGATTGCAACAATAAAGGATCTTAATTCCTCTCATACCTTTCATCATCGTCCTCCACAGTACTTTCTACCTATTTCCTAATCGTCTATTTTGTTGAATTATTCTCCCATTTCCTATCTTTGTTAATCTCCATTGATCTCCATAAACACTCTAGTTCATAAAAATAGAAAATGGTAACAAAAATTTAATAAATTTATAATAAAAATATCTATATAACAAAAAGAAATAAAAAATGAAGGGCTAACTAGCATCCAACAAATTACAAAACAATAAACAAAGCGTAGACACATCTAAAGCATCAATAAACAACAAATCTCGCACCAAAAAAGGTACCTGGTCCAAATTATGCGATCATTTAAGGTGTACTTGAGAGACAAGAAACAAGAAGATTGTACAATTTCTTTTTGGACTATTCAGTTTTTTTTTTTTGAAGAAGAAGCAAAAATGAAACTTTATTAATAACATCAACATATGCTGATCAGCACAAGGTGTGTCAATCAGAACAGCAAACATCTACATAAACAAAACATCTCTCAGCTAGGGTTGGGAATAGACTAGGCCGAGCTAGGCTTTGCCAAGCCTGAGCCTGACCTGCCAAAAAATTGAAGGCCTAAGCCTGGCTTGTGGCCTGTCATAGGCTTATTTTTTAGGCCTGGACCTGGCCTTTTGAAAGCCTGACATGGCCTATTAGTCTGTTTAAAAGCCTATTTCACATGAATATATTTAAATAAATAATTATATTTATTTTTAAATATACTAATGAACTAATAAGTCAATGATATTAAACTTCCTTTTGATATTTAACATGCTATTTTAGAGAATTTGACTATATATGACATCGTATTTCAATTTTAGTTTATAATAATACATTTATATATGTGAAAAGTTAATGTAGATTAATAAACTTTAACTACTGAAAAATTTAATAGATTTATAATTTAATCAAAGTACAAATTTTAATATATAATAATAATAAATGTAAAAATATTATTCATATTTACTTAAATAGGCCGACCTAGTAGGCCTAAAAGGCTTTTTTCATGGCCTGAAGCCTGACCTTTTTAGCTAAATAGACTTATTACAAAGCATTGGCCTGCTCTATTTAAATAAATAGGCCGGCCTGACCTGAGCCTATGTAGGCTAGGCCATAGGCCCCTGTAGACCGGCTTGACCTATTCCCAACCCTACTCTCAGCCGATACCGAGACAAACAAAAGGCGGGAAGCATTCTCAATTATAGATAGATAAGAATAACTTTCATTCTTATTTGAAACCAGGGTTACACACTTACACTAGACTACTAATCAAACACGTGTTTGCTTTTAAGAACAATTAATTCATGAATGATCCTACTTACACAAAATCATATGTAGACATTTAAAATTTCTTAGTTGGAGACAAAAAAAGTCATATAAACTCAAAAAGAACATTATTCACATCAGCATCAATATCATGTCATTAACCAACTATTTACAATATAGGGAAATTGAAATCCAAAATCTATTGACATGTACTCATACTAAAAAACCTAATCAATTGTTTTTTTGTAGGGATTCACGATAAATCCAAGAGCATTCACATGTACTAATATACTAAAAAACCTAATCAATTGTTTTTTTTTAGTAATTCACATGTACTCATATATTAATAAACCTAATCAATTGTTCTTTTTGTAGGCATTCACGATAAATCCAACAGCAACAACCATAGCAAGAATGGTTGACATTAGAACAACCCTTCGGCCGGTAACATGACCCTCATTTAGAACACGAGTTGCAGGAAGTTGAAATATGACGTTTCCAACATTAAAGCGAAAATCAGCATTTGATCCAGCAACTTGAATTGGTAACGGTTGTTCGTAACTTACACCAACGTATAGACGGTACATATACTCAAAGTTTGAGTATAATGTAGTCCAACCTGAAAATGGAAAAACATCCAATCTTTGGTTTCAATTTCATCTGACAGATTGCATCTTCGCGCTCACAATCGCAATCACCGCAACATTTCTCTTTCACGGTAAGATATGCCACATTTGGACTAAAACAAAGTATGCCACATTTGAATTCGGTTTATTTTTGAGCTTATGAAAATAATTTATACAAATAAATAAGGTTTTAAGTTAATTCATAAATTTTCACCAACAAAAATTATATTTTTATAAATTGTTTTCTCATACTTTGTATAAACTTAAAAATAAGTAAATTCAAACAGCCCATAAAAATGAGAGAAGAGAAAACAGAAGATTGCAAAAATATAAAAATTAACAAAGTACAAAAAGCTATGGAGAAATAAAGTGTAAAATCATGTTAAAAGAAATGTTCAGGTAGGTGACATACTAACTTTACCTGTATCGAAAGGTTGTTAGTTCAAATCCTTATCTTTTGCATTTTTTTTAAATTTATTTGAAAGTAATATTATATATTGGTAACGAATAAGAAAACAATTTGGGCCGAAAAAGTCAGTAACCATTTGGGCAGATGTTGGAATCTTTATCCCAGGTGCAAGATAAGAAATTCAGCGGGTGCAAAACAGAAAAAACCAATATATTAAGGGCAAATTTAGAAATGTCTGGGTGGGCAAGTGCACCCTCTCACTTGTAAGGGGATTCGCCCGTGTCTTCGCACTCACAATCGCAATCACCGCAATATTTCTCTTTCACGATAAGAGATCTTTTCTACTCTGTTCAAACTATTGTTAGATTTTCTACTCTGTTCAATTTCATCAGTTTGCTTAATCACAAATGTATGATCTAGTTATTTGCATTGTTGTATGATCATGAATTGCTTAATAATGTATCATAGATCAGTTATTGTGTCATTGTTGTATGATTAGATTTTTGTGGTTCATAGTAGCGGATTTATGAATTTCTTAATCATAAATGTATGATTAGTTTAGTTATCCGCTATCGTTGTATGATTTAGTAGCGGATTTATGAATTGTTTAATTGTAAATGTATGATTAGTTTAGTTATATGTTATCGTTGTATGATTTATTAGGTTTGTTATTGTTCTATGATTTGTACCTGTTATGTTATAACAGGTACAAATCATAGAACAATAACAAACCTAATAAATCATACAACGATAACATATAACTAAAAAATTACCACTTTTACTTCTTAACTAGTACCATATAGGGCATGATCTTTTATTGATTATTGATAATATTACTTTTTTAAATTACCACTAGTTAGCATGATCTTTTATTTATTATTGATGATATTATTTTTTTAAAATTACAATAGTAAATATGAAAATATATAATTTGTGTAAATAATCATGGAAGTTAAATTTTTTATGCAAATTCAATTATTTGATTGAAAAAAAAAATTATAAAATTAAAATTTTAGTAGTTTAAACAAACAGGAAAATAAGAAGAAAAAATCACCGCATAAAAACTCGATATCTCCTATATGTTATAATATTTATTAATAGAGTTAAAAAATTTACTTTTAAAAGTCCTAGCTTAACTGACAAAATGTCGAAATTGTTAGGTCAGACGTTTTGACATGGTTTGAGCTCGGAATCTCACAATTGTATGTGAGTTTAATTTCAATAGATTACAATTTCATCTAACACAAGAAAAGAGTTAAGAAATTTGCACCCCCTAACTTGGGGTCCTGGATTCGCCATTGCGCGAAGATGCAATCTGTCAGATGAAATTGAAACCAAAGATCATATGAAATTGAAATTTTAAGTTTCAACAATCGATTTGGGGGAGGATTGGAGAAATCGTACGAAGAGCGATTTGGGAGAGACGCTCCGTGTCTTCTCCAAGAAGAACACCACTAATTTAGCATATTGAAACCAATTTCTCTTTATATAGACGCCCAGAAAACGGTTAGTGGCAGCTAATTGTATAGCATTATTTATCGTCGTTCAATTTCTGTTCGTTTTTTCGGCAAATGCTCTCTTTTTTTTTCGTCTTTCTTGAGACTACTGAACGAAAGAATGTCAGATAGAAAGAAAAGCAAACTAACCTTGAAGACAATGATAAAGTATAATTACTTTTTTACCCTTTAATTGTTAATGTTGATATTCAACATTATTATTGTAAAAATAAATATAGTTTAAAATATGCTAGATTATTCTTAGTACATATTTTATAGTAAATATTCTTTTATAATTAATATTCTTAATTGTAGAATTAGCTATATAGATTTAATAAACAATATTGCGATATTTAACAAAATTGCGATATTTTTTTTATGATTAATATATTTAATTGTACAACATTTTTTGCTTATAAAAGTGATCGGAGAAAATACAAAATTGTATTGAAATTTAGTTAAGTAATTGTATCAATCACGTAATTCGTATAATGATAATTTATACTACTTTCATCTCAATATATAAAACTTAATTCACAAAAGCATAAAAATTAAGAAAAATCATTTTTGTCTTAAATTTGACAATTGAATACATTATCTTTTCAAAATTACCCTTTAATTATTAAAAGAGATATGTGGTGATATTTTAATTATCTTCATTTTTTTTTTTTGACGCATAATAGCATTTAATTCTCTTTGGTAAATGGGTACTCTATTAATTATATTAAAGTCATTGCTAAGGGTAAACATGAAAAATCAATATAATATGTTAACGAATTTAATACTAAAACTAACTTTTTTAAAACCCGTGTTTTGACAAACTAACTCTTATAAATAAGGGCGGAGGAACTATTAAGTTTGTACTTTAGCTTGTGTATTTTATATTTTATGTATACATTCTTAATAAAAATTTATTATTTTTAAATAAAAATATATGTTACATGTTACCTCCAACAAATAATAGTTTAAAAGTTATAACTAATATTTTTTTGAATATACAACTTTCACTATCTTAACATACTTTATTTCAAAAATATATAAACTTTTATAGGTAAAACTAACCCGTGTAAGGGTAAATTACACTAGTAAATCATATAAACCGAGTGCCTTATTTTGGCCGACAATTAATACTGTTAAAATCAATTTAATGGAATCCACAAAATGGAATAACAAGTTTCTCAATGATGATATTGAAAACACACAATCACATACATGAACATCACAATATTTATTTTGCATAATTACTCTCACAATCTGCTAAATGATTCAAAACTGTACCCACACAACTGTTCTCAATCTCCAATACACCCTTAAGAAGGAAAAGAAACATTTAAAACACTACATAAAACAACATAATTTAATCTATGACCACCCAAATTGATAATCAAGAACATAGACCAATGCCAGGGAGAAAGGATAAAGTAGGATAGCTAGTATTGATGTCCATAGAGGGAAAACCGTGCGGAAACTGGCGAAGGCACCCATTACAATGCAAACTATGAGAATAACCAACACTTCTGAAGAAAAGTCCCATGTCAATCCCCTCACATACACGAGCGCCAAGAAGACCGATAGACATAGCACATTGTTCATCGTTACTGCACCATATATCTGCAAAAAGAAACATCGTTATTTGTTAAATGTCTTACGAAATCTTAAGTAGTCAAAAAAAATTAACGAGAAATTAAAGAGTAGCCATGATAAAGGACCTAAACCTAACAAAAAAAAAAAACAGCACTATGTTTAACTTAAAGCGCCAGTCTTGCTACACTAGCACTATCTTAATCCTCAGTCCCCATGTTAACTTCGATCACGAATCAAAATTTTCTTAGCTGAGAAAAGTTGTGTTGTACATTTGCTCAATTGTCATTTTTTGCAGGTCCATCTTGTCAATTGACATTTTGTGTGATGGAGAAAACGACAAATTGGTCCCTCTGATTCAAATTAAACAAGAAATGTTTTGGTCCCCAAGTCAGATTTTATCTATGACGTTTTTCTTCCTCCCACTTCTTAATGCGGTCTGCTCTTCGGTGCACCTTAAGAACATTTTTCTGGATATATAACTATATTATTGCTTGAGAGAAAATGAACACTACCCATCCAGCATCACATGTACTCAAATACCAGAAGAACTCAATTTGGATTTACTTGTTATACTAGTTGTGCTATTTCCGTTTTGAAAAAACTACATCAAAATAAATTATAACTGAATTCATTAACAGTGAATATCACCCTGAATAAGTCCTAGTGTTATGCAGCAAAGTCACAATTCAATAGACCAAAACAGCAAATGCAATAAGTGGGAGCCAATTTCCAAATGCTTTATAGTTATAATTTATACTAAATTCATGCATACTAATGCCTAAAAGAGACAGTATTAAACAAGAAAACAAACCTCAGAAAATGTTAATGATGCTGTTTGCCTCTTATCACGACTAGCAAAAATAATTGCTGATACTGCTTCACTTGAATTGGTTGCAAGAGGTAGAAAAATAAAGGAAATGAAGAAAGCTGGAATACTTGTAGCATCAGAAAAGTTATCAACTACGTCAACCAAAGGATCAGCAAATGCAGCAGCAATAAGAGAACCCAGTAACAGGAATAATCCTGCTTTGATGGAAATCCATTTAGCATTCTCTACACCCTCAGAGACTTCTTCACTCTGACCCCCGACATCCAGTAGATCATGTTCCCTCTTTGTTTCCTGTGCACAAAATCCCAGTCAGACTTGTGTGTTGAAAAGGATTAGTTTACAAAGCTGAGCAAAGCACAACTTACTGTGTGAAAATCGCTTAAAAACTTCACAGTGTGTGGACCAGCATCACCAGCTGGAGCACGAGTACGCCTCGCTGCGTGAAGCCATCTACAGACTCCGTTAACAAATTCTTCTTCATCAATAAGTTCATTACGAGAAGTATCAAAATCTGCCATTATTCTTCTCACAGCATCATCATGCTCCAGGTCAATCTCCTCAAATTGAATTCCAACAACTAGCGCTGTCATTTCACCATGAGTAAGATGACCATCTTTATTTTCATCAATGGTTGTAAACAACCTGTATAAGGAAAGTGAGTAAAATGTGAGATACTTTTTGGTTGTGGCAACCAAAAGCATGAAAAGCAACAAATTTCTTTAATGGTATATTTGGATTATCAAAGAAAGTGAGAGAATAGATTGTTAAAGGAAAGAAAGTGTAAGGACAGTGAGTAAAGTGTGAGATATTTTTTGGTTGTTTGGTAGGAGTGAAAGTGGAGGGAAACAAAACTTTTAATTTACGATTGGTTTTTTAAATAGAGATTTGTCTCTATAAAAACAAAAAATCTTTAATTTGTCTCTTTATTAAAACAAAAGTGGTATACATTAAGAAACAATTTTTTTTTTTAAAAAAATAATATTGATGAAGGCTCCACTTTTATGCCCTTCTCTTGTTTCCTTCCCAAAAAACCAAAAAGCAGTCTTTCCTTCTTACTTTATAGGAAACCAAACAATGAAAAGAACCAAGGATTTGGCGCTTCCTTTCAAGGCCTTATCATTCCTTTGAGTTTCACCGGTTCCAAATATAGTGTAAAACTAACATGTTACATGTCTTAACTCGAAGCACAAAGGAGAGAAAGCCTTACTTTCTAATTACGTCTTTATCCGGTTCACCATCATCCTTTAGCAGCCTTCCCAATGAACGCATCTTCAGATGTCTCAAAAGTCCCACAATAACATGCTTGTGTTTAATGTATTCCAATTTTCTCCTTTGTATCCACGGTTGGAAAATCTGCACCATTTTTTTCATTTTGCTCAATTTCTAGATTTTTAAAATAACAATAGACAACCTTGACGAAAAAAATAATATAAATAAGAGCAGACAATATTCATCCAGTATAAAGTTACTACGAGTGCCAACTGTAGAATAGAATAAATTATGTGTACCATTGGTGTTAAATATGGCGCAGGAAACACAAGTACACCACAAAAATGAAAAATACCTGATAGAGGCAATATGAGATCAATAAACAGACAGAGACAACTAAACCAATCAAAACAGCCAAATGCCTTCCAGAAGTTGAATGGAGAATCTGTGGTAATTGAACAATCAAAAATGGAATGACAGATATAATCATAATCCTTGCAGCATAACTTGTCCAAATGTCAGTACTAACGCCAGAACCTGCACAAGGAGTTTTAGTAGAACTACGGATCAATATGAATCGAACACTCCAGGCATGTAAACAGAACAGCAGACATCATGGTTTAAAAACAAATGAAAAAACAAAAAAGAATTGGGTGAATCGTAATATAGCATCAACCAGGACCCTTCTTAGAGTCTCAAGCTCTTCTAATTTTTAACCCAGGAGACTGTAATTATCTGTGCACCCATCCAGTTGTCAGAATGCATTATAAAATAAGTGATCCAGAATCTGGTTGAAAAAAACTAAGGTACTCACGGTCAAAGTTTTAAATTGTGACTGTGTTGCAATCCTTAATATTGCAAAAACATGCTATCAAATACGGCTGATATGGTCAATTAAAATCACATGCTAACAAATAGTGTCGAGATTCACATTTTCCACCTCCATTCTTCGAAGAAAATAGAAAAAAAAGAGAGGAAAATGAAATTAAGCAAAAAGTAGGTGGTCCTGTGCATAAACTTGTAAGCTCTAGAAATGGTTGATGACACTCTTCAAAGAACAATCCAATTAACAAACAAGTATCCAGCATAAAAGTAGTGAAAGAAAAAATACAGTGAATGTTTTAAAAGAAACTGTAGAATGAAGTTGAATGCTTGGATGACCACAAATAGAACCAACAAAGACATTATAATCTAAATGTCAGGGCAGAAACTCAAACTTTTTAAAATTGAACAATGAACAATATGAAATGATGACATACCAGTTAAACTGAATCCCCTAGTGTCTGTTGAATCTAATGCAATTGAATCCTCAATGTCACACTTGCCTACAATTACACAAGTCCCCCATATTATAGTGAGAAGCAGCACTGTTGATCCAGCTAGCAGTCCCATTCCAACAGATACCTGACTTTGAGCAACTTCGGTACTTCCTGAAAGCCCAGATACTAGACAAAACAAGAAACACAAATTACATATGAAAAAACAAAACACACAAAAGCACTAAACAAACACGTATACCCCCAGATGAGATGAGACTGAGTTACATAGCCCTATCACTTCAGATCATAAATGTGTCCAGTGTGAGACATGTGTCGGTGTCTAACAGGACATGGACACACGTGGTTACGTTAAATAACTTCTATTTTTTTGAATTTATACCGGTGTCTACTGTTAGTGATGTGTTTGGTATTTGTGTGTGTGTCAATGCTTCATAAGATGAGACAAAAAAAAATTGATAGAGAAAAGGAAATTCAAAGCAAATATATGTTCACAAGATTAGACAAAAAGAAGAAAATGTATCACCAACACTTGGGATTGAAGTGGAGCACAAAAAAAGAATTGAAAATGAAAGCAAAAAAAAAGAAAGGTGATTGTAATTCTGTGTTGTGGGGTTCATGGATATCTCATATTTCATTAAAGCGAAGCACAAAAAAATTGAAAATGAAAGCAAAAACAAAAAGGAACGCATAGGAATTATAAACTGGACCAACACAACACATAATCCAATCGAGTTAATCCAAGAAACATTCTCTTTACTAAGTTATATAACGAATCAGAAATACTTCAATAAAACACCTCAAAAGAGAATATACAGAGAGTCAAAACATAAAAAAGGAAGATATTTGACATGAACAACAAGATTCTGATTCATCCACGTGATAATGAACAAAATGTCACACTCTAGATAGTAAAATGAATCACTTAACTAACAAAACCAGTGAATAAGACAGAGAATCAGAACAATCTAAATAAATGAAATTTTAAACCAAAATAAGAAATTTCATTTTCATATCTACAGTAGAATAGATTCTAACTTCGCTTCATAAACCTCAACTAAGTATGTGTCTAGTTCTGCTCTGACAAAAAAGTATTATGAATAATTTGATTTTAGTTAAAAATGAATCGTCATATAATACATATGAGTTGAACAATAATTTTGAGTATAAAAATCCAGTTTGAAGCAAAAAATTACAAATCCTAGTTTAAGTTAGAATCAATTCTGTCCCCCACTTTAGACAATCTTTAGACCAATAAAATTTCCAAAAAAAGTTAAAATCAATTCTAAACACAAAATCAGTTATCTCGAACAACGTCATCCAAACATGGTCAAAATCAATTCTAAACTTCCTGAATCAATTTTGACATCTCCAAAAGTAGAATCAAACGTAGTGTATGTTTGATTCCACTTCTAGAGTAGCCAAAATTGATTCTGTCTCCAGAATCAATTCTACAAGCTGAAAATTGTAGCTTCCGATTCAAAATTGATTTTTACACTCAAATTTTTTGTTCAACTCACTTTCATGTGAATATATATATATATATATATATATATATATATATATATATATATATCCAAACATAAATCACTTTATCTTCCACTCAATTTTGATCAGAATCAATTTTACAAAATCAATTCTACCAAAATCAATTTTTCTCGGCGCAAAACCAAACATACACGAACAAGTCTTAATAAAAATCAATTGCAAATAATCAAAATTAAATAGGATCAAGAGAAAATCACTTAACTGAAATAGCGAAATTCATAATATTAAGCAAATGAAAATAAATTATGATTAGTACCGAGAATGAGCATGGCATCAGGGAGAGCACCGAGAATAGGAAGAAACAAGCCACCAACAATGCCAGGACCCAAGATCTCAAGCAAGAGTTCACTACCGTTGGACAAGAAAGTAGCAGCAGTGTACATGAGGAATCCATAGACAATAATGAGGAACAAGTTACCAAGGACAGTGGTGGTGCAGGGTAAGAAACCATAGGTCTGTTCACAGGTGGATTCTTCTCCTAAATCTGTTGGAAGACGGAGAATGTTGGAACCATCGGAGATTAGATCGCGAGTGAATAAGCGAGCGTGAGATTGAGTGAAGAGGATTGTGATTATGCCGAGGAAGAGAAAGAGGAATGATGTGCGGTGGTTGTGACGGTGGCGCCGGCGGGAACGGGGTGGGGAAGTGAAAGAGATAGACATGACTGAGTAGAATACTAATGGATGAGAAACATTTGGCGTTTGACTGTTGAGTAGTAAAATATTGGGAATGAGATTTGTCCAAAATAGAAAGGTTCCTTATGCGGCGTAAACTAAGTTGATATCGCGATAACTTTGTATTTATTGTTGTCATAATTTATTTATTTTTTCTTTCACCGCAGTTTAATCTGGTTCGAAATTAGTTTTGCCGTTAAGTGATTCCAATCTCTTCCGATCGCAGTTATGTGAGGTCGAATTGTGATACTTCTTATCAAGTTCAGTGATAATTAACTAAACCAACTAACGATTGGTTTATTAACTTTATTGCATTGTATATGGAATTAAATGAAGAAATTTTTATTTATTTACGCCACCAATATCCGGTTCATGGTACGCCTAATTTAATGTCGTTCGATTTTGATAAAGTATTTAGGGTCTGTTTTATTCTATTATGTGTTTGAAGGTCGTGTGATAACAAATATGATTTCATTATTTTATTATATTATTCATTATTTTTTGTCAAGTTGTTTAGTGGCTAAAAAATTCACCTTAAAAATGAATAAATGAAGTATCCCGAGCCCGGTTAGAATCTGAACTCTGCACATATAGTGCGATGTCTTTACTAATTCAGTCAAGCTCACGGAGACATACTATTCATTATTTTATCATTAAGAGTGGGTGAAATTAAAAAAAATTGGAAGTTAAAAGAGAATGGATGAAAGAGAAGATCTAATTTGAACCAAATGTCAATACCGTTTTTCTTTTATACTTATTGTTATTATTTAATTCAATAGTTTATTTTATTAAGCACTACTCCCTCTGTCCCAATTTATTTGAGCCATTTAAAATGTTTGCAATATTTATATATCTTGTTTTGATCATATTTTTCTCTTAATAAATAAAAACAAATATTAGCATATAAGATGTCGTTGAATTCATCTCGATGCGTATTTTCAAAATATCAAATTTTTATAATTTTTACTATTATACAATTAAAAATATTAATCGTCAAAGTTGTACATTGATACACGTGCTGAAGTCAACTGGCTCAAATAAATTGGGACGGAGGGAGTACAATAAATTGAATTGATAAATTCAATGGTTTTGACTTTGACATATAATATAATACCGGTAGGATCGATTTGTGCTTTCCGGAGAGAGTGGCGGACATGACAGGTAGGTAGGTAGATGGATAAAAGAAGGGGTATGGTGGAACTGAAAGTTGAAGGAGAAGTAGACCCGTTGATGTTAATGTATTATTACTCCTTGGAATGATCTTGGGTTCCACCACATCATGTCATGAGCCGACATATAGACACAAGCAACTCAACAAAGTGTTTTAAGTTAAAGAGAAGGTTAATATGGTAATATGTGCCTAAGATTAGGCTACATCTATGAAGCGCCGATACGCGACACGATATTAATACGATATCGATACGCTAAACGGGAATTTTTAAAAAAATATATTCGATACTGTCGCGATACGTTATTTAAAAAAATTATATTCGATACTGTCGCGATAAATATATAAGTGCATAATATATAAATATGACTAAAATCAATAATATTAATAATGATATTTTTTTTTTACGAAAAAATTATTATTATTATTATTATTATTATTATTATTATTATTATTATTATTATTATTATTATAAACGTCAATAATTCATTGTACAATAACGTACAAACAAGCCAATAAGCTTGGACAAGAGCAAAAAAGTTTAGAGAAATTCTAACCTAGGCACAAATACAAATAATAAGTGTTGGGCACACTCACACAACTCAAAAAAAATTAAAGAAAAAAGAAATAAAATGATATTGATTGATGTGACAATATTATTTTTGTTTTAAACTTTTGGATTTGTGTATGTGTGCCCAAATATATATTATTTGGGTTTGTGCCTATGTAAATCTTTTTCAAAAGTTTAAGACTCAACATACAAGAGTCAAAATAAAGATTTAATCGATACTTTTTCGATACAAGTATCGGGATGTATCCGACGCGTATCGGATATTATTATTTTATTTAAAAATAAAAATTCATCCGATACTTTTTCGATACGAGTATCGTGACGTATCGGACGAGTATCGGTGTCGAATACGTATCGAACACGATACTGTACCATTTTTAGAGTATCGGGACTTCATAGGACTACATGTTAAAGAAGATAATGCGATAATATTTTATTGCAATGTCACCCTAATTTAGTAATTTTGTTAACTAAATTATATTCACCACAACGTATCATCCTAATTTTATAACTATAATTTCAAAGTAATAATATGACATAAAATAAATAGAAAATTGTAATTGTATGACTAAAATTAAAATAAAAAAAATTATTCACATGATAAAAAAACTAATGCATATTTTTTAGTGATATCTGTTTAGATTTTGGGCCGCCCGTAAGTTTAAAGTGAAAGTTCTCAAAGCTACTAAGTTTAATCTAATAATATGGAATTTAGATAATATGCATGAAATTTTAGATTTAAATTTCATTAGCTCCGTTGTAAATGTTTTTTTGAAAATCCTCAATTTAAAAATAGAAAAGAAAAAAAAAGTGAAAGTCTCAAGTAGTTTTATAGTTTAATTTAGCTTTGTTGGTCAAATTGCCAATTAAGAAGAATTGAATTAGTCTTGTTGGAAATAGGTTGATGTGACATTGGATGGAGATTTGAATTGTGGTTGCGAAAAGCATCGGGATTATGTGCATTCGGAGAGAAGCATGCGGTTAATAATTTGTGACCGTTTGATTGAGATCGGATGATTTAGATTTTAATTTAAGAATTTTATATTAAATATAGATTAAAAAGACTGTTTTAAAATTTGAACTGTCTAATCTTAAATAGACGATATCAAAAATCCGACTGCATCAAAGATGGGTCAAATAATCTATAAATAGAAAAGATAGCTTATGCTCAAAAGTAAAAAACCATCTTCAACCTTAAACCATTTAATTTAGCAACTTTGTTTCTCAAATTATCTCCATCGAAAATGATTTTCTTTTTGCCAATTCCATTGCTACCCTTTTGCCTCAAACAATAGTTCTGTACTAGCCATCATATTGGTCATCAACAATCTTGTTCATGGAATTCAACCAAACATTGTTGTGAATGGAATGGAGTAGCATGCAACAACAAAGGACATGTTACAGCTCTTGACTTAAGTGATGAATTTATCTATGGACATGTTCCAAATGAGATATTCCAATTACCCTCATTACAAGTGCTTGATGTTTCTTACAATCTTGGTCTTCATGATTCTCTACCAAACTTCAAAGATAAAGAATCTTTGCATAACTTGAATCTTAGCCATACAAATTTTTCAGGACCAATTCCAAATTCTATTCACAATTTGAGGCAATTGTCTACATTAGATCTATCAAATTGTCAATTTAATCGAACACTTCCTAATTCAATGTCTCATCTTACCAAACTTGTTCATCTAGACTTGTCATTCAACAACTTCATTGGTCCTCTTCCATCTTTTAATAAGTCTAAGTCCCTCAAAGTTTTATCTCTCAATCACAATGATTTCAAAGGTACAATTCCATCTACTCATTTTGAATGACTTATAAACCTTATGAGCATTGATTTAGGTGATAATTCTTTTTATGGAATAGTCCCTTCATCATTGTTTAGACTT
The DNA here is from genome assembly GCA_954870985.1 of Trifolium fragiferum. Taxonomy (NCBI): domain Eukaryota; kingdom Viridiplantae; phylum Streptophyta; class Magnoliopsida; order Fabales; family Fabaceae; genus Trifolium; species Trifolium fragiferum. The sequence goes on along the minus strand of OX940789.1, from coordinate 13,707,391 downwards.
CAATCTCTTCAAAACCTCATGCTTTACAACAACAAATTTGAAGGTGTATTAGAAGAATTTCAAAATGCTTCCATGTCATTATTAGAGATGCTTGACTTAAGCCGCAACAATTTCGAAGGGTCTATTCCTTTGTCTATCTTCAAACTCAAAAGACTTCTTTCGCTTCAACTTCCCGAAAACAAGTTCAATGGTACTATTGAACTTGATGTGATTGGAAGGCTTCAAAATTTAACCACACTTGATCTTGGATACAACAACTTGTTTGTTGATACAGATATAAAAGATGGACATGATGCATCATATTTTCCTAATTTGGGAACACTTTGGTTGTCTTCATGCAATTTGAGAGCATTTCCAAACTTTTTGAAATATAAATCCTCATTGCTCTACCTAGACTTATCTAGCAATCAAATTTCAGGAACAATTCCTAATTGGATTTGGAGATTTGATTCTTTGGTTGTTCTAAATGTTTCCTATAATTCTCTAACAGATTTTGAAGGTCCTTTGCATAATCTTAGTTCAAGTTTGTCTAAACTTGACCTTCATTCCAATCAACTAAAAGGTATTGCTCCATTTTTTATGAAAAATGCCATTTATTTGGACTACTCAAGCAATAGATTCAGCTCTATCTTGAAAGACATTGAGAGTGACATGCCTTACCTATATTACCTCTCTCTTTCAAACAATAGTTTTCACGGAAAAATCCATGAATCCTTTTGTAACATTTCAGGTCTTAGAGCACTTGATCTTTCCTATAATAACTTCAATGGAAACATTCCAATGTGTTTGACAAAAAAGAGCAACACTCTTAGGCTACTAAACCTTGGTGGAAACAAACTCAATGGTCATATTTCAGATACATTCTCAAAATCATGTGATCTAAGTGCAAATCTTTTGAAAGGAACAGTACCAAAATCTTTGGCTAATTGCAAACACCTTCAAGTTCTAAACCTTGGAAAAAATCAATTAGTTGATAAATTTCCTTGCTTCTTGAAGACAATTTCCTCACCAAGAGTCATGATTTTAAGGACAAACAAATTGCATGGCAATATTGAATGTCACAATAACAATGCAAATTGGGAAACACTATAACAAAGGTAGAACATTGAATTTGGTTAAAATTCCTATTGCTTTTACTTCATTGGATCTCTCATCCAACAACTTTGAAGAACCAATACCTGAAGAGCTTATGAATCTGATAGGACTGCATGCTCTTAACTTGTCACAAAATACTTTCTCAAGTAAGATACCTTCTTCTGTAAGCAATCTAAAACATCTCGAGTCCTTAGATTTGTCCATGAATTCCTTAAGTGGAGAGATTCCTACAGAGCTTGCAAGTTTATCATTTCTTGCAGTTATGAACCTTTCATACAATCACTTGGTGGGAAAAATACCAACTGGAACACAGATTCAGTCATTTCAAGCAGATTCATTTATAGGAAATGAAGGGCTATTTGGACCTCCTTTGACTCAAATTTCCAATGGGGGAAAAGGGTACTATGAAACACATGATGATGAGAGTTCAAATATTGATTGGAATTTCTTAAGTGCTGAGTTGGGATTCACTTTTGGTTTTGGAGTTTTGATATTTCCCCTTATTCTGTGGAAGAGATGGAGAATGTGGTATTCTAAGAAGATTGATGACATGCTTTATAGGATCATTCCTCAGCTTGATTTTGTATATGAACATCATGGAGGAAAAAAGTATAGAACTTTGAGGTGGAAACCATACTAAACATTCTAATATGTAATCTTGTCTTTTTCTATTAGTGTGAAAATAAAAAAAAACTATGTATAGAAAGTTGTGTTGTTGATGTTAAAATTGATGTGTATGTCAACTTTTTATCACTAGACCAATATTATCCTATGGTAAACCAAAAGAATAAGGACTAATTCTATTTCTGATATTGTTTCATCGAGTGTTCGTCTTCTTTCCCTCCTCACGAGCAATGGAAATAGATAGAATTCCAAGACCGCGATTTAAGTCTGTCAATGCTGATTCACATTCAGAGATTATTTTTGTGACAGAAGAAGGTCCTTCAGAAGTTTCTGAAGATCCAAAAGCAAGAGCTGCGTGTGAATCTCTAAGGTTCCTTAGGTTCCCAAGAAACTGTTGCAAACATACAGAAAAAAATTGTAAAATAAAAAACTATAGAAGTCAACAAGAATATTATTCAAAATACAGATTGAATCCCTATAATTGCTTAAAAAATATTTAATATGTGAGCCAAGCATGGAAAAGCTACCTTCAAAAGCATTTTGTAAGCCTCCAATAGTCGATTGGCAGCTGGTCCAAACCCATGAAGTTGTGGAACTTCCATCATGTGCGTCCATGGCCGAATTTCCTACACAAAAGCAATCGTTTATAACCGTCCATCAGAACCATCAAAAATTGAAAAGTATTTAAAGATCAAGGCCTCCTTCAATAGTTATTTATGGCAACACATAATTCCTAGTATTAAATGTATACATGAAAGACGCATTATACATTAGCTTCATCGCATCATTCAAAAATAGTCCCTTGCTAAATAGATATGTCTAGCATCAGGGACTCCTCCTCGGCACAATTTATCGTTGAGTCTGTTGAAAAAACTTTGAATATACTCATACTAATAGAGGAAGGAATTCCTCGTGGTGTTGGTCAAGGTAGAAGTGTGTTTACTTATTTTTTGGCTGAAGCTCGACTCACCTAAAGCTCCAGCGCTTCACAAATATAATGAAACTAGTAAATTGGGTTGCATAGCCACTTGTATACTAATTGAACTTACTTCCATTGGGAGATAAAGATTCCTTGATTTGAGTAGGCAATCTTAACCCAAGAAATTACTTCGCATTTTCAAGATATTTCATCTCAGTTTGAGCTGCTAATTTTTATTTCAACATATGTTTCTCAGCATCATTGTCACCAAATATGAGTATGTAATCCACATCATTGCCATGGCTCTGTCTAAACCCCAACGAAATCACACTCTTATTGAAAAACCAAGCAAGAGAAAATTGCTTCAGTCCATATAGCGCCTTTTTTAACCAGCACACGTCATTCCTATTATATGAATCATATTCAAGTGGAATCTCCATGCCTGATTCCTTTCCCAAGTCTCAAAGTGAAAATTCATTTTTAATATCAAATTTATCTAGTTCCCTTCCAAAATGTGCTGCAAGTGAAGAATCTTAAAAATTCTTAGGGATGTCAATTACCACCCATTCATGGGGATCCCCGTACGGAATGCCGTTTGGAACCCCGCAGGTGGACATTTGTCTCTGCGGGGACAGGGACTGGGAGAAGGCAACAAAGTCAAAATATAAGTCCCAAAAGAAAATCTATGTTGTCAATCCCAAATTGCAGAGCAGCGGACCCCAAAATTGAGATTGTGAGATGGCAGCTATCTTAGAATGATTAGGAGTTTTCATGGCTATAGGAGTGACCATCCTTTATTTCCTGACATAAATACAAAGCAGTCTCTGATAGCATGGGGCTTACCAAATGACAATTACAAGCGAACCTATCCAACTTTTATAGAGCCAACATAACTACAAGTTTGAGCCCTGGCAGGACAATAACCAACTTTTCCAGATGAACCAGCTATTCTGGTCTAAGTACTCAAACTATGAGATATTTAGAAGCATGTAGTCCCTGACTAAATTGAAACCAAAACTTCATAGATAATAATAGGGATGGTGTCACCACTGACATGACGGTTACTTCGCTTATAACACATAATCCTCATTTGACTGGGTTTGAATAAATCAAAAATAGGATTTGCAAAACATATTAGAGTAAAGCATGGTCAAACCTTGGTGTAAATCAAGTTAAATGTCTTGGCTGTTTGTAGGAATGATTGAAGATGTGCCCGCAGTTTGGATTCCACCTCAGCATACTCCTCATCTGGATCGTAAGCATGCTACGAACAGAATAAAATAGCAGCTATATCAAAATTAATACAGCAGCAATACTCAGAGCATTTTGAAACCAAAGTATCTTCATTTTTTTAAAAAGATAAATCATAAATTTGAAAAATAAATGGAAAGATATCAAGAAACATTGAAAAAAATAACACAATGTTGAGAAACTGATCCAACTAATCTCTAACTAGTATGATAGAAACCAATATCGGAATGGAAGAGAAAAAGAAAAATGTATCGATAACTCTCTTAACAGAGGCTGAACAAATTTGTCTCCTTCCTTTGCAATTTCCTATCAGTGGAAATATGAGCTTGGCTCATGAGACTAGAACTTATCGTCCCTTCCCTGTTTGTTATAAATTCTGAACCCGCGGAAAATCGGGCCTAATCCATTATGACGAGGGCCTCGGACCAAAATAGGCTAATGATATCAACATGATGTAAAATACAAAAGTGATTACACTTATATATAGAACACTACTAAGTACTATCTAACTAACATTTATCTTGTAACTAATCTATATCTTCAACAGCTAGACTCACGCACTCTTAAGTGTGGAGAATCAGGTATTCGAACCTTGACCCTCCAATAATGTCCTTAGTACCTATCATCTGAGCTACCCTAACGAGACAAATGACAACATTTCTATTAACTCAAAATAACATAGAAACAACAACTTAACTCATGTAACACATTCATAGGCTAAAAAAATAATAAACCATTCATGCAACAAAATTATCATGAAATCAAATTAAACAATAAAATATACATGCTAATAAGAGTAGTTCAGTTAATAACTATAGAAATTAGAATAGATAGATAAAATTGTTAGCCACATTTTCAAATTTTAAAGAAAAATTGGTGCTACTGAGTGTAAATTAAATTAACAAATAAAAAAAAAATTTAATTGTATCCATACACGTGAAATTTGGGGAAGGAAGAAGAAGAAGAAGAATGGTAGAGAAGGAGAAATTTGTTGAATCATCAATAGGATATTAGGATCAAATCAAAATGAGGAAAATAGAGACACGATTGAAACGTGTGAAAAAGTTATTAATTGATTAATTAATAAATAAGAGAATAGATGGATATTGTAAAAAAAATAAAAATTGAAGCAGTATCCAAAAAAATAAATAAATAAAATTGAAGTAATTATTTTATTTTATTTTTACTATGAAATTTCCACATGTTTTTTTTTATTGAATTAAAGGAATACAAGTATAGAATCATCATAATTTTTTTTACTAAAAGAGTGTAGTTTTTATAGTTTGGAATTTTCAAAAATTTTATCGAAAGGGATAAGTCATCACTAGACTGCCATTGACGATTTTAGTTTTTTTTTTCTTAATAAAAGTCGTCACTATCATTAACGATTTTGCTTTATATCACATTCTTGTAGGAACAATGTCATGTTTAACAGGAATGCAAAAAAAAAAATGTCATGTTTAACAAAATAAATAAAAAATTTATAAAAACAAAAAAAAAAAGTCGTCAATGGCAATAACAACTTACCCAATTTTAATAAAATTTTGAAAACTACACCGATTTGATAATAAGCTAAAGAAATTATACTATTTTGATAAAATAAAAAAAATAATAATAAAAAAATCAATCATCTTATTTTATAGATACAATAGAAACATTTTAAGAAATTTTAAAAAAATAAAAGAAGGTGTGTTGTAAATTTGTATAATTTTAATTTAATCTATTGAAATTATGAAATCAAGTAAAAAAAATCCGCCGTTAAGTTTTCACTTGTTAATCAAATATTGAATTTTTTTTGAAATAGCTAAACTGTTTTTGAATTTATTAGACGTCAATCAAATTCCGTTCCTCCATTATTTGCGACAGTTATACAATTTGAAAAAGTATAAGAAAAAAATTCTAAAATGGACCACTAATAGAAGTGGTCCATGATGAATCAGTATTAATTCAAAATTTTATGGACGACATACATTGTTGTTTGAAAGTATAAGTTAATAATCATTATAATTTTTTTCGATTGAAATAATTACTTAATTGATATTGATTTTATTAAAATAATAGATAATAAAAAAATAACTCGTGTTGAAGTGACATCAATCATATCATTTTTCTTTAGCCGTAAAAAAGATGAGACTAGTAATTTTGTAAAGGTGGTTGATAGAAGATTAGATAATAAATAATTAAGTAGTTTTATATTAGTTAATTAATAATTTAGGAGTGAGAATTATATTGCTATTTGAGTATTAATTATATTAGGTTATTGGGCTTATATTGGCCTTTAGGCCCATCTAACATATTATCCATTAGAAGTCTTATATATATGTAGTGTCTTTGACACACTTTATCTGAAATGAATGAAAATGAAGTTATTTTATGTTTTATTTTACTTGCTTTCTTTATTGTTTTCTTAGGGTTAGCTTAGAATCTTAGTTTGATAGAGGTAACTCTCTATCAGTGGTCCATTGTAGCATTAGCCAAAAAAGAAACATCATCTATCCATTTTGTAAGTTTAAGAGTGCAACCTAAGAGTGGGTGAATTAGGTTCTATAATATTTTTTTCGATAATTTTAGAGATGTTTTTATTCTTTTTAGTTTTCCAAAAAGTTATTATGAATGTATGAATAAAGTGCATAAAAATAAAGAGATTAAGGAAAAGAGAAAATGACACAAAAGATTTATACTAGCTCCCCTTCTAACCTATGAGTTCTCCAGTCCCTTCACACCTCGCGAAGAATTTCATTGTATGAGAATTCTTGTTACAAGACAAGCGCACCCCATGGTTTCCCTAACAATATCCCAATACAGCACAAGATAGCACCTCACTATCTTAAACAATGAGATCTTCACCAACAATTCTCAACAAGATATAGCACCTCATACAACACAAGATATAACACCTCACTATCTTATACAATAATTCTCAACAAAACTATGATGAAAATTTACAAACAAGTGTTGAAGAAATAATATGTATGGTTTTTATCAAATCAATGTCACTTTCAAATGAATGCTCAGAAACTTTATTGGATACGGAAATATAATCAAGCTTTCAGAAAATGATCTTTGAAAGTTTTAGTGAGAAAGTAATATTTTTATCTTATTGTTTAGGAATATGAAAGTTGTTAAAAATTTGTAATGATCTCAAAGTTATTTATAGAGACTCTTACAATTGTCCATGAAGCAATGCACCTCTTCAAAGGATATTCATAATAAAAAGTTATATTTTTACAATCACAATAATTCATGAAAAAACTCAATTTTGCATTTTGTCCATAACATATTAAAGTGGTCGATACGCACGGCCAGTTTAAAGGAGTGCAGACAAAACCATTTAAAAAGCGCATACAACTTTTCTTCACATTCAACTTTCTGTATTTTTTAGGCTTAATTGCAGTTTTGGTCCTCCTATTTTTAACTTTTTGTAGTTTTGGTCACCCTAACTCATATTTTGTCTAAAATATGATGATACAACATGTTTTAAATGAAATTTATGAATGATTTTTCTTACAATTTCATCGATGTTGATATTTTTTCATCATCGAATCATATACCACATCGTTTAAATCATATCATATCGTCAATTTATTATTAAAATTTGTAATAGGGGACCAAAACTGTCGAGTTTTAAAATAGGAGGACAAAAATTGTAAAAAGTTGAAAATAGGAGACCAAAACTGCATTTCTAATTAATTTCATATAGACTTTTCTCTTTAACACAGAAATTTATTTCTAATTAATTTTTAAAATGTTTTCTGAGCATTCTAAGTTATATAATTATTAAACGTGATAAATCAAAGATAAGGATCATACTTACAAATATTTTAGTCATAAAGCCTAAATATGTATCTTCATCTTGATTCTTCATCTTGAGTCTTCATAAGCTTTTTTCTTTTGTGATGTGAATTTGTTATCATCAAAACTCAGCCAAGTTTAAGAATGAAATTTTCGTCACACATTTCACACTTCTCTATTCGCGCCTAAAATCTCTGTAACAGCCCGGACCCCTTTTCTACGTATTTAGTAGGCAATCCCGGCGCTGAAATCTCACGAACCATATGTACCCTGGATTGAACATGTATTTGAACCCTATACATGGTTCGATTCCAACGAAAGGCAAAAACTCCACAAGAAAAGGGGGTTGAGAAGATCGTGAGGTACAACCGAGATTGCCTACTAAATACGTAGAAAAGGGGCCCAGACTGTTATAATCTCCACCGTTGTTGCTTCGTTGCAGCGTTGCCACTGCTTCCGCCACCATCTTCATCTTCTTCATGCATGCTGCGCCACCCTCTCACTCTCAATCACGCATGTTCCGCTTATCTGCTTAACATGAATTTTTGTAGTACTTAATTTTTTGTTTTTGTTTTTGTTGTTGTTCTTAGGCTTATCTGGTTTAGTTCTTATGTTGTTTATGTTTCCTTTGCAGAGTTTTTTTTTTTTTTTTTTTTTGCTACTATTGTGTGTTTGACTTTGTTTTGTTGTTTTCTTGTTTCCTTTGGCATTTGTTTTCTTTCCGCAGTTTCTTGCATGTTGTGTATTTGATATCAACTTTATAAATATCAATTGGATAATAAGTGTTAAAATTTAGGGATTAGTTTGTTTATTAGTGTGAAAATTCGAGCGTCAATTTGATATTATGTGTAAAAATTTAAGAACTGATTTGATATATATGTTTAAAAAATATACTAATATTTATAATTTACAGCTTCTGTCAATGCAATCCATTTAAAAAAAAAAAAAAAAAAAAAAAAACTTATGTCAATGCAAGGAATAAATTGATACAAATAGTATTAAAACAAGGACTAAATTTATATAACATAGATAATTCATGGTTGCAATTGATTGATTTTACAAAACGTCTAGCAAAATATAATAGTTGGTTGAAAATATCAAACAAATGAATTAAGTGTATCAAATACTTAACCACTCTCAATTCACTTCCTCAAGAATCAACTTTATCCATTAGTTCCAAACAAATTACGCCTACCATCACCATTGCCTTCACTAAAAATGGAGGTTGAAAATGAAGATATTGTTTGTGTTCTTTCTTTACCATTATTATAAAAACAACCACCACTCATTATCTCTATTTTTGAGCATGAAGCAATATGAATATCAACTTTGGAGGAATAAAAATTAGGAATTGTGAAATTTTGGGTCTAAATTAAGGAAGAAAAAGTAAAATTTGAATTGTTGTGAACGGTAAAAATTTTAACATCTAGGATTTCAAATCAAATTAATGCCAGAAAATGTGACTGTTGACGTGGAAGGTCGACACTAGGGATGGCAACGGGTCGGGTGCGGGTTTGGGAAACCTGCACCTGAAATTACCAACTGAACCCGAACTCAAACCCAAAGACTATTCGGGTGACAAAATAACACCTACATCCGTTAGGTTTGGGTTTTTCCACCCAAACCTAAATACAGCATCAACATTGAAACACAAGCATTCTATCAAGGTCTCTCAAAGAAATTAAGAAATTAAATTACAACTTTTCATTAAGTTTGGTAACGTTGTAATTAAAATTAACGTCTTCAACATGGTAACATTACAATTAAAAGTAAAGTCTACAATTAAATTACAACTTTCCAACAACATGGCTTCATGAGACTGAGATCAGTGAGGGAACGGTGGGAATGAGATGAGTGAGATAGGAAATTAGGAATGAACCCTAATTTTGCGCAAATCGGTTGTGGTTTCGGGTGCGGGTTTCAGACTACCTAAATCTGCACCCGAAATATCAGGTGTCACCCGAACCCAGTCAACTCTGGTGTTCACTTGTTGACTCGGGTGCGGATGGGCCCCACGGGTTTAGGCTTCTGTGTCATCCCAAGTCTACGCATAAATAGTTAACGTCATATGTCAGCACCGTTAAAAGTCCAAGTTGACAGACAGTCTGACTTGATATAACTTTCACAGATTGAGAGACATTTTAAATGGAATGAAACGGTAAATTCCTTTTTTAGTAAAGATTTTCAAATGTCTTTCAACGACATTATCCTTATTAAGGAATCAAACTTCTCAACAACTCTAATTTGTGTAAGACTCTCTTCAACGGTTTTTTAAGAAAGCTTATTTAAAGAGATGGAGACTTGAAGAAAGTTAACGACTCATTGAATATTCAAGCCTAGACTCTGTCAAATATAGAGTACAAATGTGACTTAGAATTTCTTATCAAAGTTTGTATCTTAGAAATTCTAAAGCACTTAGAGTCGTTCATTGTTTTGTATTGCTTACAACCTCTTATTGTATATCAAGTGTAAAAACACATCGTTCTTTATTTGATTAAGTTAGATTGTGAGAAGGCTCTTGCTTGTGTGCTTGGGCAACTAGAAATCTCTTGCTTGTTTTCTTATTTACTTGAACATTGGAAGTATTTTGCCGGTGGACTTGAGCAACTAGAAGTCTCTAGCTTGTGCACTTGAGCATTAAGAAGTCTCTTGTCAGTGATCTTGAGCATTTGAGAAGTCTTTTACTTGTATGCTTAAGCAATTGTAAATTTGTAATCTTATTGATTATAGTGGAAATCCCTTAAAAGTGGAAGTGGACCGAACAACTCTCGTTTTGTGACAGAAATCATTATAAATTGTTTTGCTTCTATCTTTCTCTTTGTGCTTTTATATAGTGACTATAGGAAAAAGCTAGAAAAAATCAACACAAGAAACAATTCAACCACCTCTCTCTTCTTGTGTTTTTCTCACCTTCAAATTCTTTTTCCTCCTATTCCAACTGTATCTGTCACCATTTTTATCTTTCTTCTTGATCTATTAGACATGACTAGCTTTTGTCTAGAACCACTCATTGAAATTGTTATCTTTCTTTTTTAGTTACATAAACGTGATTTTTATATTTCAAATTCTATGTCTAAATCACGACCACCACCAAAACCACCACCAACAAGGAATCTTCAACTTCTCGAATGGATTCGAGAGGTCGAACACTCTATCAGAAAACAGCAATTCACCAAACCAACAACAACAAATTCAAGTCGACTCACAAATACAACAACCACCACCACAATCATCACTAATAGGCGGTATAGAAGAAGAACAAAAAGTTGTCTCGGTTTACGAAACAACTGGAATGTTTTCTGAGATATTCAACTTCCTTCACGACGCCTCGTTTGCTGCGAATTATTAGAACAACAACGATTTTCATCATCAAGAAGACCACCACTTGCAGCACCACATGGAATAGCCAATTCCAATGACCGGTACGATAACAGACAATCAATTTTAACATATTCAAAAATTCATCATCATAATAATAATAATAATCGTGACAGTAGAAGCAGCAACATCAACATATTTCATCATCAGATGTCAAACAACTGGAATGTTGTCTGAGATGTTCAATTTCCCTCACGGCGCCTCGTCTGCTGCCGAATTATTAGAACAACAACAATTGTCATCATTAAGAACACCACCACTAGCAGTAACACACGGAATAGCCAATTCTGATGACTGGTGCGGAAATAGACAATCAATTTTAATATTCAAAAAATCATCAACATAATATTAATAACTGTGACAGTAGCGGCAGCAACATCATCATATTTCATCATCAAAATCTCATGTATCCACAAACAACCAGATCCCCTTATCTTCCACCACAACCTCATCCTTCATCTACTTATTCTTCTACTCTTCACATGTTACTTCCAAATCCTTCAACTACAAATCTTCAAGGTTTTAACTCCGACGGGGCCGTCGGAGGGTCATTTGGTCAATTCACATGGGGACATGGAGTAGGAGGAGCAACAAGTCATCATCAACTTAACAACAATCAACTTGAGATTGCAAGTGTTGTTGAAGGACAAGGTCTTTCGTTGTCTTTATCTTTTTCCTTACAACAACATTATCATCATTCAGATACCCTGGTGGTTTTTTATATTACAATCAAGGAGCAAGAACATCTTATAAAATCTTGGTGGTCTTTGTCATCATTTACAAGAAAGTGGATTAGGACAAATTAATCATATTCATCATGGAGTACCTTAAGAGTGATTTCTTTGTCAGTATTCAACCAATATTTCTTAGAACTTATAAATTAAAATGACACTTGGTATTAAATAATCTGTGTGTTTTAATAGATTCTTTCATAAAAATACAACAAAATACACCAAATGGTCCCTTGGTGACACATAATTAAAAATACAAAGAACACAATCATTCAACATTTCACAAAACTTCATGAGATTTAATGAGGGATAGTAATGTAATTTAAAAGTTTGTTTTTTTTAAATAATTTTTATTCTCCATTTTCCCTCTCTTCATTCCCATCTCCCTCTACCTCCATTAATCTTGTTCTAGGAAACGTTGATGCTTCTTCCTCATAGCATCGTCAAACACATTATTTATTGAATTTTTCCTACATAACTCGGATTAGATAATAGTATTTCGTTTAGTTTCTCTCCTAAAGTGTCTAAATAGTGTCTTTATTGTTTGATAATTTGTTGTCTATATATTGTGTTAGTGTTTTACTATTACTTAGGAGTATTTAGTTGATTCAGGTCATCTTCTTAGAGAGTATGTTGCCGCACGTTTTTGTTATTTTTTGTTGCCTGCCATTACGGTTAAGTATTTCGTCTTTAGTTTTTTGATCTGTTGCTACGCCTTAACCTGTTCCTGCTAATTTCAACCTATTAGTGCAAAATATTTCTATTTAGCAATCATTTTGGCCCATTTATGTGTGTTTTCTTACGTAGAAAATTTATGTTGAACCTATGTATTTGAAGAAAGAACGTATCATTTCTTATGTGTATGACATCTTATATATAGGCATGTCATATATGAATAGTGGAGCAAATAGTGGGGGAGTGGTTGAGAGAATAAGGTTGTTAAAATCGGACCGGCCGGTCGAACCAAGAATCAAACCTGCATCCGGTTCAGTTGATGCAGTGAGGTCCTAATGCGAGAACCGATAGAAAAAAGCACAAACCGATTGTGAACCGGAAAAAACCGATAAATGGTCAGTTTGGCGATTCACTTTTCTGTACCTTTTTATTTAAAATAAAAAAATTAATTGGCAAAACTCAAAAAAACGGGAAAGAAAAAGATCAAAGAAGCACTCTTTTTTCTCTTTCACGCAAACGGAATTTCTTCTCCTTCACACCATATACCCTTCCTCCTTCTAATTTCGAACAATGTCATCTATGCATATTCTTAATCATGTCAATTTTTTTTTACCTTCTTTATATTTTTGGTCTTTTGTTTTGTTCTTGTTTTTTCTTTCTATTTAATATTTATTCTTGTTTTGATCTTGTTGTTGTTTTGCTTTTATTCTATCAATTTATTGATATTTGTAGTTAATTTTTTTAAGAGTTACTCTAAGGTTAATGGTTGTTTGATCAAAGTGTTACTTGTTTGATTGTAGTTTGTATTGATAGTAACTAGTAAGTTTTTTGGCTTTTGATTGATTCCTAGTTTATGGTTTGACTGTTGTGTTTATGGTGTTTCTTTTCCATTATTGTATTACTTTTTTGTCTTTTGATGTTTTCTATTTTATGGTTTGATTGTTGTGTTTATGGTGTTTCTTTTCCATTATTGTATTACTTTTTGGCTTTTGATTGCTTTCTAATTTCTGTTCAATTATTGTATTAATATTTGGCTTTGGTTGTTTAATGACTAGTACTTTTATTTTAATAATGTTTTGATTTGTAATTTAGTGATATCAAAAGTTAGTTTTTGTCTTGTAGTTTAATTAAATATTGGTTATCTTATAGTTTAGACTTTAGTGTGTGTGTGAGTATGTGTTATTGTGGTTAAAATGTTAAATATTTAGGCATCTTGATGGGTTGTTTTTGTTTATTTCTTTGATAGTAATTAATTAAAATATTGGTTATGTTGATGTAGGGAACTTCAAATGAGGACTCTCCTAGTACCACACAGCCCCAAACCGAAGCCTCATCTCTTAGTTGTCGTAGGAAAATAGATCATGCATGGGAGCATGTTACTTTAAGAATTGAAGGTAAATCACAAGTGCTCACATGTATCAATTATCAGCAGAGTTAGAAAGGATGCGGTATACACAGAATGAAGGAACATCTTGCAAGGCAAAAGGGTAATGTGGTCTCTTGCAAGAAAGTTCCTGACGATGTTTCTCATCAAATGGCTCAATCATTACTAGTTAATGACAAGAAAAAAAAACGATAATGAGCTCAATGATGCATATGATCATTAAACTCAAACTAATGAGAAAGTAGCTCCAGTTCAACCTCGCCAAATGGTTTCTAACCTTAAAACGTTTCACTCCAAGGACAACTCAAGGCTCCCAACCAATGCTTAAAAGTGCATTCTCAAGCAAGCAAGTAGTACATAAAGCGAAGATGAAAATTGCTAGATGGTTTTTTGATTCTAACATCCCATTCAACAAAATCAAATCACCATATTTTCAAGAAGTTGCCGATGTGCAATTGTTATCATTGGTCCATGATTCAAAGTTCCAACATATCATGACTTAAGGGTTAATTTGTTGGGAGATTGCAAGAGGGGGTGTTCACTACCTGTTGAGAGTTATTGGCCCATGTAAGACCCGTAATTCTACTGTACTATACGCAAGATATAAGCGTAATTAGTGGCTAAGAGTTTTAGGGTTCAGTTAAGTTTATTTCGTAGTTATCGTTGTAATAATCAGCGTCGTCACTGAGGTGGAGACTGCTTTTTCCTTATGTGTTAATAAAACCTAGACTTTTGACCCGTAATCTGTATTTATCAATCTGAACACTGGTGTGCTTTCAGAATTTTGAATTTCGACTTTCTCCGTTATTGGAAAAACGAGTAGAAAATGGTATCCGCTGCGGAAAAATTTACGGTTTCTATTTTCCGTCGAAATTTAACCACAAACTTTATATATCTGCACGAGTTAGAATCTGGAGTCAGAATATTTTTGGGAGTTAAGAACCAATATTACAGTCGGCGAATAAAGTTTAGCGATAATTTTTGGAAATGTTTTACGACGGACAATCACGTCGTAAGTTTTCTAATTTTCATGAGACGGACCGTCGACGAAGTACGACTCGTCTGCGAGCGCAAGAGAAACTCATGAGATATTTCATAAAGGCAATGATGACCTCTAAAGTGATCCCATGGTTGGGGTTTAACCAAATCACTTTACACTTTAATCCTATGGTTGTGAGTGAAACAAGAGTTTTCAAATAGGAATGTGGTGATTCATTAGATCAAAAAGAAAAGTTTGAAAATTTTCTCTTCCTCTTCTCTCTCACTCGGCCGACCCTTCTCTCTCTCACTCTCACACTTCAAAAAATTTCTCTTCCTCTCAAGAAACTTGCTTGGATTGTGCTAGGAATCATCAAAGAGTTGATCATCTTCTTTCTCTTCAGGTAACAAGACCTCTTCTCTACCCTTGTCCTTTGATTTCTTTTAAGTTCATAGAAATTCAAGGTTTTACTAGAAATTGTTCTTGAGAGAAAAATTCTAGAAACATGTTAGAATTGCTAGAAGATTGGAGTTTTGAGCTCATGAGTGTTAGTTAGACAACATTAACAAAGCTTGTAAGGATTCTCCTGGTGTTTAGAAAATTTCTCAAAATTGTTGGTAAGGGTTTGAAGAAAAAAGTGTATAAATGATTTTAACTTGTTTTGTGTTGATTGTATTTGAATTTTGAAGTTAGATTAGAGCTTTGTGACAAAGTAGTATGGTGTTTATGAATTTTATTTTGAAAAATAAGAAAATTTATTTTTCGTGTTCTTGAGCGACTCGAAGAACACGTTTTTGAAAATTTCGTGTCGAGTCTCGAAAATAGTCGAATGCACGATTGAACATCATTATGAATCAACAATGTCATGCTAGGGTTTAGAATGATAGAATGTGTGGAGTTGGCCGTTTTGCCCATTTGGGCGTGGCACACATAAAAAGTCCGAGGAATCGATTTTTCGAAAACTTCTTTGAGGCAAATAGTTCCCCATAGCCTTTGTTTTAATTGTTTGATTGGTTATGGGAGGCTTTGAAAATGATAGGATCACTTGGTTTAAGAAAAACCTTAAATTGGATTTCTCGAATTTTGCGTTTCGACTCTATAATTTCTAAGTCGCTTTGATAAGTCCTAGTTAGGTATTATGGGATATTACCATGTATTAAAAAGTGAAAAATTTCGCGCGGAAGCCCGACTTACCAGTCCAAGGCCGTGGCCTTCCTAAGGGTGGGGAAGAAAAATCTCAAAAATTTTCTAAGTCCACAATTTTGTGAAAAATCTTGTATGATTTGAATAACCTTAGTTTGAAGAGAAATTGGTATAGGAAAGGTTGTTAGGAAGAAAAAAAAAATGTGTAACTTGTAACGCAAGAAAACTTCGACTTTTCATTCAAAATATTTTTGAAAAGTTTAGTTGTATTTCAAGTGGTGTTGTGGTGTGGGGAAACAAGTCTTTGAAGAGGAAAGTCCAAAATGGTTTTAGTTTATGATTTGAAGACAAAATGATTTTTCGTGTTATAAAAATAGTACAATTAACTTCGTGAATTTTTAAACGCTATGAGAATAACCTGAAATCATTGAGGGATAACTTTAGAAAGTACCCTAGAACCCTCTAGAGTTTTGAGAACTAGTTTCGTTTCGATAGAAAGTACGAGGAATATTTTATTGATGGTACGCTACTTAATTTTAGGTAACGCGTATCGTAGAGTTGTGCGAGAAAAGTTTGTGGAAGCTTGCCAAGGTAAGGGCACCTTTTATTTCCGTCATATACATGTAATGAGATATGTGTATGTTTGGTCTGGATTGTTTGTGTGTGCCTGACATGTTTGTTTCATGTATTCTCGTGATGAGAAAATGTTTATTATCGCATGGGTTGTTTACATATGTTTGAGAAAATATGTATTAACATGTGATTGTGTGCATATGATTTGTTGAAAATATATGTACTTGTTATGATTTGTTTACATACGCTTGATAGGTATGTAATTGTTTGCATTAACATATATGGGGAATCGTATGCTCATGCATTCATAGTTGTGGTTGCGTGGGTGGACCACAGGGTGCGGTTGCGGGAGTGGACCCACCCGAATCCTGCGGGATTTTATTGAGTCTAATAAGTGGTTGCGTGAGTGGACCACGAGGTGTGATTGCGGGAGTGGATCCACCTTAATCCTTCGGGATTTTATTATTTAGTAGGGGTTGGACCTACGACTCTCTGCGGAGAGGTTAAATTCTGGAATTCATGCATGTGAAAAAGACCCGGTTAGGGTGATCACAATCATTTAGAGTCTGCATTGCTAGGTTTTTGTGCATTTCTATGCTGTGTGCAAATTATGAGAAATTGCTATGTGATTACCGCTTTAGATATATATATGTATATATGTTATTTGCATCTATGTTATGTGTGGTGACCCTTGCTGTGATTTTCGCGGGCTCATCCCACCCAGACGATGGACCACGTGATGTCGGGACTCGTACGGGGGACGGTGACCACTTGGGATTTCGTTGACCGACTATTATTACCTGCTTGGAGCATCGACCCAGCTTCAGGTACGGCCAGCTATCATGGGCGAGTTAGGATCGCTACTTTCCGTGGGACCCTGCAGATACATCCGTGTGTGATCTGGCAGACCCCACCATTCACCATATCACTACCGGTATTACTCAGTGCTTGTTGGACGGTCCCGGTGGGACCACAGCCTGAGGCGCCAGTTACACCAGAGGGTGGAGGGTCGGTCGCTGGAGAGACCACCTCAGACGGACCTGATACTTCCTCAAACGGCAGTTGGGGCGATGGGGTCGTACCCGACTACTTCGGGGGACCGGTGTATGATTTTCAGGAGGCAGCTGCTGCTGCAGGGGACGGGCCCACTGATGGACCCGGAGTGCCCCACGTGGCATCTCCCACCCCTTCCTTAGACTTGGTATCGATATCGAGTGATTAGGACGTCTCCTGATGTCTCTGTGCAGATTAGTGCTAGGACTGCTGACAGTAGGATAGTATTCTTTTTGGATAGGCCGCGATGGTCGGCGTTGAGTAGTATGACTGTAGTAGATTCTGACTGTTACTGGATGACTGTACTATTACTCTTACACTTTGGTTGAGATACTTGTGACATTAGCTAGTATATTCCTAGTCTCGACTACGTTGTTTATGTGTCGTGAACTAGAGGTTATGTTTTGGGTTGTATAACTATTCAGGAACACACTTTGCTTACGAGAAGCACTATGGATGCATATAGTACTATTTCAGTTACTATGTTATTCGGACTATTATATGCTTTAGTTCTGTTGTATGAATAAGGCCGGCTCATTTAAAATGTTTTCCGCGCACTCTGAGTGTTTGTTTTAAAAAAAAAATAAAAAAAAAAAAATAATGCCCTTTTTGAGTTATGAAAAACGGGGTGTTACATTGTGGTATCAGAGCACGGCGTTAGATCATCAAGGGAAAAGTGTGTTGTAAGAGTTGTCAGTCGAGTTAGGACCAGAGTTTGTTGGTTTATGTGACCACTGTTTGGTTTGTTTGAGTTGGTAACTCGTGAATAAGAATTATAATAGAGTTGGAAAGGAATTTGACCAGATATTGGTTTGTGCAAGGAAAACATGCCTCCAAGACGGGCACCTGCAGCTCCTGGAGCTGATGACTATAATGTGAACCAGCTGGCTTACGCCATGAATACTATGGCAGCAACCTTGACTGCCCAAGCCCATGCTAAGGCGCAGAGGGATATGGAAAAGAGGGATAGAGAGATTCTTGCTGCGGGATCTCGAGTCCTCACTAGTTTTAACCATCAGAACCCTCCGAAGTATAACGGAGAGGGAGGTCCTGATGCTGCTGACTTATGGCTTCAGGCTATGGAAAAGATCTTCGGAGCAATCCACTGCCCCGAGGGAGAAAAGGTGACTCTGGCTACCTACCAGTTGTCGGGAGGCTCTGAGTATTGGTGGAAGAGCACTAGTCTTATGATGGAGGCTGCTTACGAGGAAATCAACTGGGAGAATTTTAAGAGAAAGTTTTTGGCCAAGTACTTTCCAGAGACCGCTAGAGAAAGGTATGGAGAGGAATTCCTTAGGCTGCGTCAGGGGGGAATGAATGTTGAGGCATATGCGAAGAAGTTTGAATCACTGTCAAGGTTTTTCCGTTTCTTCAGGGATGGCATAGATGAAACCTTTATGTGTTGCCGTTTTCAAGATGGGCTGAAGTATGAATTACAGGATTCGGTGATACCTTTGGGAATTAGGAACTTTCAAGTGTTGGTTGAGAAATGTCAGGAGATAGAGGACATGAAGAACAAGCGAGTGAATCGCAATGTGAATTATGGTGCTGGGGGACCTAGTCGTCCAAGTAATCAGACTCAGAATCGGGGAAAGCAAGGGAATAAGCCTTACAACCGTCCTCAGAATAACAGAGGACAGAATCGCTCCGTGAATCAAGGAAACCAAGGAAATCAGAGTGTGGTGAGGCAGAGTTGCTTCAAGTGTGGTCAGGAGGGACACTATGCGAATGACTGTAAGATTTCGAGAGCTGTTTGTTACAATTGTAAGAAGCCAGGTCATTTTGCTAGAGATTGCAAGGCTCAGAAGGCTGAACCATCGGTGAATGTGACACAAGGAGCAAAACCCACTGCTAAGGGACGTGTCTACTGTATGGGCACGGAAGTGAGTGGCGAGGCCAGTAATGCCATACATGAGGATTGCCAAATTGCAGGTAACACTTTAACTGCATTGATAGATACCGGGGCAACCCATTCCTTCATATCTGTGGATTGTGCAAATCGTATGAAATTGATTGTTTCTCCGCTGCCGTTTGATTTGAATGTTTCTACTCCTGTTAAGGATTTATTGGTAAATACTGCATGTTTGCACTGTTTGGTGATGATTCAGAATAGGGAATTCATAATTAACTTGATCTGTTTACCCCTTCAGTCTCTCGAGATCATTCTCGGGATGGATTGGTTGTCATATCACTATGTCATTTTAGACTGTGCTCGTAAAATGGTCTTTTTCCCCGAACCAGGAGTACAGAGGTACTTTTCGGCGAACCGGCTTACCATGACCATGAGAAATGGAGAGCCAGAATTTCTTTCACTTGCTAATATAGGAGTGACTTTAGACGTGCACCTAGAGGAATTGCGCGTAGTTCAACAATTTCAGGATGTTTTTCCGTTAGAAATTCCAGGATTTCCTCCAGTCAGAGAAGTGGAATTCTTTATCGACTTACATCCAGGAACGGGACCAATCTCGGAATCACCTTATCGGATGGCTCCAGCCGAGTTGATGGAATTGAAGAGTCAGATTGAAGACTTGTTAGAAAAGGGTTTTATTAGGCCAAGTGTGTCTCCGTGGGGAGCGCCAGTTTTATTGGTGAAAAAGAAGGATGGTCGGTCACGTTTATGTGTGGACTATCGGAAACTCAACAAGGTCACTATTAAGAACCGATATCCTTTGCCACGAATTGATGATTTGATGGACCAGTTAAAAGGTGCGTCTGTGTTTTCAAAGATTGACTTGAAGTCGGGATATCATCAGATAAGAGTAAGAGAAGAAGATGTTCAGAAAACCGCTTTTCGTACACGTTATGGACACTATGAGTATCTAGTGATGCCATTTGGGGTGACGAATGCACCGGCAATTTTTATGGATTATATGAATAGGATCTTCCATACGTTCTTAGACAAGTTCGTGGTGGTATTTATCGACGATATACTCATTTATTCGAAGGATGAAGAAGAACACGAAGAGCATCTCCGTTTGGTTTTACAAGTTCTGCGTGATAGAAAGTTGTATGCAAACCCGTCAAAGTGTGAATTTTGGATGAAAACTGTGAATTTTCTGGGTCACGTTATCTCAGAAGAGGGAATATCTGTGGACCCAGCAAAGATTGAGACCGTACTTGCATGGAAACAACCGCAAATTGTTACGGATATACGGAGTTTTGTGGGTTTAGCTGGATATTATAGGAGGTTTATTGAAGGTTTCGCTAAGATTGTGGCGCCAATGACACAACTTACGAGAAAAGACCAGCCTTTCGCTTGGACAGAGAAGTGTGAAGCTAGTTTTCAGTTGTTAAAGGAGCGATTAACGACCTCACCAGTGTTAGTCCTACCCCAGTCCGACGAACCATATGAAGTTTATTGTGATGCGTCGCATCAGGGACTCGGATGTGTGTTGATGCAACACAAAAGAGCAGTGGCTTATGCGTCAAGACAGTTGAAGAACCACGAAAGGAACTATCCCACCCATGATTTAGAACTGGCAGCAGTAGTTTTTGCTTTAAAGATATGGAGACATTATCTGTATGGTTGTACTTTTGTCGTTTTCAGTGATCACAAAAGTCTGAAATACCTATTTGATCAGAAAGAATTGAATATGAGACAGAGAAGGTGGATGGAAACACTGAAGGATTTTGATTTCATGTTACAGTACCATCCTGGAAAGGCTAATGTAGTAGCTGATGCTTTGAGTAGAAAAAGTGTATCTGTATGTTCAGCTCAGAGGGCTAGTCAACATGAATTGTTGAGAGAGTTTCGAGATTCACACCTGGAAGTAGAGTTTGCGCCTGGAAGTTTGAAACTCGGTATGATTACGATTTCGAATGGGCTATTGGAAGATATTGCCAGTTGTCAGGACGACAGTCTACTTATGGAGAAGAGAGCTTTGATAGATCGAGGAACCACCACAGAGTTTAAAGTGGGGCCAGACAATATTTTGAGGTGCAATGGGAGGGTGTGTGTACCCGATGCTAAGAATTTGAGAAATACAGTCCTAGAGGAAGCACATAAGAGTAAACTGAGTATACATCCTGGAGCTACCAAGATGTATCAGGATTTGAAGTTAGATTACTGGTGGCCGGGTATGAAGAGACATGTAGCAGAGTATGTGGCGTCATGTTTGACATGTCAGAAAGCTAAGGTAGAACATCAGAAACCTGCAGGAATGTTGCAATCGTTAGATATACCAGAGTGGAAATGGAACAGCATATCAATGGATTTTATCACTGGTTTGCCCAAGACTAGGAGAAAACATGACTCTATTTGGGTGATAGTGGATCGTTTGACAAAGTCTGCTCATTTTCTACCTGTGAGAATTACTGACACAGCAGAAAAGTTAACCGACATCTATGTGGCTGAGATTGTGAGACTTCATGGTATACCGTCCAGCATCGTTTCAGATCGAGACCCAAAATTTACTTCACATTTTTGGAGAACCCTACATGAGGCATTAGGGACGAGATTGAGATTAAGTTCGGCGTACCATCCTCAGACCGATGGACAAACTGAGAGAACGAATCAATCTTTGGAAGATTTGTTAAGGGCTTGTGTGCTTGATGACAGAGGAAGTTGGGACGATGTGTTGCCACTAATAGAATTCACCTACAACAACAGTTTCCACACGAGCATTGGAATGGCTCCGTATGAGGCTCTTTATGGGAGAAGGTGTCAGACTCCTTTATGTTGGTATCAAGATGGAGAAAGTATGATTGTGGGGCCAGAAATGGTGCAACAGACTACGGACAAGGTTAGGAAGATACGGGCAAGAATGAAGGTCGCCCAGGATCGTCAAAAGAGTTATGCTGATAGGCGTCGTAGACCCTTGGAATTTGAGGCAGGGGAACATGTATTTCTCCGAGTTACTCCAACTACTGGTGTGTTGGAAGGGCAATAAAAGCGCGAAAGTTAACTCCGAAGTTTATTGGACCGTATCAGATTACGGAGAGAATAGGAGAAATGGCCTATAGAATTGCATTGCCACCGATACTGTCACAGATTCATGATGTATTCCATGTGTCGCAGTTAAGAAAATATATTTCGAACCCGTCACATGTGATCGCGCCAGACGACATTCAGTTGAAAGAGAACTTATCATTTGAAGTTCCACCAATTAAGATTGTGGATAGAAAGATGAAGCGTCTAAGGACTAAGGACATACCGTTAGTCAAGGTAATATGGAATGAGGCTACGGGGGACGCGACTTGGCAACTAGAGAGTAAAATGAAAGAACAATACCCCGAGTTATTTAGCGATGTCTAAGTTTCGAGGACGAAACTTCTTTTAGGGGGGAAGTAATGTAAGACCCGTAATTCTACTGTACTATACGCAAGATATAAGCGTAATTAGTGGCTAAGAGTTTTAGGGTTCAGTTAAGTTTATTTCGTAGTTATCGTTGTAATAATCAGCGTCGTCACTGAGGTGGAGACTGCTTTTTCCTTATGTGTTAATAAAACCTAGACTTTTGACCCGTAATCTGTATTTATCAATCTGAACACTGGTGTGCTTTCAGAATTTTGAATTTCGACTTTCTCCGTTATTGGAAAAACGAGTAGAAAATGGTATCCGCTGCGGAAAAATTTACGGTTTCTATTTTCCGTCGAAATTTAACCACAAACTTTATATATCTGCACGAGTTAGAATCTGGAGTCAGAATATTTTTGGGAGTTAAGAACCAATATTACAGTCGGCGAATAAAGTTTAGCGATAATTTTTGGAAATGTTTTACGACGGACAATCACGTCGTAAGTTTTCTAATTTTCATGAGACGGACCGTCGACGAAGTACGACTCGTCTGCGAGCGCAAGAGAAACTCATGAGATATTTCATAAAGGCAATGATGACCTCTAAAGTGATCCCATGGTTGGGGTTTAACCAAATCACTTTACACTTTAATCCTATGGTTGTGAGTGAAACAAGAGTTTTCAAATAGGAATGTGGTGATTCATTAGATCAAAAAGAAAAGTTTGAAAATTTTCTCTTCCTCTTCTCTCTCACTCGGCCGACCCTTCTCTCTCTCACTCTCACACTTCAAAAAATTTCTCTTCCTCTCAAGAAACTTGCTTGGATTGTGCTAGGAATCATCAAAGAGTTGATCATCTTCTTTCTCTTGAGGTAACAAGACCTCTTCTCTACCCTTGTCCTTTGATTTCTTTTAAGTTCATAGAAATTCAAGGTTTTACTAGAAATTGTTCTTGAGAGAAAAATTCTAGAAACATGTTAGAATTGCTAGAAGATTGGAGTTTTGAGCTCATGAGTGTTAGTTAGACAACATTAACAAAGCTTGTAAGGATTCTCCTGGTGTTTAGAAAATTTCTCAAAATTGTTGGTAAGGGTTTGAAGAAAAAAGTGTATAAATGATTTTAACTTGTTTTGTGTTGATTGTATTTGAATTTTGAAGTTAGATTAGAGCTTTGTGACAAAGTAGTATGGTGTTTATGAATTTTATTTTGAAAAATAAGAAAATTTATTTTTCGTGTTCTTGAGCGACTCGAAGAACACGTTTTTGAAAATTTCGTGTCGAGTCTCGAAAATAGTCGAATGCACGATTGAACATCATTATGAATCAACAATGTCATGCTAGGGTTTAGAATGATAGAATGTGTGGAGTTGGCCGTTTTGCCCATTTGGGCGTGGCACACATAAAAAGTTCGAGGAATCGATTTTTCGAAAACTTCTTTGAGGCAAATAGTTCCCCATAGCCTTTGTTTTAATTGTTTGATTGGTTATGGGAGGCTTTGAAAATGATAGGATCACTTGGTTTAAGAAAAACCTTAAATTGGATTTCTCGAATTTTGCGTTTCGACTCTATAATTTCTAAGTCGCTTTGATAAGTCCTAGTTAGGTATTATGGGATATTACCATGTATTAAAAAGTGAAAAATTTCGCGCGGAAGCCCGACTTACCAGTCCAAGGCCGTGGCCTTCCTAAGGGTGGGGAAGAAAAATCTCAAAAATTTTCTAAGTCCACAATTTTGTGAAAAATCTTGTATGATTTGAATAACCTTAGTTTGAAGAGAAATTGGTATAGGAAAGGTTGTTAGGAAGAAAAAAAAAATGTGTAACTTGTAACGCAAGAAAACTTCGACTTTTCATTCAAAATATTTTTGAAAAGTTTTAGTTGTATTTCAAGTGGTGTTGTGGTGTGGGGAAACAAGTCTTTGAAGAGGAAAGTCCAAAATGGTTTTAGTTTATGATTTGAAGACAAAATGATTTTTCGTGTTATAAAAATAGTACAATTAACTTCGTGAATTTTTAAACGCTATGAGAATAACCTGAAATCATTGAGGGATAACTTTAGAAAGTACCCTAGAACCCTCTAGAGTTTTGAGAACTAGTTTCGTTTCGATAGAAAGTACGAGGAATATTTTATTGATGGTACGCTACTTAATTTTAGGTAACGCGTATCGTAGAGTTGTGCGAGAAAAGTTTGTGGAAGCTTGCCAAGGTAAGGGCACCTTTTATTTCCGTCATATACATGTAATGAGATATGTGTATGTTTGGTCTGGATTGTTTGTGTGTGCCTGACATGTTTGTTTCATGTATTCTCGTGATGAGAAAATGTTTATTATCGCATGGGTTGTTTACATATGTTTGAGAAAATATGTATTAACATGTGATTGTGTGCATATGATTTGTTGAAAATATATGTACTTGTTATGATTTGTTTACATACGCTTGATAGGTATGTAATTGTTTGCATTAGCATATATGGGGAATCGTATGCTCATGCATTCATAGTTGTGGTTGCGTGGGTGGACCACAGGGTGCGGTTGCGGGAGTGGACCCACCCGAATCCTGCGGGATTTTATTGAGTCTAATAAGTGGTTGCGTGAGTGGACCACGAGGTGTGATTGCGGGAGTGGATCCACCTTAATCCTTCGGGATTTTATTATTTAGTAGGGGTTGGACCTACGACTCTCTGCGGAGAGGTTAAATTCCGGAATTCATGCATGTGAAAAAGACCCGGTTAGGGTGATCACAATCATTTAGAGTCTGCATTGCTAGGTTTTTGTGCATTTCTATGCTGTGTGCAAATTATGAGAAATTGCTATGTGATTACCGCTTTAGATATATATATGTATATATGTTATTTGCATCTATGTTATGTGTGGTGACCCTTGCTGTGATTTTCGCGGGCTCATCCCACCCAGACGATGGACCACGTGATGCCGGGACTCGTACGGGGGACGGTGACCACTTGGGATTTCGTTGACCGACTATTATTACCTGCTTGGAGCATCGACCCAGCTTCAGGTACAGCCAGTTATCATGGGCGAGTTAGGATCGCTACTTTCCGTGGGACCCTGCAGATACATCCGTGTGTGATCTGGCAGACCCCACCATTCACCATATCACTACCGGTATTACTCAGTGCTTGTTGGACGGTCCCGGTGGGACCACAGCCTGAGGCGCCAGTTACACCAGAGGGTGGAGGGTCGGTCGCTGGAGAGACCACCTCAGACGGACCTGATACTTCCTCAAACGGCAGTTGGGGCGATGGGGTCGTACCCGACTACTTCGGGGGACCGGTGTATGATTTTCAGGAGGCAGCTGCTGCTGCAGGGGACGGGCCCACTGATGGACCCGGAGTGCCCCACGTGGCATCTCCCACCCCTTCCTTAGACTTGGTATCGATATCGAGTGATTAGGACGTCTCCTGATGTCTCTGTGCAGATTAGTGCTAGGACTGCTGACAGTAGGATAGTATTCTTTTTGGATAGGCCGCGATGGTCGGCGTTGAGTAGTATGACTGTAGTAGATTCTGACTGTTACTGGATGACTGTACTATTACTCTTACACTTTGGTTGAGATACTTGTGACATTAGCTAGTATATTCCTAGTCTCGACTACGTTGTTTATGTGTCGTGAACTAGAGGTTATGTTTTGGGTTGTATAACTATTCAGGAACACACTTTGCTTACGAGAAGCACTATGGATGCATATAGTACTATTTCAGTTACTATGTTATTCGGACTATTATATGCTTTAGTTCTGTTGTATGAATAAGGCCGGCTCATTTAAAATGTTTTCCGCGCACTCTGAGTGTTTGTTTTAAAAAAAAAAAAAAAAAAAAAAAATAATGCCCCTTTTGAGTTATGAAAAACGGGGTGTTACAGCCCAAGTGGGCTAAGGATGGTTGCACAATAATGGTTGATGGGTGGAGTGACAAAAAACAGGTAACTTTAATAAACTTTTTAGTTTGTAGTCCTCAAGGGATGGTGTTTGCGAAAACGGTTGATGCGTCAGGGATTGTGAACGATGCTGAAATGTTGTGCAATTTATTTTGCAAAGTTGTTGAATGGTTTGGTCACAAAAATGTGGTTCATGTGGTTACAGACAATGTCTTCTTGTGTTGTTCACTGTTTGAATATACTTTTGAAGGATATTTCTACCATGCCTCATGTTGTCGAGCTTGCCCCAAAGGCTTTTAAGGTAACTGTTTTTTGTACAATCACATTATTTTTTTATCTTGGTTAAGGAAGAGATATGGTTGGGAAGAAATTGTGCGTCCAGGAGTAACCCGCTTTGCCACAACGTTTGTTACACTAAAAAGCTTGTATGATCGTAAGAATGATTTACAAGCTTTGTTGGTGGATAGATATTTTACTAGCCATAAGTTAGCAAAGTCTACAGCGAGAAAAACAGTAAGTTCCATTATTTTGGACTCTACTTTTTAGTTACATTAACGTGATTTTTATATTTCGAATTCTATGTCTAAATCACGACCACCACCAAACTACCTCCAAAACCACCACAAACAAGGAATCTTCAACTTCTCGAATGGATTCGAGAGGTCGAACACTCCATCAGAAAACAACAATTCACCAAACCAACAACAACAAATTCAAAGAGACAAAGTAAGATTACATGGCTTCGACTCACAAAAACAACAACCACCACCACAACCATCACTAATAGGCGGTATAGAAGAAGAACAAAAAGTTCTCTCGGTTTACGAAACAATTGGAATGTTTTCGGAGATATTCAACTTCCCTCACGACGCCTTGTCTGCTACCAAATTATTAGAACAACAACAATTGTCATCATCAAGAACACCACCACTTGCAGCACCACATGGAATAGCCAAATTCCAATGACTAGTACGGTAACAGACAATCAATTTAAACAAATTCAAAAATTCATCATCATCATAATAATAATAATTGTGACGGTAGCAACAACATCAACATATTTCATCATGAGATGTCAAACAACTGGAATGTTGTCTGAGATGTTCAATTTTCCTCACGGGGCCTCGTCTGCTGCCGAATTATTAAAACAACAACAATTGTCATCATCAAGAACACCACCACTAGCAGCACCACATGGAATAGCCAATTCAAATGACTGGTACGGAAACAGACAATCAATTTTAATAGATTCAAAAAATCATCATCATAATAATAATAACCGTGACAGTAGCAGCAACAACATCATCATATTTCATCATCAGAATCTCATGAATCCACAAACAACCAGATCCCTTTATCTTCCACCACAACTCCATCCTTCATCTACTGATTCTTCTACTCTTCACATGTTATTTCCAAATCCTTCAACTACGAATCTTCAAGGTTTTAACTCCGGCGGGGCCGCCGGAGGGTCATTTGGTCAATTCACATGGGTACAAGAAGGAGTAGGAGGAGCAACAAGTCATCATCAACTTAACAACAATCAACCTGAGATTGCAAGTGTTGTTGAAGGACATGGTCTTTCATTGTCTTTATCTTCTTCCTTACAACAACATTATCATCATTCAGATACCCTGGTGTTTTTTAATATTACAATCAAGGAGCATGAACATCTTATAAAAATCTTGGTGGTGTTCGTCATCATTTACAAGGAAGTGGATTGGGACAAATTAATCATATTCATCATGGAGTACCTTAAGAGTAATTTCTTTGTCGGTATTCAACCAATATTTCTTAGAACTTATAAATTAAAATGACACTTGGTATTAAATAATCTGCGTGTCTTAATGGATTCTTTCAAGAAAATACAACAAAATACACCAAATGGTCCCTTGGTGACACATAATTAAAAATACAAAGAACACAATCATTCAACATTTCACAAAAATTCATGAGATTTAATGAGGGATAGTAATGTAATTTAAAGGTTTGTTTTTTAAAAATAATTTGTATTCTCCCTTTTCTCTCTCTTCATTTCTGTCTCCCTCTACCTCCATTAATCTTGTTCTAGGAAACGTTGTCAAACACATTATTTGTTGAATTTTTCCTACATAACTCGGATTAGATAATAATATTTTGTCTAGTTTCTCTCGTAAAATGTATCGATTGTCTAAATAGTGTCTTTATTGTTTGATAATTTGTTATCTATATATTGTGTTAATGTTTTACTATTACTAAGGAGTATTTATTTGATTCAGGTCATGTTATTAGAGAGTATGTTGCCGCACGTGTTTGTTATTTTTTGTTGCCTGCCATTACGGTTAAATATTCCGTCTTTAGTTTTTTTATTTGCTACCACGCCTTGTCTTGTTCCTGCTAATTTCAACCTATTAGTGCAAAATATTTCTATTTAGCAATCATTTTGGCCCATTTTTGTGTGTTTTCTTTCGTAGAAAATTTATGTTGAACTTATCTATTTGAAGAAAGAACGTATCATTTCTTATGTATATGGTATCTTATATATAGGCATGTCATATGAATAGTGGAGCAAATAGTGGGGGAGTGGTTGAGAGAATAAGGTTGTTAAAATCGGACCGGTCGGTTGAACCAGGTATCAAACCTACATCTGGTCTGGTTGATGCAGTAAGGTCCTCCGCGAGAACCGACAAAAAAACGCACAAACCGATTGTGGATCGGAAAAAACCGGTAAATGGTCGGTTTGGGCGGTTCACCGGTCTGTACCTTTTTATTTAATATAAAAAAATTTAATTGGCCAAACTCAAAAAACAGTAAAGAAAAAAGATCAAAGAAGCGCACTTTTTTTCTCTTTCACACAAAGAATATTTCTTCTCCTTCACACCATAAACCCTTCCTCCTTCCTACTATTATGGCGGCCGGTGGCGGTGTTGATTGGTGGTGGGTTTCCATCTATGATTGGTGGTGGGTTTCTCTTTCACACAAACAATGTCTTCTATGAATATTCCTAATCAAGTGAGTTTTTTTTTACCTTCTTTATACTTTTTGTCTTTTGTTTTGTTCTTTTTTTTCTTTCTATTTAATATTTATTCTTGTTTTGATCTTGTTGTTGTTTTACTTTTATTCTATCAATTTTTTGATATTTGTAGTTAGTTTTTTTAAGAGTTACTCTAAGGTTAATGGTTGTTTGATCAAAGTGTTACTTGTTTGATTGTAGTTTGTATCGGATAGTAACTAGTAAGTTTTTTGGCTTTTGATTGATTCCTAGTTTATGGTTTGATAGTTGTGTTTATGGTGTTTCTTTTCCATTATTGTATTACTTTTTTGGCTTTTGATTGTTTCCTATTTTATAGTTTGATTGTTGTGTTTATGGTGTTTCTTTTCCATTATTGTATTACTTTTTGGCTTTTGATTGCTTTCTAGTTTCTTTTCCATTATTATATTAATTTTTTGGCTTTTGTGGTTTAATGACTAGTACTTTTGTTTTAATAATGTTTTGATTTGTAATTTAGTGATATCAAAAGTTAGTTTTTGTCTTGTAGTTTAATTAAATATTGGTTATCTTATAGTTTAGACTTTAGTGTGTGTGTGAGTATGTGTTATTGTGGTTAAAATGTTAAATATTTATGCATCTTGATGGGTTGTTTTTGTTCATTTCTTTGATAGTAATTAATTAAAATATAGGTTATGTTGATGTAGGGAACCTCAAATGAGGACTCTCCTTGTACCACACAACCTCAAACCGAAGCATCATCTCTTAGTTGTCGTAGGAAAATAGATCATGAATGGGAGCATGTTACTTTAAGAATTGAAGGTAAATCACAAGTGCTCACATGTATCTATTTTCAGCAGAGTTAGAAAGGAGGCGGTATACACAGAATGAAGGAACATCTTGCAAGGCAAAAAGGTAATGTGGCCTCTAAAGTTCCTGACGGTGTTTCTCATCAAATGGCTCAATCATTACTAGATAATGACAAGAAGAAGAAAAAAACGATAATGAGCTCAATGATGCATATGATCATCAAACTCAAACTAATGAGAAAGTAGCGTCGGTTCAACCTCGTCAAATGGTTTCTAACCTGAAAACAAAAAGCTATTGTTGAAAGTGTTGGTAATACTTATTTGGCTCCAAGGACAACTCAAGGCTATGTTTTAAAGTGCATTCTCAAGCAAGCAAGTAGTACATAAAGCGAAGATGGAAATTGCTAGATGGTTTTTTTATTCTAACATCCCATTCAACGCAATCAAATCACCATATTTTCAAGAAGTTGCCGATGTGCAATTGTTGTCATTGGTTCAGGATTCAAAGTTCCAACATATCATGACTTAAGGTTAATTTGTTGGGAGATTACAAGATGGGGTGTTCACTACCTGTTGAGAGCTATTGGTCCAAGTGGGCTAAGGATGGTTGCACAATAATGGCTGATGGGTGGAGTGACAAAAAACAGGGAACTTTAATAAACTTTTTAGTTTATTGTCCTCAAGGGATGGTGTTTGCGAAATCGGTTGATGCATCAGGGATTGTGAAAGATGTTGAAATGTTGTGCAATTTATTTTGCAAAGTTATTGAATGGTTTGGTCACCAAAATGTGGTTCATGTGGTTACAGACAATGTCTTCTTGTGTTGTTCACTGTTTGAATATACTTTTGAAGGATATTTCTACCATGCCTCATGTTGTCGAGCTTGCCCCAAAGGCTTTTAAGGTAACTGTTTTTTGTACAATCACATTATTTTCTTATCTTGGTTAAGGAAGAGAGATGGTTGGGAAGAAATTGTGCGCCCAGGAGTAACCCGCTTTGCTACAACGTTTGTTACACTAAAAAGCTTGTATGATCATAAGAATGATTTACAAGCTTTGATGGTGGATAGATATTTTACTAGTCATAAGTTAGCAAAGTCTACAGCGGGAAAAACAGTAAGTGCCATTATTTTGGGCTCTACTTTTTAGAGTGATTGTTTCATGATTGCAAAAATTATGGCTCCTAATCATAAAACTACTAAGAGTTGTAGATAGGGATGAACGACCTTCTATCAAAGAATGCAATAAAGCAAATGTTTAGGAATAGGAAGTCTTCTTATAAACCATACATTGGTAACATCAAAACTATATGGGATAACCACTTGAAACGTGAACTTCATGCAGCGGCTTACTTTTTTAATTTGCATTCCAATATGGTCATGACTTCAATGACAAGACTAGGGTTATAGAAGCACTTATTAAATTATTTGAAGTTAAATCTCTTTGTCCCGACATATCCAAAGTCTTGCTAGAGATGTAAAAGTATTGCGGTCGGAAATAGGGTTTTGATACATCAAGTGTTGTTGTTGTGGTGGCCACTATACAATCTGGTGAATAAGTCATAGCTTTGTTGTTTTATATTTAAATAGTTATGCTTATGCACGTTTCTTGAGTTATTTAATTCGTTGTTTTTTGTTTCCTTTTGTAGCTGAATGATCAGTGCATTTTAATGCACATACATTCTTCTACCATTGTACTCATGTATTCTTATGGTACATTCTTCACTATTTTAGTGTGTTTTTATATTTAAGTATAATTCTAGCTTTATTTTATTTTCGTTAGGGATGGCAATGGGTAGGGTACTATAGTCCCCATCCACATACCCGCGGTTTGAAAAAATACCCGTACCCATCCCCATACCCGCGTGGGTGACAATTTTTGTCCCTGTACCCATGCCCTATGGGTGCCTAAGTACCCATACCTGTACCCGTTACCCGCATTTTTATTAAAAATAAATTGATCAATTATAAAATATCATATCATTTTAATAGAATTTAAAAAAATTCAAAGATTTTAATGTTGATTCATGAAAATTATAAACAAAATTATTAGTAAAATCATCCTCAAGTTCATTTTTCTATTGACATATTTACATTATGTTATAAATAAACATTTTTTTATTCAAAATGTGTAATAATATAATAATGTTGTATTTTATAAAAATAATTATATATATTACTATATAATAATATAATTAAAAAAATAAATATATACTATATGGGTATATGGGGTGGGTACCTAAGGTACCCGTACCCGCACCCATACCCGCTCAATTTTGTGGGTAATTACCCATATCCATGCCCATACTAAAAATGCGGGTTTTTACCCTACCCATCATGGATATTTTTTGTGGGTACTCACTGGGTATGGATAAATTGCCATCCCTAATTTTCGTACTTATTTTCTGAATAAATAATAAATTGACACCTTCTTAGTCCGCTGGTCATACTGGAGCTACGAATATCGAATTGAGGCGCGGGAAGATGCGTTGGAAAGATAAGACATAGAGCTACAACTTTCATGTTGAAGCCTGAAGCCAATTCGGAGGTCAAATGTGTCTAATAATTGCGTTTTGTTTCCAGACTTAGTAATAATAATGTAATTTCGGGTTAACCGTCTATTTTTCGGCCCGTACTTTTAGAGCTCGTCTCCTATGCATTATAAAAGCCAAATTTCACCCCTGGATTAAGGCATTGAGTATTCACAATTAAAAATACCTATTGTGCCGCCGTGATCGTGAGTAACTAAAACTCTAGGTTGATCCATTGGCATACGGAGCTTCGTTCATGAATTCTTGAGGTTCTGTTATTTAATTAACTCAGTTTGTGTTTATTGTCTTCTCTTATCAATTCATGCTCTTTATTTATTCTCGAGACTCGATAATCAAGTTGCTTAATCTCTGTTTCGAGCTATATTTGTGAGACTTTTCGAATTAATTCATCACTTGTATGACTAGTTCGACTAGGAATTGATATAGATTTTCGCGCTTAGTAAAAAGGGTTGGCCGAAATATGTGATGATACGAAATTGTGTTTAAGTGAGGCTTGTTCACTACCCATAGTTCGTTGAACACATTCTTTGCTTAATCGAATGGATTTCACTTATAAAACTGTTTATCGCTTGTATAATTGGATTTATCACCCAACCAAGGCGTGAACATATAAACAATCATTGTGAACCTGTGATAGAATCATAACGATGTTTTCCTAAAACCAATGGATCATCGTTCTTTTATTAATTGAATTTCTTATACTCTTTCAATCTCAACAAACCAAAAACCCCTCATTTAATTGTGTTATTAATCGTTCTTAGTTTTGTTAATTATCAAATTAGAGGTCCTTGTGAGACGACCAAGGTTTAACTACCTTGTTACTACTATCCTTAATTAAATCTTATTTTGATCACGAAAACGACAGTGATCACTGAATTTTGGGAATTATATGGAGGTAGTGCTCCAATTTTGCGAAAGTTGGAAATTCATATTTTAAGTCAAACTTCTTCTTCATCGGGGTGTGAGAGAAATCAAAGCATTTTTGAACGTATCCATACAAAGAGAATGAATAGACTTGAACATCAAAGACTTAATGATTTTGTCTATGTTGCTTATAATTTGTGTTTGCAAAATAGGTATAATTTTTCTTATGTCAATTCACAATTTCTTTTGCTTATTATATAGAGTCTCTAAATGTAAATCTATGTTTTATTGTAGGGGGAAATGTAAGGAGATTTATTATGATCCTATTGGTTATGAATATATTGATGATATAGATTTTTGGGTGAATGAAGAAGCACCTCCTGAACTTGATATTAATGACATTGAGAATCTCCTTTATCATGATGATGCAATTACAATTGTTGAGAATTCGATGAGAAACAATCAAGGTTAATATTTAGTTTAGTTATACAAAGTGAGTTCAAATCTCTCAAAAAATAATAACGTTTTAATGAATACAAAGTGAGAAACAATCAAGGTTAATAATAACGTTTTAATGAATACAAATTTTATAAAATTTTCCGTTGGATTAAAATTTTATATCATAAAGATCATCTATGTTAAGTTTTATGAAAATCTAAAATCGTTTGATATGTTATTAAGAGCAACCAAAATTAACGAGATACATATATATATATATATATATATATATATAGTCAGGATCCGTTGACACCAAATAGTTTGACATCAAATGTTACGCCTCTCAATAACGTTTTAACCGATATAAATTTTATAAAATCTACCGTTGGATTGAAAGTTTATATCATATAGATCATTTGTGTAAACTGTCAGACAAATTCAAAATCATTTGATATGTTATTGAGACGCATAAAGATTAACGACATTTAAAAAAACGCCCAAACCGTTAATTTTGATGTATCTCAATAACATATCAAATGATTTTAGATTTGTCTGACAATTCACACAAATGATCTATATGATATAAATTTTCAATCCAACGGTGGATTTTATAAAATTTATATCGGTTAAAACGTTATTGAGAGATGTAACATTTGGTGTCAACGGATCCTGACTTATATATATATATATATATATATATATATATATATATATATATATATATATATGTGTGTGAATGATGATTTTATATGAGAATGAAATTTCAGCCTTTAGATCAAAATTGATGGATAAGATTAAAGTAACCAATTAAAAACTAATTTGCATTGCGCTGCACCTAATCCCATCAAGTTTTTCCACAACTCTCAACATCTTCAATTTGGATCCTCTTTTTAACATCTTCGCTCCATCTCTCTTCTAAAACATCAATCTAGTCTTGCTCAACATAACTGGCACGGCAGCGACAACAGCATAACCTCTAAAACAAATGACAAAAGGCTAAACTACATATTTGGTCCTTTATGTTTATTTTAGGTTTTAATTTGGTCCCTTATGTTTAAAAAGTTTCAATTTGGTCCCTTACGTTATCAATATTTGCATTAGTTGGTCCCTTCCGTCAGATTTCACTGTTTCACTGTTTCAATTGGACACGTGTCAACGTGTCCAGGTGTCCATGTGTCAATCCACATGTGCAAACCGTCTGCCACGTAAGCAAACCGTCTGCCACATGTGCAAAAACTGACGGAAGGGACCAAATTGAAACCTAAAATAAACATAAGGGACCAAATTAAAACTTTTTAAACATAAGGGACCAAATTAAAACTTTTTAAACATAAGGAACCAAATGTATAGTTTAGCCATGACAAAACCTTGTCTTTTGAATTGAATCTCCACAGCCAGTGGCGGAACCAAGGGGGTGGCTGGTGGTGGCCACGGCCACCCCCGAAAAATAAGAAATTACTAGGATACCCTTGGTATTTTATAAATTTTAAATACATGGTATATATATTTGTTTGTGAGCATTAACATAAAAAGTGAAGTCTAGCCCAGTGGTTAAGGTGTCACGCCTCTCACTTAGAGTGACTGAGTTCAACACTTGCTGGGTGTGTTTTTTCATATTTTTAAGCCTTTTAAAGGATATTTTTCTTAAAAAACTAATTTTCATATGTATTTATTACAAAAAAAAAAAATGCACAATTCTATTTTTTTTTTTTAAACAACACAACTATCTTCTAATAATCAAATTTTATGAAAGTATTTATTCAAAGTCAATTATTGATTATTTGAAGTCACTTTGCATGAATGAAGTATTATTTTAAAGTGTGTAATTTGTTTTATTAATGATTAAATTTTTATAGACAATATAATTTTTTTATTTAATTGATATATTACAACTGTTTTAGCGGCCCCCTCAGAAAAAAAATCCTGGTTCCGCCACTGTCCACAGCAACTTGATTTTAGATCCCCTTCATGCTTTCTCTACTTGTTAAAAATCTAGTCTTTCCATCACTTTAATTCATAGTTTTTGAACATAAGAAAGTTGCTCGCCGACGAAGGACGACACCCTGTGCACGCCGGCCACTCCGTCGCTGTCAATTGATTTCAATTCATTGATTTAACTCTTCTCATCTGGTTTTGAAATAGTTTGGTAATGGGGTTTTTGCTGCTTTCAAATTTTATCCCAAAACATCGGCACAATACAGTTGAGGTCGCCGCTGAATCACCGCCGTCGTTGAATCGTGTTTGTATGTCTATACGTCGTCGTTACATGATTTTTTATTTAAAAAAGAAATGTTGACCCAATTTCAACTTGTTACTGTAACAATAAACTAGAACTGATAAGTTTGCAGCATAAAATAAGTATAACTTTGAAATTAAGAATCACCATCTTTCAATTGGAACCAAAATGATAGAAAAGAGGACAAATAAGAATCAAAACAAAAAGCAGTAACACCAAATAGAAGATGAAACCCAAGACGGAAGAGAGAGAAAGCGATATAACAAAGAAGGAAGAGAATCCAAGGGTTTATGAGATACACTAGAGTGTCACTTGATTCATTTTTAGTGTTTTAATCCAAAATTTTAATCTAATGACCGTAATTCATTCTCATATATATTAATCATTCTCATAATATACGTCCTATATATATATATAGAAAATGTGTCAAATTAACTTTGATACCAAATATCAACCATTAATTTTTATTTCATCAAAGGTTAATATTAATTCACTTATACACTTGTGGTGATTATCACACTAAATTTATCCCTAATTTCAGTCCAAAAAGAAAAAACTCATCCCTATTTTTTTATTGCACTTGACACTTGTAAATATATTATTTCATATCTTTTGTTCAATAAGTGGCGTTTTTTTGGATTTCATCCCAATTTTAACTTTGCTTAACAAAAATAATAATAATGATTGACTATGTTGTAAATTGAATCGAAACAATGAGGTTGTTTACCAAGTTCATCTTTCAGTTCATGAGAGATTTATATGGTTAGTTAGTTATGTTGATTTATGGCATCTTGCTGCAAATTGACTTAAGAGTTTTAGTTTACCTAATTAAAGATGATGGGAGAGTTTTTAGTTGTCAAATTAAAGGTGCAGCGATTGCTTAATCGCTCAATTTGATTTGTTTAGGAACAAGTGCATATATAATTTGTTTAGGAACAATTCCATATATCAGTTCTAAGTTTTTATAGATTTAATATGTTTTATATGTGAATAATGGTCATGTATGCCATTGACGAACTTGTCCGAATCTATTATTTCTTGGGAGCATATGTAGGCTATGAAGCACGGACACAGACACGGACACTGGACACGATACGGACACTGACATGTTGACACCGATAATAATTTGAGAAAATGACATAATTCAATATAATCATAAGTGTCGGTGTCGTGTCGGACACCGACACTAACACGTGTTCGACACGGACACACCTAATTCGAGAAGTATCGGTGCTTCATAGTATGTAGGGATGAAAACAAGCCAAATATATATATATAATGTTTAAATATTTAGAAACCATGGTTTTTTTTAAAATAATATATAATATATGTAAATAGCTAGAATTGTACCGAGTTTGTTTTATGTATTAGTTATCAAATAACCAATTATCCCAAAAGCTTAAGCTGTTAGGATTAGCTACATCAATGGTTATATTATTTCTAATATTAGTAATACATAAGTACTTTATTTATTTTTACTACGTGTACAAAAGTTGAAAAAAAAGAAAAGGAGGAAGGACCGGTCTATTTTTGTTTTAAAAAATGATAATATATTATTCCAATATGCCAACCACTAGATTGATCCAATGGCCTCTATTTTTGCAGCAGAAACTACAACAGGGAAAACCGCAGCGGAGGATTAGATTGGGAACCTCTTACTGTCACTGTAAACTCTTGTGAATATGCACCAAAAGTACTGATAGAGCAATGTCATGCTGCATGTATATAATAGTTGGAACCATGAAACCAAATATTCTAAATATAAGTTCATTTTTATATATATATTGAAATATTAATGTATTTAGATATATCAATATTTTAATATTTTTTCCATTTTTTTTTATTTGTCGTTTTAGAAAGAAAAAAATGTTTCTAATTATTTATCATTTTAATAATTTAAGATTATGTTTTGTCTAATACACCCTTCTTTCTAAATTTTTTTATTGACTCAATTTTATATAATTTTTTTATTGTATTTTTTTACTAAAGTTCTTCATATAATTTTTTTATTGTTTTTTTTAAAAAGAGAAAGTGTGCAAAAATATAGAAATTTTTTGATGAATTAAAATTAGAGTATAATATATTCCAAAAAATATATATAATAGAAAAATAAAGTTCAAAAACAAACTTTCTTAATTTTGCCTTTTTATCAAACGACAAATAAAAAGAAAAGATGAAGTATATCTAAAAAAGTGAATTTCTTCTTATATTAAGAACCGGAGGGAATAATGTGGTATGGTGGTTTTTTTTCCGACCCTAACATCCATTTCTGCCTCTGCCAAAACAATGTATCAATTGTTCAACGTATTTTAAAAGTGACACTCACCTCCAAACATGAAATTTGGTATTTTAAATTTGATATATTTTGCTTTAAAAAGAAACTCCCCAACAAAACAGACATTTTATGTTTAAATAGATGTATAGCATTCATGTCAAGGTATACTAATACTGGAATGTGCACATGTAAATTCCTTTTGATATTGAAGGAATGCTATACTAAACTCACATCCAGACACATACAACTACTTGAAAAATGTACCAAAATTGAAAGGGATCAAAAGTTAAATCAAAGTGATTTTTTTAATACACAATCATTCTTGCTCTTGGGATGAGGCACCATTTGTGGCTTCTGAAGTTTCCGCTTCACCTTCAGCGCCCTTCTTACCTGCAAAAGAAAAGCATTTCTTGAATATCCATTGTACAATTAAACATAGTTTGAGAGGATAGAGTATAAAAGGATAATAAATTATATTTATCAATCCTAATTTTGATTCGGATAAGTAATGAAGAAAATATTTGAAAACAGAAAAATACTCTACCCTGAAACAAAAGCTAGAGTTTTATTTTAATTGAGAACTTCAAAATTATATTGTTTTTTTCAAGCTTAAACAACATATTAGACTTCAACCGTACCTTTCTTCTTCTTTCCACCTCCCTTCTTCTTTGTCTTTACGCCCAATGCTAGCCAGGCCTTAATTTCAGGATCGTCAACTGTTTTAGTAGGCTGTACTTCCTGGAGTGGGTGAGATGTGATGCGATCTGAACCATTTGGCATTAGCAAGACTGTAAATTTGATGTGTGCAACATAATCACCTGAAAAATAAGCAATAACATAAAGGCTTAATATACTGTGCTCAAGAAAATGAAACAAGAGTATCAGAGGTATCAATCAATTGATGTCTGCAGCTAATATAATATTACCAGGTTTTTCATGTAGAACTGGATAAGGCTGCAGGAGCTCATGATTCATGCATTCCACTAAACCGAGACGAGCTCTTTTTTCTTCCAAAGCCCTATATAATAAATAAAGAAATTAACATTTGAAGTGCAGCAAAAAGAGAATCAAGATTCAAACATTAGGTTACAAAGTAACAAAGATGCATGTGATCAAGGTAAAAGTTACCTGGCAGAGAAGGGCATGATAGGAAATTTTTGGCTTATTTCACTGTAAATGAACCTAGAAGCTTTCATCTTCAAGTTATAACTTCTGTCGACAGCCCTCTTATAAATAGTTGTCTGCTTCTCATCCAAGAGCTTAGGCTGCAAAGGAAAGAAATTTTACTACATTATTATTGAGAAACTGTATAATATATTTATTTTGTAAACATAATTATAATTCTACTAACCTTGCCTTCTCCAGTGCTAGCAACAATATCAATTGCATAAACTTCATTCTCTTCAAATTCTGCATCATCAACCCTTG
This sequence comes from Trifolium fragiferum, assembly GCA_954870985.1. NCBI lineage: Eukaryota > Viridiplantae > Streptophyta > Magnoliopsida > Fabales > Fabaceae > Trifolium > Trifolium fragiferum. The sequence goes on along the minus strand of OX940789.1, from coordinate 13,667,101 downwards.
TATCCGGATTAGATACACTTAGCACGACCTTGTTTGCATCAATCACAAACTGCTTCATTTGGTGGCTGAGAACACCCTCAACAATTCTACAATCATAGGCGGCAGCAACCTTCTGAACTGCATCAGTTACATCTTGGTTCTGTAGGGGATAAAAACATTTATTAGCAACTACTTGAATACATAAATGTAACATTTATTACATCTTGAACAATAGACAAGTGTCATGACTATAAAATCAAATTAATTTCCAGCCAATTCCAATACTAACATTAGAGCCTCAATAAATACAAAGTATCAGATAAAAATAATGTCCTTCTCCATATCTAAAATAACACAGAACAATAAAACAAATATTTCTGCCAAATCTTAATTTAGGCAACAGGAAAAGTAGCCACTCCACATTTTTTATGCACACACGATTCTAGATATTGATTAGATTATTCAATAATGTTGGCTGCAATATACAAGTGTCCTGACTATGAAATCAGCACAACAATAAATTAATTAATCAGCCGTTTTGAGTTTAGGCAACAGGGAAAAGAGGAAACCAAAACAGAATCAGAAACCTCGGCAAAGTAGCCATTTCAACCAATTCTTCACATATAAATCTATTATCATTGATGAAATCCTTATTTTATGTGGCTGAAATAGAGTCTACTTATTATGAATCAGCACAACATTTAACTTATTATTCAGCCAAATCAAGCTTAGGCAACAAGGAAAAGTGGAAACCAAAACAGAATCAATAACTTGGCAAAGTCGCCACTTCAGCAATTGATTAAAATATAGACTGCAATAGATTAAAATATTTTATACAATGTTGGCTGCAATAGACATGTGTTCTGACTATAAAATCAGCACAGCATTTAACTACTAAAGCCAATAACAATTTAGACAACAGGGAAAAGAGGAAAACCAATACAAACTTGATTGCCTCGGCAAAGTTGTCATCAACAGATATTAACGTACAAATGACTATTAGATTAGATTCCAGACATAATCAATATAACTCAAAAGATGAGGTACAATACAAACAATCTACTAGGTAGGCTTATTTTATCCTATTTAATAAATTCACAAATTGGTTAGAATAATGTATTATGTCGGCTACAATAGACAAGTGTGCTGAATATAAAATCAGCACACCATTTAAATACTAAAGCCAATATAAATTTAGACAACAGGGAAAAGAGACAAACCAATACAAACTTGATTGCCTCGGCAAAGTTGTCATGAATATATTATCTCATTTATTAAATTTACAAATTGAACAAAGACGTAAAATAGTAACAAATTAACTTTTGTTATACGGATGATATTCCAATCTCAAAGCATAAGTGCTTCTATAACATGCCATAGACTTAAAAAAACTACAATATAAAAAGTAAAAACAATTGGAATGGTTTTATAAAAAAAATTGAAAAATGGAGATATATAAAACAACCAATATGAAAACTGAATACGTAAGTCGGGAGGAAATTAAAAATGATAGACAATTTCATGAAGTTGCTGTAAAAACACCAAAAAAATTGCAAACAAACTCCTGATTCCATTTTACAAGATAAATGTCCTATCAGAGTAACTATGACATATAAGCTTCATTTGGACAATTGTCCATAGCTTTTAGCAAGTGTTTCATCATTAGGGTTACAAATGGGAGACAAAAATCATAACACGGCACCATGTGTAAAACAAAGCCAGATGACAAAAAAATTAAGTGTAGCTTAACAGTAATAAAAAATGCAAGGTAAAATCAGTACTTTAATGCCACAGGTAAACAACAATACTTGAGAATTGAAATTCCACTAGGGCAAGGACCTCTAAGAGAGATATTTACACAATATTAATGATGTTACATTACGAAATAACAAATTGATTATGTTTATTTTCCTCATAGCAGACTGCTCATACCCATTGTGGTGTTTAAATAAAAATAAATAAACGGCTCCATCAGTGTAACTATGACAAAAAATAGGCTTCATCGGTGTTAATCCATAGCCTTTAACATTCTCATCATATAGAGGCCAGTTCATCAAAAATATAAACAGGATAACTCTAAGCAGAAACGGAGAGTTCAAAATAGATGACCCTAACATACAATAGAATATCTTTCTAAAACTGCAGCATAAGTAGATTGTATAAAGCTGAGAATACACACGAATACAGAATCAACCAGGAGTGAAACGAACTCAAATAAATTAGCATACATAATAATAGCATTTAACACAGATGAGAAGTAATTTTGAATTGCCTTGAACTTGCAACCATGAAAACCAAGTAACAGAAAACAAAGGAAACACTCACAATAGCAACAAAATAGAAGAAAAAAAATTCTCTATCAGTGTAACTATGACTATAAAAGCTTCACGGGAGTTTATCCATAGCTCAGAATAGTTTACATCATTTAGAGATAAAAAAAGATGAAGGGAAACATTTAATTATTACATCTGTTTCTTCCCTGCTACATATATCAAATTATGTTCGCTAGACATCTGTTTGTCTGTGTGTTTTTCATTCTCATCTTCGTTATATTTATTTCTTTGTAAACACGTCCTCTTTGATACAAATATGCATCAACAAAATGCAAGTAGACAGACCAATTGGTTGCTAAAGGAAAAAATTGTAAGCTAATCTTACTAAAAAGAAATACAATAAGGTCATAGTAAATCACAGGGAAAAAAACACAAGCTATATGATAGAATCAATCCACAGGTATATATAAGAAAAAACTACCAAGATATAGAATAAAAAATCTCATATAATACCACTGCAGCTAATAAGAATATAAATCTTACATATGATTACCTTCTTTCCCGGCTTTACAAGCCTCAAGGCCACTTCAGCAGCAGTGTTTGCTGCAGCAATAACATCAGCTGCACGTCCCGTAACAGGCCCTTCCTGAAGAACATGAGTGTGAGCCACAGCAGCAATGAACCCATCAATATGACACGCCAAATCACTGTAAACAACAACCAAATACACCGTTACTATATAGTTCCCAACAACAGTCATTTCACCACACAATAACAATGCTTCGAAAGAGTCTTACATTTTCACCATATCACCTTCATCGAACACTGTTTCGTCACTGGCAAGAGGTGAAAAATGGCATACAGTGTTGTTTACAGATATGCATGTTGGAAATGCAACACCTCTCTCAATCTTCTTCTTCACATTCTTGTACAATTTAGCCGTTTGCCTTATTTACAAAACACACCACACCCCATATAAGCTAAAACCACAAAAACAAAACACAGCAAAATCATACATACAAATCCATAAATCACTAATAAACTACAAAGCACAAACACAGTCACGGACAATGAACACAACGTGGACACTTGCATGTCAACACCGATAAAATTTTAGAAAATACCCTAATTTACACCGACACATGTCAGACACCGGGACACACCTAATCCGACAAGTGTCCGTGCTTCGTAGCTAATAAAACACAATCACAATATAATAAACAACTAATAGCAAAGCTAAACACAAATCTTACTCTCTAATAAACGAATCTCCTTTCTCACAAATGTCAACAACCTTAACCTTTGGTTTAATTTCTGAAATCACCAACTGCAAAGCCTCTGTTCAATTCAAAACAAAAAATTAAATTAAGAAAACTATGAAGCTAACAAAAAAAAAAAATAGAAATTAAGGGAATGGAATATACTGTTAACAATCTCTGCAGCGCTCTTGTATTTGGTTACAACATCAGGAGAAGTGAGATCCAACTCCTTCTCATCTCTTTCATCATCTGACATGGTGGAGTTTGGTTGTGGAAGAATGAAAGGGTTAAGATGAAAGTGTTGAGAGTGGCGAAGTAGAAGTGATGGTGCAAGAAATTAGGGTTAGTGGGTTTATATAGAGAAGATTAGAGAGAGAGAGAAAGAGGATTGTTGTTGCTGTCGTTACACAATCGGAGGCGTAGTAGGGTTTTAGATTTTCTTACTTTACCCTTTCTCTCCAAACGGGGTTATTTTCTCTTTATTCTTTTTGTTTATTATTTATTATTTTTTGTTTTTTTTCTTCGATATTTTTTAAATTTGTCAAGGTAGTTTTTGAAAAAATAACTTATAAATATACAATATTCATTAGTAAGAACTCATAAATTAATAATTTTTATGAGTTTAGCTCAAATAGTAAAGGACATTGCACATTTGTGCAGGGACCGCGGTTCGAACCTAGTATGTTCACTTATTCACTTTAAGATGTGAACTTCTAGCCGCTAGCCTATCTGATAAAAAAAAAAAGAACTTATAAATTAACATAATAATTTATTTATTTGCGTAAGTTGTTTTGTATAATCTCAAAAATAAGTTCTTCCAAACGGGACTTATTGTCGTATGAGAATAATATAGAAATTTCTCTCTATATATCTTAAGAGTGTGTTTGGATGAGCGGATGTTTTGAGTTAATGTAATTTTTTTAGGGAATTCAAATACTTTGATCCAAATTTTCTTGTTTGGATAATTTATTTGGAGAATTTTAAAAATGAAGGGAATTTGTGGAGTATTTTGTTTAAACTAAATTTAGGGAATTTCAAATGACACCTAAAAATTAAGAATTTTAAATTTCTTCTTCTCTATATACTTTTAAAAATTACTAATTGATCAAAAATCGGCTTAAAAAACTAAAATCAGCCGAAAAACCTAAAATCGGGCATAAAACCTAAAATCGGCCGAAAAATCTAAAATCGGCGGAAAAAACTAAAATCGGCCGAAAAATCTAAAATCGGCCGAAAAACCTGAAATCGGTCGAAAAACCTGAAATTGACCGAAAAATCTAAAATCGGCCGAAAAATCTGAAATCGACCGAAAAACCTAAAATCGGTCGAAAAACCTGAAATCGACTGAAAAATCTAAAATCGGTCGAAAAATCTGAAAAATCTAAAATTGCCCGAAAAGTCTAAAATCGGCTAAAAAACCTGTCAAAACTAAAATCGGCTGAAAAACCTAAAAAATCTAAAATTTGCCGATTTTAGGTTTTTTGGCTGATTTTATATTTTTCGGTCGATTTTAGATTTTTCTGCCGATTTTAGATTTTCGGCCAATTTTAGGTTTTTCGGCCGATTTCAGGTTTTTTTGGCCGATTTTAGAGTTTTCAGCCGATTTTCGTTTTATCAGACGATTTTAGATTTTTCAGGTTTTTCGGCCGATTTTTTATTTTTCGGCCAATTTTAGATTTTTCAAGTTTTTCGGCCGATTTTAAATTTTTCGGCTAATTTTATATTTATTTGCCGATTTTAGTTTTTTCGGCCGATTTTAGATTTTTCGGCCAATTTTAGAGATTTCAGATTTTTCGACCGATTTTAGATTTTTTTTTTTTTTTTAAAAAAAAGAGAATTTTCAAAATGAATTACTCATTACATTTTCCAAACAAAAAATTTTGAAATGAATGGAATTCAAATGTGTCATCCAAACAAAGAATTATGAAATGAAAGGAATTCAAATGAATGCATTTGAATTCCATGAAATCTCAAAATCCCTTGAATTTTAAAATGGCTCATCCAAACACACTCTACATTCTCTTTCGTAAAAGGATTTTTCTAATTTACGATATGTATTTACCTTTCAATCAATGAGAACAAATTATTTAATTGTGGTCCCTACAAGTTTGTTACAAGTTTGTTGTGGGACCACATAAAAATTTATTTTTCTTCTCATTAGTTGGAATTAGAATATAAATACCTTCAAATTATGAAAGGTTTGAGAAGTAATCACCACCTAATCTTATTTTAAAACTTTTTTTTTGTTACATCTTATTACATCATTTGTTACTTATTTATGTTTTTGCACCGGATTGATTTAAACGATATGATTTTCATGGATAAAAGAATACTATCTATCCATTTCTTTTTATTTAATTGTTACTGACTAATGAAATTTTACATTATACAATTTTTTTTATGCTAAGCTTTATTAACTTTTGATATTCATAATATTCTAGAGGAACAAAATTCAATGCAACTTTTGGTGTGCCAATGTTGCAAAACGTCGATATATGATGATTGAGATAATATGTTGTGAGATAACATGATAAGAATAACTATAAATAAAAAACATACTTGCCATGTATCCAAAAAAAAAAAAAAAAAACATACTTGCCAATGACTTGTTCCTCCTCCTTCAAGTCATCTCCCTCTTCGCCATCTTCTTCCTCTTTCTCCACCTTGTCTAGATCTGGCATCTCCTCTCTTTCATTTTTGCACCTAAACCCATTTCTTTGTACGGACGGTTCTGGTCTCTTTCATCTTTGCTCCTTTTTTTGTGACGAGTAAGAGAGGATATTCTATTGCTCAATGATTTTCTTCCTTAAATTTTTTCTTGTTTCTTTCCCTTGCATCTTTTTCATCGTTGAAATTTCCATGGGTAGTATTATGAAACGCTAACACAATGCTAGAGCATGTCATAGTCTTTCTACTTTTTTTATGAAATAAGTATCAAACTAATTTGAAAACAATATAATTTCATCAACTCAACGTGAAATTATTATAATATAATAATAATAATAATAATAATAATAATAATCAAATAAATCCATTATTAAATGATACGGGAAATCTTACTGAATTGAATCCATACAATGGATTAAGAGCAGCCACACAAATAATTTTAAACACCATATAGTTATCCAAAACCATAAGGATGTATCTCAACCCCCCATGAACCCCTTTTATAACCATTGACTCAATTTTACAATCCAATGATCAATATAGAATATATGATATCTAAACCCCCATAAATCCTTTTACAACCATTGACTCAATTTTACAATCCAATGATCAATATAGGATATATGATGTCTAAACCCCATAAACCCTTTTACAACCATTGACCCAAATTTACAAAAACAAATTTTGTGTCTTACTATAGAGAATAGATATATACAAAAGAACCTTAAGGGTCAACCCTAATGCCCCTTGCAAAACCCTACCATCTTATGTTATTGATGGTGTCATTATGGAGAATGGATCCTCTCAAGTGCACTTTAGGTAAATTATTTTTTCAAACCATTGATTTGGGAGAAGAGAGAGAAAAGAAAAAGTAAAAAGGTGAATTTAATGGTGATGAATCCATTCTCGTCATTATGATATCATCTAATCCATGTCATCCATTCATTGTCTGCCACGTGTACCATCTCGCCATGTCACCTTTTACAACTCAACATCCACATCATCCGCCACGTCGCTTTTAGCCCAACAACCTTCTGCCACATGCACTCCAGCCACGTCAGCATCAGACTATAAAATTACAGTTTTACCCTTGTACCTTATATATTTACATTTACACCCCACACTTTCATTATTTCCGTTTTGACCCATGTACTTTTATAAATTGCATTTTGAATCCTAATTTTTTAAAATTTGCTTCTATTTTTTATAAAATTACAGTTTTGTCCCAATATTTTTGAAAATTACAGTCTTACCCTTAACAAAAAAATTAAAACCCTATTTGTTTTTTACGCTTCCCATTAAATGGAATTTTATGATTGATTACTTTGAAATTAATGTCTAAAAGTTTTATGAGAAATTTTATGGTGATGTTTATGTTTGGTTAAGTCCATATGGTTGTTTTGCTAGAGATAATATTCCAAATGTCTTTTTAGACTTTATGTTGAGTATTGAATGATTGGATAAAATCATTTATATTGATATGTTTTTGCCTATTATTTGCTAATGTCTAATTTAGGTTCACATCAATAACAATCCAAAGAGAGATGAACATGACAACTGTTTTGAAGTAAAAGAAGCAACAACAATTGAGTTGTTTGAGGTAGAGATAGCCTCTACATTGCAATTTAATCTCGGTAGAACTTTCTTGCTTGAAAGCAAGACAATGTGTAAAGAGTGTTTTTGTTAACTTGGATGAATAAAAATAGTGACCAACAATTTGCATTTTTACAACAAAAGTTAGTATATAGCTCTAATATGATAGACTTTTAACCACCTTAAATCTCTTCTACCTCGCAACTTAAAAGAATCTATTAAGTTAATTGTGTTCAATTATCACTATAACATGGTAAATTTTATGGTGTACAAGTGTACCAACTTAATAAAAATTGATGGGTCTGCATAGAGATTTGTAGTGTACTTAACAAAACACTACTACTTCTTTTGAACTAAGAATATCTAATTTTAATCTATAAAGATGTATCGTAAACCTTTCTATAGCATCTAAATATTTATAACGGGTGATTGAACTCTTGATTAAATGTTAATGTTTCGAATTTAACTAACTTTTACATGCTACTTATAAATAGGTTTGTAATTTCTGCGCTCCACTTACATAAAGTTTTAAAATTTTTGCGCACTATGTCAAGTATCATATCTCTAATCCTCCCAAGAGACATTTAATGCATATGAGTGGTCTTGGTTGTGGGGGTTGGTTCATCTACTTTGCCTCTTCCTCGATCAAAATCATTTGTTCATTGTTTGATCCAAGCATTGATATTATCCGATATTATTTTTCTATATGTGGCAACACTACTTTATGGCACATGATTAGTTTCAATTTATGTAATTATTATCTTAACTTGATTTGATATTTGGTGTCAACTATTTTGATTGTTGTCTTGATGAAGTTTTCTTTTTAATTCATTGATGTTTGTCCTTTAGAATCATATTAATTGCGCAAGAAAAAAGGGTAAAAATTAAATTTGTATATATGTCACGGATTTTTGAAGGTTCCACTATAAAATTTGATATGACTGAACTATCCAACAATAATATGCAATGTACTTCTTGATCCTATTATCAATAACCATATGAATTATTTTTAATTTCATTATCTTAACGCGTTCCTTTATAATCATATTAATTGAGCAGCAAAAAGGGTAAAAATTAAATTTTTATATATGTCACGGGTCTTTGAAGGTTCCACTATAAAATTTAATGTGACTGGGCTATCCAACAATAATATGCAATGTACTTCTTGACCCTATTATCAATGATTATATGAATGATTTTTAATTTCATCGTCTTAACGTGTACTCATGAGAAAAGTTGACCAATTTAGTTTATATTATTTGAGATACACACATCTAAACATGAGAAAATTAAATTAAGTGTGTTGTTACGCCAAAATTAAATTGTATACTATCACGGGTCTTTAAGGCTCCATTGTAAAATTCGGTGTGATGCTTTACTTGATTCGTTTTATTATGGCGTTCCACAAAACAAGTGCAACGCACGATTAATGCTATAAGTATGTATCCTTTTTATGCTATATATTTTTCTTTTCTATGAATTTAGACTTTGTAATCGTAATTTGGTGCTATCTCTAAATTATTTAATGTTTCCAACTAAGTCACTTCATCCTAATCGAACATTCAAATAATTGACATTATCAAATATTATTTTTCTGTATGCGCCAATACTACTTTGTGGCGCATGATTAAAGTTAAACTTAAGTGAACCAAACTACATTATTTAATGCTTCCTCTTAGTCCAGTTTATGATATATTTAAACTTAATTTGGTGGGGTCCAAACTACAATTAGAAGTTAGCTATTAGTACTAATTAACACGTTGTTTACCAATTTACCATGATGACATCTTGTATCTATAGGCCTCAAAAGGGAGCAGTTGGGAAACATTTATATTGGGCTCAGAGTAATGATACAAGTGAGTTTGGACAATACATGTTTACTCAAAATTTTAAAGAATTAAATTTATGGGTCTTCTCACTTATAAAGTGTTTAACCTTCACTTTTTTAAATAATATAAGATTTAACCCACCTCATACTTGCCACAACACATCTCAAATCTCACCAAATAATTCTACATCATTCCACATAGGTCCTGTAAAGATATATTTCAATGAGAATTAATTCAAGATAGAGACGGTATTTATAGTAGAAGTGATACATAATAGATACTCAATTTTTTTTCTCCATTTAGGATACCTAATAAGTACCGATGCTTAGACTCAAAATTTAACCTCGCAAGTCACTTGTTTAACTTAAAACTCTATATTTTGATCATAGGACTAGGAGTACACTATCTCTTTTGCTGATCCAATTGGTCTAGTTTCTACTTTCTAGTATTCATATCAGATTTTACCTAAGAAGTTTGCGGGAGAAATTTTGTGTCAATATCTATTTTCGTTTGGAAGCTATACTATTTTGAAATTGAATATGAACTCTAACAATATATTGAGTTTTATTTCCAGGTTATGACTGATTTGAGTTATATATCAGCCATAAGGCACATTAAGTTCAATTTTGTAAGTTTAGAGTAACATAAGTTAAGTTCAAGGTAATCCTTCACTTTTCCAAGACAAATTTCACAAAACAAATGCTCAACTCATCCTTCTATTGGTCAAATGAAATCATATGCATATTAAAAAAATCATGTTTAAATTTTATGTTAGACTTTTTTTAAAGGGGAAATCTTAATTTATATACGTAAGATAATTATACTTTAATAATAGATAATTACACTTTAATATGTTAAACCTTATTTTATGTTAGACCTCACTTATTATAAAAAGTTATTGAATTTGTCCCGATTGATTAGATAAACATTTACAAACTTGTAAAAAGCATGGCCGATCGCAGATGCTACCATCGGTTCCCTATAGGACCGACCTGTCCGAGCCAATTTTAAAACGTTGAATTCAAGATGCAAAGCTCGATAATGATATGCTGCATGAGAAGTGACCATGTACTCCTACCTCACATGAAGAAAGAGCAACAGCAAATTGTTTTTTAGAGCACCAAGATATTAATGCATCTATAAACTAAAACAACGTTAGGTGCTTTTTCCGGAATCAGATTTCTTATTATTACAGCAGGATGCGGTAACAGATTGTAGCCGTCCAATATGAATAGACGGTTGTGATTATTTTACTATGCAAGTAATTTTAACCGATCAATATCTAATCAACGACCTAAATTCATTATTGCGTAAAACTATGACAAAAGCGAATCTTGGTGCGCTTTTCCTCTCCACCTTACTTGACTCTAATCTGGAACAGACTTATTCAAACTATAAGCTCATTTTTTCTTTTGATCCTTATGAAACATTAGCCCCAAATTTTGTGGTCCATCAACCTGTCTGTTTCTCCTGCTCCCCTTTTGTCGACTTCACAATTAATTGTTTCAGCAGGTATATATATTTAATTATCATTGATAGTAAGTACACACAATAGAAGCAGTGTCATCATTCATGTACAAACATTAATTAACATAAGCAGAGATATCGAAATGATTTGTAATGATGAAAGAAAAAATTAATAAAGCTTGTTAACTAACTAATTACTAACAATATTAGAATTAGATGAGTATTTGTACCGGAGTATTCTTTATAATCAGACTTATTTTTTTAGTAGTGAATTTAGCACGTGTCTAATTCACTCATTAATATATTTTGCCTTTTAAAAAAAACTATATTTTAAAAAAAACTATATTTTACCAGATTTGAATTCCCCGCTATAGAAAATAACACAGTTTTTACGATATTTAAGATCTCATCCATTAATTATAGATAGGACGGTTCATATTAATACAATTTTAAAACTATTTCAAACAATTTCAATCGCTCAATTTAGATTAGATGTTTCCTGATCTATTGCAGCATAACATCCTATTGTAGCAGGAAATCCATATCCTATTTTACCACCCTCTGTGACATGTTTGTGTTTGTTTAACACCAGACAAACATTTAGAGTTAAATACTCCCTCCGTAACACTTTATAAGTAAAATTGACTTTTTATATTGACCGAATACATTAAATCTACAATAAACCCGAATACGTTAAATCTACAATGAATTTAAAAAGTCAATTTTATTTATAAAGTGTTACGGAGTAAATTCAAATTTAACTAGTACAAAAAAGTCAAATAGAAGTACTTATGTTTACATGTACGGAGATCGATAACCTTTTATACATACATTGCATGGCATGACACTGTAAATTGAATTGAATTCATCCTAATTCTGAACCAACCAAGTTTCAACGCAAAGTTTGGAATATATATTCAAGCTTCATGCAATATTCTTTTCTTTCCATGTCTTCTAGTGCCAATGTTTAAGTTAATTAAGCAAATATTTGTCTCCTCATAATCATGCATAGATCAAGGTTTGTCCCTTTACGTACGTTAATTAATATTCATCGTCACTTAGTGCATCAATATTAATTAATAGTATTATTATTCACCTTAACATTCTCGTGCCATATATGAAGCACCACCATTTTACTAGTTAATATAATATGTACTCTCTTGTTATTTTTAGATTAAATATATCAACTTTCTTTCGACTCATTTTCCTTATAATTAAGATCAATGAGAGTATACAATATTTCTTTAAGCAAAAATTGTAATACAATTTACAAAACTTAATTATACTTTCAACAAACTACAATTTGTCAAAAAATAAAATGACAAAATGTGTCCCAATTATTTTTCCTTCTTTATCCATTACTACTTTTTTTTTTCTCACTATTTGAATAAATTAATAATAAACTCTAATAATTATATATTTTAGTTCATAAAACTTAATTCAACTGAAGATGTAGATATTATTAAATTGAACGCATTTGGTTCAAATTCATACATTTATAGTTATGCAAGTTTCAGTATTGATATTTGTCATTCATCTACGAGCAAAAAAAAAATTAATAAATTAATAATCAATCATATATACCACCATTTTATGAGCCACACAACAAATTTTAAAATAGATATTGTGAAACAAAGAAAGCAGATATTAGTATTACTGCCAAAAGATCCAACACAAATCTGTTTGTATTTCCCACCTTGTGACCAGATGTTTGTATTTCTCACTTAGAATTCTTTAACAAAAAATTATTTACTATCTTTTTTGTATGAAATTTAGAAAAAACACATTCAGATATCTTATAATGCATCTATAAATCATTTTAAAAATTGCTGGATTTGTAAATTTTAACAGTTTATAAAATATAGTAAAATTTATATGAAAACAATTTAACTACAGTGAAAAAAATAAATATAAATAAATAAATATATCTACAGTGAAAAAATTTAATTGCTGTCATTCTTTTAACAGTTTCTTCAATGTAAATAAATAAATATATCTACAGTGAAAAAAATACTAATTATATAAACATTTCTAATAAACACTTTTTCAACAATCATTTAATTTAAATTATTTTTCACCAAACTTATAAAAACATTGTATGACTTGTCTATAAATGATCTCTCTCTATAACCTATAGAGAAAAAAAAAAGTTATTTTGTCAAAAAAAAAAGGCTTAATTACAGTTTCGGTCCCCCTATTTTCAAATTTTTACAGTTTTGGTCCCCCTATTTTCAAACTCAACGGTTTTGATCCCCCTATCATAATTTTTAACTATAAATTGACGATATGATATGATTTAAATGACGTGATATATGATTCGATGATTAAAAAAATACCAACATCGATGAAATTATAAAAAAAAACTTTCATAAAGTTCATTTAAAACATGTAGAATTATCATATTTTAGACAAAATATGTGTTAGGGGACCAAAACTGTCGAATTTGAAAATAAGGGGACCAAAACTACAAAAAATTGAAAACAGGGGGACCAAAACTGCAATTAAACCAAAAAAAAAAATTAACCAAATTGATCCTCTAAATTAAACTATCCCTCCAAACACACCCTAATTAATTTATTGCAATTGATGAGTCATATTCACAATTGCAACACAATTTTCAAATGTCTAATTATTTCCTAGATATGAAAAAAAAGGCATGCTATGGTGGACCATATATATATAGAAAATATCACTTAAAAAAAAACACCAAAATTATTAACCAAAATACAAACAAGTGGTTGGTGTAATGAGCACAACAAAAAAACCAATCCATCCAAATTTAATTTAGAAAACTAATAGTAGCAACTAGCAATAGTTTTTACTTCAAATCTTAAAGGCTTGATGTTATCTCAGGCATTAATACTTAGACTAATAATCTTTCTGGATAGAAAAAGGAACCATCAATGGTTTATCATAAATCTAGAACAAATACATACATAATATGCCTGAGATTTAAAGTCTAATGAACATAAATAAAAACATTGCCTCCGATTCGGTGAAAGCTGTACGACACACAACAGCTACCACATAGCCGGCCACCACCAAAAGTTGCATTTCTTCGTCATGGTCCTCTCTTTCTTCGCTTCGGCTCCACCTACAAAATTCAAGAATTGTTCATAATCAATGCGAAAGATCATGTTTGTAATGACATAGCATAGCCCTCTATAGTCACTCAAAATAACTAAAATCTTAACACACTCAAACATAACATTGATTCGAAGAAATTATGTCTACTAAGGAATAAAAAAACTTAACTAAAACCTCTTCAATGATTTATTACCCCCAAAATAAACACTATTAAATGGCATTTACAATTAAATATGAGGGATGTTATTATAACATCTAAAAGTTGACACTGAATGAAAATACATCGCTTATAACTATTGATTTCACTCAGAGAAAGAGAAAACTAATAAAAAAAATATCTATGCTGTATAAATATACGGTGTCGGACAATAAAATTGTTGTCCAAATAACAATTATCATAGAATATAGGCAACAATTTCAACAAACAAACACAGATAAAATATGTTGTATTTGTATATATGCGTGCAGCCCTCATTTTACGAAAACTTCAAACCACAACTTAAACAAGAACCACTATCAAAATTCAAAAGTTTAATTGGCTATTAACTATTAATCATGAGTCACAACTTCAAAGATCTCATGTTTATTTTGGTTTTTAAGTGCTTCCGGAAGCTAGTCAAAGGACACAAACAAGTAGTCAATATAGTCAGCAAAATGAAATAAAGGAAAGTTTGCGGGCTTATTCAATCTTAAGTAGACCGAATGAAGTACACATTTAGTAAAATATCACTTGAACAAGGAGGATAAGTTAATTAAGCACAAGAATTACCAAGGTAAAAGATAACACGAATCGGGTTTAATACAACCAAAGGGTCCATAGCTCAGTGGTAGAGCATTTGACTGCAGATCAAGAGGTCACCGGTTCGAACCCGGTTGGGCCCTTATATGTTGTTCCTTTTAAAATCTTTTTAATCTCCGAAAATCATTTTTCCACAAACAAAAAAGAAGATAACACGAAAAATTTCATTCACATTTTTTGCCTCAATAAATTATTATATCAATACATTCTCATAAAATTTTAAAAACAAGAAAGGTATACAAAGGCTGCGGGGTGAGATAACACAAAAATATCAAAAACACGTTTAAATTTTAAAGGAGGCAAACAAAAAAATAATTCAAACCGGGTCGAAAACCTTAAACCGGCTCATCTTTTACCTATACAAAGTCACAAAAATAAAATACTAGAATCGGTAGAATCCATATAGGGTGAGCAAAATCGTAGGATTTCACGATTCTACTCGCGATTTTAGGTTTTGCGATCTTATTATCCTCTTTCGATTTAAAGCAAACTAGCGATTCTAACAACCTTGGTTTTAATCATATTGCAGCCTTAAATCTTTAACTAATAATTACACTTTGCAGCATATTCAGGTTAAAAAATATGTCTAAATGCTTTCATACTAAACAAAAAAACAAATAGAAATAACTAAAAAAAGTAAAGATTAAGCTAACTAACAAGAATGAAGAAATACACAAGTCAGCCAAATTATTATTATAATCGCGGCCGCTATTCCACTTCTCTAAATAGCGGAAAGCGGACCATTAGCATAGCGGGGAGGTGTCTGCCGCTACGCTATCCCGCTATACCGCCGCTATTAACATCATAGATTAGAATATAGGAAACAGTTAACAACTTGAATTTTCATTTTCAACACAAGAACACAAGAAGCAACCTTCTATGCTAACTCATAACAAGGACCAAAGCAAAAGGATGTCTCCTAATATTTAGGGCTAAATGCATGTAGTTATCTGATTTATCTAACCTTGCCATCAGATCCTGGTGATACGGGAAACACAGCCGGTGGTTTCTTCAAATCATCATCAGATGAGCATTCAGAGCAAACAAAATGGTCCAATTTCTTCGCTTCTTCAATAGTCATGCCCACACAAGCAGGATGGTACCTACAAGAAACCTACAAAGTGAAGCGTGCATCTTACGCAAAATCTATAGGCATATAAAACAGGTTCAAAAAACAAATACAGTATGATTTCTCGGATATTCCATAAATTCAACAATATTTGCATTGAATGAAAGTACAAAAAAAATAAACCCCCAACATAATTCAACTTATATCGGACGAACTATATCAAAAAGAAAAGGAAAAAGCAATCGAACTCAGTTTGAAATGTTTTATGCCGACAAAAAACTGATATACAGACACCAGCAGTTTTAACCTGTGAAAATATCGTCTAATGTTGATTGTTATTTGAATTTATGAGTAGCTCCCTCATAAACGGAAATTCTTTTAAATGTTCATGTCGTGTTCTCTATTTCAAACATTTATCTTAACCGTTTCTACTTTGACTTAACAAACAGAAGATTTTGTCATATACCAGAACAGAGTTCAAATACCAACGAATGCATTAAAACTATCAAACCTAACCAAATATCTTCCTAGCGTGAAGTCTTTGTGCAATCTTTAAAACCATCCAATATTAAAATTCATTCAACCGAAAAATCAACAAATCCAATGTTAAAAATAAGAGAACTAAAACCAAAAATCACTCACAAAACCTAATAAAAATAAACAAAGAAAAACAGAATACACTGATTTTACCAATCCTTGCATCCTTCACACTGCACCATTAGGTCATCCGGATTATAAGGCATCTCGCATTTGCAGTATCTACAAAACACAAAACGAAATTAACAACGAAAACATAAACCTAATCAAATACTCAAAATTCAATTACAAAAACAAAAACTCACACAGCAACACGGTCAGGAGTGAATGCGCCGGTAGCAGCCTTATACTCAAACCTACAATAGTAATCCTCAGTACCTACATTCTCAAGCTTAGTATAGTTCTTGAAAGAATGCACAATGCATTTTCCTTCAATAGTGTGAGCACTTTGAACATCATAATGGTCAGATAAAAACAGTTCCTTAGCTCCATGAAACTGTCTTCTTCCACCAATAGATTCTTCAGGTCTATAATACCATCTCACACGAACCCTCACATTGCTCCTATTATCTTGCTCGATCTTCTCCACACGTGCCACATATGGTGGCTTACTCGTGTCAGAAGGACGCATCAAAACACAATCACCAGCTACAACAACAACAAAAAAAAAAAACCAAAAAAAACCCAAAAATTAAAAACCAAAACTTTACTTAATCTAAACAAAACCCACATAGTTTTGAACATTTCAGACCACATTTTTCTACAAAAGAAACGATTTTGAAGGTTTATCCTTAACTGGGTAAGTTCAAAGATAAAAGGGTTTTAAAGGATTGAAATTTATTACCTTTAACAATCTTGTTTGTTCCTTTGATGGTGTATGAATCTATGTCTTTCTTTCCTGGCCTTGTTTTCGCCATGTGAGTCTCTCTAAGCACTTTTCTCGAAAAAGGGTTGTGAAAATGCTAAGCTTTGAAGCTTAAGAAATGGTGGAAATGGTTCAATTTTTTCTAAACCCTAAGATTTTGGTTTTTTGGGAGATGAAGAACAGAGGAACCCTAAGGTTTCATTTCAGTTCTTTTGAAGAGAAGATGAAAGGGATGTGTAGGGAGTGAGTGTGACGACTCTTTTGCCTCTAAGATTAATTACAGTCAAATGAAATTTAGTATTTATATTTAGTGCCAAGGTAGGAGTAATTAAGAAAAAGTTTTAAAGATATGCATTTTACACCATTAATCAATAAAATATTACTACTTTTTTGGATTTTTTTTTATAAGAGATATTTCACGTTTCTATATTTATTAAATAATTAATGAATCTGACATATAAATATAGATCAGATACATGGAATATTTAATGAATTTAAAAAGATGAATTGTCTCTTATAAAAAATATCGAAAAAATACTTACATAAAATTAGTATAATCATTAATATGACTTTTTTTTTTCTTTTTTAGCTTAATTAATATTGTTAATTTAATTTTGAATTTGGTGATGCAACAATGTTAAAATGATTAAGAATTTTTGTCGTCCATTTAGATATTATAAAATTTGAGTCTTTGTAATTGTCTAATGAAGATATTCAATTAAAAAAAAAAAGTAAAACGTTAAAATGATTAAAGAATGTTTGTCGTCCATTTAAATATTATAAAATTTGAGAGGTCAGTCTTTGTAGTTGACCGATGAAGATATTCAACTGAAAAAAAGGTAAAACGTTAAAATGATTAGAGAATGTTTGTCGTGCATTTAGATATTACAGAATTTGAGAGGTCAGTCTTTGTAGTTGATCGATGAAGATATTCAAATTAAAAAAGAAAAGTAAAACTTTAAAATGATTAAAGAATGTTTGTCGTCCATTAAGATATTACAAAATTTGAGAGGTCAGTCTTTGTAGTTAACCGATGAAGATATTCAATTAAAAAAAGTAAAACTTTAAAATGATTAAAGAATGTTTGTCGTTCGTTTACATATTACAAAATTTGAGAGGTCAGTCTTTGTAGTTGTTCGATGAAGTTACTCAATTAAAGAAAAAGTAAAACGGTTAAAGAATGTTTGTCGTCCGTTTAGATATTACAAAATTTGAGACGTCAGTCTTTGTAGTTATCTGATAAAGATATTTAATTAAAAAAAGTAAAATGTTAAAACGGTTAAAGAATGTTTGTCGTTTATTTAGATATTATAAAATTTAAAAGATTAGTTTTAACAGTTACTCCATTCGGTTTAAATTATAAGGAAATGTGTTTTTTAAATACATTAAATAACTAATGTATCTAGTCTAAAAAGTGAATTAAATATATTAATTATTCAATATATCTAAAAATTGATATTTGCTTATAATTAAGCCGGAGGAATTACATGATAAAAATAGTCAAAGAAAGTCAAATTAGACAAGTTAAACAGTGTATTAGTTCATTTTTTAAAATGTATCTGGTTCAATGTTTAACTATTCAGGGTAAGAATTCATTAATTGTAATTTGGTGCTATGCATTTTGCTTACCTAACTATTGCCACATTGTCATGCAATTCACATATTTTTCTAAAGACTTTGACTTGACCCTTTTATCTTTATTTTATTATTTTCCGGCAAACAATGTAGGATATTGTTTTGTCGTGTAGTACTATTTCCATAAAAAAAAAATTATTTAATGGTAGAAAAACATTGTACTAGTTTTTTAGGAGAAAATTAGTTATTTAAATAAGTAAATAGTGAATATAATTATCTAGAATTACATTTTTAGTTTTTAAAGATTTTTCTCGCTTTTTTTTGTCCTTGAAGTATTTTCTGTCACAATTTTTTGTTTCTACTTTTTATTCAATTGGTGCATATTGGTCGAAATCTTTAAAAAAAAAATTGGGGTCATGTTTAGTACTCCCTCCGGTCTTATATATAAAAAACAATTGACTTTTTAGATACATTATAAATTTGATGTATCTAGACAATAATATAGTCTAGATACATCAATTTTACAATGTATCTAAAAAGTCAATTATTTCTTATATATAAGACTAGAGGGAGTACATTATATGAATCTCTTTTGAAAAGTTTAAATATTTTTAACTAGACATGAATTAAATATGATTTTTTTTTTGTTTTTTGCACATAAAAATTCATAAATAATTAATTTTATTTTAAAAATTCTAAACTTTTATCGAATATGTTCTTATAATATTATAAATATGAATACAAAAAATCATTCAAAAATGTAAAAGCATACAAGAGTTTGCTTAAAAATAGAGACCAAAAGTTGTGATAGAATATTTCTCATAGACCAAAAAGTGTGAAAGAAATTTTTATGGACTAAAAATGAAATTTTGAAAAAACTATAAGGACATTTACTTTTTTTTTTTTTACTAATAAGGACCATTTACTTATTTAATCCTTATTTATAAAGCAAATCAATAATTTATTTTTAAAAAGAGAAGAGAAGCTTTTTTTTTATATGTTATAGATATGAAGATTTTATTATTGTTTAATGGTGATTAATCTTAAAATTTAATGGGTTCAAATTATGTACCATTAAATATGTTAATTTGATCAGTAAACGGGAATCGCTTGGGCATTGTCCTGTTTGGAGACTCGAAAATGGAGATTTTTTTCTTCTCGAGGATGATGATGGAGGGAAAAGTCCTCTCGAAAGAGATTTTAGGGATGAGATATGAAATTTTATCTCTCACTCTACGGTGACTCCGTCCCCAACACTTTATTAAAATAACATTTATATGTGCATAGTTAAATACTTTATATGTTATGTTTATTTATATTTTCACACAATATGTGCATAAATTTATTTTTATGTGATGTTTATTATTATCACAACCACAAGACTTACAATAATGTCTTAATTTCCTATTTGTTTTATGATTAAACTTTTTTCACAACTAATTTGATTCAAATTAATAGAAATTTAATTTGATAATTTTTTTTAATGTTGATGGATGGATCCCCGCAAGAATTGTGGGGATCTGCAGAGATAAGGATGGAAAAAGAAAACTCCTCGAAGCAGAGAATGAAGATGGCAATGAGGATAATTTTAAATGGTGGAGAATTTTGTGGTAAAATACTCTTCGCTCATTCTCCGTCCCGTTGACATCTCTATGTATCATTTGTTTAAAAGGCTTAATTTTTTTAGGATATATATATATATATATATATATATATATATCATTTCATTAATCAACAAGAGTTCAATACAATTTGGTATGTCAACCAAAATTTAGGAACTAGCTACATATGTTGTTTTTTTAGCTAAACTTTGAACAACCTTATTTTCTTGTTGCCTAACAAACTAAACACTAGAGTTAGAATAAAAAAGAGATCAATCTTTTACAATGAGCAATTATTTCACCAAACATAATAGCATCAATCTTATCAACAAGAAAATGAAACAATATCTCTTTTGATTTAAAAAACATGGAAACATAAATAGTTCATGTGAACTTAACTCAATTGATAGAGACACTATAATATACAGAAGTCATAGTTTGAATTCGAAAATCCTCAATTATTTATCTTAAGGATGAAATTATGACACTTTAATACGCTCTTCTTCACTTTCGTTGAATGATAGGAGACCAAGGGTGATGCATGTGTTTAAAGAAGTTGTGTAAATTTAGGGGTGTTCACGGTGCAGTTTGGTTCAATTTTGAGCATAAAAATCATCATAACCACGAGATAAAAATGCATGTAGTTCGGTTGATTTTTAAAAAGTCATCCAAGCCAATGCAGTTAGGGTTGGTTCGGTTTGTGCGGTTTATTGCGATATAAAAATTATGACAATATTACCAACACATTACAAAATAAACTTATGAAATTTTAATTTATTTTATTGTTTACATGATATAATATGCATATACATAAATTGCATATTCATAAGAACTTATTTTTAATACCAATAGTATAGTTTAAATTCGTGTGAAATGATATGTTTTGACAACTTACTGTGTTATGGACTCAATTTGGGTTTAGCATGCTACTAGGTGTTACAGTTAAGTTAACTTTTGCGGTTTAGTTTGGTTCGATTTTTTAAAATGAAAACCGCAAATCAAACCGTGCAGTTTAGAAGTAAAATGATTAGTGTGGTTCAAACTAAATGCATTTGTATATAATTTTTAATTTGAATTGATTCAATTTACAATTTTATTTTTGAATTGATTCGAATACAATTACTCCTATAAATCCACAGACTATTCTAATATTTCAATGTGCTGCGTCACACATAACTTTGTAAAACGTCTCTAAGAATGTCACACCCGAACTATAATTCCTTGTCTCTTCTAAATTTTTCAACAATTGCAAATAACTAAGGTGAACAGAACATTATCACAATGCCAATAAAATAAAGGCAAAATTCATAATAAGTTCTTTAAATTTTACGTTTATAATAAATAGTTTTTTAAGTTATAAATAACTTCTTTAAATTTTACGTTTGTAACATATAAATTCTTTAAGTTTTTTAAGTAATAAATAAATTATTTAAGTTTTACGTTTGTTACAAATAGTTTCTTTAAGTTTTACGATTGTAACATATAGATACTTGCAAAAACCTATTAATATTTATTAAAAACTACAAAATAATTAAATGAGCTATTTATTACTTAAAAAACTTAAAAGACCTATCTATTATAAACGTAAAACATAAATAACTTATTTATAATTTTTTTTTGACAAAGACTTATTTATAACTTAAAAAATTTATCTATTACAAACGTAAAATTTAAAAAATTTATAAATATATTGTACACTCTACAATAAATCAAGATATTTACTTGACAATTGTAGCCTAAAATACCATTTTTTCCATATGTTATTGTTGGGATGATTCTGAAATGCACATCACAATATACATTCTAAGAAATACTGTGTTAATCTGGTTACTACTCTACCGTTAAATTTTAAACCGAATAATATTCTAACATCTTTTAATATTATGGATAAGATAAAATATATGAGTTTCGATCAGGGCAATCTTTCAACTAAAATAGTGATTAAATGTTGGTTCATGACAAAATTTAATTTAATTTTTTTTTTGACAAACAATTTATTTTTTTATTTTTATTACATCATAGAAGTGGAACTATTAATTTATTTTTTTTTGAAAAAAACTGATTATTATTAATGAAGGATCAAGTCCTTCATTAAAAGGGGAACAAGTTGGGGGTGCCTCTTCAAGCCAGACCTGTTGGGCTCCATATGGGCCAATGAAGCCATCAAGTGAGGAAGATTTCTCTTCCCACCCTCACGTCTCTTTTTCACCCCCAGGTTTTCATTTATACTCTTTGAAAAAAATTTCGGTAAACACGAATCGAAGTTATAAACGGTTGAAAACACATATTTTCCTATATCGAAAAACTTTGTTAAATGAAAATTGAAGTTTTGGGAGGTTAAATTAAATTTTTGGAGGGTGAAAAAGAGACGTAGGGATGAGAAGAGAAAATCTTCTTAAGTGAGCAGCTCTATTTGCCTCTCTCTTGTATATGTGCCTACTAAGTTTCATGGCAAATGGAAGTCAAGTTTTATATTATTTTTTTTTAACTTTTCATATGTATTTGTAGTGTTTTTTTATTTTTATTTTTTAAGTATTGTAGTCATAATTCCAATTCTACTCCTCTTAATTTAAATTACTTAGTTTTTATCTAACATACACTCTTCTATAATGTTTAATTTTTAGCCAAGTTTTTAGTTAATATTTGATAGACCTAGATTATCATGTACTAACCATGGATTGAACTATCATAAGTCAACCAAACTATGTAATGTAAAGAAACTACATAAATTATATTAAAAGCTGCGTCACACATAATTTCTTTTTCGATCAAAATATTGTATATGTTTGTTTTCATATAACACCCAAGAAAGGAAAGCTAGTAAGATCACATAACATATACATGACCTAATCTTTAAATTCTACAATCATTGCAAACATCTTAAGATTTTGCCAAACTAGTTAAAAAAAGCTATCATTAAAAAATAATATATTTGCAATATACTGTGTTCAATCTATTCAAAGAATAAAACTCCAATTTAATTATAATAATAATAGTCACAAGAAAGTGAGATTTGAATTGTGATCTTTTTAAAATTTGTTTCTCAACTTTCAGAACAAATGAATCAATCTTTTATAGATATTAAGTATGAGAAAAAAAAAACGTATGTGTGTATGTATGATCTATCTATTCAATAATAAAGAGAAAGCATTAAAGATTGAAACACACAAGATTTTATATTGGTTCATCCAAGGAGAGCTACTCCAGTTCACACAAACTGTGAGAGTTCACTGTGTATTTGAGGTTACCTCCTGATGTAGTATCAAAGTAAGTATCTAATTATCGTATCCACAGGGACTAGTGTGAAATTAAAAACCGTTCAACAAGTAACATCATTTTAAGGTTGAGTTTTTCAATTGTTTTGTTGTAACATGAACTTGTAAACATAAAAGTGCAAGTAAAATATGAGTTGTAATTCAGGGAGAAAAGATTGTCGGGATTAGACTTCACGCATTCATTCGTATGTATGTTTCTAAATCAGTCACATATATTTTAGCTAATCATCAACATATCACGTATTGCTCACGTACGTTTCCGTATCCAGATAACAACGAGAATCACGTTATACCTATTAACCCTCGATGTCTCGAGTGATTAATCAATATAACGGCTAACTTGTATTATTCAAATTCCGATGTCTCGAATAATTTGAACAACACAAGAGCATTAAGTTCCAATACAAAAAGTGAATATTAAAAACCTAAATCTATGTCTAGAATTTAGAGTTTTAACAAGTGTTTATCTTAATTCATTGATTCAAACATTATATGTCTATAAATTCAAATCAAAAGATAAAGCATTAAGAGTAAAGATAACACTCATATTGATGAATGAACTAAAACATATATTACAAGATTAAGAGTTATACATAGTCATAAATGGGCTACATCTAATCCCAACAACAAAAGGATTTAGTTACCCATAGTCATGGGATTCTTACAATGATTAATGAAGAAGAAGAAATGAAACAACATCAAGCTTTGATGTCTCAAACTTGAGTAGATCCACCTCTTTGCCCTTTAGAAAACCTTTGCTCTGTATTTCTCTCTGTTCTATTCTTTCTCTCCAGTGAAAATTACAAGATGTTTCACCAAATGACTGAAATAACCCTTTTATATTTAGTTCTGATCTGACAAACTCGCCTTGGCGAGTTGCTTACTCGCCATAGCGAGTTGAGGTTACTTCACAGTTGGGTTTTGCCATGTCAGCTCTGAGGACTTTGGCCGCCTTCCACTCGCCTCGCGAGTAATCTACTTGCCATGGCGAACTGATCTCGCCTTACACACTCGCCATAGCGTGTTGGTGGCGAGTAAACTTTGATGCTCTCTGCCAATTGCTCGCCTTTAGCTCGCCATGGCGAGTTGGTGGCGAGTAAACTTTGATGCTTTCTGACTTGTGCTCGCCATGGCGAGTTGGCCTTTGGATTTTTCTTTGTTTTTCTTCTTTGCTTTGTGTCTTGACTTTAAATTCCTGCACAAATGGATGGAGTAAGATATAAAAAGCGTAATAGGGCAATTATACAATTTCTCTCGGCTTTTCCCTTAATAACTTGCAAAACAAGTAACAAAAATGCCTTAAATGTAAAGTGAATTTAATTACTTTTTGGCACTTATCAAACTCTCCCCAACTTAGCTCTTTGTTTGTCCTCAAACAAAAGATTTGAAAAACGAACAAGCTACATACAAGACACTAATGCAAAGATTTTGAAAACATTTTCAGATGTATGATTCAAATGTGAATGCGCGGGCAAGTCTGAAGTTTCCAACTTATCTGGACATCTACTGCAAATATGAAACAAGTCCTAAGCAAAAAATTCATGCCACACAATTCAAGTCAATAACATATTTATCTGTGAACCACACCTAACACACTTCTTTGTAAGTAGATAACAAAGTCAATTCAATGAGTAAGGGTTATGAAACACACACTAGGAAATCAAGTTAACATACAAATCAAGTTATATGTCCATCCAACTATCATTTCAAAGAGCACAAAGCATGGATCAAAAGGTCTTTCTTAAGCTTGTAATGGGGCTGGGCTACAAGAATTCATTGTTTTTCTTTGGATTCAAAAGGCCTTAAGGATGAGAGAGCAAACTTGTTGAGTATTTTCATCTTATAAGTCATTCACTCTCTTTCACTTTTCCCCATTGTTCCTCATGATGATTCTTTTGTATGCCACATTCTTTTCTTTTTCTTTCTTTGCAATTTTCATTGATTGCTTTTGATGATGACATTTTTTCAAATTTCTTTTTTCTTTTTCACAATCATCATTTTCAACTACTTCTTTATTTTTCTTTTTCACACATATAACCTCTTTCTCCCCAACTTGTTTTCAACCCTATTTAGACTCAATGCTCAATCATCCTAAGACAAGGGTCAAGTCATTGTTTTTCGTTATTATGGTTCAAGGGTTCAAAACAAACAAAATTTTAAATTTTTGGCTCAAAGGGGGTAGCAAATGATCACACAACTCACAAGGTAGGTTATTTTGGCTTAAGTAGTTATCGCTCAAAAAGAAACAAGGCCTTGATCATATCCATGCTTCACACAATTCAAAACAATTATCAGATTTAACATAAAATGAGTGAGTTAAACAATGAATGCCGGTCTCTTGCATATAGTATAAACAATTTGAGGTTTCCTCACATTTAAGCTGGTTCTAAGTGGCTCACAAACAATTATGTTATTGCAGAGAACTAAATGAAATGAAATTTGTGCAAAGTACTTGTTTCAGATTCAAGTAAACACCTAGAAAAACTGGAAACTTGTACCTTGGCTTTATGCTTTGCACTAACTGCATATCATTATCATACAACTTGCGGCCTTGCTCAACTTTGGCTCTTTTTTCAGCAATTTGTTTTCAAAACAAGCAAGAGTAACAGAATAAAATATTCCAAAATATTCAAAATTTTCAAAACACAAATTCAAAGTCACAACACAACATTAAACAATATGAACATAACACATAAAAGTCATAAATGCCATACTAAAACATAGTTCAGAAACATAAAGATTTATAAAAGTGAAAGAAAGAATTGACTGAAAGCTAAAAGAATGATATCACTGAATGATGGTGAGCTTTCAAGTCTATTCTCTTCCTCCTCAATCTTAAATGTCCTCATTCTCCATGTAGTTCACAAAATCTGATCCACTACCAGTGTCATCATCACTGCCAGAGGTGTTTACACTAAACACTCGGCTTGGATCGTTTGGATCAACCTCTTCATTGGATCCGTCCCCTTGTGCTTCTTCTCCTTCTCCTTCAGCCCTTACTTCGCTACCATGAGCTGCTCCATCCCCTCCAAAAGCATTTGGCCTGACTCCAGGCCAAGCAACATGGGCCTATTTGGCTGAATGTTGTGGAGGATGAGTTTGAGGGTGATTTTTGCGGGAAGGGTCATTACACTATACCGGGCATGGAACTCTCTCCCGGCATCACTAGTGTCATAATTTGCGCCCTCAAGAAGTATGGTTCTCTTGATCTCATCATGATTGAAATTTCCTTTGTTTAAGCGATCATGAAACACATCAAGCTCATCCTCATCAGCCAAGGGGTAGGGGTTACCAAGATATTCATTAATCGCTTCTCGATCAAACCGGATTGTCCTCCCACGAACAAACGTTGAATGGTCGAAAGGATCGGTGAGAGGGTTTTCAGAAATAGCATTTGCGTAAAATTCACGCACAAGTTCAGCATTTATATCGGTGGGTGGGTTGAGAAGTTTTTCCCATTTTTGGTAAAGAAATAGGTTGCCGATATCTTGGTAAGGTCCTTGGGATGAAATTTTGAATACTCTCTCAGTCCATGTGTGGGTTGAAAGTAGTTCTACGTATCGGTCTTGGTGGTAAGTGGATTTAAACCGGGTGTGGTCATAGGGTCTTTGTGGTTGAGGTGCGGAGGTGTTGGTTTTCTTTCGTTTACCGCCTTGAGAACTTTTTGGAGCCATTCCTGCAAAACAACCAGGAGATCCATACAAGAGAAAATATATCATTTAACCAACAGAATGGAGTCAAACACCATTAGAGAGTGCGAAAATTGGGAAAAAATAACTTTTCTGTCAGAGCTCGCCATGGCAAGCTGCTTACTCGCCATGGCGAGCTGAGGAACAATTTCTGGATTTCAGATGAATGCTCGCCATGGCGAACTATGAAACTCGCCATGGCGAGTTACCACAGTTTTGCATAAAATCAACCTTTTTTCATGAAAAATCACTGTTGCTCAACCCTAATTCTTGGAACATGTTTCTAATGATAAAGAGATGAAACGAAAACAAAGACTTTGTTTCTTAGAACACAAAAACCCATTTATTTAAATTTTTTACAAAAGGGCTAATTTTTCAAAAGTTGTGTTTTGGAATTTGTTTTTGTTTCAGTTTCATCTCTCCCAATTGAATTTGAAACTTCACCAGAGAGTTGCAGAAATCAAGAAAATCTACTATCTTAGGGTTTGTTAATGGAAATTGTAAAATTCTAAAGAAAATGGTGCCAATGAACAAACCTGTTTATAGATGTAGATGCAAGTGCAGAAATGATGTTGAAATTGAAATTGACTTGACTTGGGTGAAGAATTGTAAGAAAGGATGAGTTTTTAGGGTTTGGAATAGAGAGGATAAGGTTGTAAGGAGAGAGAGAGTGTATGGACCGGGTATTGAGAGGATGGGAATTAGTGGAGGAGTTAATGAGAGGAGAGTGGCCTTGGAAGTTGGGCCTGTGTCAGATCTGCTGTTACTCGCCATGGCGAGCTGCTTACTCGCCATGGCGAGTGTTGTGGTAGTCAACTTAGTCAAAGGCCTGTAATGCTCGCCATGGCGAGGGATGACTCGCTTGGCGAGTTGTGATAGATTTCATGCTTCTGTCTTGCTTTTTAGCTTCTGTTTCGAGGTTCCTTGGTATGCATTATGACTTTTAAACCTAATATGCAGAAAAACAGTAAATTTACTTACAAAATTGGGGTGCCTCTCAACAAGCGCTTGTTTAACGTCATTAGCTCGACGCCTTTTCGTTGATTTCAAGGATCGGAAAGTGGAATTTTAGTGGTGAACCGATCAAATTCACCACCAAAATAAAGCTTCAGTCTCTGACCATTCACAATCCAAGTATCATTTGTCTTTGGATCTTCCAACACAATTGCACCATAAGGCTTAACTTCTTTGATTTTAAAAGGACCGGACCACTTGGATTTCAATTTTCCGGGAAACAATTTTAATCTTGAATTGAACAAAAGAACCATTTGCCCCGGTTTGAATTCTTTGTTTAAAATCCTCTTGTCATGGTAGCCTTTCACCTTTTCTTTGTACAACCTTGAAGACTCATAGGCTTGGGTCCTCATCTCCTCGAGTTCATGCAACTGCAACTTTCTTTTCTCTCCCGATGTTGATGGATCAAAATTCAGAAATTTCAAAGCCCAAAAGGCTTTATGTTCCAATTCCACCGGAAGGTGACATGCTTTACCGTAAACCAATTGAAATGGGGTGAGCCCTATCGGTGATTTGAAAGCTGTCCGATATACCCACAATGCTTCATCAAGCTTCAAAGACCAGTCCTTTCTTGAAGTAGACACAGTCTTTTCAAGGATCTTCTTTATCTCACGATTTGAAACTTCCGCTTGCCCATTTGTTTGCGGATGGTATGGTGATGCAACCTTGTGTCTAACTCCATAGTGCTCAAGGGCCTTTGCTAGTTGAGAATTGCAAAAGTGTGACCCCCCCATCACTTATAAGTACTCTTGGAGTTCCGAAGCGAGTGAAAATATTCTTTTTGAGAAATTTAATCACCGTCTTGCCATCGGCTTTTGGTGATGCTATAGCTTCCATCCGCTTTGACACATAATCAACCGCCACTAGAATGTATTCATTTGAAAATGATGAGGGAAATGGCCCGACAAAATCAATGCCCCAACAATCGAAAACTTCAACCACAAGAATGTTTTGCAAAGGCATCTCATTACGCCTTGAGATTCCCCCAGTCTTTTGACAGTTGTCACAGCTCTTAGCATGTTCATACGCATCTTTGAATAAAGTCGGCCAAAAGAATCCCGACTGTAAGACTTTTGCAGCTGTCCTTTCACCATTGTAGTGACCACCATATGGCGAATTGTGACAATGCCATAAGATGCTGGTGGCCTCCTCTCTAGTAACACACCGTTTCAACAAATTGTCAGCTCCAATCTTGAATAAATAAGGATCATCCCAAACATATTGATTTGTTTCACGGATGAACTTTTTTCTTTGATGCCAAGTGAAATCATCCGGTATTAACCCCGAAGCTTTGTAATTAGCCATGTCAGCAAACCACGGCCTTTCTTGCATCATAAGTAACTTTTCATCGAGAAATTCCTCTCGAACTTGATGTTCATGTTTGGTCATCTCATTATTCACCAATCTTGACAAATGATCAGCTAACAAATTCTCCGTACCTTTCTTGTCCTTAATCTCAAGATCAAACTCTTGCAGCAAGAGCATCCATCTAATGAGTCTCGGCTTGGAATCGGACTTTGTGATCAGATACTTGATAGCTGCATGGTCAGTGTACACAACAATCTTTGAACCAATTAAATAAGAACGAAAATTTTCAAGTGCATACACTATTGCAAGCAACTCTTTTTCTGTTGTTGCATAATTGATCTGAGCATCATTTAGCACTTTAATTGCATAGTGTATAGCATGAAAAATTTTGTTCTTTCTTTGACCAAGGACTGCACCAACCGCTTAATCACTAGCATCGCACATAAGTTCAAATTCAAGCGACCAATCAGGTGCTATGATTATGGGTGCAGTTGTCAATCTCATTTTTAATTCTTCAAAAGCCATTAAACAAGAATGATCAAAGTTAAAAGACTTATCTTTGTTAAGCAGGTTGCTTAACGGCTTTGCAATTTTGGAGAAGTCTTTGATGAATCGCCGGTAGAATCCGGCATGGCCAAGAAAACTTCTGATTCCTTTCACATTGACTGGTGGTGGGAGCTTTTCAATCACTTCAACTTTTGCCTTGTCCACCTCAATACCCTTTGCAGAAATCTTGTGGCCCAACACAATGCCTTCCGTCACCATGAAGTGACACTTCTCCCAATTAAGAACCAAGTTAGTTTCCACACACCGCTTCAGTACGTTATCCAAATTCCTCAAACAAACATCAAAGGAGGGGCCAAATACCGAGAAATCATCCATAAACACCTCGATGCATTTCTCAATTAGATCAGAAAAGATAGCTTGCATACACCTTTGAAATGTTGCTGGAGCATTACACAACCCGAATGGCATCCGTCGATAAGCAAAAACACCAAAGGGACATGTAAATGCTGTTTTCTCATGGTCTTCGGGATTGACTGTGATCTGATTATACCCCGAATAACCATCCAAAAAGCAATAGAATTCCTGCCCTGACAACCTCTCAAGCATCTGGTCCATGAACGGCAATGGAAAGTGATCTTTTCTTGTGGCTTTATTAAGTCTCCGATAATCAATACACATCCTCCACCCCGTAACTGTTCTTGACGGAATTAACTCATTCTTATCATTTGTGATCACCGTCATCCCTCCTTTCTTTGGAACTACCTGGACTGGACTCACCCAGGCACTGTTTGAAATTGGATAGATCATACCGGCTTCCAACAACTTCACCACTTCCTTTCTCACAACCTCTTTCATAGTAGGATTCAAACGACGTTGAGGCTGTGCCACAGGCTTGTAGTCATCTTCCATCATGATGTTATGCATACAATAAGATGGACTAATACCTTTCAAGTCGGATAATGTCCATCCTATCGCTTCCTTGTTTTCTTTCAACACTCGAATTAGACTTTTCTCTTCATTCATTGATAATGAGCTGTTGATTATTACTGGTTTGCTATCACCTTCTTCAAGAAAGACATACTTAAGATGTGAAGGTAATGTTTTCAATTCAAGCTTCACTTTAACTGGCTCGGCTTCACCTTTCAACTCTTCCACTTCTGTCTCAAGCAGAGACACCTCTTCCAAAGCATCTAATGCTTTCAACCAATCTTCAATCTCTTGTTCATTATTGGGGTCAAGTTCAGTGAATGCATCTGTTAACGCTTGTTCAAGGGATGAAGGTTTATGCATTTGTTTTTTCACATCGAGGATGGCTTCTTCAGTAGCATCTAATTTAAAACATGAGCTTTTATCATTGGAATGCTTCATAGCTTCCCATAGATTAAAACTGACTTCGTCATCTTGAACTCTCACTTTCATCACCCCGTCATCAATATCAATCATCATACGGGCTGTTTTCATGAAAGGTCTTCCCAATATCAATGGAGCATCATCATCCTCCTCAATGTCCATCACCACAAAGTCTATAGGAAACATAAACTTGTCAACTTTGACAAGTACATCTTCCGCAATTCCTGATGGACGTGTAATGGATTTATCTGCAAGCTGCAAAGTCATTCTTGTGCGTGTTATATCCAAACCTCCAATTCTTTCAATTACGGACAATGGAATAAGATTGATGCTTGACCCTAGATCAATGAGAGCTTTTCCAACATTTACATTACCAATAGTAACAGGCAATGTAACTCTCCCCGGATCTTTCTCCTTTGTAGGTAGGGTTCTTTGAATAATGGCACTACAGCTCGCATCCAGGTGGATGGTTTTCTCATCGGTGACTCTCCTTTTCTTTGTTAAGATCTCTTTCATGAATTTTGCATAGGTTGGCATTTGCTCTAAGGCTTCAGAGAATGGGATGTTGATTTGTAATCTTTTGAAAATATCCAGAAACCTCGCATATTGCCGTTCCTTGTCTTTTTTTGTTGGAGCATGCGGGTATGGTAAGTGTTGAACAGGAAGATTCTTCTGAATAACTTCACTATTTTTCGACTTCGCTTTCTCCTCACTCACTTCACCCTCACACTTTTTTTTTTCTTTTCATTTTTTTCATTTTTTGTATTTTCAACTAAAACTTCCTCTTTATTTTTCAACTCTTCATCTTTCTTACTCCCTTCACTCTCTTCCTCCTGCCTTTCTCTCGCCT
Organism: Trifolium fragiferum; assembly: GCA_954870985.1. Lineage (NCBI taxonomy): Eukaryota > Viridiplantae > Streptophyta > Magnoliopsida > Fabales > Fabaceae > Trifolium > Trifolium fragiferum. The sequence goes on along the minus strand of OX940789.1, from coordinate 13,634,508 downwards.
CAACAACTGATTCCTCAGTTTTCAGGTTGTCACCTATGCCTTTACCTATCTCTTTTCCACTTCTGGTTGTGATGGACTTGCATTGTTCTTTTGGATTAGGTTCAGTGTTGGCAGTGAAAGATCCTCCTTGATTGTTATTATTGGCAATTTGTTTAGCTATTTGACCAAGCTGAGTTTCAAAGCTTCTCATCATTGCATCATTGTTCTTCTGGTGCTGTTGGTTTTGCTGCAGCTGAGTCTCTAGATTCCTCAATACAGCATCGTTACTTCTTTGATATTGCTGGGTTTGCTGTTGATACTGTTGTATATTTTGCTGAAGCAGTTGATTCTGTTGTTGCTGCACCTCCATGAATTTATTCAATGTTTCATCCACACTTGAATTTTGATTTTGTTGAGGAGGTGGCTGGTTATAGTTTTCATACTGCCTTTGTCGATTCGATGACCCAGCCTCTTGTTTCCAACCCTGACCATAGCTTGAATTATTTCCTCTTTGATAGCCAGTATTGTTTTGATACTGACCCTGTCTTGGTTGGCTACCCATGTAATTCACCTCTGCAGCATTCGGAGGGCAATGGCCTGTTGGATGATCTCCAGTACACAACTGACAGTATGCAACTTGTTTGGCTTTACTTGCCTCTTCCTGGAGATTAATCATCTTAGTCATTTGCTTTGATAGTTGATCCACGGTGTTGGTGAGAAGCTTGTTTTGGGCTAAGACTGCATCTGAAGAATCAAGTTCAAGAACTCCCGGCTTCCTTTGTGATGGATTCCTATTGTAATCACCTTGACCGTCACTAAGTGCCATTTTCTCAATTATTGCTGTAGCATCTGCAGCACTCAATGATAATAAAGAACCGCTAGTTGTAGCATCTAACAAAAGCTTTGTTTGTTGGAGAAGTCCGTTGCGAAAGATGTGAATTTGAGTGAGATCATCAAATCCGTGATTAGGGCACTTCTGTAACATAGACTTGTAACGTTCCCAAGCTTCATTTGTACCTGGAGCAAACACAGCAATAGATGTTTTGGCCTCCATGAACTTGTGGTGTGGAAAGAATCTTTCAAGAAATTTCTCCTCAAGGGTATTCCAATTAGTCATAACTTGAGTAGGTTGATCAAGGTACCACTCCTTTGCTTTACCAATCAATGAATGTGGAAACCCTCTTTGGAACACCGATTCTTCCTCAGCTTCAGTGGCTCCAAGTGAACCAGCTATCTCATAAAACTTGACAAGATGATTGTAAGGATCTTCATGTGGCAAACCTGCAAAAGGGTTAGCATATAACAGTTGCAAATAACTCGTTTTCATCTCAGTTTGTCTGGCTCCAGCTCTTGGTCTTGCCAAGTGAGCCAAACGTCTCGGGCTATTATGGCATGGTTCGGGAGTGGGTGGTGTAGGTGCTGCCATTGTTTCTTCGGCAATAGAAGATGTTGAAGAAATAGAAACAGATGTTCCTTCTTGCTGCTCTCTTTGTTTGGCTTGTTGTCTCTTTTTCCTGTTCTTGCTATTGTTTCTTCGAGCTGTTTTCTCGATTTCTGGATCAAAGAGTAAGTTCTCTGCAGAAATCTTACCTTGCATAAACAAGAATCAATAATCTACCAGACAAGTTAGCGTGCACAAGGGAAAATAGATAACACAAAATTAAAAGTGCAAAATTACTTAAAACCAATGAAAATGTTGCAATGCTTTTAATTTCAAACGCCAGTCCCCGGCAGCGGCGCCATTTGATGTATTATCAAAGTAAGTATCTAATTATCGTATCCACAGGGACTAGTGTGAAATTAAAAACCGTTCAACAAGTAACATCATTTTAAGGTTGGGTTTTTCAATTGTTTTGTTGTAACATGAACTTGTAAACATAAAAGTGCAAGTAAAATATTAGTTGTAATTCAGGGAGAAAAGGTTGTCGGGATTAGACTTCACGCATTCATTCGTATGTATGTTTCTAAATCAGTCACATATATTTTAGCTAATCATCAACATATCACGTATTGCTCACGTACGTTTCCGTATCCAGATAACAACGAGAATCACGTTATACCTATTAACCCTCGATGTCTCGAGTGATTAATCAATATAACGGCTAACTTGTATTATTCAAATTCCGATGTCTCGAATAATTTGAACAACACAAGAGCATTAAGTTCCAATACAAAAAGTGAATATTAAAAACCTAAATCTATGTCTAGAATTTAGAGTTTTAACAAGTGTTTATCTTAATTCATTGATTCAAACATTATATGTCTATAAATTCAAATCAAAAGATAAAACATTAAGAGTAAAGATAACACTCATATTGATGAATGAACTAAAACATATATTAACAAGATTAAGAGTTATACATAGTCATAAATGGGCTACATCTAATCCCAACAACAAAAGGATTTAGTTACCCATAGTAATGGGATTCTTACAATGATTAATGAAGAAGAAGAAATGAAACAACATCAAGCTTTGATGTCTCAAACTTGAGTATATCCACCTCTTTGCCCTTTAAAAAACCTTTGCTCTGTATTTCTCTCTGTTCTTTCTCTCTAGTGAAAATTACAAGATGTTTCACCAAATGACTGAAATGACCCTTTTATACTTAGTTCTGATCTGACAAACTCGCCTTGGCGAGTTGCTTACTCGCCATAGCGAGTTGAGGTTACTTCACAGTTGGGTTTTGCCACGTCAGCTCTGAGGACTTTGGCCGCCTTCCACTCGCCTCACGAGTAATCTACTTGCCATGGCGAACTGATCTCGCCTTACACTCGCCATGGCGTGTTGATGGCGAGTAAACTTTGATGCTCTCTGCCAATTGCTCGCCTTTAGCTCGCCATGGCGAGTAAACTTTGATGCTTTTTGACTTGTGCTCGCCTTGTGCTTGCCATGGCGAGTTGGCCTTTGGATTTTTCTTTGTTTTTCTTCTTTGCTTTGTGTCTTGACTTTAAATTCATGCACAAATGGATGGAGTAAGATATAAAAAGCGTAATAGGGCAATTATACAATTTCTCTCGGCTTTTCCCTTAATAACTTGCAAAACAAGCAACAAAAGTGCCTTAAATGTAAAGTGAATTTAATTACTTTTTGGCACTTATCACCTCCCAAATTTTGCACAAACCTTTTATGATATAGATAGACCTTACAACAACGTGTCTGAGATAACATTTCAAATTCTACGCACAAATCTGATCTAAATCGAACATACAAACAAAAAACATACTAATCATTCATTAAGCCAAAAAAAATATTAAACGTGTTTACAAGTAACCGATGAAGAGATGAAGTTGTTTCTGATCTCTAACTAGAGACTCTAACTAGAGAAATAACATCTAAATACAAAATCATTTATTGAATGGTGGTAAACTCGAATGAGTTGAAGAGATTATGATTCTTGAAGAACCCTTGATTGGAAGTGTTGATCCTTAAAGGATGAAATGATTTCTAACTTCTATAAAACTCTTAAGCAATTGCTTCTTGTCTTTTCAATCTTATTTTAGATTGTTTCTAATCTAACTCTGTTGAGAAATTCTTAAGGAACGAAGGCGACACACATTCCTTTATATAAAACAGTTAGCTAGTTGCTTTTGAACTTGTTGCCCAAGACATCAAATACTGGTTATCTTTAACTTTTAAGACACTCTTGTTGAACAAGCTACTCAACTAGCCGTTACACATTTGAATCTTGCTTGTGATAACTTGAGACAAAAACAAATATGCTTCTGATCTTCATAAATGATTATGATATTAATTCTAAAGTTGTTTCAAATGATTTTTTTTTTTCACAAATTTTTTTTTCACAACTAGCCCTGCTTGATCATGACACTAACAACTGTTTGCTTCTGAAGTTATTTATGATGTTGCTTATGATCTTTTTGACATTGCTTATGAAGTGGTGACTCTTTTATAATCATCAATATCCATTAAGCACTTCATAAAAATGTTTGGTGTTGACTTGTTGAGTCACATTTTATTTTATTTATTTATTTTTCTTTCTCTTTCTATTTTGAATCTTGTGAACCTTCAAAGTGAATGATCAATATTTCTAATCAATTGCTTCTTATCACATATACCTCTGGTTACATATTGTTCTCAACACATGTTTCTGATCATGCAACTTCTTTTTTCTTTAAAATAATCATTCATGTGCTATCGCACTTAAGGAAACATGTTAGATAACAAAACACATTATAATCATTGACGATTCTAAATCATTGAATTTGTTATTGTTAAAACATCATACTTTTCAATATCAAACTTTGTTGTACCCATGGTTGAGTTTGACTTCTTCCTAAAGATGCGATACTGATTGTTGGTTCGATTCCTACAATTGAATACTCCATCCGTCTCAAATCTTTAGTCATTTTAGCTTTTTAGTCTTGTCCCAAAACTTAGTTCTTTTATGAAATCATAGTACAATCAATGATGCTTTGCCATTGTTTCCTTACAAAAACTAAAACATTCATTAAATAAATTTTCTCTTTCTTAATAAAGTACGGGTAAAAAATGTTTTAACTTAAATTTTTATTATTTCTTAATCGATGTGCAAAACTTTAAAAAGATCAAAGTTTTGGGACGAAAGAAGTAATCAATAAAAACCATTATAAAATCTAGAATAAAACATAGGATCCACCAAAGAAGAAATAACAACGTATTAAAAAAAGTAGAAGAAGGAAAGAGAAATTGGACACCAATGACCTAGAATAAAACGAAATCACTATAATGAGAGAACAAGATCAATAAGTACAATATAGTTCCTATTGGCTCTTTTTCTTTAACATGTTGAAAACAGTCCATGAACACAAGTCTCTCTCTCTTTCTCTCTCTCTATTTGTAGTCACAACTCATGATCTATCTTATTTTGTTTTCCTCACAATTCTATGAAATTTTATGTTGTGGCAAGTGTGAGATTAAATTGAATTTCAAATTATTTTAAAAATTAGAAGTTAAACACTTTATAAACGAGAGGACCCGTAAATCTAATGCCTTAAAATTTTGATGTAAAAATATGGTGTCCAACTCACTTGTATATATAATTCCTCCAAACCTAATGGATATGAAATTTCTAACTGCCCCGTCATGACCCAACACATTATGATCTATATGTCTCAATGAGAACAAAATCGAAAGATTTGTTTAGGAGAGAATTTTACATATAGAGATGGATGAAATTAAAGGAATGAAGGATTTTAAGGGGCTTTTTTTTTATGATACAAAATATATCCTAATTTGATAGATCTAAAAAATTATAATGGAGGAGGATTTTGGAGTTCGGATAAATTCTCTAAATCCAACCACAAACACACACATACTTCATTTATATCATACATAACATATTAGGTACGTTACTAAAATTGATCATTATACTACGGAAGAACTATATCAAGTTTCATCATATACGATTTAATTAACTAAGTCATCACCATGAGTAAGCATCATGTCTTGTGAAAGCAGTTATACTGTAATGAATTAATGTAACTTCAAGAGAATAGTCCAAATAGTTTAGATTTTAGTGAATTATTTGAAAGGATTCTAGATCCTTCTTTTATTATAGTGAGTCATTCACTTTCTAAAATATTCTAGATAAGTCTTTAGGATAAGGATGAAATATGCTAGAGAATATGCCAATTTTCTATCATATATATTGAATAGTAATGAATGTAATAATAATCAATCAAATTAATGAAAAGTTAGTCTTTAGTTTTTATTTTTATTTTTAGGAGGCTTCTCTACCCTCAAAGTAGAGTAAATTAATGAACAACTTTTAAGTTGTTCATTACATAAACATAGTCATAGCTATTACAATCACCAAAAGATACTAAAATTTGAATACATAACATGTTCAAGCATAATATAGAAACTACGCCCATCCCAGTGTTACAAGTATCAGAGGATTCTACCATTATTACAAAGAACCATGTAGCCAATCTCCTCACCACATGCAAACAAGCAAGCAACTACTCTCCATTAGCAAAATCCTCAACCTGAGTTTCTGAGCCCCCAAAGATCCAGCACACACACAAAACAAAGGGTTAGACATTGGAATAATAAAAGTGTAAGCATTAGGAATACTAAACACTTAACAACTAAAGAAAATAAATTGCTACATAGGCATACAACATCATTTATACATTATCAATTTCATAATTCATCATATGTGAAATATATGGATCAAGTCATGGTATTTAAGCATTCACATATCACCAACAAGTATCTCCAATAAATCATCCTCATTATAAAGAACACCTGATCAAATGTCATAACACTTAGGAAAATACGTAGTTCCAATTCATTTATAATGCCATTTAGATATGTCATGTCACCTAGACGCATCTACATGCATGTGGTACCAATCACCTTCACTTTTTTAATTTTTTTTTTTTTTTTTTTTATAAATTTAATTCACTCACCTTCGTTTGGACTTGACTCAATAAGTTCATGAAATATACATCTTACATATCAAGCATGTAAATTATCAACACATCGTCATTAATCACCTCATTGTTCATCATCAATCATCATCATTATATTTGTCATTCATGAACAATAGGATTTCATTATCATAAATGGTTAAAACACCATCACTAATCAACAAGATTAGCATTAATTTATGTTACAACCATTCAAAGCATTATTTACTTCATAACATCAAAATCATGTTCCGCTACCCTTGCTTAGCGAGCATAAGGCGAGCTCAAAGCGAAACAGTCCAGGCTCAAAATGAGTCACAACAAGCTCTGACGAGTTTCCTCGCTAGGCGAGCCATCAGCTCGCTTAGCGAGCATTCATTTGAACTCAGATGAATCTCAAGAACACAACTCTCGCTTAGAGAAGATTGCTCCTCGCTAAGCGAGACAACCCAGAAACAGAGGCCTTGTTTCGGGTTCCCACTTAGGGACCTCCAAAATCACCAAAATAAGTTCAATAAAACGCAATTATCATAACTTTAAGCATTTAATACTACGTTAAAGATAGAAGTACAAGAATTAACATCATTCAACACTTAAAACACAGAGAATCATTAAAGTGATGTATTTTTCTCATAAAAATCAAAATAAGTACAAACATCTACAAATTCCCAACTTTTAAATATCCGTACTTCTAATTAGGTTCATGTATAAGAAACATTACTAAAGCATAAAATTACTATTTTCATAATAAACACCCATAAAATCCCAAAAGAAAATGAAGTGTAGAGAGTTTGAGTTAAAGAAATTGGATTTCTCTCCTCTCTATTAATGACCTCAAGATTAAAATTTTAACCCCTATTACTTCTAATTTAGTTTGTTTTTTCTTTAAGCTTTAAAGTCCTCTTCACTCTACGCCTTCTTCCTTCCTAAGCTTCCTCTCTAAGCCTTTCCTTTCTTCCTCCAACGAAGAGTGTTTGAATAATGACTTTCTTTCTCTACTTACCCTTTATACCTAGGTTTTACTAGAAACACTCTACTCACACCCCCTCCTTTTGTTTAATGGTTTATTCTCAACTCTTACCAAGGTCCCATTAGACGATGTAGCCCAATAACAGTTAATAACTAATCTCATAATTACTCATATACGAAAGTTACGCTCAACTTATTAAAACAATTAATAATCACACGAATAAATTAACACATAATTAATTCAAATAATTAAAAGTGGACCGTTACACTGCTCACTCTCAGTCTTTTTAGGTTAAGGAAGCTTATTTATCTTTGACAAGTTCAGAAAAGGAAGAAGTTATTGAGGAGGGTCATGCCGATTTGGTTTGGATAAAAAGTGTCCCTTTGAATGTTTCAATTTTTGCTTGGCGATTTTTGGCGGATCAACTTCCAACAAAAGACAATTTATTCAAGAGGGGAATTGAATGTTGTTTCCTAGCTTTGTAGTCTAGGTTGCGATTTAGGTGAATCCTTATCAAATCTTTTGTTTGTTTGTGAGTGCTCTCACAAGGTGTGGTGTGCGAAATAATTAGCTTGGGTATACAAGATGTTTCACCCAACAAGGTTCTTTCCCATGCTTTTTCTTTCAGAGTATACAACTTCGTTTCTTGAAGATTAAAGATATCTTTAAAGCTGTTTAGTTGGCGACAGTTTGGAATATTTGGAAGGCTAGAAATAATTGAATTTTTAATCAGAAATCTTTTGAAGTGGGTTCTGTGATTCTTAATATATGATATTCAAGAACTTCATTTTAAGAACTTCATTTTCAATTTTTATATATGATATTCAAACCCGTTAATTTGTACGGTGGATACACGACATGCTTCTCTCTTTGATACTGTGGCTTTTTGACTTAGTGAATTTGTTATATCAAATATTTGGTCCTAAAATATAAGGTGTGAATTAATACAAAGTGGTTCTAAAATATAAGAGTGAATCTCTCTCTATATTGACAAAAATAGAACACTCTACATCTATGAAGTCCTGATACGCAACACGATACTAATACGATGCCGATACGATTTTTAAAAAAAAAATCTATATCTGATACTGCTGCGATACGTTATTTAAAAATTAAATTTAAAATTAAATATATAAATGCACAATATATAAACATGACTAAAATCAATAATATTAATAATGATAATTTTTTTTGAACGACAAAAAATTATTATTATTATTATTATTATTATTATTATTATTATTATAAACGTCAATAGTTCATTATACAAGAAATACAAACAAGCCAATAAAATTGCATAAGAGCAAAACAATTTGAGGCTCAACATACAATGGTCAAAATAAAGATTTAACCGATACTTTTTCGATACGAATATCAGGACGTATCAGACGCATATCGAATATTATTATTTTTTATTTAAAAATAAAGATTTAACCGATACTTTTTCAATACGAATATCGGAACATATCGAACAAATATCGATATCGAGTGCATATCAGATACGATACTTCACCGTTTTTAAAATATCAGAACTTCATAGCTCTACATTAATACAAAATGTGCACAATGAGAGACAGACTCGCTTTGGACCTAAAATATATAAAATATTTGGTCGATTAATTATTTGTAAGAAATCAATTTATTCGGAATCAACCATATTACTATTTCTTCTCAATGATCAATTTGGCACTTTTCGCTAAAAAATAAAAATTAATTAATATTCATAAAAAATAAAGATAATACATAAAAATGAAATAAAAATTTGTGTTTAGAGACAAAATATTTGTACATCCTTTTGTTTTTTTTTACTAAAAATATCTTTGTACATCTGTGTTGGTGTTCTTGTCTTATTTTAATTATATTAGAAAAGGACAAAATTATGTTATGCACACATGAAGAGATGCTTCTCCCCAGCAAATTGGATTTTCTCAATAACTTTTCCTGTTTCATTATTTTTCAAATTTGTTAATGCATGTATTTTAATATTCAATCGAGTCTTCTAAATTTTGAAGTTATTGTTTTTAAAGCGCTAAATGATTTTTTAATCATTAAATATAGCAAGTCTTAATTTTTTTAGTTTTTTTAAAAATGTTTTTATCTTTGTTTTTTGTCTTTATTTAACATAATTTTAATAAGTTCTTAATATTTTATGAACATGACATAATACGAACTTCCAATATAACAAATAGACATAATTAATACGAAAATATTTTTAACATAAATTGGTTATCAAAAACACAAAATAAATGGAAAATTTTAAAAGGAAAAAAAAAATTCAAAATTTGCTATACATTTTTGGGACCAAAACTTATCTAATCTTTTTAAAATTATATATAAAAAATCCAAACCAAAATGATGTTACAGGAATGCCCTACGACAAATACGTGAATACGACTCTACTCTATGGGGGATTGGGGAATTGCTCTTTGGATAGGGTAGGATATATTTTTCAAATGAGAGGCTCATATTTTTTTTTTTAAGTTAAGATTAAACTCTATTATATATTTATGATGATGAAAATCTTGATTTCCCTCTAATTATAAAATTATAATGTCACAACCCTTACATAAAATGAGATTTTGATATTTGAACCACTTAGTTTTTTTTAATGCAGAAAATCATGGTTGAATCCATTTGCATCTAAATCATTGGCACACCAATATTCAAATATTGACTAATAGTATAATATAATTACTTTTAAATATCCTTTTAAGAATTATGCTCACAACATGTTGTGAACGTTTAATTTTTTTTTGACACGAACATTTAATTTTTTTTATTTAAAATAAAATTGATGACCGAATCTAGAACATAATATTAACTCAAATTTCTTATCACTAAATTAAACCTAATGTGAACGTTTAATATTAACCCGTTTAAGAAATAATATTTTTAAATTAAATTTTGGTTCTTTTAGGTTTTTTGGTGCAAATGCTAAAAGGGAAACAAAGCAGAAAAAAAGAATTAGCGGCGAGGGTGCTGCGTCATATCAAAGTCAGATCGCAGCAAGTCGTCCATTCTTTTCGGAGGTGATTCAAATCTTCAACTTCATATGAGTATTAGATCCAAATTTTGTTAGAAAATCTGCACAAACATTGATAAGGCTTAGTCAAAAGAGTCCTAGTCTTTAGCATTGTTTGTTAGCTGATTTTAGTCAAGTATTTTAGTTAAGTTGTTTCCTTATTTTTAGCTAGAACGTGGGCTGTAGCTTGTTACAGCACATATATTTTGCTTCTATTTATTTTGCTGCACTTTCATGTTGAATAAATAAGTCATTCCCATAACTGTTACTTGCTTTCTCTATAGTTCTCATTGCATCTAACATTCTGGTATCAGAGCAGTGACCTGAGAGATGAGTTCAGAAGCAAATTTTGCCGCAGCCTCCATACCAAAGTACGACGGCGACTACGATCATTGGAGCATGGTCATGGAGAATCTCCTTCGATCCAAAGAGTATTGGGTAGCTGTCGAATCAGGCTACACAGAGCCAACAAGTAGAGATGGGATGACTGCAGTGCAAATAAAGAATCTGGATGAGATGAAGCTGAAGGATTTGAAGGCTAAGAATTACTTGTTTCAGTCAATTGACAAGTCAATTCTGAAGACGATCACGCAGAAGGAGACATCTAAACAGCTATGGGATTCCATGAAGTTGAAGTGTCGCGGCAATGCTCGAGTGAAGAGAGCACAACTCAATCGTCTACGCCGAGACTTTGAGGTCTTAGCAATGAAGCAGGGTGAATCGATCACTGAGTATTTTGGTCGAGTAATGACGGTTGCAAATGACATGAGGAATTATGGGGAAGTTGTGGATGATGTCAAGATCGTTGAGAAGATTTTGAGAACCCTCACTGATAAGTGGAACTACATTGTTTGTTCCATTGAGGAATCCAAGGATATAGATGAGCTATCGGTGGATGCCTTGCAAAGTTCTCTGCTCGTTCATGAGCAAAAGTTCAAAGTAAGTGGAGAAGATGAACATGCTTTGAAGGTAACTCATGACCAGAGCTATGGTGGAAGAGGACGAGGAAGAACTGCTTTCCGAGGAGGCCGGGGACAAGGCAGAGGCAGGAGTAGCCAACCAAGGAGTAAGGCAACAGTTGAATGTTACAAGTGTCATAAGCTTGGACACTACCAGTACGAGTGCGAAGCAAATTATGCTGATTTGGAGGAATCTGAAGAGATGGTGCTAATGGCGTATGTAGACACGTTTGGAGGTGATCGAGATATTGTGTGGTATATTGACTCTGGGTGCAGCAATCACATGTGTGGTGATTCATCACTCTTTTGTGAGTTAGAAGAAGGGTTCAACAAGGTCGTTCAATTGGGGAATTATGCAAGCATGAACGTTGTTGGAAAAGGAAGTGTTCGATTGAATGTAAAAGGAGTAAATTACCTTGTACGGGATGTATATTATGTGCCTGGTTTGAAGAATAATCTTCTCAGTGTTGGGCAGCTGCAAGAAAGGGGTTTGGCTGTACTAATGCAGTCAAATGAATGTCGGATTTATCACCACACAAAAGGTTTGGTATTCCAAACCAACATGACAGCAAATCGAATGTTTGTGCTGTTATCAAGCACTCAATCAATCAAAAAAGAAAACAAGGAAGAGTGCTTCCAAGTAACCGCTGAAGACGTGGCTCACCTTTGGCACCGAAGATTCGGTCATCTCAGCTACAAAGGGTTGAAGACTTTGCAAACAAAGGGGATGGTGAGAGGCTTGCCAAGTTTCTCTGAAGGTGAAATTGTGTGCACAAATTGCTTGAAAGGGAAGCAACATCGTGATGTAATCTCAAGGAGAAGCACATGGAGAGCATCAGAAAAGTTGGAACTTGTTCATGCTGATATTTGCGGTCCGATTTCTCCGTTTTCGGAGGGTAACAAAAGGTACTTCATTTGCTTTATTGATGACTATAGTAGGAAGGCATGGGTGTATTTTCTTTCTTATAAGTCAGATGCATTCGCTACCTTTAAGCTATTTAAAGCTCTTGTTGAAAAAGAAACCGACTTGTCGATTAAATGTCTAAGAACTGATCGTGGAGGTGAATTCACATCAAATGAATTCAAGGAATATTGTAAAATGAATGGAATCAAGAGGCAATTAACTGCTGCATATACACCGCAGCAAAACGGAGTCGCCGAGCGGAAGAATAGAACCGTAATGAATATGGTGAGGAGCTTATTGGTTGAGAAAAATGTTCCAAGAAAATTCTGGGCAGAAGCGGTAAACTGGGCATTCTATGTTCTTAATAGATGTCCAACATCATCAGTGAAGGAAATGACACCAGTGGAAGCTTGGTGTGGGGTGAAGCCTTCAGTCGGGCACTTGAGAGTCTTTGGTTGTATAGCATATGCACATGTACCAGATGCTCGACGAACAAAGCTTGAAGATAAAAGCCGTTGTTGTGTTCTTTTTGGTGTAAGCGAAGAATCAAAGGCATACCGACTTTATGATCCTACCTCCAAGAGGATTATTATCAGCCGAGATGTCGTCTTTGAAGAAGACGGGCAATGGAATTGGGAGAAGAGATCTGAAGAAGATAACACGTTTGATACGGAATGGGAAGATGATAAAAGTGATGAAAGGGAGGAATCAAGTGATGTTAATGAAGAAGAAAATGCAATTGAAGGTAATGAAGAAGAAAATGAAGATGAAAATGCAGCTTCTCCCGTGACAGAACACCGAAATAGAAGAGCACCAGGGTGGATGAATGATTATGTCTCTGGTGAAGGTCTTTCCGATGAAGAGGTACAAACTCAGTTAGTCTTGTTTGCTCATGCCGTTCATTCTGATCCTACTTCATTTGACGAAGCAGTAAAGGAAGTGAAATGGAGGACAGCGATGGATGCAGAAATGAAATCAATTGAGAAGAATAGAACATGGGATCTCACGGAGCTGCCGAAAGAAACGAGAAAAATAGGAGTCAAATGGGTGTACAAAACAAAGTTGAATGAGCTGGGAGAAGTAGAAAAATACAAGGCTCGATTGGTCGCCAAAGGGTATGCTCAGGAATATGGAGTTGATTATGAAGAAGTGTACGCTCCTGTAGCTCGTATGGACACGGTTCGAATGATTTTGGCACTTGCTGCACAAAGAGGTTGGTGTGTATTTCAGCTGGACGTGAAGTCAGCCTTTCTTCATGGGAAGTTAGCTGAGAATGTATACGTGGAGCAGCCAAGGGGTTATGAAATAAAGAATGAGGAGCATAAGGTATATAAGCTTAACAAAGCTTTGTACGGACTTAAGCAAGCACCGCGAGCATGGTTCAGCCGAATTGAATCATACTTTAGAGAGGAAGGCTTTGAGAAGGAGGACAGTGAGCAAACTTTGTTTACCAAAGTCAAACAAGGTAAACATTTGATCATTAGCTTATATGTTGATGATTTAATTTATACCGGAGATGATGAAAAAATGATGTCTGAATTCAAAGAGTCCATGATGAAGGAATTTGATATGTCAGACTTGGGTAAGATGAGGTATTTTCTTGGTATTGAGGTAGTCCAATTTGATGGCGGTGTTTTCATCAGTCAAACGAAGTATGTGACAGAAGTGTTGAGAAGATTTGGAATGGAGTATAGCAATCCTGTTGAAAATCCAATGGTGCCAGGATTTAAAATCTCCAAAGATGAAAATGGTGTTGAGATGGATGGTTCATTTTTCAAGCAGCTGATTGGAAGCTTGATGTACTTGACTGCTACGAGGCCAGACATAATGTATGCGGTTAGCTTATTGAGCAGGTATATGTCAAGACCTACAGAAGTTCATTATTCGGCGGCGAAGAGAATTTTACGTTATTTGCAAGGTACAACAAAGTTTGGCATTCTTTACAAAAAGGAAGGAAATTGTGAATTGATTGGATTTACTGATAGTGATTATGCTGGATCGGTGGAGGATAGAAGAAGTACTTCAGGTTATGTTTTTATGTTAAGTGGAGCTGCAGTAGCTTGGTCTTCTCGAAAGCAACCGATAGTAACATTGAGCACGACAGAAGCTGAATTTGTAGCAGCTGCTGGAAGTAGTTGTCAGGCAATATGGATGCAAAGGGTGCTGAAGAAGATAGGCTACAAGGGCAATGAAAATACTGTCATCTTTTGTGACAACAGCTCAACAATTAAGTTGTCGAGGAACCCGGTGATGCATGGCAAGAGCAAGCACATTGATGTGCGTTATCATTTCTTAAGGGAGCTTGTGAATGATGGAGTTGTACAGCTTCAGTTTTGTGGTACAAGGCATCAGTTAGCAGACATCCTCACCAAACCGCTAAAATTGGAGTCATTCCGGGAGCTGAGATTGAAGCTTGGAGTCTGTGATTTTTCAGGAGTTAACTAGCTGCAAATGCAGTCTAGTTCAAGGGAGGGAATGATAAGGCTTAGTCAAAAGAGTCCTAGTCTTTAGCATTGTTTGTTAGCTGATTTTAGTCAAGTATTTTAGTTAAGTTGTTTCCTTATTTTTAGCTAGAACGTGGGCTGTAGCTTGTTACAGCACATATATTTTGCTTCTATTTATTTTGCTGCACTTTCATGTTGAATAAATAAGTCATTCCCATAACTGTTACTTGCTTTCTCTATAGTTCTCATTGCATCTAACAAACATAGCCTTCTCTTAGAGTATGAGACAAATTTACTTCTGAATCCAAGTTCAACAAATCTTTAATGTTAGCAATTACAGGAGCATATAGCTAGGCTTTCCAATGATCATAACGATGGTTCTTTTAGATTTGACAACACATATTAAAAAATAATAAATTTAGACTAATAAAGTCGTTTATATCCCGTCCCCAGAGCTTAGCTTAATTGGTAGGGATATAACATTATATGTGCAGGAGCCGGGTTCGAACTCGGATACTCCACTTATTCATTTTTAAGGTGGATTTTCTAGCCACTAGTTGACAAAAAAAATCGTTTATATCCTTAATTCATAAATAAAAAGTTAAAGTCATTAAATGCATACATTTTACATTATCGGTGCATACAAATTAAATCCTTTATAAATTATCCAGTATTTTTATAAATTATTTTATTAAGTAATATTAATGATGCATTCACCATTGCAACAACTTAAAAATGGCTTATGTAAGGGGGTAGGCCCTCCATGTAATTAACAAAAAATGGCATATGTATATAAATGAGTGATGTAAATTCAATGAGTGGGTAGGTCTATACACATTATTATTCAAATCTCAACTCACCTTTCATAATATGTATGTATGCCCATATGAATTTGTATGGCCCTTATTTATAGGGTCAAATTAAATAAATTATTAAGCCACGTGATTTTTATATACCATATTATATTCATTTCATATCTGGCCATGAAGCACAATTAATTTGTTTAAATTTGCTTGATATATATATCTCTAGAAATCACATTATATTTATCTTTTTTCATTTCATCATAGCTATAGCTAGATAAATAAAACAAAATGAGAAGAATCATTGATACAAAAGCATTATGCTTCACTATTCTCTTTCTTTCTATAGTATCATCATCAATTCATGTTCAATGTCGTTCTCTTCCAAATGAATTGATTTCAAATGGAGTTGATGATGATGATGTTGATGTTCAATCATCACAACAAGATTCTTATCTACTTCTCAATAATAAAGAGATTGTTGAATTTGAATCTTCAAATTCAGGAGAGTATTGTAAACAAATGTATGGTTTTTTACCATGTTCTAATAACATTTTTGGTCACCTATTTTTGATTTTGGTTTATGAGTATTTATTGTTCCATGGAGAATCATATTTAGCTGCTGGAGGTGAACAAATTTTCAAGATTCTTGGTCCAGGTGTTTTTGGTGCTAGTGCTTTTGATATTCTTGGTGCTCTTCCAGAATCCTTAATTCTTCTTGGTATTGCTTCTAACTCTCAAAATGCATATCCTATAGCTCTTAATATCAAATTTTTTCTAAAGATTTTGTTATTAAGTTAATTAATTGAGATTTATAGTTATCTGAATTATCTTCATAGCACTTGTTATTTACATACTCTATCCTAATTGTGCAGTTCTTGTTTTTCATAGACATTTTTTTTTTTGTCTTTATCTTTCTTTATGCTTGTAGTCTTTCAAAATATTTTTTATTTAAAAAATAAAACTCTCAAGCAGTCTTTTTTTATGACTGCCCACTCAATTAGATACATAGGAGTAAATATACATGTTCAAAGTACATGAGTATATTTTATTTTAGAAAATCAAGTCTTAAGATAAATAAATAGATGGTTGGTTCGAATTCTGATTCCTGTATAACCAAATTAAGCTCATAAAACATGAATACCTTAGTATAATTTATTTTATTTTTTTTAAAAAATGTTATTGGTGCAAAGTTTTTACTACTTTTATTGGAAAACCTGTGAAATACTTAAGTTGAATTTTTACTTTTCAACTGAGTTTTGAAAGTTAAATATTATACCCTTGACTCCTAAAACACTTGTTACAAATACAAATTTATAAATATTTTTTAACAATTTGTGCAATCATCACCTTAAAAATTTAAACTTAAAATTTTCATTGAATAATTTTTTATTTATTTCTCTTTTAGTTACTTGACAGATGTCCAGAAGTTCTCTTAACAAGGTCCATAAAATAATGTCTCATATCATATATACCCAAAAAAATAAATAAAAGAATACTGAAGAAAAATTACATGAGAACAAAATTGGAGAGTGCCAACTGCCATGACATAGCTGAGAGTGATAGCCCTGTCCCTTTTCCCTCTGCTCTGTACTGTACATATACTATTTTTATTTTTACCCACAGAAATTATTTGTCCATTTTTATTTTATTTTATTAGTGCATTGTTTGTCCATTTTACTTAAAAATACATTTTAAAGCTAATGACTAAAATGTACTTTTATTTTTTTGGAACTAAATTGTGCATCTATTTTTTTTACAGATTAAAATAAATTTTTACTCTAGATTTAAATATTGTAGCGTATCACTTATATTTATGAGATGTGTTATTGAATAATTTTTCTTTGACAAAAATATGACAATGTATAGAACTGTTTCTTTATACCCTATAATATGGTATTCAAGGTTTATAAAAAATATTAAAATAACAAAAAATCTCTAGTTGTTGTATAATTGTTAGAAAATGATTGTTTGAATACTCCATCAATTTCAAAAAGATTGAGCCAGTTGACTGCTGCATGCATGTCAATGCATAACTTTGACGATTAATATTTTTAATTATATAATAAGAAAAATTATAAAATTTTGATATTTTAAATATATTTTTTTTTATTTATTAGTAAAAAAATAAGGTCAAAGCAAAATATATAAATAGTACACTTAGTCAAACTGACTCAATCTTTTTGGGACGAAGGGAGTAACATTTTTGTATGTTTACATCTTAATCTTAATTATTTGTATATGTTTATTATTTGTTAGTAACTGGACTTTCAAGTGACAAGGAGAGTGCACAAGAATATGCTTCCACTGGTGTTGGTTTGTTAGCTGGATCATCCATCTTACTTCTTACAGTAGTGTGGGGGACTTGTGTTATTGTTGGCAAACAAAACTTGAAAAATGACTCTAATTCTGTTGCCTCATACTCATCAACAGAAAGAATAAAACAATCTTTGATTGGTATGCTCTTCATTCTATTTTTCTATTAAAAAATTACATGTTTCTAATACAATAGTTTGTATCTATACTCAGATAATCATATCTTACTATGTGATGTTTCTTAATTTTGATATATATGTTGATGTAAAAAATTTATACTATTGACAAGTCATAACCAATCATATATATTTGATTTTAGAAGTAGTTACTATTAAAATCAAACATTTTCAATTTTAGAATTGGGAGTTAGGTTAAACTCAATCCTAAAAAATCGACTTGTAAGTTGAGGGTTGTCCTCTTATAAACATATATTTAGGCCATGTCACAATTGATGTAGGACTCTTAACACACCCCTTGCGCCTAACACTATTAGGCTTGGTGCGCATATATGAATGGTGGGTGGCTCGATCAGAAACCTAGTAGCAAGTTGTTCAACGGATTGTGGAGAGACTCTGATACCATCAGAGAATTGGGAGTTAGGCCTAACTCAAACCTACAAAACTGGCTTGTAAGATGAGGATTATCCTCACTTTTAAGTATATATTCAGGCCATCTTGCAAGTGAGACTTTATTTAATAATATCACGCTTATGATAGATTGATGTGAATGATTAATGTGTAGTCTTTTTATTGGATTTATAATAGGTTATGGCATTACTATGGATGTAGACACTAGAAAGATGGCAAGAATCATGGTTTTCTCTATTTTACCACTCCTCATAATGCAGATTCCTACATTATTCAATTTCTCTACATTATTACGCAATGTTACCTTGATGATTTCTCTCATCATTGCTGTCACTTTTCTCATCTCATACTTCATTTACCAGGTTTCTCATTTTCTTCCTCCTATTTGCATTAAATTGTTCAATATCATTACAATATAGAAATATGTTTCAATTGCAACCGCGTCGCAACCCTTAACATTGTCTAGAGTTGCAGTCAAATACAACTAATACAGTGTCAATTGCGGCTGCGTTGCGGTTGCAGAGACATTCAATAATATATAAAATTTGCAATAGACTAGTTTGATTCTCTTATTGATTTTTTTTCTCCAATGAAATGTGCAGATATTTAAGCCTCAAATAGAGAAAACAAGATTAGAATACATAAAGCATGATGATTTAATATTAAGAATTTTCCAACGAGTTGAAAAGCAAACTCTCCAAAAAATCCTAGCCGAGGATGGAACTCCAAATGTAACTGCCATAAGCGGGTGAGTCAAATTTCACGGAACATTTCTCAGCATATGAATGTTTATGTATAAACTATTTTAACGAAAAATAAAAGATAAAATAAAGTTAAACTGTTTTCGTGATGCAGGCTATACAGTGAATTCAGTCAACGCGGGGAAAATCATTTATCAGCTTCTGAAGTAAGAGAGCTTTTGCTCGGGAACAATTTAACCGGCACAAATATCAGAGAGGATCAAATAACTGACATGTTAAAAGTTTTTGACAAAAATGGTGATCAAATTATAACCAAGGAAGAATTTGTTAATGGCTTAACAGAATACATTAACCAAACAAAGCATGCTTTGGATAGACAGTACCTCCCCAAACAATCTATGAACAAAATGTATCAGGTATGAGTACTTATAGCATAAGTGCTTATTATATAAATACTTTCCCTTGCACAATTATCATATAAGTGCTTATAACATAAGTGCATATCATATAAATACTTCTGTAAGCTCTCTAAGATAGCTTATGAAAATTGTTTATATGATAGTCTATGGACATGATAGCGGTTTCTGTAAGTTCTCGCAAACAGTCTTACAAATGTTTGTGTCAGCTAATAAATGCAAATAATCCGATACAATCATATTGTATTCTAAACAGGCTTTTATCAAGCCTTGGATTGAAAACATGAGAAAAGAACGCGCGTTGAAGGGACATCTTATTTCGGGAGTTTTAGATCATGCTCAGAATGATATGGTTGGTAGGTTGCGCAACGAAGACGGTACACCTGATAAAGATGCTATCAAAAGGTCCGCATATATTTATATCTTTATATTGACGGTGTATATGAATTAAATCAAATATTTCATGATCCAAGATTGATTATTATATTTTGACAAAACAAATTCTAAATGTTTTTTATGATTCAATATAGGTTATTTGAGGAAGTCGATAGTGATGGCAGTAACAATGTTTCGAGGTCCGAACTAGAAAAAATAGTGAAAGACATTCATTTTGGCAAGTCTGTAGATTCAGATGAAGCAGTCACAAAACTACTTCATGATCTTGATGTCAACAAAGACGATGAAATTAGCGAAAATGAATTTGTTGATGGCTTCACCAAATGGTTAAACTCAAATTCTAATCAAGCTGCTAGCTCAAAATCTTCTTCTCATGAACCTCATCAAGTACTATTTCCCTTATTCCTTTACTCGAAATATTTTTCTATGCTTAAATATAGTTTTGATTGTTTATTTTCCCCGATTCGCGACTTTGATTAACCAAATGATGTTGTGTATTAGACATGGGAAGAAGTTGAGAAGGTAATGGAAGGGAATCAAACCAAAGGGTTATCTGCATGGTTAGAAGCTATAGGATATGTGATGTTGGGAATTGTTATGCTGTCACTTCTTGCTGAGCCTCTAATAGCAAGTGTTCAGAATTTTTCTGAAGCTGCAGGAATTTCATCATTTTTCATATCTTTCATTTTAGTCCCTTTAGCTACAAATTTTAGAGAAGCTACCTCAGCTATTAAAGAAGCTAGCCACAAGAAAAGTAGTAATACATCTCACACAATGTACGAGGTTAGTCATGTTCCAGTGTCGACTGTCGAGTCAAATTAATAACTCTGTAGATTCCTGAACTATTTGAAATTTTTTAAATCGGTTTCGTAAGTTCGTAACCAAGTCAAATTAATAATCTTGGTTTAATAAATGCAGATTTATGGAGCAGTGTTTATGAACAACATTCTTGGATTTGTGGTGATATCTAGTCTTATATATATGAGAGATATCACATGGGAATTTTCAGCTGATGTATTGGTGGTGGCAATTGTTTGTATTGTGATGGGTCTAACTGCTAGTTTTCGTTCAACATTTCCTCTATGGACATCCTTCCCTACATATATCTTGTACCTAATTTCATTGGTTTTGGTTTATGTTCTCAAAGATGTTCTCAATTATGTTTAGTGATCTTTTGATAGGAGTGAGATTAAATGAAATAATAAACTCTTCATGTGGTTTATTAGAAAATATTATATGTAAGGCACAGGAGTCTGGTTTAAGTGGTTGGTGTGTAGCGTGCGTGCGTGAGTATTGTAAATTATGAGATACTGAATTCGATTCATACTGACAAAGAATAATATTATCTGATCCTGTATGGCGCAAAATATATGATATGATTTCTAACCTTGTTGAGTCTTTGATGGAAATTTAGTTAAACTCTGTCACATTGATTTTACATCAATGCGACCACACAAGGGACTAATTTACCAGTAATTAGTTCATGCAAATTGCCGAAGTTTCGTATACAAGTTTGTCTATAATAAGATGACATTAATGTGGGATCAACGTGAAATATGACATGTCATGTTAATGTGCCACGTCATGACCTCTAACGATAGAAGTTAGTTGAGGACCATTAATGAATGAAATTTTACAATTTTTTTAGGATGTGATGTGACAAACTTTTTCAAATAGTGTTGGCTAATAACACTTTGTTTCCAATTCTCCACTTGACTATGCATGATGCATGGTGATTGTTCTGCTTTATTTCAAATCCTAATATCATTATCTTTAGTGAATGAATTTTGGTGGATGCAAAAGTTTAAACCAATCATTACTGTTGGGACAATGTGATAATTTTGGGAGAAATTAGAGAGAATAGAACGAGAGAATTGAGACGAGAATTAAGAAAAAGAGTTAATTGCATTCATCCACATGGGGCAAAGGTATTTATATACAAATGGGGGCTTGCTTCACTGCCAAGCGATCGTATATTAACTACCTAAGACAAATCAAAAAAACTATAACAAACTAACTATTACTAGCTTCAGAAACTTTCTCAACTTCTGAAGCTCTGCTCAGCTTCTGAAGCACCAGAACTTCTGAAGCTCTGCTCAGCTTCTGAAGCATCAGAACTTCTGAAGCTCTGCTCAGCTTCTGAAGCACCAGAACTTCTGAAGCTCTGCTCAGCTTCTGAAGCTCTGCTCATCTTCTGAAGCTTCTCCAACTTCTGAAGCTCTGTTTTCTCGAAAACATGACTTATTAATTCAACACACCTCCTAAGGCATGTTTTCCAAAGCATTCATTCCTATAAGCTTCTTCAGAGTGTCAAACCTTGCCTTAGCCATAGGTTTGGTTAGAATATCTGCAAGTTGGATCTCAGTATTGCAATATTCCACCTCAAGCTTATCTTTGTTCACTTGATCTCTCAAAAAATGAAACCTCCTCTCAATGTGCCTACTTCTTCCATGACTAACTGGGTTGTTAGCCAAATCAATTGCTGACTTGTTGTCAATAAGTAGCTTCATCCTTGTTGTCTCTACTGCATTCAATTCAGTGAGCAACATCTCAATCCAATTTGCTTGACAAGCTGCAAATGAAGCTGCCACATACTCAGCTTCACATGATGACAATGCCACTATCCCTTGCTTCTTAGAACACCAAGAGATTGGTGCATTACCTATCATGAACAGGTATCCTGCAGTACTCTTCCTGTCATCTTGATCTCCTCCCCAGTCTGAATCTGAGTAACCATAAGCCATTAGCTTCTTGCTACTGTTCCTTTGGTTTGGAATTAAAATGCCATGATCAATGGTTCCTTTCACATATCTAAGGACCCTCTTTGCAGCAGTCAAGTGATTCATCCTTGGTTGATCCATAAATCTGCTCAGCAGACCAATACTATGACATAAATCAATTCTAGTATTGCACAAGTACCTCAATGATCCTATGATCTGTCTGTACAGTGTTGAATCAATCAACTCATCCTCAGTATTCTTGCTCAGCTTCACACCTGTTTCCATAGGAGTAATTGCAGGGTTGCAATTGCTCATGTGAAACCTCTTCAATATGTCAATGACATATTTCTTCTGATGCAAGAAATAGCCTCTATCTGTTTTCACAAATTCCATGCCAAGGAAATATGATAGCTCTCCCAGATCAGTCATCTCAAACTCCTTCATTATGTCTGCTTTGAATCTCTCTAGCACAGCTTTGTTTGATCCTGTGATCAACAAATCATCAACATACAGACACAGTATTATAATCTCATCATGACTTGAGCCTTTCACATATACTCCATGTTCTGATGTGCATCTAGTGAAACTCAAATTCAGCAGGAAGCTATCAATTCTCTTGTTCCAAGCTCTTGGAGCTTGTTTCAAACCATAGAGAGCTTTGTTCAACTTGTACACTTTCTGTTCTTGACCTTTAATCTCAAATCCTGGTGGCTGCTTCACATATACCTCTTCCTCTAATGGTCCATTCAAAAAGGCAGATTTCACATCAAGCTGGTGCATAGCCCATCCTTTGTAGGTAGCTACTGCAACAACTAGCCTAATTGTCTCTAGCCTTGCCACAGGTGCAAACACTTCATTAAAGTCAAGTCCAGGCTTCTGAAGAAAACCCTTAGCTACTAACCTTGCTTTGTACTTAGCAATTTCACCACTTGGTTTCATCTTCAACTTGAAAACCCATTTCACATCAATAGGTCTCTTGTTTACAGCTTTGTTCATCAATGTCCAGGTGTTATTCTTCTCAATTGACTTCAGCTCCTCTTTCATAGCATTCAACCAATTTGAATCTTTCAAAGCTTCACTTAGAGTCACTGGTTCCAACTCTGCAATCATTGCTTCATTGACCAGTTCTCCATCTTCAGTGATTGCTTAATCAGGAAACACATCATACTCATTCAACCTTATTGACTGTACCCTTTCTCTGGTTGATCTTCCCAACTGTTGATTAGGTGCAGCATTAGGTTGATCATCTTCAACTTCTATCTCCTCTTGATTTGTTTCTTCAAGCATGAGTCTTCTGTTGAGCATTGAGCCTTCAGCACTTGTGCCTTCAGCACTTGTGCCTTCAGCACTTGTGCCTTCAGTCCAATCCCAACCCTTTGATTCATCAAACCTGATATCTCTGCTAATCACAACTTTGTTATCTCTAGGTGAGTACAATTTGTAAGCACCAGTGGGATGATAACCTAACAATATCATTGTCTGACTTCTATCATCAAGTTTTCTTCTAACTTGATCAGGAACATGTTTGAAGCAAAGTGAGCCAAATATTCTAAAATGACTAACACTTGGTTTCAAACCTGTCCAAGCTTCATGAGGAGTCTTGTCTTGTAACCTCTTTGTAGGACTTCTATTGATGATGTAAACTGCTGTAGAGACTGCTTCACCCCAAAACTTATGAGGCATATGCTTAGCTTTAAGCATACTTCTGGCCATGTTCATGATGCTTCTATTTTTCCTCTCAGCTACACCATTGTGTTGAGGGGTGTAGGGTGCAGTGACTTCATGCTCTATACCTTCATCTTCACAGAATTTTGCAAATTCATGTGAAGTGTATTCACCACCTCCATCAGTTCTCAATTTCTTAACACTAAATCCACTTTGATTTTCAACTAGTGTCTTAAATTTCTTGAACTTGGTAAATACATCACTTTTCTTTTCGATAAGGTAGAGCCAAACATGCCTAGTACAATCATCTATGAATGTCAGAAAATAGTTGTTGCCTCCAATGGATTTCACCTCAAATGGACCACACACATCTGAGTACACCATTCCTAGCTTCTGAGTTGATTTCATAGGTAATTCATTCTTGAATGAATTTCTGGCCTGCTTTGCTGCACAGCACTCTTCACACATTTCACTTGGTGCTCTGATCTGAGGCAAGCCATGAACCATCTTCTTGGAATTCAACATGCTTAAACTTTTGAAGTTTAAGTGTCCAAACCTGTGGTGCCATATCCAATTCTCTTCTGTACTAGTGACTGAGGCTAAGCACTTGAAATCAATCACATTGATTTCAACCTTAAAGGTTCTATTGCTTGACAACGGAGCTCTTAGGATTAACCTACTTTTAGCATCATGAATCTTCAATTCTTTATTAGCCATTGTCACTGTATAATCCTTTTCAAGTAATTGACCAAGACTAATCAGATTACTTGTTATAGAAGGAACATACAATACCTCATTAATGAAGGATTCCTGACCATCTTTTCTCTGCACAAGAATTGTCCCCATACCTTCACTAGTGATCTGGCTGCTATTAGCAAACTTGATATTCCGTCTCACTGAATAGTCAAGTTTCAAGAACCACTTCTTGTTGCCAGTCATGTGATTGCTACAACCAGTATCAAGATACCACAAGTTGGATTTATCAGCGTCAGTGTTTGTAATTGCCATGAGCAGGGAATCATCAGAGTCACTACCATTTCCCTTTGCCAATTGAGCTTCATCCTTGTCACTTCTCTCAACTTTCTTAGAGTGACACTCTCTAGCATAATGGCCAAGCTTCTGACAATTATAACACTTCACATCCTTCTTATTAATCTTTTTCTTTGAACCTTTCTTGTTACCTTTGCTAGACTCTGAATCTTTAAGGTTCTTGCCATCATTCTCTGAATCTTCTTTCTTTTTCTTGTTTTTCCCTTTGGAACCTTTCTGAAACTTTGCCTGCAAAGCTTGATCAATAGCTTTATTTGAGCTCCTCTGCTTGACTCTCAGTTCATGTGCCTCCAATGAAGCTTGGAGCTCCTCTATCTTCATAGTGGCCAAATCCTTTGATTCTTCTATTGCTACTACTATGTGATCAAATTTCTCAGTCAAGGTTCTCAAAACCTTCTCAATCTTGGACCTCTCTGACAGAGCTTCACCATTTGACTTCATCAAATTAGTGATACTCAACATTCTTGAAAGATACTCAGCTATCGTTTCTTGATCATTCATCACCAACATTTCATATTGTCTCCTCAGAGCTTGCAGCTTGATACCCTTCAGTTTTTCATCACCTCCATAAATCTTTTTCAATGTATCCCAAGCACCTTTAGAAGACTCTTCCTCAATGATCTTCTCAAAGATATTAGGATCCACACACTGATGTATGATGAACAGACCTTTTGCATCCTTTTTCTTCAACTCGCGATGCAAGGCTCTTGCTGCTTCATCAGCATTTGCAGCCAAGTCTGGTACTCCATCATTAACAGTTTCAAGAACATCTTGAAACCTGAAAATGACCTTCATCTGCGCACACCAACGATCATAGTTTTCACCTTTGAAAACTGGAAGATTTGCAGGAAATTGTGATGAGGTTGTGCCATTGTTCGCCATTGTTTCTTGATCAAAGAATCAATGCAAAACGTGAATCACAACCGGGCTCTGTTATACCAATTTGTTGGGACAATGTGATAATTTTGGGAGAAATTAGAGAGAATAGAACGAGAGAATTGAGACGAGAATTAAGAAAAAGAGTTAATTGCATTCATCCACATGGGGCAAAGGTATTTATATACAAATGGGGGCTTGCTTCACTGCCAAGCGATCGTATATTAACTACCTAAGACAAATCAAAAAAACTATAACAAACTAACTATTACTAGCTTCAGAAACTTTCTCAACTTCTGAAGCTCTGCTCAGCTTCTGAAGCACCAGAACTTCTGAAGCTCTGCTCAGCTTCTGAAGCATCAGAACTTCTGAAGCTCTGCTCAGCTTCTGAAGCACCAGAACTTCTGAAGCTCTGCTCAGCTTCTGAAGCTCTGCTCATCTTCTGAAGCTTCTCCAACTTCTGAAGCTCTGTTTTCTCGAAAACATGACTTATTAATTCAACAATTACAACTATTCAGTTGGAATTATCCAAATTCATGAAAATGTTATATGATTTTGTTCTTCAACCACCTCTCTCAAATGTGGTAGCATAATGTCATAGACTCATAGTCAAATAAAATCTATAATCATCAAAACTTGAAGGAAACTGAATTTGACTAGAAAAATCAACAAATACTTATTTTGTTTGCTTATAAAAGCAGCACATTAGCTGCATGTTATCAGAAATTATTATCTCAAGAAGAAGAAACAAATCATAATCTCAACTTTTAATTGGATTAATTAATATGAATTTAACCAACACCCTCCTATAAGCATTAAGTAGGTATTCGACATGTGACTCTTAACATTTTTATATATATTTTTAAAACTACCAATATTAATAATTAATCGTTAAGTTAATATTTCGTCATCAGCGTTTAAACTCGTCTCCTCAAACTTTGTTTTTAACATTTTTATCTATATTTTTAGAACTACCAATATTAATAATTAATCGTTAAGTTAATATTTCATCATCAACGTTTAAACTCATGCCCTTAAACTTTTTTTAACTTTTAGATTAATTCAGATGAACTATCGGACCCTTAATCTCCTCACATTATGCTCTTGCCTATTAGCTTGTACCAAGCTTTTTGTCATAATGCTACTTCAACATGATTAATGATATTAATTCAGAAATTTCATAACACAAAATCTTGTATGTGTAACAAATTTGTACAATATTAAAATTTGTACCATAACAAAATCAAGTTCCATATGTAAAAAAGAAAGAGAAAAAACAGAATTATGATAGAGTCATGTACTTAAATACTTTGTACAATTTTTTTTCAACATTAAAATGAACAAAAAGAAGAAACATCAATTAATAGACAATTAGTCCCAAGTAAACAAAAAAAAAAAAAAAACAAGAAAATTACATCAATCAACACCCCCTTCCTCCACCAAAAAAAAGGAGAAAATAATTCTCTAAATGGCTTTAATTTCCATACATATCCAATACAAACCCACTATGCTTTGTCCCCTTATTTCACCCAAAAAAAATAAAAAATCATTGAGAAATTTTTTTCTGTTAAAAGACAAGAACAAAAGATGTAATCATAAGAAATTAAATCTTATAATTCCAAACCAATCCCAAATAATCACCTTAAAAAGAAAAATTAATAAAGAAAATAATCAATCTATATTAAACCAATCCACATGTCAAGTTCCTACCCTTCAATTACTCATAACTTTGTGTCTGAGGGTCCCACATCAACTTTGATAGGAACATATCACATGTTAGCACCATGAAACATAATTCATCATCAATATTATCCACTTTTTCCTATTAACTGAGGAGTTGCTCCTTGTGCTGATGGAAAGAGTGTTGTTGTGGTTGTGATGTTGGTGGTGATTGAAGAGAATGGATATTGTTATTATTATTGGCTGAATTGCCCATCTTTTGTATGTTTTGTTGGTGATATATTTGCCTCAATCTTTCTATTTCTTTCTTTAATGCTTCTTGATGAGCTGAGAAATTCAAAAGTATTTATCAATATTTCAAAAATAAAAGATTGAAACGATGAGATATTTAAATTATAGTCTAGTTAGTCAAATCGGTTTAACTGAGTTCAACTATCACTAAATTTTAGGATTAGGGTTGAGTGTAGTCAAAATATATTGACTACAGTGCGGTCAACCACATGTAAACCGTCTGATTTTGATC
This sequence comes from Trifolium fragiferum, assembly GCA_954870985.1. Lineage (NCBI taxonomy): Eukaryota > Viridiplantae > Streptophyta > Magnoliopsida > Fabales > Fabaceae > Trifolium > Trifolium fragiferum. The sequence continues at coordinate 13,606,086 of OX940789.1, read as the reverse complement.
AGAAGGTTCAGATTTACTTACTGTAAACAGTCGCACTGCATAAAATCTAAATTCTTAAATTTATGATCAAGCTAATTGACACTTCAGCCTAATCCATGTATTAAATGATCAATATATGAAAACATTGAAGAAGAAAAAAAGAAAATACAAAAATGAAAACCGTTTGAATCGGCAGTCAAATTTGATCCTCTCTATCCCCTTTCTTTATATCTTTCTTCGTTCTTTCTATCTCTTTCTTAATTTCAATCTCACACTTACCTTGTTTAGTATTTTTTTAATGAGAAAAGCGATTGAAATTAAGAGAGAAATAGAGAGATGTAGAGAAAATAGGAAGGAAAAAAATTCAAGGTGGTTCAATCACAGTTTAATTAGTTTAGTCTGGTTAGATCTGAGTTTCACTTCTATATATTTTATAAAACTATTTTATACACCCATTAATGATATTATAAAGTTTGTAAAGTGAATATATAATCCACAAAGGATTCTATAAAAGAATATCATTCTCATGTTTCAAAAATGTGCTTTTATGTAGAGACATTTTCTATAAAAAAAGTTATTCTAATTAAATCTAACTATAGTTAGTATCAACATTATCCATGAAAAATCAACAAAACAATCCTAGAAAACGACTTAATTATATCCCTAACAAATTAAATTGAAATGCTTATGAAAAATAAAAGTGATCAAAATATGAATAACTTAAAATACAAGGTTCATGATAAAATAAGGCATATTATTATAATAATAATTTGATTATACCATCTTTGAAAAGCTTGTCTTGGGCCAATGCTGCAATCCGTTGCTTTAAGGCACTGTTATCGACATTAAGAATCAAACGTTGATGGTCCAAGAATGCAACTCGTGGTGATAATGCTGAAACCTCTGTCTATAATTTTTATAATTATTAATAATAATAATTAGCATTAATCCAATTTTATATATAAAATATGAAAATTTATAATTTAATTAAACTATTTAATTATTCACCTGCAAAGATGTTACACTCCTTTCAAGCTCAGAAATGTATTGTAGCTTTCTCACCCTTGACCTCTGAGCTGATTGCCGGTTAGCCAAAATTCTGTTAATACAATTATTATGATAAACAATTAGATTTGGCATCTACACACTTTAATTTTATACATATATAATATAATATTTAAATTCAAAATATTCATTACAATGGTGTTCATAAAACTTAATAACTACTCTAGTTGTATAAAATACTCTTTTTTATAGTGGCTAAATGTTCAAATTTCGAATTCAGTTCTACATATAAAATATGATATCCGTACCAACTGATTTAAATTTACACAACAAAAATGTAATCACTTATGCAACACAATATGTTTGCTTAAAAATTAGACTGAAACAAAAAAACACGTCAAGAGATATACTTAAGTGTACACCATGTTTGTTTAAGTTTTTAAAAATATTCGATTCTAATGTAAACATTACTCACTTTTGTTCTTAAGCAAATTAATCCATGGGATTGCTTAAATTAGTTTCTTAAATAAAAATTGAATTTGTTATCATAACTATTTAGTGTATAAATTTCTTATGTTTTTTATGTGAGCATAATTAATTGACTTTTTTTTTTTTTTTTTTTTTTTATCTCGGACAAAGTGACAAACAACACTTAAAATCATAAATAATTATGAAATTTTAGATTTAAACTCAAGTGAAAATATTCAGTTTAATAATATCGACTTTTGTGAATTTGATTTGGAATTATGGACGATCATAAATTGCTTGTTATACCATGCATATAATAATTTTAATTTTGTGCAGCAAAAACTTTCAATTTATTCTACTAAATAATTTCAGATTGATAATAATTTAATAATTTTTTATTGAAAAATCACCACGATTTAACAGCTATATATTTATCTTCAAAAAAGAGAATAATGACATTTTTTCAATTTAAAATTTAACGTGTAAAACTGGGCCATCCATGCAAGAATTTTGTGGCAACTAAATCCTAAGAACAAGCTTATTTTATTAATGAAATATCATTAGTAGAACGTGCATGGATGGTGGTGATTGGTGAAACAATTAAATTATATCATCATATAGTAATAAAATAGTATATTTGTAAAGATTACATAGTAGTAATTAAGATTACCTTTTGACCCTCTTGGGATCAACAACGGTTTCAGTGCAGGTGATGGTTGTGGCGGACGATGGCCCCGCCGCCTCCTCCTCGATTTCATCATCAACTGCTTCATCCTTAGGCTTCACCCCATGATGATGAAGATAATGCTCTTGAGGTGGTGTATCCATCACCATTGCCATTGGTTTCTCTTCATTGTTATTGCTATTTTGGTCGGAGGACGGCGACGATGGGTTGGAGGTTGACGACAACGGTGGAGGCGGAAAAGAGACGCCGGCAACATTGTCGGAGAACATAGAAATAAATTGATCATCATCCAGTCTATCAAAGTCACCACCACTTCCTCCTCCACCACCACTTCTGCGGTCTTCCTCGAGAAAAGATGTCTCGAGGAAGGCAATTGAGTCACTGGCAGAACGTCGGTGAGCCCCTCGTCTTACCGAGGAGAAGTCGAGGAATTCGTCGATCCATGATGGTAATTGTTGATCAGAAGTATTATTCAGAGTCGTAGCTGTGGTCGTGGAGGTAATATTTGACATTGTGGATGATGATGATCCCTTTTGGTGAGGAGAATATGGCCAATTTTGGGGTATGGTTGGTATTTTAGGAGGTAACTGTGCCATTAATCCAACTGTGTGTATGTGACCTCAAATATAGAGAGAATAACCGAAATTTTTGGGCTTGTGGTGTGTTATGTATCTAAAGTGTATGTGTTAGAGAAAAATAGATAGAGAAAAGAGAGAGAAATCTCAACAACCTAACTAACACACAAACAACCGCAAATCTTTACTTCAAAATATTGTTCTTGGGTTTCTAAAAAGAGTGGGAGACAAGAGAGAGATATGAGTATATTAAAGAGATGATTGAGAGGCAATAACAACTTACACCATATGTGTCATGTAGAATACACAATTATGATATGTTTTTCCTCTCTCTCTCTCTCTCTCTTTATGGTATGGTATGTAATGTAATATGTTATTGATTTGTATGTAATGTTTTTCTAATAAGGTCCTAAGGTTTTGGAGAGAGAGAGAGAGAGAGAGGAGAGAAGGGTCACATGGGGAGGGATTAGAGACAGCTAGCAACAGCTAGGTGGTGAAAGACTCAACGGTTTTAGTGGGAAAATGGCAGTGTAGTTTAATAACTAGAGGAATCGGCAACCACGTGCAGATGTGACCTCTTCATTTGGCATCCATTATCTAATCTTGTTTTTGGTTACACATCCATTATCTAATCTCATTCCATAATAATATTATGTAGAATTATCTTATATAAATATGATGCACTTTTTTAGAAGTCCCACGTCTGATATGAGATGGTCTGATTAAGTATTTATAAAGTAATGACAATCCTCACCTTACAAGTCGGTTCTGTAGAGATGAGTTAGGCCCAAAACTTAAATTTTAAGATGGTATCAGAGTCTCTTCATCATCTACTAGACCGTCTGCTAACGGATATTCGTCCAGACCATCCACCATTTATATCCACGCATCAGGTCCAATAATACTGGGCGTGAGGAGATGTGTTAGAAGTCCCACATAAATATGATGCATTCATCTTCAACTTTAGCAATTATATTCCTAATTTTTTACTTAAGCTAACTATGGCATGGTCCTCTAGTGTCCTGTCCAAGTATCTATCCATGTAGTACTTAAAAGTGGGATAATGGCACCTAGGTACTTAGGCCTTCTGGTTTTCACATGCTCATTGCATCATCTGAACCCGTACAAATGATTAATTACTATATGTACATAATCATCCTATGAAGAACAATATTAGTTTTCTTGTTGGCATGTTAGAGTGCAACATGTTATGAGCTAGCTATTAAATTAAAAGAGAATCGAGCCCAATTTAACTCATATAAGTATATAAGGGTTATGGATATTCTAATCTCTCTTAATTAGTGTACATATGTTATAGTATGCATTTAGTAAATGCGGATGGCTGTAAAAGAGATTTTCTGTCCGGTAAAAAATAGACTAGAAAGTAAATTATCTTTAAAGTGGATTTTGAGGTTTCTAAAATTATATGTTGAAGAGGTTTAGTTTTAATAACAAACGGAGACGAGTGTCTTCTCATGTATGTAGCCTATCACTTTTGGTAAATGAGTGTTTAACTAAGGAGGCTAGTTTTCAAAAGGGGTTCAAACAAGGGGACCTTAAACCCGTGTTAGTCGATTATAATAGTTCTTCTGGTAGCTGAAAGTCATTGTGCGGAATGTGGAATTATATATCTCTCACTTGTAGTGTGTAGATGATACTCTATTGGTGTTTTAAGATCGCCTTTTGGCATGTGGGTAATTTTATCTAAGCGTAATGTTATTAAGATCATTTTTTTGCAAAATGGGAATGGGAACCCTTGTTCAAGTAGACTTAGTTCTTAATAGGCATGTTAGTCTTGGTGGGAGGATTGTCCACCTTAACTCGATGCTCAATACTATTTCAATCTTCTACCTATCCTTTATGAGGGTGTTGTAAAGGTTTGGAAGCTTATCTTTCGATTGTAGAGAGGTTTTGTTGGGTGTGGTAAGAAAAAAGCTACAAATATCTCGAGTTAAGTCTACGTTTTTTTGGCGGTTGGTTCCCCCCCGACTCTTATAAGAGGAACTCCATATCCTAGCAATGGTTTGGAAGAAGAGTTCGACATCATCTAAAGTTCTTAGTTTTTCGTGGCAATTGTTGTTAGATAGGGGTCATACGTTTCAAAATATTTCCTGCCACGATTCTGGCTAGACTATCCCGCCATAGAATTTTCCAAGAGAACTATCCTCTTCTCAAGGTTCCTTATTCATACGCACCCAAATCCCCACAATATTATATTTCATAGAAAATATATTATTCAAAGACATGTTATGGTATTTGACACATTAATTCAAGTTATATAATTCTTTTTAATAAATAAAACTTACATAGAATATAATTATATAATAAACTACAACATTGATAGGTTTTTACTTGAATTTATATAGAAGACAATAATTTAGGTAAATTGACACACAATCTCGTAAATAATAATACATTAAACACAAATTTATATTAAGTTGAAATTTCAATCAAAAAACATTAAGCAAAAACTCAAAAGAAACATATTCATGTTTATTTTGATATCTTTTTGTTCATTTAGATATTTGCATCGGATGTTCCTCATGTCTCATCTGATGAAAATATTCTTTTCGTAACAGAAATAGTTAAGACACACATCAAGTCAACAACTTCTTTCCATTTCACAACTTTTGGGGTTTTAGTGGTTGTCTTCGACAATTTTTTCTTTATATCCTATCATTAAAAACCTAAGTTCACACACACAGAATGTATGAAATTTATTAATACAATTAACATAGAATATTATTATATAGTAAAATTACAAGAATCGATAGAATCAACATCAATCATAACATCCTATAGGAACTACTGTTAGAACCAACATCGAATTAGGATATGACTTGAATTCGATCTTTGAACTTGCAAATATTATACGCACAAAAACTCAAACTCACTTTATTTTTAAAAGACAATTATTTAAAAATTGGAGCTTCTACAGCACATTGCCTAATTGAAGTGTTTTGGTATATTTTTTATTTAAATCAATAAATTAACAAGCAAATTTATAAATTAAAGAGCTATTTATCGACCTTTATTTTTTAAGAAAGATCATTTTATAAGATAAAACATTATTTCATAATTTAAAAGCATTATACTTTTTTTTTTATTGTAGAAATTATTCAATATTATGAATAATAAAAAAATTAATTTCTCTAACCCTTTTGGTGAATGATGTTTAGTTATTGTAATCTTTTCAACAATAAAATATAGTTTTGTCCGAAAAATATACATTTATTTAGCTAGAGGATGTATATTATGAGAATGGTAAGTTTATATGAGAATGTGAGAATGAGTTTTCATCCTTTAGATTAAAATTAATGGCTTAGATTAATATGTGTCTCTATTTTAGCTATGTACCCAAATCTCATCTTCTTCACCCGTTGTTCCCAACTCACGACCATCGAACCACTTCATCCTGGTGGCCACCGCCCACCATATTCGTCTCTCTCTCTCTCTCTCTCTCTACTATGACTTTCTTATCTATTGTCTTCGTTGTTCCCGGCTTGAGAACATGGTTACCGTTTCCGATTGTTGAAGGATTGTAAAAAATCAGATCTAATCTAATTCTCTCCGACACCACAACCATGTGTTGCTTCGAATTTCTTCCCAATAAGATCTAAATTTTATAGGATTTGATAAGCTTTCAATTATCTATTGGTTGTAATTAGAATTTACAGGTGACGTTACTTTTCAAAAGAAATTGAGCATAAATTGTTTCATCTAATTGCCTAACCTAAACTTATGGTGTTGAATTTCTTCACCATCATTAGAAGAGAAATCCAAGTTCCAATAGTAGATGCACGTGAAGGATAAATTGAAACAGCTTTAGAAGGTTTGTGAAGGATTGTTAGATGAAGCGGTGTCAGGGAGATGAAGTGGTCAAAGATTGGGGATAGGTAGAAATATAGTGCATGTGACCTGATTTATTTATTTTTAATCTAAGCCATCCATTTTAATCTAATGGTTCAAAAGTATTCTTATCATTCTCATATAACAACTTCATTCTCATAGTATATGTCCTCTATTTAGCTATTATTTTAAATAACAAATATACTATATACTATAGTATAATGTGAAATATCAAATACAACTTATAAATTCTCTTAAAAATACATTTTAATATAATTTTTCCTCTTCTTTGTTATAATAATTGACAATCTTGCCTTGGATCAGTCAGTATTAATCTAGAATGATGGCATACGATCTCTGTCCTGTGGTTTGGATCAGATATGGCCTCCTATTTTATTTATTATTATTATTATTAAATTTATTAAAAGAGTATGCAAATGGGTTTTGATAATTCAATTGAGTATTTGGCAAGTTTGTGATGATTTATATAATATAATATGTAAAACAAGAAAAAGGCATGCAGTGTGGGATCATTTAATTTTTCCCTTGTTCTGTTTCATGGAATAGAAGATCTATATGGGGCAGAGATTAATTAATAGGATAATGGTATGCCAAAAATTACACTATTCCAGCACTTAACTAAAGTCCCATGTTAGATATCTGGTTTAGACATATAATAGTGTTAAAATATTTAAGGAGAATTATCGCTCATTTTAGTCTCATAAAACTTGAAAAATTAGTATTTGCAGCTACGCGCAGAAGATACTTGATTTGTAGAATTTAAATCTCTTTATTATGTTTTAGGTTCAAATTTTTTAGATAAGTAAATGTTGTAAGGAAGAGGAACTACACTAAAACAATCGATTAGGTTTTTTGACAGAAATTAATCGCCGGCAAAATAGATGGATAATTTACATGAATAGAAAATAGAATAGTGGTATATTTTGAAGATACAGGAGTTTAGTTATGAATGAGCTGTGAAGAGAAAAGTTGTGTAAGAATCATGTACCCTCACACTCCCATGTGAATATGCCCAGCTTTATTATGCTTTGTCTCTAAATCAGACTCACATGGGGGTATTTGTGTTCCTCCCTCCTTCCCTTCTCTCAAATTCTTGATACCTCCTCCATCATTTCATGCTGGCAAACTATGTTTTTATATTCTTTTATACAAAGGTGAAGAAAGTACATAATTAGGACATGCTAATAATGATTAGAGGAAAGAAGGGGAATGCATGTTATGTTAACTTCTTATTGTTTTTATAGTTTGTTTGTCTTTATATTTAGTAGTATTATTACTAGTACTATAGTACTTTTGTGCAATAACGTGTTGCCCAATTATAGAAATGTTTTACTTTTGTTTAATCTATATGGTATTTTATTTTAGTGGGAAATTTGAGATTAATCTCTTGAAAAAATTATTTTGATTAAAGGGTTAGTGTTATTTAAATAGATATAATTTATCGATGGATAAAAGAAGTTAGACAACTATATATAACATAACACGAAGCTTTCTCATCTTATTCCCACAACTCTTTCTTCTCCTCCAATTTTTTAATTTTGCCCTTGATTCAAAAGTTCTGAATGCGTTTTCCGAAGTTTTTTTAGTGCAAATATAGAAAAATTCCGGAAACACACATTCCGAAGTTCATTTTCAAGAAAAAAAATTCAAAAAATGCGTTCCGAACTTTTTAACCAAGGGCAAAATCAGAATATTGGAGGGTAAAAAAGAGTTGTGGAGGTGGGGATGAGAAAGCTTCATATAACACAAACGGTTGTGAGAAGTGTTCACAATATGTATAAAATGAGAAGAAATGTATATTTCTTTTGAAATTATGAAATCAAACTTTCAGAAATCGTTATATTATAAATATTAATATTCTCTCAAGGTAACTAGGGTTGTGAACTTAATCCTACCAAGGTTTAATTTAGTGGTTAGTGTTAGTTATCCATCACCATGGTCAATGAACATAATTCCACTCCATGTTCTATGGCATAACGTTGAAAAATATTCTCTAGTTAACTAATCATGAAATCATTGAAACAGAAATATATGCTTTCTTTTTTCTTGGACAGGCTTTTATCTTAAAGATAAAGGTCATAGTTACTAATAATGTAAGTAAACTAACCGGATTCAAACACTCAATAAAAATAAGGGTTTTGCTAGGGCATTTTTTAAGCATTTCATTTAAAAATAAAATTTATCCAAAAAATAAACATTATAATTTTTAATATGTCGATTTTACGCATTCCCATAAAAATTCTATTTAAAACTTACTATATAAGGTCTTAAAGAGTACTTCGGGGATACTCGTTAGCATTTACCTAAAAATAATTAAACACCAAGAGAATTAAACTTAGTGCATTACAAAGAAGCTAATTATTTTGGTGTTTTTTCTTGTCTAAGTTCTAAATGGTTAGAAATTCATTTCTTGTGGTAAATAAGTGACAGATTGTTGATTTAAATCTCGACCCTATATATAAAATGTAACATCTTTACTAATTGAGATATGGTCATGTGGACCGGTGTTCAAGTAGGTTTGTATAGACATGTCATTGATTTATAATTTTTAGCATTAATATTTAATATATAATAAGTACTAAATGAATATCACAACTTTATAACATTGTATTTTCAATGACAATATTAATTTATTTAGTGGGGCCATATATAGAAATTAGAGAGGGTGCTTACATAATCACTTTTTTCTATAAGCATTCAAGTTTTTCAGGCCACATTTATAGTGTTTAGATTGTCCTAAATAGGTGAAGCACCATTTAAAAATAAGAAATTCAGATGGATGTAATAGTACTTATTTTGCTATTTTCTCATATCTCTATATATATAAAATGTGAACCTTTTTTTAAGTTTAAGTGTACACGTGGCGGCCTCTAAGTCATTCTTCTCCCATATTGTTTTGGCCATTAATGAATTTAATACTATATGATTTTTCGGTTTTTTTTTGGCACTATTTCTCAAGGTTTTTATGTTTGACCCATGACATAATGCCATAATTAATTAATTAAAACACTATATGATTTTTCGGTTAAGATTCCTCAAGATTTTTCATGTTTGACCCATGCCATAATTAATGAATTAAGAAATAAGCTTCAAATTATATTTTGGTACATACTTTACAAATTGTTTTTCTAATTTAAAAAAAAAAATTAACTAATTAAAATTTTGATTGATGTTGAAACATGCTTAATAGGAAAATTTTATTAATTTAAATTAAAATAAATTTCGTATATGTCTATATTGCTTTAAAAAACAATTAATGTTCAAAAAAAGATAGTAACAAAATTGACCATTCTAAATTGTCATAATGAAAAAAATATCAAATAAATAAATTTATAACAAAATAATAGTTACAAAAGTCATTTATAAGTTATAACAAAACATAGTTTTTTTTTTATTACTAACAAAAGTTATTCTCTAATCAATTGCTTGGTCAAAGATGAGCAATAATGGTCAAATATTCTCTGATCAGGGTCCAAAAAAAATAAAAAAAATAGTAGTATCCGAAAAATCAAAGAATATTCCTTAGGTTTATGTTTTATTATTGCCTTTAATGACAATTCCACATTCCTTCTCCTCCCATATTCTTTTAGGGTTTTTAGCAATAAATGACTTAAATGAATTTTCAAATTTAAAAAAAAAAAAAACCATTTAAAATGTTGGTCAAATATGATTCTCCTCACAATTCAATCCCAATAAATTTTGAATTTCAAATAAATAAATTAAATGAAAATATCACATTTTAAAGGAATTGACATTTATTGTGGTCAAACCAATCCCTAAAATTATGAAAATTTCGAAAATCAAATTAAATTTACAAGCTTGTGCTACACACCCAACTCAAATCACAACTTATATATATACAATTGATGGATGTAAATGAAAATCATAGTAAAGGTAAACGAAAATCTCAATTTCAGTCTCTAACTTTTTTTTTTCATTCTTTTTTTTTTTATTTTTTTTTATAATTATGATAGTAATATTATGATAGTAATAATTTCATATATATTATGGTTTGCTCATGGAATTGCATATTTTGATCTATTCATGGCGTGCCATGTGAGACTTGCGTTTTGGTAATATGTGTTTCTTTTGAAGAAATTATTTATATTCACTTTAGCTTTTGTGTTTTAGTTTTGTGGGATGTAGTTTTGTTCTCTATTTGTTGTTGCAAAAGTAATTTTTTCAGTTTCAGGAACATTTTTAAAGCGTGTTTTTTACCATGTCAAAGTTGTCAATGTTACATAACAAGAATCGTTAAAGAAGTTAAGATCATTTGAGTCTTATTTTTTCCTATCTTTATCTTTTACTACTCTTTTTTTTTACGATTTTGTGTGATATCTTCACTCTTCTTTCCTGAAATTCCGGCACGCAGGATTGGAATGTGCTATGCAATGTTCCAACACTTGAGATGTTGAACACGATGTTGGAACATTCACCAGAGAGAACGAACAATACAATAAATAACGATAACAACAAGTAAAGGACACAGTTCGATTGTTAACCCAGTTCGGCGCTTAAACAAGCCCTAGTCTGAGGGATACCAATCCAGGAGAGGAGTCCACTATGATAGTTCTAATCCTAAGCTAAACACACCCGTTTACAACTTATGACTTAGACACTATCTCATGCAACTTCAACTTAGGAACTCCTAAGTTTGAGATCCCATCTCACCTCGTAATCAATCACACAACCTGTGATAATAGACAAAGATATAAATGTTTGAGAACACACTCTAAAACAAAACCAACTCCGTACTTCAAAGCTTAGGAGTAGTTAACACAAATACAATATCCTATGTCCTAGTCTTGCATAAAGGAAATGCAAGGTAGGCTCACAAGTTATCTAACACAAACCCTAACACAATAATGAAATACTTTCAGAATACAACACACACGTCCAAAACTAGGGTTACAAAGAAGCTTATATACTAAGGGTCTTCATGGGCTTCTTTGAAACTTGGGCTTCAATATTCTTTGCACAATTCAGCACGTGATTAATGAGCGTGGTCAAATGTTTCCATAAGCTATGCAGAGTTCTTTTGGAAATAATCACGTAGAGATCTTCTAATAAATCAAGCATAATTAAAGCACAACCACAAGACGCGGATTCCATAATCAAAGGGTGGCGCATTAAATGAGGCGCGCGTTTCACTCAACCTGGAAAGGTATCCGGATGTTGAAACATTGCATCCAACATTGTAACATAAAGTTGTTATACCAAAATGAGCCAATCAACAAAACATTAACAATCTCCCCCTTTGGCGAAATTTTTGGCTAAAACAAACCAGAACCTTGTAGACAAACATCCATAGTACAGATGGCATGAATCTTCAGATCAACACAAACACACAAATCAAGAGAGCATTCATACACTACTTTTGTACTTAAGATGAACATCAGAGGCAAAACACACAGCAGAAGCACACAAAATTTGCCATCAGATTCTTAAGAAAAATGTTAGGATGTTTCAACATCTTGTAAGGCATTGAGGGACAAACATAGGCACACTCCCCCTCAATCACTGATTACCTGTGAGAACAATATCACTCCCCCTCAATCCAGCAGGGAGGATGCTTCAACATTTCATGGCACATCATCACAGTCACAGTAATCAGAGAGAAAAAATAACCAACACATAGGATCATATCAGAACTTTACTCCCCCTTTTAGTCACAAAATTTGCCAAATAAAGGCATACCATTAAGCAGGAAATAAACCAACAAATCCACACAAGAAGTTAGGGTCTAGCCCAATGTTGCAGACCAGCACAAAATTAAAAAGGTGTCCACACAGAATAAAGGAAACAGAAAGAAAACATCAAAAACAGGTTATTCAATCTTCAGAGTTGCTAGCAGTTCCTTCCTCATCATCAGAACTTGCAGCCTCAGACTCAGCAGACTGACCCTCTGCTGCATTTTCCTCTTGATTCTGACTACCCTCAGCTTCAGCACCCTCTTCTTCTTTCTCAAGTGCAGCAATCATTTTCTCAAATAAGGTCTTCTTCTCATCCAACATAACACAGATGTCCTTCAGAGCAGCAACAATTTCTTTCCTTGACATGGTGGTCTCTGGGGCTTGGGTTCCAGATGTTCCAACAATGTATGGAGCATGGTGCTTGGCAAACAGCTTGAAACGAAAAGAGAGTGGTGCCTCTCTAGGCTTGGCCACATCAGTAACATACTTGAGAGCAGGTTGTTGATCAAGAATGAGGTCACACAACAGAGTAGGGAAAGCAATTGGAAGTTTGACAGCAGTTGTCTTGGCATGTTTCATGGTTTGCTCAAAAATGAACTCACCCAAATTCAGCTTCTTGTGAGTACCAATAGCAAAGATCAATCTCCCCAACCCAGTAGCTACATCAGATGAATGGGTAGTAGGAACCCAATTGGTTGCAGCTACCCTGTTCAACATAGCATATTTCACAGACAACTTGACAGAGGGAATCTTACCCTTCTTGGGCCAAACTTTGATTTGGTTTGCAGTTATCACCTTGCAAACCTGAGAATCAGACACTTCCAGTTCTTCACATTCTTCTTCTACTACACCCAGATAATTATTAATGACCTGAGGAGAGAACTTGATCTTCTCACCTCTCACAGACACAGTTTGAAAATCATCAGACTTGGGGTCATCACAATATTCAGGAATATTGACCAGGAATTCCTTTACCAGTTGTTCATAGCAGGGTCCCAATTTAGAAACAGTTTTCATAAGTCCAGCCTCTCTAATCAGATCAACAATCTCAACCACCTTAATAGCTTCAACACCTAGTTCTCTTTCCAAGGCCAATCTCCTGTGATAGATAAACTTCCACCTATGTGCATACTCAGGATAATGGAAAGATATCTTATCAGTTGGCACTGATTTGACAATAGGAGGAACCCTCTTAACCACAGATTTAACCACAGACTTTTTCACAACAGAGCTAGTAGCTGGGATGTTTGGCACATCCGCTTCAACATTGTACTCAGTGTCACTAGAGGTAGCAGCCTTCCTCTTCCTTGTCTTCACAGCGGAAACTTTTGGAGTCACTTTACTCCACCCTTTCTTGGGTCCAATTGACACACCTTTGCCTGTATTTTTCTTCACAGGTTCAGGTGTTTCTACCAAACCAGCAATACTCTTTCCCTTGCTACTCCTAAGACGTTTGGAGATACCAAAAGCTTGAGAGATAGGGACCTCATCAACATCATCATCTGCAGTATCAGCAACATTAATGACCTCATGTTCCTGATGAACAGAGGTTTCTTCATCCTCAGAATGACGTTCAACAGTAGCCTCAGGCATAGCCTGATCACTCTTAGCCAGGTTAGAAGCACTAGAGGGCTTACTAACTTCCTTCTCAGCACTTATCAGACTGTCATTCTTACCAGCATCTACTTCTGTATTCCCTTCAGAGTTGTTAGCCTGTTGGTCCAAGGATGTTTCAACATCTAGTCCAACATCCTGAGTTTTCTCTGGAATCTCAGGGGTTTGATGAACAGCATCACCCCTTTCTTCTTCAACTCTTACAGCAGTTGTATCAACATCCATATTGTCTATAGCATCATTTAAGGCATCTAAACCTAGGTTTTCAGCAGATCCTAGGGTGTCACAAATTTTACCTTTATCAGATTTGGTAGAATCAACAGTGGCAGGAGCTTTAGAGGATGCTTCAACATCAACATCTTTGACAGGTTTCTCAGATGATTCAACATTACCCTTGGCCTTAAGATTGAATGGATCATCCTTTGTGAGGAGATCATCCATGTTCAACGGGAATCTACATTCACCCCTTTTCAGCTTTCTTTCCTTCTTTTTAGGTTCAGCAGACGATTGGGATTCTTTGGCTGCTTTGCTACTTCTCTTGGATTTCTTCTTCTTAGACTTTGCCTTGGGAGGCGTGATAACAATAGTTTCATCAGGAAAGACAGTTGAGATAGGGTCAGCGTTCAGAGGAACTTCATTAGTGACAGATGGGTTGACAGAGTGAGGAGCAGTGGTGGAAGATCGTGATTTTGTGGAAGGTTTGGTGGATGAAGACATGATTTTACCAAAAGTTGAGGATCGTTGCAGAGAGTTGAGAGACAGTGAGAGGTTTGTGACGGCAACGAAAACAAATTTAGGATTAATACCACAAGAAGTTGAGTAGCGAGGTATATAACGTGTTTGGAGCGGTTGAAAAAGGAAAGTAATGATGTGTTTCAGATTTTCCTTGGATTGTGTGCAAAAATTATGTGAGAGAGGGAAAAGTGACAGTTGCACGCCGAAAGCCCATTAACTGCTATAACTCCTCATGCAAGCAAATACCCAACATACCCCTGAGCTTCTCAAATTGCTTCAAGTCCAATGCCTTTGTGAATATATCTGCAATCTGTTCTTCAGTATTCACATGTTCCAATGTAATAATATTATCCTCAACAAGATCCCTTATAAAATGATGACGAATGTCAATATGTTTAGTTCTACTATGCTGAATAGGGTTCTTGGAGATGTTAATCGCGCTCAGATTATCACAGTACAATGTTAGAACATCCTGTTCAACATTGTATTCCTGAAGCATTTGTTTCATCCACATCATTTGGGAGCAAGAACTACCAGCTGCAATATATTCTGCCTCTGCAGTAGATAAGGCCACACTATTTTGTTTCTTACTAAACCAGGAGATCAGATTGTTACCTAGGAAGAAACAACCACCAGAGGTACTCTTTCTGTCATCAGCACTTCCTGCCCAATCTGCATCACAATAGCCAATCAATTTGCAGCATTCACTGTGGGAGTATAGAATGCCATAATCACATGTTCCATTGACATATTTTAAGATTCTCTTCACTTGAGCAAGGTGACTGACTTTTGGATCAGCTTGATATCTGGCACACACCCCTACAGCAAAGGTAATATCTGGCCTGCTTGCAGTAAGGTAGAGCAAGCTTCCTATCATACTCCTATACTGACTTTGATCAACAGAAATACCACTTTCATCCTTGGTCAACTTCAAATGAGTAGGTGCTGGTGTCTTCTTGTGACTAGCAGAATCTAGACCAAACTTCTTCACAATATTTTTAGCATATTTGCTTTGAGAGATAAAAATTGTGTCTTCCATTTGCTTGACCTGTAGTCCCAGAAAGTAGGTTAGTTCTCCTACCAAACTCATTTCAAACTCAGATTGCATCTGGGAAATGAAATGTTGGACCATCTGATCCGACATCCCACCAAACACTATATCATCAACATAAATCTGAGCTATCATCAATTTTCCTTCACTTTCTTTAACAAATAGAGTCTTGTCTGATCCTCCCTTCCTGTAGCCATGATTCACTAAAAATTGAGTAAGTCTTTCATACCAAGCTCTAGGAGCTTGCTTCAACCCATATAAAGCCTTCTTCAATCTGTACACATAATCAGGAAACTTTGTGTCTACAAACCCCTTAGGTTGCTCAACATATACTTCCTCCTGTAAGTACCCATTTAGGAAAGCACTTTTGACATCCATTTGATACAGTTTGAACTTCAGTATGCATGCTACTCCTAGTAACAGTCTGACAGCTTCCAATCTTGCAACTGGTGCAAAGGTTTCATCAAAGTCAAGACCTTCCACTTGAGTGTAGCCTTGAGCAACCAACCTTGCCTTGTTTCTAGTGACTACTCCCTTCTCATCAGACTTGTTCTTATAGACCCATTTAGTCCCAATGACATTGACTCCACTAGGTCTAGGTACTAGGTCCCAAACTTCACTTCTTTTAAATTGATTGAGCTCTTCTTGCATGGCCTCAATCCAGTATTCATCTTTAAGAGCTTCCTTGACATTCTTTGGTTCAATCAGAGATACAAAACAAGAATTGCTAATTACCTCATTAGTGCTTCAGGTAGTGATTCCTTGTTGAGGATCACCAATAATGAGTTCTTGAGGATGGTTCTTCTGAACTCTGACTGAAGGACCTTTGCTGACAGTGTGAGGTTCCCTTATTTCTTCTTCTTCTTGAGTCTCTATCCTGACTTCAGAAGATGTTCCTGAAGTTGGAAATGCTTCAACATTTGCTTCAACATCTGGTTCAGTTTCAATACCAAGGTCATCAATCACAACATTAATGGATTCCATCATGGTCATAATCCTGGAATTGTAGACCCTGTAGGCTCTACTATTTGTTGAGTATCCCAAGAAAATCCCTTCATCACTCTTTGGATCCATTTTTCTTCTCTGTTCTCTGTCTGCTAGAATGTAACACTTACTCCCAAAGACATGAAAGTATTTCGCAGTAGGTTTCCTATCTTTCCAGAGTTCATAAATAGTGCAATTTGTACCTTTTCTCATGGTTACTCTATTATGAACATAGCAGGCAGTGTTCATGGCTTCAGCCCAAAAGTGATATGGCAACTTCTTAGCATGCAGCATGGCTCTTGCTGATTCTTGTAGAGTCCTATTCTTCCTTTCCACTACTCCATTTTGTTGTGGGGTGATTGGAGAGAAAAACTCATGTTTTATTCCTTCAGCTTCACAAAACTCAGAAAATTTAGCATTCTCAAATTCCCTTCCATGGTCACTTCTGATCCTTACAATTGATAAGTCTTTCTCTCTTTGAAGTTGTAAGCAAAGAAGTTTGAGGGTATCAAAGCTATCTCATTTTTCTCTGATGAAGTTCACCCATGTAAATCTTGAGAAGTCATCAACCACTACCAGAGCATACCTTCTTCCACCTATGCTTTCCACTTGCATTGGTCCCATGAGGTCAATGTGCAGTAGTTCTAGTGGCTTAGAAGTTACCTGATGTTCCAACTTCTGATGAGACATTCGAGTTTGCTTACCAATCTGACATTCACCACAGATTCTTCCCTCTTCAATGTTGAGTTTAGGCAAGTCTCTTATAGCTCCAGTTGAGATGGCTTTCTTCATTCCTCTCAGATGCAGATGACCCAACTTTTGGTGCCACAACCAAACTTCTTCTTCCTTGCTAACCAGACAGGTAGATATGTTTGCTTCTTCAGCATCAGTCCAGTGATAGCAGTTATCCTTTGATCTCATTCCCGTCATCACAACTTTACCTTGTGTATTTCTAACCTCACACTTAGAGTCAGTGAAACTAACTCTCATACCTTGATCACATAGCTGACTGATACTGATCAGGTTGGCAGTCAGACCTTTCACAAGCAAAACCTTCTCTAGCCTTGGCAGCCCTTTCTTGACAACTTTCCCAATGCCAACAATCTCACCTTTGGCTCCACCACCAAATGTCACATAGCTGGTAGCATAGGGTTCTAGTTCATCTAGGTAACCATTTTCTCCAGTCATGTGTCTTGAGCATCCACTGTCAAAATACCAACAGTTTCTAGAGGTAGCTTTGAGTGCAATGTGAGCAATCTGAGCTGTCTCCTTAGGTTCAATCTTTGGCTTCCATTCTTTCTCAGGCTGCTGTGTGGATGTGTTAACTTCCTCACCTTTATTGTGGTGATACCACTGAGGATATCCATATAACTTGAAACAGTAAGGTCTTATGTGTCCTCTTTTGCCACAATGATGACAAACCCATCTTCTGGGTCTTCTGTTGGAACTGGATCCATGATGTTGAACAGGACGTTTCAACATCTGCTTCCCAGATGTAGGATCATATACACTTTCTGCAGGTATGAACTTTTCTGTATTCTTGTGCTGTTTCATCTTCCTGTAGTCAAATACTATCCCAACACCTTTGTTCTTTTCTTGCCCATCCAGAATTTCATCTAAAACAGCTGTTCCAGTGTTCAACATCCTGATCTGCTTCATTGTATTCTCCAGCTGAGAGTTAAGTTGAGCAACTTCATCAGTTAGCCCAGCTATTTTCTTCAATCCTTCATCTCTTTCAGTGGTGAGTTGAACAATGGTCTTCTTTTGCCTGTGTAGGACCTTGTTTATTTCCAAGTCCTTCTCATACAAGTCTCTATAGGATGCAAGAAGATCATCATATGACAATCCTGCATCAACTGACTCCACATCTGATGCACCCAATCCAGTAAGAGCAGTTACACATTTTGCTGATTCATTATCTTCCTCAGAGTCATCTTCATCAGACCAAGTAACAGTCATGCTCTTCTTTTGTTTCTTGAGGAAGGTAGCACACTCAGTCCTTATGTGACCATACCCTTCACATTCATGACACTGTACACCTTTTGATGGAGCTTGCTTCTCATCACTTTTACCTCTTTTGAACTTATCAGCCTGAGTGTTAATGTTGAATCAGATGTTCTGCCCATTTGGTTTTTGTCTCCAAGCTTGTCTGAGTTTTCTGCCAACCATAGCAAGTGCTTCAGAGAATCCATCATCTTCATCAAGACCATCAGTAGACTCACTGTCATCAGTGTTGGAAGCAAAAGCTATACTCTTGCTCTTTTTGTCTCCTCTTTCATTTATAGTCAATTCAAAAGTTTCAAGAGAACCAATTAGTTCATCAACCTTCATAGTGTTGATGTCATGTGCTTCTTCTATAGCTGTAACTTTCATATCAAACCTTTTAGGGAGTGATCTAAGTATTTTCCTGACCAACTTAGCATCACTCATCTTTTCACCAAGCACATCAAAGGAGTTGGCTATATCCAGAATGTTCATATAAAACTCATGAACGCTTTCATCCTCTTTCATTTTCAAACTTTCAAACTTTGTGGTAAGGAGTTGAAGTCTAGACATTTTTACCTTAGATGTTCCTTCATGAACTGTTTCCAAAATATCCCAGGCTTCTTTGGCAACTACACATTTCTTTATCAGACGAAACATGCTTCTATCAACTCCATTGAAAAGAGCATTGATGGCTTTAGAGTTGTAGGTAGACAAGTCTTGTTCTTCCTTAGTCCACTCAAGCTCTGCTTTTAGAACACTGGTTTTGTTCCCATCTTTGTCAGTGACAACAGGAGCCTCCCAACCTGACAAGATTGCTCTCCAAACTTGGGAATCAATGGACTTGAGAAAGGCGGCCATGCGCGACTTCCAGTAATCATAGTTCGTCCCATCCAACAGAGGTGGTCTGTTGACAAATCCTCCTTCCTTTTCCATAGCGCCAGAAGATAACTTCCCTAGATCTCACCCAGGTACAGGCAGGGTGCCTGCTCTGATGCCAATTGAAATTCCGGCACGCAGGATTGGAATGTGCTATGCAATGTTCCAACACTTGAGATGTTGAACACGATGTTGGAACATTCACCAGAGAGAACGAACAATACAATAAATAACGATAACAACAAGTAAAGGACACAGTTCGATTGTTAACCCAGTTCGGCGCTTAAACAAGCCCTAGTCTGGGGGATACCAATCCAGGAGAGGAGTCCACTATGATAGTTCTAATCCTAAGCTAAACACACCCGTTTACAACTTATGACTTAGACACTATCTCATGCAACTTCAACTTAGGAACTCCTAAGTTTGAGATCCCATCTCACCTCTTAATCAATCACACAACCTGTGATAATAGACAAGGATATAAATGTTTGAGAACACACTCTAAAACAAAACCAACTGCGTACTTCAAAGCTTAGGAGTAGTTAACACAAATACAATATCCTATGTCATAGTCTTGCATAAAGGAAATGCAAGGTAGGCTCACAAGTTATCTAACACAAACCCTAACACAATAATGAAATACTTTCAGAATACAACACACACGTCCAAAACTAGGGTTACAAAGAAGCTTATATACTAAGGGTCTTCATGGGCTTCTTTGAAACTTGAGCTTCAATATTCTTTGCACAATTCAGCACGTGATTAATGAGCGTGGTCAAATGTTTCCATAAGCTATGCAGAGTTCTTTTGGAAATAATCACGTAGAGATCTTCTAATAAATCAAGCATAATTAAAGCACAACCACAAGACGCGGATTCCATAATCAAAGGGTGGCGCATTAAATGAGGCGCGCGTTTCACTCAACTTGGAAAGGTATGCGGATGTTGAAACATTGCATCCAACATTGTAACATAAAGTTGTTATACCAAAATGAGCCAATCAACAAAACATTAACATTTCCAATGTGTGATATTCTCATTTAATTTCAACGGGAACTTATATTTCTACTTAAATATTAATACAAGAATCAATTTTATTTTTTTGTTATTTATATTGTAGTCTATATTTCTACTCATATATTGATACACTAACTTTTTTGTTTCCTGTAATTCTTATCCACCTCAAAGTTTTTTTACGAAACCTCAAATTCTCTTCCATATATCATAGAGAGAAATTATTTTCCATCAACTTTATATAATTCCTTTAGTGGAGAATAATCGAAACAACAATTATGATACCTTTTCAATTTGATAAAAAAAATATACAAACTATAGAAATCTTCCCTAAGAAAATATATAACTCTACATAAATTTTACAGTTAGTTTTTGTCACAGAATGTTATTTTTATTTATAAATTATATAAAATTGTAAACATTTATGTAGTTGTTATTAATCATCTTCTATTAACAATTAAAATTTTAAATTTTAAATTTATAGTAAAATATATTATTATAAATCAATAAATCTATAAACGCATTTATACCCGTGCTTGGCACGGGTCTGGATACTAGTTGATTATGATTCAAAGTCTTAATTAGGTGGATGTAAAGATCAACAAAGACCTAATACATCGAATCTAGTTTCTATTCTTCTTTCTAAAAGAAGTTTGATGGATACAGAAAAGATCGACAGTATTAAAACTATACTCCTTTTTTTTTTTTTTTTTTGAAACGGCTAAATTTTATTAATAGACAAATCCCCTAAACAAGAAGTATAGAGGATTGTCAGATCAAATAAAGAAAGGCAAGGTGATTAAAACACCTTAACCAATCAACAGTTACACCAAGATAAAACACAAAAAAAAAGGCCAACAGTCTCACTATCGTCCTACTCCAACTCCATATCCTAAAACCAATTAACTTAAACAAAGCAGAAAAGAAACATCTCCCCTACCGAAAACACCATTGTCGAACTAGACTCTTCCTAAGAAACACCGACACTTAAACTCACTCCACATAGATCTGAGCAAACTGCAACCCACCCAGGCATCTAGCTCGATGGAGACCGCCGGAAGTCTCTGGTATAAGCAAAAAGTATACATTTGCGATCTGATTGTATAACTGCAGGGAAAACCTCGGAAGGCAAGCATCGACAGAGTTTTGACGGAGAAAAAAGACATTTCAAATTGCAACAAATCCGCCAACGTCACCATCAGCATAAGAAGTGAACAACCGCCACTCCCACCAAACCACCACCTAAAAAACTGTTGCACACCATACACACATCCAAACCCACCACACCTACTGCAAACAGCACTACAAGCCACCATAGGAGCTTCCGCCGGAGCGACGAAACTCTTCCATCACCAAAAGCTAGCACCACCACCACATCACCGTCTCATCTCCACACCACCTCTGCCATAAGCTCTGACGAGCCACCCATCACCACATCACCACCACGTCACCACCTCAGCCACTAGAGACTCATCAAACCAAACCCCAGCGGCAATCAGATCTGTCACTTTCACCACCAAAATGCGTGAAACAAAAACAGATGAGAACAAAACACACGTGAACCAAAATAGAAACACTGCGCGTGAACCAAAAACACGCCAAACACCACCTCGGGCGGTGCCAAACCACCACCACCACCGATTTCCCAGTCACTCTTCCTCGTCTCCACCGTGCCTGAACCACCACCGGAGCCAAAAACGCAGCTCCACCGTCTCTAACCCCACCAACAACCACCACCCATCATAACGCCATGTCTGAAACAGAGGAGATAAGCTTCCACCGAGAACCAGAACAGAGAGGTCTCCAACCTCCAACGGAAACCCAACTGACCAGATCTACCCCTTATCATAAACAAACGCAAGGTACAGAGCCGAAAACACCGTGAAAAATGAACCTCGCCGGCGCCGGACTGAACCACAGTGGTGCGGAGGGCAACGCCGCTCATCGCACCACCACCTGTGTTATCTACATCGCAAGAAATTGCTTTGGATTAAGGAGGAGCGGTTTTGGATCTGAAGAAAAGTTAGAGAGAGGTCAGAGAGAGATTTTGAATGAAAAGTTAGAGAGATTATTATATGCTTAATGATGGCATTGGTCATTTTCGTCCTAAACAAAATACAGATCATTTTCGTCACAGCGCATTTTAATGCACATTTCAAACAACCAAATTTACGAGACAATACTCAAAAACTCACTGTAAAAGCAATAACAGATACCTGATTCATTCTCCACCCATCGGATGATAAATATTTCTGGTTTTCTGTAACAAACAAAACAGATAAAAATATACAGATAAATAACGAGAAAAATAAAACTGATGGCAACAAATAAGTAAAAAGATTAGCTAACCAGAGTCAACAGCTTTAATTTCCTTCATGGTGGCATCAGCAGACATCAATGGTTTAGTGAAGAATTAAGCAAAATCTGGAAGAAAAACCATACTCTAAATCACAATTGCTACAATAGTAGTATTTTGTTTCAAGAAATTAAATATTGATATCAGAACAGAAAAATAGGATCTACCTGTCCAAAGCCTCTTCAAAAAAATAATTGGTGTTCTCAGAAGATGTAAGAGCATTGGAGCTTCCTTCATGCTGTGAGGAAGGCAAACCACGGCAATGACCAAACAAAAGCAATTAGCAAACAAATTTAAGAATAAAGTAAAAATGAAAAATAAATAAACAAAAACTATTTCAGTGTCTAATCTCCATTTGATGATACAAAGAAATAAGACAAGAAATTTAAGATCGGTCTTAAACCTATTGCCACTCAAATAGAGAGAAAGTTCATAATAAATCTAGAGGAACCTTGTTCAATTCCTGGCAAGTGCGGCTAGATTGTTCGGAAACTAAACTCTTACAATAAGAATGTCGTGGTAAAAAAGTTGGAATACATTAAGATGTTCGGGCCAAGTTTTTTTTTTTTTTTTAATGGCAAGGGTTGCTATGTGAAGACAAAAGAAAAAACTTCAGTAGCGGGGTACTCCAATGTAGATTGAACGGGTTTTCCAGTTGACAGAAGGTATATTTCAGGATACTCTCTTTTAGCAGTTGACTCGTATTTCAGGACACTCAATCATTCTGGGAATTTCATCAGGCAACTCAAAAATCCGATCTTCCTTTTTCAAGTAATGCTTTCTGGTAAATTTCAACAGTGACTAACAACCTACCCCCAAAATACCAATAAGACCAAGGTACGTTCTAACAAGGAACGAGTATTTCCTTCAACCTCCTTGTCTTCATAGTATTTTAGAAGAATATAATTGAAATGCTAAAGTTTGTAAAGAACAAAAGGCTAAAAATCTGGCAACCACCTCCATGCAAAGTGGCAACAAAATCCAATGTCAAACATCTTTCTCTGGAAGAAACAGGGTTAGACATAGAACTTCGCTTTTATTTCTATCATTCAGTTCCATACTACACTAAATAAAGGTTTTAATTCCCAAAGTATCAATACGAACATATCGAAATAGCTCAATTTTTAGATGTCGACATCCAAAATCCATTGTTAACTTCTTATTATCACTAATCTTCAAACAATGAATTGAATTGTAATTGGATTAGAATAAAAGCGATCAAAATCCTAAACAATAAAAAAAAATGTGAAGGGAAAAACAATGAACACCTAGAAAATGTGCGAGGCCTTCAAGACCAGCAGGATCAGAGAAGTAACCGACGCCAAAGCTCATGGAAGCAGCACACTTCAACAACAAAAACGAAATTGAAATCAGATAGAGAAAGCATAGATATCAATGTCTCGCAATGTAAAGAGTGAGTGAATCGAAATGGAAAAAAACGGAGATCAAAGAGAAATGAAACCTTATTCAGATCGCTGGATCTCTGATGAGGAGAACTTGAAGAGAGTTACGGAGAACGATTCTTCTGTAATTCCTCTTGTCGATGCGTGTTTTTACAATCTCTGTGTTTTTCGTTTACTACCGCCATCGTTATTCTTCTTCGCTCTCTCGCGCACGCAGTGGTCTAATCAAACCTGGCTCAAGTACAAAAGATCTTAGGTCCCACACTAGGATGTCAAACTCAGGAACAGGTGCAATGAAATAAATTTGAAGATCTTGTTTAGAAAGAAGAAAATAATCAATTACAAGGGAAAACAATAAAAGAATATAACATCGAAGTTCTAAAACCACCCAAATGCAGAATTTCATTTATAATTTAGAGAAATCTTCCCACTGAAGTGTGTTGTGTGAGCAAATTTTTTTCAGCTCCATCCATTGGACCAACAAACAAGGATTGCAGAACATCATATAAAATTGCCAATATGACTTAAGCTAAGCAAAATTCACAAAACAAACCTGGCATTTTGATACATGTTACAAATTACAATGAACAGGTAATATTGTCTAAACTTTAGTAAGTTTTGATCCTTGCATGTTTAAATGCCAAAAGGACGTGAACATCAAATAGAAACCCGGTGAAATATACTATTAGCAAGGAGAATTTCTCATTCAGAATCAGACAGTGACTATCCTAAAGAAAGATGGCATTACCTACCAGTGTAAGTGTATATTATGAGATATCACTACAACTAATGCACGCATGGGAATTGGCAGTCTGCTTTCTGTCTTTTAATATTCTTTGCCGATATTTGCTCGAGGCTCTGAGGTGTAAACAAAGAAATATACTAAAGCAAACAACAAACCAAAACGCCTCTAAAACACCTCAAGTGAATGGTCTACAGGATGTGATGACAATCATGCGGAACAATAGAGCACACAAGTTTGCCCTTTCAACATTAGCCCTGCAGGAAGTTAGGGAAATTGTCAAGAATAGCAGCATCAATAATATCCCAACATCATAGAAACATTTTATATGTTAATGATCCCACAACCAAAATAATAGTGCATTTTGTTTATCGATTGGGGCAGCAAGCCCAAACGGGCATTTCTCCATAAGCACCAAGAGACATCTTTACATTTCAACACATTGGAACACATTCAAACTATGCAGCAGGGGCTCCAACACAGACACTTGATATGATATGGACATGTCGGCACGGCTAATCTAAGGGCCTGTTTGGATTAGCTTATTTTTGAGCTTATGCAAACAGCTAATTTATATTGCATAAGCTCAAAAATAAGCTAATCCAAACGGACCCTAAATTGAGAATTCAAAAATATATATGTGTATATAAGTTGAAAACTTTATCCCATTAAAAAAAATGTACTAAAATAAGATATGACACTATTTGACCTTTATTTATCCATCTACTATTAAAAATAAATAAAAAATTAAAAGCAAAAAATGTTGAAATCAAATTTAATGTCTGTAACCCTCAATGATCAGCATTGTTTCGACACATCTTTAACCCTTGTAGATGTGTATGAGATATGTTCAACAATTCAAGGAGTGCCCAAGGTGTGTCGAAGAAAAGGCAAAAAAAAATTATTTTGGAAGACTTGTCAGAGTTGTCCGACATTTATCATACGAGTGTCAGACACTAATCCAAGGAGTGTCGAAACAAAGGGAAAAAAAGAAGAAAAGTTTTGGACACTTGAATTGTCCGATATGGGTTGTACAAGTGTCATACGAGCGTTAGACACCGCGACACACCTAATCCTAAAGGTGTCTGTGTGCAAATGAAGAACTGAACGCACTATTGGATGTGCCTATTTCTTTGTACATAACAACGCCAATCACTCTTCAAAATCCTAAAGCAATAAAGAAAATTCTGAAATATTATGTGTTTAGATTCCTATTAGTTCTACCAGACATATCATTTCCTGGTTTAAAGTAAAGTTCTAAAAGTCATCAAGCAATAATATACTTCTCAATTGATCTTTGTACTATTTATAATAACTACAGAAACACCTTGTTAAAAAAAATAACTACAGAAACACATTATTTGAAATTCAACATACACACAAGGGTTAAAGGGTACCTTTGGTACATCACAAAGTGTAGCGAGTCTCTTGATTCACGACCATTGTCCTAATTGGGGATATTCACTGAAGAGAAAAGATACATAAAGAAACTCATTCGTCTGAATCAATAAGTGTAATTTAATCTCTACTAAGAACAGGTTTTCTTTGCTTTATTTTCTGTATTGGCGTAAAAGAGACACTGTCTTTTGATTTCACTTGAATCTAAATGGTATCCAAAAGATTCCATCCTGCGATTAAGATCAACTGCCCACTCCTTGTAATATTGGGAATTAAGAAGACGTGCAAGAAGGTGATAACAAATTTTTGGCTTCAACATGAAACCTTTGTCAAGACTGTAGAGAAATATTATTCCTGCGTCATGTAGCCTATTTTCCTTACAAAGACCTCTGATCAAATGTACGCAACTTGTAGCATTGATTTTGATATTGAACTTGTGAAGAACAGAGAATATAATTAATGCTTCATTTACTTTTTCTACCTGACAGAATCCAATAAGTAGAATTGTGTAAGGAGCTAATTTAAAATCTTTGGCCCTGAAGTCCAGTTCAAGTAAACCTCGAATCACTTGTTCCAATTTTCCTCCAACTAAATATTCCTCGAGAGCACTGATTGAATCAGTGTCCCGACTTGGGAGGCTCTTCAAATATTTCAAATAAAGACTTAATGCCCGCGAGACCTGTCTGTTTTTACACAACCAAGTCATAAGTGTTTTATAAACTGAAAGGGCAGGTTCACAGCCAGCCTCCTGCATATGCTCGAAAATTTTAAAGGCTTTCTTTTCTCTGTCAACTATGAAATGCCCTTTAATGAGTGTCCCATAAGTAACAGAATCGGGTGAGAGACCATTCTTTTGAAGTTCTTCAAAAAGGTCGTAAGCACCTTCAATCTCACGAGCCCTACAACAGGCATTAATTAGAATGTTGTATGTAATAATGTCAGGCTTAACCCTACTATTAGTAAGAGTGAGAAAGTCGTGAGCATTCAAAAATTGCCCGGCCTCACACATTTGGTCGACCTTTTTCTGGAGATCAGGACCCCTTAAGAATGACGAATATTCTTTCCACATATTGGAACACAAATCAATTGCCTCCTTGTGTTTATGAGCTTTGCACAGTCCATTTATAAGCGCATTGAAGGTCACAGCTGAAGGAACGCATCCAAGCTTCTCCATCCGATCAAATAATTTTTGTGCTTCATTAACCATTCCTCTCTTACACATTTCAGATATGATAATTGTGTACGTGCAAGCATTGAGCTCAGAAATCTCACGACGAAGAGATTGCGCTAGATTCAAAAGACCCGCGTCACATAAACCTTTAATTATTGCATTGTTGCAATGAGCATCAGGAGTTAAACCTATCTGAGTCATCTCATCTAACATCTTAGCAGCTTCAACAACTCTACCCTCATCCGACAGACCACGCATCATAATGGCGTACATAACAACATCAGGTGCAATACCCTCCTTAAACATCCTTGTATACCACGCGTATGCTTCACTATATCTCCTAGCTCTAAAAAATGCATTAATAAGAGAACAATAGCCATTTCGATTAAGCGAGAAACCATCTCTCTTCATCGACCATACAAAAGAAAGTGCTTCATCTAACCTCCCCAGCTGACAATACCCATTAAGCAAAACATTACAAGAAACAACATCCGGCGGGCACCCATCTTCTTCCATCACATTAAACCACTTCAGTGCCTCATCCATATTTTTCGCCTGGCATGAACCATAAAGAACGGAAGTATACGTTAAAACATTAGGAGCAAGATTAATCTTTTGCATTTCATCAACCATCTCCAATGCACCCTTAATGTTACCACTTTTACAAAACCCATCAATCAACATGTTATAAGTATAACCATTACCAACAACATTGCATTTAACCATAGTATTATACAATGCCAAAGCAAGCTCAAATAACTGTTTCCTCAACACATCTCTCAAAATCGTGTTATAAATATGAGCATCAGGAATAATACCCAATTCGCGCATTCGACCAAACACTTCAATAGCTTTATCAGTTTGACCCAAATGAGAATAAGACCTAACTAAAGCTCTAACGGAATCTGAAGTTAAAAAAATTCCTTTTTTATTAAGAAGCTCAAGAGCTTCCCAGTAAATAGAATGCCAATTGTTACGGGCAAGAATATTACTAACCAAGTTACATGGTTCATCGGTAAAAGTGTTGAATTTGAGTGCAACCCAGATACAGAAACGAGTACCTTGTGAGTCGGAAGAAACGGAAAACGATCGGAGAGAATTGTTAGGGGTTTGGGGGATGATGCTGAAGGGGAAAGGGATCGGAGAGAATGATTTCTTCAACTTGGAGAAGGTTAACATTGATTTTGAATTCGATTGAATTGAAACATGAAATGTAAGAAAGTATAGTGGTTGTTTGAAAGTTGTTGGAGGCTGTAATGTGTTGGTTGATGGGGAGGGTTGAGTAGTGGCGGATTTTGGCGACGGATTGCGGTGGTTTGGTGACTTTGGTCTTCAGGGTTTAAGGGTTTTGGCGCAAAAGCTGTCTATATATTTGTTATTTTTTTTTTAAGGCTATATATTTTTACACTAATGATATTTATTTTTTATTATTTTTTGCCTCCTTCAATTTGCATGCAAAGAAACAAAAAGTTAGTTGTCTATATATAAGATAATTTTTTGAGTGTTTAAATAACACTCCTCATATTTTTACTCATCTAGATCTATTAAATTTCAGTTTCTTGAAAAATTACTTTGAAGTTTGGTCCTCTAAGTTTTTAGTTTTTAATTTTAGTTTTATATTTTTTTTAAAAGTTCACGTATTATGTAATAAATGATTTATATCGACAAATATTATTATTAAGACTTTAAAATATTATTCGTTTGATTAATTAACTATTTAATCTTTTTTTTAACAATTTACTTTTTAATTTGAGGTTATCTATAAGATAACAAAAATTAACGACTAAATAGTTAAATATGTTCAACTAATTGTATTTTAAGATCTTAATATTAATACTATTATGTTTTTTTTTTTTTTAAAAAAAAATCATTTAGAATGTAATATAAGAACTTTTGAAGAAAAAAAAAAGGACTAAAAATAGATAAATAGTTGTCATTAACAGTTATAATTTAATACAAAATCATACATGAACATATGTTTATCACAAATCAATAAGTTAAATTTATTAATTTTCTGATATCTCTTAAATAAAAATTTCAATGAATATAATATTTTAATTATATATTACCACGACATTGTACTCAAGTGGTTAACGAGACCCTAGGACGAATCGCTTGGAATAATAGCTTTAATTAAACAAAATTATTGATTTATTAAGTTTTACAAGATAAAACACGATAATTTCACTGATATTTTAACACATCAAATAAAAAGTCTATAAACACTCCTACAAATACATAAATGTCTAAACTAATTGATTTATCAAAATAAGCGCTTATTTTAGAATTCTTTTATGAAATAAATTATGTGAAATTTACAATTAAAAAAATAAACAAAATGTTGATCAAACAATCTCAATAAAATTCTTAAAATTGTGTGAGATTCTCTTTAATCTTTTTTTTTTTTGCCATGACCATATTGATGTACCAAATTTTCTTAGAGAAAAAATTATATATTTGAAAAATAAAAACAAATATTTGGTGAGTGATATCATGCTAAATTATATTAATTTTTTTCACAAAAGATATCATGCTAAATTAAATAATCACTTACTAACCAAATTATTATTTTTTAAAATAATCACTTAAATTTTTTTCCCTTACTATTAATTTTTGCCGCGGATTGAATTGGACACTTCGAAAGAAGAAAAAAACCTCAAAACCCTTTCTTCTTCGATTCGTCACCCATCGGCCATCGCCGCCGCCACGCCCACCGTCATCAACACCCCACTGCAAGCTCATCCCTCTTCTTCATCAGAGAACCAAAAAGTATTACAAAATATCTACTTTTATTTCAATTGAAAAAATCACAAACTCCATCAATGGTTGAAATTGAAATTCATCCCAACAACAACAATGGCTACTTCACACCAAAGAAATCAACCCCCGGTAGTAAGCGAAAGGCGGTTATAGCGGCTTACAAACACGACGATACTAGCTCACTGTCGGCTCGGAAAAAGAAAGAGATGAGAATCCGTTTATCGTTAACAAGACCTTCTTATGTTCTCGGACTCTGTAGTAAACCTCTTAGATCGGAACATCGTCAGAGATTGCATTACTTGCTGCGTAAGCTTGTTAATCAACATGATTGGGTTGGTGCTAGTGGTGTTATGAGTGTTTATTTGAAAGGAACTGTTAATGATAGTTCTCCTTTGAAGAATCGTTTCAAGTTTTGGGTATTGCTTATTTCTCTCTTACTTTTTGTTGTTTAGTTATTGATTATGCTTTTGTTTATGTAATCTGTTTGAGAGATTTAGGGCTCGTTTGGCCTGGCTTATTTTAGAGCTTATGCAAACGGCTTATGCAATATAAATTAGGTTTTATGCTATTTTATAAGTTTAAACTAGTGAAAATTGAATTTTTAGAAGCTATTTTATCATAAACTACCTTGAAAAACTTATAATAATACATAAAAATTGCATAAGCTCGAAAATAAGATAGGTCAAACGGGCCCTTAATAAATAAGTTTATAGACTGAGATAATAATATGAGTTTAATGGAAATACATTGGCGGGTAAGTTAATTGGTACACCCTTAGACACTATTCTAAGCAAAAATTACTTTTTAGGTTCATTGGATAATTGACCAGATACATCTGTTATCCAATGAACTGAATAAGTAATTTTTGCTTATAACAGTGTCTTGAGGTGTATTAAATAAGAGTCCTCTATTTTTCCATGTCACATCATCAATTTTAAGATACACTGACAAAAGTGTGGTGATGTGGCGAAACAATATACTTGCATTGGATTTGGATGTCGGTGTAAAACTAGTGTAAAGTTGGTATGTGGTGATAGTGCATATCCGATAAATCAAAGATATTATAGATTGAGTTTGGACAAGCATTTTAGCACATATTGGAAAATAAGCGTTTGTTGTTGTTCTAAAACATGGGTGTTATCCTACAGGAATCATTCATGTTTGCGGAATCGTTAGACACTAAATATTGGTGCCTCTTCGGACATTTGAATTGTGATTTGCCATGTTGTGGAAGACTAGCTCTTTTTGCTAGACATGACTAGTGTTGGTATAGTTAAACAAATGTTGAAATCATATTGCATTGACTATGACTCTTCTAAATAGTTAATTAATTCACACATAGATTGAATCCAGCTATATTGTCTTTATAGTAATTTAGGAACCAAAAACTTATCTTAGCTGAGAAATCCTAATAGTAAACTAGAAGATAATCCAAGCTAGGGTATAAGCTGACTCAGATGTCCAGCTTCTTGTGTCTAAGCATAGCTGAAACTGTGGTGCCTTAAAAGAGGGTTTGAATATGGTATAATAATTCTGGAGCTAAACAATTGTTTGACACTAATTGATTTGATACCTGTATAGTTGTGTCCATGACCTTATTATATGGTTGTGATTTGAGCAAATATTTTGTAATTATCATATCATTCATATAATTTTCATTGTTTTTTGTGAGTATTGCCCTTCTTCACTCGACACCCTTACGTGTGTTCCCTTTCACTCCTCTTTCTAAAAATGGTATATTAATTTTTTAGGTTTTACTGGAGCTTCTCAACCATGTAGAAAACCATTCCATGAATTCAACGAGGATCAGGAATCTCTATGACATTTGGGCAAAGAAGATTGGATCAATGAAGACTTGGCCATTAGAGGTATATTTCAAAAACATTCCTGCTCCAGTGCTTTATATATAATGGCTACCTTTATATTAAATGTTCAGAAAATTCACAGGGACAATAAATTATAAATGATCTTTTAGAATTTTTTTGACAAATCACTAAGAGTATTATAAATTGCTGCATGCCATATTAGGCAATGTGAAAACAATAATTAATAGATAAATGGACCTGAAAATTATAAGGAATGATCCTCAAAATCTAACAGTAAGAGAGCAGAATGAAAAAGAAAAGATCTGATCTTGATGGCATTGAGTTTACTACTGACCGCATTCCAGCTTTAATGCTCAGTGTTCATTACCATCTACTTAGTTTTTTTTTTCCTTCACTTTTTTCTCCTTTAGCATTACCTTAGTTTTCAAAGATGGCCTAAGTTTTTAATGTAATTCTTAGTATCTTTGTAATTTTTTCTTATTAATTTATTGCGCGTGCAAGCTTAGTGAGAGTAATCAGGGTCGTGATTAATGATTATATGTTTGGTCCATTTACATTATATTGCATCCTTCTGTTGCGTAACTCTGCTTTATCCAATGCAAATAATCTCACCAAATTCTCTGCTAACTTTAGTTCTAGTTGATAAATAAATTATATTTGCTTATGAATTGATTCTGCTAGGTTGATCGTCAAGCATTCAAGTTCATTGTGTATTTTTACTTGTTATGCAGAGCAGGTATGCAGTTCAGTTGGAGTTCATGTTATTCTATCTTATGCAAGGCAATGTTGAGGGTGCATATCAGCTTGCTCTAGTGTATGTTATCTTCAATTTCAATGCTTAGTCCTTTACCTGTAGTGGAGTCTTGGAACAACGATTATAATTGCTATTGTGTAACTACTAGAAAGTCATAGGTTTGAATGATGAAACCTAGCCTGTCTTGCAAAATGCATAGTTTTGTCACTTTTGTGGTACTAGTCCTAGGTTGTCTTTTTTTTAGTTCTCATGATGCCAAGGACTAGGTGATAGAACGCATAAAATCAAAGTAATGAAACTGTATTTTATTTATGGAAAAGGTTAGTACAGCTGAAATAATACACCAGAGTTCAAGAACTCCAAACCAGAGCAAATGCTCCTATCAAAGAGAAACTCTTCTTAACAAACTCTTTAACAATATTTTTTATTGCGTTCCGCAGCTCTACCCTCTTTCTCATATAACTTATTTGTTACCATGAATCAGGAGAATATGCAACTAACATTTAGGAATAATACCTTAATTATTAAGAATATGTATTGCATGGTAATGGTACTCAACTACTCATTATGAAACCAACTAATTATAATAATTAGAAAAGACAAATAACAAAGATACATAAGCATAAACTCAATATTCAATATTCCTAGTGGTCCAGTGATAGTGCCCCAGTGTTGACGAGGATAATATTGAAACAGGTCAATACACTGAAAATTTGGGAATGATTAGCTCACCTCACCATCTTATAGATACCGGATTTTGTCTGTTTCCTAAGATCTATTAGGGCTTCTCCAATACATGGAAGGAGAATAACACTTTTAGTATTCTAAGTCGCAATTCATATTTCACCACCATCTATAATCAGTATCAATATATAATACTAGTAGCCTTGGAATGACCCTACTGGTTCATTTAAGTGTCGAGATAATTCTATTGAAAAAAGGAAACTCCACTGAAATATGACTTATACCTTTGACATGTTTTCCAATTGCAAAATTCTGTTGACAATGCATTTTGTCCTTCATTAGTGCTGATTTTTACTTCAAAAATAAATTGCAAGTTTTGAGAAATACTGTTTATAAATATGCTTGCTTATTGTTCTATAAGTTTTTGCTCAGTCTTATCCTCTTTGCTCTCTCTAATTTGTTTATTTGTCTATTTGTGTATTCTTTAGCCTTGAGCAAGAAAAAGGTGATATTGATCCTGTTTCGAAGATGATGGTGGGTTTGACATTCTATGAGCTGTGGTATTCTTCTTCTATTCCTGACGAATTTAAGTGGAGAGATATAGATCAAATTGAAGGTCAAGAGAACTCACACATGGAGGGAACCTCATTCAGCAACAACGCTGGACCGTTGGAATGGCATGATTCAGTTCAGTCGCACATGGCAGACTCCCAGTATCGATGTGACTCGGATTCATCTGTCATGAATAATAGACAAATTTCTAAGGAGATTGGCCGCAATAAAAGTATGATTGTTGCTATGGAGGTTGATGCTAACCATAAAAGAGAAAAATCACATCATATCATTCAGCCAGAAAATTTTTACATGATGTCTGATGAAAGTCAAGAAATAGAAGACCCTTCTAACATTCGAGTTCTTACACAAGATGACTTGTATGCTCTTGGTAAGCTTTTTCATTATTTGATTAATCATTAACAGAAGTGTATCTATTTCTTGTGGCTGCACACATGCGTGAGAATGTGCAGGCACATATGCTTGTATATTGAATTTATCCTATCTGATTTTTTTTTCCGTCAGATTGAAAATATTACTTTGTCTTCAATAATTGTCTGATAAGGCTAGTTTTAATTTTCTCTTGGCCGCGATTACTCTTTTAAAGAAACCTCTGATTAGTCCGCAATCGTAACTAAATTTTGATCTTATGCCTTTATTTAGGGAGAATTGATTTGTGGTTGCCCTTGCGTTTTTCGGATGAGAACAATTTGTTGAAGATCAATTTTAATGATTACTATAACAGTGCAGTAAAGTATTTACATCTAGCTCTGGACTCAACATCCATTGCATCAGCAGCATTACTTCCATTAATACAGGTATGGAGCATACTATCTTTGGTATTTCGTATTGGTAGATGTTCAACAAACCAAAAAAAATGCTTTGAAACGGTAGCGTTATATAACAAGTTAGTAGTTACATACCCCCATCCCCAAAATTAAACAAAAATTTAACTTTGATTTCTCTATTACTGTAAAACTTTTCTAAACTATCATTCAATAGTATCTTGCCATATCACAAAAAGTTTTATGTAAATTGATTGATATAAAATTGATCTTTTTTTTTCTTCAAAATAATTAACTTCATCTTAAATTTATATTTTGAACTAGTTTAGCATCAGCAATTTTCGATTGAAGCATTTTTAAATTTCCAATAATTTAGAATGACAAAGGGGGAGAATTAAGTATGATATAATTCAAATTAAAATTATTCGATGAGAACCAACCATATAGGATATAAGCTACCTTAGGTATCTTATTTTCAAAAGCTATTTTCAGCTTATGCAGAGTTTATCTTCTTTTTCTCTTCGTTTGTAATAATAACTTAAGTTGTTTAGCCAGACATCCTGTAAGTAAGCCGAAGCACAACCTTCAATTTTCTACATGCATTTAAGAGTGTGTTATTACTTATTAGTGATTAAAAAAGTATTTTTAAATCTCAACCCACCATTTTTAATTGTTGGGATACTATTTGGCATTTTTTTTTCTCCAAATTTCAGTACAAACTTAGAATGAAAATATTTTGGCCTGGATTATTTGAAATCAATTTTCCATTTTAACTTGTACAAAACAACTAAATGTGCTCTGCAACTCTGCAGTAAACTTCCTACTCTGCGTGCACATGCATGGATGCTCCTGCATATTTTGTATCTGCTTGAAACAATATATAAGATCATTGCTTTCAACATTGAGATTTCATCAATTGCTTCAATTTATTTTCTGTTGACAGCTGTTGCTGATTGGAGGTCAAGTTGATGAAGCTCTAACTTTGCTCGAGAACCAGTGCAATAGTTCGCACTCTGTACTCCCGATTAGGTACACATCCCTTATCTTATTGTTGAAAGAGAGAAAACTAGACTGATATTATATATAAATATACGATAAAAGTTATTGTTTGAATTATACTGTGGAGGGGAGTTGATTTTATATAGGCTCAAAGTCAAAGCAATAATTGCAAAAAATCAAAGCAAGTTGTGATAATTTACTCATAATGCTTTTCTGTTGTGTTTATGAAGTTACTGATGTGCGTGGTTGCAGATTACGAGCTATTCTATTGGAGCATTTTGATCGAAACAACTCTCTCTTAATTTCAAGCTGTTATGAGGATATACTAAAGAAGGATCCAACATGTCGTGATACTTTAGCAAAACTTATAAGGATGAACCAAATAGGTATCTTATTTCGTTTTCATAACAATTTCAGATAAATTGAATAATTTTCATATCTTTGTTTCACCTGCTTTGTTTCCCTTTTATTAACTGGTTTCTTCTGATATGTTGCAGGGGAATATAGTCTTGAATCTCTTCTCGAAATGATTGCTTTACATTTAGATGCTACGGATGCAGAGTACAATACATGGAAGGTGTTCTCTTCATGTTTTTCTAAATTGTCTCTCCATGAAGAAGATGAAATGTCTACATGCTGTAAAAATGGACGGGTGCAACATTCTTCCATTCGCAAAACCCCAAAATTATTTACAGAGGGTATATCAGCAAAATCTTGGAATCTTCGCTGTCGGTGGTGGCTAACTAGATATTTCAGCAATAGCAAATTTGAATCAAATATTAAAACTGGTGATTTACAGTTACTCACATGCAAAGCAGCATGTGCATTGTACATGTATGGACAAGAGTTCAACTATGTTGTGAAGGCCTATTCTCATTTAAAAAAAGAAAATAACAAGGATTTATTGCTATTCTTGAATGAACACAAGAGAAATTCATATGTAATTTATGACAGAAATTCAAAGAAAGCTTCATGTATAAGATTATAATGATAAGATATATTTATTCCATTATTTGATTCATTTGTATCAGTTTTGGTATAGTTTTTATGGTTTACTTTATACAGTTTTGTATGAGTTTATTGAGATTATAGATATGCTCAAACATATCTTTATAAGAAGATTTAAGCATTCTCTCATTCTTGCATTTATTTTTGGATTAATGTTTCTGATTAGTATAGAAAGACATAAATAAGCCATTCTCTCATAAAGAGTTAAAATTATGTTGCAAAATCTTAAAACTTATCTAAACATCACAATTTTATGATCTTGGTGATGAAAGTGGTTTCAATAATTAAAGTGGTTTCAATAGTTGAATAAAAAGCAGCCTTTATATATTTAGCTCTTAATTTTTTTTGCAATACATGCTCAACTTATAGAATGATATTAATTATCTTGATTATTGTTGCACTTATTGAGGGAAGTTTTTCAAAACCAAAACTATTAAAATCTTATTTAAGATCTACTATATCTCAAGACAAAATAGTTTAGCAAACAAGTCAACTTTGATATGTCATCGTCCAGTCAACGTTGATTAACCGTTGACTAATGAAAGTTTAACAGAAAGATTTAATTAAAAATTATAAAATAATTCAAGAATTTGATTACACATTTTTTTAGTTTAGTTCACCAACCTTCCTCCTAGTGACAGTAGAGTTTGACAGAACGGTGGTTATCATCTGTCTGCTGTGAAGTTGGAAGCATAAGCACGGCGGCACTTAGCACCAGCAGCTGCATCTCTCAATGGTATGTATGCACCTTTGATCTAGTATTTATTATTAGTATTATCTCATAATAACTTCACTCATTATTATATGTTTCGTTGACTCAAACAAGGCAAGCACAAATGTAGTTGTTGGTGTTGGTGAAGAAGCAGAAGAACACAATAATAAGCTGATTCTGTATTCATTTTGGAGGAGTTCATGTTCCTTTCGAGTCCGAATTGCTCTCAACTTCAAAGGTATCATTCATTCACTCTATCAATTTCTCAAATCTTCCTTTTAATATTCATTTCATTGGTTCAGGTCTCAAATATGACTACAAACCTGTCAATCTCTTGAAGGGAGAACAATCTCATCCTGGTTCGTCTCGTTTCCTTACCCTTAACAAGCACTATATAGATAGCTCATAGCAGATACCGTAATTTATACTATCAATTACTCTGATTCTAAATATAAGAAACAAATTACTTTTTAGATTCATTGAACAACTAATGTATTTGGTCTATATTATAAGTCAGATACATTAGTTGTTTAATTAGTTTTTACATTTTCAGAGTTTCTCCAGCTCAACCCTGTTGGTTTTGTTCCTGTTCTCGTCGATGGCCCTGCTGTAATTTCCGATTCTTTCGCCATTATTATGGTCAGTAGTCTCTTTCACTTTTCTAAATAATCTTCAAATGCTTGTTTAATTTTATATCTTCATTCATTTTCATGATTGCTATCTATGCATGCACACAGTTTTTGGAGGATAAGTATCCTCAACATCCTTTGCTCCCTACTGATATTCATAAAAGAGCAATCAATTTCCAGGTACTCTCTTTATCCTTTGCTCCCTACATATAAATTGTATAATGTAGTTCTTGTTTTTTCACTGTCACTGTCACAGTTAAAGTGATGCTATTTGGTCCCTTTAACCATAGTGTGGCACAAGCGGTAGATACTTGGACCCTTAACCATTTGGTTCTGGGTTCGATCCCCGGCCGGTGCTATGGAGAAACATTTGTTGGGAGAGGTCGTCCCCTTAAATGGATCTCAGTTACCTCGAGGGAGTTAGTCTCTGCAATTGCGCGCAGAGGATACCTTTGGTTTACCAACAAAAAAAATTTGATGCTAATTAGTAATTAGGATCAGATGATATCAAATTCGTATTCAAAGTTTCAAATTAGAATTTCATTCTCATTTTGTGTGTAATTGATGTTCTGGATTGTCTACCTTCTAATGAATGGATGATCCACAGGCTGTCAGTATTGTTTCTTCATCAATACAACCTCTTCAATACTCAAGTCTCCTGGTAAGCATGTCACCTCTTTTTTCTTCAATTTTTCGTCGTTTTGTTGTTTCTTAAAAAGTGGGAGAGAATCAGAATGAGCGAAGCAACCGTTTGGATTTCTATTTGCAGAATTACATTGAAGGAAAAGCTGGCCTTGATGAAAAACTTTCATGGGTCCAGACTGTAATTAAAAAGGGATTCACAGGTGAAATTAAACTAATCTCAATTATGACATTTATTTATTCAAACTTAAACAGCTTACTTTAATATACTTGTATATTGCATATGTGATAGCTGATTCCTTGATAGATGCAAGTTTCAGTGTGTTGTTGGTTTAATCTAATCTATAATGTATTTACATTTGAATGTGTTTCAGCTCTTGAAAAGCTATTGAAAGAACACACTGGGAGGTATGCTACTGGAGATGAAGTTTTCATGGTACATTGCTAATCATCGGAGTTTGTTCGTTTATCAAGAAAAAGCACTGGTTAATTATGTACCGTATAATCTAACATGTTCATTATCATTTGCAGGCGGATATATTTTTAGCGCCTCAGATACATTCTGCATTTAAGAAATTCAACATTGACATGGTAGTATTCTATGGTCTTCTGTATATTTTCTATGATGAAATATTCTGTGTATCATATTGCATTGCTCAAGTTCATCAGACGACTTACTTTTCCCTTAATTCTCCAAGCAGAATGAATTCCCAATTCTATCAAGATTACACGAGACATATTATAAGATCCCTGCATTTCGGGAGGCTTTGCCAGAGAATCAGCCAGATGCACCAGGCTAACTGAGTCGATAATTTGGGACCTGATGTTAGGTTGGAGAAATTGCAGCAGCAGCTACTGATTTAGCATCCGGTTGAATTTTTAACAACTATATAAGTTACTTTAAGTAGCAATAAGGTACTATCCACGTGCAATCTATTCTACGTACTCTGCCCGCATCCTTCGACCAATTTTTATATATCTACTTCTTTCGACCAATTTTTGCTTATAATTTGATACAGAAGGAGTATATGGGTACAAAAATCCTAGTGTTTAGTTTCCACCTTGTATTCTCAGTAAAAATATTTTTATCTTAAGTCGTGTTTTGATATCTAATTAGTACGTTTTTGACAAATTCAACGTATAAGGGAAAGAGGAGAGAGTATTGATATTTCATTCCTTTCTGTATTCATCTCAATTTAATTTCCATCAAGGAATCAACAACAAAGGTTACAATATTCATATCATATATTCTGCACTGTGCAGAATCACATAATATTTTCCAATAAACCAAACCAAGAGTTTGTTATTTCATTTAATCTTGCTCCTATCAAAATAACACTAAACATAATTTAGAACATCTTTGAGAACATAAACTAAAACCAATGATATTAGGTACAAGAGATATGCAGGTAAAGATGTCCAAAGCGGAAAAGTGGCGCGAATGCTAGCAGTTACGCCCATCACAATGCAAACAATTGCTACCACCAATACATCAGCTGAAAATTCCCAAGTGATATTTCTCATATATATAAGAATAGATATCACCACAAAGCCAAGAATGTTGTTCATAAACACTGCTCCATAAATCTGCTTTCACCCGAAAAAATTTCAAATAGTTCACGGATCTACAGACTAATTAAACTTAAGTTAAAATAGTGAAGAAGTGAAACATGACTAACCTCATATATTATGTGAGAAGTATTGCTACTTCTCTTGTAGCTAGCTTTTTTGATTGCTGAGGTAGCTTCTCTAAAATTTGTAGCCAAAGGGACTAAAATGAAAGAGATGAAAAATGATGAAATTCCTGCAGCTTCAGAGAATTTTTGGACAGTTGCTATTAAGGGCTCAGCAAGAAGTGATAGCATAGTAATTCCCAAAACCACATATGCTATAGCTTTTAACCATGCAATCACCCCTTTGGATTGATTCTCATTCATTACCTTCTCAACCTTTTCCCATACTTCATTATTAGTTTCATGAGAGGAAGAACTTGAGCTAGGATCATTGTTGGAATTTGAACTTATCCATTTGGTGAAGCCATCTACAAATTCTTGTTCACTAATTTCATTGTCTTTGTTTACATCAAGATACTTATAGAGTTTTGTGTTTGCCTCCTCAGCATCTATAACCTTACCAAACTGAATCTTCTTCACTATTTCTTACAACTCGGATCTCGAAATGTGGCTATCGTTATTGATATTAGCTTCATCAAACAACCTATTGCATCATAAAAAACATTTAGAACTTAGTCGTGTCATTAGTAGAATATTTGATTTAATTTATATATACTGTCAGTGTAAAGATATAAATATGCGTACCTTTTGATAGCATCTTTATCAGGCGTACCATCCTCTTTGAGCAGCCTACCGACCATATCACTATGCGCGTGACTTAAGATTCCAGAAATAATATGTCCCTTCAATTCGCGTTCTTTCCTCACATGTTCGATCCATGGCTTTATAAAACTCTATTTAGAATACAATAAGTTTTGATCGAGTTATTTAAGTTTATCAACTGACATAAGCACTCATGAGACAGTTTGGAAGAACATATGAAAACACCGTAAGTTACCTCCATGAGTTGTTTTCGGTTTATTTTCATACAAAACAGCTTATAGTTTATATAAAAACAGTTCGACTTTATTTATCTTTTGTTATTGAATAATTTATTAATAAGAACTTAAATGATAAACACTTATGCTTTTACCTGATACATTTTGTTCATAGATACTTTGGGGAGGTACTATTTATCCAAAGCATGCTTTGTTTGGTTAATGTATTCTATTAAGCCACTGACAAATTCATCTTTGGTTATAACTTGGTCACCATCTTTGTCTAAAACTTTTATGAAATCTGTGATATTTTTGTCTGTGATATTTGTGTTGGTTAAATTGTTCCTCTCTGATATCAAGTTTGTTATCAAGTCTCTTACTTGAGAAACTGATAAGTGCTTTCCCTCTCCCTCTCCCTCTCCCCCTCCCTCATGTAAATGTTGAGCGTAGTCATTGTATAACCTGCATGATGAAGTACATATAATATTGTTATTATGTACATAGAAAATTAAGGGAAATACCAACAATGAATTGGTCCAAGTGTAAGGGTCTTGGACCCTTGGTCCCCTTAAGCATGTGGTCAGGAGTTCGATTCCCGACTCATGCATATGGAAAAAATTCGGTTGAAAGGGGAGAACCCATCTTGTGTGCCCCACAGGTTCCCCGACGGAGATTAGTCATCGCTAACTGTGGTGGAAATTTCGTACCAATATCATGATGACAAAAAAAGAAAAGTAAGGGAAGTATAATGAATATTTAATCTGACTCACCCACTTATGGCAGTGACATTGGGAGTTCCATCCTCACCTAGGATTTTTTGGAGAGTTTGGTTTTCAACACGTTGGAAAATGCTTAATATTAAGTCAT
Organism: Trifolium fragiferum; assembly: GCA_954870985.1. Classification (NCBI taxonomy): domain Eukaryota; kingdom Viridiplantae; phylum Streptophyta; class Magnoliopsida; order Fabales; family Fabaceae; genus Trifolium; species Trifolium fragiferum. The sequence goes on along the minus strand of OX940789.1, from coordinate 13,563,713 downwards.
CATGCTTTATGTATTCTAGTCTTGTTTTTTCTATCTGTGGTCTAAAGATCTGCACATTTCATTTGACAAAAATAAGAATGTAGGCCGTCCGATTTATGATGAATGGTTGAGATCGTTTTGTTTATAAAATTTTATTTAAAATTTGAATCGTCCGATCTTAAATCAACGGCCAAGATATATTAATGTGTGAAACTGCGTGCTTATTTCATTGCTGTGGATCTGGATCAGAGACATATGCTTCATCCTTTCTCCGGGATCTGACTCCTCTAAAGTGAGAAATTCACTTTAGGGTGTCAAATGAGTAATATTAACCATTGATTAACAAATCAAAGGTAGATATTGAAGTTGCATCATAGTAGCCTTTGATAAAAGTTCATAAGACATTAATTTTGATGTATCTCATTGACATATTAAATGATTTCAGATTAATGTTAAATTTTATAGACATGATATGTATGATAATAGTTTTCAATCCGACGGTGAATTTTATAACAAAGATATGCAGTAAAGAATTATTGATGGTGTACATGTTAAATTTGACACTATACACAGACGCACGCAGCACGCGCGCACACAGGATACTGTTTTTATAAAATGGTCTATGACATGTTATTAGAGCTGTGATATCAAGATTTTTATCATTTTGTCTCTGCAACGCCACCCTGACATTATATCAGTTGTATAATTTGACTGCAATTCTCTATAATATTAAGAATTGTGTCGCAGCTGCGATTTAAAACCTATTTGTATATTGTAATGATATCTATGATAAATTGCAATTCTCTATAATATTAAGAATTAAGGACAAAAGGAGAAACCTGGTAAATGAAGTATAAGATGAGAAAAGCGACAGAAATGATGAGAGAAACGATCAAGGTCACATTGCGTAACGTTGTAGAGAAATCGAACAATGTAGGAATCTGCATTATGAGGAGTGGTAAAATAGATAAAACCATGATTTTTGCCATCTCTCTAGTGTCTTCATCCATAGTAATACCATAACCTATGATAAATAAATCCAATAATAGGAGTTTAATTACTGAGAAAGATCATTAATTAGTTTAAACATAGAGGTAGAAACAAGATCAAACCAGTCAAATATTGTTTTATTGTTCTTTTTGATGAATTTGAGATATCATTCAAGCTTTGCTTGGAAACAGAAACACAAGTCCCCCACACTAATGTCATAAGCAAGATGGATGATCCAGCTAACAAACCAACACCAGTTGATGCATATTCTTGTGCACTCTCCTTATCACTTGAAAGTCCGGTAACTGACAAACGACAAATCAACAACCATACAATTTTACGGCAAATGGTGCACAAATGAGACAGGTATTTCACCATGCATAGACTTGTTTTTACCGTTGGATCAGTAAGTCTCGCCATTGGATCAAACGAGATGTGATGTGACATAGTGTTTCAATTGCGAGACTTATTAATCCAATGGTGAAAATAAACTTGTGCATGGTGAACGACTTGTTTGACTTGTGCATGCTACAAAGATATTTAAATTAAAATAAACACATGTGACACTTTGATTAATAACGTTCAAAAACGTGGTTAATTCAGTTGAGTAGATGGTTCATTCAGTTCACGGCCAAAATTGTGATTAATTCAACCATATGATTAACCACAATTTTGAACGTTGTCTAAATTAGTCATCTACTCAACTGAATTAACTACAATTTTACATGTGATTAACCGAGTAATGCAAGTTACGATTTTAACATACCTAGAAGAATTAAGGACTCGGGAACGGCACCAAGAATGTCAAAAGCACTAGCACCAAAAACACCTGGACCAAGAATCTGAAAGATTTGTTTACCTCCAGCAGCCAAATATGATTCTCCATGGAACAACAAATACTCATAAACCAAAATCAAAAAGAAGTGACCAAAAATATTATTAGAACATGGCAAAAAACCATACATTTGTTTACAATACTCTCCTGAATTTGAAGATTCAAATTCAACAATCTCTTTGTTATTAGTATTATTATTGAGAAGCAGATAAGAATCTTGCTGTGATGATTCAACATCATCATCAACACCATTAGAAATCAATTCAGTTGGAAGAGAACGACATTGAACATGTAATGCTAAGCCTAATATAGAAAAAAATAGAATATTAAAGCATGATGCTTTTGTAATGTTTCTCATTTTGTTTTATCTATATTTGGTTAAGTGAAAAAAATGAGAAACTAATGATATTTATAGCAATACTCAAGCAAGGTCAAGAGACTTCATGACTAAGATGTGAAATGAATAAAAAATAGCATGTGACTTATACATTTATTTAATTTGACCCTAAAACTAAGGACTATATATACAAATCCATTCATACATATTCATACTCATACATATATATATAAGTACTTATTACTATAGTTGACCTGAGATTATATGTAAAATATAAAAAGACTTGAGGTCAGAGAAGTAGTATTGAGTATTGATTAAACAATAAATAATTACTTACTTTATTTAAAAACCTTTTAATGCAATTCATGACAATATATATTACAGCTGACTTCTTTTTTTCTCAGAGGATATATAAAGCTGACTTGACTTTGGTATTGAGTATTGATTTATTTAACATTAATGAGAAATGGTAACAAGTGGACAAAGATACATGTTTCAACTAAATATATATTAGAAGTTATTAATTCAATTTCTTAAAACTAAAAAAAATTATTCCCTAAGTCTCTATGTTTAGTTATGCGGTGAAAAAAATTGATTCTGACTAAAATTGAATTGAAAATAAAGTAATTTATGTTTGGATATATTATATAAAAGTGATCTGAACAAAAAATTTGAATGTAAAAATTAATTATAAAATCAGAAGCTACAATCAATTCTGGAGGCAGAATCAACTCTACTTTTGAGAAATAAAACAAGACAGATCAATTCTTGCTGCTCTAGAATTGAATCAATTAATGTTTTTATCTATCATATTCATACCATGAGAATTCACTTGACTAAGGTGAATTATTAACACACCTCACTTGCTACATTACTTTCACACATAATATACTCTAGAGATTAACGTTGGAAGTGAACACTTGCTCCAACCACACACAATTAAACGTGTACATAACATATCTCAATCACCAATATAAAAAATAATAAAAAAAATTGGTATACATCCAATTTATTTCCTAATTAAAACTGTCCTATTTGAATAAGTCTTGTTCTTGGCACTTAACATAACATAAAAAAACACACGTAAGAAACACTTTAAACCAAGTTGGTAGAAATTCAAATGCACATATTCGAGCATAACATCAAACACACTATATTTCCCCGTCCCGTTGACATCTCTACTTCCCTGTTGATTTCATAATCATGAACTTCATTGCCGATGATGATACCCCAATACTTTTGGGAAGACCATTCCTTACTACATGAAGAACAGATGTGGAGAAAGGAGAACTCACCATGAGAGTCAATGCTCAAGAAGTCACTTTCAATGTGCTGAAAGCCATGAAGTATCCTACAGAAGATGTGGAAGATGTTTCATTACTACAATGCTGGGATTCTTTAGTTCAGATGCAGTTCAACAAGAGTCAAGACACTTTGGTGGATGCAGGGACGGAGGGAGGTAGGTAGAAGGTTGTGTGGGCACATGCCTGCACAACCTTTTGAGAATTTTTTTTATACTACTAGTATACTAGTTAAGTGTTTGATATTATAATTAGTTGTTCACCTATTAGTAATTCAAAATAAGTTCAATTTAACCCACCATAGATACCACACATGTTACATATAAAAGGCAATTATATATTTTCTTTCTCAATTTTCGATAAAAAAGCCATCCATATTTTAATAAACCAACAAATTAATCCATAATTTTGTAAGAATGCTTTTAAATATGTCTTAGGAATTATTGATATTTAAAAAAAGGTCTTCGGATTTATAACAATATTCTCTTTATACTTTATCATTTACTATCAATTAGATCTTAATATTTTAATAATTTACTATCAACTAGCGGTTAAACGAACACGTTCCGTGCCCGTTTGTATGACCGACACACTCTATTGTGCTAATATAGATAACTAGCTACTTAACATTGTTCTTTGTTGTGGTTAATTATAAAGAAAAGAAAAAAAAGAAATATTTTTTTATTTACTCAAAAAATTGAAAACAAACTTTTGTGTGAAAGTTATTTTTCAACATATAAAAATATTTAAATTTGTGTCAAAAAAAAATTTGAATAGAATTAAAGGCAAAAGTGGCTATAAAAAAGTCTACACGAAAATGAATATTCTCTTTATATATTGGTATATATGTGGTCTCTTTATTTAACTATTTATTATCAGTTTAGTCTATGACATACTCCTTAAAAGATACAGATGAATACAATTTGAAAGAGTGAGAACTTTTATAAAATATTAATAATCTCAGATACCTACTTGAGAATGCCTTACAAATTAAACCAGAGACAAATTTATTTATTATTGTAATAAGAGTTAACATACTCCATATAAAGTCTAGTAATATATAAAGAGTTTGTCTAACATATGCAATATTCCAATAAAATATTTCTACATTTATGTAGTACATGCGAACATTTTCCTATAAAAAATTCTAATAATAAACAATGACATTTTTTTTCAAAAGAAAGTAAATTTCACAACACTCATCAACTTTTAATCCTTAAGCATTTGATAAATATAAAATTATAAAATTGAATCCATTTACAAAGAAAATAAAATAAAAAGTATATATTTTATTCTACAAATTTATGTATTCGATGTAGGGATGGCAAAAATATCCATACCCGTGGATATCTGCGGATAAAATCCGTAATGGACACGGAACGAATATTTTAATGGATATCAACGGATAAAATAAGTGGATATTTCAATTATCCGCGTTTAATGGATACGGATGCGGGTTTAATACTATCCACGCCCGCGGGTATCCATACCCGCTAAATAATTAGTTAAATTACTTAAATATTCTTAGTTACATATAAATTCTAATTTAGATGTATTGGAAGATGATGCCTACATTATTATTAATGAGTGAAGTTATTAATTTTTGCTTAATTTAAAATGATTGATGTATGAATATTATGTTTGGGTGTGATATTATATTTTGATATTATGTTTGGATCTTATCACTATGCTAAGTACATGTATTTTGATATTATGTTTTTGTGTGATATTACATGTATTTTGATCAATGTGCTAAATATTATGTGTTAATAGTATTTTGTTTTTATAAAAACTATTTTTTTAATATTAATTCTTTTTATTTTTGTTTAAATATCATCCATGGATATCCATTAATATCCGCGGATACTTCAATATATGTGGATTACCCGCTTAGCGGATATCCGCATGGATATGGAGAGGACATGTATATCATATTTATCTGACGGAGAGGACACGGATATCACACTATCCGCGTCCATGAATATCCATTGACATCCCTAATTCGATGCCTTCACTATTGAAAATTTCTGGCTCCGTCAATGGGTGGATGAGTTAGCTCTATGTGAAGACAAGGAATTGATAAATGAAGATGCTACTGGTGAAGATCCAACTCAGCCCAATAGTCTACTTTGGGTCGACAAATATGAAGTTCTAGAGATGCCACCAGATGTAAAGAAAGTGAACATTCCATCAGTTGTGAAACCACCTCTACTTTGGAGCTAAAACAATTGCCATCTCACTTGAAGTATGCATTCCTGGAGTCAAGTCAGCAGTTGTTTGTCATTGTGGCCGCTGAATTGAAAGATCAACAAGAGTCAAGTCTATTGTCCCTGCTCGCAAGGCATAAGAAAGGGATAAGTCCCACTGTTTGTATGCACAAAATTCTCTTGAAAGACAATGTTAAGAACAATGTGGAGTGTCAGAGGAGGCTTAATCCAATCATTAAGGAAGTAGTGAAGAAAGAAATTATCAAGTGGTTAGATGTTGGTATCATTTATCCCATTTCTGACAGTGTGTGGGTAAGTCATGTGCAATGTGTACCAAAGAAGGGAGGCATTACAGTGGTTGCCAATGAGAAGAATGAATTAATTCCAACAACGTCTGTGACTGGATGAAGAATCTGCATGGACTATAGGAAGCTGAATAAGGCTACAAGGAAGGATCATTTCCCCTTGCCTTTTATAGATCAGATGTTGGATAGACTAGCTGGTAAGAAATTTTATTGTTTTTTGGATGGTTATTCTGGTTACAACCAAATAGCCATAGCTCCTAAAAATCAAGAGAAAACCACATTCACTTGTCCGTATGGCACCTTTGCTTTTAGAAGGATGCCATTTGGACTATGTAATGCTCCAGCCACATTTCAAATATGCACGATGACACTGTTCTCTGATTTAATTGAGTGTGCTATGGAGGTTTTCATGGATGATTTTTCAGTGTTTGGAGAATCATTCCAAGAATGTCTCAAGAATTTGGAGTTAGTGTTGATTAGATGTTGAGGAAATGCATAGATGACCAAGAGGCAAGACTGTTGTTGACAAATTGCCACTCTGCATCTTATGGTGGGCATTTTGGAAGCACCAGGACTGCTGCTAAGATATTGCAATCTGGATATTACTGGCCTACACTTTTTAAAGACTCTTATGATTTTGTGAAACAATATGATAGATGCCAAAGAATGGGTAACGCCTCCAATAGACAGGAGATGCCTCTTACAAACATTTTGGAAATTGAATTATTTGATGTTTGGGGCATTGACTTTATGGGGCCATTTCCTAATTCTTTTGGAAATCTATACATTCTTGTTGCTGCGGATTATGTTTCCAAATGGGTGGAAGTCATTGCTTCCCCCACTAATGATGCAAGAGTGGTAATCAATTTTTTGAAAAAAAAAATATCTTTACCCGATTTGGCACTCCTAGAGCCATCATCAGTGATGAAGGCTCTCATTTTTGTAACAAGATATTTGAGGAGTTGCTGGCCAAATATGGGTTAAAACATAAGGTTGCCACTACTTACCATCCTCAAACAAGTGGGCAGGCAGAGCTATCCAATAGAGAGATAAAAAGGATTTTAGAAAAAATGGTAGACCCTTCTAGAAAGAATTGGTCTAAGCTCTTGGATGATGCTCTATGGGCCTACAGAACTGCTTATAAAACACCTCTGGGTATGTCCCCATTCAGATTAGTTTTTGGCAAAGCTTGCCACATACCAATTGAACTCCAATGTAAAGCCTTTTGGGCCACAAAGAAACTGAATTTTGACTATGAGGCAACTGGTAGGGCAAGACTATTGCAGCTAAATGAGTTGGAGGAACATATGTTATTTTCTTATGAGAATGCTGAGCTATACAAAGCTAAAACCAAAGCTTGGCATGACAAAAAATTCAAAAGAGAGATCTAGTTGAGGGACAAAAAGTATTACTTTTTAATTCAAGACTGAAATTGTTAAGTTGAAGTCAAGATGGTCAGACCCATTCAAACTTTTGAAAATTTATCCTTATGGAGCTGTTGACCTTCTTGATGAGGAAAACTGGACATGAGTTCAAGGTTAATGGACAAAGAGTGAAACAATATTGGGGTGATGACTCAAGGATGAGGGTCACCACCACCTTTGATGAGCCTTAAGTTTGTGGAGATAAGTCTGGCTGAAGACTTCCAAAAGCAAGCGCTACTGGGAGGCAGCCCAGATTACTAATGTAAATAGTCTTTGTTTTTGTTTGTGTAGATAATTTTTATTTCAGATGAGGCAAGATAACTAGAGGCAAGTCTGTTGTGCAAAGATGTCATGACTATGGTTGACTGACACCAAGATGGGTGCGTATCTCTAAGCCCCATGTGTCATGTTAGTGGGTTTTCTAAATTACAGAGTTGAAGAGTTTGTGGAAGATAGCTGTCAATACACCAGATACGCAATCTTGACATTTGGCTGATAATTATTGATTTGTCAGGCAAGTGGAAGACACGCGCCAGAGTGACCACTCCTTACCTCTTGTGTAAACGGTTGTGTAACAGCTACCCGCTACTTTTTCAGCTGCCATCATTACCTACACCATTTAAACCGCCTAAGTTATTTTTGCAACAGATCAATTTTAGATTTTGTTTAGTTTTCAATCTTCTCCAAATTACTCTATGTAATACCCCTCACTCGACCCTAAACACTTTTACACGGCTAAATCCTAATTTTTTCAAATAAAAAACCGTAACTTACCTTCTTCCCCAAACACTCAACTTCTATATTTCCCAAACATTTTTCTCAACTCACCATGACTAAGAAATCTGCAGCTATATGATGATTACCGAAATGAATGCCTCCCAAGAAGCATGTGTCAGAAAATCGTAGCCGATATATTGTTGCTTCCCCAAGCGCCACTCGCAGCGTATGAACATTCAAGAGTTGTGCCTTGTGCTACCTTTACTGGCACCATGCGCACAAAGCATGAATGGAAAGGAAACTGAAGGAACAAGCTTGAGGTCAGTTCTGATATCAATTGAATCTGGTTTAGGGGTTAGTTCTGGTATCAAGTGGTTTCAACCCCCTCTCGATTGCAGTTGTGGGGATGTAACCGTGATCCTCCCTACTAAGTTTAATGTCAATCATCACTGAACCAACTAATGATTAATTCATCTCTATTAGTCTTAAAAGAAATTAAAAATGGTGATGGCTCATGTTAAAATAAAAGGACATATAAAATTTTCTTTTCAGAACAAACAGAAAAGAGAGAAAAGACATTGGTGGTGAATCTTTTTATAAGAAAACTGATAACAAAAATAAAATTTTCTTTTAACTTTGTTGTCTTCCACTAATACACTATACACCCACTATATAAAATTTTAATACACTGCAACGTTTTTCTTATCTTTTTCATTGTATTTTCAACGTTTTCCTTATCTTTTTCGTTTTATTTTTATTGATTGTTTTTTCCTTTTTATTAAAAAAAATACTTCAACTTTAATTATTTCTGGATTTAAATATTTGTAGGCTATTGTTTATTTGTTTTCAATACAAATATTTTATTAAATTAAAGAAAAATACTAACATTTTTTAATAAAAAAAATATAGTAATAAAAATATTTATTAAATTAAAGATCCTCCAGTTTTTTGAATTATTTTATCTAACCAAACAACTCGGTAGTTTGGCTAGCTTAATTCTTCAATCCGAGGCCATTGATAATGGTTGCGATCTCCTCGGGAATCATGGGGTTTGCATCATCCATGCTAAAGATGAATCCTTGCTTTGTGAATAACGATTTGGAAGAGATGTAGGTGGAAAAACGGGTCTCGGCATCGATATTGACAAACGTGTCATAGTCGGAATCAGAAGCAAAGGTAACGGCAATGATTGTGAACTCTTTGGGTAATTTTTAGGATTGAGAAACATATTACAAACATTTTGAAAGTGTGATTTATTGTTTATCTTTGTTCTTGAGTGATGAGTAAAAAGTAGAGAAAATGGATACATTTTTAACATTGTGAGCATTTTCTTGATACATTTTGTTAAATCTTTTATTCAAGGGAAAAGATTGGGAAATGGATAGAATATATAAGATTGTTCTTGATGAACTTCTATAGTTAATTTCTTGTAAACTTTCAGAAGGGCTGCTAAAATCAACCGTTGGATTGAAAGTTTATATCATATAGATCATTCATGTAAAATTTTAAAAAAATTGAAAATATTTTGATATGTTATTGAGACCCATCAAGATCAACGGTTTATGAGTTTTTATTAAATACAGTTAATCTTGATGAGTCTAAATAACATATCAAATGATTTTTAATTTTTCTAAAAGTTTGTATGAATGATCTATATGATATAAATTTTTAATCCAACGGTTAACTTTGTAAAATTCGTATTCGTTATAACGAAACCCAACAATTTGTGCATCACGCACCATATCTTACACTTGTGCATGGTAGCATTAATATATATAGGGGAGGGATCAAATTACACCAGTGTAACAATTTTATTTATTAGTAAGTTTATATATCTTTAAAATAAAATCAACGGATATTAATGAGTGTAACAATTTTAAAATTACACTGGTGTAATTTGATCCCTCCCTATATATATATATATATATATATATATATATATGGCCAATTCTAATATGGACCACTTATTCAAGTGGTCCATGGTGGACCAACGCTATAACGAATACGAATTTTACAAAATCGATCGTTGGATTGAAAGTTTATATCATATAGATCATCCACAGAAAAAATTAGAAAAATTGAAAATCATTTGATATGTTTTTGGGACTCATTAAGATTTACAGTATTTAATAAACCGTTAATCTTTATGGATCTCAATAACATATCAAATGATTTTCAATTTTTCTAATTTTTTTTATGGATGATCTATATGATATAAATTTTCAATCCAACGGTCGATTTTGTAAAATTCGTATTCGTTATAGTAGTATTGACCACTTGTCCACGGTGGACCACTTGATGAGGTGGTCCACCATAGCATTGGCCATATATATATATATATTTGTTGTATTAATTTTGTTGATGAACCAGCTTGGGCACATGCGAACGAACAAGAATTGTCCAAAATATGGTGAAGTTCTAGAAGCACAACTTGAATCTACAGATATGGAAAAACCAACTGGAAGATCCAGCTCTGTTGATCCCTCTAGCCAGTCCTAGCATAAACTCCCCTCCAAAAAGCCAATACAAAATATCGTAACAAAACTTGCTCCAGTTGAGAATTCAATTAAAATTCCATCGAAGTTCAAATGCATTTCGAGAGAGAAATGTTATGATAGGCCTACAATAGAAACCCTGCAGAGTTCTGACAAACCAGCCAATTCTGACTCAGAAACTGCCAAGTCTGCTAAGATTAGTAAGATGATTTTTCCAAACAAAGTGAAATCAGATTGAAATTCCGGCACTATCAGTAGACAGATGTGATAGCCGATGTGCTAACACCTGTCACAACAATGTTGGACTGGGAGACAGATGTTACCACGTTTGTCTCCACGAGAGTAAGCTGATCAGATAACAATGCAATAAATAAAGACAGAAAGTAAATTGCACGCGTGGTTTGTTAACCCAGTTCGGACGCAACTGCTCCTAATCTGGGGGATACCAATCCAGGACGAATCCACTATAATAGTATTGATTCAGAGTCTAACTACCCATTAACCCTCCTCACTCAATCACTATCTGTGCAAATTCTACCTAGGCCTAACCTAGATAAGACCAGCCCAGGTCAATTCCTTAACAATGAACGGTTGGTTTGGAGACACCCTCCTAAACAACTAAACACTCTTGCCTAAAGGCTTCAAGTGCTAGACTCACTAACTCTTTGCTTCAAAGCTTCAGAGATAGTAACATTACAACTCAATAAACACAGTCCTAAGCATGCATATACGGAATGCACGAAAGGCTCACAAAGAGACTCGATTTTGACACTCTAAAATCCTAAAAACCAAATACGGCTTGACTCTCTTGAGAGAACTAGGTCTTGGTCTTCATATATTTATAGTCCTGAGCTGCTTGGACTACAAGGATTTATTTGTCTTCAAAATCTTGAAAACGCGTGCTTTTGATCTCCTTCAAAAATAACCTTGAACCAAAAGATTTGATTTTAAAATATATTGTTACATATTTTCAAAATAAATCTTTCAAAAATATTGCTTCAGTAAATAGGCGAGGTTTCCCTTGTCTTGGCGCGCAAGTTAAACCTGAAACAAAGAAATTAGGGTTCAAAGTAAAGTGGCGCGCTGTAGGGCGCGTTCTAGGGTTTCAAACCCAGCTGGCCACAGCTGGCAGTGTTGCTAGACAGATGTTACCACATCTGTCTCAACCTTTAGACTAGCATCTTGTTTTTGCAAAATGAAGCCAACATATAAAAACCCAACAATCTCCCCCTTTGGCAAATTTTGGCTAAAACAACCTTAGCACGTTCTGGAGAGAAGTCTTCAACAAATTCCTTCAACGTTGACTAAGTGATTTGATGAATAAGGAACTACACATTTTGCAATATGTTACACTAGGTAACATACAAGTGATCAGAGGCAGCGGTCAGATGCTGCTAGCCCCAAGGTTAAACACTTAGAGGAGATAGTCTCCTATAGTGGACTTAAATATGGAACACTGAGTTCCTTACATAGTGATATACCACAAAAACGTGGCTCAGGAAAAATAAATCCCTGATATCCTGAGAACCTAAATTCCCAGTAAAACATGCAAGTGCAGAGAGCACAAGCACAAGCATTGCCAAAGTGCAGAGAGCAAAAGGCACCATCAGATGTGACAACATCTGTCACCACATCTGGTCTTCAGACTTAAAGACTCTTTCAGCCTTCAAGAGAAATACAAGCTCACTTAATATGAGCACACAACAAGACGCCAGATAGAAATACCTAGCGTTAATACTCCCCCTGGAGTTATGCATACTGAGAAACAAAGTTTCCCAGAAATGGGGTGCAATGCAGAGAACCTGTAACCTGTATGAAAGAGTATAATGATGACTCCCCCTTAACACCTGCATTACTCGTGACTCCCCCTGAATACAGTACCTGTGTAAAATTTTGAAAAAAAATACACTAGTACCACAACCTGTCTTGTGTATCCACATGTTGGCACATGTGACACACCTGTACCTGCCAGAACCAATACTACTCCCCCTTTTTAGCCAATAAATTTGACAATAAAGAAAACTGGAGTAGAACAACAAATACTGTGCAACTTGTATGATCATGAGTTGTTGCACATTACACACGCTGTAAACCTACAACTCTTCAAATAGGCAGATGCCTAACTTGCTCCTCAACTCCTCAAAGCGGTTTGCATCAAAAGCTTTGGTGAAAATATCTGCAATCTGCTTTTCAGTGCTTACATGCTCAAGAGTGATTACCTTGTCTTCTACAAGGTCTCTGATGAAGTGGTGCCTGATATCAATATGCTTGGTCCTGCTGTGTTGAATAGGATTTTTAGAGATATTGATTGCACTTAAGTTGTCACGGTATAATGTTAGCATATCTTGCTCAACATTGTACTCCTTCAACATTTGCTTCATCCATAACAGTTGAGAACAGCTACTACCGGCAGCAATATACTCTGCTTCAGCTGTGGATAAGGCCACACTATTCTGCTTCTTGCTGAACCATGAGATTAAATTGTTGCCCAAGAAGAAACATCCACCTGAGGTGCTCTTCCTATCATCAGCACTACCTGCCCAGTCAGCATCACAGTAGCCAAGTAGTTTACAGCTTTCACCATGAGAGTACAACAAGCCATAATCACTGGTACCATTCACATACTTGAGAATTCTCTTGACTTGTGTGAGATGACTCACTTTTGGTGCAGCCTGGTATCTAACACATACTCCTACAGCAAATGTTATATTTGGCCTACTGACTGTGAGATACAACAAGCTTCCAATCATGCTTCTGTAGAGGCTTTGGTCCACATCAACACCTTTCTCATCTTTAGTCAGCTTGAGATGAGTAGCAGCTGGTGTTCTTTTGTGAGGAGAACTGTCCATTCCAAACTTCTTGACAATATTCTTTGCATATTTGCTCTGTGAAATAAAGATTGTATCACTCATTTGTTTCACCTGTAAGCCAAGAAAGAATGTGAGTTCACCAACTAAGCTCATTTCAAATTCTGACTGCATCTGGTGAACGAAATGTTGCACCATCTGGTCAGATATCCCTCCAAATACTATGTCATCAACATAGATCTGGGCAATCAGCAACCTTCCTTTCTCTTCCCTTACAAACAGGGTCTTGTCATTTCCACCCTTTCTGTAACCATGATCCACCAGAAAGATAGTGAGCCTTTCGTACTAAGCTCTGGGAGCTTGTTTGAGCCCATATAGGGCTTTCTTCAACTTATACACATGATCAGGATAATTAGGATCCACGAATCCCTTTGGTTGCTCTACATAGACCTCCTCATTCAAGTACACATTTAGGAAGGCACTTTTCACATCCATCTGGAACAGCTTAAATTTTAGAATACAAGCCACTCCAAGAAGTAGTCTAACCGCCTCCAATCTAGCCACTGGAGCAAAAGTTTCATCAATATCCACTCCATCAATATCCACTCCTTTAATCTGAGTGTATCCTTGAGCTACGAGCCTTGTCTTGTTCTTGGTGACAGTGCCTTGCTCATCAGTTTTGTTCTTGTACACCCATTTAGTACCAATTACATTTACTCCTCTTAGTCTAGGTACCAAGTCCCACACTTCATTCCTCTTGAATTGAATTAACTCATCTTGCATGGCTTCAATCCAGTACTCATCAGTTAGGGCTTCCTTCACATTTTTTGGTTCAATCTTTGATACAAAGCAAGTACTAGCTATCATATCCAGAGACCTTCTTGTAGTGATACCTGAATTAGGATCACCAATTATTTGATCAATGGGATGATTCTTCTGAACTCTGATGGAATGACCTTTGGTTGCAGGAGTACTAGGGGGTACTGGAGAATTATGAACTGGACTGGTTGGTGCTGCAGGTTCAGTCAATTCATCCTGCGTGTTGACTTCATGAGTATCTTCTTCAGCTTCTGTCTCTGCATAAGGGACAGATGTGTCAACATCTGGTACCACAGTTGGATCACTGGCTAATCCTGAGTCATCAACTGCCACATTTGAGGATTCCATTACAGTCTGGGTTCTGTTATTGTAGACTCTGTAAGCCTGACTGTTTGTTGAGTACCCTAGGAATATTCCTTCATCACTCTTTGGGTCCAGCTTTCTTCTTTGCTCCCTATCTGCCAAGATGTAGCACTTACTTCCAAAGATGTGGAAGTGCTTCACTGTTGGCTTCCTTCCCTTCCACAGTTCATATAGAGTGGTTGTAGTACCTGCTCTCAAAGTAACACGGTTGTGTATGTAGCAAGCTGTGTCCATGGCCTTAGCCCAGAACCGGTAAGCTAACTTCTTTGCATGCAACATCACTCTAGCACATTCTTGGATAGTACGATTCTTTCTCTCTACTACCCCATTTTGCTGAGGAGTGATAGGTGAGGAAAACTAATGTTTGATACCTTGGTTAGCACAGAAATCCAAGAACTTAGAATTCTCAAACTCCTTACCATGATCACTTCGGATTCTTTTTATGAGGAGATCCTTCTCCCTTTGTAGTTGAATGCATAGATCTTCAAAAACAGAGTAAGTGTGTGTCTTCTCCCTGATAAAGTTTATCCAAGTATACCTTGAATAGTCATCAACTACAACAAATGCATATTTCTTTCCTCCAAGGCTTTCAACCTGCATTGGACCCATCAAGTCCATGTGAAGTAATTCTAGAACCCTGTTGGTAGTCAGATGTGGCGACATCTTGTGTGAGACTTTCGTTTGTTTGCCTATCTGACATTCTCCACATACTGTACCTTCCACAATGTCAAGCTTTGGTAGCCCTCTTATAGCATCAACTGAGACAGCTTTCTTCATACTTCTGAGGTTCAAGTGACCTAACCTTTGGTGCCAAAGTTTTGCTTCATCTTCCTTGGCAACCATACATGTTGCAACATGTGTCTTCTGGTTGGGTACCCAGAGATAGCAATTGTCTTTAGATCGTATTCCCTTCATCAGAACGACACCTTTAGAATCAGTGACTAAGCACTCTAGTTGTGAGAAGTTGACCTTCAGACCTTGATCACATAACTGACTTATGCTGATAAGATTAGCAGTCAGCCCCTTTACAAATAATACATCTCCAAGTTCAGGTATCCTGTCATTTACCATCTTTCCTACACCAATGATTTGTCCTTTGGCTCCATCTCCAAATACTACATGACCCGTGGGATGAGATTTCAGATCAGCTAGATAATCTTTGATACATGTCATGTGCCTCGAGCATCCACTATCAAAGTACCATTCTTCTTTGGATGATGCTCTCAATGATGTATGAGCAATCAGTCCAATTCTTCCAACCTTCTGTTTCCACTCTTTTCTGACCTTTGTAATCCTTCTCATGGGTTCCTGTGGTTCTGACACCTGTGGGCTCCCATACAGTTTGTAGCAAAAAGGTCTTATGTGCCCCTTTTCTCCACAATGATGGCATGCCCATTCCTTTGGTCCTTTATTCTGACTGGAAGATGGTAGTGGTCTGGATTGTTGCACCATGTGTCTCACCTTTCTGGGTTTCACAGTTCTTCTTATAGGATTGTATCTTTCACCATATGGTGAGTGTTTTCTGTTGAGTTTTGTGTAGTCATATCCTATTGCTTTAGAACACTTGTTAGGTTGATCGACTTCTATACTCTCCTCAGCCATGATATCTCCAGCATTCAACATTCTAACTTGTTTACTCATGTTCTCAAACTGTGAATTTAGTATGATTACCTCATCAGTAAGATGATGAATATGAGCAAGATGTTCACTCCTCTCTGCCTTCAGCTGATTAATAAGGTGTTTCTGCTGTTGAAGAATCTTGACTCTGTCATCATAGTCTTGACACAGCTCATGGTAGGCATCAGCTAGCTCTTCTAAGGTGAGTACCCCTTCAAAGTTAGTGTCAAACGCACACCTTACAGTGAATGATGTATCTTTCTTTCCATCAGCCTCAGTATCTGAGTTATCATCATCTGACCAAGTGGCCACCATGCTTTTCTTTTGTTTCTTCAGGAAGTTTGGGCATTCAGTTTTGTAGTGACCAAATCCATTGCACTCATAGCATTGTACACTTCTGGTCTGATTTGAATTTTCCTCAGCTTTGCGCCTCTGAGGATTGGTCTACTTCCCAGTGTCGTCTGAGATGTGTTGCACATATGTCCTGGGTCTTCCATCCCTTCTTCTCATCATCCTTTTGAATTGCTTTCCTACTAGGGCCAGAGCCTCAGACACACTGTTGAGACCTTTTAGGGTGTTGGCTTCATTTGGTAAAATAAGCCTGATTCCATGATGTGGAGCATGATGTGTGGCACATCAGGGTTCACATCTGGACGCCCTACTGGACGCGCCTTTATTTATTTAAACGCGATCTTTTGAAAAAGATTTGTTTTTAAGTATATCGTGCCAGCTTGCGCGCCAAGGAACAAGATAATCTTTCATGGTTCTGTTTTATTTTATTGGCCGACTTTGATCAAAAAGATTTGAAACAAACAATTAAAAGATTATGATCAAATAAATCTCAAGGCAAAATTTATCAAGGCCAACTCGTCAAAGCCCATGAAGCTTGTTCTATATAAAGGAAGACTGAAGACCAATTATTCATCAACTGAAATCAAGAAGCTAAGTCTACAAATTGAGTCTTAGGGTTTTAGTTCTTTAGTTGTTCTTTGTTCTTTGTGAGCCTTCACTTGGATCATAGTTTTGATACAAGTAAGGACTGAGTTTATAGAGTTGTAATCTCTAGTTGTCTTTCTCCAAAGCTTTGAAGCAAGGAGTTAGATTGTGCAACACTCTAAGCCTTTAGGTACGAGTGCTTTGCTTGTCTAGGAGTGTGTCTCCAACTGAGTTTGTTATTAAATCCTTACTGGGTAAGGTTGAGAGGGAGTGAGCAGAGGTTCTCATATCTAGGAGTTCCTAGGTAGAATTAGCACGGGTAGTGATTAAGTGAGAAGTTGTAAACGGGGGAGTTTAGCTTTGAATTGATACTACCATAGTGGATTCATCCCTGGATTGGTATCCTCCAGAATAGGGCTTGTTATAAGTGCCGAACTGGGTTAACAAACTCACGTGTTCTTTTGTTTTCTGCACTTTATATTGTTTACTTGTTCATCAAGTTCAGTTGTCCACGATGTTGACACATTAGGCTACACATCGTACGATTCCTAAAGTGTACACATCGTGCTACACATCTGACACTTGCCACCAGAATTTCAATTGGCATCAGAGCAGGCACCCTGCCTGTTTGAGGGTGAGCTCCAGGGAAGTTACTTTCTGGAAACATGGACAAGGATGGAACAACGGTCAACAAACCACCCCTCCTGGATGGAACCAACTATGACTACTGGAAGCCAAGGATGATTGCCTTCCTAAAGTCACTTGACAGCAGAACTTGGAAAGCTGTGCTCAAAGGCTGGGAGCATCCCAAAATCTTGGATGCTAATGGTGTTGACACTGGTGTACTCAAGCCAGAGGAAGATTGGTCAGCTGCAGAAGACACTGCATCACTTGGAAACTCCAAAGCTTTGAATGCTTTATTCAATGGAGTGGACAAAAATATGTTCAGATTGATCAAGCAGTGTACTGTTGCAAAGAATGCTTGGGAGGTACTCAGAACCACTCATGAAGGCAATGCCAAGGTAAAAAGCTCAAGAATCCAACTTCTCAACACTAAGTTTGAAAACCTCAGAATGAAAGAAGAAGAATCAATTCATGAATTTCACATGAAATTGCTTGAGGTAGACAATTCCTTTGAGGCTCTAGGTGAAAAATTGTCTGAAGAAAAGCTGGTGAGAAAGATGCTTAGGTCCTTACCTAAGAGATTTAACATGAAAATCACAGCCATTGAAGAAGCTCAAGATATCCCAAGTATGAAACTTGAAGAACTTGTGAGCTCTCTTCAAACTTTTGAGATGAACTTAGGTGAGCAAACTGAGAAGAAAGGAAAAGGCATAGCTTTTGTATCTTGTGCTGGTGAAGAGGAAGAAGCTGTTGAATCAGATGATGACCTCTCAAATGACTTAGCCATGTTGGGAAGACAATTCAACAAGCTTCAAAGGAGGGTGGACAGAAGACCAAGGAGGAATGTGAGGAACATCCAGACTGACATCAGTAAACTAGGTAACACTTCAACAAAAACCAAAACTGATGATAAGTCAACTCAGAACAAGGGTGTTCAATGTCATGAATGTGAAGGCTTTGGTCATATAAGATCAGAATGTGGCACATATCTGAAGAAGCAGAAGAAAGGCCTAACTGTTTCATGGTCTGATGAAGACTCTGACACTGACTCAGAGAATGTTGCTGCTAATCATGTTAGTGCCATAACTAGGGTGGATAATACTGATGTTGAATCTGATGATGAAGAACTTACCTTTGATGAACTAGCCTCAGTCCATAAAAAGCTATTTATCAAGAGTGAGGAACTGTACAAGGTCAATGAAGAGCAGAAGGAAATCATCAGTCAACTGGAGACAGAGAAGGGTCAACTACAGAGTCAAGTTGCTAGTCTTGAAAGTAAAGTCAAGTTACTGTCAACCAACTTGAAAAATATGACCAAGTCTGTAAAGATGCTCAACCCTGGAACCAACATGCTTGATGAAATTTTGAAAGTAGGAAAGTATGCTGGTGACTCATCTGGTGTAGGATTTAAGAACAAACATCACAGCAAGAAGACAAATACTAAGTTTGTTCCTGCTCAGAAGAAACCTGACCCTAGCAGAATGTGGACACATCACACTCCACATCAGAGACCTGCTGGCAAAGAGAAGTTTAATGCTTGGAGATGCCACTACTGTGGGAAGAATGGTCACATCAAGCCCTTCTGTTACAAACTCTATGGGTATCCCAAGAAAAAGCCTCAGGTGCAAGCCAAAACAGCAAGGGTCACTCCTAAGAAGATGTGGAAGCCTAAAGTTTCTGAAACTGCACATATTGCTCACACTTCTCTTAGAGCATCTTCTAGTAATGATTGGTATTTTGATAGTGGTTGTTCTAGGCATATGACTGGTGTTGAGAAATTTCTCACTAATATCAAGCCTCATACAACAAGCTTTGTAACCTTTGGTGATGGAGCAAAAGGTGAAATCAAGGGCAGTGGTAAACTCAGCAGCAAAAGCTTACCTAACCTAGAGGATGTGCTACTTGTTAAAGGCTTGAAGGCTAATCTTATCAGCATAAGCCAATTGTGTGATCAAGGTCTCAAAGTCAACTTCACAAAGAATGAATGTCTTATTACTTCTGACAAAGGAGAATTGCTGATGAGAGGATCTAGGTCAAGAGACAACTGCTATCTATGGATTCCTGATGAAACAGCTCACTCCACTACATGTTTGATAAGTCAGGAGGAAGAAGTAAAGCTTTGGCACCAAAGACTTGGCCATTTGAATCTGAAGGGAATGAAGAAGATTGTGTCCAAGGAAGCTATTAGAGGTCTACCAAAGCTTAAGATTGTTGAAGGCAACATATGTGGTGAATGTCAAGTTGGAAAGCAGGTCCAGATGTCACACCCAATGTTACAACATCAGGTGACATCCAGAGTTCTTGAACTGCTACATATGGACTTGATGGGACCAATGCAGGTAGAGAGTATTGGTGGCAAAAGATATGCTTTTGTGGTTGTAGATGATTTCTCAAGGTTCACTTGGGTTAGCTTCATCAGAGAGAAGTCTGACACTTTTGATGCATTCAAAGAATTATGCCTTAGACTACAAAGAGAGAAGGATAGTGGCATTGTTAGAATCAGAAGTGATCATGGGAAAGAGTTTGAAAATTCAAGATTCTCTGAGTTTTGTGCTGATGAAGGAATTGGGCATGAGTTCTCCTCACCAATCACACCCCAACAAAATGGTGTAGTTGAGAGGAAGAACAGAACCTTGCAAGAGGCTGCAAGAGTTATGCTACATGCCAAGAAGCTACCTTACTACTTTTGGGCAGAGGCCATGAGTACTGCATGCTATATACACAACAGGGTAACTCTGAGAAAAGGTACCTCAATCACACTGTATGAGATATGGAAAGGAAGAAAACCAACTGTCAAACACTTCCATGTCTTTGGTAGCAAGTGCTATATCTTAGCTGACAGAGAGCAAAGGAGGAAGATGGATCCCAAGAGTGATGAAGGAATCTTTCTAGGCTATTCCATAACCAGCAGAGCCTATAGAGTCTTCAACAACAGAACAAGAACTATGATGGAATCCATCAATGTTGTCATAGATGACTGTTCAGATAATGAACCTGATGTTGATCCTGATGTGGACACATCTCACCCCCTGCCTGAAGACTCTGAAGTTATAGAGATTCCTGAGAAGACTGATCAGCAAGAAGATGTGACTCCAGTGAACAAGGGTCCCTCTGTTAGAGTTCAAAAGAATCATCCAAAAGAACTCATAATAGGGAATCCTGAGTCAGGGGTTATGACAAGGTCAAGAGAGGTTGTATCCAATGCTTGTTTTGTGTCAAAGGTAGAACCAAAGAATGTGAAAGAAGCCTTGACAGATGAGTTTTGGATTGAAGCTATGCAAGAGGAGCTGAACCAGTTCAAGAGGAATGAAGTGTGGGATTTAGTTCCTAGACCTGAAGGAGTCAACATCATTGGTACTAAATGGGTTTATAGGAATAAATCTGATGAAAGTGGTGTTGTGACTAGAAACAAGGCTAGGCTTGTGGCTCAAGGTTACTCTCAGATTGAAGGAGTAGACTTTGATGAAACATTTGCTCCTGTGGCACGTCTTGAGTCCATAAGGTTACTTCTGGGAGTAGCATGTATCTTGAAATTCAAGCTATTCCAGATGGATGTGAAGAGTGCTTTCCTCAATGGCTACTTGAATGAGGAAGTTTATGTGGAACAGCCCAAGGGATTTGTTGATCCAAATTATCCAGATCATGTCTACAGATTGAAGAAGGCATTATATGGATTAAAGCAAGCTCCTAGGGCATGGTATGAGAGGCTAACCAAATTTCTTGTGCAGCAAGGTTATAGAAAAGGAGAAACAGACAAAACCTTGTTTGTCAGAGAAGAAAAGGGCAAGTTCATGATTGCACAAATCTATGTAGATGACATTGTGTTTGGAGGAATGTCTGATCCAATGGTCAAGATGTTTGTGAATCAGATGCAGTCTGAATTTGAGATGAGCCTTGTAGGTGAACTTACCTACTTTCTTGGTCTGCAAGTCAAACAGATGGAAGATACAATTTTCATCTCCCAAAGCAAGTATGCCAAGAACATTGTGAAGAAATTTGGAATGGAGAATGCAAATCACAAAAGAACTCCTGCAGCAACCCATCTCAAACTTTCTAAAGATGAGCATGGTGTCAGTGTTGATCAAAGTCTATACAGAAGCATGATTGGCAGTCTACTTTATCTCACTGCAAGTAGACCTGATATTAGCTTTGCTGTTGGTGTGTGTGCAAGGTACCAAGCTGAGCCCAAGATGAGTCATCTGAATCAAGTCAAAAGGATTCTTAAGTATGTCAGCGGTACAAGTGATTATGGAATTCTCTACTCTCATGGTGAAGACACAAGATTGTTGGGTTATTGTGATGCTGACTGGGCAGGTAGTGCTGATGACAGGAAAAGCACTTCTGGTGGATGTTTCTTTTTGGGAAGCAACCTTATATCATGGTTCAGCAAGAAACAAAATTGTGTTTCTCTTTCTACAGCTGAGGCTGAGTATATTGCAGCAGGAAGTAGTTGTTCTCAGCTACTTTGGATGAAGCAGATGTTGGGTGAGTACAATGTGCAGCAAGATGTGCTCACATTATACTGTGACAATCTAAGTGCTATAAATATTTCCAAAAATCCTATCCAACATAGTAGGACAAAGCACATTGATATACGTCACCATTTCATTAGAGATCTTGTTGAAGACAATGTTGTGACTCTAGAGCATGTTGCCACAGAAAATCAACTGGCAGATATTTTCACTAAGGCTTTAGATGCAAATAGGTTTGAGGTGTTAAGGGGCAAACTAGGTATTTGCCTCTTTGAGGATCAATAGCCATAATTGCTATTTAGACGTGCAACGGTTACCTGTTTTTCCCTCCATCCATAGTTGCACGCAATCCAAAGGCAATATTTCCAACGGCTATTTCGCGTTCAAAACTCCAAGAAATCCGTTTACTCAAGATTTTTCTTATTGCCTACCACATTGATCACCACATTCGTTTCTCAACCACTCAAACGACCAAAAATTTTCTTGATCTCTCTCAAACCCTTTGTTCATCTTTCTGAAATTTTCTTTGAAATCTTCATACAAAATCATCATCATCATCATGTCTACTGCAACCAAAACATCTCCTTCCACAAAAACAAACACTCCTCCATCATCACCAAAACCTATTTCCCCACATCAAAAAGATATTCAAGGTGACATGATCGTCGATGCCACTCCTGTCTCAATGATCAAGCCATCTGGATCAAAGAAGAAGAAGTCTAAACGATCAAGAAGGGAATCAACCCCCATTGCCGCAGAGGAAGATGTTGTTCCTTCTCCTTACACAGAAAAATCCAAAAAGAAGAAGAAGAAAAGCAAGAAGCCAAAGATTGGCTCACCAAAGAGGGTTCACACCATGGAAAGTCTGCATGTTGAACCTCTTCCTGCAAAATCTGGTGATGCAAATGCTGAAGCATCTATGGGTGTAGGTTCTTCAAACCCTAACCCTGAGAAGGCTGCTGTGAAGATTTCTGAGGGTCAAAGGCACCCCTTGACTCAGAAGATCATTGATTCTGTGCTCCAGGCCCTGCAAGAACCTAATGTTGCGGCAGATGTTGGCACATCATTGCCACAAGGTGAAGAAGAGTCTCCTGCTGAAGAAGAGACTGCTGCTGTTGAAAGACCTGCTGTCATTCCTGATTCTCCTGATCAGGTATTTGTTGAAGAAGATCAACCTGCTGAGGTTGAGGAACCTGAAGATAATATCCAGTCTGACAAAGTTGTTGTGGATGTAGAAGGCTACAATTCTGACATCCCCTTGAAGAAGCTTACTGAGGAGAGTATTGCAAGAAGGACTAGAAGTGGTAAAGGTCCTGCTGTTGTTGAGATTTCTCCTGCTGCTACTAAGGAGAAGAAGAAGCCTGTTAAGAGGCAAGTCATGTATGGTCCCAAGAAGGGATTTAGTAAAGCTGTGGTTCCACCTGCAAAGAAGAAGACTCAGAAAAGAAAAGAGCCACCTACAAGTGACTCAGAGTACGATGTGGAGCAGGATGTAGCTCACATCAGTGAGTCTGAGGAAGAATCTGCTGAGGAACGCAATATGGAGCTTGATGTGATTCACATTGAGTCTGCTGTGAAGAAGAGCTATGGGAAGAAGAAAATTCCTCAGGGAATTCCTGACATCCCAGTTGATTTGATTTCCTTCCACAACCCTGCACATGCTGGAAAATGGAAGTACATTGCTCATAGAAGGTTAGCTCTGGAGAGGGAGCTCAGTGCTGAAGCCTTGCAGTGCAAGGAAGTTATGAGGTTGATCAAGCGTGCTGGCTTGATGAAGACTGTTACTGGACTAGGTGACTGCTATGAGAAGGTAGTCAAAGAATTTTTGGTAAACATCCCTGCTGGTTGTGACAATCCTTTGGACAAAGAATACCAAACTGTTTTTGTGAGAGGTAAAGAAATTCACTTCTCTCCCACTGTTATCAACAAGTATCTGGGCAGAAGTGAGGAGCCCTTTGCTGAGATGGAGGCAAATGACAACTACATAATCAAGGCCATCACAGCTGGAAAGGTCAAGACTTGGCCTAAGAAGGGAAAATTGCAAGCAAGCAAGCTCACTCCAATCTACAACATCCTGAACAGGATTGCTGCTGCTAACTGGGTGCCTACCACACACAACTGTGATGTGGCTACAGGTTTGGCTAGGTTCATCTATACTGTGGGTAACAAAGTTAACTTCGATTTTGGTACTTATATTTTTGATCAGACTATCAAACATGCCAAAACCCTAGCTGTCAAACTACCCATTGCCTTTCCTTCCCTACTGTGTGGAATCATATTGAGCCAGAGACCTGATGTTCTGGGCAAGGATGATTTGTCTTGCAGAAGAGAGTCTGCTATTTCTTTTAGTCTCAAGCAGTCTGATGTGACTCCTGATGTGGGCACATCCAGCTCAAACAATGCTATGTCTAGGACAGACATGATTGCTGCTTTAAAGGAGACTTGCAAGGCTCTGGATGAGAAGAAGGCCAAGCTGGAGGCAGTCATTGCTGGACTGGAGCTTGAGGATGAGCAAACAATGGCTGAGGATGAGGAATTGGAGGAGGAGGAGCCCAATGACTCTGAAACTGAGGAAACTGATGGGAGCCAGGATATTTGAATTATTGTAATTCATTAATATTTCCCTGTACTCAGTATTTCCTTGTTTTTGCTTGTATTTTGTGGGCTATGCCCTGGATTTCTGATGCACCTTTGCGTGCCTGTTCTGTACCTGCTGCACTATTAATATCATCTCTACATCTCATGCTATCTGCATTCTATGGTGTGTTACTTACTCTCAGTATGTTTGTCATAATTTTTGGCTAAAAAGGGGGAGTAAAAATTAAAATGAATGTGTTGGGACAATGTGATAATTTTGGGAGAAATTAGAGAGAATAGAACGAGAGAATTGAGACGAGAATTAAGAAAAAGAGTTAAATTCTATTCATCCACATGGGGCAACTTCTGAACTTCTGAACTTCTGAACTTCTGAACTTCTGAACTTCTGAACTTCTGAACTTCTGAACTTCTGAACTTCTGAACTTCTGAACTTCTGAACTTCTGAACTTCTGAACTTCTGAACTTCTGAAACTTTCTCAACTTCTGAAGCACTACAACTTCTGAAGCTCTTCTCAACTTCTGAAGCACTACAACTTCTGAAGCTCTGCTCAGCTTCTGAAGCTTCTCCAACTTCTGAAGTTCTGATGTGTGGCACATCTGACTACACATCTGGTATACATGCTTATTTTTCTTCAAATATTTTATCAACAAATTTTTGAAGAATTAGTTTTCTAAAGCATGTTCTTCTGAAGACCTTTTCTGTACATTTTCAACTGGGTGATGCATTCTTAAGAAGTCCAATTGAAGATGTTATCTAATTTCTACATGGTGATGCATTCTTAAGAAGCCTGTAGAAGTTATTTTGTGTGATGTTTGACACATCTGTGAGTTTTAACTTGGTCATGCATTCTTAAGAAGCCAAGTTTAAAACTTCTCTATTTCTCTCTAGGTCATGCATTCTGAAGAAGCCTATAGGGGATATGAGATTTAGGGGGAGTACATGGAAAGTGCTCTAGTTCAAAGGGGAGTAGACTATTACTGGGTTTGCTACCCTCCCTTATGTGTGCATGGAATCTCATGCTTGTATGTGTCTGAGAATTTATTTTTCTCAGTCTTTGGGAATTTATTTTCCTATCTTGTGAGAGTTTATTTCTCTCTTTATTTACGAGGCTCTAATCCGCTGCTGCATGCCTCTGATGTGCCTACACATCTCTCCAAGTTTAGTTGGGTGACTCAAAGATTATTTTAGCCCAAAATTTGCCAAAGGGGGAGATTGTTGAGACCTTTTAGGGTGTTGGCTTCATTTGGTAAAATAAGCCTGATTCCATGATGTGGAGCATGATGTGTGGCACATCAGGGTTCACATCTGGACGCCCTACTGGACGCGCCTTTATTTATTTAAACGCGATCTTTTGAAAAAGATTTGTTTTTAAGTATATCGTGCCAGCTTGCGCGCCAAGGAACAAGATAATCTTTCATGGTTCTGTTTTATTTTATTGGCCGACTTTGATCAAAAAGATTTGAAACAAACAATTAAAAGATTATGATCAAATAAATCTCAAGGCAAAATTTATCAAGGCCAACTCGTCAAAGCCCATGAAGCTTGTTCTATATAAAGGAAGACTGAAGACCAATTATTCATCAACTGAAATCAAGAAGCTAAGTCTACAAATTGAGTCTTAGGGTTTTAGTTCTTTAGTTGTTCTTTGTTCTTTGTGAGCCTTCACTTGGATCATAGTTTTGATACAAGTAAGGACTGAGTTTATAGAGTTGTAATCTCTAGTTGTCTTTCTCCAAAGCTTTGAAGCAAGGAGTTAGATTGTGCAACACTCTAAGCCTTTAGGTACGAGTGCTTTGCTTGTCTAGGAGTGTGTCTCCAACTGAGTTTGTTATTAAATCCTTACTGGGTAAGGTTGAGGGGGAGTGAGCAGAGGTTCTCATATCTAGGAGTTCCTAGGTAGAATTAGCACGGGTAGTGATTAAGTGAGAAGTTGTAAACGGGGGAGTTTAGCTTTGAATTGATACTACCATAGTGGATTCATCCCTGGATTGGTATCCTCCAGAATAGGGCTTGTTATAAGTGCCGAACTGGGTTAACAAACTCACGTGTTCTTTTGTTTTCTGCACTTTATATTGTTTACTTGTTCATCAAGTTCAGTTGTCCACGATGTTGACACATTAGGCTACACATCGTACGATTCCTAAAGTGTACACATCGTGCTACACATCTGACACTTGCCACCAGAATTTCACACACCTTCATCCATGTCTTGTTCACTGAGATTATCAGAATCTTTAGAGACAAACGTCAGATTTTTGTTCTTCTTTTCAGTCTTCTCATTTGCTCCAAGCTCAAATGTTTGTAGTGAACCTAATAGCTCATCAAGCCTCAGAGTGGATATGTTCTGCATCTCCTCAATAGCAGTCACTTTCATATCAAATTTCTTAGGCAAAGACCTAAGCATTTTTCTCACGAGCTTCTCTTCACTAATCTTTTCGCCTAGAGCTTCAAAGGAGTTGGCAAAGTCAAGTATGTTCATGTGAAAGTCATGAATGTTTTCATCTTCCATCATCTGCAGATTCTCAAATTTCGTGGTTAATAATTGCAGCCTGGACATCTTGACTTTTGAAGTACCTTCATGTGTGGTCTTCAGAATCTCCCATGCTTCCTTAGCTTCTGTGCACTGCTTGATAAGCCTGAACATGTTCTTGTCAACCCCATTGAATAAGGCGTTTAGGGCTTTGTTGTTTCCTACCGACATATCATCCTCTTCCTTTGACCACTCTCCTTCTGGTTTTGGTTCAGTTGTCACTTTCCCATCTTTGTCAACCACCATAGGCTGTTTCCAACCTGTCACAACAGCCTTCCAGGTCTTCCCATCAAGAGATTTCAAGAAAGCACACATTCTTGCTTTCCAATAGTCGTAGTTAGTACCATCCAACAAAGGTGGCCTGTTAACAAGACCTCCTTCCTTGTCCATGTTTGCCAGAAAGTATCCCTTGGATCTCACCCAAGTACAGGCAGGGTGCCTGCTCTGATGCCAATTGAAATTCCGGCACTATCAGTAGACAGATGTGATAGCCGATGTGCTAACACCTGTCGCAACAACGTTGGACTGAGAGACAGATGTTACCACGTTTGTCTCCACGAGAGTAAGCTGATCAGATAACAATGCAATAAATAAAGACAGAAAGTAAATTGCACGCGTGGTTTGTTAACCCAGTTCGGACGCAACTGCTCCTAATCTGGGGGATACCAATCCAGGAAGAATCCACTATAATAGTATTGATTCAGAGTCTAACTACCCGTTAACCCTCCTCACTCAATCACTATCTGTGCAAATTCTACCTAGGCCTAACCTAGATATGACCAGCCCAGGTCAATTCCTTAATAATGATGCTACACCACACCATTAGACACCTACCGGGGTATAAAATACAATTCATTGAACGGTTGGTTTGGAGACACCCTCCTAAAAAACTAAACACTCTTGCCTAAAGGCTTCAAGTGCTAGACTCACTAACTCTTTGCTTCAAAGCTTCAGAGATAGCAACATTACAACTCAATAAACACAGTCCTAAGCATGCATATACGGAATGCACGAAAGGCTCACAAAGAGACTCGATTTTGACACTCTAAAATCCTAAAAACCAAATACGGCTTGACTCTCTTGAGAGAACTAGGTCTTGGTCTTCATATATTTATAGTCCTGAGCTGCTTGGACTACAAGGATTTATTTGTCTTCAAAATCTTGAAAACGCGTGCCTTTGATCTCCTTCAAAAATAACCTTGAACCAAAAGATTTGATTTTAAAATATATTGTTACATATTTTCAAAAATACTGCTTCAGTAAATAGGCGATGTTTCCCTTGTCTTGGCGCGCAAGTTAAACCTCAAAAAGAAATTAGGGTTCAAAGTAAAGCGGCGCGCTGTAGG
Source organism: Trifolium fragiferum (assembly GCA_954870985.1). Classification (NCBI taxonomy): domain Eukaryota; kingdom Viridiplantae; phylum Streptophyta; class Magnoliopsida; order Fabales; family Fabaceae; genus Trifolium; species Trifolium fragiferum. Next base: position 13,535,010 of record OX940789.1, on the reverse strand, counting down.
GCGCGTTCTAGGGTTTCAAACCCAGCTGGCCATAGCTGGCAGTGTTGCTAGACAGATGTTACCACATCTGTCTCAACCTTTAGACTAGCATCTTGTTTTTGCAAAATGAAGCCAACATCTAAAAACCCAACACAGATGATACACAGGCTAAATCTCTTAAGCATGCTATTGTTATACGTCCTCCTACTGATCCAGGTAGAGGTCAGGTTGATTCTCATAAGTTCCCAATTATAATCCGCTGGCCTGCAGAAATAGATAGGGAGCAAAATCACAAAAAGATTGTTATAAAACGTACAAAGGATGTTGCTGATCTGGAACTTGACAGTCCTGGTGGAAACACAGGAAATGAACACAGAAAAACTAAAAGAATTGTGGAATTGACTAGTTTTGAAAAGCACAGAAAGCAGGAGACCATGTATTCGACTGAAGGTTTGGTAAACTGGAATGGTAAGGAGGATAGACGATGGTGGGAAGAGCAAGAGAAAAGAAGAAATGAAGTGAGCCTCAGAGAAGACAAAGCAAGAAGGTATCGCGAAGAAGAAATGAGAATGCTCAAAGAACAAGAAAGATTAGATGAATTAAAAAATATGAAGAAGATATTAGAAGGGAGAGAGAAGAGGAAGAACAGCAAAAAGCTAGGAAGAAAAAGAGAAAGTCTGATTTAAGAGATGAGTATTTAGATGATCCTAGGGAAAGAAGATATGACAAGAGGATGCTTGAAAGAGAACAGAGTGGTAAAAGAAGATCCGTTGTTGAGTTAGGAAAGATTGGTGGAGATTTTATGCTGCCAACAAAATGCCGAAGAGGGGGAGGAGGAGGAGAGGTACATTTCTCGCTTGTTATTTTCATTATTGTGTCCTTGTTTCACCTTCATGTACACATACATGTTGACTACGGCCTGACAAGTGCATCAGTCTGTCGCCGAGTAATAATTCACACTCTAGGTGTCTAGAATGAGTTCGTATCCACAGGGATCGTGCCGCAGCTTCGTTAGCGTTATTTAAGTTCGTATAGTTTGCATTCGCTTTGGGTTTTTGAAAAGGCTTTTATAAAATTAGCGTAATGCTTGCAATAAATAATTAAAGACATAAATAAATAAAATAGATTCAGAAACATAGAGGATAGGTATGGTGGTTGGACTCCCTCCCTTCTTCATATTTGGCATCAACGGTGTATAACATAGTTAATCAGATTATAGTTCGGCGGTGACTTTTCCTTGTTGTAGTAACACCTTACTGTTACTCTATGTATATTAAAGTTTCCCTACTCTAATAACTAAGGTACCTACGAGAGTCTAACCTCGATGTGTCACATACCCTAATTACTAAGTGAGTTATTTATTACACATGCATTATTACCTTCACCAATTAACCTCTAGGTCCTAGTATCGGGCTGTTCATCTTCTAAGTGCTCAGTTCACACCTAGTTCATGATTCCTCCTCTAATTGCTCAGTTCACAACTAGTTCAGGACGTTACCATCTCTATACACCTAGCATTATTTACTACTAGTTTCGGACGAATATTAGGTGTCCCTAATATAGATTCTATGAGCGCTCCCGCTTATCCGGCCAGATTACGGAATACGTTGTTAAAGTGCAAGAAAGTAAATAACAAACATAATACTGAATAACGATTTATTATAACTTGGGACTCAATCACAGACTCCAAATATTCATAGGGGAGTTCATCTTCTCCACCACAACCTAAAACATCTAAACAAAAGACTACATATTTAAATTACAAGAATTATAACCTAAACATAAAAGCCTAAAGAAAAGATACCTTGTTGAGTTAGTTTTCCCGTAAGGGGAGAAAACTATACCCAATAGAGCTCCTCTGAACGTCTTCTTATAGTAGAGAATGTTCTACTATTTTTGAATGAATTAAACAATGAGAGGAAGGCTCTATTTATAGTTTTTGCATTGGGCCTCAGCAAGCCATCATACTGCGCTAGGTCCATCGTAGTACGATGGAAAGATACAGTTCAATTTTATAACTGATCCTGTGCATTTCATCAGCTTGGTCGCAAAGTAAAGTCATCGTGCTACGATGGCACTCATTGTGCTATGATGAACAGATTTTTTGCAGATTTATTTCTTCTGTTTGCTTAGCAAGCAAGTAGCTTCCATCATGGCACGATGGAAGCCATCGTGCTACGATGAAATGCTCATTTTCTTCACTTTTTGGGCTTTTTCTTGTCTTTTGGCATCTTGGACCTTGTCTTGATGTTTTTCCTTGATTATGTAGGTTTTCCTTCGTATTTGGGTCTGTCTTAGTCATTTTACTACTAATAATAATGCTAAAAACACCATAGAAATTCATGTCATCACATGTCAAGTAGGAGCAATAGTTTTGACACTTTTCTTTTAGTTTTGAGGAAAGTACTGTCATTTATGTTGGTGTTGGTTTCACCTCCATTTACACATACCCATACATGTTATGTTGGAGAAATAATTATCTTGTCGTTTATGAGTTATGGACTCCATTACTTTTGCTGTGAGTTTTTCTAGAGTTGCAATTCGAGAGGTAGCAGCTTGTTTTTCTCCTTAAGTAGTTGAAATTATGCTGCAATCATAATATTTTGGGTGTATTTTTAAGGATGAAGCAAGGTGGGATGCAGGGAGGTATATCCTGCTAGACATATAGTCCTCAATAGAGTCATGCTGACCTTTTTTTGTCATTTGAATGCCCTATTTTTCAGTTCCCCTATGGATTTAATCTTTAGGATTTCTTTGGTAAGCTTTGGAAAGAAACATCATTTCTTATAAATAGGACAAATACCTAGCAGAAAGAACATAATTTAATTGCTGGTGTTTTATTTTGTAAAATGGTGATATAATATTTTAGTAAAAGAATATTTGTGAAATCATTTGTATGCTTTTGGTTGGTCTTTTAAATCATTTATTTGTGTGTGTTTACTTGGCTTGAGTTATATGTTAACTTTAATTTTTCCTGAAGGTTGGTTTGGCAAATATCTGGGAGAGTATTTTGGATACCATTGTGAAAGAAAGGCCCGATCTGTCTTTTCTTTTTGTGAAACTAGTGTCAAAGAAAAAAGCCCCTGATTACCTGGATATCATAGAGAGGCCTATGGGTCTTTCCATAATAAGAGAGAGGGTACGGAATATGGAATACAAAAACCGCGAAGACTTCAGACATGATGTCTGGCAAATTACTTTCAATGCTCATAAATATAACGATGGGCGAAATCCTGGAATTCCTCCTATTGCGGATATGCTTTTGGAATACTGTGATTATTTGTTGAATAAGAATGATTGAGAATCTGACTGCAGCTGAAGCTGGTATTGAAGTTAAATATTTCTATGTAATGTCAAATTCAGATCATGATATTGGAATGAAGTGTAAGTTCTAGTGTTTTTTGGTATGATATTCTGCATTTTTCTTTTGAGATTATTCAGAGAATGATCTCTCTTTTCTTGTAAGGCCTTTTTGTGACAAAAAAAACTTTTGTGACCTTGTGTATGACAATAAGAGCAGAATAGCTTTTTTACTTTCTTTTTTTTTTGAGGTCCAAAGAAATCTTTATATAATTTTTGTTTTGAACCTAATCCAGCCTTGCCAAGGCTTCTTATTTGTGATCCCATGATTTTTTCAAGAGTTTTAGTAGATGTCACAAATTTAGATAAATCTTTTTCTAAAGCAGACACATTTTGTTTTAGATTAATGTTTTCTGTTTGAAGGTCATTAACAGTTTTTGGTTTAGATGTTACCTCATGATTGGTTTTGAGGTTTTTGATAGTTTCTTTTAAGTTTAGAACTTCATTTTTAAATAAATCTCTTTCTTAGGTTATTCTAAGAATTTCATTTTTGAGTTCATTATTCTTTTCATCTTTGATTTGACAGTCATATAAAAGATTATCAAAAAGATGTTCAATTTTAATACATGATGAGCAGAGTTCAAGTGTTACCTCTTCACTATCTGATGTCATCAGACAAATGTTAGCTTCTTCTTCTTCTGTATCTGGTATATCATCCAAGTCATCCCATGTAGCCATCATTGACTTCTTTTTGAAGAAGGGTTTGCTTTGCTTCAGCTTTGGACAATCAGTTTTGAAATGACCAAGTTGATTGCATCCATAGCATCTTATTTGACTTATGTCAGTTTCTGGTTTGGATGGATTTCTTCTAGGTGGAAATGATTTTTTGATTTGATTTCTTCTCATCATGAGCTTTTGAATTCTACTTAATAGAAAAGCTAGTTCTTCTTCATTATCATCTTGAAGAACATCATCACCTTCTATTTCTTCATTTTTTGATTGTTCTTCTGTTTGAGATTCTAGTGCAATCATCTTTTTCTTTTGAGGTTTTTCTTCTTGAAGAATTTCTTCATGGGCTTTCAAAGAGCCAATGAGATCTTCAAGTTTCATCTCAAATAAAACTTTAGATTCAGTGATTGTAGTTACTATATCACTCCAATGTTTTGGTAAACATCTTAGTAACTTTCTAATCCTTTCATGTATGGAATAGCTTTTCCCAAGGGAATTTAGCTCATTTATGATTACTGTGAATCTTCCATACATTTGATCAACAGTCTCATCTTCATGCATTTCAAACAGTTCAAATTTTCTTACTCCAATGTCAATTCTAGTTTCTTTTTGAAATTCCGGCACTACTGATGGACAGATGTGATAACAGATGTGCTAACACTTGTCTCCCTAATATGGGTCTGGTGACAGATGTCACCACGTTTGTCACCACTGACGTTTACTCAAACAAAAGATAATGCAATAATTAAAGATAGAAAGTAAATTGCACGCGTGGTTTGTTAACCCAGTTCGGACGCAACTGCTCCTAATCTGGGGGATACCAATCCAGGACGAATCCACTATAATAGTATTGATTCAGAGTCTAACTACCCGTTAAACCTCCTCACTCAATCACTATCTGTGCAAATTCTATCTAGGCCTAATCTAGATATGACCAGCCCAGGTCAATTCATTAACAATGATGCTACACCACACCATTAGACACCTACCGGGGTATAAAATACAATTCAATGAACGGTTAGTTTGGAGACACCCTCCTAAACAACTAAACACTCTTGCCTAAAGGCTTCAAGTGCTAGACTCACTAACTCTTTGCTTCAAAGCTTCAGAGATAGCAACATTACAACTCAATAAACACAGTCCTAAGCATGCATATACGGAATGCACGAAAGGCTCACAAAGAGACTCGATTTTGACACTCTGAAATCCTAAAAACCAAAAACGGCTTGACTCTCTTGAGAGAACTAGGTCTTGGTCTTCATATATTTATAGTCCTGAGCTGCTTGGACTACAAGGATTTATTTGTCTTCAAAATCTTGAAAACGCGTGCCTTTGATCTCCTTCAAAAATAACCTTGAACCAAAAGATTTGATTTTAAAATATATTGTTACATATTTTCAAAATAAATCTTTCAAAAAATATTGCTTCAGTAAATAGGCGAGGTTTCCCTTGTCTTGGCGCGCAAGTTAAACCTGAAACAAAGAAATTAGGGTTCAAAGTAAAGCGGCGCGCTGTAGGGCGCGTTCTAGGGTTTCAAACCCAGCTGGCCACAGCTGGCAGTGTTGCTAGACAGATGTTACCACATCTGTCTCAACCTTTAGACTAGCATCTTGTTTTTGCAAAATGAAGCCAACATCTAAAAACCCAACAATCTCCCCCTTTGGCAAATTTTGGCTAAAACAACCTTAGCACGTTCTGGTGAGAAGTCTTCAGCAAATTCCTTCAACGTTGACTAAGTAATTTGATGAAGAAGGAACTACACATTCTGCAATATGTTACACTAGGTAACTTACAAGTGATCAGAGGCAGCGGTCAGATGCTGCTAGCCTCAAGGTCAACACTTAGAGGAGATAGTCTCCTATAGTGGACTTAAATATGAAACACTGAGTTCCTTACATAGTGATATGCCACAAAAACGTGGCTCAGGAAAAATAAATCCCTGATATCCTGAGAACCTGAATTCCCAGTAAAACATGCAAGTGCAGAGAGCACAAGCACAAGCATTGCCAAATTGCAGAGAGCACAAGGCACCATTAGATGTGACAACATCTGTCACCACATCTGGTCTTCAGACTTAAAGACTCTTTCAGCCTTCAAGAGAAATACAAGCTCACTTAATATGAGCACACAGCAAGACGCCAGATAGAAATACCTAGCGTTAATACTCCCCCTGGAGTTATGCATACTGAGAAACAAAGTTTCCCAGAAATGGGGTGCAATGCAGAGAACCTGTAACCTGTATGAAAGAGTATAATGATGACTCCCCCTTAACACCTGCATTACTCGTGACTCCCCCTGAATACAGTACCTGTGTAAAATTTTGAAAAAAAATACACTAGTACCACACCCTGTCTTGTGTATCCGCATGTTGGCACATGTGACACACCACACACCTGTACCTGCCAGAACCAATACTACTCCCCCTTTTTAGCCAATAAATTTGACTATTAAAAGGCAAGCAAACCAGATTAAATGCAAAGTACTTAAAATAAAAAAAATATTATAGCAAATATTACAAACCATAAGCACACAAAGGTGCTGCAAATATTCAGGACATAGCCCACACAATTAAACAGTTATACAAAAGATAACACACAATAGAGGGCCTACAGCCGCCTCATACAACAGGACTTCTTTTAGAGCTTTCTCCTTCCTCTTCCTCGGCTTCTTCCTCTTCCACATCAGGCTCAGCTTGCACAGTGTGCATCTCCTGCTGGGGAGCTAGGATAACCCTATCCACTTTGTACTTATTTTCACCCAGAGCCTTGATTACATCCTTCAGCTCAGCTATCATCTGCTTTTTGGTAAGAGGTTGAGATGGTTCCTGGGCAGATGAGGTACCCACATCTACCACATGTGACCCCTGTATCAACCTGTAGTCTAAGGTCATTGCAGATTCCCTCTTGCAGGGTATATCAGTGCTCCTAAGGATGCTGGGATGTTGCTTTAGCATGATACCACACAGTATGGTAGGGAAGGCAATAGGCATCTTAATTGCCAAAGACTTAGCATGCTGAATAGTTTGATTATAGATATACAGACCAAAATCAAATTTTGACTTAGTACCTACAACATATATGATCTTACCCAAACCTGTGGAGACATCATAGGAGTGTGTTGTTGGTACCCAGTTTGTAGCAGCTATTTTATTGAGAATTGCATACTTTGCAGTGAGCGTTGTGGAGGAGAGCTTGTCCTTCCTAGGCCAACTTTTGACCAACCCTCCAGTGATAGTCTTGCACATTGTATTGTCAGACACTTTGAGTTCTGCAATATCTCCAACTTCCCTCTCCAGATATTCATTCACCACTGTGGGTGAGAAAGCAATTTCAAAGGCTCTGACAAATACCTTTCTGTATTCATCACTACCAGCATCATCACAATCAGCCCCAATATTCACAATGAACTCCTTTACCAGGCTTTCATAGCAGTTTCCTAGTTCAGTGACAGTCTTCATCAACCCTGCAGCTTCAATCACCTCACTGATATCACCATATTCCAAGATATCTTGACTCACACTTCTTTCCAGAGCCAGCCTTCTGTGATAAACATACCTCCACCGTGATGCTCGATCTTCATTATGAAAAGAAACAAGATCCATTGGTGCAGGAGGCACAACCAAAGGAATCTTCTTCCCACCAATGCTCTTCCTTGACTTTGCAGCAGAGGGAACTATCTCCAGTTCCTTCTCAAAGTCAGAGTCACTCTCTGCCCTTTCCTATCTTTTCAACACTTTCTTCTTAGCCTCAGTTTGAGGCACCACTTTGCTCCAACTCTTCTTAGGACCATAGCCCTTCTTCTGCCTAGTTGTGACAGATGGGCCAGCACTTACCACAGGTGTGGTATTGGTGTTTTTTCCTGTCCTGCTTCTTAGTCTCCTAGCAATGCTAGGTGCAGGCTCTTCCTCAGCAGTCTTCTTCTCAGAATCAGAGGCATCAAGATCAATTGCCTCCACAATCTTCTCATCTTCCTCTTCATTTTCCTCAATAGTCATGTCATCATCTGGTTCAGAGTCACTAATCACCTTCTTCTCTGGACTTTGATGACTGTTGTCTTCATCTTGATCCTCTTGTATATCATCATCTTTCCTCAAATCCATTTCAGGATTACCAGCGTCCTGAGATGGTGCGTCAGATGTGTCAACATTTGACACCTTGGCTTCGTCTTCATTACTAGCCTTGGAATCTTCTTCATCAGTGTCAATCTTTTGATCTGATGGTTGTTTCTCGATTACAGCAGCAGTTCCTTTGGTATCTGAATCATTCTTCCCGGATTCTTCAGTCTGATGTTCTTCCCCTATTTTTAGGGTTTCGTTTCCCTCTTCTTGAACCTCTTCCTCTGCAGATTCCTTGACAGAAGTGTCAACATTGCTTGTGTCGAGAGGAGTTTCATACAGATCAGTCATACTTAATGCTCTTTTAGTGCTCTTGCTCATTTTGGATTTCCTCTTCTTCGTCTTGACCGATTTGATTGAAGCAGAGGGAGAGTCAAAAGCACTTACTTTGGAGGATTTACTCCTTTTTGACTTCGACTTCTTGCTCTTCTTTTTCTTTGCAGACATTGAAGGAACATAATTTATCGGAACAGCATGAACAACATTATCTTCGTTTCCTTCGATCGGAGAGTTTCTTTGTTCATCAGTAACAGGGGATGCTTCTCTGGAACTAGCCATGATGATATTTGAATGTATTTGAGGTTTTTGGATGTGACTTGGTTGAGTGAGAACAGAGAATGAGCGATCGGTGTTTGCAGACTTAGAGAGTTGTTTCGTTGTTGAAAGAGAAAATGGGAGTGAAAGTTTGGATTGTTGCCCGTTGAGAGAAGTTATTGATTTGTTTCTCTCATGATCACGTTTATTACCGTTGGGGATAGCCGTTGTGTGATCATATGACAACTGCTGCAAGTAACCGTCTTGGCAATTTTCGAAATTGCCCTTCAACTGACGGAAATAACGGGAATGTGAGAAGTCACGGACAGTTTTTGAATTCTGATATATCCACTTCACACAACACAACTTTCTATCAATTCGAGGTGCTATAGTAATTGATTTCGTGTGATAAGGAGATTTGTTCCTTTTTTATTGAGCTTTGTTTCCAAGGGTACCTTTATCTCCTGTGATGTTGTTCTCATTTGCCACCACATGTGTCTCACGTAGAGGCTGTTGTATCATAACATCACCAATTTTCACATTAGCCACCATACTTACCTCTGTTTGATTTTCTGACTCAAGCTTCTTTATCCAGTCTTTCAACTCTTCTAGCAGCCTGTAGGGATCTAATAGGTAGTGACTTTCACTGATCATTATTGGAACATCACTTTTCCTTGAGGTAGACAGATGGTGCACCGACTGTCTCAACTTCTTGAAGTGTTCACGATTACTCTGTTGTCTAGTTAGAGCTTCATGAGTGGCTTCTTCAATTTTCATCCGCATAGGGTCTTCTTCAGAGATGCTAATCGAGTCTTTGTCCTCTGATGTGATCCAGATATAAGTATTAGCCCTGGCTCTTTTTCCTTTCATGAACACAACTCCATTTTCATCTTTTACAAGGCATTCAGTTTTGGTGAATGTTACTTTGTAGCCTTGATCACAAAGTTGGCTAACACTAATCAAGTTAGCTTTAAGACCTTCAACAAGTATGACATCATTCAGCTTAGGTATCCCATCTTTAGTAAGGTTACCTCTTCCCTTGATTTCACCTTTTTCTCCACCACCATAAAAGACAAACTTTGCAGGATGAGGTTGCAAGTTAGTTAAGAAATCTTCATGACCTGTGATGTGCCTGGAGCACCCACTGTCAAAGTACCAGTCACTTTTAGAGGCTCCCTCAAATGTGTGAGTCATCATGCACATATTCTTGGTCCTTGTGTTTTTGGACCCTGATTTGGGTTTTGCACGTTTTTTAGGATAACCATATAGCTTATAACAAAACGGCCTTATGTGCCCTTTAATTCCACAATGATGACATACCCATGTACGCCTTTTGTTGTGAGGTTTAGATTTCTGTATTGGTGTGGGATGTTGCAACATCTGACTCTTCATAGTGGGATCATGTTTGTTTACTGCTGGAACAAACTTCGTTTCAGTGACAGGTTGTTGTTTATTTAGGAAGCTTTGTTTGTATCCAATCCCCCGACAGTTTCCTGGCTTTTGACCTACTCCTAGTATTTCTTCCAACATGTCAGTATCTGTGTTAAGTGATCTGAGTTTCTCGTCCCACTTACATAGCTTGGAGTTTGCAAGAGTCTCCTCCTCAGTTAGCTTGGATATCTGAACTAGGTGTTCATTACTCTCAACTTGGAGTTGTAGAATGAGATTTTTCTGCTCTTCTTGAATTCTCTTCATCTCATCATTATCAATTTGCAACTTCTTAAAAAGCCCGACTAGCTGGTTATATTCCTCATCTTTGGGCTTCTCATACAATGAACATACTCCAGTCATGGCTGTGATGACCTTTCCTTCTTCTTTATCAAGGTCTTTTATCTCTTTTAAGTTATCCCTATTTCTTCGCTGTCTCTTAGAGTAAGTAGGGCATTCCAATATTTAATGTCCAGATCCTTTACATTCATTACATTGGTTGAGACCTTTTTGATTTGTATCACATGAGATGGGTGACACATCTGTCTTTTCCCTCTGGTTTTTTATTTTCTTGAACTTTCTTCCTATGAAGGCTAGGATATCTGGAATATCATATCCCTCTTCCTCTGAGTCCAGAAAGGTTGATATGAAGCTGTTTTCCTTGATCCTTATCTTTGCTTTTTCATTACTGCCCATTTCAAAAGTTAGTAATGACCCTACTAGCTCATCCATTTTTAGTTTGGATATATCATGAGCTTCTTCAATGGCAGTGACCTTCATATCAAATTTCTTTGGCAAGGATCTGAGCATTTTCCTTACTAGTTTTTCTTCACTAATCTTTTCCCCAAGAGCTTCAAAAGAGTTAGCAAAATCAAGTGTGCTCATATGAAAAATGTGTACACACTCATCTTCCAACATATGTAGGTTCTCAAATTTAGTAGTCAATAGTTGTAGTCTTGACATTTTTACTATAGAGTTCCCATCATGAGTTGTCTTCAGCACCTCCCATGCCTTTTTAGCCTCAGTGCACTGTTTGATGAGTCTAAACATGTTCTTGTCCACACCATTAAAAATGGCATTTAAGGCTTTGCTATTTCCCAAAGAGAGGTTGTCTTCTGTTTCAGACCAATCAGCTTCTGACTTCAACATAGTAGTTTCCTTTCCATCCTTGTCACATATCATAGGGTGCTTCCATCCAGTGACAACTGCCTTCCAGGTTCTTCCGTCCAAAGACTTAAGAAAAGCACACATTCTTGTTTTCCAATAGTCATAATTAGTACCATCCAGCAAAGGTGGCATGTTTACCATACCTCCTTCCTTATCCATCTGACCAGAATTTGTACCCTGAATCTCACCCAAGTACAAGCAGGGTGCCTGCTCTGATGCCAATTGAAATTCCGGCACTACTGATGGACAGATGTGATAACAGATGTGCTAACACTTGTCTCCCTAATATGGGTCTGGTGACAGATGTCACCACGTATGTCACCACTGACGTTTACTCAAACAAAAGATAATGCAATAATTAAAGATAGAAAGTAAATTGCACGCGTGGTTTGTTAACCCAGTTCGGACGCAACTGCTCCTAATCTGGGGGATACCAATCCAGGACGAATCCACTATAATAGTATTGATTCAGAGTCTAACCCCCGTTAAACCTCCTCACTCAATCACTATCTGTGCAAATTCTACCTAGGCCTAACCTAGATATGACCAGCCCAGGTCAATTCATTAACAATGATGCTACACCACACCATTAGACACCTACCGGGCTATAAAATACAATTCAATGAACGGTTGGTTTGGAGACACCCTCCTAAACAACTAAACACTCTTGCCTAAAGGCTTCAAGTGCTAGACTCACTAACTCTTTGCTTCAAAGCTTCAGAGATAGCAACATTACAACTCAATAAACACAGTCATAAGCATGCATATACGGAATGCACGAAAGGCTCACAAAGAGACTCGATTTTGACACTCTGAAATCCTAAAAACCAAAAACGGCTTGACTCTCTTGAGAGAACTAGGTCTTGGTCTTCATATATTTATAGTCCTGAGCTGCTTGGACTACAAGGATTTATTTGTCTTCAAAATCTTGAAAATGCGTGCCTTTGATCTCCTTCAAAAATAACCTTGAACCAAAAGATTTGATTTTAAAATATATTGTTACATATTTTCAAAATAAATCTTTCAAAAAATATTGCTTCAGTAAATAGGCGAGGTTTCCCTTGTCTTGGCGCGCAAGTTAAACCTGAAACAAAGAAATTAGGGTTCAAAGTAAAGCGGCGCGCTGTAGGGCGCGTTCTAGGGTTTCAAACCCAGCTGGCCACAGCTGGCAGTGTTGCTAGACAGATGTTACCACATCTGTCTCAACCTTTAGACTAACATCTTGTTTTTGCAAAATGAAGCCAACATCTAAAAACCCAACACTTTTATACGACTGGTTCCTTCATGGTGGGTTTGAAGTGTATTCCACATTTCTTGTGCAATTTTGCATTCCATGATCATGTCATATTCTTCCCTGCACAAAGCACATTTAATAAATAATTTAGCTTTAGAGTTTAGGAGTACCCTATTAGCTTCATCAGTGAGCCATTCAGCTTGAGGCTTTGGAGTGGTGGTATCTTTGACATATGGAACATATTCTCCATTTTCTATGACAGACCACATGTGATTGTCTTGTGATCTTAGGAACAATTCCATCTTGTCTTTCCAATAGTAGTGATCATCTCCTTCAAATAGAGGTGGTCTATTTGAAGAACCTCCTTCTGAAATGAATTTTGAAGCTTTTGCCATTACTTCCTTCCTGAATCTTTTCCTCTAGCACTTGTTAGATGCTTAGTTTTAGAGGCAGTGCTCTGATGCCAATTGAAGTAACAAGGTTTATCACAAGAAAGGGGGGTTTGAATTGTGACCTTTTAAAAATTTTACTGCAATACTTAACAAAGAGTAAGTAACAAAATGAAATCACACAATTGGTTGGAGAACAATCTCCTAAGTTATTCAAACAGAATTAAATGTGATATGTGTGATTAGTGTTTGCTTAAAGTAAAGAGAAGGGAAAGAGAGAAACAAACACAAGGAATTTATCCTGGTTCACCCCTTAATAGTATGGGCTACTTCAGTCCCCACTTGCGTGAGATTGTCCACTATAATCTAGACCAAGATTATAATAATTTCTTCCCTTAACCTTAACCAAGGCTAAGTAACCAAATCAGTTATCACCAACTGATTTTCACTCTATCAATTCTTTACTAATTGACTTGAGTTAGATCTCTCAAAAGATATGAAATGATTTTGGATCTTACAGGCTTATACCAACCTAAACTAGTTGTATATGCTTAAAATAAATTACACTCAAGATACTCAATGGATTCAGATCCTAAATGCTAGAAAACTTTGGAATATGAGTGAAAAAGGAGAGCTTTAAGATTGCTTAGTGAAATGTGAATCAATGCTTTTGATTGCTTGAAAACTCTTGCTCTTCCTTGTTGCCAACCTTGCTATTTATAGATGAAGAAGTTCCTCTGATATTTGAACTTCAAATATGACTGTTGGGAGTGTGAAATAGCCGTTGTCAAATGGGCAAAACAGTCCACTTGATTGCAGAACTGATCCCCGAATCAAATTAAACTGGTGGTGAAAAAAATAAAATAAAAAAGAAATTGTTATAACAATTTCAATAATTTTGTTTTGAATCAACAACAATTTCAATAATAAAAATATAAATCTAAAATTAAAAGTGTTTAGATATTTATGAGAAGAAAGATTTAAGATTTTTCTTATAAAAAGAAAAAAAGATTTTAGATTTTGTAATTAATAGTATATTTTAAAAAGCCCATGATTGTAAGCCCATAACATAATGTCCATGGCTATAAATAGTGTATAAACGTAACACTACACCTAAACCTAATTCATTCACTCTTTTGTTATTTGTGTTTGTGAATTGAATTGACGCGCCAATACCATGAATTCTATTAGGGTTAAGAACAAAACCCCCGCTCCGATTCAAATCACTGGTGAGCAAATTGTTCGCGAATCTAGGGAACTGCAAGATTCCGACAACCGTCGTCCCCCGAAGCATAAAATCACTGATCGAACAGAGCTCGATGATTACCGTCTCCGTAAGCGAAAGGAATTCGAAGATTTAATCCGACGTTTTAAAAGTTCCATTTTGGTCCCTCACGTTTCCACCGTTTGCATTAGTTAGTCCCCTCCGTCAATTGTTTCACTAACACCGTTGGAACAGTCCACGTGGATGACGGAATTTAACACGTGGACGTGAATAGGAACAGGTGGAGTTTCCAAGTGTTTAAATATTTATTAATTAAAAAAAAAAAAAAAGAAACAGTAATTTAAATGGTCTCTTTCTCTCTAACTGGTCTCTTTCTCTCTCACTCTCTCTCACCGTGTTCTTTCTTACCCAGATTCCGGCCGGTGGCCGCCAGGCCAGACGGCGGCGCCACCGTGCCGGAATACACAAACCACCCAAAATCAAATTTTTAAAACACTAAACCCCTTATTTTTTTTGTTCTGAATCTGAATCCGAACTCATAAATCTCAAAAGCCTTACCAAAAAGAGAGATTGAGGACGAACAATGACGGTAGGTTTTTGTTTTGTTTTCTTTCTGTTTCCTTCTTCCTCGTCTCTCCTTCTCTTCTGTTTTCTTTTCTTTTTCGGTAGGATTTATACTTTGATTCAGTTTTGAATATGCATTCACTGTGATTAATAATTTGATCGAGAGGTTTTGATGTTCTAACAGTGTCTCCGGTATAAATATGGAGAAGGGAGAAAGATTTTCGTGTAGACTTATTTCATAATTCCAGATCTTAATTTTGTAATTGTTTTCCAGGTTCATTTGAAAATCTGGGTTTTCTTATGAATTTATGAAGAACATGAAGAAGAAAGGAAGGAAGAAGATGAAGAAAAGGGAATTTGGTGTAGACTTATTTCATAATTGCAGATCTGGATTTTGTAATTGTTTTTCAGGTTCATTTGAAAATCTGGATTTTCTTATGAATTTATGAAGAACATGAAGAAGAAAGGAAGGAAGAAGATGAAGAAAAGGAAAATAAATTTGAATGTAGATGGTTTAAATTAGATATAATAGACCTTCATGATCTAATGGTTCTTGTTTTGACAAAATAATTAAATGGTTAAGATTAAAAAAAAAAAAAGATGAAGTCTTTGGTGGACCACATTCAATGTTGTTCTACCTGTTCCTATTCATGTCCAGCTGTCAAATTTCGTCATTCACATGGACTGTTCCAACGGCGTCAGTGAAAAAATTGACGGAAGGGACTAACTAATGCAAACAGTGGAAATGTAAGGGACCAAAATGGAACTTTTAAAACGTAAGGGACCTAATTCAAACCTAAAATAAACGTAAGAGACCAAATGAACAGTTTAGCCAAAAAAAAAATTGTAAGGTGGGAATTCCAATTTTTTTTACAGGGGTATTGCAAATGTCGCCTATATTGCAGGGGGTAAAAACTTATTTACCCTTTCTTTAATGATGTTCTTGTAGAACATAAAACCTTGTCAATAATTTGTAAGCTTTTAATTCCTTAAAAGCACTTAAATGAGTAAGCTCAAGGATCAAAATTTTTTCTTTTGCCTTAAAAAAAGATTTTAGATTTTTCTAAAATTAATAGTTATAACAATTTCAATAATAAAAATATAAATCTAAAATTAAAAGTGTTTAGATATTTATGAGAAGAAAGCTTTAAGATTTTTCTTATAAAAAGAAAAAAAAATTTAGATTTTGTAATTAATAGTATATTTTAAAAAGCGCATGATTGTAAGCCCATAACATAATGTCCATGGCTATAAATACTGTATAAACGTAACGAGTCCAGGTATCCTCCATTTATATAATCCTCCATTTATTCCATTTAGTTCATGGATGCACGACACGTGGCAAAATAATATCCAAGGGCTGAAAATAAATGTTAAAAGTAAATATTGATTCAGTTTCTTTCCTCTTCCTCTCTTCACCGTGACAGTTTTCTCTTTCTTCAATTCTCAGTCACCAACCACCGTCCATTGCCATCTATCACCACCCTCCGTTCGTTTTTGAGTCACCCTCTTCCTCTCATAACCGATCTCCTCCGTCACCCGCGCCGCCGCAAATTTAGAGTTGCAATTATACAGTTGAAAAAAATTTCAAAATCAAGAACAAAGAAGACTAAGAACAAAATTTGCAGTTTTAAAAAGCAATTATACCTTGATCAAGAATGGGATGGGTGGTTTTGACCGTGGCGGCACTGGATTGATTCTTGAGTCGTGACGGCGAGGAGGGACAAATAGTCTCTTGACGCTTTAGGAGAAGAGACAAGGCGATTTAGATTGTTCAAGGACAGACCAGAGAGAAGTTCTTATGGGCGATTGGCGGCGGTGAAGAGAGGAAGGGGAAAAAGCTTCAACGCAGGGAAGAGGAAGATTGACGGCGGCGGTGAATCATATTTTCCTTTATTAAACAAATTTTTAATATTCATTCTCAGCCCTTAGATATTATTTTGCCACGTGTCGTGCATCCATGAACTAAATGGAATAAATGGAGGATTACATAAATGGAGGATACCTAGGGTGCATTTAGCATGGACAAAAACAACAATTTGTCCATCTTAGACCCATCAAAATGACTTGGAATATCATTAAGATCCTGTAAAAAGATTCTATTCCACCATAGATTGCAACACCAGATTTGCACCATTTAATATTTTTTTTTTAAAACAATATACAGCTGTGTGCATTTATTTGGGTTTTTCTTTCTTTTAGTTAAAAAAAAATCTGTTCAAATTAAAACAAAAAACAGTGTTTTTTCTATCTTTTTTCATACACCACCGCTGCTTCCACTTTCTCAAAACACCACCACCATATCTTCCTCAAGACACCACAAACCAACTTTCTGAAAACACCACCACCATTTCGACTTTCTTCAAGCACTATAAACATTAATAATAAGTTATAGAGAAGTGCCATTCTAAAAAAGAAATTAGGGAGAAGAAATTTGTTAAAGCGGATGTGAATCTTACACACTTGTGACTTGTTGGTGAATTTGTTGTGTCAAAACTTGCTCTGTTGTATATAGAGAACCCTTGGAACCCTTATTTAATGACAAATAGTAATATATATCCCTTAATTCGTTAAAAAAAATTATGGATTACACAATAAATAAAATATATATATCCATTCCACTTAATTAAGTCATTAATCCTAATCTGCATTTACGATAATTACAATTTTATTTATCTCATTAGTATTCTTAAGATTCATTAATCGTTTCGACTTAAGTCACCTAATCCGCATTTACAATAATTCAACTTTTATTTATCTCACTAGTATTGTTAAGATTCCTTAATCCTTTCGACTTAAGTCACCTAATCCGCATTTACAATAATTAAACTTTTATTTATCTCATTAGTATTCTTAAGATTCCTTAATCCTTTCCACTTAAGTCACCTAATTCACATTTACGATAATTAAACTTTTATTTATCTAACTAGTATTCTTAAGATTCCTTAATCCATTTTACTCACGTCTCCTAATTCGCATTTAAGATAATTCAACTTTTATTTATCTCACTAGTATTGTTAAGATTCCTTAAACCTTTCCACTTAAGTCACTTAATTCGCATTTACGATAATTCAACTTTTATTTATCTCACTAGTATTCTTAAGATTTCTTAATCATTTCCGCGTAAGTCACCTAATCCGCATTTACGATAATTCAACTTTTATTTATCTCACTAGTATTGTTAATATTCCTTAATTCTTTCGACTTAAGTCACCTAATCCGCATTGACAATAATTAAACTTTTTTTTATCTCATTAGTATTCTTAAGATTCCTTAATCCTTTCCACTTAAGTCACCTAATCCGCATTTACGATAATTCAACTTTTATTTATCTCACTAGTATTCTTAAGATTCCTTAATTCATTCCACTTACGTCAACTAATCCGCATTTACAATAATTACAATTTTATTTATCTCACTAGTATTCTTAAGATTCCTTAATCCTTTCCACTTAAGTCTCCTAATCCGCATTTACGATACTTAAACTTTTATTTATCTCGTTAGTATTCTTAAGATTCCTTAGGGCGCGCGAGATTTTAGTTTATTAGGGCGCGTGAGATTTTAATTTATTTGGGGAGCGTGAGAATTATCTTTATTTACAGCGCGCGAGAATTATCTTTATTTACGGCGCGTGAGATTTTAGTTTATTTAGGGAGCGCGAGAAATATGTTTATTTAGGGCGCGCAAGATTTTAGTTTATTTAGGGCGTGCAAGAATTACGTTTATTTACGGTGCGCGAGAATTAAGTTTGTTTTGGACGCGAGAGAATTTAATTTATTTAGGATGCGCGAGAATAACTTTATTTACGGCACGCAAGAATTAATTTTATTTGGACGCGCGAGAATTAAATTTGTTTACGTCACATAGTTCGCTTTAACGCTAATTTAAATATCATTCGGCTAACAAATATTCCTAATGAGATTTCATAATTACGTCACTTAATTCGTATTAATGCTAACATATATTATTCGCCTAATTAATCTTTCTAACTAATAATCAAATATAATTTAACTAACAATAATACACATAATCATAAATTAATTATATCTTTAATCATATATTAATTATTAAATCAAACATTATTTAAATATTCAAAGCTTCCGTAAAAAATCACAGTGAATTAAATCAAACCCAAGTCCTCATACTGTCATAGTCATACATACCTGGTCACAAAAAGACAAAAACGGAACTTATTCTGTGTGACCATTTTTCATGCATCTTTGTACTTGCCTAAAGGTTATAAAAGGTCACAAACCGTTTAATCTCAGCCGTCCCAATATATTTATATTAAATCTATGGCAGATAGACCAATTGGTCCAAGATGGACAAATGAATTGGTTGGTCCAAATTATACGGAACCCTACACCTAAACCTAATTCATTCACTCTTTTGTTATTCGTTCGTGTTTGTGAATTGAATTGACGCGCCAATACCATGAATTCTATTAGGGTTAAGAACAAAAACCCTGCTCCGATTCAAATCACTGCTGAGCAAATTGTTCGCGAAGCTAGGGAACTGCAAGTTTCCGACAACCGTCGTCCCCCGAAGCATAAAATCACTGATCGAACAGAGCTCGATGATTACCGTCTCCGTAAGCAAAAGGAATTCGAAGATTTAATCCGACGATTTGATCTGAACGCAAACACATGGATTAAATACGCACAGTGGGAAGAATCGCAAAAGGATTTCAACCGCGCACGTTCGATTTGGGAAAGAGTCTTAAAACAAGGAATTCATTACAAGAATCACACGCTATGGTTGAAATACGCTGAATTCGAGATGAAGAATAAATTCATCAAACATGCTAGGAATGTTTGGGATCGTGCTGTTACTATTTTGCCTAGGGTTGATCAACTGTGGTATAAGTATATTCATATGGAAAAGATGATCGGTAATGTGATCGGCGTCAATTCAACATGCTTGGATTTCTTCTTACATTAAATTTGAAATCAAATTGAATCAAATCCAGCGTGCTAGATGCATCTTCGAGAGTTTTGTTCTATGTCATCCTACTGTTGCTGCTTGGATGCGTTACGCCAAATTCGAAATTAAGAATAATGGCGATGTTGGGATGGCAAGAGATGTTTATGAAAGAGCCGTTCAGAAGCTTGCTGAGGATGCACAAGTGGAGCAACTTTTACTTTCGTTTGCTGAGTTTGAAGCACGCTGCAATGAGACAGAGCGTGCCAATGTAATATACAAATTTGCAGTCGATCACAGAATCACGTCGTCTTGTTAGTCTATTGTTCAATTGCATATTTTTATAACAAAACTTTGGTTCTTTTATGTCAGCAATGAATAGTAAACTTGTGGACCACATCAATTTATATTTTAGTATTTTTTCTTGAATTCATAAATTGGTTTCATTGGAATCTTAAGACTGAAATTGAATTGAAACATACTACAACTTATCTGCTTCTTTAGGGGGATAAGCCTTTTCAATGTGTTTAGTGTGTTCATGATGATGGACTTAGGTTCTTTGTTTTTAGATGCATCAATCAGTAGCTCATTAAGCTTATATCTGACTCGTTTTTTCTTCTCTTTCTCTTATAATCGTGTTTTATAGTGTTGTGAGGGGTAGGTTAGATATTTGCATTGGAGAGTGTGGGTGTATTGGGGTGTTGGTGTGGTTGAGAGTAGTTTATATATTGTAACGATTTTCACAATGTTATTCTCTTGTTGTCGGTTTAAACAACAGTCGTGGTTTTTCTATGGTTTTGGAGTTTCCACGTTATATTCTTGTGTTGTGATTCTGTTTATTTTTCTTCTTCAATTGTGTTATTTCCTAATAGAGTGTTTGAATATAGAGCTATAGTGGTATGTTTTATTTGTATTTGTGTAATTTGGAAGGTGAAAAATGGAAAAGTTTTTCACAACAATGAAGTGAAGGAGGAAAAAACTAGTGGAAGAAGTAAACTTAGCAAATAACCTCTATTACACTCTCTCAATGGTGTCTGCATCCAAGGGCTTGTATAGACATAGTCTATAATTTTTTATTCGCAAAATAGGTGTTGTACTGGTTGAGGATGGTAAGGTATGGCTAAAGTGGTGTATTAATGCATTGGTTATGGATTCCATTTGATGTGTGTGTGATTGTTGTCCTCTGCTAGTATGAACTATGTGATGTGATAGTAGGGGAAGAACATATATGGTGGGGATAGTAGAAGAACTACTGAAATATTTTTTTTCCTGTCAAATATTATGCTGAATTTTTGTTTAAGTATTTTGCAATGGTGGCGGCTTGGGGAATTAAGGGGCTGTTTTAATTTGTTTCTGGGAAAAGTATTGTTTTACTGTCATTATTTGTTGATGTTGGTGTTGGAATTGGAAGTGGGAGAATTGTTAAGGGAAGATGCATTGTTCTGTTTCTTATTTGTTCATTCACTTTCAACTGTGGAACCTAAATACAAACATGTATAATGTGTTTAGCGTTGATCGTATCCGAACCAATCCAAAAGTAAAACTGCAAACCGAATCAATCCAAAGCGAAAACTGCAAAAACCGCATTTGGTTCGGATGTATTTGGATGACTTTTTTATTGAATCGCGAACCACAAACACCGCAGTTAACAGCTAAAACCGCATTAAGGTTTTATGTTTTTTTGAACAAGCCAAAATCATTAAGGTTTTATTATATTCCAATACCACTAAAACCACATTAAATTTCTATTATATTCCAATATACATAGCCCAATAAGAATGTACAAATATATCATTGAAACAAAGTTCACAACAAGTCTTGATAATTTCATTAGTCAACTATTTACTACCTTATGAGTAGGCATGACAATAAACTCAGACACGTGGATACTCGTACCCGTTTTGACGGGGAAAACTCGAGTTGATTGAGTGTGGGTTTGGGTGTTTCCCGGTTTTAATGAATTTGTTTGCCGATCCAATAAAAAAAGAGCATGCATTTAAACCACAATCACTCCTTGTGTTTAGTTTAATTTAATTTCGGTACATTTTAATTATGGAGTAAACCGTAATTACCGAACCGATCCTAACCGCATTGGTTTGGTTTGGTTTGGTTTGAATGACTTTTTAAAAACAAACCGAACCAAACCGAATCGCATACAATTTTATCTCGCGGTTAGATGACTTTTAAGCTCAAAACCGAACCTAACTGCACCGTGAACACCCCTAAATGTGTCTGAATTTTAAGATTAAAGTCACGCAACAAGGTCTTCATGAACTTCAAATCATAAGTATCAGATACTCCCTTTTACCATAATTATAAGCAAAAATACATTTTTTAAATTCATTGAAAAGCTAAGTGTCAAAAAATTAAAAAGTTCATTGAAAAGCTAATATATCTAGCCTACAATACAGACTGGATACATCGAATATTCAATGAACTTAAAAGTGCATATTTGCTTATAAATGTTGCCCCGGGGGTATGTGTCAAAAAATAAGTATGAAATATCTATTATGTGGCTTTCAATTGTGATTCATATGAAACAAAATTTGAACCACAATTGATCGACTTTTGGAAAAAGAATAACAGCAAGACCCAAAACTCTACTTACTTCACCCATGAATTTATGCCTCATATGAAAAAATAAATAAAAAAACTTTTGCATCAAAACAAAAAATAAAACAAAATTTTCTTATCTAAACCACACCTAGAAAGATTTGTTGATTGAACTTCTTTATTTTTCCACTACATTATATTATTTAAAATGCAATTACAAATTTAACACAAACATGGAGAAAACAATATCAAAGATTATGGCACATCTGTTGAACATAACAATGTTTTGCAAACTTTGAACAAACATATAGAAGAGACTATTTCTAGGCATTTGTTTCTGTTCTAGGATTAATGCAATATTGCAATCTAAAAAACATTATCCTATCCCTAATAACAAGTTTGGGGTCAAAGAGAAACACTTAAAAGTAATACATTAGTAACGCATACACTATTATTCCTTTCAGCACATTTACTTTCTTATCATGCAGCCAGTTTCCTTCCTTTTTTCTTCCAAACTAGTTTTGAGACTCGTGAATTCACACGGGTCTATCGATTTTTTTTTTAATAAAATATTGTTAAAATATAAGTTACGTAGTGTTTAAAAAAAATAAAATAATAATTGACGTTGTTCTGCTATTAAATTAAGTAAAAAAAAATTATTAAAGCAATTGTCCCGTGTATGATTTTTGTGTAATAAATTATAATTAATAATAATAAAAATTTATTATTCAATTCTTTTTTTATTAAATCAAGTATCCCGTGTATGATTAAATTTTTTTATTAAAACAATTGTCCCGTGTATTATTATAATATATATTTATCAATAATATATTCATCAACAATTGTTCCGTGGATTATTATAATATATTATTCAATTCATTTTTTTTTGTACAAATTCCTTTTTTTATTAAAGAAATTGTCCCGTGTATGATTAATTTTTTTTATTAAAACAATTGTCCTGTGTGATAAATATAGTAATAAATTATAATTATCGGTGATAAAATTTATCCAATTTTTTTATATATGAGTGAAAAATATTTGTCAATAATTTTTTATATTGATCGATAAGAACTACTTGTTTTGTTTAAAAAAACTATTAGTTAATTTTTATTCTTATCTTTAGAAGTGGTTTCTATTGCTATTTTTATGAGTAAGTTTGTTTTATTCTTTTTCTTAATTTTTTTTATATTTTTTTATGTGTATATTTGTTTTATTCTTATCTTTTTTTTTTTGTTCTTTTTTATGAATAGATTTGTTTAATGTTTATCTTTTCTTTTTTTGTTTGATTTTTTTTTTTTGTTTTGTATTTTTTTTTTTTTTTGAGTTTAGAGTTAAAATTACTTTTGAGGATATAAACGGTGAAATACTATTAAACGTGCTAAGGACAAAAGAGGTTTTTTTGTAGTAGTTTCTTTTAATAGATTGTAAATTATCTTTTTTTTTTGTTCTTTTTTTTTATATTTTTTTTTATGGATAGATTTGTTTAATGTTTATCTTCTCTTTTTTTGTTTGTTTTTTTTGTTTTGTTTTTTTTTTTTTTTTTGAGTTTTGAGTTAAAATTACTTTTGAGGGTATAAACGGTGAAATACTATTAAACGTGCTAAGGACAAGAGAGGTGTTTTGGTAATAGTTTCTTTTAATATATTGTAAATAGACTACAATTCTCACATATAACCTCAAGGAAATATCAAACTTTCATGGTAGAGTTCACATATTTTTACTCCCCTTTTCACTTCAATGCTTGACTCAATCACTTTATCATTTTTGGAATCAAATATTATGATTTCCCATTTAAAAGCTCTCATAACCTAGCTCTCATAACCTCTAATAACACCTTCCCATCCTTTGATATGTCAACTATGTTCTTAATGTAGGGTGATGCTAGTACATTCATATTGGGAATTTGAAGAACTCTATCCAGGACTCTTCATTTGCATGGCTTTTCATAATCCAAACATCACTATCTATAACACCTTGGCAAAGAAGCCCTAGACAACCTTTCCAAACACCTAAAATCTTTGAAATCAAACCATCGCCACATTTGGGCAGTAAGAACTTGGTCACAGATTCTTCACCTAACTCGATAGAAAGTATAGGGCCGTTTACCATTAACCAATTGACAGTTTCATTAATATGTTTTCCACTCCCAACCAAATCAAGATCGTCATCTATATCAAGAGGGAACTCCTTCATCGAGTTCCAAGAGGAATCGGAACTTACGGTTCCGATTTTTATCAAAGTTTTGTTATGAGGATTCTTAAAGATGCAAACAAATTTGAATGCATCGAGCACATTTAGGGATGTCAACGGGGCGGGGATTGTGCGGAGAAAGCTTCCCGTTCCCCGCCCCGAATTGCCTCCGGGGAAAAATTTGCCTCCATCCCCATCCCGCGGGGGAATATTAATACTCTTCCCCATCCCCACAGATCTCCACGGTTCCTGCGGGGATCCACGGATACCGAATATTAACAAAATTTTTATATTTTTCAGTCAAATTATGATAGTATTTTGACGTTATTTTTTCTTTTTTTAAAAAAAAAAAAAACAACACTTAAACAATGGATTCATACAAAACTTAAACAAAACTTAAACAACACTTAAAAAAAAGACATTGCAAAAACATTTGACTATTAATAATCATACAAAACCAAATAGCTAAAATATTCCAATGTATAACAAAATATGCATAATCATACAAAACCAAAATAAAATATCGCAAAACTATTGGTAATTGGTAAATATCCAACCAAATTAAATAAATAATGTTTTTTTAACAAAATATTATACAATTATCCAAGAAAATTATGTCCGTCTTTCTAAGTTTCTTTGCATTAATAATATTATAAAAAATCAACATTTAATATATAATAATAATATCCATCTTTTAATAAAATATTATAAAAAATCAACATTTTTTTAGTATATAATAATAATAATAATAATAATAATAATAATAATAATAATAATAATAATAATAATAATAATAATAATAATAATAATAATAATAATATGGACGGATTCGGGGAATCCGCAGGGACGGATGCAGCTTCCTCGTTCCCCGCCCCGAACTGCCCGCGGGGAACTTTTGCCTCCATCACCGTCTCCACGGGAAAAATTCCCTGTTTTCGGAGCTCCGAACGGGGCAATACCCGCGGGGATCCGCTCTGACAGATGCAAATTGACATCCCTAAGCACATTGCCAAATCCAAAAACTGACCTGGAGTTGTCTTCACCCTTATTCAATGCTGCCATCACTTTAACCTGTCTGAGTTCAGTGTTCCACAGAATGACATTCGATGAATCTGTGCCTACTAAGTAGACGATTCCCCTGACGCATCCGACTAACTGAAAATGAGAATGAGGAGTGTAGATTTCATGATTGAGTTTGATCTCATTGAGCTCCTTGATACCTTCTTCGCTCACTGAGAAATTTGCCATGTAAAATTCAAACGATTCGTTAATCAACATGAGGAGCAGCGAACTAGCAGCAACGAAAGCGTGTTTGTTCATGAACTTGGTCTCTCAGGTTAACTTATTCCATGATCTTTTAACACATCTTGCCCTGAAGATGTCTTTAACATGCAGGTGAGCAAGAATCTCAGATATCAAATCTTCAGATAAGTCATTCAAAGTTGTTGCTGAAGCATGAATATCTGAAGCATTCTCTTTGACAGGCTCATTATTTGCAGAAGTAGTAATGGTAACATCAACATCAGTATCATTTACTAAGACTTCCGCATCACCTCTGTCATGTTTAACAGTATCACTAGCCAGCTCTTTTGATAACGAAGTTCCTAATATGGGTGATGTTGGATCAGTAGGTTGCAGTTCCTTTGGTTGATTAGTAGAAATGGAATCGCTTTCATCATTTTTTGCTACAGGATCAACTTTTTCGCTTGGTGTTGTTACACTTACGTCCAATGTTGCTGCTGGAGATCCACTTTTCTCCTTAGTAGTATCACTAATTATAGTAGATGGGTCGGAAGGTCCCTTCCGAGCCTGC
This sequence comes from Trifolium fragiferum, assembly GCA_954870985.1. NCBI lineage: Eukaryota > Viridiplantae > Streptophyta > Magnoliopsida > Fabales > Fabaceae > Trifolium > Trifolium fragiferum. The sequence continues at coordinate 13,508,871 of OX940789.1, read as the reverse complement.
CAAAATTCAAGAACACAAGTTAGATTGTCATGACATGACACACATTATCTGAGGATAGAAATTCGGTAGCAATACCTTAGGTTTTGATTTCTTCTTCTTTCCTTGAGATCCTTGCCCATTTGAAGCTAATTTCAAAAAAAGTAGCAACAGAGCAAAATGTAAGCACGCACTATTAAGAGAATATACATAACTTATATCTGAAAAACATAACTCCTTATCTGCCTACTCTCCTTACTAGAACATCTACGGGCTTAATTGCTGATCAACTTTGGTTTAACGACTTTCAATATTAGAATCAAAATCTAGAACACGAGATCCCTACCTAATGTTTCCACTTCAAAAGCTTAATCTTTCAATTATATTGGGACAACCTATACAGCAATGAACCCAGATCTAATTCCAGATTAAGTATCAACTATGAACCAATTGCTAAACAAAAGAAGGGAAGAAAAAAGTTTAAAGAACTAAAATCTAAACCTGGAGACTTGGAATCAGACTGTTCTTCTGCTACGTCACTGGCAACCAGCTTCGCTCTTCGATCAACAACTTCAAATAAATCTGATCAATCAAGTCCGCAGAAATAACATATTAGATTTGTTTTTGAGCTGAAAATGAGACAGGCTCCTCGATCAACAACTTAAAATAAATCTGATCAATCAAGTCCACAAAAATAACATGTTAGATTTGTTTTTGAGCTTAAAAAGAGACATTCATAAAGCAACAAAGGTAGGAGAAAGAAACATCCAGTACATCACAGCACACCCTACAATGAAACAACACCACCAAGTGACATAATGCAGAGAAAAATGATATGCACAATTGAAATTAATTCACGCTCCTTAGACTAGAAATGAATGAAGCATGATTGAGCGAGGAATCCAAACAACAATGTCAAATAGCGCCTATAGCAGCATAGCCTAGCAGAATTTTTATAATATGCTATTGTTCCACAACACACAAGTTAGTACAAAGTCTTGTTATATTAAAGCTATAGAGCCGCTATAGTGCTGTAGCCAGTGTTATCGAATATCGGCCATGCGCCAATGGCGGATTTTGGCCTCTCTGATATGGTAAATATCGGCCAATATGGCGGGGTTTTCTGCCATAATCCGTTCTTGCGGCACCAGAAAACGGCTGTTATTGCAGGATTTTGGCTTTCCGCCATTGACAACACTGGCTGTAGCATAGCTGAATTTAAACAAATCACTATTATCGGCAATCCATGATTGACAACACTTCCAGATTGATCCCTTGTAATCACAATACCATGTACTTGCCGGCCAATACAACCGAATCACAAACGATTGCCAAAATTAATCATCATTTACACTACATTAAGCATTAGAAAAACAATTTAATGATTAATCAAGCTCGAGCATTGAGATCAAAATTAATAACAAGCCATTCCACAACAACTACTAAAGAGAGACACTAAAAGCTATCAAAACTAATTTCCAACATAACAGAATCACAAACCTCTGACAAAATTAATCATTGTTTCCATTACATTAATCATTTATCAACAATTTAGTGATGAATCAAGCTCAAGCATTGAGATCAAGATTACAAACAAGCCATGCTACAACAACTACCACTAAAGTGAAACACTCTAAGCTATTACCAATATAACATAATTACAAACCAGTGCCAAAATTAAGCATCATTTACACGACTACATTAACCATTACTCAAATATTCAGTGATGAATCAAGCATTGAGATCAAAATTAACAACATACAATACCACAACAAATTAGTGAATTAAGATTGAAACTAGGCATAATTTTACATTGCATTAAGCAATACTCAACAATTTAACGATGAATCAAGCTCAAGCATTGAGATCAAAAGTAACAACACTCCATATCACAACAACTACTAAACCAAAACACTACAAGCTCTAAAAGTTAATCATATGCTGAATATAATTAGTGAATCAAGCATCATTTACATTGCATTTATCAACAAATCAAGCTCAAGGGCTCAAGCATTGAGATCAAAATTAACAACATGCAATACCACAACAACAACAACTAAAACGAAACACTATTAGCCATTAAAATTAATCATGTGCTGAATCTAATTAGTGAATCAAGCATAATTTACATTTGCATTAAGCATTAATCTACAATTTAACAATGAATCAAGCTCAAGCATTGTGATCAAAATTAACAGTATGCAATACCACAACCACAACAACAACAACAACATTTAGCTATTAAAATTAATCAAATGCTGAATCTAATTAGTGAATCAAACATCATTTACATTGCATTAAGCATTGATCAACAATTTATCAACAAATCAAGCTCAAGCATTGAGATCAAAATTAACAACATGCAATACCAAAACTACTACTAAATCGAAAAAAGCTCTAAGCTATTAAAATTAACCGAATCAAAAACGAAATTGATGAATTGAAATAGAATTAGGTGGAATAAACGATTCAAAGAAACGAGATTCGTTACGTTACCTTCAACGACATTGAGCCACGACGCCATTGTAAGAGAAACGAATCAGATTCGTTTGAATGCAGAAATGGTTCAGAGATTCTTCAATAGTAGTTGAGCTTCCATTGCTGAACGACGTCGCTTTGATGATTTAACAATCCACACAAAAACACTGATACTGTTCTTTTTCTCTTCGAGTTCTCAATTACGCGGGAAGAAAAAATAATGGTAATAAAATAAAGGCTTAATTATAGTTTTGGTGCCCTATTTTACTTTTTTTCACAGTTTTGATCCCCTATTTTAATTTCAATCAGTTTTAGTCCCCTTTATACAATTTTGGTGTTATGTGTCATATTTTTATGACGTAGCAAACATAGTGTTAATGTGTCAAAATCCACATATATTAACATTATTCATGTCATCATATATATTTTTAATTTATAATAAAAACACAAAAATTAAAATAACAAAATAATAATAATTACAAAATAAAAAATAAAAATGAAAATCAAATTGTTATTTTTTTGATTCTATAAATAAGAAACAAAAACCCTGAAATAGAAACAAATTCCCAAAATCCACCCTAATCGAACTCGACCCATAATGCTAAGTGGAACAAGGACAATTGAAGAGAAAGAATAAAAAGAGGAACAAAAATTATTATAAATTATATATATTAAATTGAATAACATAATTTTTTTTACGCAACATAAAAATATTATTAGAACCTAATAAGTATATAAATATTATTATAAATACATTTTCGTTCATGATTTCTTTTTACTAAATTTTTATTTTTGTAGTAAAACAGATTATTCTAATGATAAAATTATCTTGATGCATGATTTAAATCTATAAACAAAATATATAATTTTGTTTTGGGTCATGCTAAACAGTGCATAGGGTTGGGAACAAGCTAGGCCAGGCCAGGTTTTGACAGGCCTGAGCCTAGCCTACGATTTTTCTTTAGGCCTAAGTCTAGCCTATGGCTTATCAAATGCTATTTTTTTCGGCCTGGTCTGTGCCTGTTTAAAGCCTGACCTTGCCTTGTAGCCTATTTAAAAGCCTATGTTACAGAAAGGCCTTTATATAATTTTTTAAAATATGCTAATTAAAGAGGCCTTAATGCCTATTTCATATTTAAATTATTTTTTAAATAATATTTTTTAAAACCTAACCCTATCTTCCATAAAAAAAAGAAAGAAAAAAAAAAACCTAAGCCTATATCATATATAAATAATATTTATTATATAAATAATAATTATAAAATATAAACAGGCCAGGCCGGCCTATCAGGCCTTGCAGGCTTTTTTAAAAACCTGAGTCTGGCCTATTTATGCAAACAGGCTTTTTTCAAAGCCTATGCCTGTCATTTTTATAAACAGGTCAGGCCATGCCGAAAACAGGCCAGGCCGAAGGCGCCTGGAGGCCGCCTGGCCTATTCCCAACCCTAACAGTGCACCTGGTGCACTTGTTAAGCATACCAAAAATTTAAATAAAATATAAAGTTAATGTTGATAAAACAACTTTTTACACTTTCAATGTATTGAATGCACAAGTTTCAAGACAGTCTTTACTTATTTATGTGATTAACTAGTGCACCGGGTGCACTATTTAGCATTTTCCTTTCGTTTTTTATCTTTTCAAAGAAATTGTTACTTCAATTGAATAATTTCGTTTTTTATTTTTATAAAAAAATGATTGGTTCTTACTTCAATTGAGAGAATGAGATTTGGGAGATTTGGGTCGATTGTTTCTATTTTAGGGTTCTTGATTCTTATTTATGGAATCAAATAATAACAATTTTATTTTTTGTTTTATAATAATTGCTATTTTATAATAATTGTTTTATTCTTTTCCTTATGTTTGTACCAATTAAGAGAATGAAATACATATTACATTGTTCCAATGCAATGAATCTGAATGATGATATATATAGTGATCCTCAAGCTATCAATACTGATATATAAGGATTTCTATATGCCTAACCAATAAACACTATGCATAATGTAATGGTCACTTGGATTCTAAAATGATAAATTTAAGTGAGGTTGGTTGAGCATTACCTCAGTCCATAAAGGATAAATCATTGTAGGATCTGGTTGATTTTGAAAATATAGCAAAGATCAAGCACAATATGAATAAGCTTTTAAATATGATCACTTGATTGAACATAAATTTGCTTGTTACAACCTCCCCAAAATATAGCAGAAAACTCTACATGTTTTTCAATTCTCTTGTGAAAATACTTAAGGCTACCGATTAAGTTGTCGCATCGTTATTCTTAATATTGTATATCAAATGCGGCTGATGCGGTCTCTCAATCATGGTTGCATTGCAGTTTTGAGACAATACCAAAAACTGTTATGTTGTAACTTAGATTACGATCGCAGGCATTTATTTAAAATCTAAGAGTTTTTATTTTTTGTTCAAGTAGTCTTTGTGTATTACATGAAACGTCTCTATCAACTGAGTTATGCTCAAAGAATATACTAAGAGTTTTCCTATTCACGTCCTTGAGGAAAACTATAGGAAAGCTACTGACTACTAAAGTAATTATTGATGGATATTATGCTATAGAATACTACTAGCATTTATTTGTGCGAATTGAAGCATATGAGAGAAAAGGTAGCTCATTCACCCCAAATTGAACCTCACCTCAAATAATGCAAACTGTGTTGAGTATATTTGCTGATAAATGGACAGACGCTAGGTATAGCGTAGCTGATCAAGTGACGCTGAAAGCGTAACGAGGCGCACATATCTTCTTACATCAGAACCGGATATGCTATTACCTACAAATTTCATGTCTATAATAAAACTATACATGATTGTAGGAAAGCCAGGGATTCTGACTTTAGTTCCGCTCCATATTATAAGTTGTTCTGTAAAGTCATAAGGAAACATCAAGATTCGAACCTCCTGAACTATGTGATCAAAGCTTCATAAGTATGAACTTTCAAAAGTATTAGATTTTAGGCTTCAAAAGTATTATGATTTCGTTTATGCCAATTCTGAAAGTATGAACTTTCAGCTTCTCCATGTTATCCATACCGAAATTTTGCAGTCAAGGATATTCTTAGTTTCTTATCTATTCCATTGTACCTCTATCTTTATCATCAAAACCTATGAAACCTCGACAAATACATGACACCGTTAATAATTTGAGAAAATAAGTGTCAGACACCGACACATATTAGATACTCAAACACACATTAAACTTGAAATGTCGATGGCTCGATGCTACATATTTCAAAACTATTTGACCATTTACCCTCCACAATATTCAAATAATCTCATTTTAACCTTGCATTTTCTTTACCATGGTTTCAAGGTCTCAAGATCAATAGTGGTTCCAAAGTCTATGTTTGAAAAAAATTCAAATCTTAAACAAATCAAATCATCTTCAATAGATAAATTACCTTCAACTTCAATATCTTTAACAAACACTGCTATTTAGCATATCCTATCACTCAAGTGTGTTAAATGAATCTTGGAAAATTTAATAAAATCACGGTAAGCCATTGTAATTTTAACAAAAACTAAATTTTGAAGTTTAAAAAAACGCGATTTCTTGAAAAATTCTGATGTGCACTAATATTTCCACAGTGGTACTGCAATTTCTATTAAGAAGCTATAACTATTAGCTTAAAATTCACATTTAGTTATTAGCAATAGTTGAATTCTGGCTAATATTAACTACATTTATTCATATTTAGCTAAAAATAAAGTGAGTATTGTTGAATGATGAGTTTGCATCATGATATGAGTCAAGGAATAAGCTAGAATGAGTGATTACTAAAGCTTTAGCTAGTAACTACCTTTAACTAATTTTCCCGCCTTTTATATCCTTCATTTTTCCTCAGCACAATTGTATAAATAGTTAGCTACCGACACCTCTATAATTAGACGTGTCGCGGTGTCCGACACTCGTATGACACTCGTACGACACTTCTACAAACGTGTCGAAGAGGTGTTCAAAAAAATAATTTTTTTCTTTATTTCGACACTCCTTAAATCGGTGTCCGACATCTATAAGACACTTGTACAAACGTGTCGGGGTAAGTGTTCAAATTTTATTTTTTTTATTTGCTTATACTTTTCTCAGACATATATACAACGATTAAAGACGTGTCGAAATAATAATATTGATCAATGAGGGATTAAAGATATTACATTTTGATTACATTATTTTTAGTTTTTCGATAGTAGTTGGATGAGTAAATGTCAAATGTACTATCATATATGAGTCAAGGAATAAGCTAAAATGAGTGATTACTAAAGCTTTAGCTAGTAACTACCTTTAACTAATTTTCCCGCTTTTTATTTCCTTCATTTTTCCTCAGCACAATTGTATAAATAGTTAGCTCTTTCATCACTTGTAATTAGATTGAACAATAATGGATTCAATTTTCTCATCTCTTTTCTTACTCCAACATGGTATCTAGAGCCACTACAAGAAATATCGTTTTTGGCAGCGACAAATGTCGCTGCCAAAAACACAAAGTTGCTGCAAAAAGTGTTTTTCACAACGAAAAAATTGTTGCTGCATGTCGCTGGCATAAGTGTCGTTGCAAAAAGTTTTGCAAGGACAATTAATGTCGCTGCCATAACTAGTGTTTTGCAGCAACAATTAATGTCGTTGGCATAACTAATGTTTTTAACAACGATTAATGTCGCTGGCATAACTAGTGTTATTTGGCAACAATAATTATTGTCGCTGACACAACTACTCAACTAGTGTTTTTTTGCAACAAAAATTATTGTCGCTGGCATAACTGGTGTTTTTTGCAACAACAATTATTGTCGCTGGCAAAAAAATTATTTTTCGCAGCAAAAAAGTTATTTTTGTGAACGATATAAATTATTGTTATATCTTTTATATCTCAACATCAAAATTGTTGTAACAAATTAGACTTGCCGACTATAAATGTAATTATATATTTTTGTTATTTTTTATAAATTTTTTGTATCAATCACTTAATTTAAAATGTCATAGTTTAAATTCTTTAATTAAGTTTTGTTTCTTCTTATCTTATTCTTTCTATTTTGCATATATCCTTTTCAACAAACTATAAATAATTCAATTAAAGTATCTACAAACAATATAATTAAAGGATAAACCTTATATATATATATATATATATATATATATATATATATATTTATCAACTCAAATTTTAATAATCGATTGTAACTCTGTTAAATCATCCATTCGGTGAACAATACAAATCTTTTTTCTTCCTTTTGTGATGCATTGTATAATACTACAACCGTTGAACAATTGGAATATCTCTCACTTGTTTAGTGAATCAAATGAATTCTTTTAGATTTATCTTCCGTTTACAATTTTACCTCGTCCTCTCACTCTGTGCACAACAAGAATTGTGATTTAATTAAAACCTTGACTATTAGACATTAAAGAAAGAAAAATAAAAATAAATTGACTATATAAAAAATTGAGAATTGAGAGATAACAAGTGGAAGAGATAAGAGATAAAGTTTGTGAACATCTTCAACAAGATTAAACCTACAAAGAAACATTGACCTAAGAGAAAACATGATGATCTTGAATCAATCCTCTAGCTATTGAACTTGAAGCAAAAGAGATCTGAAAAATATGAAAAAAATTTAAATTTACCATCCAATGAAAGCATACAATGAAGCTTGCAAACTTGATAGTAGTTTGTCAATGTATTGGTTTGAATTTTTATTTTTTTTAATATCAAAATTTTATTGAAAATCACCAGCCATGGCATAAGACATACCAGGAGGGAAACAAAGTTACAAGCAGGAAAGATACAATGAAGCCGCCAAAGAGCTACCAAAACAAAATTGAAAAATACATGAACTAGAGCAACCAAAAGTACAACACCACACTTAGAAAAACAACAAAAACCGCCACCTGCTAAAAGCTCAAAATGCAGAAACAAAGACCACGCCACACACAAGAAACAGCAGGGGCAGAGAACAAACCCCCAGGCGAAAAAACCAAGTCGGAAAAAACCAATTGTGTGTGGTTACTATGAATGTTAGTTTGACTTAAATATCTTTAACTAAGTTTTTATTTTTATTTTTAATCTTTTTATTTCTATTTTGCATATATCTCTCAACAAACTATATAAATAATTCAATTAAAGTATATCTATTAACAATTTATTAAACGGAACTACCGTAAAAAAAACTTAATTTGTCCTTATCAAGTATAATAATATGTAAAAATAAAAATTAAAAAAATAAATAATTTTAAGTTAAAAGAAATTTACGCATAAAAATAAGAATGGAAACCACAATTAAAGATCAAGACCGGTTTAGGCCTCAGGAAAAAAATTAATTTTTTTAAAATCAAATTATTTTTCTTATGGTTTTTTGCTTTCTTATTTTATCCATTTATATTTATTGTGGAGAACTATACTTTTATGTTGTAAAAATATATATATATATATATTGTACTCTACCTCAAAAAAAAAAAATTGTACTCTACTTGTTGTAGATTTTTTTTAACTTAAATAAAAAAAGATCATCTACGCTTGTACCAAAAAAAAAAAGATCTACTTCAAAAAAAAAAAGATCATCTATGCCTGCACCAAAACAAAAAAGGAAAAAAAGATCATCTACACTATTATCTATACTATTATTATTTGCCTTACTCAAAGTAAAAAGTACACTTGGCGTCCTCACGTTACATCTCAAGGAGCAAATTCATATATGGCACTATTTTAATAATGTGGCGTCTATGTGGCGCCTACATGTCTTCTCTTTACGACTTATAGGGACATGGTTCAATTCCCACTAACAACAAAATATTAATTTTATGATTTTTTTTGTCTTTCTTATTTTGCCTTGCTTTTTATTTTATTTTTACCAATTATTGAATTTATTGTGAAACAAAAAAACAATATTGATATTAAGATTGGGATGAATTCTATAGGATAAGTACCAAAAAAAGAATCTATTGTCAAAAAAAAAAAATAGAATTGTCTTGATTTGGTTTTTTTACCAATTATTCAATGTATGTATTGCCAAAAAAAATAATAACGAACCTTACAAAATAAAAAACAAACAAAAATTAATTAAAAGATAATATACATTGTAGTAAATTACATTACCCTCTCTTGAGAGGTGCTTAAATTACATTACTCTCTCCTCTTATGTTAAAATATATACTTTCCTCCCCTCTTGTACAAAATATATTAGAGAAAATTACTCTCATCTCCATCTAAAGAAATTTGAATTTCATCCCCCTTCCCCCTAATATTAAAATATACATTTTCCTCTTTTAATCAAACTTCATTTTAACTTTTTACACGAGCTTTATTAATTATTTACGCAATTAGAAATAAATCTCTTCCTTTAGTTCATATATCTTTAAATATTTTAATGGAACATTTTATAAAAATAATTAAGATGTGAGACCTAAAGTTATGTTCATGTTGTTTTGTATATTACACGAGTTTGATTTAGTTCTTCATACTATAAGATATTACTCTCTCCTATTAGATCAAATATCTCTTGAAATTTTAACCGAATATTTTACGCATATAATTAAGACGCGAGACATAAGATTATAGTCTCAATTGTCTTTACTTTTTACATACGTTTGATTTAATTATTCACACCATAATAGATTACCCTTTTCTATTAGATTAAATCTTTTTTTTATATTTTAATTGAAAATTTTGTAAAAAAAATTAAGATGTAAGGCTTAATGTTATAGTTTCAATTGTTTTTCTTTTTTACATGGGCTTGATTTTGTTTATCACACCGCAAGAAATTACTCTCTTCTATTTGATCAAATTCATCTTAAAATTTTAATTGAACTTTTTACAAGAAATTTTAATTGAACTATTTGATCAAGAAATGCCTATGAATATTGTCTCAAATGTTTTACTTTTAATGGCTTTATTTATTTCTTTACGCCGTAAGAGATTATCTTCCGTTAAAATAAATTTCTCTGGATATTTTAATTAAAGTTTTTACAAAAATAATTAATAATTGAGACATTATGTTATGATATCAACTGCTTTACTTTTTACTCGGGCTTCATTTAGTTCTTCAAGTCCTAAGAGCGATTACCCTCTTTCATGGATCATATCTCTTTGGATAATTTACTTGAACATTTTATATAAATAAATAAGTTATGAGGCCTAAGGTTATGGTTCAGTTGTTTTACTTATTACATGAGATTGGTTAGTTCTTCACACCGTAATAAAATAATATTTTCTGTTAGAGCAAATCTCTCTTGAAATTTAATTGAACTTTTTACAAGTATTATAGAAAAGTGAGACATAAGATTAGTATCAATTGACTTACTTTTTACACGAGCTTGGATAAGTTCTTCACACCTGTAAGAGATTATCCTCTTATGTTATATGAAATTCATTTTGATATCTTAATCAAAAAAATTACAAAAATAATTAAAATGTGAGACCTATGGTTATGGTCTCAATTGTTTTACTTTTTACACATGTTTGATTTAGTTTTTCACAATGTAAGAGATTATCATCTTCCGTTTGAACAAATTTCTCTAGATATTTTAATTGAAGTTTTTACAAAAATAATTAATAATCGAGACCTTAGGTTATGCTATCAATTGCTTTACTTTTTACTCGGATTTCATTTAGTTCTTCAAGTCGTAAGAGCGATTACCCTCTTCCATTGGATCATATCTCTTTGAATAATTTACTTGAACATTTGATATAAATAAGTTATGAGGCCTAAGGTTATAGTCCAGTTACACGAGATTGATTAGTTTTTCACACCGTAATAAATTACGCAAATCTTTCTTGAAATTTTAATTGAACTTTTTACAAGTATTATAAAAAAAGCGAGACCTTATATTATAGTATGAATTGATTTACTTTTTACACGAGCTTAAATAAGTTCTTCACACCTGTAAGAGATTATTCTCTCATCTTATATGAATTTCATTTTGATATTTTAATAAAAAAAATTAGAAAAATAATTAAAATGTGAGACCTAGGGTTATGGTCTCAATTGTTTTACTTTTTACACATGTTTGATTTATTTCTTCACACCGTAAAAAATTACTCTCTTCTATTACATCAAATTCCTCTTGAAATTTCAATTGAACTTTTAAAAAAGAAAAATTTAAGACCTTAGAATACAGTCTCAATTGTTTTACTTTTTACACGGTCTTTATTTATTTTTTCATACCTTAAGAGATTACAATTTTCCATTAGAATAAATTTTTCTTGATATTTTAATTGAAGTTTTAAAAAAATAATGAAGATGCGGGACCTAAGGTTATGATCTCAATTACTTTACTTTTTACACGGACATTATTTAGTTTTTCACGCTGTAAGAGATTATACTCTTCCATTAGTTCAGATCTCTCTTGAAAATTTAATTTAACATTTTACAAGAATATCTGAGATGTAAAAGATTACGAGCTTTACTTTTTACTGAGGCTTAATTTAGTTCTTCACATTGTAAGAAATTACTTTCTTCTGTTAGCTAGATGTAATCCCTCTTAAAATTTTAATTAAGCTCTTTACAAAAACAATTAAGAAGACCTAAGATTATGGTCTCAATTGCTTTATTTTTATACACGGGCTTGGTTTTAGTTCTTTCTACCGTAAGAGATTAACCATCATTTGTTAGATCAATCTCCTTTTAATATTTTAATTGAACATTTTATAAAAATAACTAAGATTCGAGGTCTGAGGATATCGTCTCAATTTCTTAATATTTTACGTGAGTTTAATTTAGTTCTTCACACTTTAAGAGATTACGTCTCTTCCATTTGACCGGATATCTCTTTGAATATTTTAATTGAACTTTTTTACAAAAAATAATAAAGATGCGAGGTTTAAGATTTTGGTTTCAATTATGTTTTACTTTATACACCGGCTTGATTTAGTTCTTCCCGTTAGATCAAATACATTTTGATATTTAATAGAATTTTTTTACCTAATAGTCAAGATACAAGGCTTAAGGTTAGATGCTCTTGAATGAGTTCTTCATCCCATAAAAGATTATCCTCTTCCATTAGAACAAAACGCTCTTGATAGATTAATTAAATTTTCTACCAAAATAAGAATAAAATAAATATATGTGTGCACATTAAAGTCTAAAATCATTGATTCTAACAAAAAAGTCCAAAATCAATATATTTTATGAATGAAAGCTAACTCATATATAACGCGGACAATTTTTCACTTCTAAGTTAGAGAAAAACAATATATTTTTATGAATGAAAGCTAACTTAGAGAAAAACAGAAGAAACAAAGAAAGGAACAACAACAACAACAACAACAACAAAAGATTTTTAGCATATATCTAGCCCTTCTATTTCAAAATCCAGAAAAATCCTAGAGAAAATATTCAACAGAGTTATGATTTATAAACAAAACCAAACAAAATAGATCTAAAATCTCATTGCCAAATTTTTGCAAAACAAATCTCATCGCCAAATAAATTCACCGAAACTGCTATATAACAACAAAGTTTGGGCATGCTTAGAATCATTTTTGAATATGGACATTTATTTGGGCATGCTTAGAATCATGATATTCGGCAAACTGTTCGGGTACGGTGGGGACTGATGTTGTGGGTGGCTGGCCGGCAGTTGGATTAAGTGACGTGTGTCGACAGTGGCGGTGTACCAAGTGATTTCAATGAGTTTGATGAAAAGATTGAAGTTGCTGGTTATTGTTGTTGAAGTTCCGATGAAGACGAGGAAGAACACATTCTTTTATTTTAATTTTTCTTTAAAAAAATAAATAGGTATTTAACTTTTAAAATAGTTTGTTTACTAATTAAAAATATCACTATAAGTTGACACGTGTCGCCACGTGATTTGTTAGCTAATTAGAAAAACGGGTCCATACTGTGCCACATCACTATTCCGTTAACCAAACAAACGGAAGGATCAAACTGGATAACAACAAAATTTATAGGATTTCTTTTAATCATTTTAAAAATGTAGAGACTAAAAACATATTTAACCTATATATATATATATATATATAATAACAAGCATTTTTAAAATTTATAAAAAAAAAAAAAAAAGAATTTCCAGCCCGTGCTTGGCACGGGTGTCCATACTAGTACAATTTATTTTCCATTCCTATTTTTTTTTATCAATTATTTTCTACTATATGTTTACGTATCTAAAAATAATATAATTTATTTTAATAAATGAAGATATTCAATAACTTTTTACCTAAAAATTATTTTTATTTATTTTTGTAATATCAATTTTTTATTTTATTTTTTAAAAAATAAAAAACCTTTTTTTAATGTTTGCTTTAGGCCACACAATGTGTTAGGCGGACCCTACAAAAAATACGCATAAAAAAATAATAATTGTGTAGTTTCTCAACGACTTTACAAGGTTGTTGCAAAATAGACTATACTATTAACGGCAATAATAATCCACTAAAAATATATAGAAGGAACAATTACTAAAATATCTAATTTGTCCTCAATGAGTATGATAACATTGCAAATCTTCTACCCTTAATTGTAATTTTAGCTCTAAAGATAAAAAAAAAGATACAAAACATAAAAATAGAAGAAAAAAATTAAATTAAGAGAAATCTACGCATAAAAATAGGAACAAAAATCATGATAAAAGATACACATAAAAAAAATAATTGAGTGGTTTTCCAGCGAATTTACAAGTTTGTTGTAAAAAAACTAAACTAGTAGCAGCAACAATAATTATTGTTGGGATAACTAACTTTTCTCAACGATAACGTAGTTGTTGAGAAAAAACCAACTTATAACAACAACTTAAATAAGTTGTTGCTATATGTATGTTAACAATTTAAATGTCGCTGCGAAAAATTCGCTGCGAAAAACGACATTTCTTGTAGTGAGCCTTAGATTCATAACCACCATAACCGCTTCCGTAACCCTTTTTTAACAAACTTTTCCGGCGACAATGAGACTGCGCGTAGCTCCACCGGATCCTTCTCAAGATCATTCTTCTTCCTACTACGTTCATCCCGGTGATGGTCCTTCCTCCGTCACCGTCACTCCTCTTCTCACCGGTTCGAATTATCACTCATGGTCACGATCTATGAAGCGCGCACTTGGCGCCAAATTGAAACTCGATTTCATTGATGGATCTATTCCACCGCCAGAAGATGCTTTTGATCCTTCCTTCAGTTAGTGAATCCATTGCTCAATCCGTTGTTTTCCTCGAAAACGCCATTGACATTTGGAACGAGCTTCGCGATCGTTTTTCTCAAGGTGATTTGGTTCGAATTTCTGAATTACAACACGAGATCTATGCTCTTCAGCAAGGTACTCAATCTGTAACTGATTTCTACTCTGAATTGAAGCTTTTGTGGGAGGAACTTGAGCTGTACTTGCCTATTCCTACCTGCACTTGTCGAAATCGTTGTATTTGCGAAGCTATGCGTACTGCGCACCTGAATCATGTGCTTCTTCATACTATACGCTTCATTACTGGTTTGAATGATTCTTTCTCTACTGTTAAGTCACGGATTCTCCTTATGGGTCCTCTTCCACCTTTGAATAAGGTGTTTTCTATGGTGTTACAACATGAACGCCAAAGCAATTTTGCTCTTACTTCTGATTCTCAAGCTTTGCTTAATGCAGCTAAGAGCAATCCACTACTAGAAAAAGTTAAAATACCGACGGAATTTAGAGACAGAAAAAACAGTTAGAGACAGATATTTTTATTTTAGAGACAGATATTTTCATTTTAGAGATAGATTTTGTCCGTCTCTAATAGTTTAGAGACGAGGAAATTACCGACGGGATCAAATCTGTCTCTAGTCTGCTTAGTGACGGAATATTTACATTTTAGAGACAGATTTTGTCTGTCGGCATTTAAGATTTTTCTAGTAGTGATCGTATATCCACTTCTGGTAAGGGCAAGTGTTCTTTCTGTGGCAAGGAGAATCATACCGTGGAGAATTGCTTCAAGAGGAATGGTCTTCCTCCACATTTGAAAAAGAATTCCACTGCGCATAGTGATGCACTCAAGGGAGGGAATGTTGATTCCATTGTTGCACCTGCTGCACCTGTTCCTATGATTTCTCAGGATCAGTATGATAAACTAATGTCTCTACTTCAGAATTCTAACCTTGTTCAAAGTTCTGCATCTGCAAACTCTAATCAGGTTGGTTCTTCCAAAGCTCTTGATCATACATCAAGATCTGACAAAGGTATAAGTTCCTTTTCCAATAATGCATGTGTTCTTGGCACTTGGATATTAGATTCAGGAGCCATTCATCATATATGCATATCTCTAAATTGGTTTCAGTCATATATTGAAATCAATCCTATCAAAATTAAATTACCTAATGAAGATTTTGCTATTGCAAATATCTCTGGAACTGATAGTTTTTCCCTTGAATTTACCATCACAAATGTGCTTTATGTGCCAAAATTTTCTATCAACTTAACTGTTGTATCTAAATTGTGTAATGAATTGAATTGTGTAACTCAGTTTTCTGATTCCAAATGTCAAATCCAGGACAAGAAGACTTTGAGGATGATTGGTTCTGCTGGTGAGCATGAAGGATTGTATAATCTGAATTTGACAAATAAGATAGCTCATGTGGCTACTTTTGATGGTTCATCCTTTCCTACTATACCAAATAAAGCCATTTGGCATTTTAGATTAGGTCACCTATCACACTCTAGACTATCTAGTTTGATTTCTAAGTTTCCTTATGTAACAGTTGATCATAGTGGAGTTTGTGACATTTGTCACCTTGCTAAACATAAAAGATTACCATATAGTCATAGCTCTAATAAGGCTTTACATGCCTATGGTGTAATACACTTTGATATATGGGGTCCTATTGCAATTAAATATGTTCATAATCATTCATACTTCTTGACTGCTGTTGATGATTTCAGTAGGTTTACTTGGATTGTCCTAATGAAAACCAAGGCTGAGGCCAGAAAACATGTCATAAATTTAATTCAAATGATAAAGACTCAGTTTAATCATGATGTTAAAATTGTTTAGGACAGACAATAGACCTGAATTTACTATGCTAGAATTTTACTCATCCAAAGGTATCCTACATCAAACTAGTTGTGTAGAGTCACCTGAGCAAAATGGAAGAGTGAAAAGAAAACACCAACATATTCTTAACATAGCTGGAGCTTTATTATATCAGTCAAATTTACCTAAAAATCTTTGGTGTTATGTTGTTTCACATGCTGTCTATATTATGAATAGAATTACTACTCTTGTCCTTCAAAATAAATCACCAGTTGAGATGCTTAGTGACACTTTACCTGACTGAACTAAAGGTTTTTGGGTCCTTGGCCTATACTACTACTCTACAGGCCCATAGAACTAAGCTTTCACCTAGAGGAAGAAAGTGTGTTTTTCTAGGATATAAGCAAGGTGTCAAAGGCACAATTCTCTATGATCTATCTACAAGGGAAATTTTTCTTTCCAGAAATGTTACTTTTCATGATCATATTTTGCCTTATCAAACTGATTCTAGAAGGACACAATGGCATTATCACACCACTCCTACTTGTGACTCAGATTCAACTTCCATTCCTGACACCACCACTCCACATACTTCTACTAACCTTGAACCCAATACTACTTCTTCACCTGATACTGATAACTCCCTAGTTATTCCTGTGACCAATTCTCCTTCACCACCCCATCATAGGCCAACAAGAGAGAAGCATAAGCCTTCTTATTTGTCTGACTACTTATGCAATTCATCATCCACAGTAGCACAACCATCAAACTCGGATACTCCTTATCCTATCTCCTCTTTTCATTCTCTAGCTCAGTTGTCTGATTCTCATAGTGTCTACACAATGTCTCTCACACAACACACAGAACCTAACACCTATGCAGAGGCTTGTCAGTCAGATCATTGGATTCAGGCTATGAATACTGAATTAGAAGCATTGGCTAAGACTGGTACTTGGAAGATCATAGATTTGCCACCCAATGTCAAACCCATAGGGAGCAAATGGGTTTACAAAGTCAAGCACAAATCTGATGGGAGTAGACTAATTCTAAGGACTAAAAATATCCATTTTCTGTAAATAATAATAATAATAATAATGGATTATTCTTACAAACTACAATATTATGAAGGACTAAAATTAACATTAAAATTTAATATGAACTAAACTTAAAAAACATGATTTTATAAGATCTAAAAATATATTTAACCCTTATTATTATTATTATTATTATTATTATTATTATTATTATTATTATTATTATTATTATTATTATTATTATTATCATTCCTGTGAAAAAATATTATTATTATTATTATTATTATTCCTATTATTAATTAATCTAGACCAAAGCACAAACTCATACCATCAAAGCAGATAAATTCTCAAGAGTTTTTTTCTTGTCAAATAAATTCGTGAGAGATTTTTTTTGGACTAAAAGATAAATTATAAATTATTCACTATAAGTTTATTCGGTATAAATTAACTTATAAGTTATCCATTATTTTATACTAAACTAAGAATGAAATTTCAATCATTAGATTACTTAGCATTGTGATTCATTTCAATGGCGGAAAGAGAGAGAAGGGAAAACAAAATGCTTGATTAATTTGTGATATTGATTCCTTGATAATTTTTTAACACCGCTCTCAATGTTTAGAATTGTTTATGGTTTTCTCTTTTCATCACTTTTTTAATTACTTTTTAAAAACTTAAATCCTTATTTGTCAGAAACAAGAAACTTAAATCCTTTTTTTCTTTATGCAAAAAGTTAAATCCTTGTGCGTAAAAAA
This sequence comes from Trifolium fragiferum, assembly GCA_954870985.1. Classification (NCBI taxonomy): domain Eukaryota; kingdom Viridiplantae; phylum Streptophyta; class Magnoliopsida; order Fabales; family Fabaceae; genus Trifolium; species Trifolium fragiferum. The sequence goes on along the minus strand of OX940789.1, from coordinate 13,490,676 downwards.
TACACACTTCAATCCTTGTAGTTTATTCAATTTTTTACTGATTAAAAAGTTTGTGTAAATAAAAGTTGGTCACATTTTCGAAGAAAAAAAAAGTTTGTGTAAATAAAACAATTAAAAAATTGAATAAACTAAATCAGCTAAATTACTTCAAAACTTATACAGTATTAAAAATTCACTTGTCAAAATATCAAATTCTAGTAAATAATAAACACTCAAATATTTTCTCTCTTCGATATATAGATATCATTAGTTGTATGGGTGGGGAGTATTCCTTACATCACACTAATATATTTTTCATTATCCACAAAAAAAAAAAATAAAAAAAAAATAAAAAATAAAAACCTTAAACTCCAATCTAAAATCTTAAAAAAATTAAATTTATATTAAAATTTCACTAAATTTCCAACTTTTACGGACAAATTTCCGACCTCTAGAAACATTTTGAACTTCATTTATGTATAAAATGCTGGATCACGAAGGGACAGCTGGGATCATCCACATTGGACTCAGAACTGGACACCACATGTTTACCCAAAATTTAAAGATTTAGATTTGTGACTCTCTCACTTATAAAATGTTCAACCTCCACTTTTTTAAGCAATGTGGAATTTATCTTCCCACTGAAGTGAGTCATTCAATTCTTTATCCTCCCACTCAAGCAAAAGTTTTCTTTTCATCCACATATATTTGCGTCGTTGTTGACTGCACTCAACGGGACACTTCGGCTGATCACTCTGTCAGGAAAACTTTCTATGCAAGGAGTTGGTAGTACCCTTCATCAAACCATCAACTTTGATACTATTGTTGAATCATAAGGAGGCAGCCAAAGTATCATCCACATTGAAGAAAAAAAAATTGATAAAAATAAACAATGAAAAGATTTAGATAAAAGGTTTCAAAGCAAGAATGTATTTCTTTAATTTTAAGGATATGACTTGCGTGGAAGAAAAAAAAAGTTTGTTTTTGGAATTTAGAAGAGAGGGGAGAACTTTGTAAAAAATGAAGAAAAAGGGAAGAAAAAAAAAAGCTTTAGAGGATTTAATTTGTTTCAAAAAAAAAAAAGGAAACTAAAATTAAAAACTATATTGGAGGAAAATATGGTGGATTTAGATAAATTTTACAAATTCAAAATGTTGTTACAATATTCTCAAAGTTAAAAACAGATTAAGTTCATAAATATTCATTTATTATTCTTTACAAAATCACTATTTCAAATAAGCTATAAAAATATTATCTATTTTGACAGAGCCTAAAGTAAATTGACTCAAAAATTTGAAGAGCAAATCCAAAAATTTCAAACTTTTTAAGCAAAAATAATCAAAAGAACCAAAACAGACAAAAAAATTTAAGTGCATCAACTGACATAGTTAAGCCATAAACTAACAATAAATCATATTATGAATTCAAAATCCATGAATCCAACATGAAAAAATCTAGCACTAAAAGGTAACCAAACATTCAATACCACACCACATGAAGAGAAAGATTTACCATGTAAAACACAAGGATCATTACGAGCGCTTCGACTCAAAACATATCGAAATAATAAATGAAAAAACGCACCGAAATAATAAATAAATAAAGAAAACGCACCGATATAATTTACCCGCAGTAAAAATACATCCAACAGAACAAAGTCTGTACAAGTTGATAGATACAAAAGTTCTAGTGCCCAGATTAAATGAGTTGGGCAGGCATGAACTGTCTATATTATGTGCAAGTACATATACAAATTAACATTACATTCCAAAATATGAATTCTGTCCAAAAATAAATTATCCAAGAAGGATATATAGGCAGGAAGAAAAGGAATTCATTCATTCCTTTCCTATGCATCGTTCCTTCCAGGAGCCAATGCTTCTGACTTGCATATCGGACACACGTTCTTGACCAGCAACCATTTCGTTAAGCAATCCACATGATATTCGTGCTCGCATCGAAGAATCCCAATCTTCTCTTGGTCCTTAAAATCATCCTGTGGAATTATATACAAATTATACAAAGTTACTTTAAAGGAAGAAACACCCTAGAAAATTTGAATGAGAAATATTGAGTACAGTTACTGAGTGAAAGAAAGTATGAAACTTGTTGCTAAAATATCTTACCTGACAAATTATGCAGGAATCAGTTTCCTGATCATCAGAAGCTACCTCCTCCAGATTAATAGCAGTGGCTTTCGTTGAATAAACTTTTGTCTTTAGTTGATTCGCAATTGTTTCCTCGGACAAACCGGTGTTCACGCTACCAATCCTCTCTCCTAATGCTAGTAGGTCCTGTAATCAAATTTCAAGTGTAAGGCCGTGTATGGATAAACAGCTTAACTAATCGCTTATCATATAAGTGTTTATACAACAAAAGATAAAATAAAGTCAGACTAATTTTGTACAAGTTACAAGCTGTTTTCATAAACTATCCTGAAGAGATTATTAAATAAGCTAAAAACAACTTGTGGACATGTCACAAGTTGTTTCCTTAAACTGTCCCAAACAATCTCATGAGTGTTTATGTCAATAGATAAATAAGTCAGCCTAAACAGGTTCCAAATATTTTACAAGTTTTCTATAACCTCTAAAATTACATTATCTAGACTTCACACATGTCTACCTTGATAGCAAAATACAGTTTGAATATCTATGCACTTACCTCATAAGACATGTCCTCTATGTCCAAACGCATGTCCCGGTGTTGGTCAATCAGATTTCCGACTTCATCAATTAAAGCAACATCCTATATAGACAAAGTTTAATTGAATAACAAAATCAATGAATTTGTAACATATGCATAAAATCAATTGGAGTAAACATGTGAAAAGCAATAGGAAATATTACATCAACTTGGAGGAAGCCCACGGGAGGTAGGCTTCGATGTCCGAGAGCTGTCTCCGGCATGAGCCTATGAGGTCGGTAAATCCGGAAGCCTGTTGATGGTGCAGGGATGATATGCCTTGGACCTGCTTCAAAACCAGTCTGTGGAGGGATCACAGAACCCCGTGGAGGATTTGGTGGAACCCTAAATGAAGCTGCAGTTACCGGAGGGTGAAAGCTGATATTGTGACCTCTTATTCCTTGCATAGGAAGTGTTGGATGATGATAATTAGGATGCTGTTGGTTGACAGGAGGAGGTGGAGGAGGAAACCTCAGGACATTTCGGTTACCAGCTGCATCGTGATACCTCTGCAAACCCATACTTGCACTCTCTAATGAACTTCCATTGATATTGGGTGCTGGAGAATAATAGTGAGACAGTCAGTATACCTAAACGCATAATCAACATAACAAATTCAACGAAACATGAGTGCATTGTCTGCTATTAATCGACACCATGGAAGGCACATCACACACGCACACAAAAAACATCTACGCATTTATCGACAAGGTGTTTCCTAAATGTATTGCTTGGTTGAGACTACCACATCCAAAAAGCTGTAGTTTCCACTTTTCATTAGGACGCCTGAAAAGAGCTTCTTACATGTTGTCACAAATTACACACTTACAAGACATTCAAGTAAATGTAAACAAATCGCAAAAAGGAGAACCTCAAAACAAGAAAGAAAAAACAAATATTTACCTTGTATATAAGGCATTGGAACAGATGGATTCCAGGCCGCAGTATGGCCATCATTGCTATTAGTATTCACTTGCTGGTCCAACCAAGGAGGAGCGGCTGGCGAAAAGTGCTGCCCCAAATAGTTTCCATGAATCAAATGGTTATGGTCATGCACCATAATAGACTCACCTGACCTGCTCCATGCACCGCCATGTGGTCCTACTCCAATGAGGGAAGGGACATGAAATGGCAATGGTGCAGTATCCATCATAGCAACCCCATCAGCATGTCTTGCATTCGGAGGAGCGATAGAAGAACTAGTTGAAGCATTAAAATGTTGATGGTTTCCTCTAATCCCTTCAGCAATTTTCCTTTTGTATGGACCTCTAGCATCATCCATGAAACCAGCACTTCTTCCGAAATTGTCTAAGGAAACACCAGAGATTGCAAATGTGCTTGAACCTGGCAACTGATCGGAGGCCCGATGAGGCAGAGGGAAAACACCGGTACTTGAAGAAGGATTCATGCCAGAATAATATATGTTGCCTGCTGTTGCAACACCCATCTCGAGATTATGTTGAGGCTGCATGCCATTGTATTGCGGAATGCCATATGCCCTAGCATTGTCATAAGCATCTGGTAAATACTGAGAATCAACATTAGTTGCATTCCCGGAAGCAGTCACCACTGAGCGTATATTAGGATGTCCAACGTTCGGACCTCTCAAAAGAACACACGGTTCAGAATGAAAATAGCCTTGCCGCTGTTGATCCATATCAGAATCTGTCATTTGATCCATAATGTAGAGACTTGTTGCAAGTTAATCCTAATATTCCATGAAAGGAGAAAAATCATATAATCAGCCAAACACATAAGGAAAAAGAAAAAAAACTGAAATCCAAATAAGTCATAATAACAGCAAATCAATATACACTGCAAGATAAAGCATTTAATCAACTTTTCACAATCTAACTTTTCATATCAACATTAATCATTAATAAAACCAGTTCCATGCATAAACAAGACAAATAATTTATAATACATTCAATGAACATATAAGATGCAACTTCATTAAGAGACAGCAAAATTGAATTAATGAGATACAAGCATGAATTAATCAAATGCCTATAAGCATTCCAAGTCCAAACACAACACCAACGAAATATATCTTTTCAAGTCAAAACTAGTCACTCCTAAAAAAATTCCTTCAGACACTTTATACAACATTAAATTATGTGAAGTTCAAAAGTTATAATTAATTTCAAAGCCCTTGTTAATTATAAGAATCAACAAATACATTGAACCACAAGTGGTTTCCATCAAGTAATTAATGAGTTTCATTAAGGTCATTCGATCAAAGATGCCCGAGTTTTGTCTCGGGCTAGAACAACCTATGATCATGTTTTGTTTCCCTTACCTCTTGATCAAACTCCAGATTACAATACCAAAATAAATAACGGGTACATAAACAAAACAAAACAAAAAAACCTTTTTTGTTCTTCAACCATTATTTTTCAGGTTTATCATCAAACAAGAAAGTACATAACACATATAACATCAACACAAAATCATCACCGACCAAACAACAACAATTAAAAAAAAAAAAAACAGATAACAAACCATACCTTGTTATCATCAAAACAAGAGCTTGCAACTTGTGAGTATCAGAGATCAATATAACATACAAGGAACAATCCCAAAATCAACTCTGTCAAAAATTCACAAAAATTAAAAACCAAAAGAAAAATTAATTTTTTTTAATTAAAAAACACAAATTTATTAATAGGGTTAACAGAAAAATGTCAGAAATCATAATCAAACGAATGTGGTCACAACCCAAGAATGCAAGTTCTTTAATTTCATTAAAAAACACAAATGGGGATAATTTAACCCTAAAAAATTAGAGAAATTGAATACAAAAAATTGAAAATTTGTATTGGGAAAATTGAATTACCGGAGAGAGAAAGCAAAGGATGGTGCAAATGATGAGAATTGATGAAGGATCGGAGAAGAAAAAGAGAAAAGAAAAGAGAGAGAAAAAGAAAGAGGGTGTAGTATGAGGAAGAAGAGAAAGGGAGAGAATGAATGAATATGATGATTATATGAAAGAGAGAGAAAGAGAGAGGATCGTGTATTTCATTGGAGAGAAAATTTCATCAGTTATGGAATTTTTTATTTTTAAGTAAAAATTAAAAAGTTTGTTTTTTTAATTTCAAAAAAAGAAAATAATGTATTTTTCTATTTTTAAATATTATTATTTATATTTGAGTCAAAGAAATATTATTTTATTATCGGTGAAAAGTAATTTAATTGTCGGTGCCGATATTGTTAGGTTAAACATATTCATAGGTTGGTTGTGTTTGTCGTGTTGTCTGTGAAAAAAAATATCATCATCATGATTATATTAGGGTTTTGCAAATTTTTAGGGAAATTTTTTTTTTTTTAGGGTAGGAAAAAATATATTATTATATCATTGGTAAAAAGTAATTTAATTGCTTGACAAAAAAAAGTAATTTAATTATCGGTGTCGATATTGTTAGGTTAAACATATTTATAGGTCGGTTGTATTTGTCGTATTCGTCTGTGAAAGAAAATATCATCATCATGATTATATTAGGTTTTTGCAAATTTTTAGGGAAAAATATATTATTACATCACAAGTAAAAAGTAATTTAATTGTCGGTGCCGATATTATTAGATTAAACATATCCATAGGTCGGTGTGCTTGTGGGTTCGTCTTTGAAAAAAAAATATATATATGAAAGAGATCGAGAGGATGGTGTCTCTCATTGGTGAGAAAATTTCATCGGTCATGGAATTTTTTATTTTAAGTAAAAATTTAAAGGCATATTTTTTATATTTTAAAAAAAAAATAAATAATGTATTTTTTCTATTTTAAAATTTTATTATTTATATTTGAGTCAAAGAATTTTTTTTATTATTATAGTTAAAAGGTAGTAATTTAATTGTCGGTGCCAATATTGTTAGGTTAAACATATCCATAGGCCGGTTGTGTTTGTCGGTTAGTCTATGAGACAAAATATCATCATCGTAATTATATTAGGTTTTTGCAAATTTTTAGGGAAAAAATATTATTATATCATTGGTAAAAAGTAATTTAATTGTCGGTGCTGATATTGTTAGGTTAAACATATTCATAGATTGTGGGTTCGTCTATGAAAGAAAATATCATCATCATCATGATTATATGAAAAAAGAGGATGGTGTCTTTCATTAGAGAAAATTTCATCAGTTATGGAGTTTTTTATTTTTAAGTAAAAACAAAAAGGGAAATTTTTTTCTATTTTTAAATATTACTCCGTATTATTTATATTTGAGTCAAAAATATATTATTTTTTATTATCGATAAAAAGTAATTTAATTGTCGGTGCTAATATTGTTAGATTAAAATATCCATAGATCGGTTGTTTTTGTCGTGTTCGTCCCGAAAGAAAATGTCATCATCATGATTATATTAGGTTTTTGCAAAATATTAGGTAACAGTTTTGTTTTCTTGAATTTTCTGTTTTTGCCTAAAAATAAGGTAATGATTAATTTTGGCAGAAAAGTTTTTTAGGTGATTGTAATGTATTACTCATAATTTGTTATATGGTATTATCTCCGGTCTTTATTATAAGAAAAAATTTAATTTTTAGATTTATAGGATGTTTAATGTATCTAGTTTATGATATAGTGTAAAACATAAATAACTTTTTTTATAACAAGAACCGGAGAAAATATTATAATAATTATAATAATAAAAAAGTTATTTTGGTTGTAGAGAGAAATTGAAAATCCAATTTTGAAGTTTAGAATATAATTAAAAAAATATAAAGTACCTTTTTTGGTTTCTCATGCAATGGATTTCATCCCTTTAAACAATTGTAGTAGGTTTCATGAATCAACAGACAATATTTGGCATTCAAGGCAAGTCAAAGGGATTTCACAAATATTAATAATTAATGTTGACATTATTTAAACAAAAACTAAATTCTTAGAAAAGAATAGTGCATTTGTTAAAAATTTCCATTTTTACGAATATAGTTTTTTAAATCGTAAATACAACCAAGTTAATAACTATAGAGACGTAAATATGCAGTGATCTATATTTGAATTCGGATTTTACATTAAAAAAATTGGTGATAGAAAACCTACAATTAGATATATTGTAAAATGGATAAGAGAGCTGGAAATTTGTTGGCTTTTGTTGTATAAGCTGGATATTTGTTTTTATTAACGTGAGAATGAATGAAAGGTTAATCAAATACCATTAAATAGAGTAAAGATCAAATTTTTAGTTTTTATGAAGCCAAAGGTTTATTTATGACATCCAATGGTATATAGATAATTATTAAGATGTGCAACAATTCATCAACTAATTCTTGAAATGTTTGACTTGTTATTGTGGGTTTTGAATTTTGATAGGTTTAATTTTGTTAAACTAACATAGTTTGGTAAAAAAACTAGTATATATGTAGTTAACTATAAAAAATAATGGTACCTGCCATCTCATGCGACATGTATGATTAAAATATTGGTATCAGTTTAATTACTTAATTTTATAATCACATGAATTGATACTACTATTTGTTTGGCTTTGTTGTCTATTGAAAATATTTTAAATAAACCTTTTGAGGGTTGTGAGAAACTTGTTTATTATTAGTTCCTTTGGATGAGATTAGGTATATTAAGGTTCCCAATCTAATCATGCGGTGTGGGATGGCGGTGATTAACACACACCCACTCATGGTTTTAAAAAGCAAAAAGTTCAAGAGAAAATAGTGTATATTTGCTGTAAATTAATTTTACACGATTATTTAATAACAACTGTGTATTTTGTTATTTGTCAAAAAATAAATCGTGTATTTTTTCAAATTACTTCATTATATCTCACTCCAATTGTATAATATGAAAAAATATTTGATTTTTATTGAATATTAGTGTAAAATTAATTTATATTGATATAGAGCATATTCATTAAACTCAAAATTACTGAATTAATAAAAATCCTAAATATAACATTTATTTTCTCCTTTTTTAAGCATTTTTCTCATATTTTAGTTCGACAGTTTGATACAGATGAATAAGAGAAAATAGTCGGATAAATATATAAATTAAATCCAATATATAATATATCTTTTAAAATATATTAGATGAATGATTATAATATGATAGAGACAAACAATACAAAAGAATTAGACAAAAATATTACAATAATATATTTTCTGTAGATAACAAACTAAACAACATATACTATTTACCTATTGTTTTAAAATATTATAATATTAGTTTGTTATACATAATATGTGAATGACAAATCTATTCTTGTATAATAATGATAAGATAGAGTTGGATAAAACTATAATAATATATACATGTGCATTAGTTAACAACACTTAGATGGTATATCCTTAGCTAACAATAAATTAGTACAAGATTTAAGAATTTTGATTTTTTTAAGTTTATGATTAGAAATTAGATTAAGAGGAGAAGAATTTACTTTCTAACATGGCATGGCAATGAGACGGGTCGGAAACGAATTTTGTCATCACAAATTCAAACTCATAAATTTCGGGTATCCTCAAATCCGTCCCAATTTTCAACGGGGATAAAAAATAAAATCTCAAACCCATACTCAACGGGGTTTGGATATCCCTATTTTCTCTATCTCCATATGAATTTTATCTGCACTTTGTTGTTTTTTTATTAAAAAAATAGTTAAAAATAAAAAATTATTTTGTTTTAACAATATTTATACATAGAAAATAAATATATTAATACTCAACTTAAAATTATAAATGTAATAATCTAAAAAAAGTAAAATATGAATGCAATATTGAGTTTGTTTAAGAGTTTCTAATTTATAAATGATAAAATATAATTCGATATAAGCGGGGCGGGTTCGGGGATGGATTCAAGGTGGGTATCAATATTTCCATTATCCGCCCCAACCCCACCTTTTAAAACTGGGGAAAATTCAAACCCAAACTCAGTCAACTCGATATTTTTCCCGTCAAAATTACGATGGGCGGATATTCACAGATATGAGTTTTTTTTTTTGAAGCAGTATATGAGTTATTTTGCCATGCCTATTTCTAACCAACATGATTAATAAAAAAAATATTTAAATCCAAAGAACAACCAAAATTAACTAACGTATCTGCATACTAATTAAGTTCACGATAAAAAAGAGTATATTATTGATACAAATTTTGTCGGTGATTAAATTTTTACAATCACTTAGTAACGATCAATCTCTATTAGAGAATTTATATGACATGCAAAATAAATTTTCTCCTCACAGCTACATTTTATTTTATGTATAAGCACTAAAAATCAAACATTTAACAAAAAAGACTCAATATTATTTTTATAAAATAAAAAATAAAATTGCTCAAGTTCATCAGAAAATAATGAACCGCAAAATATAGAAGGGGAAGGTGAAAAGTATAGCATAATAAAGTGGCAAGGTATATTCTTTGTTTATCTGTTTTGCCCTTTTTCTCTATTAAATGGCACATAGAAAATTATGAAGTGACATATCCAAGTGGGGTCTATTTCATCTCAGCCGCAATTAAATGATTAACGTGGGACATGTTCACTTTTTTCTCAAAGAGAAAATCCTCAGACTTTAGCTACCCTTATATCAACCCATGTGAACCATTCTCCCTACCAGAAGCCATTTGATATGTCTCCTCAGATGTACACTTCCAAGCCAGATGATATCTATCATGAGGGAAATCGTCGAATTGGATCTTCTCTAATTTTTTCTTTCATATTCCTTTTTATTTTCTTAATTTAATGGTTGATAATTCAATAAGAACAAATAAACACTTAAGTGGAGAAAAAAAAAAGGCTAAGATGGTTACAAATGATCAAACATAAGAGAAAAAATTGTAGATAATTCAAATATGAAATTGTGAGCATAATTCTTGGTGGGCGCAAGCATTTGATCACCATATTTCATTATTATTATTTTCACCACTATTATCCGGCTCACTAGGCTTATGCTATCAAGTTGTTTTAGTCTCCTTCCAATCACAGTTGCGAGGATCGAACCATGGTCATCTCTATTCAACATCAATCATCACTGGACCAACTAATGATTGATTCGATCATATTTGATAAAAAGTAAAAAGAGAAAATAATTAAATAATATTTATAAATCACTTGGGTTGGTCTGATAGTATTGACTTGCGACATGAGAATGTGCTATTCTTTAAAAAAGATGGTGTCAATTTAAATGGATTAATTTAGCTTTTTAACAAAAATTATTTTTTAAAGGGTTATGCTAACCCGTGCCCCCGGGGCACTGGTTAAGGAAACTAAAAAAAGAAATTTTTAAATTGAAAATCACACTTTTTATATTTTCGAGGCGTTAACCGCACAAATTCCAATGACATATTACTATATTTGCCTCCTTAATCAATGCCCCAGGAGCACTGTTTAGCATTTTCCTTTTTGAAATTATCAATTTATATGTATGACTAAATAATAAATCTAAATACTTATGATCATATAAATATTTTTTCTATTATACATGGAGGGATAGAGTTTCTAAGTTTACCTAGACAAGCCAAAGGGTATTGGTACAATTGTTTTCTTTTTTTTATCAATAAGTGAATATATGATATGATATTTTTCTTGAATATATGATGATATTTGACCAAGAAGGACCATTTTATTGTTCGATAACTATACTAATTCTTTTTTATTTTATAGAAATAACTATGCTAATATTGTCTCCGTAAATGTAGCTCAGTTTGTAGGGACATCATACTATATATATAGAAGTATGAGTTCGAAAACAAACACTTTATTTTTCACCTTGACGGTGGAATATTTAGTCACCAAACTACTAGACAAGAAAACTATGTTAATTCTTTATTTCTTTTTCAGACAAATATATAGTTAGCATAAAGGGAGACATGGCATGATGATGTGTACAAAGTTATGATGTCACATCACAATGAACAATTTATCTGAAATTAGTTTTTATAAAAAAATATTATTTATCATCTTTTCAAATTCATCATCATCATCTTCTTCTTATTCTTCAAATGATCTTCATAAACCCGAAACAATAAGAACATATCACTTCAAACTCATCTTCGTCTAACATGGAAAAATCCAACAACAATCTTGGCTCTTACTCTTCATCTGCATCCTAAACTGGGTCTGGGCATCTTCTTCATTTTTTCGGACTCAAATCCCTAACACCACCGAATCTAAAACATAAAACTTGAAATTTTCTCACTTCCTTGAAAGAAATCTCAACACCGCTTTATTATTATTTTTCTCTAGATCTAAAAGCATAAGAACTGTTGAATTGTAATTCATGTTTTCAGGATTATCTGGCCCAGTGAGATTTTTCTCGCCCAGGGAACATCACGGGTTATAGTTTTCTGTTTGTTTTAGCTAGCTGACATTGTTTGTGCACCAAGCAACAAGTTTGTTAGTGTTTTGTATGTTGGCTGCATTTTGGTAAAACAAAGATACACTGCGATGTTCGATTAAATGTTTCAACATTTGGATATGCATCCAGGATCTGTTGAAAGCGCGTCTCATTATTGCGCTGATGTTTATTTATGGAATCCACACATTTATTCCAGGCTCTTATCACGTGTGCATGGTCAAAGTATCTCAAGCATTTATATCACTATCGTATCTTTGTTGCTCTCTTTAAGGAACTTGTGATACTATGCATTTATGTGAGCTGGAAATGTTCTAGAAGACTTGAAGTCCAACATGTGAAGAAGCCCATTAAAGACTTTGTATTTAAACTCTGTTGTAAACCTAGTTAGGGTCATGTGTGTGTATTGTACTTCAGAAAAGTATTGTACTTCAAACTTAGGAGTTCCTAAGTTGAAGTTGCATGAGATAATGTCTAAGTCATAAGTGTAAACTGGTGGTTTGCTGAGAGCTTAGGATTAGAACTATCATAGTGGATTTCACTCCTGGATTGGTATCCCCCAGATTAGGTTGTTGTTGTGCACCGAACTGGGTTAACAAAGATCCAGTGTCTTTTACTTTTGTGCTTTCGTGTTACTTTAATTATATATATGTCTGCCTGTGAATGTTCCAACATTGCACTCAACATCTTTAGTGTTGGAACATTGCATCGAACATCCTATTTCTGCATGGTGGAATTTCAATTGGCATCAGAGCAGGCACCCTACCTGTTTCTAGGGTGAGATCTAGGGAAGTTAATTCCTGATACAGTGGAGAAGGATGGAGGATTTGTCAACAGACCACCACTACTTGAAGGTGGAAATTATGACAACTGGAAATCACGAATGGCCGCTTTTCTGAAGTCCATTGATGCTCAAGTTTGGAGAGATGTCCTGTCTGACTGGGAACATCCAGTAGTTACTGACAAAGATGGCAATAAAACGGGAGTGTTGAAGCCAGAACTTGAATGGACTAAGGAGAAACAAGATCTGTCTACCTACAACTCAAAGGCTATAAATGCATTATTCAATGGAGTAGATAGAAGTATGTTCAGATTGATTAAAAAATGTGTTGTTGCAAAGGAAGCTTGGAACATTCTGGAGACTGTGCATGAAGGAACCTCAAAGGTAAAAATGTCTAGACTCCAGCTACTCACCACAAAATTTGAAAGTTTGAAAATGAAGGAAGATGAAACTGTTCACGACTTCTACATGAATATTCTTGACATGGCAAACTCCTTTGATGTTCTTAGTGAGAAGATGACTGATGCTAAGCTGGTGAGAAAGATTCTCAGGTCCCTGCCAAAAAGATTTGATATGAAGGTGACTGCAATAGAGGAGGCTCAAGACATCAACACAATGAAAGTTGATGAGCTAATTGGATCTCTGGAAACTTTTGAGCTGACTATAAGTGAAAGAGGTGACAAGAAGAGTAAGAGCATTTTATGTCTAATACAGATGATGGTGAATCTCTAGAAGATGTAGATGAAGATGATGGATTTGCAGAGGCTTTGACCATGATTGGTAGAAAGTTTAAGCAAGCTTGGAAGCAAGCTGATGGGAGACAAAGACCAAATGGGCAGAACATCCGATTCAACATCAACACTCAGTCAGACAAATTCAAGAAAAACAAAAGTGATGAGAAGACATCTCAATCCAAGGGTATTCAGTGCCATGAATGTGAGGGATTTGGACATATTAGAACATAAAGTGCCACTTATCTCAAGAAACAAAAGAAAAGTCTGGTTGTTTCCTGGTCTGATGAAAGTGACTCTGAAGGAGAAAATGAGTCAGCTAAACATGTGACTGGATTGACAGGTGTCTGCACTTCAGATGCTGAGTCTGAGGATGTAGACTTATCCTATGAAGATCTTCTTGCTACCTACAAAGAGCTGTATGAGAAGGATGTTGAAATCTGCAAGACTCTACACAAGCAGAAGAAAACCATCAATCAACTCATGAAAGAAAGAGATGAAGGATTGAAGAAGATCACTGAGCTGACAGATGAGGTTACACTCCTAAACTCTCAACTGGAGAACACTTTGAAGCAAGCGAGGATGTTGAATACAGGGACAGAAGTTCTTGAAGAAATTCTAGACTCACAAGAACAAAGAAAAGGCAAAGGCATTGGCTTTGACTACAGAACTATGAACAATAATCAAGCCAAGAAGGCTGAAAAGTTTGTCCCTGCTGAAAGTGAATACAATCCCACAACTGGTACACAGATGTTGAAGCGTCCTATCCAACATCACGGTTCCTCATCTAGAAGAGGACCTAAAAGATGGGTCTGTCACCATTGTGGTAAGAAAGGTCACATTAGACCTTATTGCTTCCAGCTATATGGTTATCCCAAGTGGTATCATCAGGAGACAGAGGTGGAACTCATCAGAGTGCTAAGACATGGAAGCCAAAGAACAAAGAAGTTGCTGCATTGATTGCTCACATTGCTCTGAGAGCATCCTCCAGAGATTGCTGGTATTTTGACAGTGGCTGCTCTAGGCATATGACTGGTGCTAATGAATATCTTGAAGAGATTAAACCATATGCAATCAGTTATGTCACATTTGGAGATGGTGCTAAAGGTCAAATTGTTGGAATAGGGAAACTTGAAAAAGAAGGATTGCCCAGGCTTGACAATGTTCTACTGGTGAAAGGACTAACTGCTAACTTGATTAGCATTAGCCAGCTGTGTGACCAAGGCTTAAAGGTGAAATTCACCCAGTCTGAATGTGAAGTAACTGATGAACATGACAGAGTTCTAATGAAAGGCAGAAGATCCAAAGACAACTGCTACCTGTGGATATCTCCAGATGAACAGGTGAATCTTGCTTCTTGTCTGATGAGTAAGGAAGATGAAGTCAGACTATGGCACCAAAAGCTGGGACACTTGCACCTGAGAGGGATGAAGAAAGCAATTACTGCTGGAGCCATAAGAGGATTGCCTAACTTGAGTATTGAAGAAGGGAAGATCTGTGGTGAGTGTCAAATTGAAAAGCAAACTAGAATGTCTCATCAAAAGTTGAAACATCAGGTAACATCCAAGGTACTTGAACTCTTGCATATTGATCTCATGGGACCTATGCAAGTTGAAAGCATATGAGGTAGAAGGTATGCCTTAGTGGTTGTTGATGACTACTCCAGATTCACCTGGATAAATTTTATAAGAGAGAAGTTAGATGGCTTTGAAACTCTCAAAAATCTCTGCTTACAGCTTCAAAGGGAGAAGGACTCAGGTATAGTAAGAATCAGAAGTGACCATGGTAGAGAGTTTGAAAATGTCAAGATTGCTGAATTTTGTGAATCTGAGGGAATCAAGCATGAGTTTTCCTCACCAATTACTCCTCAACAGAATGGGGTGGTTGAAAGGAAAAACAGAACATTGCAAGAATCTGCCAGAGCCATGCTTCATGCCAAAAAACTTCCCTATCATTTTTGGGCTGAAGCAATGAACACAGCCTGTTATGTTCATAACAGAGTAACTCTAAGAAAAGGAACATCATGCACTCTCTATGAGCTCTGGAAGAATAGAAAGTCCACTGTAAAACACTTCCATGTGTTTGGGAGCAAATGCTATATTCTGGATGATAGAGAACAAAGGAGAAAAATGGATCCTAAAAGTGATGAGGGAATTTTTCTTGGGTACTCAACAAACAGCAGAGCTTACAGAGTCTACAACTCCAAAACTCAAGTTATGATGGAATCAATCAGTGTTGTGATAGATGACTTGCATGAAGAAAAAGGTATAGATGTTGAACTGGATGTTGAAACATCTCTAGGACCTGAAGCTGATACTGAAGTCAGAATTGATGCTGAAGAAGAGACCACTGAAAGAAGCTCCTCAATCAACAACAAAGGACCTTCTATTAGGGTTCATAAGAATCATCCTCAGGATCTTATCATAGGTGATCCTCAGAATGACATTACTACCAGAAGATCAAATGAGGTAATCAGTAATTCCTGTTTTGTATCTTCACTTGAACTAAAAAATGTCAAGGAGGCACTCATTGATGAATGCTGGATAGAAGCAATGCAAGAAGAACTTAATCAGTTTAAGAGAAGTGAGGTGTGGGATCTTGTCCCCAGACCTGCAGGGGTAAATGTAATTGGTACAAAATGGGTGTATAAGAACAAGTCAGATGAGAAAGGAATTGTAACCAGAAATAAGGCCAGATTAGTGGCTCAAGGTTACACTCAAGTGGAAGGACTTGATTTTGAAGAAACTTTTTAACCTATGGCCAGATTGGAGGCAGTAAGGCTACTATTAGGGGTTGCCTGTATTCTTAAGTTTAAACTATTCCAAATGGATGTAAAAAGTGCCTTTCTCAATGGGTACTTACAGGAAGAAGTTTATGTGGAGCAGCCCAAGGGCTTTGTAGAAGCAGGATTTCCTAATCATGTGTATAAACTCAAAAAGGCCTTATATGGGTTAAAGCAGGCACCTAGGGCTTGGTATGAGAGGTTGACTCAATTCTTGGTGACTCATGGATACAGGAAGGGTGGTTCTGATAAAACCCTGTTTGTGAAGGAAGAATTAGGTAAACTTATGATAGCTCAGATATATGTTGATGACAAAGTCTTTGATGGGATGTCGAATCAGATGGTCCAACATTTCATCTCACAGATGCAATTAGAATTTGAAATGAGCTTAGTGGGTGAACTAACATATTTCCTTGGGTTACAAGTCAACAAATGGAAGATACCATATTCATCTCACAGAGTAAGTATGCTAAGAATATAGTGAAAAAGTTTGGGATGGACAATGCCACACACAAAAGGACACATGCACCTACACACTTGAAGCTGAGCAAGGACGAGAATGGAGTATCTGTTGATCAAAGTCAGTACAGGAGTATGATTGGAAGCCTATTGTATTTAACTGCTAGCAGGCCTGACATCACATTTGTTGTTGGAGTTTGAAGGTGTGAAAACACAAGAAGGGGGGGTTGAATTGTGTTTTGGTAGTTTTAAAAACTTCTTCTAAGTTTTGCAACTTATCAGAATCAGCAGCGGAATAACTTAAACACAAACAACTTCTGGACGATAGGAAATGAAAAACAGAGAAGAGAAAGAAGAGATGAACACACAAGATTTATACTGGTTCCTCTCACAAACCGAGAGTAGTCCAGTCCCCTTGCACTTCCAAGGGATTTCACTATAATCACACAAGATTACAAATGCTCAAGCCAACAGCAAGAGACTTCCTATGCTCAAGTAACACAATACAAGAGACTTCCAATGCTCAAGCTCACAAGCAAGAGACTTCTAAAACAAAGTTACAAAGACAATGTTTGAACAACTGATAAACAATATAAGAGTTCTTAGAACAAAATAATACAACTTTAAAAACAAGACTTATCTTAGAATTCTTTGAAAAGAAAACTAAGGTTCAACAACTGACTAGTCAGAGGTTGAAAACTATTTGTCCTGAATTTTGATATAAGCTCAAGTTGTATCTAAGTTAAAAATTGCTCTTAGAAATTCAGCAGTATAACAGCGCTTTTGTTCTTAGCAGATGTGTTTTTTTTTTGTCTTCAAATTCTTCCTCCTTTTATAGTAGATGTTGGAGCGTCTTGAATTTGAGCGGACAAAGATAAAAACAGCTACGTAGTACTGTACTAATATTTTCATTTGAAATGTGCTTATTCAAATCAAGTAAAGAATAAAATCTGATCCTTGATTTCGAATATTCGCCCATATCAGGAAAATAAAGATAGTATAATAGTACAAACGTCATTATCATGAGGATAACGGTCTTGTAAGAGATTTCTTCTGTCTCTCATGAATTTGCCATATAGATGATAGTCGTTATAGAGAATAGAATGTTCTTCTGGCAAATTCTGCTGTTTCATCATTATCGGAATCTTGAGAGTAAACTCTGCTTCTGATGAGTGCAGCTTCTGGTTGACTTTGACTTGGCAACTTCTGGTGAACACAACTTCTGGTGTCATTCTCCAGAACTTGCTTTTCCCAACTTCTGGGAGCGCATCTTAGCATAGCAACCATAACTTCAATTTCTAGTGTATATAAAATTTTAACTTATATACCTGCACACTAGAGTAAATTATCAGTACTCCCTATTGTATATTAATACTATTTTTATCATCAAAACTACTTGGGTTATATTAGAACCAACTTTGTTCCAACAATCTCCGCCTTTTTGATTGATGACAAACCAAGTATTAATTTACAATGGTTGTTATTTTAATCATAGTGCATCCTTCAGGTTCATGAGTTTTGCAAGCTCCCCCTGAATTCAGTAATGAATGATTAAAATAGTTTTAAAATTTTAACATTGAAACAAGAACTTCATTATACACTTGACTTCTAGAAGATAGGTTTGCAAGCTTTCTTCCTTGGTCAGATCTACCTAAGAGAAAAGTGCAATCTTCTCTTACGTGTATCATGTATGGAGAGTTCTAATCTCAATAGAAAAATTTTCCTTTCGAAATCATAACTCATAATATTAAATAACTGTAGAAAAATTAAATGAATAAATTTTAATTTTGGCTTCAGTTAGTGTTCTTAAATTAATTTACTCTTACATCCCCTTTTGTCATTAAACAAAAAGAATAAAAGAAAAGAAAGAATCAAATAACTAAAAACACGTTACCAATGAATTAGTCAGGTCAAAATTCAAAGATGATAAAAACCACAAAGAATTTAATGCAAAAACGAAAAACGAAGTAACTACTAACCACCAGAGTGACTATAAAAACGCACCATACTCTTTGTCATTTCACTCAACA
Source organism: Trifolium fragiferum (assembly GCA_954870985.1). Lineage (NCBI taxonomy): Eukaryota > Viridiplantae > Streptophyta > Magnoliopsida > Fabales > Fabaceae > Trifolium > Trifolium fragiferum. Next base: position 13,471,934 of record OX940789.1, on the reverse strand, counting down.
CTTCCATGATGGGTTTAAGAAATTTTCAGAGGAGAAACAGGGTAGAATCTCAACAACAAGAGATGCAACCACATGGAATATGATTTCTAAGAATCATATGAAGATGGTAAAGAGTTTGGCACAAAAATCAGATGCAAGTTTCTCAACCATCTTCTGTTCTTAAAAGAACAAAGATTTCTCCTGATGCAAAAAGATGAACAGGACGAACTGAAGGGATGCTCCAAGTTTCCAAAACAGGAAATTTGTAGCTTGAGAGGTTGAGAAGAATCATCAGATTAGCTGATTGTTTCAGGCTCCAAGGTTGAAGTTTGGATCAACACCCTTTGGTTCAGTTCTTCGAAGTTATCTTTTTGTAAAAATTTCTTTAGGTTTTCATATGTATCTGGATTTTTCATATGCAAAAATTTGTTCTTAGAACAAAGTTATTGTAATGCAAAAATCTAGAAAAAGGCAAAGTTATTGTAATGCAATTTTTATATGAATAAAACAAATTTATTTGAATGCAATGATGTGTATGCAGCAATTATATATATCTTCTGAACAAAATAAATTGAAACAGAATAATTAACCACAAAACTATTCATAACATTCAAACAATTAAAATAAACAAGTTCATAAAAAAAAAACATAAAAACACATAACAATTAACCCAAAAAAAAAAAAGTGCCAGAATCCTAGGGTTGAGATTGGTTAGATGGGTTCAGCAGTTTCTCTTGTAGTTGCTTCAGAGCATTTGCAGAGATCTGTTCCAATTTCTTGATGACAGCTTCTGAATCAACTTTACTGATAAGACTTGTAGACACAGTTTCCACTTGAAGAATCTTTTCCATTTCTTGAGCATAGAGAGTGGATAACTGATCTTCTGCCATAACCAAATTCATCTTCTCATCATACAACCTCTGAGCTTTTTGCAGCCTTGCCTCTTCAATCTTGGCTTCAGTAAACTTCCTCCTAGCAATGTTCATGATATAGTCATTCTTATATTGAGAACTATAGTCAATAAGCATTTGCTTGCACATCTCAGATAGAGCATTACACTCTTCATCTACTTGATCAGGTGCAAGAGAAAGTGTAGGCAAATCCTCATGAAATCCCTTGATTTTATCATTAATGCCCATCAGTACATGGAGTATCTAGGGTAGTTGTAGGAATGATAGTGATTTGTTGATCTGATGGTGGTGTAATAACTTGCTCAAAGGATTTAAGAAAGTTATTTTGAACATGGGTGAGTTGTGGTTGTGATTTCTGAGGTGAGGGATTCTCTAAATCCAAGGCTAGCTTCTGTAGTTTTGCTTGTTCAAGAGCTAGAATACTGGATACAACAATATCAGAAGATGATTGTGTATTCTTCCATAATAGTGTATTCTTCCACCAACTTCAAAGCATCTTGCTTCTCAAGTTCCTCTTGATCTTCAGCAGAAAGTTTCAATTGCCTTTTTCTTTTGATTACAGACTTCTTCTTCCTAGGTACTTCTGGGGTAGCAGCAGTAGTGCCAGAAGTACTAGTTGGCCTTTTTGAAACTTTACTTGCCTCTGTTTCTTGAACAATAACAGCAGGCACAGGGTTCACAGGGGTTTCTTCTACAACCTTCTTTCCAACTTCTGATGTATCCTTTACACCAGAAGTACTCGCAGACTTCTTTGGAGTGGATCCTCTTGCTCTCTTGGATCCAGATTCTGTTGCTTCTGGCTTTTCAGAAGCCTTCCTCTTCTTTTCTTGAACAGGCAACAGATATCTTGTAGCAATTCTGTCATTCAACTTCTGAGATCCTCCTTCCTTCAGAAGTTTCTTATGCATTCCAGCAATAACTCCAACTTCTTCCTTAGACACAGTAGTAAGAAAGAAATACTTATTTTCTTCATACTTCTTTGGCTTAAAAGTAACCTGAGGGATAACCAATTGACCAGGTGTCTTCACCACTCTCTTTACAGTAGCACCATCTATCACAGGTGGATTTACATCAATAAAAGAACCATATCCTGGAAAGACAGGTCTTAATGATTGCAACAGATAACTTCTGTAAAACATAAAGGACAGAAATCTGCTATATTGCACATTTGTGGTGCCTTTATTTTTACTATCTGTGATAGCCCTGCACATATGATCAAAAATAACCTTAGCAAAATTCACAGGAGCCTTTGTTCCCATATAGTACAAGATGGTCTTATAGTATTGAGAAACTTGGTCAGAAGATCCAACTTTTGGTATAACTGACTCATGCAGAATTTTGTAAATCATCTTGTAAAGAGGTTTCATGTCCCTGTTACTCTTAGAAGTGGAATGCTTGCAATAAATCTCTTCCTGTATAATATGATTTGAGTCTTCAGTTGGATGAGGAGCAACTCCAGATAAAGGTAACTTTGCCACTTGCCTAATATGCTCTTGTCTGATCCTTATACAGACACCACCAACTTTTGAACGAATCTCCTTTCCCAGAAATTCTAACTCTTTCCTTTGATCAGCGTTTCCTTCAACAACTTGAGCAGATTCTTCATTTTCCCTTTGTGACGTACCTCTAGTAATCACTTCTGCCTTCATCCAGAAGTCCTTTACTATTTCTGGATAGACAGGTCCATTAAGAATATCCAAAAATACAAGTAACCCTTGTGCTTGAAAAACTTCCTTGAGTCCATCTACTACATTTACTCTTATGCTTTCGAAATCAACCGCTCTTTCGATAAGCAAGAATAGGTCAGAAATGGGAAAACCCACTTTATCTTTTGTAAGAACTCCAGGAGTTGAAGCTTCTATGTCAGCAATAGGATTGACATAAAGTGATTGCTCTCCTTGTTGTTGTTGTCGTTGTTGTTTACCACTTGAAGAAGACATGATTCTGAGTTTTAGGGTTAGGGTTTGCTAAGATTTGAGAAGAAATAAATTTTTCTGAGTCTAAGACGAATGAAAGTGTAGGTAGTGAGTGTGCAAAAGTGTGAATGTGAACAGTTAGTGAGTTTAAAAGGAAATAAACGCGCAAAAGCGTACTAACTGAAAGGACAGAGGTAAAAGAGTAACTTAACAATTCACAAATTGAATTAGAACACAATCATCACTAACCAACTTCTTTCTCTAATAGTAAACAGACACGTGTATTAGAAGCTTAATTAAATAACTGACACGTTAGCAACAGCAGTTGAAGAGGTTACTCAACAAGTACTGCCACATCACGTCCCAGAACCACTCATGCAACTTCTGATAGAGATACCAGAAGATGGTTTGTCCAAACTTCTGATGCATAAGTTCTGACTCCCCCTAACTTCTGATAGAGATACCAGAAGATGGTTTGTCTAAACTTCTGATACAAAGGTTCTAACTCCCCCTAACTTCTGATAAACTTCCAGAAAATAATATTTTTCACCAGAGTTTCAGCTTATTCACAAATTTCCATCATATTAAGATTCTTTTTGATAAAATAGAATCTTTCAACAGCCAGGGGTTTTGTAAAGATATCAGCCCATTGATTTTCTGTATCAATAAACTTAAGATCAATAACACCCTTCTGTACATAGTCTCTTATAAAATTATGTTTAATCTCAACATGCTTAGCTCTTGAGTGTAAAATATGATTTTTGGAAAGATGAATGGCAGCAGTGTTATCACAATATAAAGGAATACTGTGACTGCTTATTTGATAATCTTCCAATTGATACTTCATCCAAAGCAGTTGTGTACAACACTTGGCTACTGAAATGTATTTTGCTTCTGCTGTTGACATAGCTATGGTGGTTTGCCTTTTACTAGCCCAAGAAATCAAATTCTCACCAATGAATTGACAATTTCCACTAGTGGATTTTCTTTCAAGTTTATCACCAGCATAGTCAGCATCACAGAATCCAATCAGTTTGTAATCATCAGATTTCTGATACAGTAATCCAATGTTACAAGTAGCCTTCAGATATCTAAAGATTCTCTTTACAGCTGTAAAATGAGATTCTCTAGGATCTGACTGAAATCTTGCACACAAACATACACTGAATAAAATATCAGGTCTTGAAGCTGTTAGATAGAGAAGAGATCCAACCATACCTCTATATAACTTCTGATCAACCTTACCTTCAGACTCACCTTTGCTAAGACTTGATGTAGGATGCATTGGAGTGTTCATGGGTTTGCAGTCTTCTAAGTTGTATTTCTTCAGAAGATCTTTGATATACTTTGATTGATGAATGAAGTTTCCTTTCTTTGTTTGATTGATCTGAATTCCCAGAAAGTACTTCAATTCTCCCATCATGCTCATCTCAAATTCATCTTGCATCATCTTAGAAAAGTTCTTGCAAAGTGCAGCATTAGTTGATCCAAAAATGATGTCATCAACATATATTTGAATGATCAAAATGTCTTTCTTCAAAGTCTTTCTGAATAATGTATTATCAACTTGACCTTTTTCAAAACCATTGTCAACCAAGAAGTTACTTAGTCTCTCATACCAAGCTTTGGGAGCTTGTTTGAGTCCATAAAGTGACTTCTTTAGTCTAAACACATGATCTGGATTTGAAATGTCTTCAAATCCTGGAGGTTGTTTGACATATACTTCTTCAGAAATTACTCCATTCAGAAATGCACTCTTAACATCCATTTGATAAAGTGTAATGTTGTTGTTGACAGCATAAGAAAGAAGTAATCTTATTGCTTCCAATCTTGCAACTGGAGCATAAGTCTTTGTATAATCAATGCCTTCTTGTTGATTGTATCCTTGTGCAACAAGTCTAGCTTTGTTTCTTGTTACTTCTCCTTGTTCATTCAGCTTATTTCTGTATACCCACTTTGTTCCAATAATGTTCTTGTCTTTTGGCTTGAGTACCAGATCCCATACATCATTTCTTTGAAATTGATTCAGTTCTTCTTCCATTGCAACTATCCAAGCATCATCAGATAAGGCTTCATCAGTGGTTTTAGGTTCAATCAAGGAAACTAGACCAAATAAGGATTCTTCATCCCTAAAACTTGATCTTGTCTTCCTAGGACTGTTCTTATTCCCAATGATAAGCTCTTCAGGATGTGATGACTTATACTTGAAAGTATTTCTTGGAATAGCTGTTGCTTCTTGATCATGATCTTCAGTTGGTGTTGTTTGATGATCATCAGATTCTGGAACTTGATTGTTCATTGGAGCTTCCAGAAGTTCAGGAGTGGAATCAAATCCAGAACCTTCATCTTCTGAGTCTTGAGAATCTAAAATTTCTATAACAGGCTCTGACTTTTCATGGTCAGACACTTTATCATCAAACTTTACATGCATAGATTCTTCAACTAATTGAGTCTCAGAATTATACACTCTGTATGACTTGGAGAACTCATGGAAGATTCCATGTTCTTCACAGAAATTTCAAAAGGTTCATTTTCAAATTCTCCACCATGATCACTTCTAACTTTCAAAATCTTTAAATCTTTTTCATTTTGAATTTGGGCACAGAAGACACTAAACTCTTCATATGTATCACTTTTAGATCTCAAAAATCTAACCCAAGTCCATCTACTATAATCATCAACAATGACTAGTCCATACTTCTTTCCATTTAGTGAAGCAGTGCTAACTGGTCCAAACAAATCAATGTGCAGAAGTTCTAAAGGTCTAGAGGTAGAAACAATGTTTTTAAGTTTAAATGAGCTTTTGACAAACTTCCCTTTCTGACAAGAGTCACAAAGAGAATCTGAGTGATAAGTCAATTTAGGAAGGCCTCTCACAAGATTGTCTTTGCTAAGCTTGGAAATTAATCTCCAATTAGCATGACCTAATCTTTTATGCCAAACCCATTTCTCATCACTTAGAGTCAATAAACAAAGCATATTCTGATCTTCCAGATAAGATAAATTAACTTTGTAAACATTGTCCTTTCTACAACCTTTAAACAAAATGGATTTATCATAATTGTTAATTACAGTACATGAATTCTTATTAAACACAACATCATAATTACTGTCACATAATTGACTTATGCTAAGTAGATTATGTTGTAGTCCATCAACCAACCAAACATCAGAAATAGTAAGAGAAGAATTACCTACTTTACCTATACCAATGATTTTGCCTTTTTGGTTCCCACCAAATCCTACAGTTCCTCCCTCTCTCAGATTCAGGGTGTGGAACAAGTGCTTGTCTCCTGTCATGTGTCATGAACATCCACTGTCCAGATACCATGAGCTTTGTCTTTTTCTTGGGATGCATACCTGCAGTAAACATTATCTCAAACTTTGGTACCCATATTATGATGGGTCCTCTAAAGTTAGTTCTTTTATCCATCTTCTGTCTCTTGTAACTTCCAGAGGATCCAAGGTGAGGTGAGCCTTGAAAAACAGGTTTAGGCTTAACCTTTCCTTTGGACCTTGATCCAGAATGTGTCAGCAAACCAGCTTTCAAGTTTGTACAGTCTGATCTCATGCCCCGAATACTCTTAGGCTTGAAGATCTTCTGTACTCCTTTACTAGACTTGGATACTAAAGCAATGGGAGCAGGGGTTTTCAAAAACTCCACGCTTGAGCATCTGAGACTTTTGGATTTTCTGTACCATTACTAGAAACAAAATTTGAATAAAGATCAGAAGGTGTTTTGCTTATGCACACAGACTGATTTGAGTTTCCTTTGACAGTACTTCCCAAACCCTGTTCAGTGTATTTGCCAGCACCATAAATCATAGAGGCTAATTTATGCTTGTCAATATTATGATGAACAAACTTTTGAAGAGCAATCTCATGCTTATCATAGGGTTTGTTACATGATCTACAACCATTTTCAAGAACTTGAATAGTCTTTAAGGACTTCTTGTAGTCTTCTTGAATATGATTGACTTTATCATTGAGCATGTTAAACTTTTGTTTAAAAAGTTCTAGCTCTTTTGATCTTTCCATGTATTTCATCATAGTATCTTTCAAAGCCTTAGAGAGTTGAGTATTAGATAGTTAAGAAATAACCTGCTCAATATCTTCTGAATCTGACTCAACATCACTTTCAACATCTGACTCAGATGTGGCCATGAGTGCCAAGTTAGCTTCTGCATCTTCAGCTTCATCATCAGACAGCTTGTCAAGATCTTCCCATGTAGCTAGAAGACTCTTCTTAGCTTTGTTCTTGAAAGTGCTCTTTCTTCCTTTTCCCTTGGTGCTCAGTTCAGGACAATCAGCAATGAAGTGTCCAGGCTTGTTGCAATTGAAGCAATTCTTTGAATCATCCTTCTTATCTTTGTTTCCAGAACTTCTGTAACCAGAACCTTTAGATCCAGAACTTCTACCAGAATATCTTGGCTTTCTTTTTGTCCACTTCTAGAACTTCCTGGTCAGAAGTGCAAATACATCATCATCTGATCCTTCTTCTTGATCATCTGCAGAAGATTCTTCTGAGGTAGCTGATTCTTCAGATTCTTCAGATTCAACAACCTTAGCCTTTAGAGCCTTAGAAGATCATGAAGTAGCTGGCAGAGCCAAAGACTTCATTCTCTTCTGAGGTTAATCAGAAGCTAGTGTTGGAACAAAGTTGGTTCTAATATAACCCAAGTAGTTTTGATGATAACAATAGTATTAATATACAATAGGGAATACTGATAATTTACTCTAGTGTGCATATATACAAGTTAAAATTTTATATTCACTAGAAGATTGAAGTTCTGGTTGCTACGCTTTAGAATCCCCAGAAGATGGGAAAATGCAAGTTCTGATGTCAACAGAGAAGTTGAAGTCATCAGAAGTTGCAAGTCAAAGTCAACCAGAAGATGAAGTCATCAGAAGATCATTTAATATCTGCAAATTCTGATGATGATGAAACAGCAGAAGACGTCAAAGAACATTCCATTCTCTTAACGATTATCATCTATTTGGCAAAAGATCTGAAGGAGCAGAAGAACTTCATTCAGACCGTTATCCTCATGATAATGACGTTTGTACTATTGTACTATCTTTGTTTTCCTGATTTGGGCGAATATTCGAAATCAAGGCTCATATTTTGATCTTTACTTGATTTGAATAAGCACATTTCAAACGAAAACAATGGTACAGTACTACATAGATGCTTTCATCAGTGTCCGCTCAAATTCAAGACGCTCCAACATCGCCTATAAAAGGAGGAAGAATTTGAAGACGTGACAATACACTTACGAAGAACAAAAGAGCTGTTATTCTGCTAAAATTCAAAGAGCCTTTTTAACTTAGATACAACTTGAGTTTATATTCAAATTCAAGACAATAGTCTTCAACTTCTGGCTTGTCAGTAGTTGAACCTTAGTTTTCTTTTTAAGGATTCTAAGAATAGTCTTGTTATTTAAGTTGTATTTCTTTGTTCTCTGAACTCTGATATTGTTTATCAGTTGTTCAAAACTTTGTATTTTGTTTTGTGTTAGAAGTCTCTTGCTGGTGAGCTTGAGCATTGGAAGTCTCTTGTAAGGAGTTACTTGAGCATTGGAAGTCTCTTGCTGTGAGCTTGAGCATTTGTAATTTTGTGTGATTATAGTGAAATCCCTTGGAAGTGCAAGGGGACTGGACTACTCTCGGTTTGTGAGAGGAACCAGTATAAATCTCTTGTGTTATCTCTTTTCTCTTCTCTCTGCTTTTATTCATTCATACTCTGTTTTACCTTCACCATACCAGAAGTTGATTGTGTTTAAGTTTTGGCCCGCTGCGAAATCTGATAAGTTGCAAAACTTTGAAGAAGTTTTTAAAACTAACCAAAACACAATTCAACCCCCCTTCTTGTGTTTTTCACACCTTCAGCTAGTTCAATCTCATGACTCATGAGTGAATTAATTAAACCTTCCAGGCTTAGGGTATATAAATCCTTAGCAGGTAAGCTTCTGAGAATCTTCTTCACATGATCAGAAGTAGTATAACTTTTCTTCAGAAATTGAAGACCAGCAACCAGAACTTTGAATCTAGAAAACATAGATTCAATGTTCTCATCTTCTTTCATTCTAAAAAGTTCATACTGTTGGATCAAAAGTGTTGCATTTGCCTCCTGTGCCTGTTTGTTTCCATCATAAGATGAACACAAAGAATCATAGATACTCTTGGCAGTAGATTTATCTGTGATCTTAAGGTACTCTTCATGAGATATGCAACTAATCAGAATATCCTTGACCTTGTGGTGCTTCTTGTATGCTTTCTTGTCTTTATCAGTGAAAGCTTGTCTTGCGTCATAGTCTAATCTTCCTCTTTCATCCAAACCTTGAAATGTTACTCCTCTTTCAACTAAGTCCCAAAGTTCATAATCAATACCAACTAGATGACTGTAGATTCTATCTTTCCACCAGGAAAAGGTAGAACCATCTCCATTGAACTTAGGAGCTTTGCTGATGTTGTTTTTATCATCAGCATCATAGTTAAAAGGAACAGCAGTACCTTTAGAAGGTTCACCAGGTGCAGACATAGTGTTTTAACACAACAAACAACTGTCTCACTGCAAAGTGATATAACAGAACCAGGCTCTGATACCAATTGAAGGTGTGAAAACACAAGAAGGGGGGGTTGAATTGTGTTTTGGTAGTTTTAAAAACTTCTTCTAAGTTTTGCAACTTATCAGAATCAGCAGCAGAATAACTTAAACACAAACAACTTCTGGACGATAGGAAATGAAAAACAGAGAAGAGAAAGAAGAGATGAACACACAAGATTTATACTGGTTCCTCTAACAAACCGAGAGTAGTCCAGTCCCCTTGCACTTCCAAGGGATTTCACTATAATCACACAAGATTACAAATGCTCAAGCCAACAGCAAGAGACTTCATATGCTCAAGTAACACAATACAAGAGACTTCCAATGCTCAAGCTCACAAGCAAGAGACTTCTAAAATAAAGTTACAAAGACAATGTTTGAACAACTGATAAACAATATCAGAGTTCTTAGAACAAAATAATACAACTTTAAAAACAAGACTTATCTTAGAATTCTTTGAAAAGAAAACTAAGGTTCAACAACTGACTAGTCAGAGGTTGAAAACTATTTGTCCTGAATTTTGATATAAGCTCAAGTTGTATCTAAGTTAAAAATTGCTCTTAGAAATTCAGCAATATAACAGCGCTTTTGTTCTTAGTAGATGTGTTGTTTTTTTTTTTTTTGTCTTCAAATTCTTCCTCCTTTTATAGTAGATGTTGGAGCGTCTTGAATTTGAGCGGACAAAGATGAAAACAGCTACGTAGTACTGTACTAATATTTTCATTTGAAATGTGCTTATTCAAATCAAGTAAAGAATAAAATCTGATCCTTGATTTCGAATATTCGCCCATATCAGGAAAATAAAGATAGTACAAACGTCATTATCATGAGGATAACGGTCTTGTAAGAGATTTCTTCTGCCTCTCCTGAATTTGCCATATATATGATAGTCGTTATAGAGAATAGAATGTTCTTTTGGCAAATTCTGCTGTTTCATCATTATTAGAATCTTGAGAGTAAACTCTGCTTCTGATGAGTGCAGCTTCTGGTTGACTTTGACTTGGCAACTTCTGGTGAACACAACTTCTGGTGTCATTCTCCAGAACTTGCTTTTCCCAACTTCTGGGAGCGCATCTTAGCATAGCAACCAGAACTTCAATTTCTAGTGTATATAAAATTTTAACTTATATACCTGCACACTAGTGTAAATTATCAGTACTCCCTATTGTATATTAATACTATTGTTATCATCAAAACTACTGGGGTTATATTAGAACCAACATTGTTCCAACAGAGTTTGTGCTAGGTACCAGGCTGATCCCAAAGTTAGTCATCTGGCTCAAGTCAAAAGGATTCTGAAATATGTCAATGGAACTAGTGACTATGGAATATTGTGCACTCATGGTGAAGATTCCAAGCTGATTGGGTATTGTGATGCAGATTGGGCTGGTAGTGCAGATGATAGAAAAAGCACCTCTGGTGGTTGTTTCTTCCTCGGTAACAACCTGATCTCATGGTTTAGCAAGAAGCAAAATAGTGTTGCTCTATCCACTGCAGAGGCAGAATATATAGCAGCATGAAGTTCATGCTCTCAACTCCTGTGGATGAAAAAGATGCTTCAAGAATACAATGTTGAACAGGATGCTCTAACATTGTACTGTGACAATCTCAGTGCCACAAACATATCAAAAAATCCTATACAGCACAGTAGAACAAAGCATATTGACATTCGTCATCACTTCATTAGAGATCTAGTTGAAGACAAAATTATTGTGTTGGATCATGTGAACACAGAAGAGCAAATTGCTGATATTTTCACTAAGGCCTTGGATGCGAAGCAATTTGAGAACTTAAGGGGTAAATTGGGCATTTGTCTGCATGAGGAGTTATAGAAATTAAAGGAAGTTACAACGTGCAACCGCTATTTGTCTCTCCCGCATTTTCTTGCACGATTTCTTAGGAGAATCATATCAAATAACTTTTTTCCTTTTTAAAACCACCTATCACACGTTACCTACCCCTTCCTTATACTCTTACACTCTCTCAACTTCCTACACCACTAATCTTATTCTTGCCGTCATAACTTTTCTTCACTCCTACTCATTCATCAAACACTCCTTTCATCTCTTGACCACTATGTCTTCCTCCACCAATAACACCGCCTCCACTAACGAACAAGATCAAGCCTCCATTCCCCAACCTTCACAAACCAACGCTCCCATGGATGTCAAACCCATTACCACTATCCTACCTGAAAAGTCTTCACATGCAACACCTTCCAAGTTAGTCTCGAAGAAAAAGAAGAAGGGCGACAATATCAAATCTAGACCCAAGTTCTTCTCAAAACTCAAAAGGGGTCAATCCAAAATCAACTTGACCATGGAAGATCTTTATTTGAAGGATGATCCTTTCAATATCAAAGCGAAAGCAAATGTTGAAGCATCCAGTCAAGTGGAAAAATCAACCAATGTTGAAGCTTCTCTCAAACCTTCTGACGAAGCTGCCTCTTTCGATTGCGAAAAATGTAATCATGTTGAAACCCTAAAATTTGTTGTTCCTGAATCTGGTGAAAACATAGGGTTAGATGCCTTAAATTCTGCTATTGACAAGATGGATGTTAATACTGCCGGTATGAGTACTGTTGAGAAAGGGGATGATACTGGTCTTCAAACCCTTGAGATTCATGTTGCTACGAAGGATGTTCGACCGGATGTTGGAACATCCTTGGGCCAACCTGGTGAACAGCCAACTGTGGCTGCTGCTGTAACTGAGAATGACTCTGGCTTTCAAACAGGCAATGAGAATGAAAATTTGTCAACTCATTCTGTGAGCAATGCTGCTAAGGAAGGTACCCCTCAGGGGACTGTTGAAATTGAGACTGATCCTGAAGAAACTTCTGTTCATCAGGAAGCTGAGACTCCTGTTATTGAGGTAGATGAATTGGAAGATGAGGTGCCTATCTCTCAGGCTTTTGGAATTTCCAAAAGGCTAAGGATTAGCAGAGGGAAGGATGTTCCTAGTGTGTCTGAAACACCTAAGACTGTGAAGAAAAGTAAAGGAAAAAGTGTTATGATTGGTCCCAAGAAAGCATGGAGTAAGGTTACTCCTAAGGTATCTGCTGTTAAGGGAAAGAAGAAAAAAGCTGTTGTCTCCAGTGAATCTGAAGATGATGCTTCAGAAGATGTGTCAAACATCCAAGTCAGTTACTCTAGTGTGAAAAAGTCTGCTGTCAAAAGGATGTCCACTGTTGTTCTGGATGTTCCTACTGACAAGATTTCCTTCCATAACCCTGCTTATAGACATAGGAGGAAATTTATCTTTCATAGAAGACTGGCTTTGGAAAAGGAATTAGGAGATGATGCCTTGAGAATGAATGAAGTAATTGATTTAATCAGAACAGCTGGGCTGTTGAAGACTGTGACCAAGCTGGGTAACTGCTATGAACAACTTGTCAAAGAATTTCTGGTGAACATCCCTGAAGATTGTGATGATCCAGTTAGTTCAGATTTCCAAACTGTATTTGTGAGAGGAGAAAAGATGAAGTTCTCTCCTGAGGTGATCAACAGGTATTTGGGAATTGATGCTAGTGCATGCACTAAGCTCACTGTATCTGAGAATCAGATTTGCAAAGTGATAACTGCAAATCAAGTGAAAGCATGGCCCAAGAAAGGGAAGATTTATGTTGGAAAGTTGTCTGTTAAGTATGTTATCCTTAATAGAATTGGTGCTTACAATTGGGTTCCTACAACTCATTCCTCTGATGTGGCAAGTGTACTTGGTAGAATAATCTATTCTATTGGAACCAACCACAAGATTGACTTTGGAGAATACATTTTTGAACAAACTGTGAAACATGCTAAGAGCTCAGCTGTGAAGCTCCCTATTGCATTTCCTACACTCCTCTGTGACATCATACTTGCCCAACTGCCTCAAATCAAATATGCTTCTGATGTTCCTAAGAAGAGGGAATCTCCTCTGTCTCTGCATTACAAACTCTTTGGAAAACATCATGTGCCAGACATTGTTGGAGCATCTGGCCCTGCAGCACCTACTGGGTTCATGACTCGACAGGATATTATAGCTGCACGCAGGGCTACTGTTACAGTGCTGGATGAGAAGAAAGCTCAATTTGAACTTATGATCCTGGCTCTGGAGCAGGAAGAGCAGAATGCTGGTAATGGTAGAGTTGGTACTGAAGAAAATGCTGCTGGAGATGACAATGACAAAGCTGATGTAGAAGGGGATGCAGGTACTGATGTGATTGGTGGGACTGATAATAAGAATGCTGATGAAGCCATAGATGCTGAGGCAGAAGATGAGGAAGCTGGAGAGTCCAATGCAAGCAGTTATGAAGATTAGCTTGATGTACTCTGAGTATTATGATCTTGTTTTCTTTTTTTGGAATTTGTTTTGCTTTGTTCACATGGGGAATACCCTGGATAATTAGCACCTACGTGTGCCTAATTTGTTTCTGCTTCTGTTTGCTTTTTACTCTATGGTACTATGTTGGTTGATTAATGCTATGCTTTATATGGCAAATTTTGTGTCTAAAAAAGGGGAGTGTATATAAATCTCTTCATGTGCTTATGCTTGTGTTAATGTGTGATACGATGTTGAATCAGCCGTACCCTGTCTGATTAAGGGGGAGTAGTAGTAGTACAGGATGTTGAAACTCCTTGAATTTCGTGCTACAGTAGCTTGTTTTGAGGGGGAGTAGTATGCTCTACAAGATGTTGAAACATTTTGTACTTTTATGTGGATATGGATCTAGGCCAATGTTGTTTTGCTTCTACTGTTGTGTTGCCTCTGATGATCTCTCTAGATACAGTTAGTTATGTAACTTGCTTTATGATTTGTGTGCTTATGTTGATCTGAAGCTTTATGCCTACTATACTCTGTTAGACTATCTGTACGGTCCTAAATTGTTTTAGCCAAAAATTTCGCCAAAGGGGGAGATTGTTAGTGTTTTGTATGTTGGCTGCATTTTGGTAAACCAAAGATACACTGCGATGTTCGATTAAATGTTTCAACATTTGGATACGCATCCAGGATCTGTTGAAAGTGTGTCTCATTATTGCGCTGGTGTTTATTTATGGAATCCACGCCTTTATTCCAGGCTCTTATCACGTGTGCATGGTCAAAGTATCTCAAGCCTTTATATCACCATCGTATCTCTGTTGCTCTCTTTAAGGAACTTGTGATACTATGCATTTATGTGAGCTGGAAATGTTCTAGAAGATTTGAAGCCCAACATGTGAAGAAGCCCATTAAAGACTTTGTATTTAAACTCCGTTGTAAACCTAGTTAGGGTCATGTGTGTGTATTGTACTTCAGAAAAGTATTGTGTTTAGGGTTTTCTTGCGCACTGTGTTGTGAGCCTATCTTGTGTTATCTTGATACAAGACTGGGACATAGTTTGTGTTGTATTATTGTGTACTTCTCCTAAGCTTTTAAGCACGGAGATAGTTTGTTTCTGAAAGTGTTTTCAAATCTTATCATTGTGTTAATTACAATCACATAGTGTGTGGTTGTGTAGAAGGTGAGAAGGGGTCTCAAACTTAGGAGTTCCTAAGTTGAAGTTGCATGAGATAGTGTCTAAGTCATAAGTGTAAACTGGTGGTTTGCTGAGAGCTTAGGATTAGAACTATCATAGTGGATTTCACTCCTGGATTGGTATCCCCCAGATTAGGTTGTTGTTGTGCACCGAACTGGGTTAACAAAGATCCTGTGTCTTTTACTTTTGTGCTTTCGTGTTACTTTAATTATATATATGTCTGCCTGTGAATGTTCCAACATTGCACTCAACATCTTTAGTGTTGGAACATTGCATCGAACATCCTATTTCTGCGTGGTGGAATTTCAAAGTTGTTAGGCTTGGATTTGGATGTTAGTTAGTTAGTTAGTTAGTCAGTCAGTTAGTTAGGGAGTTTTGATTTTGTCTTAGGTAGTTAGATACAATTGCTTTGTAGTTAAGCAAGCCCTCATGTGTATATAATTACCTTTACCCCTTGTGGATGAATGCAATTCTATTTTTCCCTAATTCTCTTCTCATTCTCTCACTATAATCTCTTCCAAATTCTGAAATTTTTCAAACAAATTGGTATAACAAAGCCTGGTTGTGATTCATACTTTGCATTGATTCTTTGATCAAGAAACAATGACAAACAATGGCACAACCTCATCACAATTTCCTGCAAATCTTTCAGTTTTCAAAGGTGAAAACTATGATCATTGGTGCGCACAGATGAAGGTCATATTCAGGTTTCAAGATGTTCTTGAAACTGTGAATGACGGGGTACCAGATTTAGCCGCTAATGCTGATGAAGCAACAAGAACATTGCATCGTGAATTGAAGAAAAATGATGCAAAAGGGTTGTTCATCATACACTAATGCGTGGATCCTAATATCTTTGAAAAGATCATTGAAGAAGAGTCTTCGAAAGATGTTTGGGATACATTGAAAAAGATTTATGGAGGTAATGAAAAATTGAAAGGTATCAAGCTGCAAGCCCTAAGGAGACAATATGAAATGTTGGTGATGAATGATCAAGAGACCATAGCTAAATATTTGTCAAGAATGCTGAGTATCACAAATTTGATGAAATCAAATAGTGAAGTCTTGACAGAGAAGTCAAAGATTGAGAAGATTTTGAGAACCTTGACTGAGAAGTTTGAACACATAGTGGTAGCTATAGAATAATCAAAGGATCTGACTACTATGAAGATAGAAGAACTTCAAGCTTCATTAGAAGTTATAGAAAAATGGAAGTGCCAAAAATGGACATTCACTAACATAAATTATTCATAACTTATTAAAACCTCATAAAAAATCAGTTGAAAAAAATTATAGTTGTTAGAAATAAACTCCTAGAGCTATAGAGAATAGAGATAAAGAAGATGATAACTTTGTATTATACTCTTTACTTGTGTGTTTACAATAAGATAAGAGTCATATTTATAGGACAAGAATATGAAAGTGAGAGGACAAATATAATTAAGGTCCACTCACTAATGGGGGTTATAGGAAAGGGAAGAACTAGGATGGACATCCACTAAGACATACTTACTAGAAAACCTTACTAGAAAAAAACCCAAAGGGAAAAAATTCTAGTGAAGGAAAAAGAGTACACCATCCTTTTATATAATATATTTATTTCTCCCTTTCAACCATACAACCATCTCTAGGATGGCAAAGACCAATATTCTTCCTGCAGATAAACCATAATTTTCTTGTATGTTTTGAGTTATAAACTTCAACCAAAAGATCTAGGTTATCTTCGTACTCTTCTTTAGATTAGCCGTGCTTGAAATATTATACTGATGTAGAGTGTTTGAAACTTTCAACTTGAAAGAGTCTCCTTATAGAATGAGAAAGCCACAAGTTTATTATACGTGTAAACTCATAATCCTTAATAAAAAGCATTCTCCGCTTTCTTGATTATGTTGTTTCTCTAAGAAACAAAACGTATGATTGACTTTGCTCTGATACCTGCATTTACAAATATTGACAAAAACAAAATACCACGATATACATATAACGAACAAAATACATTAATATCCTCGTTTGAACTAAGATATGATACTTCATGACCAATTCAAGTTGTCCATCATTTTCTTGAAGATGTGATCTATACTAACATCAAGTGACATCACAATCATTCTAGTATACAATCAAATAGATTTGTCCATATCAAATTATTTTAATGCATTTGCTATATAAGGTTTTATATAAGTTTCTTGATGCACAAAATCTAATTTAAATAATAGGCGTAAATATGCTTTTGGTCCCTGCAATTATGCCTTGTTTTGAAAAGAGCCCCTATAAAAAAAAAAAATTGATTTTAGTCCCTGCAATATCTCAAAACTTTTAAAATAGCCCCTGACTGGATTTCTTCATAATATTGCAGGGACTAAAATCAAATTTTTAATTTTTTACAGGGACTAAAATCAATTTTTTATTTTTTTACAAAGGCTATTTTCAAAACAAGACATAATTGCAGGGACCAAAAACATATTTAAAAATATGCCACGTCGGCTCTAAATCCAGTCAGGGGCTATTTTGAAAGTTTTGAGATATTGCAGAGACTAAAATCAATTTTTTTTTTTTTTACAGAGGCTCTTTTCAAAACAAAGCATAATTGCAGGGACCAAAAACATATTTAAGCCTAAATAATAAATTTGCAAAAACAAACATGTCGCATGCACCATATGCAATTTCGAATCTTTCTATAATAATCAACATATTTTAGGATCTATTCTGGAATCCTAATAATATTTATATCATCATAAAATTGATTATAATAAATTCACTTCCAAATGTTTAGAATGGACATATGATGTCATTTCTTCAATGTACCATAAAAATTAACTCTTTCAAAGAGTCTCATATAATCATCGATTCAAGTGAGCCAAATATATCGTAACATATATAAATTTGGGTCATGCTTACTAGTGTCCCCGGGGCACTAGTTAAGGATACCAAAAGAAGAAATTTTTACATTGAAAAAAACATTCTTTATACTTTTAAAAAATACATTAGACAAGTTCCAATACTTTCATACTTTATTTAGTTGCTTAACTAGTTAGCATTTTCCTATAAATTTAGCCTTTCAAGTGCTATTAAACTTAATCAAGCAAGAAAAATTTCTCAAATTCACTTCAGGTGAATATGTCTCATCAAAATAAAGTGTAGACATTTATCATCCGTTTTTGGTGAACTTATCAAACTCTATAAGTATGCTTTATATCAATATAATTCTCTTTAACGTAAAAATCATATATATATATATATATATATATATATATATATATATATATATAATTAACTTCACATCTTCAGGTGTGTGGACTAGTCCAAACAGTTCAATTATATGAATAGAGTTTGATTTCACTGAAATTGTCTATTTTCATCTGCAGATATTTTCTTAATCTATAATCGTTAATAGACTTTGATTCATGATCCTCATTATCACTTATCACATATAGCGCTATAGAAAAACATCGTCAACGTTGACTTTTATTTTTGGTTCCATCTCATTTCATTCATAACTTATCGAGATCTCTTTATTTTCATAAATTTCAGGTACTTGATCAGTTCTTCTGGAACTCAAAAATCAATCATATCAGACATCTCTTTTAAGAGATTCTACATCCTCATTTGGGTTATTTTTCCTTTTAGCTCTTTTCTTGTTTGAGGATTTTTATATTTTGAACCAATTAGTCTACCACGCTTCATGCGCGGTTGAGACTCATTTGCAATATTCTATTATCCGACAAGGATATCTATTTTCTTTGGAGCATTAGCAGCTTCTATTTTAATTTCTTAACTTTGCAAATGAGTTATATTTTGAGGATCAAGATGAGACAATAATATTTATTTTCAAATAATTCATTTGAACTTCAGGTTCATATTTTTCAGCTACTTATTATCTCCCCCTAATATTGGGAAATCTAATTCATCAATTGATAATCATCCTACTGGGACGTAGACAAGTTGGCTCAATACAGTTTGTAATAGATGAAGATTCATATAAATATATTTTCCCAATATTCTTTCAAGATCTATATAAGTGCATTATATTGGAGCAACTGTGATATACACATCACATCCAAAAATGCTTATATGAAAAATATTAGGTTATAAACCTAAACTTAACTGAATTGAAAATTAAGCGGAGGAATTTCATATAATAACTTATTGGCTTGATGCGAAGTAAAAACTCAATATAAAGGATCTCATGTTCCCAAGATATTCAATAAGTATCAATCAATCATATATTTAACTTTAGACGTCTTATGAATGAAACTTGTGGTCCATATTTTTTAATGAGCATATGCTACAAGATATTCAAAATTTCAAATCAATTTTGATAGACCAATTTCACAAACTTCTGGTTGTGAGTTGACTGAACATTTAGTTGATGCATCAATTACAGTCATATAATATCTAAATGGTAATTGGTGATTTAATTTACAAATATCACCTACTCTCAAAATTTGTGAGAGATTCAATTTTTCAACTTCCTTTGGGAACAAGGAATACACAAATTATTGGATTGAAGAAACTTCAGGCTCTTCAATACATATCCAATAAAAGTATAATAATTATTTTTCGCATCGTAATAGATCCGGGATAACCCAACCGATCTTGCCAAAGACAAACTTAATATGATTTGTAAACTTCTGGTTTACAATAATTTGTGCTTCAATTGCACTAATATAAGTGTAGTATATTCATAAAATAATTGTTTTAACTCTATCATGAAAACATTTATCTCACTTTATTATAATGCATTTTGGTTGGTGATAAATCTTGTCCTACTAACAAAAATAAAATAATATTATCACATCAATCAATGTACATCAATCAATGTGAGATTTAAGTAATATGCATGCATGCAAATTTAAAGTCTTTAAGACCGAGATATTTGATATTTTCATGACACAAATATCATGTACTCAATAAATATAATTTTTAAGATTCAATTAGTTAATTGATTGATCTGAACAGATCGGGATAAAGTTTTCTCAAAATATTTATCTTAATATATTTCTCTATATCCATTACTAGACTTCAACCCGTGCGTTGCACGGATTTCATTGAGTGATGGATATACAATTTAAATTTTTATAATAAAAATTGAAAATAAAAAACAAAATAAAATCTACACATAAATATATAGAAACTTAAAATAGACGGTACAAATCAAATTAAACGGTATTAAAAACAAACAATTAACTTTGTAGGTAATGTAATTTTGCCCCACTTTTTGTTAAACAAATATTCGATTTGGTGACAAAATTACAGAAACTAAATAGGATAACATAAAATAGAATTTTTTTGATAAAAAAAATATTAAAGAGATAGTATGTAACTGCGTGAGTGACATTGGCATACTTAAAATGAATAAATTACATATAGCACTAAATCGTCAAACAAATTTCAAGAAATTAAGAAGCACTAACAATGATGATGGTCATACTAACATTACAAAGGCAGAGGATTACGATGGCGCATTGTTTTACAAACTACATATTTATAAACAATTGTGGCTCTTTCTTTTCGGTAGTTTATAGTAGTCTTGAATTGGTATGATCCAAGTGCAAATTGAGGATATTGGTATTAAGCAACTTCAAACTTACTTTATTTGGAAACCAATTAATAGTGTTGGTTAATATATAGCACTTGCAATCTACAAATCAACTGCAAAGATGCAAGAATACATTAGGATATAGTTCAAAGCAAAACATCAATGCATAAAATTTGGAAATCCATCATATCTGAGATAAAAAGATAAAGCTACCAACAGGATTACTCATTGATTCTAATTCCACAACCAAGTACAACAATGTAAACATAGCTATAGTCATGGAGAAAATCAAATGGACAATCAAATCAAGAATAACCAACACTTGAAAAGCCAGCCAGCAACCAAGTAGTTAGAAAAAATAATCTTAAAGTGTTAAAATCTAAATTTCAATCAAAGCAACTAATTTTGCCAAGACAATTAAGATGTCGCAATGTTACAAATAAAACCATATTGCAGCTATGTGAGTTCAAATTATTTTGGCTAACGACTTCAATCAAAGCAGTACAAAGAATATTAAAATTTTCATTGTGATTTAAAAACTAATCTTTTCCAGTCTCACCTATCTTAATAAACCCATAAATAAAATAAAATATAATATTCAAAAGAACTCATTGTCAACAAACTACAATTAACCATACTCAACTGCTAAAACATGGAGAGGAAACTACAATTATGCATATATCAACTATCTACACCTACGTAACATATCTAAAGAGTTGAAAAAATAATTACTATATTTGAACATCAATAATTTTAGTATAATAGTTTCAGTTCAATGTATACCTTCACGATATTGCATAACCCTGCACAAAATGCAACCAACACCATTAGGTTAGTGAAAACATCTAACCATTACAAAATATAGGCTTGTGAAAATTGAAAATCAAATACACAAATTGTACTTAAGGAATTAGCACCAAATGATTGGATTGCCAATTTTTTTGATACGCCAAATAATAATCAACAACAACTGACAAAACAAATCAGTAAGAAAACCTAATTTAGGTCATTCAAATCTTGCTCAACTAAATCATCATCTTTGCTCCCAGATATAACTAACAAAAACATTAGAGTTTTATTCTTCTTTATATTCTTTTAGTATTGCGAAAATTTGAAAAATAAGGCAATTAGAATAACTAAGTTCCAATTACGCAGAAATAGTACCACATTTTGGTCATCACAATAAAATTAGAATAAAAATTACAAAGCTCCAATTATATCCATGCGCCAATCCAAATTTAGACCAACAAAACCAATAAAACTCAATTTGAATTGCTCAATATAAGACTCAATAACAAATTAGATAACAATGTAGGACGACTTTTCTTTGTATTGACACGTGCATCCCAAAAATCTATCAAATTGAATTCTAAATCAACCCTAAAACAAAAATGAAGAGGAAGGAGGACACATCTTACATAATTTGTAGAAGACGGAATTTGGTTGAATAATGAAGACTATATCCAAAACAAAGTTTAGATCTTGTAAAACAATCCAATTATGCAGCAAATCATTTAGAAGAAGTAACACTTTGAAATAAACATTCGTCAAATGTCTTTAAAAACGTTCAAGGCAACCGTTCACTTATCTATAACAAAGTTCGAATTAGGTAGAAAATAGAAAAGTAGTCATAATGTTTCGAATCAAGGCAAACAACATTTTTTTCATCATGGGCAAAAAGAAAATGCATAGTTAGAAGTAAAATTTACAAAGATCGTTTATAATTGAAATAAAAGAAACATTGTTGTTGTCATAATGTTGTTAAATGGTGCAAAAGTATAAAAGCATATAGCCTTAAGTCAAGTTTAGATCTTGTTGTGATAGTGTTGTCATAATGTTTTAACTACTTGCTTTTAACTCTGGTACTGAAGTCTACAAATAAATCATTCAACGACATGTTAAAATAATTGAATAGTCATGTTTCAAGGAAGTGAAGTAATAAAAAATATAATGCTTTAATAGCAATTTATTCAATAGTATCACATGTCACCTTCTAAAAAAATTTTAAAAAAAAAACTTTAAAGCATTTCCATATTGTCTCAATTGAGATAAAACTTTACCTGAGTTTTGAAGTGATAGCGAGAAAGTTCAGTTTTGGAATTGTATTCGCCAACTTCTACAAGAACAAAAAATAAACAACATCTACATAAAACCCCTAAATTAGAACCAAGTCATACTCATCAAAGAAAAAAAATAGAATTTATTCACAAACAAATATAGCGACGATGAAACCACAATTAAAAAGAATATTAAGCATTTCACCACTATCATGAATATCAAAACATTATTGAAAAAAAGTAAGTGAAAGTAAAGTGAGTTATTAGATAATGAAATGCTAATCTATTTCACAAAAGGATAAACCTTGAGATACTAACTTTTTCACAAATGATTGCTTAAAATAGTTAATGTTGTAAAACAGAAATGATTTCTTAGCCTTGAGCATTCAAATAAGGAATCAAGAGCTACATATAGAAATGAAATATGTGCATATGCTGTCAATATCAGTAGACAATGGCTAGAAGAGGAGGTGATGATGGAGGAAAGCGGAGGACCTGAAGCTAAAATTAAAGAAAAAAGAAGAGAAAATGGAATGAGTATAGAACGAAAATTATTTAGAGTTGTAGTACTCTACTCACATAAGCCAACCGACAATTCAAATGACCAATCCAAATTCTACATAATTTATAGTCTAATAATGAAGAATTTTGCAGACCAAAATGAGAATATTAGACTATTTACTAACATCATTCTTCCACCCAAAATACTAATAGCTTGTCAATTTCATTAAGACAATAATAGTTTTTGCTATTAAGAGATTAACCTCAAAATACTAATTCTAAACAAAAACAGCAAATAAAGTAAAATCAACTACAACAATAAAATACCTTTCAAAAGAAACTACAACAATAAAATAATGTTATTACCTAATATTCTGTAAACCAACTTAAGTAGTAGTAGCTGCAGAACAACACAAAACAAACATGTCAAGTTCTTGTATTAGAACACTGCACACATAATCAATACTAGGATTCAAGAGAAAAAAAAATACAGAGCAAAATAGCATCAATGAGATTGGTAGCATAATCAAATAAAACAAAGAAAGACCAATAAAAAGTTCTAACACGATTCAAGAGAGTTAATTGCATAAATGGAGTTTTCACCACTTTTCTTGCAGCAGGAATTGTTCCGGTGAGGCAAATCTGTAGATAAAAGAAAACTAATAAATTGAAAGATTAAAGACAAAAGAGAGTGAACAGGTTTTGAGTCGTGAAACCCTCACAAACAAAAAAATTAAAGACAAACACTTACGGTAAAAAAGGAGAGAATTGGAGAAAGAGGAGAGAAAAAAATTGAGAGAGAATCAGACGTGAGGGAGAGAGAGAGGCCATTGGGAGAAAGAATGGTGGAAATTGAGAAAGAAGAAGTGAAAACAAAAATTGAGAAAGAATTAGATGAAAGAGAGTACTCAGTAATTAATTTTATGGAGAATATAAAGTTTTAGGGAAATAGAATTGCATGGAGCAAAAATAGAATAATTAAACCCATGTCTCCTATCATTAAATGAGTGGGCGGTGCCAAAAATTAAGTGAGTTAAATTAGGTGAGAGAATTAATTAAGAGTGAATTAGGAGGGAAAAAGTAGGGTTAAGTGATAAGCTTAATTAGGGTTTTAAGATGGGCTAAACATAAGTTTTATTAAGATTAAGATTAAGATATATAGGATTTTCTAGTAGGAGATCCTTCAGGGATCTTCATATAATCATCATGTCTATCCAATGAGCAATATAACCATGTTGTAACAATATTCATCATGTGAAATATGAGCTCTCCATGTGCTACAAGGCATCTTACGGACCAAAAAATACTTGTATCCTTGAGCAACATGTCGTGCTTTGTATTTCATAATTTCTTCATTCTCATTTATATGCAACTAATTTCAAACTTTTAAGTGTCTGGACTACAGGCCCAACAACATTTTGCTTGCAAAGCGAGTTTCATTATACTTCAATCTAATTTCTCAATTTTGGCCAATTTTCACTTTGTCTACAATATCCTGGTATATTTCTTTCACATGAAGGGGATAACTTTTTCACTACACTTATTTTTCAATAATGTTTCACATCATTATATAGACCTGAGATATCCTTTTGGACGAATATACATATAATTACGTCTACGATTCTTTGAGATTTTTGTGTTCTCTATGTAACAAATATATTAGCTCTTCTAGAGCTTTAAATAATTGTGACTAATCTTTTAAGATATTTTTGAAATTATTTTCTTAATTTTGCTACTTCAAGAACGAGAAAAACTTGGTTAGACACAACCATAAATAATACATGTTACGCACACATACATGAATTCAAAAAAGTAAAAAAATAAAATGATTAATTAATACAAAGTGATGTGACTAAATTATTTACTATTTATTTTTTTCTCTTTATGTGTGTGTGCCCAAATAAATTATATTTGAGTATAAAAAAAAAAAAATTATATTTGGGGTTGTGCCTATGTAAGTGTTGCTCTTCAAGAACATACTCAAGCACATAAACAAGTTTTCTTCTAATCTCCTTTGCTCCAACTTATACTAAAATCAAATATATCTTATAGGCTTCAATCATGGTCTAAAAGTCTAGTTCTTTAAGAACTCAACCACAAATTTATATCAATAATGATCAAGGAAAATCATAATTTTTAATCCTTCTAGAATATATTTGACATTAAATTATTAATTCTTTAGGAACTATATGACAAATTTTCATAAACAAAAAAATATTGTATTCGTTGAGCAATCCTCCAAGGTTGCTTTAATATCAAACTTTTAGTTTTTTTGGAAACTATATAACATATCATTCGTTATGCAATCCTTCAAGAAATGTTTGATATTAAATTTCTTATTCTTCATAAACCATGTCTCAAATCTTCACATTGATAAAGAAAAATAGTTATTTCATGAATTAATTAAAACTATCGTCAACCGAAATTATAATTATCAAACTTCGTGTAGGGAAACAAAGAAACTATAAAATACATTAATATAATCTTAAAATAATGAAAATAAAGAAATTGAACAATCCTCACTTGTTACCGAAATAACACACTTATATACACCATCATGCAATCGAAATGAGTGAATAATATTGAATTTTTTTTCTTTCTTTTATGCAATTATATAATAATAAATTATAAGAGAATAAATAAATGCATAACTAACCTCCAAAATTGTGACATTCATCCTTGCAAATGAAGTCGATGAGCTTTGATAACTTTAGAGTGTCATAAAAATTATTTACCATGTC
This sequence comes from Trifolium fragiferum, assembly GCA_954870985.1. Lineage (NCBI taxonomy): Eukaryota > Viridiplantae > Streptophyta > Magnoliopsida > Fabales > Fabaceae > Trifolium > Trifolium fragiferum. The sequence continues at coordinate 13,446,192 of OX940789.1, read as the reverse complement.
ATCTCAAACGGTTCATAAGCCAATAACAAACCGGTATATCAAAAGAAAGTACTATATTAACAATTGAAATACGTTTCACTTTCTACACTAAATAAATACTGTTGGAACAAAATTATGATTTTGTATCTCCTTAATTGATTTTGATGATAACAATGTATTTAAGGTTAAATTGGAGTACTAATAATTTAATTCAGTGTGCAGGATTAAAAGTTAAAATTTGCGTACTAAAGAACCCTAGAATTTCTGAAGGAATTACTTCTGAGCTCACCAGATCTGAAGCAAGTAATTCTGAGCCTATGAAACTCTGAAGTTATTATCTGAACCTTAGAATTTCTGAAGGAATTACTTCTGAGCTCACCAGATCTGAAGCAAGTAATTCTGAGCCTGTGAAACTCTGAAGTTATTATCTGAACCTTAGAATTTCTGAAGGAATTACTTCTGAGCTCACCAGATCTGAAACAAGTAATTCTGAGCCTATCAAAATCTGAAGAACATCTGAGCTCACCAGATCTGAAACAAGTAAATCTGAGCCTATCAAAATCTGAAGAACATCTGAGCTCACCAGATCTGAAACAAGTAATTCTGAGCTTATCAAAATCTGAAGGCTCGTCAAATATAAGTGTTAAGCTACATTTGAGAGTACAATTTTATTGAAGACTGTGCCTGACTAAGTCCAAACGCAGAAACCAAGAATGAAAAGGTTTGACCATGGAAAGGTCCTTTTCAAGTCAGGCTTCAGAAACGATTATTTCCTTATTTGGCTTTCACCAAGGTTCAAATATCAAAAGCCAAAAGGAATCTCTCATTTTGTAGTAAACGTTAAGCTCCTAAGCTACTGCAAATCAGAACAGCTAATAAGCTCACTGATCTATACAAAGGAGCGTCTCAATTCTTCAAACGGCTATAATCTTCAACGTTCATTTTATCATCTATAAAAGGAAGAAGATTTGTGAAGAAATGTGAATCAAGACTTAAGCTTCTGAACGTGCTGAAACTCTGTCAAATTCTGAAGCTATCAAACACTTAGAAACTTTGTGATAATTTTCTAAGTTAGTCTTGTAACTGAGTTGTATTTTGTAAACACCTCTGATTGTATATCAAGTGTTAATCTCTTATCTTTATTAACATTAAAACCAGTTAGAAGTCTCTTGCTTTGTGCTTGAGCATTGGAAGTCTCTTGCTTTGTGCTTGAGCATTGGAAGTCTCTTGCTTTGTGCTTGAGCATTGGAAGTCTCTTGCTTTGTGCTTGAGCATTGGAAGTCTCTTGCTTTGTGCTTGAGCATTGGAAGTCTCTTGCTTTGTGCTTGAGCATTGGAAGTCTCTTGCTTTGTGCTTGAGCATTGGAAGTCTCTTGCTTTGTGCTTGAGCATTTGAAGTCTCTTGCTTTGTGCTTGAGCATTGGAAGTCTCTTGCTTTGTGCTTGAGCATTGGAAGTCTCTTGCTTTGTGCTTGAGCAGTTAGAAGTCTCTTGCTTTGTGCTTGAGCAGTTTGAAGTCTTTTGCTTAGTGCTTGAGCATTTGTAATCTGAGTGATTATAGTGAAATCTCTTGTGAAGGACAAGAGGACTGGACTACTCCTGTTAGTGGGAGGAACCAGTATAAAAATTCTGAGCATCTCTCTCTAACCCTATCCTCATATATTGTGTGTGTTATACCTTATCCGCTGCAATTTGTTTTAACTTAGAAAAAGTCTCACACAATTCAACCCCCCCCCCCCCTTCTTGTGTGTTTTTCAACCTTCAATTGGTATCAGAGCTCCGGTTTGTTGCTCTTCACTTAACAGTGAAACAGTAAAAGATCTAGGGGTACTTAGTTGAAAAACATGTCTGGTGTTACCTCTCCTTCTGCTTCCTCTGGACCTGATCACTCTGCTGTTCCACCTCCTCACAACTATGATAGGGAAAGGAACAGTGATAATCACAGAGACAAACCACCTTACTTCAACAGTGATCCTACTACTTTTCCTTTCTGGAAAACCAAGATGTATAGTTACATCATTGGGACCGATGATGAGTTATGGGATATCATTGAAGATGGTATACATTTTGAACACATGGATGATGAAGGTGTTGTAAGAAATACCTACAGAAAGTTCTTTGATGCTGAAAAGAAGAAACAGTATAAGAAGCATCATACTGTTAAGAATATGCTTATTGGTGCAATATCTCATGCTGAGTATTTAAAAATATCCAACAAGTCATGTGCCAAAACTATCTGGGACTCTCTATGTTCCACCTATGAAGGAAATAAGCAAGTCAAAGAAGCTAAGGCAAACTTATTAGTTCATCAATATGAGCTGTTCAGAATGAAGGAAGATGAAGATATTGAAACCATGTATTCAAGGTTTCAAACCCTTGTCTCTGGTCTTCAAGTTCTGAAGAAAAGCTACACTGCATCTGATCACGTGAAGAAAATTCTGAGGAGCTTACCTTCCAAATGGAGACCAAAAGTTACAGCTTTTCAGGAATCCAAGGATTTGGACAATGTGACTCTTGAAGATTTAATAAGCTCACTCAGAAGTCATGAGCTAGAACTTATGTCAGATGAACCTGTCAAGAAGATGAAGTCCTTGGCTCTAAGCTCTGTTCAGACTTCCTCAAAAGCTGCAAAGATCAAAGTGTCTGAACAAGAGGAAGAAACTTCTGATGATATGATGGATGAAAATTCTGAGAATGAAGAAATGGCACTAATGGTTAGAAGGTTTCAGAAATGGAACAAGAAATACAAAAGGTTTCCAAACAAAGGAAACAACTCAAGAAGTTCCTTTTCAAAGGACAAAAAGGAAGAACTGAACAACTGCTATAACTGCAAGAAATCTGGACACTTCATTGCGGACTGTCCAGAAATGTCATCCAAGGACAAAGGAAAGAATAAGAGCTTTGGGAAAGAAAAGTACAAAGAAAAGGTAAAGAAGAGTTTGTTAGCCACTTGGGAGACCATTGAAAATGACTCTGAAGGAGAAGATGATGAAGAAGGCAATCTGGCTTTAATGGCAAGAACTTCTGAAGGTAACAACTCTGATAGAGATTCTGAAGATGACTCAGATGATGAAAATGAGGTATACTCTAACATGACTAAATCTGAATTAATTGATTCTCTTAAGATTGCCGTGAAACATTACTCTCGTATAGTAAGTCAACACAAAATTCTGAAGAATGTTCATGAATCATTGAAAAAGGATGCCAAGATTCTTTATGATGAAAATGAATCGTTAAACATTCGTATTTGTCATGTTGAATCTAACTATGTCTTGGCAGACAAGCGCAATGATGATCATGAAGATGCTCTTCACGAATTTATTCGTTGTACCTTCAATAGGAGTAAAATGGCTTCCATGATTTATCATATGACTCGTAACTATGGTGAAGGCATTGGTTATTCTCGGTTTAAGAACTGGGATAAACCTCTGAAATCATATAGTGAGGATGATACTCCACCTGAATTATTCTCTACCTTTGTTAAAAGCGGTACACTTGATCTGAAGGCATCCAACTCTGAAGGAGGTTCTGAACCTGAACCCAAAGACTCAGAAGTTCCAAGTTCTTCTGAACCTAAAATTTCTGAGTCCAAAAGTTCTCAAGTTAAGGCTCAGAAGTCATCTGAACCTCTGAGAAATCAAGGTAAAGTTACTTCAGATCCTTGCTTGACCTTTGGAACTGTGATATACTCCATATCAAAATCCAAGAATCAAATTAAGCCTAAACATTCTTGTCAAAGCTTAATTAATTCTAGATCTTGTGTTGATCATAGAAAACAAAGAAGGAATACTATTCAGAAGACTAACTCTAAAGGACCCATCAGAATATGGGTACCAAAATCTGAAATAATGTTTGCTTCAGATGCTCATGCAAGGAAAGGTAAAACAGCAGCCCTGGTACCTGGACAGTGGTTGCTCACGACATATGACGGGAGAAAAGCATATGTTCCAAACCCTAACTCTGAAAGAGGGAGGCTCTGTGGGATTTGGAGGAAAACAAAAAGGGAAGATCATTGGTACAGGTACAGTTGGTAATTCTTCTCTTTCCATTAAAGATGTTTGGTTAGTTGATGGACTTAAACACAATCTATTGAGCATTAGTCAATTTTGTGACAATGGGTGTGTTGTTACATTTAATAAGGAATCATGTACTGTATCAAAAGACTCTGACAAATCTGTAGTATTCAAGGGAATGAGAGTTGGCAATGTTTATAAAGTAAACTTTTCTGATTTGGTTGACCAAAAGATTATATGTCTTTTGTCTCTGGGTGATGAGAAATGGCTATGGCACAAGCGTCTTGGTCATGCTAACTGGAGGTTGATCTCTAAGCTTAGCAAACAAAAGCTTGTTAGTGGTTTGCCTGACATTGATTATCACTCAGATGCACTTTGTGGCTCATGTCAAAAAGGAAAATTTGCTAAGACTTCATTCAAGTCTAAAAACATTGTCTCTACTTCCAGACCCTTAGAATTGCTTCACATTGATCTGTTTGGTCCTGTTTCGACAGCCTCTATCAATGGTAAAAAATATGGATTGGTCATGGTTGATGATTTCAGTAGATGGACTTGGGTGAAATTCCTACGTTCTAAGAGTGAAGCACTTGTGGTGTTCAGTGACTTCTGCACACAAATACAAAGTGAAAAGGATCTTCGGATTCTGAAGGTTAGAAGCGACCATGGGGGAGAGTTCGAAAATGACTCTTTCGAATCTTTCTGCTCAGAGCATGGAGTAATCCATGAATTCTCTTCTCCTAGAACACCACAGCAGAATGGTGTTGTAGAAAGAAAGAATAGATCTTTGCAAGAAATGGCTCGTACCATGATGCTTGAGTCTAACCTAGCTAAGTTCTTGTGGGCAGAAGCCGTGAGTACTGCTTGCTATGTTCAGAATAGAATCTACATCAGACCTATTCTGAACAAAACTGCTTATGAACTGTTCAAAGGAAGAAAACCAAATATTTCTCATTTTCATCAGTTTGGATGTACTTGTTATATTCTAGACAACAAGGTCTATCGAAAGAAATTTGATGCTAGAGCTTATAAGGGTATCTTTATAGGCTACTCTGAACGCTCAAAAGCATACAGATTGTATAATTCTGAAACTCACACAGTTGAAGAATCTATACATGTTAGATTTGATGATAAAGAGCCTGACGATAAAATGTCAGAGCAAGCTGAGACTTTTGCAGAATTTCAAGTTTCCTCAAATTCTGAGTGTGAAGATCTCTCCATTGCTGTATATCCATCTGAGACTCAAAATGAAGATATCTCTGAAGGCCTTGAAACTGAAGACCCTTCAGAAACTGAACCCTCTCAGACACCTGCTCCACCTAAGAGTAAATTCAAGTATAGATCATCTCATCCTGAAGAGCTAATTGTTGGTAACAAGGATAGCCCAAGAAAGACCAGATCTGCTTTCAAAGAGGATGAATCCCTAGTTGGGTTAATTTCATTAATTGAACCCACAAACATAGAAGAAGCACTCTCAGATGATGGGTGGATTGTTGCAATGCAAGAAGAACTCAATCAATTTGAAAGAAATGATGTTTGGGATCTGGTACCAAAACCCAAACACAAGAACATTATTGGAACAAAATGGGTATTCAGAAACAAGTCAAATGAAAAGGGAGAAGTTGTCAGAAATAAAGCTAGACTGGTTGCACAAGGTTATAGTCAGCAAGAAGGCATAGATTTCACTGAAACCTTTGCACCAGTAGCAAGACTTGAGGCAATTAGACTTCTCTTGTCCTATGCAGTTAATCATGACATCACTCTATTTCAAATGGATGTTAAGAGTGCATTTCTGAATGGAGTAATTTATGAAGAAGTCTATGTTAAACAACCTCCTGGCTTTGAAGATATAAAGTGTCCTGATCATGTTTACAAATTGAAGAAATCTCTGTATGGTTTGAAACAAGCTCCAAGAGCTTGGTATGAGAGGTTAAGTATATTTCTTCTAGAAAACGGTTTTGAAAAAGGACATGTTGATAACACTCTTTTTAGAAAAACCTTAAAAACTGATATCTTAATTGTTCAAATTTATGTTGATGATATTATCTTTGGTTCAACTAATGCTTCCCTTTGCAAGAGTTTCTCTAAGCTTATGCAGGATGAATTTGAAATGAGTATGATGGGAGAACTAACATTCTTCTTGGGAATTCAAATCAATCAAAGAAAAGAAGGAGTATATGTGCATCAAACCAAATACACAAAGGATTTACTGAAGAAATTTGGTCTTGAAGATTGTAAACCAATGTCAACTCCTATGCATCCCTCTAGCTGTCTTCTGAAGGAAGAATCTGAAGGCAAAGTAGATCAGAAATTATACAGAGGTATGATTGGTTCCCTCCTTTATCTCACTGCATCTAGACCAGATATCTTGTTCAGTGTATGCTTGTGTGCTAGATTTCAATCAGATCCTAGAGAGTCTCATCTAACTGCTGTTAAGAGAATCTTTAGATATCTGAAAGGAACCACTAATCTTGGATTACTTTATAAGAAATCCTTAGATTATCAGCTTATTGGATTCTGTGATGCTGACTATGCTGGTGATAAAATTGAAAGGAAGTCCACTAGTGGAAACTGTCAATTTCTAGGTGAAAACCTTATATCATGGGCTAGTAAGAGACAAGCAACTATTGCTCTATCTACAGCAGAAGCAGAGTACATCTCAGCTGCTAAGTGTTGCACGCAATTGCTCTGGATGAAACATCAGTTGGAGGACTATCAGATAAGGATAAGTAGTATACCACTTCTCTGTGATAATACTGCTGCTATCTGTTTGTCTAAGAATCCTATTTTGCATTCAAGAGCTAAACACATTGAGATCAAACATCACTTCATTAGAGACTATGTTCAGAAGGGAGTAATTAAGATTCAATTCATTGATACTGAGCATCAATGGGCTGATATCTTTACCAAACCTCTTGCTATTGATCGTTTCGATTTTATCAAGAAAAATCTGAACATGGTTTTTATTTCTGAATGATATCTCTGAATGCTGTTAACTCTGAATGAATAAACTGGTTCTGAAGGGCCTCAGAAGTTTGGACGGCTCAGAAACTATTATATAGGTTCTGAAGCACTCTCTCATCTGAAGCAATCAGAATTATTTATTATTAAATATGATTTCTTGTGACTCAGATACCTACTCTAAGTGTTAGTTGACCACTCAGTTTCTCTAACTGACAGCTGGCTTCTGAAAACACTACTTATCTGTGTAACTTCCCATCATGTCTAGTAACCGCTGGGTAATGAAGGAGAGCTAATGATGATTTTATTAAAAGTAACTGCCAAGCCCCCATTACGTCACTATCTTGTTTCCCCAATATTTTGAAACTTCCACTATAATCACTTAACTACACACTAGTCACTATCACTTCTCACGTTTTCAATATTTTGAAACTTCCACTATAACCATTTCTGACACTCCTAAATCCCCTCAGAAATCTCCTATTAAAGATTCTGAGTCTACCCCAATAGCAATGGACGTAGACCAATCTGAACCCTCAAATGTTCAAAATTCTGAAGTCCCTGCTGAATCCCAAACTGAACCCCTTCAGACTTCATCTCCTAAGCCAACCACTTCTGAACCAAACCCCTCATCCATTCAAACCACTCCACCTTTTCCTGGAACTAATTCAGATCTTGAAGAAACTCGTCTTCATTCTGAAACAATTCCCTGTTTCACCATGGTACTTAACAATTCCCTTTTACCGTTGAATGCATTTACTGCTGGTGGTTGTTTGCTGTGTGCATTTACTACCCTGTAACTTGTGCTTTGACTGACCCGTTTTTGATAATGACAAAGGGGGAGAAAATATTATTTCATTTCCTATGGCAGTGAAATTATTTCTGAAGCTCTAAAGATCACATTTTCTGAACTCTACTCTTGTTAAGTTATATTAAAGTCTTTTAAACTTTTAATGAGGGGGAGTAATAAATTTTGTCCAACATAAATTCATATAATATAAGATACGCTTGCAAACCATATCTTATATTTGTCAATCTGAAGAAATAGAGCTTGCAAACCTCTAATTCTGAAGGTAGAATATATGAAATTATATTTGACATTAAATATTACTCTTAGACTGTTTTATATTTATCATTGATAAACTTTTGAAGCTTATCAGACTCAGGGGGAGCTTGCAAACCTCAGAACCTGAAGTCAAGATGTTAAATAAAAACAACAACAATTGATTTTAAATACATATAGTTGTCATCATCAAAAAGGGGGAGATTGTTGGAACAAAATTATGATTTTGTATCTCCTTAATTGATTTTGATGATAACAATGTATTTAAGGTTAAATTGGAGTACTAATAATTTAATTCAGTGTGCAGGATTAAAAGTTAAAATTTGCGTACTAAAGAACCCTAGAATTTCTGAAGGAATTACTTCTGAGCTCACCAGATCTGAAGCAAGTAATTCTGAGCCTATGAAACTCTGAAGTTATTATCTGAACCTTAGAATTTCTGAAGGAATTACTTCTGAGCTCACCAGATCTGAAGCAAGTAATTCTGAGCCTGTGAAACTCTGAAGTTATTATCTGAACCTTAGAATTTCTGAAGGAATTACTTCTGAGCTCACCAGATCTGAAACAAGTAATTCTGAGCCTATCAAAATCTGAAGAACATCTGAGCTCACCAGATCTGAAACAAGTAAATCTGAGCCTATCAAAATCTGAAGAACATCTGAGCTCACCAGATCTGAAACAAGTAATTCTGAGCTTATCAAAATCTGAAGGCTCGTCAGATATAAGTGTTAAGCTACATTTGAGAGTACAATTTTATTGAAGACTGTGCCTGACTAAGTCCAAACGCAGAAACCAAGAATGAAAAGGTTTGACCATGGAAAGGTCCTTTTCAAGTCAGGCTTCAGAAACGATTATTTCCTTATTTGGCTTTCACCAAGGTTCAAATATCAAAAGCCAAAAGGAATCTCTCATTTTGTAGTAAACGTTAAGCTCCTAAGCTACTGCAAATCAGAACAGCTAATAAGCTCACTGATCTATACAAAGGAGCGTCTCAATTCTTCAAACGGCTATAATCTTCAACGTTCATTTTATCATCTATAAAAGGAAGAAGATTTGTGAAGAAATGTGAATCAAGACTTAAGCTTCTGAACGTGCTGAAACTCTGTCAAATTCTGAAGCTATCAAACACTTAGAAACTTTGTGATAATTTTCTAAGTTAGTCTTGTAACTGAGTTGTATTTTGTAAACACCTCTGATTGTATATCAAGTGTTAATCTCTTATCTTTATTAACATTAAAACCAGTTAGAAGTCTCTTGCTTTGTGCTTGAGCATTGGAAGTCTCTTGCTTTGTGCTTGAGCATTGGAAGTCTCTTGCTTTGTGCTTGAGCATTGGAAGTCTCTTGCTTTGTGCTTGAGCATTGGAAGTCTCTTGCTTTGTGCTTGAGCATTGGAAGTCTCTTGCTTTGTGCTTGAGCATTGGAAGTCTCTTGCTTTGTGCTTGAGCATTGGAAGTCTCTTGCTTTGTGCTTGAGCATTGGAAGTCTCTTGCTTTGTGCTTGAGCATTGGAAGTCTCTTGCTTTGTGCTTGAGCAGTTAGAAGTCTCTTGCTTTGTGCTTGAGCAGTTTGAAGTCTCTTGCTTAGTGCTTGAGCATTTGTAATCTGAGTGATTATAGTGAAATCTCTTGTGGAGGACAAGAGGACTGGACTACTCCTGTTAGTGGGAGGAACCAGTATAAAAATTCTGAGCATCTCTCTCTAACCCTATCCTCATATATTGTGTGTGTTATACCTTATCCGCTGCAATTTGTTTTAACTTAGAAAAAGTCTCACACAATTCAACCCCCCCCCTTCTTGTGTGTTTTTCAACCTTCAAATACAAATTATGAAAACAAGTTCTAAAATCAATAGGATGAAAGATTGACATGAATCACTTTTGTTTTAGGTTTTGAAACAAAACTGTTTCAAAAGTCGTGCTCAAACTATTAAGAATTGAAAGAGTATGAATATTCTCCAGCGGTGCCATTACTAGAGGGGTCTGTGGGCTTAGTGCTCTTTCATTCACAGCGCCTAGTGTTATTTGTTCTATCTACTGATGCTTATATGAAATATCACCTAAGTAAACTAAAGCTTAAAGTAATAAAATAAAAAATAATTGATTCAATTCAAAACTCTTAAATTCAGAACGCTAACCATATATCAATTGCACACACAAGCATAAACCAATATTTCCTCTACAAACAAGCATACAAGTATTAACCAATATTACCTCTACAAACAAGCAAATAACATTATTTTAAGTAATATCAAGAACAAGGCTAAACTAAACGAATATAGAAAGTATTGTTTTAACAAAATTTTAGAATGCTCATATAAAAAGTTATTGAGTTTTATTCAAACCAATAAAAACTCACAATTAATCAAGAAGATGTCAAAACAATATGAATATCATGTGTACAAATAAAGTATTTCAAGTTTCAACTTCTTCATGTCATTATCTCACTGCCACAATATAAGTACACGAAAATCATATACACCAAAAGATTATAGGTCTCAATTATATTATTATAATTTTTAATATAAGTTCAATATTATCACAAATTCAACATAAAATTCAAGACTTGTAATGTTTAAAAGTTAAAATATGTACCTAACCCATATTGATGATTTCAAGGGAAGAATTATAATGTAAAACTTACAAAGATGTTGATCACATGCTCTAGTATTATTAGAGCTTCGTGGATGATAACCTGTTAGAAATAAACTTCTAGAGCTATAGTCTATAGAGAATAGAGATAAAGAAGATGATAGCTTTGTATTATATTCTTCACTTGTGTGTTTACAATAAGATAAGAGTCATATTTATAGGACAAGAATAAGAAAGTGCGAGGACAAATATAATTAAGGTCCACTCACTAGTGGGGGTTATAGGAAAGGGAAGAGCTAGGATGGACATCCACTAAGACATAATTTTTTTTTTTAAAACCAAAGATGCTAGCAAAGAGCTAGACACTACAAAATATATTAAAGAGAGAAGAAATACAAGAAGGAGGGGACCAAGCCTAAACTCCTTCGAACAAAAAATACCCTAAAATTAACAAGACCAAATTTGTTCCTATCAAAACTATTTTTAATAAAGCTAGGCATTGTATTCCAAAACAAGATAGAATTCAACTCTAAACCATGATTAGCCAAGAGGTCAGCTACATGATTTCCTTCCCTAAAAATTTGTTCCCTAAGACATACTTAATTATTCATAACAATAGTGAAGAAAAAATAATACAACATTCTTTCACATAATATATTTATTTCTCTTCCTCAATCATGCAACCATTTCTAAGACGACGAAGACCAAAATCTTTTATATTTTATTTATAACACCTTAATCTTTTAAAAATGATGAAAATATGAAAGAATTGATGAAGGATATGAATCAATGAATATATTCATCCAAATTATGAGTTTTATCTAGTTTTAATAAAAAAGTATTTTAAAAAATAAAATTCATCATTTTTTTTAATAAAAAAAAGTTTATATGTAAATGTTATAAAAAATAAGATAAAAAACTAAAAATGTTATAAATAAAATATAAATGATCAAAATGTTAAAAAAAAAAAGATAAAGGACTAATTTTGCTTAAAAAATATTACTGTATTTGAGATAAAAACGACGTCGTTGGCTCTAACATATTTTCGTTTTGTCTCTGAACTTGAAACTTGAAACACCGGAAGCTTGAACCCTGAACCTGATTGTGAAGCTTGCACGTTGTGGCGGCCAATCCATGAAGAAATCCCAAATGAACCCTAATTGGGTTCAACTCCAACAAGTCTCACCTCTATTCTTCTTCTTCTTCCTTCTTTTCATCTATTCACAAACATTCTCATTAATTTCTGTTTCACCTTTTGCAGAAGCTGAATCTTAATGGCCCCAAAGCTTCAAAGACCTTCAATGATTCTGATGATGACACTCCAAATTCAATATTGGGTAAACAAAAAATTCAATTTTTCCTTCTGGGTGTTGCTTGTTTGGTGTTCAGAATGTTATGTAGCTTCCATTGTTTTGTAGTTTGAATTTTGTTTTTTTCTTTCAATTTTATTGTTTTGACAGGGAAACGTAAAGAGAGGCTAGATGATAATGATGTGGATTCTGATGATTGTGAGATTAACCCTCTTGCTCCTGTCAATGATGATGCAAGGTGACTAATTTACTATAGATAGTGATGTTTATATGTTATTGTGTAATTTGGGGGTGGTGTGATTATTTTCTATGAAAAACATACGTACATGGACACCGGACATGTACCTGACACATAGACACCGATAATAATATGTAAAAATGGAAGTGACTTGGCGTGAGTGTAATGTAAGGTGCATCTTTACGACGCAGAGTTGTTTCTTTATCCTTGTGTTGTATTCGACTCATTTTATCTACTATGCAGCTGTGTTATTAGGGAAATTTTTACTCTGTTTTATAATAAACTGTACTTTAACTTATTAACCATTTGCCAGTTTGACAGATGTTGTGGCCATGGATTGCGAAATGGTTGGGGTTGGTCAAGGAAACAAAAGTGCCCTTGCAAGAGTAACACTGGTAATAATTTGTTCCTCTTTATCTTGCTATGGTCAATGTATTTTTTTAACGTAATTTTCTATGCGCATTTAGAAAATTGTTTGTTTTTTTTGGTCTAAGTTACTAGGTACTGATGAATTCATATTGTGAAAAAGAATGTATGATTAGTAAAGTTGTTAATTAATTGGTTTACAGGCTTTTTCCTTTTTGCCTAAATTATTGCTTAAAAGAGTTGTGTTTAACTTTGCCAACTACAATACAATGCTTATTGTATCAGCGCTATAGCATATCAGATTTTGATCAATGAAACCACATTGATATCCTAGTTTCATTATCAGGGCAATGGCAGCTGCTATTCCAATTTCTGCTAGCTGTTGTAACATCAATAACGGAAATAAGAGAATTTTAGGGTTTTTTAAATTATAAAACTAAAGAATCTACATGTGTGCCAAACATGGCCTAATTTAAAGTTATGCTCTGCCTCCTTTCCCTTTTTTGTTTGTATGCAGCACGTGTCTATTTTGTATATGATTGACTAATTTCAACCGCTATGTGGCTTCCACTATTCCACATAGCAGATTTTTGGTGTTCTGCTATTTTCTGCAATCCGCTATTTGATAACACTATATGAGACCATAATATTAAGAACTTGTTTCTTGTACTTTATCACCTTATATAAACAAATTGTTGAAGTGCTAGATTCAGAGGAGCATTATTTGGCCCTATCAACGATTAATGTTGTATTTAAAATTTATCCACGTAATATAGAGCTCATTGTTGATAACAACAATCAAACTATTTTAATTTTTGCTACGTAAAAATTAAATTTGAAATTCCTCAGTATTTTGAGTCAGATGATTATTGACTTGGTAAAAAAAACTTCTTACTGAAGAAATTCAAGTGGTCCTGAGTCTAAATAGTAGAATTCTTATTTAACATTCAATTAGTAAAAAAAAATACTAAATTACTTGATATTAATTTTCTTTAACATTATCATCACGATTTTCATTTCATCTTCCATTGCCTTTTAAGTCATTTATATTTAACATTAGTTCAGTTGATGGCAGGTTAACAAGTGGGGTAATGTTATTTACGACGAGTTTGTACGGCCAATGGAGCGGGTTGTTGACTACCGTACTAAAATTAGTGGCATAAGACCTCGAGATCTGAGAAAAGGTTCACATAATACTCCTTTTTTCTATATTATAGTTGAAAGCATTGAACATAAAATTTCATCAGATATGAGGTCATTTTTGACATCTATTATTCAAGTCGAGAAATATTCTTTTGGAGTGAAATATTCCAACTTTCAAATTTCTTGTAGAAATAGGAATCTTCATTATAGCTGGAAATAGTGATATTTTCATAATTCATATGTAGTTTTTACTAATTATAATAACTTTCTTTGTATACACTTTCTTTTGTTGCTTTGAATATTTATGCATACAACAATATTAAGATAAGGTGCATTTTCACTCATACTTTGAAAATGAACAAACTTATTACAATTTACAAGTTTGCTATAAACCAATTTTGATGAGCTGAAACCTAACTTTACCAAATTGGTCCAGCTCCAATAGGGGCAACCTGTCACTCTTTAGTAAATTTGAACCGTATGATTTGTCTATCAATTTTGAACTTGTTATTCTCTTTTTTTTCTTTTTTCCGATCAGTTATGAATTGTAATGCTGTTTGTTTGTTTGTCTACAACCCTATGTTCTTCCAAAGATGGTTTTTCACTATCGAAACCACAATAGGGCTTTCCTCTCCATAGCCAACATCACCACAAAATACTTTTCCAATCAGTTTACCGGTCATAGGTTCCTTCTCTGGAAAACAAGGGAATTGCTAGCTTCCTCTACCTCTCCTCTTGTCGCCATTATGCTCAATCTATGCATAATGTCAATAATGTTAGATGTATAGGTTAATATGATTAGCTGTTAGAAAGGAGTCTGTACTGATGTTAGCAGTTAAGGTTCAGAGGTTTAGCTATTGGCATGTTTTAGTTCTTAAAAGCAGCTATAATAGCTTAATAGTACTATGAGGATCAGTGTTTATCCTAATCATTTACATTATTGTGATTATGACTAGTACACTGATCAGCAATTTTATCTTCCATTTGTAGCAAAGGATTTTTCTACTGCTCAGAAGAAGGTGGCAGAGTTGATCCACGGAAGGATCCTTGTAGGTCATGCCTTGTCCAATGATCTTAAGGTCCATTTTAGTGGTTATTCTTTTTTTTTTCTTCTTAGATTTACATGTATATTTCTCTTATCAGTCTCTAATCTGCGAACCTATCACCGTACTTTTTTACAGGCATTATTATTAAGTCATCCGAAAAAGGATATACGAGACACGTCTGAGTACCCGCCATTTCTAAGGTACTTTCAACATGCCCCCTTTCTAGTGTTTTCCTTTGTACCTTTTTATGCCAAATTTTCCTGTAATATGTTCTGATAAACATGCTTTTGGGTTTTAACCAGGTCAAGCGGTAGAGTAGCATTGCGGCATCTCGCTTCGGAACATCTTGGTGCTAAGATTCAAACAGGAGAGCACTGCCCGGTTAGTCTATCTAGCTTTTTGCTACTCCCTCCTACCCTCTTTGATATCCGAAATAGACACACTAGAGGCTCATATATATTGGGTTCAGTTTTGTATCGAATCAAGATACAACTTGCATGTATCTTAAGACATAGCTGTATCTGTAAATCTAACAAATCCAAGTTGTTTCAGATAGATGATGCCCGTGCTGCCATGATGCTTTACCAGAGAAATAGAAAAGAATGGGAAAAGAACATAAAAGGTAACTTTCGGTCCAAACAGAAGCAAAAGAAACGGAAGAAGATAAAAGATGCCGAATAATGAGGATGTTTCAAATGCCAACCATGCTGGAATTGTATCATAGCATTCATTGGCTACCTTTTATTCAAAAACATTATTGTTGAGGACCCTCTCATTCAATTGTTATTGTTTTGCTTAAATTGAATTATAAGATCAGTTTTGTATCACTGTTGTGTTCTGTTTTCTACTTTTCTCTAAGTATTTGGCAGGAAAAACTCTGAAGGTAGGTAATGATGGATTCAGAGAATTTTATGGTTCAAAATTATATGCATATGAAAGAAAACATAGGATGGGTAATATGTGATCATTATATAATGAATGGTTTTATTTATTTTTTTGGTGCATGAATGGTTTTATTTATAGAGCCAAATTGTGTTAATTAACTTTTTAACTTTTCTAACTAACTTAATAACCTACTAACTAACACTAACAGAATGTTATATCCATTTCCAATCACATTTATCTACAACTTTTCATAACATCAACTATCACTACACCTTGAGAAAAAACAAGGTAATAATAATACAAGTTATTACCATTTCCAATGATAGGTATCTATTTACCTAGTAGTTTTTTAGTACTGAGCACTGTATTATAATAGATTGAGAAATGCCACTAATACTCACTTTTTAATCGATTGAAATCAATGCGAATTCTTCACTTTGCCACTTTGAAAATAAATCTCATTCTCACGTGAGTTTTACTCGATTAAAAAGTGAATATTAAAAAGTGTTGAAAAATAAACGGCGTTAGCACTTCTCATATTAGATTAGGTTTAATTGTTTTCTTCAAGATGAGTCTAGTTTAGTATTGAAGATGAATGAAAATAAAATAAAATTATAGAAAATTTCTCTGCGCCCCCCATATGTTCTTGCACGGATGCAAATTTGCTGCTGTAATGTTTCACATTGTTATCACACAGTTTTCAATCTTCATCGTTAATTGTATATCAAACGGTTCAAATCAATAGAGTTATAAAATTACTTAAAACAATTTTGATCATACAATTTAGATCGGACGATTATAATTTATAACAACATCAAAATTGTGTCAAAATTTACTATGAAAAATCTGTATTCGTTCTCACACGCCCTACGAATTTATCAAAATACCCCTATACGAATTTGCCAACTCCATTTCATTCTCTTTTCCTTTCTCAACTGTTTCTTATATTTTTGTCAACAAATAGAGATAGAGCGCCAAACGAAGCCACCGCAACACACACTCCCATTTTCTTTCTGCGGACTATAATACAGACACGTTCCCATTTTCTCTCTCATTTTCTCACTCACATCACATGCACACACACTCTTCAATTTCAACATTCAACACTCCAAGATGCGAATTCCGATCAACCACCGTTTCACAAACCTAATCACACATTCTTCCCGCCACATCTCCACCTGTAGAGCCATTCTCCTTCCCTCTTTCGGTGGACCCCACAATCTTCAACTTCACCACAACGTCGAAATCCCTCCTCTCAAACCCCATGAAGTTCTCGTTCATTCTCGCGCCGTTTCCATCAACCCTTTGGATACTAGAGTCAGTTTCTTTCATCAAATTTCATTCTTGCATTATGGGCCATTCCAATTTTCAATCTTCACTTTTTCTTGTGTTTCTTTCTTGCAGATGCGTGTTGGTTATGGGCGTTCAATTTTTGAGAGGCTTCTGCCGATTATTTTGGGTCGTGATGTGAGCGGCGAGGTGGCGGCGATTGGTTCTGAGGTGAAGTCTGTGAGTGTTGGCCAAGAGGTTTTTGGGGCTTTGCATCCAACTGCTATTAGAGGGACTTATACTGATTATGCAATTCTTTCTCAAGATGAGGTTACTGCAAAACCAGATTCACTTTCTCATGTGGTATGTATTTATGTGTTCTTCAAATGTTCTAATTCTATCTCTATGATTTGTTATTATTATTATTAAGTGATTATACTAAAGAAATGTGTAAATAATTATCATGCAATAATGAAGAAGAGTGTTTTTAGAAACTATAGATTTGTAAGACTTTTCATGAGTTAAGAAAGAATGTGTTGAGAGGTTAGCTAAGGCTGTGTTTGGATGAGATTCTGGCTTATAGAAGTTTCTTGAGTAAGTGATTATACTAAAGAAATGTTTAAATTATCATGCAATGAGGAATGGTTTTTTAGCAGCTATATAATTGTAAGACTTTTCTTGATTTTCGAAAGAATCCGTTGAGAGGTTAGCTAAGGCTATGTTTGGATGAGATTTTAGTTTACAGAAGTTTCTTGAGCAAGTGTTTATAGTTCTTTACTTATGGAAAAGTTTGTATGAGATTGTAGTTGTTTGAGAAGGTCCTGTGAAAAAGTGAGATGCAAAAGCTAATTTTGGCTTATACTAGAGTTTGTTGTTTGAAAAACCTTTAATTTTTTTTTTCCATAGAAGCACTTCTTGAGAAATTTGTCCAAACTAGACTTGGTTCAAATTGGGTTTAGGTCTATTGAGCTGGATGTTTAGAATTAGCGTTCTCTCAATTATGTTTTGATGTTCTTGAACGTTTCCTAGATTTATTTTTATCTTTTAAATTTGTTAACGTACGGCATGTTTGTTTGCTATTGAGTTCAGTTATGCACAGCTCAGTTGTAACTGAATCTCTTTTAGTTAGTTTGGGTTCTGATGCTAATTGTCACAGAGCAGTTATAACAGAATCTCTTTGTATTATTTTCTTGCCATCAATATGGTATCTAGTAACTCAGGGAGGTTGTGATTTCATGCATTGTCATTGACAAAGATTAGGTCTGTTGAATTTGATGTTTGGTGTGCTTCTAATACTGTTTTGATCCCCAAGAGCATTTCCAAATATAACTTTTAACCTTATGAATTAGGTTATGATGAAAAGAGAGGGTGCTCTTTGGAAGTTAACGTGTTGAGATTACTTGCCGACATTTAGATGGAAAAATTATATGCATGTGCTTAACAATAATGAATTGAATAAAATCTACTCCCTGCAGTTTTGTCATGTCACAACTCAAAAGTTAACCCCTGGTCTTAAAGGAACTAAACCTCTTTCTTTCTTACCTATTTTTCTTACCTTTGTTCGCGGTTATCTTGTGGTAGGTTAGACTAAAGTCTGAGGAAATAACATGCAGTGTGTATGTCAGACCAGTGGTATGTATGTTATGTTCAATCCATGTTTCCTGGAGTACAATCTAATGAAATGCATATTGCATAAGTGGGAGTATGAATTTACCTTTCTATTGTTTGTTATGTTTCCTGGAGTAAAATGATTTTGATTTATGTTTTTTAGAATATTCTTCAACTGCATATATATTGTCCAATGTTGTGTGTATTTCTTGTTCACTCGTTTAACTCGTAAAAACAATATTCTTTGTCTGGTTATGTCCATCCATTGATTTTGCCATCACTGCCATAATTACTTGTTACATATTATTAGTGCTTTTTTTTTCTTTTCAAAACATATTATTAGTGCTTCCTAAATGAACAATTGACCATGAAGTTTTGCCCTTTATTTACTTTGGAACATTTGAAGGCTGATTTTTCTTAATTTTTTATTGTGTAGGAAGCAAGTGCCATTCCTTTTGCTGCACTGACAGCTTGGCGTGCTCTAAATGGTACTGCTAGAATTACTGAAGGGTATGTTTATAATACTCAAATATGATTTTCTATACATTTAGAGTTTTCATTTTCACGCACTTATAACTTTCATCTAAAACAGGCAAAGGATATTAGTAATAGGAGGTGGAGGAGCTGTAGGGTTTTCTGCTATTCAGTTTGCAGTAGCTGCTGGTTGCCCTGTCACAACTACTTGTGGAAGTCAAAGCATTGAACGAATGTTAGCAGCCGGTGCTGAGCAAGCTGTCGATTATCTTTCTGAGGTGGTTTTGAATTTTCTTTGTATCATATTTCTAGATAATAGTTTAAATATTACAATAATGACAGACAATGTTATTCTATTTTATTTTATTTTTGGTTTTGAAATAAAAGGAATAATTTCTTTTTTGACATGCTTGCCAGCTGAATGACTGATTTACTATTGCAAAACTCCATAGTCGATTCCATTGGTTTTCAAAAGCACGAGCTGATAAAAACACTTGAACTAACTAAACCACACTAGTAACTAACTTAACTGATTCAAAAATCTAAACTAAAAATTGAAAGTTCAGATATATGATCATGACACTAAGATAATTTGACCATTAAGCTTATGTGTTCTTCATGGCAGTGCATTTTGCAATAGACTTCTATGACTTAACTTCATTCTTTATTGGCAGGATTATGAATTGTCTATAAAGGGAAAGTTTGATGCTGTTTTGGACACAATTGGTGTGGCTGAGACAGAACGGATGGGTATTAGTTTTCTGAAAAGAGGTGGACATTATATGACACTTCAGGTAGAACATTAAAAGTTTATCACTTTTTTCATATTCATCATAATGATGTGGATAGGTTCTCTTTGTTCATCGCCAGAATGATGTGTTAATCCTTCTTTTTCTCTTATCTTGAAGGGTGAAGCAGCATCATTGTCTGATAGGTTTGGTCTGACTCTTGGGCTTCCCGCAGCTACGGCTTTTTTATTGAAAAAACAGTTTCAATACCGAGTTGTTAACGGAATAGGTAGAAATTCTCAGTCTCTTGTGTTTTTCTTCTTTTAAATTTTATTTTAAATGTGAAGCCTAATCCTCTCTTTCCTTGTGATGCAGAATACTCATGGATATTCATGAGGGCTGACATAGAAGGTTTAACTGAGATTCGAAAGCTATGTGAAGCTGGAAAGATGAAGATACCTGTGGATAAAACGTTTCCCATAACACAAGTAAGCGAAGCTCATGAGGCAAAAGACAAGAGAATCATTCAAGGTAAAGTGGTGCTGGAATTCGATTGAAAGCCTCAAGCTAATACATACCAGGGCGTTGCTTAAACTAGATTTTTTAGCCTATTTTCGGTTTCCTCTTCAATGGATTGTTCCACAAGTAATTGAGAAATAGACAGTTTTTTTTTTTTCTGGGTTTTTACTGTATGATAGAAAATGAAACTTTTTTTTTTTTTTTGTAAATTTTGATTCATAATATCCAATCACAAATAATCTGTAAATTTGTTAAGAATTTTGTGTGATGCTTGAGCTATATGCTATTGTTCTGTTTAGTCAATAAATCCAATGTGTTAATTGCTCTTAGTTCAATTATTAGCAAAAAGCTTGATGATTGTATTACCCTAGAGAGAGATATCTCATGACCATTGTCAGGAAGCATTTGTCTGTTTTTTTATGATTTGAACTGCTAGGAACAAGTTGTTTCCTTTCAAAAACATGGGTGTGACATTTGTGATGCTTCATACATGTTAACAAAAAAGCGCTTAAATGCAAATGGTGGTCGACACAAATGGTTGGACTTTTGTTTTAAACCAACTCTGGCTTCGGTTTGAACATGACATTCTTTCTGATATTGATTATTTTTCTGACCTTACAAGGAATATGCTTCCTCTGATATTTTGATGATTTTAGCTTATAAACAAGTGGTGCATTTCATTTTTTTTATAGCTCATAAAAAAACTTGTAAGGGTGTATTTTGAAAAACAATTTAATTAAGTGCTTATTGAATAATTGTCATATAAACACTCTGTATATGCTCACCAAGATCAAGACAAACCTTGAGACTTAAAAAGCTCAGCAGGACCAAGAGTGTAGCTACTTTTTTTTTAAACGACCATTTTTAGTATGTTAATTTATTAGATTTTGTTGGAAATTTGAATCAAGTTCGAGATTATTCTTATCACTCCACATCTTAACTCTTTCAAGTTATCGTCTCATCCACCAAGCTGAACTTGGATTTCCTACAGGAAAATAGTACTCCCTCTGGTTCTTAATATAATTTTTTTTTTACTTTTTTGATTCATTGATAATCTAATGTATCCAATCAATAATATGGGCTAGATACATTATATTTTCAATATATCTAAAAAGTAAAGTTCATTTTATATTAAGAACCGGAGGAAGTATAACACAATTTCCCACTGTAATGAATCTGACCGGTTTATTTATGATCAGATGATACATATTTCACACAAAGTTATTACTTCACATCTTAACTCTTTCAAGCTATGTTTCATCCACCAAACCAACCTTAGGGATTTGTCAATTAGAAGCAGCTAAATTAGGGAAAATATTCAATTTATGGTTAATGGTTATATCATGATGTTTTTCTAAGTTCTTTCAAACACTCAATGAAAATAACACATTTTCTTCAAAACACAGTTCTAAGCTGACTTGATGGGGATATGGTTCAATAATATTTTGGTCTTGTGGGGCAGAATCCAACATGTGCTGAAAATGAACTAAACCTACTAGTGGTCACCAAACCAACTGGGTCTGGGTGGGATGAATGTACAACTTTGATTATTTTGTACATACTTTGTAACATCAATTTAGGGGTACCACACTTTTATTTTTCCTCTTCTTGTATTGTATTCCAATAATCAACTAAATAGTTATCACCTTTTTTGTTTTCAAAGTATAGTTACCTTAAAAAAGCATCATAACCCACTTTTTTGGTCTTGGCTTTACCTCAAAGCCGGGTCTCATGCAGAAAAGTTCATAAAAACAATACTGCGTCTCTCCTTATTTATAAGCCCTTTTTGAAGAAAAATTATTTTGAAATATAAGTTCAAATGCGAATTATTAGGGACCGTTTGGATTTTGCTTAATTTTAAATTTATGAAAATAGCTTATGAAAATAAATAAATATTTATATTAATTTATAAATTTTCACTTACAAAAATTGTACATTTATAAGTTGTTTTATCATATAATACATTGAAAAACTTATAATAATACATAAAAGTTTATTAATTTGTGTAAGTTGTTTCACATAAACTAATCAAAACAGACCCTAGATACATTTTTACATTTATTATTATTTTAAAATGTATTTTTAATTAATTCTACTAATTTATCTTGTTGGTGAAAAGTCGATATTAAAGAAATCTACATAGTTAATTTAGTAATAGTATACATAACACATTAGATACACTACAAAATTTTCTTAACATTCTTTCCATCTCAAAATATAAAACTATTATAAGATTTGTTTGTTCATAGTTATAAAATATTCTATGAAGTTTTAGATGTATATATAATTTTCTTTTTTTAAATATATCTTTTTATTAATATTACTGGTTTATATTGGAATATGAGAAATTAATATTGAATGTATTTATGCTCAAATGATAATTTAGTATACTAATAATAACTATACACAAATTATACAATTTATCTACATAAACATTTTTAATATGCGTAAAATATATAAATACTTATAAATAGTAGTATATGTGAAAAAGTGACCAAGTGACTTGCCCTTCATTCTATTCAAATATTTATATATGTCTTTTTTTTTTTTTTTTACAAATATATTTGTATATGTTGAAAAATAACTATCACACAAAAGTTTGTTTTCAGTTTTATTTTCTTTCTTAATAACCAAACACAACCAAAAAAGAATTTTAGTAGTTATCAATTAACAAACATATTCTTATAAAAAAAATTAACAAATATATTTTTATTGAAACTGGATAATCGCGTCTATGGTGTGGATCAATGCACGTAAATTACAATTTTTATTTTGAGGAAACTTAAAAATACACAACTTAATTCAAATAAAAATCCAATTTAAAATAAATCACTATTTATAATAACGGACACGAAATAATAATAAAACAAAAAAACAGACTAACGGACACGGAATTACCTGTTAGGAAGCTAGTAATTTTATAAAGAAAAATGTTGTGAAACATATAATTATGCCATGTATCTACTCTTTAAATATATTTCTTACTTATTTTTAGGAGAAAAATGATTTAGTAATTTAGAATTTGTTTGTGCAGTAAATGTAATTTATCAAAAAATTATTTCACCTAAAATTTGAACCCAATTTTTTATTTTATTAGGTAGTACATAATTTGCACCCAAATTCTATCGAAACAATAAAGGGTATTGTTAACTTGTGCCCCCGGAGCATTAGTAAAGGAACTAAAAAGAGAAAGAAAATAAAAGTTTTTGCATTGAAAGGGCACTAATAAAGGAACTAAAAAGAGAAAGAAAATAAAAGTTTTTGCATTGAAAATACCAAAATTTAAACTTTTGTTGCATTGACTACACAATTTTTTAAAAAAAATTACTATATTTAAATCTTTAACAAGTGTCCCTGTGGCACTATTTAGCATTTGCCAATAAATTATTGCACCTTTTAGTTTTAGTAATGGCAGTTTTGTCAAGTAGTGGTGTTAATGGTGGTCAAAACCCTTCTTTTGAAGTAACCTTGACCCACTTATTATTGGTTATCATTCAACTTTGGAGTTAGGATCATAGGATTAGGATAGGATCTGTTGTGTTTATATTTCTATTGAGTGAGCTCTTCATTATTAAGCTGGACCACACCATGTCCAAGTCCAACCCACATTAGTATTAAATGCATTTTCTTTGTGCATGTGACTTCAAATGAGATGGTTATAGTGTTGATTACCAGTATGTGGCTATACTGGCCACCATCGTTTAATTAATGATTTTTGTTTTACAATGATTTTTAAAAAGATAAATATTGATGATTTTTGTACTAAACGTGTACTCCCTCTGGCCTTATTTATAAGGAAAAGTTGTTTTTTAGGTTATTGGAGAAGTAATGTATCTAGTTCATATTTAAGACTAAATACATTACTTTTTCAATGAACCTAAAAAACAACTTTTCCTTATAAATAAGGCCGCAAGGAATACAAATGATTAAAAATGTTGAATATACTGTATTTTGTATTCTCTCCCTTTCAAAATAGGTAATTCAATTAACTATTTTACATATCTTAATGTTACAAACTTACAATTTTTATTATAAATATCTACTTTTTTTTATAGAAATGAATTCAACATTATGTATGTTAATATTCGTTTTTGTTTATTAGTATAAAATATGATCAAAACAAGATATGTAAATAATATACCTATAGAAATTGGGTCATTTAAAATAGGATGAAAAGAATAGTTTTAAGTTCTTTTTCTTTTACGTTTTACTACATGGTTTTGACCTATGAAGCACGAATATATATATGAACACTGGACACGATAAGAATACTGAAACATCGACACTGATAATAATTTGAAAAATATAATTAAATGTAACTATAAATGTCGGTGTCGTATCGGTGTTGAACACGCCTAATCTGAAAAATTCCGTATTTCATAAGTTTTGACTTTCTTAAACCTTAAATCAAACTTTTGATAAAAAATCGTAGATCAAACTATATTAAAATGAATTTAATAATTTAAATTAAAAAAATTATTAAATAATAATCAAAACAATTTTTTGATAAAATAATCCAAATAATTTAATAATCAACATCTCAATTTGAATCTCATAATTCTTTCGCAGTTCAATCAAATATTTGACAAAAATTCGTGTTTAAATTAATCCGTATTATTTTTATTTAAGAATAAATCAAATTTTCAATTAGTGAAAACATAATTTAGTTCCGAGAAAATTGTGTCATATTTTAAAAAAGAATGATCGATTTGTAAAGAGTAGTGATATTTAGACAACCAATTTTTAAATAATTTTTGGGATAACTATCTTTTGCTTCTTATTTTGTGGGAATAACAATATAGAAAAATAAATAAGGAGAGATAGTAATAAAATAATGAAAATATGAGAGAGAAGTTGTACAAAAAATTATCTAAAATTGGATGTCAATTATATTTTTTCATTCTTTTAATTGTAAAAATATAGGATTAAAATTGCAGTTTAAAGTCTCTATTTACCTTTTTATTTTTGTAGAGCCAACTTTATTCTTTGCACGCGCCACGTGTGTGAAGATTTCTATGATGTACGTGGGGAGCTGCATAGTGAACACTGAATGAACAGCATAGTTCTAAGAAAAAAGGAACGTTATGCTTCTTTTTAAAATCTTGTGGCTACTCTCCTTTTCATGCGCGTGCATGCACGCTTTTCATGTGTTACTGTATTTTTTTTTCTTGGTCCCTCATTGATTCTTTTATACTTTTTCCTTTTTTTATTGGTAGTTTCATGTTATCGTCAAAGACATTATTCCAATTGAAACAGTGTGATGCCAAATTTTTTGTCTTCTCTCCTCTCCTCTCCCCACATGATTATTTCCTTTAAATAAATACCTTTTTAAAAAAATTGGTAGGAATTAAATCAGTAAGCAGCAATTAGTATAGAGTATTAGAGTATAGACATATATTATATTTGTTTTACATAATTTTTTTTTATAGAAAACATTACTACAATATCATTAATAAAATCTGAGTACAACTTGATAGTACATCGAAAAAATGACAAATTCATTATAAATTTACAAACACGAGTAAGAAAATCGAGGTTCGAACTTCGGTTATAATATTCGATCTAATAATTCTGTTATTTATTTGTCAGTTGAGCTAGAACTTATAAACATACAAATAGAAGTCTATTTTAACTTTGATGATTTTTCTTTTCACTTAAACTTTATCGATATATGAAATAATTATACATGAATAAAAGGTAGAAGGGCAACAACTCGACACTTTTTTGTATAGTAAAATTCAATTTTTGAAAAACTACATTAATAGACCTATGCGACACAACATTACAATTTGAGGCATTTTTAACTCTTTTCAAAAGGTTTACAGCCTCTGGTACTAAAAAACAAAAGTATCAAATGCAAACGGTATAAAAATGTGTTGATTGTCAAAACACGTTTTCTCATGTTTTGCCATTTTGCTTGAAACAACTTTAAATGTTGTCCATCCCACAGTAAAATTCCCGACCTAGAGTCTCACAAGAAGTTCATTGATGTCTCTTTCTTCACAAAAATTCTTGCATGCCTAAAAATATCAAAGAACATATCTTTAACCAGGTTATGTTTGTATTTGAAGCCTGAGAGCTCCCTACAATGAGTTGCATATCCCCCAAAAGTGTCGAGGTACGCTTTACGATAAACAGGGCAAACATCATCCTTAGGAAATAATGGAATTATGAAGCGGTACCTAAGGATGGTACAATACTCAACCAAAGATATATGTTGGTGTAACCCATCAATGGGAATAACGAGGATAAAGTCTTGAACATGTGCCGCTTCAAACCACCCAAAACCTGCTTTTTCCCTGGTGGCCATGTTAAAATCAACCATGTCCTGAATAATTTTACCAAAAAGCACATCCGCTACATGTTAGGCTTTAGGGAAGAAGGTGTCCTTGCTAGCAAAATTGCTAAAGTCAAAAGTTGGAATTGTATCCCAAAATTCATCCAAAGCATTGTCAAAATTCAAGTTTATACCACATACTCCGTTGTCTCTCAATATATGATATTGCAAAATCAAATATTGGATCCTAGAAGTCACAAAGACACATGAGGTAGCCTCTATTGTTGAATCCCCCCTCCCCCCTAAACTCAATGAGTAAAGAAGCAAGTTTACATTAAATTTCAAAGAACGAACTCCTCCAACCACGATGTTTTCAACCACCGCTCTCAACTCTTTATCAAACAAAACAGCTGTCTCCTCCATGCAAATTGGTCACCGCAAATCTCTTTCTCGACTAACAGTACGTCCAAGCAATTTTATCTAAGACAACAATCTCCCAATGTCTTAAGGAAACAACCTCTTAAAAAGTTTGCTTCCATTTCAGGAAGGCCAAAAAAATCTATATTTTATAAATATTCAAATGAAGGTTCAATCTTAAACCAATCAGTCTAATGATATCAAAATATTAAACCACTTCTTTTAATCTCCTATGATAATTCAATCATCGAGATATTATATCAAAATGGGAAGAAAAAAAAAAGCAAGGCGCGTGGGTGAAAGGAAAATGATGTCATGTGTGTGCATAATTAGAGAGAGTAACATGATTATTGAAGGCAATAGGCATGAATTTGAAAGAATTTTTAAAGTGTGATCACGTGAGGCGCACCTTACTCATTGTTTGTATTTTCACCTCGTCCATATCCGAGTTTGGGTTTGCTCCATTTATTATCTCTTCATTTATTCTTCATTTGGAGAGAGATAGACACATTAAAAATTAGTGGGACCCATTAAAAATTGGGTCCCACTAATTTGTAGACCCCACTAATTTTTAATGTGTCTATCTCTCTCCAAATGGAGAATAAATGGAGAGATAATAAATGGAGCAAACCCAAACTCTCCATATCCTATTAATCTTTGCATCTTTTTATTGAGTTTGAGTTTCCTCCATTTATTATCCCTCCATTTATTCTTCATTTAGAGAGAGATAGATACATTAAAAATTAGTGGGACCCATTAAAAAGTGGATTCCATTAATTTGTGAATTCCACTAATGTTCAATGTGTATATCTCTATTCAAATGGAAAATAAATATAGGGATAAAAAATGGAGGAAACACAAACTCCTTTCTACTTCCCATGTGGCACCTTATCAAACCACCTTCTTTTCCCATTTTTATTTCCTAAAGGCCACTTGTTTTCCATCCAAAGTGAAAAAATAACTCATTTTAATTTCGACAAATTATAATTTTGGTTTGGTGTAATTGATTTGGTTTCTCTTTTGAGATGTTTTTTGTTATTGTTTTAGATTTTTTTTTTGCAACGTTTTAAATTGTTATTTTAGATAGGCTTAAATGTAGTTTTGGTCCCCTTATTTTCAATTTTTTGAAGTTTTGGTCCTCCTATTTTAAAAACCAATATTTTAGTCCCCTATTTTCAATTTTTCTTTAGTTTTTGTCCCCCACTCAATTTTAAAGTCAATTTTAATGATGTGTCAAGATAATTAATGATGTGACATTACAAACTTGGCCAAAATATTATCCATGTCATTAAACTATTATTCTATTTCAATAATATTTATTTTTAAAATATTTTAATTATTAAAATAAGTTAATAATTATTAAATTTAATAAAATCTAAAATTAAAAACTTATTTTCTCTCTTTCATCATCATCATCATCATCGACACTAATCCATTATCATCACCACCACCCAGCACCCACCATCTCCTGGAAAAAAAAAATGGCATCTCACCATCCATAAAAGATTAAACCATTTTCATCAAAGTTTCAAACTCAATCAAATTCATACTTTTTCTTTAATAGGATTTTATTTACATTCAATGAGTAGAGAAAAAAATTAAGATTAATTCTTTTTCTTTCTTCTTTTCAACTATATCAAATTTCAAATCTCTTTCTACTTGCTTTTACTTAAAGGTAGTTTTTTTTTCATCAATTTGGAATCCTCTGGTTGATTCTAGGTGCAATTTTGTAACTAAGAATTTTAGATCTGGATTAATTTCACACATCTTCATATCACTAATCACACGCATGACGTTTTACACCTACATCGACTTCATGGGAGCTGGTTCCACCGGTTTCTCTTCTAGTTACTAAAGTTCTGGTTAAAAATGAAATGACATGAGCGAACAAAGCAAGCAAGAATGATGAAATTGTTTCTCAATCCGGGGGAAATTGTTTCTCACTTATGGCTGAGTTTATGAATTGGGGGAATGTGAATTTAGTTCTCAATTTTTGATTTTATGAACTTTAATAACTATTATTTCAATAATTAAAATATTTTAAAAAATAATATTGAAATAGAATAATAGTTGAATGACATGGATAAAATTTTGGTAAGTTTTTTTGTCAAAAAAATAAAATAAAATTTGGTAAGTTTGTAATGCCACATATTAATTATCTTGACACATCATTAAAAGTGACTTTAAAATTGAGTGGGGGACCAAAACTCAAGAAAAATTGAAAATAGGGGGACCAAAATATTGATTTTTAAAATAGGGGGACTAAAACTTCAAAAAATTAAAAATAAGGGGACCAAAACTGCATTTAAGTCTTTTAGATACTATTGATGTTGGAATTTTTTCTTTTTAAAAGAATTTGTATGACTTCACTATATAGACTACAGTAAAATCTCTTTAAATTAATATTCGGTAAATTAATAAACTCTCTAAAATAATAAAGTTGTCTGGTCCCGACTTGGGCCAATGTAAAAAATTGAAAAATTCGATAAAATAATAAGATAATAAGTTTTCGGAAGATTCCTTTGTAATTTTCGGTCCCAAGAAAATCATATATTAATAATTCATCTAAAAACTCTTAAGAATGATGTTAATACTCTATTACATTCATGTAATTTATATATGGCAAACTTGCTTAAGAATACATTGAACTCATTTGTTCATCTTGTTTACATCAAAAGTCATTATTGATTTCCAATGCATATTACTAAAGTCATTATTGATTTCCAATGCATATTACTAAAGTCATTATTGATTTACAAGTCATTTAAAACTCTTTAAATTAATAATTATTAGTTTATCGATAAATTAATAACTCTCTAAATTAATAAATTTCTCCGATCCTGACTCTATTAATTTATAGAGATTTTACTGTATGTTCGTTTTGCGCTCAATTTCATTTTTAATAAAATTTTAGCCATTAAAAAAAATAAAAATTAACCAATAAAAAAAATATTTGACTACCTAAAAAGATATTAAGGACCAAAATAGCTAATAAAAGAGATATGTGAATTTATATGCAATTTTGATACATCTAAAAATTATTATGACAGTGAGTTAATATCTGAGGATTAAAATGGTAATTTATCTATTTTAATTTTTTATACATTTCTAATTTTTTTTAATTAATAAAATATACTAATGTAAATATAATTATTAGTGACTTTACATCTAAAAATGACCATAAGAATTGTTTTGTGTGAGCATAATCAATATACTGATGTAATATAGTGTATCAATAGTTAAAATTTTAGCACTTTTAATTTAGTATAGTATCTTGTTGAGAAGAAACTATAGTTTTATTATAGCATGGAGAGCACAATCAATAGTTACTAAATCACATCATATCAATAAAAATATTTAAGGCAATTTTATTTATCTCAAATACTTCCTTCATTTTATTTTTTTTAATCTCAAATACTAATATTGATTTGAATGAACATATGCAAATATTTATTCATTTTAAATTTTGGATGATACTTTCCAAAATGACCCTTTTATGTGTCTTGTAGTTGTAGGTATTCACATACACAAAAAACATTACACATCTCATTCATATTGGTTCTCCAACTCAAATTTTTCTTCCACTCATAAACTTTCCTTTTCTATACTTTTTTCATCCTTTTCCACTCTTTTCTGTCATTACCAAAGTAGTTGATCTGTCAAAAGTCTCGTGCACGCATATCATTTTTCCCTTTTCTGCTGCACACAAAGAAGAACCTTGAGACTTGAGTACTTCAATAACAAGCAATTCAAAAACCCCAACTCCATCTCATGAGTTAATATGATTCATCATTCGTATGAGTATCACACTATCTCAAACATCTGATAATAACATAAGATGTGAGAGTACTAACATCTCTACCATGAAAATAAGGTAAATGCTCTAAAATTATAGTAACATTTTAAGCACTATAAAAGTTTTGTCAGAAAAAAAAATACAAAACAATTTTAACTAAAACTTAAATTGATACGGATTGAATCTAAATTTATTTCAAAACCATAATTCAAAAGGAAGAATTGTTCAATCCTATATAAGCACTAACAACGGGTTTATAACTTCTAATGTGTGATTTCGAATTTGGTTCATGTCGCACATGAAAATCCGCAACAGATCCATCTCTTCAACAATCAGCGTCCCGACAAGTCATTCTTCCAATTTCTTTTATAGGACACTACAAGAAATAAGATTTTTCGCAGCGACTTTTTTGCAACAACATTCAAATTGTTAGCAAAAATATACATATAGCAACAACTAATTTAAGTTGTTATTGTAAGTTAGTTTTTTTCTCAATAATTATGTTATCGCTGGGAAAAATTACTTATCCCAACAATAATTATTGTTGTCGCAAATCGTATAATTTTTTTGCAACAAACCTTATAAAGTCACTGAGAAACCAACATTATTATTTTTTTATACGTATCTTTTATCATGGTTTTTGTTCCTATATTTATGCGTAGATTTGTTGTAATTTAAAATTATTATCTTTTTTGTTTTTTTTTTCTTTAAATTTTTATATTTTTAATACTATAGGTTATTTGCAACAACCTTGTAAAGTCACTGAAAAACCACACAATTACTATTTTTGTATGCATATCTTTTATTGTAGTTTCTGTTTCTATTTTTTGCGTAAATTTCTTTTAACTGAATATTTTTTTCCCTATTTTTATGTTTTGTATCTCCTTTTTGACAACAACATTACAACGTTGTTGGAAAATCTTATAATTATACCAACAACATAACTTGTCAATGAGTATATTAAAGAATTAAATTTATTTTTGAGTAATTTTAATATACATAATTTTTTTTATGCATAAAAAAAACTACCAAATTTTTATTGTTTTATTCATACTTTTATGTATAGATTCATATATAATCTTTTATTGTTTGTTTTTTTTTCTTTCTATAATTGTTTTACTAAACTTCTTCTAATCCTTTTTTTTTTCTTCCTATTTTTATACATATATTGTTAATAGAGTAAAATTACAATGAAGAATACAAAATTTAAAAAATTATTAAAATTAATAAGGACAAATTAATAAATATAGTAGTTATGAATTTTAATATATTATTAGAAATATATTAATTAAATTTAAGTTTATTTGGATTAAAAAAATAGTGTTTTATTTTTTTCAAAATTCGACGGTAGCACTCCATGCATACCCACTATCACTATTGAGATAATCATGTAGTGTAACGATTAATTGAGTAAAGATAATCCATACTTATTTTATTTCCCATGTATTTTGGAATATTTGTTAATTAATCAAATCTAATTACTAATAGCTATAAATTCACCCACTTGGATCATACGTTGCAAACTTTGTATACGGTGGATTACTATTCATCCAACGTTCTTCTTTCTCTTTTGTTCAATGCTCAAAATTTAATCACTCGATCTCTTCAAAATTTAACCGATTCAGTTCTCCATCATGTCATCATTATTCATCAACTTATATAATTTTCCCTTTCAAAATCACTTCTCTCACTTTGTTCCACACATAACCTCATTAAAAGTTGAGTAGAAATTCAATAAAAAAAGCTACGACGAGAAAGTATCTAATATTAAAAAGCTTTGAAGAATACCGACGCAATTCAAGAAGAGTGTGAAGACTATGAAAGAAGATGATGAACAATGGAGAACAAGGGGAAAGCAATCAAGTCATCGGCGTCTTATAAATTTTTGCCGTGTTCTTATAGGATTAAGTGATAAACATTCAAAATAGTGTTGCTCTTTGTTGTTTTCTAATTTAATGTTTTGATATTATGTGAATGCCCACTTGATTTTGTTATGATTTAAATGACTTGTAATTTGTATTTTGGTTCTATGTATTTGAATTTTAGAATAAATAAAATTCGCTGATTAAAAAAAAGATTGAACGAGAAACATAATTATAAATAAAATTTAGCAATCAATTGTTGATATTGAACGTTAACTCTTAATATCTTATTTCATGGGAGATTAAATTAATATTTGAATTATTGACACTAATTATGTCAACGACCAAAACTTTTTGCAACGGCATGCAACAACAATATTTTCGTTGGGAAAAATACTTTTTTTGCCAGCGACAATAATTGTTGTTACAAAAAATACTAGTTATGTCAGCGACATTAATTGTTGTTGAAAAACACTAGCTATATTAGCGACAATAATTGTTGCTGTAAAATACTAGTTATGACAGCGACATTAATTGTCCTTGCAAGACTTTTCGCAACGGCACTTATGCCAACGACATGCAGCGACAATTTTTCCACTGCGAAAAATACATTTCGCAGCAACTTTGTATTTTTCGCAGCAACATTTGTCGCTGCCAAAAAACATATTTCTTGTAGTGGGATGCATTCTTTCTGTTTAGTCTCAACGCCCAAAGATCGAACCCGCTCTAATATTAATTGATATTGATTGAACTTAAACTCCACCTTCAAACCATAATGAAATCCTTCTTACACATAAAAATCGGTAACAAAAAATTAAAGAACACAATAGAAATATGAAAGAAGAATGTCCCTAAAATCATCTCAAAATTGATGTACAAATATCTTTTCTCTTAAAAAAAAATTTGACAAAGAAAACCATACTTCTCCAATTAATTAAAAAACTTACTATGAAGGATGATTTGCACATGAAATGAAGGGCAATTTGGTCATATGAACAAAAACAGCAATTTGACAACAAGACCCTACATCCACTAGGTTAGATTTTGCTAAAGACAAACAAGCATTTCGTCACCTTCCATATCCAATAAACACCCTTTTCCCCTTTCTTTTATTTCTCACTCACATCACTATAGTCACCTTGCAATCTACACCTCCTTGCAAAGACCTACAAATCAATAATCAAAGATCCTTCATTTCTTCTTTCTCATTTTCTCACTCAATAGCCATGTCTTGGAAACTCTTATTTTGAAACCAAAATAATATTTACTTAATGGAAACAGAAAAACATCATCGGACAACAAATAACAACAGTAGCACAAGTGAACTCTTTGTTTGTTTCACATCCCGTTTATCATCTTCATCAATGAAACTCTCATCAAAATCAATCTTAAGTCCAAGCCGTAGCAGAGACCAACCACAGATATCACTTTCATCTTCCTTAAGCAGAAGATTAAAAAGCAATGGTAGCATGAAAGGTGGTCAAGCTTCACCAATGTTTCCAACTGGTGGTAAGAAAAGAGGTTGTGGTTTTGAGAATCCAGAACCTTCATCTCCTAAAGTAACTTGCATTGGACAAGTTAGAGTTAAGACAAAGAAACAAGGGAAGAAAATGAGGTCAAGATCAAAGAGAAGAGGTGAAGCTAGTTTCAGAAGAGGTGAAAACAATCCAGATCTAAGCCTAACTAGACAGAATAGTCAAAGTTTGTATCAAAATCATCAAAATTTGCAACAAGAATGTTTGAAACATAGGAATCAAAGATGGGTTCATTTGCCTTTAACAATATGTGAAGCTTTAAGAGAGTTTAGTTGCTTTTTTCCTTGTAGGTCTTCTTGTATGTCAAATGAAAGGGAAAAAGAAGAAAAGGGTAGTAGTAGTTTAGAAAGAAGGGGAGAAAGATCTGGTGGTGGACATGGTAGAGAAGGTTCATGTGGAGCTGCATTTGCAAGATGGTTAGTGGCTTATGATGGTAAAGGGAGAGATATTGAGGTTATGATGGAAATGGATGATGAAGATGTTGATGGAAGAGAGAAAAGTGAGAGAAGTTATAGTCAAAGGAGACATATGTTTGAAGATCTTGATATTGATTTGGTTGATGAGAAGGTTCAACAAGAAGAGTTTCAAGGTGGTGATGATGATGAAGAAGAAGTAGAAGAGAAAGAAAAAGGAAGAGTTAGCATTTGTGTTCCACCAAAGAATGCTCTTTTGTTGATGAGGTGTAGATCTGATCCTGTCAAAATGGCTGCTTTGGCTAATCGTTTTTGGGAATCACCTATTCACAAAGAACAAGAACATCATAATGAAGTTGAAGAACAAGATGAATCTAGTGGAGAAGAAGATGTTGAAGAAGAACAAGAACAAGGTTACTACAATGAACAAAATGTTGACATGGAGCATGTTGAAGAAGAACAACAACAATTAGTTGAAGTGGTGGAAACAATGTTAGAAGAAGATAACATTTGTGAAATTGAAGGCAAAAGAGACCAAGAAGTTGATGAAGAAACAACCAAAGTGGAAGAGGAAGAGAAAAATGATGTTGATGAAGATAAAGATGAAACCTTTACATGTGTTTTACTTGATTCATCTCATGCAGATCTTGAAAAACAAGAAATAGAAGAAACCCATCAAGAAGAAAATGAAGAGAAACAAGAAAATAAAGAAAGTTCTGAACTTTCTTATTCTTCTTCTTCATCTTCTTCTGATTCACCTGAAACATTCTTAGCTTCATCAGAACAAGAAAACGATGAAGATGAAACAGTAGCAGAAAATGCTGAGAATGTTTCAAAGGAGGAAGAACAAGAACAAGAAGAGAAAGTGACTGTAGCAGAGAAAGAACAGGATCCGATTCATCAAGAACCCGACCCGGAAATGGTTCTAATCGGGTCAACGGAGCGAGAAAATGGGTCAAAGAAAGAAGAGAGAGAAAGAGAAACATTACCAGAATGCTTGTTATTGATGATGTGTGAGCCGAAGCTATCAATGGAAGTGTCAAAAGAAACATGGGTATGTAGCACTGATTTTATACGGTGGTTACCGGAGAGACCCGTGGGAAAAGTTGCCGGAGGGGAGAAAAAGGTTACATTGGAGTCATCGTCTTCGTCGTGTTCTAAGCCGAAGGTGAAAGTGAAGACTGTGCAGCCGATGATGCAGCCGCCGAGATCTTCATGTTCTTTTCCGGTGACCGGAAGTGGAGCCGGAATGTCAATGGCGACGATGATTGAGCAGAAGTTGGTGGGTTGTTCGAAATCTCGTAATGGATATGAGCCGTTTGTGCTGACGCGCTGTAAGTCGGAGCCAATGAGGTCGGCGAATAAGCTTGCGCCGGAGGCTTGTTTCTGGAACAATCGGAAACTTGAGCCGCATCCTCCTCCGGCTTCTCTTGGTGTCGGCGCGCCGGCTGGTGTTGGGTTTTGATTTTAGTTTTGATTTTTAAAAATAAATCTCTTTTTTTTTTTAATTGACAGAATAATTAAATTGTTGTTGTTATTATATGTAGATTATTGTTATTGTTATTGCTTAAACCCTTGGTCAGCTTGGTAAGTTTAGAAGGATTGATTATAGTCATTTTACTATTCCTTTTGTATAAATTTGTGTTTTGGTTTTTCCTTTTATTCAATTTCATGTTTTGATAATATTTTAGTGCATTGTTTAGAATAATTAGTTTGCTAGCATTAGTTTGAGCCATTGTGTTTGTTTGATTTTCTGTTTGGAGTAACTTAGATTAATTCTCATAATGTTAAATTGATTTTGATGGTGGCTTTAGGATGCTTATTAGATGGTAACACTTGGGGTTTACCACCCTCTTCGGTCGATTCATTTGTAGTTTGTTTTCTTTTTCGAGCTTTAGCCCTCTTTGTTATAGAAGATAATAATTTGATTTTGATACTAGTATGTTTAGTCTTTCTTGTTAAGAATTGATTTAGATTGTTATGGCAAAAAAAAAAAAGAATTTTACATATAGAATTTGAGAACTTAACCTTCAACTTACTTTTAATAAGATTAATTCATCCAAAATCATTTTTATCATGCAATAGGATTTTAAAATAAGTTACACTAGCCAACAATATTACATTGTCGCTTAGATTTTGTAAAATTTAGTGATTTCAAACATTCACTTACATCATAAATTTAGAATTTTTGATTTATTACAGGTAGAGTGATAAATGGACAAGATAATGGAAGTAGTAGGTATCTCTAC
This sequence comes from Trifolium fragiferum, assembly GCA_954870985.1. Taxonomy (NCBI): domain Eukaryota; kingdom Viridiplantae; phylum Streptophyta; class Magnoliopsida; order Fabales; family Fabaceae; genus Trifolium; species Trifolium fragiferum. The sequence goes on along the minus strand of OX940789.1, from coordinate 13,409,460 downwards.
CATCAATTGGCATAATATGAACAAACACATAGTTGCCATATGGGTTTAATTGATAGTGGTTGGAGCTTGAATGTGTGTATGTAGGTTTGTAGGGTAAAAATTAAAGTTGGTAGGGTTGGGGGCATTTGGTTATGGTGGTTATATTTGGTTGTATGTTCTAACTTCTAGTAATGTGTCATGGTCAATGGTCGTTTATCCATCTTCAGCTAGTAGTGATGTGTCATTACAGGTTGGTTAGAATTTTGGAGGGTAATGGAGAGTTGAAATCTAGGTGAGAGAATATGGTCCCAACACTATGGAATTTCACTCAATGATTATTAGTACTTGTGTGTATTAATGGTTTAGGTTTAAATGAAATTACTAGTACGTACAAACCCAAATGGAATTTAATCATAGGTGGCTTTTTGAGTGTGCGATCTCGTAATATCGTTCACAATGCTATTTAAGATCGCACACAACGCTAGGGTTTTTTGTTTGTTTTTGCAAGTGCATTGTACTCTTGTTTGTTGTATTCTCTCTCTACTCACCACTTTCAAACTTATGTCAAATTCAATGTCATTGTTGGCCGATCGACCACCATTAGTCCATTACCACTCTCAAATAAACCATCGTTTATGCTCTTAATCCTTTTGCTCTCTCACTCTTTATGCTTTCCTAATAGATATGAGTCATCGAAATTCATCTCAAATTCAAAATACTTCTCTATCATGCTTAACTCCACAAGTTCCTCTCTCAATGCTGAGTCAATCACCTCTTGTCCTTCTCTAATATTAAAATCGTTACTAGAGGCTTTAACGTTGGTGAGAGTGGATTCAATTTTGTTTACAAAGGCACACTTATACATTGTTGAAATAAATAAGCTTGTACATATTACTTCTTGTATTTAGCTTAGACATAGTTTTAGTTAGAGTAATAATACACATAAGCTTAGTTAGGTTACAGTTTAGGTAAACAGTATATAAGCTTTGTACTCTTCCTATTTCCCAATTAATGAAAATCTTTTTCATTCAATCTTCAATTCATTTTTCCCTCTTCTCTAACTGAATCCTCATCTCTGTAACTAAATTGTAACAAACTCAAGATCCAATCTTCATCTCAACATGGTATCATCGACCTGAAGATCCAATCTCCACCGCTTCCGCCGCTATGCCACCACGCGTAGCACCTCCGCCGCCGGCGGATCCTTCTACTGATGCTTCTAGTCCTTACTTCGTGCATTCCAGTGACGGTCCCTCTTCTGTCAAAGTTACGCCTCTTCTTGACGGCGCGAACTACCATTCCTGGGCGCGAGCTATGCGTCGTGCCCTCGGAGCCAAACTCAAATTCGAATTCCCTGACGGTTCAATTCCGATGCCGATTGATGCTTTCGATCCGTCGTTTCGAGCGTGGAATCGCTGCAATATGTTGATCCACAGCTGGATTCTGAATTCTGTTGAACCTTCCATTGCTCGTTCGATCGTTTTCATGGATAACGCCTCTGATGTGTGGCTTGATCTGAAGGAGCGTTTCTCACAAGGTGATTTAGTTCGTGTTTCTGAACTTCAACAGGAAATTTATGCTCTAACTCAAGGTACTCGTTCTGTGACTAATTTCTATTCCGATTTGAAAGCTCTTTGGGAGGAACTTGAAATTTACATGCCAATTCCAAACTGTACTTGTCACCATCGTTGTTCTTGTGAAGCAATGCGTTCAGCTCGTCGTTATCATCATACACTTCATGCTATGCGTTTCTTGACTGGCTTAAATGATGATTTCAACACTGTTAAATCTCAGATTCTTTTAATTGATCCTTTGCCTTCCATTACCAAGATTTTCTCTATGGTTATTCAATTTGAACGTCAAAGTTGTGCTCCCAATCTTGATGATTCAAAGGCTCTTGTTAATGCCTCTGCTAGTCGGTCTCAAGGTTCTGGTAATGGACGCCCTAACTCTGGTTCCAAACGTTATTGTACCTATTGTCACAAGTCCAATCACTTTGTTGAGAATTGTTTTCTGAAAAATGGTGTACCTCCACACATGATGAAAAGTTACTCTGGTTCAGCTCATCAGTCTGCAGTTGATGGGGGAGAAAAGATTGAATCCTCAACTGCATCTCAGAACACCAATTGTGCACCTCTGACTCCTTCTCTCACTCAAGAACAGCTAGATAAGCTTTTGCAATTAATTCAACCTTCTTCTGTTAATCATTGCCATGCTTCTTCTTCCAATCAGGTTAGCTCATTCCACACTGTTGGTCCTTCATCAGCAGTTCAGAAAGGTATAACACTACCACTTTGTTTTTATTCTTCTGTTTGTCATAATGTTGCTCTTGACACTTGGATCATAGATTCAGGTGCTAGTCACCACATATGTGCCTCACTGCACTGGTTTCACTCATACAGTGAAATCAATCCAATGGTTATCAAATTGCCAAATGGTGACCATGTCACCACTAAATATGCAGGCACAATTGTGTTTTCTCCTTCTTTTAGTATTACTAATGTGTTATATGTACCTGCTTTCAATGTTAATTTGATCTCTGCTTCTCAACTATGTCATAATGCACACTACACACTAAATTTCACCAACACTGTTTGTTCTATACAGGAGCAGAGATCACTGAAGATGATTGGTTTGGGTGAATGCAAAGATGGTTTGTACTACTTAATTCAGACACCTAAGGATAGTGCTTCTTCCAATCACAACTTTGTTTCCAACCTTATCTCTGAAAATAATGGACACTTGTCTGACAGTGCACTTTGGCACTTCAGGTTAGGTCATTTGTCTAGCTCTAGGACTGCCCTTTTACATTCTCAATTTCCTTTCATTGTTAATGATACTAGTTCTGTGTGTGACATTTGTCATTTTGCAAAACACAGAAAATTACCTTTTGTACAAAGTTATCATAAGGCAATACAATCTTTTGATTTGATTCACTTTGATATATGGGGACCAATTTCCATTAAGTCTGTTCATAATCATGCTTATTTCCTCACTGCTGTCGATGATTATTCTAGGTATACTTGGCTTACCTTAATGAAAACTAAATCTGAAGCTAGAAATCATGTTCAAAATTTCATCAATTTTATCAAAACACAACACAATCATTCAGTTAAATCCATAAGGACTGATAATGGTCCTGAATTCCTAATGCCAAACTTTTATGCTTCAAAAGGGATCATTCACCAAACTAGCTGTGTTGATTCCCCTCAACAAAATGGTAGGGTTGAGAGGAAACATCAGCAAATCCTAAATATAGGAAGAGCCCTCTTAATCCAATCTAATTTACCTAAGTCCTTCTGGTCATATGCAGTTTCCCATGCTGTTTATATTATGAATAGAGTCCCTGCACCCAATTTACAAAATAAATCTCCCTATACATTACTTTACAAGACTGTCCCTGACTTTACTACTCTCAAAGTTTTTGGGTCCTTAGTCTTTGCATCTACTTTGCAGTCTCACAGAACCAAGTTAGACCATAGAGCTAGAAAATGTATATTTTTGGGTTATAAACCTGGGGTCAAAGGAGTTGTCCTTCTTGATCTCTCAAACAATTCCATTTTTTTGTCTAGAGATGTGACTCACCATGAACACCTTTTTCCCTATCAGTCCTCTTCTCTTAAGACTCCTTGGAAATACCATTCCAGCTGTCCTAGTCCTGCTGATAGTGACACTACCTTGGTTATTAATGCTGATCAGTCACTATCACCATCTCTCTCTTCCAATAGTCCAACCAACACTACATTTCCTAATAATTCTGACCCCCCTACTCACCAAAATTCTGTCTCTTCTCCCACTCCTAGCAACCAAAATTCTGACTCTTCTCCCATTCCTAGTAACCAGAATTCTGACTTTTCCTTTACATCTAATAACCACACTTCTGATCCTTCATCTTCAAAACCCATCAGACAAAGAAGGGCACCATTACATTTGTCTGATTATGTTTGTCACAATGCATCTTCAACTTCACAAGAACCTCTCACTTCAGGTACAAAGTCTAAATATCCATTGTCTTCTTTTCATTCACTTACACACTTGTCTCCTTCTCACAAGGCATTTAGTATGTCTATCACACACTGCACTGAGCCTCAATCTTATGAGGAAGCTAGTAAGCATGAACAATGGATAACAGCCATGAAAGAAGAGTTAAATGCCTTAGCTAAAAACTGTACTTGGAATATTGTTGACCTTCCACCTCATATCAAGCCCATAGGATGCAGATGGGTATATAAGGTCAAACACAAAGCAAATGGGGAAGTAGAGAGATACAAAGCCAGATTAGTAGCCAAAGGCTATAATCAAGTTGAAGGTATAGATTATTTTGAGACCTTCTCCCCTGTTGCTAAACTCACCACTGTTAGAACCCTCTTGGCAGTGGCTGCTATAAAGAATTGGCATCTTCATCAATTGGATGTTAATAATGCCTTCCTTCATGGAGACCTTCAAGAAGATGTTTATATGAAGATACCAGATGGGGTAGCTTGTGATAAACCCAATTCTGTTTGCAAACTCCAAAAGAGCTTGTATGGGCTGAAACAAGCAAGCAGGAAATGGTATGAGAAATTAACTACCTTACTCCTTAAGGAAGGATACACACAGTCAGCATCAGACTATTCCCTATTCACTCTCACCAAAGAAAATAGTTTCACTGCCCTGTTGGTTTATGTAGATGACATCATCCTTGCAGGAGATTCAATTGATGAATTTGAGAGAATCAAGACTGTCCTTGATTTAGCTTTCAAAATCAAAAATTTGGGAGAACTAAAATATTTCCTTGGTCTTGAAGTGGCCCATTCAACACAGGGCATCACAATCTCTCAAAGAAAATACTGTTTGGACTTACTAAAGGATTCAGGATTACTTGGATGCAAGCCTGCTGCCACACCACTTGATACTTCCATCAAGCTACATAGTGCTGCAGGAACCCCATATGATGATATTTCTGGGTATAGAAGAATAGTTGGAAAGCTGCTGCACTTGAATACAACTAGGCCAGACATTGCCTTTGCAACTCAGCAGTTGAGCCAGTTCATGCATGCACCCATCAATATTCACTTCAATGCAGCCTGTAGGGTACTGAGATATTTGAAAAATAATCCAGGCCAAGGTGTTCTCTTCAGCAGAACCTCAGAGTTACAACTTATAGGTTATTCAGATGCTGATTGGGCAGGCTGCAAGGACACTAGGAAGTCTATAACAGGCTACTGCTTCTTCATAGGAAAATCCTTAGTTTCTTGGCGTGCTAAGAAGCAGGTTACTGTGTCCAGATCTTCTTCAGAAGCAGAGTACAGAGCTCTGTCTTCAGCTGCCTGTGAGTTGCAGTGGCTGCTGTATCTGTTAGGAGATTTGAAGGTTCAACTCACCAGAATTCCAACCCTTTACTGTGATAACCAGAGTGCAGTACATATTGCTTCAAATCCAGTGTTTCATGAGCGAACCAAGCACCTGGATATTGATTGCCACCTGATTCGTGAAAAAGTTTTGAAGGGTATAGTCAAGCTGCTGCCAGTTTCAACTAATGATCAAATGGCAGATTTTTTAACTAAGGCACTAGCACCACCAAAGTTTCATGATTTCATCTCCAAGCTTAGTATGATCAACATATATAGTGCTAAGCTTGAGGGAGGCTGTTGAAATAAATAAGCTTGTACATATTACTTCTTGTATTTAGCTTAGACATAGTTTTAGTTAGAGTAATAATACACATAAGCTTAGTTAGGTTACAGTTTAGGTAAACAGTATATAAGCTTTGTACTCTTCCTATTTCCCAATTAATGAAAATCTTTTTCATTCAATCTTCAATTCATTTTTCCCTCTTCTCTAACTGAATCCTCATCTCTGTAACTAAATTGTAACAAACTCAAGATCCAATCTTCATCTCAACATACATCACTCTCGTGCGGTTCCCAAATTGCTTTGTTTTTTTATAAAACACACTTTCTTGTAATAAATCATCAATTATACAATAAATCATATAATTTAGATATATTAATTATATAATAAACCTAAAAAATAAACTTCGTTTTTACTAAAGACTAAAGGAGTACAAAACAAGAAGCATTTGGCACATGAAGAACACATAATGTTGAAAAACTCAAAGATGAATAAGCTAAAGAAAACAACTTAACCTTTAAAGCAACCACATCAAGAGTAAAAAAATAAAATTTGTATTAATGTGTTTGTTTAGAGCTTGCTTCAATTTTCATTGCAAGATTTTTACTTTTTCCCATTCATTTTGTCACCGATTTGCATAATTTCAAAGCATGTGTTTCCTCTATTCTCAATGATAGACTACATAGCACAATCAATTCCCAAGGCAGCAAAACTAGAGTTTGGTCATCCTTGCAACCTTTTTCTCTCTTTCTTTTCAATAGGTAAAAAACACAAAGCCAACGACAAAAAGAAAACAAATCAAATCATGTTTATTAGTACCTCTCTCCTTTTGATAATCACATTTGAATAATCATACACAGTAATTTCTTTTTTTGAAACACCATACTATTAGAAAATTAAACTATGTTCCTTTATAGTAATCATTATAGGCTCAATAATTTTGTTCCTAGTATTTATTTGTTGTTGTTTGAGACTACGTCCAATGTTCATTTCTGTACTGAACCAAGTCACTCTTAGTCATTAGCGTTTGGGCGGACTATAATATTAACATACAATAGAGATACACTAAATCAGGGGCAAGTGCTTCGTTATAACCGTATGATGAAGGAATTTAGACAATCTCTATACACATGTCCACGAGGACATGACGACTTATTAAAGGAAGATTTTAGGACCTAAAACTCTAATTATCTCATTATAAAGTCTAACTAACTCACATAGTCTAGGCTTATGTGTTCACTATTCTAACTCTAAAACGTCAACCACAATACTTACTTAATTGTTAAAATGTTTGCAGATACCCCCTCCACACTTTTAGGAGTTGTCGATCAACGGTCCACCACCGACGACACTTATTCACACTTTCAGGTCAAATATATATGTCAAAAAGGATCATTTATTTTTTATAAAGCTTCTTCTTTGAGCTCACTATGAAATTTGAAAGATAGTAGTAGTATGGTAGTACCCTCTTCTTGCTTTTATCTTCGATTTTGTTTTTTTAAGTATAATAAATATTGCACATGCTAACGCAGTAAAGTAACTCTAAACTATCCAATGTAATTTATCTAAGTAATTTTCTTTTAATATGTACAGAGTTTTAATCGTCATTTGGTAATTATTAATTTTCATTAGTAAGACACAAAAAATAAATTATTATTTTTTAAATATAAGAGTTAAAGATCGAATTTTTGACCACTTATTTAATGAGTTCAATTCTCTTAACACTTAGATTAATATGGACATTTTTGTATTTTAACATTCTTTATTTGAAACTAAAATGGGTGATTAGTGGGGACAACTAGCACTAAAGCTTTTGAGGAAGATAAATTACTTCTTGATTAAGCAGTTTCTAATAGTAGTATTTGCTTTATTAAGAAAAGGTAGGAGTAATTAAGGAATCTTGACTTGAAAAAGGACGAGTAGAGAAAAAGACCAATTAAGTTGGTAGGAAAAAGTGCATTTCATGCAAACTTTATGATGAGAATTGAGAAGATTAAAATTGGAATGGACTGTGGTGGGGAATAAGGGATAGGCATTGTGGCACCCATGAAAATGACATATGGCACATGGATTGCAGAACCAATAATCAATAGAAGCCACACAAAACCCTATCAAAGAAAAATATTTTCATCCATATGCAAATTGAAATTGCAATAAGATATTAAGATATTTTGACAATTTTGACCCACCAAAAAAGTGTAAATAATATTGGAAATACATTATAAAATGCTTTTAATTTCTAGTTTCATACTCTATAAGAAAAAAATTATATATTAAATTTATTAAAAGATTGATGTATCTGATATATATTATTTATAAACTTTTGTTAGTATAAATAGCTGTATAATTAGTGCAAATGTAATTATCATACATAGTACTATTTGATAGTATAAGGGTCCACTCTCAACCGGAAAAAGAAATGAGGAAATAATGTGAAAAAAGGAAGAAAAGTTGGTTAAAAATTTAGATGTAAAATTGAAGGACAAAAAAGGGAGAAAAGTTGGTTAAGAATTCAGATGTAAAATTGAGAAAATAAAAATAATTTTACAGAATTTTTCTACACGAGCTACTTTTGTCCCCTCGCTTCTAAAAAATATCGTTTCCGATCGAAAATCTACTTCAAGATGGTATGAGTTGTTATGAAGTGTACTTTAGATGATAATTTCGTTTGCACATCCATATCCAATTATTCATGATGGGGATGGAGAGCGCGTTTCTTTTCTCTACATCTCGTACATATGTGAGTGTGTGTGTGTGTGCGCGCGCGCGTGCGCGCTTACGCGCATGTTTAGATGAGCGGTGAGATGTTTAAGAACCCTCACTCATTTTTACTCCAATGCATTGTGTTCTTATCTTACTTTATGGAGTCCCACACTTCAATTTTGTCTTGAAACCCTTGGGAAAAGATTGATGTCAACTCATTCGTCTCCATGGCATATATAAAACACATGGTTGTCAACGAGAGTTGAATCTAGCGGAAGGGGTTAGACTCCCAGTGACCCATAACATAGCAAACCAAAGTTCGAATCTCAAATAGGAGAGATATTCATATTTAGTACCCCGACAATGTCTCAAATATGATTGCATCTAGTGGAGAAAACTTTTGTCATAAAAAATAAAAATGGCACTATTCTTAAAATATTAGAGCAGCTCCAGTGGAAAGTATTTCATTTGGGTCCTCCAACATGTCACTCCCAAAACTCAATTTTTTTCTCAATTCTTAGGTTGGAGACCGCCAGCTTGGCGTCACGGTTATTTCAGGAAGCTACGTTCATCAAAGTTCCTTCCCTGACACAATGAATAAAATAATATTATAGTGCCATGATTTGCCATATTATATTCATGTTACTAATTGAATAACTATTGCAGTTGCATAAAAACTATCTTTGTGAAGCAATTTTTTTCATTTATAAATAATTTGTAATTGATCTTGCAGCTCTATTTTATATATTTTTTATAGAATATTTTTAATTCTTTTCATATTATTTTTTTTGACAATTCTTTTCATATTATTATTAAACTTATTTTTTAACAGAAGAATATTAATATGTATTAAAAAAATTTAAATTATTATATAAGTTACAATAAAATTTAATGTGATGTAAAATTGTGGGACACAATACGGGTTTTTTAAAGTTGCACCATTGGAGTAAAAAATATGTGAGTTGCTTCAATGTGATGTGGCAGTAGTAGGACCCACAAAATACTTTTGTGGAGATTGCACCATTGGAGGTGTTCTTAAGACCACTGAGATCATTGCATTTCCAAATTCAAGAAAAAAGTGCACACTGTTGTGGTTATTGGTTTGATAATGACAACACAATACAAAAGCAAAAGCTAGGATCAGATTCAGAACATGCCTTCCATTCGTGTGAGTTATTATTGTACTGCAAAATTGCATCGCAAGGAACAGTTAAAGTTGCACTATTACTTACACATACAAAGTAGTAAAATACTAAGGATAGAAGGGTAAACAACATCTTAGCAATCAATGATGGTAAAACAAGAATTTGGTGAATGCAGAAGTAGAAATCTCAAATGTAACTTTTTTTTATGTTACCATATTAAAGGAGAGAACAGAAGATTAAAAGGGAAAACATAGAGATACAGCTACTATAAAGTATAAACCTTTCTTAATATACAGTATCAAGGACTTCAATCTAGCTTTGACTAGCATTCAGTTTAAAGGAGCATCTCAGTTATAGTGTAGCAAAATTTGAATAAACTACTATTGTTGTGCGATCTGAGATTTAGTACAAAGTGTTGTTAAATAGAGATTATAGCAACGATAAAGCGCTGTAGCATAGCGAAATTTGAACATAATGCTATTTTTTTGTGATATGCAATTAATAGACACTGTGTATATGTTTGTAGAAAAGTTAAATGAGAGATCATATGAAAAAATTGAAATGTAGAAACTAACTTCAACGATGAGAAGATGATTTTGTAAAAAAACACTCGTTCAATATAAGATTTTTTTGAATATATCTTTTTTCAGAAGTGCTTCTTGTGAAGTTTAATCAAACAGGCTCTCTATCAATTCTACAAGTGGACAAGATTTTCTAACCTATTTCTCAACTTCAACTTCACTATACTTCCGGTAATAACTACGGTGTATTGTTGGAACTTTGTTCTTCATTATTGCTGCTCAATTCAGTGTCGTTTGTACGAGTCTCAACGGATAAATTTGATATACTAGACTGATCAGCGCTTTTGTTTTCAGTTTCCTTATCAGTTGATTCTCCCGTAAAGGATTTAAGGGCAAGCTGGCCAGAATAAAGTAAAAGGCCAAGGGAATTCAGGCCAAAAATAAATGTTGCAAGGTAGGTCAAACCGTTTATTATTGTCCTGCAAAAAATTGTCAGATGATTGTCAGGTGTTTCAGAAAAGAAAAGATTGGTCACGGCCCAGATAAATAAGAGATCGATGCTACCTTACGGTGATTGTTATCTGGCGGGCCTGAAAAGCATAACATTATACCGTTAGATTATAGTGCAAGCAAGAAAGACTAACAAGTATTAATGCACCTTGAACATCAACAACGCGTGTACTTATTTTATTGACTCAATTGCCACATCAATTAGATTTAGCTCCAAATGTATAAGTGGAGAAAAAGTCCAACAATTTGAAAACCGAGGAACCAAAATTGTGGATTTAGCGATAAGAGAACCGAAATCTTGAATGAGGCAAAATAGAGAGACCATAACTATATTTAAGCCTAACTAACTATTTTTCTCATTTAATATCTTACACTTTCTGCTTACTTCCGTAATATTCAAAATCAAAACATAACCGTCAGAGCAACAAAAAACACATATCCTTGTGCTCTTAAGTGCACAAACTAGTGCTCTGCATATATAGATTAGATGCATACAAACAGGGTCTTATTGGATTCCCTATTTTTAAAAGGGTTAAAAGCCTAACCTCAAACCTTCTAACCCTAACCTTAAAACCTCTAACCATAAACCATCTAACAACCCGTACGCTATAATCATAACCTTAAACCTTCTGACCTAGCCCTAAACCATAAACACTAAACACTCTAAAAGCAGGTGCGCGTGCATGTTCCTTGGTTACATGTTACTGAAGCTACTATTTCTTTAATTGAAATGCTACTTTTTTTAGTGTTTTCATCATTTTGCAATAACCATTTGGAGTCTCAATTTCAAAATTGTAACAAAAAGAAGAATGATTAGCCACACCAGAGGATAAAATGTTTAGAATAATTTTAAAAGATTAGTAACCACAAACCATAAAATTTTCAAGAGATGAACCACACTCCCATTAAAATATTGTCATTATTACATACAATAAAGAAGAGTAAACAACATTAACAACTAGTATTTTCAATCGCAGATAGAAGAAAATAGTGGTTTGTTCAAATTCTGCTACGCACGATGCTATAGGAACTATTCAGCAACATTTTGTACTAAATAGCTTATCACAGAATAATAGTTATTTGTTCAAATTTTGCAAAGCTATAGCTACTATTTAACAACACTCCAATTGACTTTCTCTTCGATTAAATTAATCACAGAAAACAGGCTTATCTGATTCTAAATAACATGCTGTGTAACAAAAAGAACAAAAACAAAGAAAAGGACATGAGAAGATGAGACATACGGAGAAATCGTCTGAAATTGGTTGCCGGGTAAGACCCGCTTCAATGATAGTGGCAAACTTATACAAAATAAGAGAAATAACCCCTGCTGATATTGCCCCGAGAAGTGTTTGAAGAGGTGAAGGTGGACCCTTAGCAGTCTCTATTGAAGCAGTCCCCATAGCTTTCAGGGTCTCCAATGCTTCTTCCTTTACTGACTTCTCTCCTGAAGATCTGAATTTCTAAAACCACAAAAAACTCATTCATTTCGACGAATACACAAAAACTTAATCACAGTAGCATATATTACACTAAAACGTAAACATGAACAAGAACAGCATTGCAACAAATCCAAATCCAAGTTCACTTTTTCTCACTAAAGATTCATTCTTTTAACTCATATAACAATATCGCCTTACATTTTTTTTATGAAAATTATAACTAAGCACACTTTCCTAAGACAAACGGAAATCCAAGAGGTGGCAGCAATGTTTTAAACCATGATGCTGGCATCATGATCCTTGATATATAAATGAAAACTGCAGTCTAATACAGCCAATGTGGCCACAATTACAGTCGTAATGTTGTTGCACAAACATAAAAAATCTTACATTGCGCCACAATCATTGTCGCACCCCTATTGTAAAAAGATAAACATTCAATTTGGTACCTAAAATATCACTTTCTCCTATTTGTTCTTGAAGTACAGAAATATAATAAGTAGTCGTTAAATTATCCGCAATTCATCAAATTAGTCTCTCCGTTAAAAATAGGACAGAGTGATAGTTCATAGATTAACTTGATAAGTTGAGAATAATGTAGGAACTATATATTACTACATTCCTATGGTTGATAACATGAAAGGTATTTCTACATAATCATTTTTACACACATATCCAATAAAATCACAATATAATGCTGCTTTTATAAGTTTGATCCTAAATTATAAACTCAAATGTCTACATGTCGTTATTTCATTGAATGTATGCGTAAACTTGTTTTACACCGTCGGTGTATACAAATTAAATCCTAAAAAAACTAGAAAAAAAATCATGAGAAAAAGGAATACCCACCCACAATGTAAAATAATTTTACACCGTCAACCAATCGTCAACCAATCACAACCATGTTTTCCACCCTGTCACCCTACTTTCTAAACATGACATGGAAATTTAAACCATTCTTATCGGTCCGTGTAAATTTAATTTACACCGACGGAGCGTGTCCTTTAAACTCAAAATCATAACTTTAATAACGAAATTATAACATAATAAGGAAATTGAAAACTATGGAAAAAGGAAATTCACCGTTTCTTTAAGACGTTTAGCTCGGCGGCGAAAGGAGCGAAAGAGGAGAATGGAAATGGCACCGGTGAGGAGAACACTAGCAGCGATTTGAATGAAAGAAGGATCGTCGGTGGTGTCGAAAAGAGAAGGAGGAGAAGAATCTGGAATTTGGATGGGACCATCAGTTTCTGATGTGATAGTGTTGATGACATCAGCGAGAAATGTGAATGATGATGAAGAAGGAGGAAGTGATGAAATTGAAAAAGAAGAAGAAGAAGAAGAAGTGGATGGTGGTGGTTTGAGAAAAGGGAAAAGAGAGGGGGGTTTGTTATGTAAGAGTGGGGGTATGGTAAGAAAGTGGTTTGAGTTAGAGAAGAGAAGATGGTGGTGGAACTGAGAATGCAACATTGCTGTAACTTAGCACCACTCACTCATTGATTTGGAGGGATGGAAGTAAGATATTATCTTTGTGTTGTTGAGTTCTGTTTGGCTTTTGGTGGGAAATCCATATCTCCACCATTTTTGGACATGTCATCTTATCTTATATATACTCCCGTTGGTTTTTAATTTTTATTTTATCCATCGGTTTAATCGATTATCAGTTATCGCGTTAAGTGATATTAGTCTTTTTCAATTGCAGTTGTGGAGATCGTATCGTGATTATTTCTATTAAGTTTAGTACTAATTACCAATAAACCAACGATTAGTTTGATTGTCTATTTTTTAGATTTTTTAAATAATTTATGTATTTGTTTATATTTTAGTTGATTTAGTGGTGATTGGCACTGAACTTGGTAGGAAGGACCACGATTCGATCTTCCACAACTGCAATCAAAAGAGGACTGAAATCACTTAATGTTAGAACTTAGAAGTGACACCTGAACTAGATTAAACGGATGGTAAAAACAAAAAACAATCAAATATATCAATTATATAATAAATTTAAAATGTTAATTGTCTCTTATAATTTTTTTTTGAAAGAAATATATAAATAGATACTTCTTTTTCAAATGGACTATGTTGGCTTATAGGCCCAAATAATTTAACTAAGTAAAATGATGGAAGGTTTCTCTCCCCACCCCCGTCTTTCTTTTTCACCTCCTGGGTTTCTATTTTTAACCTTGAAAAAAAACTTCGGTACACGCGTACCTAAGTTTTTAACGAAGTAAAACACCTATTTTTCAATATCGACAAACTTCGGTACGCGTTTACCGAAGTTTTCGAGGGTAAAATCAATGGTAAAATTGGATTTCTGGGGGGGGTGAAAAAGAACGACGAGGGGTGGGGAGAGAAACCTTCGTTGCTTAGTAGATGATGCTTGCTGGTTTATTCATTTGAAGCTTTCTCTTCCTCCCCCTTCTCCCATTATTTATGTTCTCCACCTTGAATTTTCATTTTTGCCTTTTAAAAAAGCTTTCGGAATGCATTTTTTGAATTGTTTTCCAATTTTTTTTTGAATTTGAACTAGAAAAAATTTGGAAAACATGTTTTGAAGTTTTCAAATCTTATAACTTCACGAGTTTGACCTTTGGAAATCGAAAAAATGTGGTCAGGAGAAAAGACCAACTCAAGATGGTTAATCAGATCCCCTAATAGAGATTAATCATCGGCAAAATTGATGGATACTTCACACAAATAATATAGTTTAAAAAAATAAATAGCAAGAATTATAATTACTATCATTATTATTTTGACTGTTCTTAGGCAATTGTTACAAAAGAATTGATATGTGAAGTGTGTAATGTAATTTATGATGAATATTCAACATTTAGTTGAAGCCACAGCTCTAGCCCAAAACTTGATATGCTTTTTCATATCATCTGCAGAAACATTATTGCCCCAATTTGGAACAATAGGAGTTGCACAACTTTGCACCAACCATGCTTCTGATAAATAAGGTCCTCTTGCTGCTTTATCTTCCTCACTTTCATCTCTATTTTTCTCTTGCAAACCAGGAATTATGTTAGCTATACTTGGACTTAATGCTTGTTTCTCAAATGAGAATCCTAAATCTTTGAACCCTTGAACTTCTTCATATTCAAGATCACTTAGGCTTCTCCTTATTGTTTTTTGATTTAGGACCTTTCTCTTTATCTCCATAATACCCTCTTTGTTTAAGCTTTCTACTTCAATGTTTCTAGCTGGTCTACTTCTTGGAATGCTACAACTCTATCATAATGTATCATAAAATATATACAATGAGTTAGTTCGCTTCAAAAATATTCAACGTTTGGTTCTGCGGTTATAAAATTGATTTTTAATAAGTTGATTCTTGATGAAAGTGAATTCAATGTAAAAAATTTAAGATACATTTATTGCCACACAAAATATGTTCGGAGTAACTTCATGATTGAATTAGTTCTGCGAGCAAAATCAATTATATGCCCCTAAGGGTGGAGCCAAACATAGCAAAGGAATATTTAATTTTCTTAAAAGGTAGCAGCATATTGTAGCAACATGCTAAATATGCTACTTTGTCCCTTTCTAATTCTTAATGGTATAATTTTACTTAATGCTAATTGGTGTTATTTCTTGGTGCTAGTACTAGATACATAATATCAATCATAAACTCTTGGACATGACATAATGGTTTTAAAAAATTTTGCAAAAAATTGTGACATCAAGGTTTTTTATGTCCCGCAATTGCAATGCGACTATGATTGAAACTACACTAACCACATATATATCACAATTCTCCGCAATATCAAGAATCACGACACAATCGCAATTTAAAACCTATGCATATTTCAATCATTAATGAAAAATAACTCAAGATGATTATAATATAGTACCTTAGAGGTTAATCTTGGTGGCAATTTATCAATATTGGTAGGTGTTGATGGTTGTTTGCAAGATCTTCCAATTCTAGGATCATTTTCTTGAAACTTTTCCTCTCTCCCTATTGATGGTGGCAAAGATGGTGTTCTTAGCAATTTGCTTTTCCTTCTATTGCTATGATGATGTCCTTTCATTTGTGCACAATGAGGTTTACTACTTGCTTGAAACACAACATAATCTAATGATTGATGCACCAATTTACTTGAGTTGCTTCCTTTTTTATCATCATAATCTTCTTCTTTTCTCACTCTAATTGGTGGCAATGATGGTGTTCTTTGCATCTTCTTAGAATGAACAAAAGTACTATTGTTAGATTGTTTACTTGCAATTGGTGATGAATTTGTGGATACATTAGAATTCTTCACCAAAAAATCTGAGCTAATTAATCTAGTTGAAGGATAAGGATCAGAATGAGACCTTAACATCTTAGGTCTTATATTTAACAAGTTATCAAAGAACCAACACTCTTCAAGAAGATTCATTGCTTCAACTTTTTCATCTTTGCAAAAAGAAGATTCACAAGAGCTATTATCATTTGGATCCATTATTATGAGTTTCAACTTTTTTTTTAACTTTGTCACCATTTATTGTATTATGTATTTATATGTGAATTTTTGCGTCTTGTGACACTGAATTTTTGTTTAAATTAATTGAATGTAGTAGAGTTGATATTATTAATATTTTGACTATATTAAAGAATGATGATTGAAACTATACCTTTCTAGATAAGCCATGTGAGATATGTCACCATGTGTTTTAAGATGTCCTTATATTATTTTTTTAGACATATTGAACTTAAGGTAAGGTCCAAAAAACATAGAGAAATGGTTTTGTCTATGGAATTAATTCAATGTTGTTAAATAGTAATTATATTATTTATGTAAAATAAATGAATTTATATAAATTATTGTTGTTCTGAGATACACTATTTAGTATAAATTATTATTAAATAGAGTCGTCGGAAAGAGACTATTGACGACTCTATTGCACTATAACGTGGTAAAATTTGAACAAATTGTTATTTTCTGCGATCCGCCATTTACAATAATAATAATAATAATAATAGATGAAATAATACAAGAGATGGATGAGTACAAAGAAGTCAAGTGGGGCTATGTAGCATTGAATCTCCACAACTAGAAAATAATTGGTAGGGACTACTTCTATGGAATTGGCTCTGTCATGCCAGCACATCCCCATGTGATGGAGTTTTTGTTTATGTAGCCACTTCACATCACAGAACAAGTTAAATTAATTATTGTGTTTGGTGTGTCTGAATAATATAACAAATAATTTGATCATTGTTATATTTAGATTAGATGTCAATTATTTTGTTTGAGGGTAATAGTTTTTAAAGATTATTAGACTACATAATTTATATAGTTAAATAAATGTATCAACATGTAATGTAATATTATTAGTCTGAGTGATAAGAAACATTTTACACATTATATAAATAAATGTTCAGAAATTTAATTCTAGTTTTTTATGGAAAAAACCAGTTAAAAAGATGATCTATTTAAAACTAATTTCTTAAATAAAAAATAATTTTTATTTATATTTTTTATTAAAAATCTATTTTTAATATTCGAGTATGATCTCTAAATAGTTAGAATCAGTCCTATGTGTAAACAATGTTATAAGAAAATAGTTTAGATAAATATAATGCAACAACAAACTTAAATAAAATTTGTCATTTAAACTGAATGATGATATAATGTTTTATCATGAAACAATTTTAATAAAAAAAATATGTTGAGAGAACATAATTTTCCAAGATTTTGTTTTCTTGGTAGCTATGTGACAGCTAAAGGATATTGCAGGCATAAAAAATGAAAGATGTTATATCTTAGAATGTAATTTTAATTGATGAAGACCTTTATTCCTTCCATTACGGTGCATATGACTTTGGCTTTTTTTAATTTTCACAAGTCACAACGACAAAGTTCTTAGCTGTCCAAATATATTATGAGTATTTCAGAAGAATAAAATTATATGAAGGAGATGTTTAAGGTGTTTGATTGATGTAGCAAAAATCATGTGAAGCATAACATAAATAATAATAAATTAAAATGAGTTCTTACATTTAAAAGTGAGTGCTCAAATTTAGTATAGTATCATACGAGTTACTTGCAAATCCATCCGAATGCACGAGTATTTTATTATAAAAATTGATTAAATTTGTGTGTAAAGAGTTTATTTAACATAGTTTTTTATTTTGTATTAGCTCTTTGATTTTTAAAAGAAAAAAAAATTGGTAATTTAATTTAAAATTTAGCCGTGAGATAAATAAAATTTAATTTAAAATTGTTATTAAATAATAAAGTGATGCTAAAGTTAGCGTTCTTCATAAATCTTGAATAAGGAATGGAACAAATTCATAGATATAATCAAATCAAGGTAGGCTTTTTGATTAAGTTAACTATAAAACACCTAGAATTTTTTGTCATAATCATTGTTGGAATGAGTTTGCATTATTATCATTGTTTATTGTTTATGCAAATAGAGTAGATGAATGGGAATCTAATCAAGTTTTTTACACCCCTAAGTTTGGTTTGGGCAACTAATAGGAGTTGTAGGATATTTTTATATGTTTTCTTTTTCATGAGAATGATATTTATATATGTTGTGCCTTCAATTTGTTTCATATGATGACTTATTTTTCTTTGTCATAATTACTCTAGTGGCTTTTGTTTGTTATGGTTTGTATTGTTAAGCTTTCACCCTTCATAAACAAAATGAGTGGTAATCATTATTTTGAATCTAATAACCATCCTACTTGATTAAAAAAAAAAGCTAAAGAACCATCCTAAACTCTTCACAAATTTTACATAAATTTTTACATATTGTCTCACTACATATTGTACAATTACGAAGTGTCTCATATTGAAGTTGATTTTCAACATTTAAGGAAAAATTAAGATTTTTTAAACAGCAAATTAATTTATTCAAAAGGGAGAGAAGTACAATGAATATTAGACCCTTGATTGGAAGAAATACAATGGATACTCTACCCACTAATTTTTACACAAGAAAATAAAAACTAGAAATTAAAACAAAGTAATGAATTTGAAATTAAACATGAAAAACTAAGATGGGTGATAGAGTAGAATATTCTTCCATTTAATTATAAGGCTTAAATATGCTTTTGGTCCCTGCAATATACACTTGTTTTGAAAAGAGTCATTGTAAAAAAAAAATTGATTTTAGTCCCTGCAATTTCTAAAAACTTTGAAAAGAGCCCATGAGTAGGATTTTTTGCTGACATGTCTTGTTGTTGATGATTTGGATGTTGCTGAGTAGGATTTTTTATGATGTGGCATTTACATGAATTTTTCATTTAAATTTCAATTTGAAAAATTTATTTATCAATTTTCTAAAAAACAAAAAAAAAAAATAATTGAGCAAAAAAATAAACATTTAATTATATCAACTTGAAAAACTTTTTTATGTCTTAACCAAGAAAAAAAAAATCTGGAAATTATCAAAAAAGAAAAAAAAATATGGGTTTAAAATAAAAAAAGGGATTAAAATCAAATCTGGGTTTGAAAAAATCTGCCTTCTTCTTTGTTTATTTCTTTTGCAAAAGGAAAGGAAAAGGAAACGCAGCAGCAAACTAAGAAAACCAAAGGAAAGGAAACGCAGCAGCAAACTAAAACGCATGGCTGAAACAGAAAACCAAAGGAAAGGAAACGCAGCAGCAAACTAAGAGCAGGCAGCAAAACCAACAAACAGAGCGGTGGATACACGGTGTTTGAAGATGCAGCTGCAGAGCGTTCGACAATGAGGAAAAAATGCACAGGGCAGGTTGGCGGCCGTAGTCGGCGATGGCGGCGGGTTGCCGGTGTCTTAGAGATCGATGTTGGACGGTGTTGAGAAGTATGACAATGGAAGCTTGCAAGATCTGTTTAAAATAAAATTGGTTGCAGGATCTAGCGCAGTAAAACACATTCTTCTTTCTTCAAATTGGTTGTGAATGAATCTTAATTTGGAGAAGGGGAAAAAGAGAGATTGCAGCCACTTAATTTGTTGTGGTCTTGTGGAAGATGAAAGGGGAAAAAGTTTGCTGTGCAAAGAAGCAGGGAATTTTGTTACCTTTTTTTTGGATGAATTTGGATGTATTTTTAATCCCCTTTTTTACTTTTTTTTTTATATTAATTTGTTTTTTGAAAATGAAAAAAGTAATTTTTATTTTAAAAATTAAAAGAAAAATGACTTTACAGTGCCATGTCAGCATAAAGTGGACACATCATCTTTAAATCATAGTCAGCATATGCCACGTCATAAAAAATGTGACATGTCAGCAAAAAATCCTACTCATGGGCTCTTTTCAAAGTTTTTAGAAATTGCAGGGACTAAAATTAATTTTTTTTTACAGGGACTTTTTTCAAAACAAGTGTATATTGCAGGGACCAAAAGCATATTTAAGCCTAATTATAATTATATTTGTGATGAATTTCATTTAATTTAAAATACTACATTTTATCCTAATATTATTTCACATTAGAACAAAATCACATTGTAAATTAAATATCTTATTTCATGGTTGAAATAAGGAGTGTGTTTTAGGTGAACTGAAATGTTTACATTGGCATGATAAACTGACCTAATAAGGAAATTAAAGCTCCAACTTTTTCGTGGTTAGCTCATCTAACTATGATGAATGTGTGATGCTTGAATTGGGTTTCAATTTAAGAAAAAGAATAATTCTTTTTGAGCCCCTTATAATTTTTTTTATGTGCCTCTTGAAATTATCAAAGTAAGTCCTCACAATTTAGGATGTGAGCACTGCTCAAATGCTAGAATACGAGTGTGTAAAAAATGTAATTGTTTGGTCATCCTCAAAATGCAGCAAGCTCCCATAGAGAATTTTGAAAAAAAACATGTTCGCATTCTAGAAGGTGAACACATTTTTTCGTTCGCTATGTGGAATGCAAACGAACCTTGTTTATAAGGTGTTGGTCATGAGATGGTTGCGGTTCACTTATCCGAGGCACATTAGTTTCTCTCTATATGGAGGCACACCTAATGGAAAATAAGTTTCTCTCTATGTGAAGGCTCACCCTTTAATGGAAAATAAGTTTTAGAATATTCGTTACCAGTTAGTAGGTCATGCAACTGCATATTTATACTTTTGTGTCACTAAAAAACTCATGTCTGACATCATCATCTTTGTTCTCAAGTGTCGGGCTGAGATGTTTTCGAGGTGGGCACATCGACGTGATTTTAGGATATACAAACTGTCTGAATCGTTTTTTCTTATGAACCTTCATGTCGTGTTCAACAACGTTGAATCTAGTCTGTTAAAGACAAACATTCAATACCTTGGTAACAAAATTTGTCTCTGTTATGCTACTGGTGTGGTTCGGATTTTGGTTAGCGAGCATCCTAGGGGTGGCAAAACGGGTCGAGCCCCGCCGGGCCGACCCATTTAACCCGCCATTTGGGGCGGGGCGGGCTGAGGTTTTAAGCTCGGTACCTTAAGCTGGCCCGCCCCGCCTAGCCCGCCTAAAAAATAGGACGGGGGCATGCCCGCGGGCTTTGTTATTTTTTTTTACTTAAGATGAAAATTAGTTATCTTATCTCTTAAGCTCAATCCAATAATATTTTTGTTGTTGTTTTTGATAAAAAAAAATCTGATTGTTTATTAATTTATTTCGTTTATAAAGTTTCTTTTTTCTTTGATACTAGGGTTTCCAACTTTCCATTTATTTATTTTCATTGGTACTGTGAAGTTGTTTTAATGGTTTTTTACCTTCACATTGATGGTATTGTGAAGTTGTTTTGTTTTTGCTATCGTTGAAATTCTATTACGCACTCTTAAAAAAATTATTTTGTCGGCTTCTTTGATCGAGCTAAATAATTTTGTAATTATATTAAATCTAAATTGTAATTTAAAAAAAAAAGTTTGGCGGGCCGGCCCGTCAACTCGCCAATAAACGGAACGGGCTTGAATTATTAACTCGGACACCTAAGTTGGCCCAGCCCCCCCCCCCCCCCTATTTTTAAGCGGGCTTTAGGCGGAACGGGCCTAAACTGGGCAGGCCGCCCGCTTTACCACCCCAAGTCATCCCCTAGATTCGCATTTTAGTTGGCGAACTACACCACTGAAAATTCAAAATATTTGTTTTGGTCACAAACTCTAATAAATTCATAACCACCAAAACATTTTATATGGATAATTTTTTTATTAATGTATAATTAATTTATTAATATTTAAGCTATTTTCTGTATGATTGCGAATAGAAATTTTCTAAAAAAAATTATGAAATCCTTCTTATTTCAACCAGTGAATATTGAAGTCTAGAAATAATGGCGACTTATGTTTATTAAAATCTCATTTTAACTTTCATTTATCTTCGTTAGGTGGGTGTATCAAACAATTTAAGTAGTATAACATGTGTGACACATGAGAAGTGCAATAAAAAGATATTGTAATGAGTTGTTTTCTTAAAAAAATTTAAATTTAATATCTTATGGAACTATTGACTCACTCTTATTACTTTCAATAGATTTTAACCTAACTAATTTGAAGGGAAAAAAACTTTAACCCGAAATATTTTTTGATCTACTGCTGATCAAGTCTAATGAGAATCATTTGTTTAATTTTAATCTAAGAAATTGTAGAGGGTCGAACAAAAAGGTATAACTAATTGAATATTAAGGTGAATTTTTCCTTTGAACCAATTTTTTTTTTTTTTACAATTTTTGTCAGTCTATCTATTTTCTCGTGCGTCCTACGAATTTACTAAAATACTCTTGTCCTCCATTTAGGTAGCGAATTTACAAAATTTCTCAAAAAATTCTCATTGTTACAAAGTAGTGGAAGGATAAAAATGAAAACGTGTAGGTCACACAAGAAATAGGTAAAGTGGCAAAAGAAACTTTTTTATTCATACACAAGAATCATGGATCGAACTTCTAACCACTTACTTTAAACGCCCAAAACCCTTACCACATTCATGAATTCATTGTTGGTTTGAATTTCATATTAATGCCATGTCAAATAGAATTAAATTTTTTTCTAATTTCTATAAAATTTGAAATCACATTTTTTAAGATTATTTTTGTTTATCTATGATTTTTAATTTCCGTGAGTTTAACTCAGTTAGTAAAGATAATACATTTTATATACAGCAGTTAATACTCAAATTCCTAACATTTCACTTATCAACCTTAAAAAGATAAAATTCTAAGGACTAAAGTACTAGATAATTTTATTTTATTTTTAATATATGCCAACAATCTTTTTTTTTTTTAAGAAGTCAAAATGGAATATATATATATATATATATATATATATATATATATATATAAACAATCTCCCTATAGCACAAGGTGTGCCAAGGAAGACTACCAAAATTTACAAAGAGTCATATACAGTTCCAGAACCAAAAGCAAAACCGATCAAACAAAACCCAAACACAGCAAAGGACTAGACCACCAGCTATGGTAGTTAGAAGCTAGTGTAATACATGTCGGCTTCAACCACCTAAGAGATAAGATGTTGATCTTGTCCAATAGCTAAGAAGTAGAGCTGGTCGAGCCTCGAAACAACCTGTAATTTCTCTCCGTCCAAACGACCCACACGCATGATTGCCAAATGAGCTGGAAAAAAGAGCGGCGAGCCCAAGAAACACCTGCTGAAGAAGTAAACTGAACGAAGTGGTCCCGTAAGGAAGTAAACTCCACCCCTGGGATACTAATCCAAGAGCGCATTAATGCCCACAGGGAGCCAAAAGTACCACATGAGATAAACAAGTGATATGCTGACTCCGCCTCGCCGCAACCGGAAACACACAACTGAGCTGTCGTAGATAGAATGCCTCGAGTGACCAAGTTGGTTTTTGTGGGCAACCTGTCACGGAAAAGACGCCATGCGAAGATGGAAACCTTCAGTGGAACCTGAGAGTGCCAAATGAGATTGGCTGTGTCGTCCATGGAAGTCGAAACCTGTGAAGTCAGAAGCTGATAAGCTTCCCGGACAGTGTAGCCTAAGTCAGGGTCAGGCTGCCACTGCCACCTATCTGAAGACTGGCCCTGTAAAGAAAGGGTTAGCAATAAATCCTGGCACTCCCTCAGCTCCTCCTCCTCCCACCCCCTCAACTGACGCCGCCACACCCAGGCCTCCCCGTCCGCTCCCCACCCTAACGAGAACATCTCTGCCACTGTACACTGTTTGGTCTCCGCTAAATCAAACAGACGACCGAACCGCTCACTCAGGGGTATCCCATCCACCCATGGATCCGTCCATAATAAGGTATCAGACCCGTCCCCCACCCTCCTCGAAACATGCTCCCCAAACCACCTGTCCCCTAGCTCACCTCCCTCTCTAATACGAGCGATCTCCCTCCGCCAAGATGACCCTCTCCGCCCTCCCTCTCGGAGCCTACCTCTCTCCATCCCGTACCGGGCAGCCAGCACTCTAAACCACAATCCCCCTCTGTCCACTAGCATCCTCCAACACCATTTACCTAGAAGAGCCAAATTAAACTCCCTCAACTGCCTGACCCCCAACCCTCCATACTCCTTACGCAAACAAACAGATTTCCAAGTAACCCAAGAGATTTTCCTAGAGTCCTCACACCCCCCCCCCCCCCCCCCCCCCCCCCCCAAAAAAAAAAATTAATTAAAAGAGATTCAATAGAGGAAATGATACCTGCGGGAGTTTTGAAGAAGGAAAAAGCATAGACAGGAAGAGAGGTCTAGACAGACTTAAGCAGAATCAAACAACCACCAAAAGACAAGAAGCGACTCTTCCACTCAGACAGTCTATTCTTTAGCCGAGTCACCACTGGTTCCCAAAAAAGCAAGCGTCTCGGATCACCCCCAATAGGGAGTCCCATATAAAGAAAATGAATTTTTCCCACTCTACATCGCAAAACAAAAGTAGCTTCGCCCAGCCACGAAACAGGCATGTTAACCCCAACCAGCACACTTTTGTTAAAATTAACTTTTAGACCCGACATAGTCTCAAAAAGTACATGAACCGCCCGAAGGGCACGAACATTTGTCCAACTTTTGACCCCAACAGGAGCGTGTCATCAGCAAATTGAAGGTGGGACACAGCGACAGGATTCTGCTCACCAATACTATAACCCGTGAAGAGGTGTTGCGAAAACACAGCCTCCATCAACACATTTAGACCCTCGGCAGCCAACAAAAAAAGGAAAGGGGATAAAGGATCCCCCTGTCGCAGGCCCCGCTCGAGGGGAAATTCCTCCGTTGGACTACCATTGAGTAAAACCGACGCCGTAGCCGTACTCACGCACTCTCTAATCCACTTCCGCCGCAAAACCGGAAACGACATCTTCCCCATAAGAGCGTCCAAGTAACCACAGTCCACTGAATCATAGACTTTCTCAAAATCCACCTTAAAGAGCAGAAGTTCCTTCTTTGACCTTCGAGCGTCATCCACCACCTCATTGGCGATGAAAACCCCATCAAGGATCTGTCTCTCCTTTACAAAAGCAGTTTGAGCCTCAGAAACCACACTACCAATCACAAGGCGCAACCTGTTTGCTAAAACTTTTGCGCCAACAATCTTGTGTTTATTTGACTTTTGCGCCAACTAAAGAAAATACGTGTCACTATTGCTATTAATAATGTCATGTGAAACTTATATAATTGCATAAACCAAAAATATATTTAAACCTAAGAACACAATTATAGATGATTATTAAACATATGGTCACCTAAGCATTAATAATCGAGTTGGAAAAGTTAGTTGACATGGGAGGATTGAAGGCAGATGAAATGAAAACACTCAAAGAAGCTGCATAACATAGGAATTTCTGTGGTCAAAATTTTATCCTAATCCTAATCTATTAAAAATTTACTTACAACTTGCCAAACAAGCGCCAAAATTTTGCTAAGCATTCAAAGCTATAATAAACCAATATAGCTTAATCTAAAGGGCCCTTAGTTTTTACTATTAACTCTATCAGTGAACAAAGACACAATTTCTCAAATTTACAGTGAAGAGGGGCATCCTTTGCAGGGTCTGCAGGAACTAGCACACCATCTCTGAAAACAAATTTCAAATCAAGCTTTGCTGGTTCATTCGATACTGTGTCTTTGCTTATACTTGTACCTTGACTCGCCAAGTGAGAAACGCATTCAGACGGCACAACATCTTTGCCTCGGTTTTCGGTATTGCATGTTGTTGGAAATGTTGCATGCTTTTCATGTCTTGATGTTTTATTAGATAAATCAGTGAAATCTTCTACCATGTAACATTTTCTAACTTCTGAAATAAGATCTACGGATAATGTCGAAACAGCATCATGGACATCTTCTATTGTCCAATGGCTTTTATTCGATCCCCACCCGCGAACGAGCATTTTGCGTGTCAAATGATAGAGACTGCAGAGACATTGAGGGCAACATTGATAAAAGCAAACAACTCCAGATTCAGCTGGACCACTGTCCTTACTTGAAGAGGCGTTGATATCTATAGTATTCTCATGTTTATCAGGTTCAGCATCACTTGATTTTAAGTTACCGATCTTAACACTCTCTTGTTCACAGGTTGTGTGAAATCCGTTTTCAGAGAGGACGGCAGAGTCGGTGCATGTTGATTTATTCAAGTTTTTTGACGTTCCAAGTTCTCCGTCTGCAGTGTCGTGATTTTCAGCAGTTACTGATTCAGACAGTCCAGGTAATAACCCATTCTCCTGATTCGAGGATGGATGAAGAGGTTGGTTTCCAAGACAAGAGTCATTAATATGTGTATCTGGACAAGGATGGTTATGTGGAGATCCTTCGGAACATCCTTTTTGGCCATCACAGTCAGTATTACCAAAATTATCATTTGTTTCATTCAAAGAAAGCCGCTCGGTTGTTGCAGTAGGAACTCCCTTAGGACTTCTCGCCAGTGTCTCCAAATCATCACCATTTGCAGGAACAACCAAATGGCAGTCCTCACCTTCGGCTTGGTGGTGGTCTTCACATGCGAGATCACTGTTTAAAGGCCCGGCAGCGGCTGGTGTAGCCTTTGCTGCAAGCTCTTGGGAATCCTGATCTAGACTGAAATAGAAGGAATAACTGTTCAGAAACCTTGGCCATGCAAAAAAACACAAAAATAAACTATGAAGCACTGACAACACTGGACACGGCACAATAATTTGAGAAATGGAAGTAATTGAATGTAATCATATATTGTGCGAGTGACACACATGAAACACCAAACATGATGCTAGTAATAATTTTAATAATGAAAGTAATTAAATGTAATCACATGTGTCGGACACTGGCGGAAACATTCAATCTGAACTGTAGGTGCTACATAGAAAACAAACATGTAAATTATAGGTAAAATAGAAATACCTAAGCAATGCATAAGCCCAGTTGTTGACCATATCTTCCAAATAAGCAACTTGTGATAAAATACGCAGATACTGATATCTGTTTTTCCCAGATTGAATTTTCATGTTAATTGTCTCGGTTAAGACCTCGAGTACTTTCCTTACCTCATGGGAAACTTCCCTAACTGATTTATAAACACCTTTGTATGCTGATAAACCAACAGCAACCAAGCCTCTAACTAATCCAGCACTTTCTTTGCTTTTTGTGCCACCAGAGCTACTGGAAATTACCACCTTGTCTTGTGAATTGTTAGGACGAATTATACATGAATTGAAAGGCCAACCCCTCCAAGGCCCACTCACATCAGCACAAGGACCTTCTTTGAGTTTTGAAGTGACCCAACAAAGTTCAGCAAAATGAGGGTATAGAAGAATTTGATAGCCAAATGTGGATATTGCCATTAAAAGGTTCGACTTTCCCTTCAGTGACCTACTGTTGGGCTGTGGACCTTTGGTCAAGAACTCAGGAGATTGGACTTCACCCTTATTTGTGTTGTCTGGTTCATTTTCATTTCTCTGAGTTAACTTTTCTTTACAAACTTCAACTGACTCATATGCTATGTCTCCTTTATGGACATCCATGCGAGCGTGAGATCTCTGATGAATCAATTGAACCCGCTGCTCAACTACAGTTCTTAAAAGCTCGATTGCAGATAGATTGATCGCCAAGTCGTGATCAAAATTCCCATCAATCTGCAGAGAGAATTGAGGAACTGTTTGTACTAAAGGACTTGATTGGGTATCCTTAGATTGATAGCTCTTGAAGAATCCTCTTATCTTGTGTGGAAGTTCAGTAAAGGGAGCTTCTGAAGTAGCCTGGTACAAATGGCAAGTAAAATATAAGTATTTTGTTAGAATTAGTATTATTAGGACTTGCAGCAATTATTTTCAAATTCATGTACATAGTTAGCTATGTATCTAAGAAATATCATGCATAAATTTAGGAAGTATTAGTGTTATTATTCTCCTCATAATTGTAAATTTTATTTAGGATTAATTGCCATTTGGTCCCTCTATTTTCACTCACTAACGTAATTGGTCCTCCCATTTTAAAATCACTTAGTTTTGGTCCCTCCTTCAGATTTTTGAGTTTAGAAAAGGTGATGTGACATATTTAAAACGGCGTGGCATACAGATAAGACCTGATGATGTAGAATCATCCAGGTTGATTAAATATTTACATTTCATTAATTAATTTCAAAAATGAATAACTTAAGAAGTTGAAACTGAAGTTTTAGAGGGTTTTCTTGTAGTTTAATGGGTTTGATCGTCATGTCATATGACACGTCAATTAAAATTAGTCACATCACTATTTTTAAGTTCAAAAACCTATGGGAGGGACCAAAACTGGGGAATTTTAAAATAGGGGAACCAATTTCGTGAGTGGATTAAAATGCGAAGATCAAAACTGTAATTATGCCTTTTATTTATTCTTAAAAGTGAATTGTGAATAACTGAAGCATTCAGACACAGTACAAAAATACTATAAAAGTTTAGTTAATCTTAATAAATAATAAACCACATATTAGGAAAAACAAAAAGATAATTAAGTAATGAACCAATGAGTGGCATTTTGCTTAGCAATTTTACTGTATAAACAAATGTACCTATATAAGTGTTGTCAATAGCATGTTATAGCAGTGTAGTGGAGTAGCCCCTGGCCACTACAGGACATGTAGGTAGAGCAGTTTAGTGTAGCGGCCGCTATGGCCAAACAAGAAGCTATTGCAATCTCTATAGCATTGCACCCATAACGAGAATGATAATTCCCAAAAAACAGCTTAAAATTGAAACATTACGGCCTTTTGATAGGGGTATTTTGGAAAAGAATTAATTAAAAAACATCAAAACAGCATTTGGGCTTCTCTCCATTTTTCTTACTCATGTTGTCATATTTTACTCTCTCTCACTGGTCATTAATAGCTAGTTGTTGAGTTTTTATGTGTAGAATAAAAATATATTAACTGAATAACGGCCCATCCCGCTATCCAATACCTCGCTAGTGTTTTTTAGATTGGCTGCTAAATTCGACTATCTGAGATTGATAACAATGTCTTAAATATTAAAAGCTGCATTACTCCACATGAATATGCCATTGTATTAATATATATTATATACTCTACATTAGGATTAAGAAATATGTCTTTCAATTTATATATGCTCAGTATAATTTATATCTTAGTCAAATTTAGATTTAACTAAATATGAAGTAGCGAAAACCCTAGGAATCAATTGAATATACTAGTTTACACATTACAAGCAGGATAAAGTGTTCATACCAGAATCATCAAGGATGTGGATGAACCAATGGACTCCACCTGCTCAATAAACGACATCCAGGCAAATGAAGCCTTTTTGTTGGCTTGGCATTTGGTCATCTCTGCTGAGTTTTTCCCAGTATTGATCTCATTTTCCTTCTCAACAATTTGGCTTGGAGTGAAAGAGGACGTGTCCATCTCAGATGATAGATGATTTATTGAGCAAGAATCAGTCTTCTCAGCAATTTGGAAATCTTCCGCCACAGCCCACAAATCAATTCTTGGCATGAATATTACACAAGATTTCATGCTAGCACATTTCACTGCCACATAGAAACTGGTTAGTATCAGATCTAGAAGTTACTACAATTATAAAACAGCAAATTATTAACGAGCATCAATATTTTTACATCGAAACACCAATATTTATATTATTAACGAACATCAGATTTTTCTTTGTATTTTTAACGAACATCATATTCTTGATATTATTATATATTTCTTGTTTACCATTATCAAATTCATTTCACATATTCTGCCCATTTTGTCATGCGAGAAAAAGTAGGCTTCTTTTAAGGGCTAGTGAAAAAATTGCATTTTTTAGCAAGCCTAAGTCAAAAGTGGTAACCTGAACAACACTTAACTCCAAAATGATGATAAGTTAATAATCAACTTTGCATAGGTGAAATCAAGGAAAAAGAGACATACTTAATATTTGGGAAATCCCTTGCACAACATCTCCATGCCCTTCTTGTGTAATAGTTGCCATATCAATCTTTTGTACCTCAATATTTCCAACAAAACAGTAAAGAAGGCATGAAGCAAGATGTCTCTGGCCAGACCGGGAATTTCCATAAATCAATATTCGAAATCCTGATGTGTTGGTCGATGCAAATGACATGTCTGGTAATCTACCATTGCGCATGCTAGCATGGTTATTTAAGGAGGGTTGATCATCATCATCATCATGATCCACAATGTCACAAGAACCAGAAAAGCCACGGTCTGCAGATAAAATGCCAGAACAACTAAGGCACTTACTTACCTCATACGCAATGTTTGTTTCTTGAAGAAAATCATCAAGGTGCGACCACCAATGATCAATAGGCATTTTCTTTTTGTCTAGAGCACAAACCATTACATTCTTAATCAATGTCATGGCTTTCGATATAGGAAGTGGCAACCACAGACGTTCATCGAGATAAAGGGATAAAAGAATAGTGCATAATGGCCGCAGTAAACAAGGAACAAGTTGGACAGGAAGAGGGGAGCATACTACATCATTTGCAGCATTTCCAGCTTCTCTCTGGGAACAAGGTAATGGCGAAGACAAAAAAGCTTCTACCCAATCCCTCTCCTCCACAGTAAAGGATGGAAGAGGAGTGTTCTTACAGCCAGAAGAATGTCTTTTTTCAGCTACAGATAGCACCTCTTGCAAAGGGAAATTCCTCTTTAGCGCATTCATGGCTGCTTGTGTACAAAGAGCCTGGAGATCAGCACCAGCAAAGCCAGAAGTTTTTTTTGCAATCCACCCAAGCAAGGATCCACTAATTGGTTTTGGCCATTTCTGTGTGTGAAGTGAGAGAATGGAAGCTCTATCTTCAGTTGACGGTAATGGAAAGTAGATTTCCCGATCAAATCTTCCAGGGCGCCTAAGCGCAGGGTCAACAGCTTCAGGACGGTTTGTTGCACCTATGACTACAACTGATCCCCTAGATTTCAAACCATCCATAAGAGCAAGCAAAGTTGACACGACAGAACTATGAGTCTGATCTTGCTGTCGAGTTCTGCAGGGTGCCAGTCCATCTATCTCATCAAAGAATATTATAGAAGGTTGACATTTCTCAGCAACCTGAAATAATAGTCTTAGTTGACGCTCAGCATCACCGACATATTTCCCCAAGCAATCTGCACCTTTACGGGCAAAATATGCAATCCGTCTATCTCCACGAGCACATGCACCTATCAATGACCGGACTACTAAGGTTTTCCCTGTTCCAGGATACCCATGCAAAAGAACGCCTCTTGGAGGTGTAAGCCCTAAGTTATCGAAGAAATTAGGATATAGCAGAGGAATAATAACAACTTCTTTCATACAACGGATGACATCTTTAAGCCCAGCAACGGATTCCCATCCCTGAAATGAATTTTCACTGGCGGCAGAATCTGAACCACCAATATACACTGGGGCTATTCTCAATAAATCACGTTGAAGCCTCTTGTTCTCGCGTTTCAAAAATTCTTCATCCTCCCCGCAATTTTCCAACCATCTCTCTTCTGCGTCAATATCCTTTCTTGAAGCATCATTTGAACGCTTCTTTGTCTCCCACATCATTTTCCTAGCCCTCAACTTCTTTATCCGGGCGAAATATTTATTACCAGAAGGTTGGAAAAGATGTCGATGGTCTGTACAAGCTATAAGAAATTTGCGATGATCAAAGATGCAACCATTTGCTCTAGCACAAGGCTGCAAAACACAGATAGGGTGTTAGTTCTGGTTATGATTGGTACAAAAGAATGATTTCCTTGCTAGCAAAAGCAAAGTAAAGGAAGTTCAGAATATGCGGCCAACCAAGTGATAGGTTTTAGGACAACGATCAACACGACAACCAATGGTTGCCCCTCGCCTCCCACAACGTGTGCACTTCAATGCTCTTCCTCGACAAAGTGCAGCCCTCACATTTTTCAAGCATCCCAAGCCAGCAAAATAAACCTGCAAGAGTTTATCAAAAGGAATATCTACTTTAACATAAATAGGCAGATTATTAGCACATGACAAGTATAAGCAACAAAACTATTAAGCTGACAAAATTTATATACCGAATGAGAAGAACATTTTGCCTCATAAGTTGACAATAGGTGCCAATCTCTATACAGAATAATAATTATGTAATAGCCATATTCTATTAAATTTTAAAAGTATATGTTATTTGAAAATTGGTACAGATGAAAAAATTTAAAAGATGCACAAAGGATACAATAAAAGAAGCCTTAAAAAAGTTCAAAGAAAGGCCACAGCTTCAAAATTATAAAGCATCTGGGTTCACCTAATGTCTAGGGTTGTATCTACATCCTAGAGGCTAGACCAAGTGTTGTAAAAGGCTAAAGTTAAGTAATATGTATGCCATAACTAGGAAGTTAATGTGATTAGCACACATGCTACCTCTTTATCAAATAACAATTACCAGAGCAAGACTCTTGCTACCAAACAGACATGGAGCATTACCGTATTTAGTATGTGTTTGGTTTCACAGTAGAGAGAGTCAAAAGTGATTTCAGACACATAAAATTGATTTTGACATGTTTGGGTGAAGTCGATTTAAAATGATTTTGCCTCTAGAGTTGATTCTAATTTGAACCTAGGATTTTTTGTTTTTGACTCCAAACGAGATTTTTACAATCAAATTTATTGTTCAACTCACTTTTACTCGAATGTATCCAAACATCAACCACTTCACAATACATTCAACTCACTTTTTGAACTAAAATCAATTTGTATCATCATAGAATTTAACACACACTTAGTAGTAGGTCTTTACATACCACTATGATCAGCAAGTCTGCATATTAGGAGTATAAAACAAGCAGCAATTTTTTTATTTTTTTTGGAATAAAACAAGCAGCAATTTAGCATGATCATTTTCTTAAGTCGTCGACTAACATTCAAGCTCAAATGCAGAATTTTAATGCTGCAAACCACGATTCAAGAAAATATTCAGAATTTACTGATGCAAACAAAGATTCAAGAAATTTTTAGATTAAAATGACACCTCTGGACTCCATACAGCACAATTCTGATGCACCCATATTCCAGCAATACCGTAACGATCATTAACAGGGCCCAAGAGACGCCCAAGCCAACCAGGTTCATCATCGAAACCATCCCAGGTATCGTAAGTGGGCTCCTCTGAAGCTGATGACCCGCTATAGGCTTCGTTCTCACTTTCACCGTTATCCTGAATTAACCTTTTTGGAGGCTTACCATCACTCCCTCTTCCACACAATCCACACCGTCTTCCCTCTTTGATACCTCGGTACTCAGACTTGTCATTTGATGCTTGTTTCAACTCATCCGTTCTCTCAACATTCTTATCTTTTGAGACATTTTCATCAATGCCAACCTCCTTATCAACAGAACCTTCATTATCTACATGCTCAGTTGAAACTGCAGCAATTTCAGCCACATCACTACCAACTTTTCCATCCTTCTCACTCTCTAACCGATCGCCCTGTTCATCCACAATTTCTACACATTCAACCGGAGACGGTTCAACACCACCATTACACTCCTCTGCTTGCAAATTGTCGGTTTCAATTCTCTCCTTGTTCCCTGTCACGGAAGCAGCATTCTCATCCCTCAAATCTATTGGATCCTCATCAACCAATGCAGTCTCCGGAACCGAAACACTCCCCTCGCCTGTGTTCAAGTCAACTACAAGCTCCATTTCTTGAATCCTACTCTCATCCAAATTCCCTTGACACTCATTTTCCTTAAGCCCTTTTTCATAATTTGTCGCTTCAATTTTCCCCGTTCTCTTCTTCGACTTAAACTTTCTTCGCGTAAACCATTTAAAATCCTCTTTCTTATCAACCTCCACAACCACCAATTCCTCCTCCCTATTAGCCTCCTCCACAACCTCCAATTCCTCCTCCCTATTGCCCTCCTCAACCTCCAATTCGTCCTTCTTATCAACCTCCACAACTTCCAACTCCTTATCAAACAGCTTCCTTTTCCTCCGAGGCAATTCCATCTCCTCCTTCACCTCAAATTCCACATTCTTACCCCTTGTTCTCGATCTCAAACTCCAATTCCCACCACCAGAACCGCCAACTTCTCTCCCTAAACTCTTATCCCCTTCCACACTCTTCGGCGTTACATCCTTCCCTAACTTCCGCCGTTTCCTCTTGGGCGAAGGAGAAGCATCAAGTAAAACCGGAGCACGCCTAACCCTTGAGCTTCTCCGAACCCCCAAATCATGATTCAAATCATCACCCTCATTCAACTCAACATGATTTCGATTATACTCTTCCTCACATATTGCATCTAACTTCTTATGTTTCTTCTTAACCCGCGAACCTGATCCACCTTCTTCCCTACCCAACGAAGAAGATGATGATCGCATCACAATTCACAACAAATAAACAAAATATGAATATAAAACTTCACCAAACAGCACTATAAATAATAAAATTGAAAATTTGAAAAATGGAAAAGCTTTTTTCGCTATGTAGAAAACTAGCAAATGGGTATTCGGTGATTAACTTCTTCGTCTAATTGGGTGTTCAAATTCACTCCAATTGAGAAGAAAAATAACATTATGGCATTAGTTTGAGCTGAGTTTGATGGTAAAAGGTGGAAAAAACGAAACCCTAGAAATTGAATGGGGAGATAATCTTCATCTGAGTTTGGTTTCGATTGAAGGGAGATTCTGTGTTGATTTTTTAAGTGAGATTTTGGTTTCTGGGTTTTGTGATTCTATGAAAATTTGTTCGTTTTATGAGCATTTTTTCAGTGAAGTTTTTTTCTGTGTTTGTGTTTATAGAAAAGAAAATTGAAGAGGGTTTTTGTGAGGTATTTATATGCTTATAAGAACAAGCGCAACTATGTAGCGTGATTTCACGCGATGCATATTTGGGTTTGAGATTTATCTTACAATGAAATGTGTATTTAAGGATTAAACAAAAAAAAATTGTGTATTTAAGGGTGAAGATTTGGACAAAGGGTTGTCTCAAGTTGAAAAAAAAATAGAGGAAATAAAGTGGGGTTTTAACTTTTAAACCATTGGATTATAAATATAAAGTAATATTTAAATTGAAAAGAAATGAGAAAAAATTGATTGATGGTTGAGATGTGAAAATTGAGAAAAAATAAATTTAAAGGATCCATTCTCGAAGATTTGGGAATATATGAAGTTAGTAAGTTTAACTAGTATCCTGGGCACTCTTTAATATTTTTCTAATCTTATTTAATACTAGTATTCAGACCCGTGCCAAACACGGGTAGAAATGCGTTTGTAGATTTATTGATTTATGAATAATATATTTTTATTTTAAAATGAATATTTAAAATTTTATTTGTTAATGGAAGATAATTAATAACAACTACGTAAATATTTACAATCTTATATAATTTAATAATTAAAATAATATTATGGGATATTAAATGTAAAATTTATGTACGGTCATATATTTTTTTAGGGAAGATTTTTATAGTTCGTATATTTTATATTAAATTGATAATGTCTCATAGTTGTTGTTTCTAATATTCTTCGCTAAAAGAATTATAAAGTTGATGGAAAATAAATTCTCTTTGGAATATGCGGAAGAGACTTTAAGCTTTTTTAAAATGACTTTGAGGTGGATATGAATTACAAATAAAAAAATGTCAATGTATCAATATATGAGTACAAATATAGACTACTGTATAAATAATAAAAAAATTGATTCATGTATTAATATTTAAGCTGAAATATAGGTTCGCATTGAAATAAAAAAAATTAGTCTCCCTATTAATATATGACTAAAAATATAGATTCCGAAAAATTATAAAATAAATAGGTCTTCGTATTAATATATGAGTAAAAAATAAAAATATAAATTTAACTATAAATTATAAAATAAAAAGTTGTCTGTATTAATGCATTAGTAAAAATATGTGTTCCTGTAGAAATTACAGTAAAAAAATAGGAGTTGAAATATAAACCACATAGAAATATAAAAAAAAAAATATATTGTTTTCATATTAATATATGAGTAGAAATATAAACTACAGTATAAATTGAAAAAAAAAATCATGTATTAATATATGAAAAGAAATATAAGTTTATGTAGTAATTAAAAAAAATAGTCCTTAAATTAATATGAGTAAAACTATAAATTTCGTAAAAATTACAACAACAAAAAAATGGGTCTTCATATTAATATATATATATATATATATATATATATATATATATATATATATATATATATATAAGTTCTCTTATAAATAAATAAATAAAAATTCATTCGTATTAATATATGAGTAGAAACATAAATACTCATAGACATTTTTAATAAAAAATAGGCCTCCATATGTATGTATGAGTAGAAATATAGACCTCGTAGAAAAAAAAGGTCTTCCTACTAACATGAGTAGAAATATAAACTACAATATAAATTACAAAAATAAAATATATCCCGTATTAATGTATGAATAGAAATTTAGGTTCTCATTTAAATAAAAAGATAATCAACATCCCGTAAACATAGGTCCCGAAAAAATGTAACAAAAAAAAAGTTCATGTATTCATATATGAGTCATGTATAAATGTTTTCAAATAAAGTCTCCCAAGCAAAACAAAATTAAATTGACCATTCATATACTCCCTCCGCTCCATAATATAAAGGAAAATAAAAAAAAAAAACCACACTTATTAAGAAAAATTAAATAATATATTATTTCACGACATAAAACCTGCAAAAGTTGAAAAAAGTATTATTAATTATCATGTATAAAAATGATACACATGAAGATATTAAAAGAAAGCTATGTGCATAGAAAATGTTATTGAGTTATGTTCATTACACAAATTCAAAAAAGTTGGTAGAAGGAAAATGAAACAAATCAAAGAAAATGAAGAAAGCACCATAAATTCACACAAGACATGATAATAAAGCGAACAAATAAAGCTGATTTTAAATAAGTATATTTATTTTATTTAAATATAAAAAATAATACAAATTTAGGGATTTTAAAGGGACGGCAAATAGTGATCTCACACTCCCCGTTCCCAAGATATGATATTTTCTTTTCCGTTCCCGTAGAAATTATTTAAAAAATAGGATATTGTATTGATATATTAACATAAATTTAGGTCTCATGTAAATCACAATTGAAAATTGGCACTTGTATTAATATATAAGTACAAATATTGACCCCATGTAAATTTTAAAATAAGGCACTCATATTAATATGAGTGTAAATATAAATCATAGTAAAAATTACAAAAAAGTAGGTCTCCCGTATAAATATGAGTATAAATAATAAATAATTGAATATATATTTTCATAGAAAATAAAAAAAGTCATCGTATTAATATGAGTACAAATATAAATTGTCATAAAAAAATATTAAAGTCATCAAACCTTTTTTTTTTAATTAAAGGCATAATTAAAAGGATATGAAGCATACCTTTTATGTATCTCTCTTGCTTATTCATTAGAAGATAGCATAAAAAAAATCTGAAACAAAAAAGACATAAAAGGAAAGAATTAAATCAGTGGTGTGAATGCATGGTGATTGATTAGTCAAAATTAAAAATTAAAAAAGAAAATAATTTAGGAATAATTATTTATTTATATATCATCAGTCATTATTGATTATTTGAATTTAAATAAAATTATTATTTTTTAATTCTTATGATTTTATTAGAGATTGAAATTGAGATTGAGAAGCATTGAATGCATAAACTTTATTTGAGTATAAATGTTTAATAATTAATACTACAATTTTTTGAATATAGAATTAGAATATTTTGCGCATCAAGGAATTCTATATACAGAAGCATTACCATATTTAAATACAAAAATACTATCATTATATTAAAGAATTACAATTAAAGAATAAAAATTTCAACATTAATATCGTGAAGCTATTCCATATATGCAGATATGCTTGTAAATATAGAATGTCATCTTCGTGGTCCTTTTATCTTTCATGAGTCTTGTCCGGCCGCTTTTAGTTTCCTATTTTCAAATGACATTGCAGGAGTGTTACTCCTTTTTAATTGCTTTATAGTTCTTATTCTTTTGGGTTTTTAGACCTTATTTAGTGGAAAATTCAGCAATGATTTAAAAGAAATTTGACCTTACTTAACCAATTAGTTGTTGTTTTCACGTGATAAAAAATAAATTATCACCATCACCAAATCCTCCAAAAAAAGTTGTCCTTTTTAAAAATTTAAAACCATTGCATTAATAACCAAGTTGAACAACAATAAAAAATTATTATATTTAACTTTAAATCATAGACAGAATCTAAATTATTTTATTTTACAATGATGAATCACAAATCATGAAAATACGATAAATGAAATTATGCCTTACAAATAATTTTCTTCAAAGAAAGAATTGAAAAAGTAATTATATTTGAAATATAAATAAATAAAAATTACACTCAACATTCATTCAATTTCGTGATCACCAACTCACTTTTTGCAACTTCTCATTTGAACGTCCAAAAATTCACTTGGATCAACTGAAAAAGAAAATTAAATCATTATATAAAAAACAAATTAAGAACAATAATAAACTACACTGAACATTCATTCAATTTCGTGATCACCAATTCACTTTTTGCAACTTCTCATTTGAATGCTCAAAAACTCACTTGAATCAACTGAAAAAGAAAATTAAATCATTATATATAAAACAAATTAAGAACGATAAAAAACTACACTAAACATTCATTCAATTCCGTGATCACCAACCCACTTTTTGCAACTTCTCATTTGAACACCCAAAAACTCACTTGGATCAACTGAAAAAGAAAATTAAATCATTATATAAAAAACAAATTATGAACAATAAAATAAACTAACATAGGAATAGAAAAAGTTGGGAGATCTGTATTGGAGAAAATTGTATTGGAGTAATTGTTTATTTATAGTGAAATGTGAAATATATATCATTAATTAACATTTTCAATTGTTTAGTCAAACAGAAATAATTGCATTTTAAATAATTGCTTGCTATATGTAGCACTACAAAAATTAATATGAAATTAAATCATCTTTATTGTTGATCCTTTATTGTGAATTATTTTTTTTTTTGAAATAAAAGCATTCAATGGAAAATCAATATGAGAGGAGAATGCTTGTGGGAATGTCACATGTACAATTGCATTTGAAAAAAGGATCTCATTTTATATATATAGAGATATATATTTCGTATTTGACTCATCGTTCCTGTAATCATGCGGCCTATCTTTTATAGTGTGGTTTGACCATTAAATATACGAAGTTTATTTTCATTCTGATTAGAGCATAAACCATTAAATATATTATTTGGTCAAGTAGTATTAAATATATTCTTTAATTGTGGGATATTAAATATATTCTTTAATTGTGGGATATTTGTTTATTCCAAACACGGATTTATTACATTGAAGAATAGTGCAAGAAAAAAAAACTACAAAATCATTTAGTATTTAATATATTAATTAACTAATTGTTTTCAAGCACAAAAAAATTTAATTAGTTAATTTTTTGAAGCACGGATTAGTGTTTTATAATTTTTTTTTTCAATCGTTGGTATCATTGGTTATTGGGAAATTTGTTTTTTTAAAGCACCGATTAGTGAATATAAAAAGAGGGATTAAAATATATTATTTGATCGTGGAAAAATTGTTTTTTCCAAGCATGGATTTATAAACCATTGTTTTATTTTATTTTATTTGATTGTGGGATTTGGTCAAGTAGTATTAAATATATTCTTTGATTAGCTAATTTTTTCAAGCACGTATTAGTGATTTATAATTTTATTTTTTCAATCTTTGGTATCATTGGTTATTGGGAAATTTGTTTTTTTTAAGCACCGATTAGTGAATATAAAAAGAGGGATTAAAATATATTATTTGACTGTGGAAAAATTGTTTTTTCCATGCATGGATTTATAAACCATTGTTTTATTTTATTTTATTTTATTGTGGGATATTTGTTTTTTTTCCTTTCCAAAAACGGATTTACATTGAGGAATAGTGCCAAAAAAAATCAACAAAATCATTTAGTATTTAATACATTAATTGCCAAAACAATATGGGAGAAGAATGGCTTAGAGGCTGCCATGTGTACACTTACTTTGAAAAAAGGTTCACAAATTATATATATAGAGATATCATTAAATACAACTATCTTGTTTGATTTTTTTTTTGTTATTCCTAATACGCTAAAGCACTCAAATCACTAAATGGCAAACCAAAAGCAAGCCCGTGGAAGCCTTCTTTCTTTCATCTATTACAAGACAACACGAAGCTTTTAAGGAGAATCTAAATATTATCGGAGATTACCTCAACCACTTCAAACCACCTGCAAACTTCCATCCAAATATACCAAGCAAAAGAACAGAGAAGAAGTAGATGGTTCTCCGTTTTCACAAATCTCCCGCACAAAGCACAATTCGACCCCACCAAGAGAACCATTCCCTCAATGCCAAATTCGCCTTGGCTGAAATTCGAGACAATAAGATTTGCCAAGAGAAAATTATAACCTTCGAAAGAGCTAAACTATCCTACACTTTAGACAACATGTCGCTTGTTGAAAGGACACCAAGGAGAGGGGAGAGAGTTTGTTAATAAGGAAAGAATAATTTGTCTTTACGAAGAACATACATTGACTATCAAAACGATACATCCATAGAGGCTCTTCAATAGTAATCGATATTGAATCAATGAAAGCCAAAAGATGAACCAAGAAGATTCTTTCAGTTGAAGAGATAATTTGAAGAGGTGAGGATAAGACTCTGCAAGTGGAACCGACCTACACCAAGAATCCAACCAAATATTGGAATTGCAACTCTCATTGGAGTTTATAACAATTCGATCATATATCAATCCAACTATATAAAACTTTTAGAGAGTTCATTATACACGGGAGTGTGCTTGGATGATTTACAATAAGTTTGAATAACTCTTGACATAGAGGATTCACGATTAAGTTTATCTTGTTCAAGGCTTTTCTTTTTAATGTATTATGTTTGAACTTGTTTTTATCTTCTTCTTTTTTCCCTTCTATGAGTCTTACCTCACGCGGACTTATAGTCACATTTTGTGAACCACTATCGTGACAATTAGGCGGAAAATTCAAATTTCAAAACACCGCCGCACATATTTGCGGCAGACAAAAACCACTGCAAATGTTATTCGCCATTTTTTTGCAAAAACCGCCGGTAATGACACGGTCTTTTTTTTAAATGCCATTTATCTTATCTTCTCAAACTCATTTCTTCAAAATATCTTCTCTCTATACTCATTCTCTCCCCCTTCTAATTTCTCTTCTTATACTCATTTCTTCAAAAAAATAATTTCTCTTTATACACATTATCTTTTCCTTCTCTCTAAATTTCTACTACTCTTTCATTTGTTTTTAATTAGTTCTTTCTCATACTCTTTATTTTACCTATATATTATAAACTTAACTTCTCTTCTTTCTCATACTCATTTCTTCTAAATTTATTCTCTCCATACACATTATCTCTTCATTCTTTCTAAATTTCTACTATTCTTTCATTTGTTTTCAGTTTGTTCTTTCTCATACTCTTTTTTACCTATATAAATCTAACTTCTCTTCTCTTCTTTCTCATACTCATTTCTTCAAAAAAAATATTTCTATACACATTATCTCTCCATTCCACTACAAGAAAATCAAGATTTCTTGACGAATTTGTAAAATATTTTGTGAAGGCCCAAGCCCTCTATAAATTTGCGACGGCCCAAGCCGTCACAAATGGTTGAAAATCCGTCCAAAAATTAAAAAAATAAT
This sequence comes from Trifolium fragiferum, assembly GCA_954870985.1. NCBI lineage: Eukaryota > Viridiplantae > Streptophyta > Magnoliopsida > Fabales > Fabaceae > Trifolium > Trifolium fragiferum. The sequence continues at coordinate 13,367,502 of OX940789.1, read as the reverse complement.
AAAATTTGTGAACAATTCCGTCGAAAAGTTACTGACAGCCATTTCCGTCACAAAATGGAGCATTACTGACGGCCCAAGCCGTCACAAATTCTGGACAGACTTAGTGACGGCCCAGGCCGTCGCTAAATATTGACGAATTAAAAAAAAAAAATTGTTCAGTCTTGGTCCACGCGCAACATTTAGCGACGGCCTGGGCCCTCGCAAATTCATGGCACGAATTTTTTTAAAATTTTGAGAGGATTGCAATGGTTATAACCATTCTTCCTTCCCTTTCATTTCATTACACCATTCTCTTTGAAAAATTCTCCTCCATCTCTCTAAAAACTCTTCTACACCTTTCATAAAATCTTCATCATATATATTGTTTTTGTTCTTCTTCAAAGCTTTGATTTCTTAATTAAACTATGTTCTTCTTCATACATTAATATATATATATATATATATATATATTTCTTCCTTCCCTTTCAATTTCATTTACACCACTCTTTAAAAATTTCTCCAATATCTCTCCAAAATTTCTCCAACATCTCTCTGAAAATTCTTCAACATCTTTCTATAATTCTTCTTCCTTGATACAATATATTTCTTCCTTCCCTTTCAATTTCATTTACACCATTCTCTTTGAAAATTATTACTATTTAATACATCCTATTTTCTTCCCAAGAAATCCTATTTTTAATTTTAATTATGATTATATTTTATGTGTTAATATGTATTAAAAATAAAGTTATGTTGATTTTTATTTTACAAAATAATAAATAAGTTTATTTTTAAGAAATAATAAGTAAGTTTGTTTTTTTTAAAAAAAATAAATTTTTAAAAAAAATAAATTTTTAAAAAAAATAAATTTTTTATTTTTTATTTTTTTTTTTAAAAATTCGCCCAGATTTAGCGACGGCTCGGCCTAAGCCGTCGCAAAATCCGTCGTTACATGTACAGACTTGGATGTGACCGTTACCATTAGCGACGACCTCAAGCCGTCGCAAAATCCGTCTGTTCCATTACTGACGGTCAGGGCCGTCTGGAAATTTACCGGCGAGCTTTTTAGCGACGGCCACCGGTTTTTGCAAGCCGTCTGGAAATAAGCAGTTAGCGACGGCTTTTAGCCGTTAGCGAGGGCTTTTGGCCGTCGCAAAATCGTCTTTTTCTTGTAGTGTTCTCTCAAAATTTCTACTATACTCTTTCATTTGTTTCTCGCTAAATTTTTTCTATATATGTTATTTCTTTATTGTTAATTTTAATTTGTTTTAATATTTGTTCTAACTATTGATTTATTATTTGATAGATTTAATTAATATGTGTTGAAAATATATTATTTGGAATAATTATTAAAAAAAATTTGTAAAATTTGATTTACTATTGATTTCTTCTCTATATTCTAAAAGTAATTATAAAAAATATTTTAAATTTAAAAATAAAAATATAAAAAATTAATTTAATATATATATATATATATATATATATATATATATATATATATTTTTTTTTTTTTAAAAGTCGTTTCCGACGGTCAGTGGCCGCCGCTAAGTTTATTGTTAAAAAAATCCGCTGATATTTCCGGCAATTTGTGTCCATCGTTAATGGTTTTTTTGTTATTTGGTCCTCATTTCCGACGGCTTTAATCCGCCGCTAATAATCATGGACGTTTTCGGCGGCTCCTGGCCAACGCAAAGTCAAATTACAACAACCATACGGTTGGATTTTCCGGCAGAAAAAAGACCGACGCAAAAAATTCGCCGCTAATTTCCGATGACTTTTCGTCCAAAAAACTCCCGCAATGGTTTGTAATAGTCAAATATCAGGCGGCTAAAAGGCCGCCGCAAAAACCTCTTTCCATGCGGTTTTTTCACATTTCCGGTCACTTTTTGCCACTGAAAATGCTGAAAATTCTTGTAGTGTTGACCGTTGATAAGTGCATAAAAGTAGTTAATTTCATCATTTAAATTTGCCAATTATCAACTTTGTGTGCATAAAGTTAGTATTTAAATCCCCAAGATCATGTATATACTTGTTCTAGTTAAATATAGGTAATATATCTTAATCCTAACCCTTTTTATAGGTATTTGGGCAAAAACATGAAGAAAAGCCAAAGAAACAAAATCTGCAAACTAACAGTTGGTGGCTTGGAGCGATGGGTAGTGAGCAAGGCAAAGCTGGATCTGGCTGAGATAGCTTGGAGCGACCAAAAAGAAAAAATGAGTGAATCGGAGGTTTAGTGGTACACGTGTCAGCAAACTCTCCTCCTGAAGAAAGGTCTGGTAGCTGAGCGACCTCTTCGTAGCTGAGCGACCATGCACTTTTCAGATTAATATAAATAGTTTTTGGAGAGAGAAAAGATGATTCATTCACACATTTCTCAGAGCAAAAACCACGAAAACAGAGAGAGAACTTCAGAGCAAAGGTTTCCAAAGGCTTAGAGGTGGATTCAATCAAGTTTGAGACATCAAGGCTTGATGTTGATTCATTTCTTCTTCTTCATTCATCTTTGTAAGAACCCCATGATAATGGGTAACTAAATCTCTTGTTGTTGGGATTAGATGTAGCTTGTTTATGACTATTTACAACTCTTAATCATGTTATGATATGTTTTAGTTCATTCATCATTATTGGTGTTATCTTTGATCTTCATGTTTAGCTTTTGATTTGAATTTATAGACAAATAATGTTTGAATCAAGGACTTCAGATAATCACCTATTAAACCCTAAATTCTAGACATAGATTTAGGATTAATGTTCACTTTTTGTATTGGGATTTAATGCTTTTGTGTTGTTTGAATTATCCGAGACATCGGAGTTTGAATAATATAATTAGCCGTTATATTGATTAATCGTTGAGACATCGAGGGTTAATAAATATAACACGATTCTCGTCGTTATCTGGACACGGAAACGTACGTGAGCAATACGTGATAATATTGATGAATGGTTAAAATATATCTAACTGATTTAGAAACGTAGATACGAGTAAATGAGTAAAGTCTAATCCCGGCAACCTTTTCTCTTTGAATTCTAAACCATCTTTTACCGTCTTTACTATTTCACAAGTAAATTTTAGTTACGAAATATGTTTGACAAATCCGCACTTAAAACCATTTTAATTGTTGAAACACTTATAATATCACACTAGTCCCTGTGGATACGATATACGCAAAATACTTGCTTTTATACTTTAACAACAACAGTCAAAACTGCTAGTAAAGTTTTTTTTTCATTTTAAAAAAAAATTGTTATTTTGGGGCAAACATAGCCGTAAGAGAATTTTGACGGTCTAAGTCGCCAGTAATTTTAAACTAAAAAACAAAGCGTACGAGATATTAATAGTGTTACAACTGTATAAATGACAAAATCATGATCGCTCATAATGCTAAGTTTCTCACCACTTTAATAAGTTATTGGAGAAATATGACCGTCACTAATAACCATTTTACATTTTTACTTATAGTGTCAATAGCAACTTTATAGTTTATTATTAAAAATAATGTAAATGAAAAAGTCTTCCAAGTTCTAACTTAGATATAATTTTTGAAATGAGAAATCATATTGTACAAAATGACATATTTAAGTAAAAAAAAAAAATTAGACTCATTTGACTCATTATATATATACTCCCTCCGACCTTAATTATAAGCAAATATTACTTTTTAGATACATTAAATAACTAATGTATTTAGTCTAAAAAGTGGAGTAGATACACTAGTTATTCAATGTATCTTAAAAATGACATTTACTTATAATTAAAGCCGAAAGAAGTATATATATATATATATATATATATATATATATATAGCTTGTTGTGTCACTCCCAAATAAACCTAGGGAATCAAATATGCATCCTATCTAATATATTTGTGATTGACCTGAGATTTTTAAAAAACACAAAACTAAGAAATTGTTGATTTTTTCGTCCAAAGGAATTGTTGATTTTTTCGTAATGAATCTAAGAAAAACACAAAACTAAAAAGAAAAATTATTAACGAAAAAAGAAGTTTTTATTGTATCGTTTTTCAGAAGATCACAAACGAATTCTGGTGGAGAAGCACGAGTTAAGTAGTCGACATCTAAATATGTTTTAAGTTTAGTGAAGAAATCGGCACATTGGTTCCCCTCTCTGAGTGTGTGATAAAGAGAAACATTTAGTTGAGAGAACAACTCCTTTATATTTTGGATCAACACAGCATGAATATATGATACCTAACATGAGACTTTTGATGAGGTTGACACAATGTAAAGAATCACAGTAGCAAACAAGTTCGTAAATACTCATGTCTTTGGCCAACAAGAGACCCTTGTAGATGGCATACGTTTCAACGAGCAAAATGTTCGACGATTCTTGAATGAAGCCTGAGATACCTACATGATAGTGACCGGAGGTGAAACCAAAGAAGAGTAAAAGAAAGTAATTTTTGATTTGTGAAACGGAAAAAAGAATAAAAGAAAGTATATTTGTACGGATTGAAATACAGTACAAATACAATATACACGCGCTGGAAGAAGAAATTGTGATGAGTGTCTTAATGGTAATTTTTTGCAAAATATTTTTGTGATATCTTTTTCATCAAACATATTGTTGCCGCCAAAAATGAGAGTTTGCCTCCAAATATTTACAAAGCAGCAATTGGGGATGGTATTTGAAGACTTGGATTTTACGAAGTTATTATTTTTAGCCGGTTGATCAATAATCAAAGATCAAAATTAAACATAATTAATTTTAATAATATATAATTTGCAGTTTTATACTATTTGATGTTGTTTAATTAACGATTGTGATTGAAAATTGTGTGTAATTCAGTGTTATGCTTACAACAACCAACATATTATATATGTTTAGATTTATAATGTATAACCGCTCCTTCAAAATTCAAATATGTATGGACAGTGGCGGATCCAAAACCATGTAAACTTTCTAACGTAATTAAATTTTCTCCCCTTAAGTTGAATTAAAATTTCACTTTGATCTCTTGAATTTTTTTGTTTCATTTTAGTCTCTTTTAAAGTTACAAATATTATATTATTTGTTTTTTTAAGAAATTTTTGTTTTATTTTGGTCCTTATATTATGAATGTTGGACATTTTAATCATTTATATTACAAACTTTAGATAATTTAATTCTCCTACTAGAAATCAAAATATGTTAATAATTGTAATTTAAGGTACCAAAATAAACAGAGAAAAACTTAAAGAACAATTTATGTAATATTTTTTATTCGATGGACCAGTTTTTTATTTATTTAATGGATTAAAGTGGCAAAAAAAACAGTAAGAGACCTGAAGAGCGAACCTTAAAAATAACTTTAAATAATTGTACAATTTGATAATCATATTAAGATTAGATTATCATATTTTTAAAATTAACAAAAAATATGATAAGTTTAAGATTGATTCAAAAACATAATTTTAAAAATATGATAATCTAATCTTAATATAATAAAATTATTATCATAAAAAAAAAATTCTTTACTACTAAATTTACTAATTTGTCTTAATTAGTTTTAATAATACGACATAGCTTATAAAATTATAGTAAACACTTCTTATTAATGTACCCAAACACTATTTTTTCCTTCTTAATATGACAATTGGCAATATTTATTTAATTCTTTAACCATGGAGGATCACTCAAAGAAACTACCGACATAATTCTTTCACCTTATTACATTTATTAAAGGATAAATATATTTATACTTAGTACAAAATATGTGAGTTTTGTTTTATCTCTTTATTAAAAAAAATGAAAATGCCTCCTTGCAATATTAATGAATTTTGTTTTATCCCCTGTTAACTTTTTGTTGATGTGACACTAGGGAAGAAATCACTGTCACATAAGTAAAAGTGCATTGTCACGTCAGCAAAAAAGTGACTTTTGTTGACGTGTCATTGACTTTTCCCTACCACATCAGCAAAAAGTCAACAGATAAGAGTAAAAAAAATTTGTCAACATTGCAAGGGGGGATTTAAAAAAATAAAATTTATCGAGGGTAAAATAAAATTTGCCTACTTTGCATGAAATAAAGATCTATTTACCCTTTATTAAATAAATAACCTTAGACTAGGTGGAGCCGAAACATAAACTCAACTCGTAAACTCATATAGTTTACTTCACTTTATATATATATATATATATATAAATTTAAGTTTTTAAAAAATTTATTTTTAATCTAAAAAATTAAGTGTTATAAATATTAATTAAAGAAAATATAAAAAAATAATATATTATTGATTTTCAATTAAAAATCAATTTTAAATATTAGATAATTCACACTCAATTGATTTCCTCTTATTCTCATGAATTAATTATGATTATATATAGTCATGCATTTCAATATTAATTATTGTTGGCGTTGATTGAAAATATACATGTCGAAAAGTCCTAATTTTCTCAACAAATAGCACCATCAACTATATACCATCAATATATCTTGTAAAGAATAATTATAAACTCGTCAATATATCTTGTAAAGAATAATATCTATTTCATTTTTGTATTCACGTATTAAAATATGACTCTTCAAATCATGCATGTTATGTGCGAATGAGTATTATATGTGATTGAAATATAAAGGGATTGTATTATAAATTTTAACCCATGTTATTTTATTTTTACGAAACCCTTATTACATTTATTAAATAACTTACTATATTTAGATTCTTAAAATATTGTACTATCTATTATATTATCAAAATATAACTACTTACATGTTTCGTCTCTAAGATGTTTTTATCTATTTTATTTCTTCTTATTTTGGCTCACATGCCTAAAAATAAGAAATATGGATGGGAACGCACGACTATTTTCTAACTATTAATGTACTCCCTCCATTTCCTGCTATAAGTGAAAATTCGCTTTTAGAATAATTGATGTGTTGATCTATAATATAGACTAGATACATTAATGGTTATTCGTTGAACCTTATAAAAAAGAAACGGAAGGAGTTATTGTTATTAAAAAATTAAGTCTCTCTAAATACTTAGACATATGATATTATATTTATCACTGAAATTATATTATATATTTTTTTAAAAGATTTATGCTCAAATGATAAAACTGAGCTTTTGAATTGATATATATATATATATATATATATATATATATATATATTGAGATTTTGAATTCTTCAAGTAGGTGAAAAAGTGTAAATTTAAATAATTTTATTGTAGGTGAAAATGTGTGAGTTTGCAAATAACGACAAATTTTAGGAATTCTGCAACTAACGACATCACATGCCTCTATGACTTTGCAAATAGTTTCATGAATCCTATGTTGTGGAATCCAGCCACGGAAGACATAAAAGTAATCTCACTTAGCTCGGCTGCAATTCAACTTAAGGGTGTTAGACTCCATGGATTTGGATACGACAATTGGAATGATGAAACTACAAAATCATCAGAATATAACGCAACAAAAGCTCATTTGGGAGATATTCATTTTGAGAATTTTTTTTTGGAAAACTCTAAGTTTTAAGATGTCACGTTGTCGTTATTGGATAACAAATGATGTTTTTTTGAATGGAGTGTCCTAAATGAACACATTGGTGTAGTATGCAATCCTAAGCCGACTACAACTTTTACAATATTAATCTTAGGTCAAGTTGGAGTTGCATATTCCCGGATAATGCTATTCAATATTCAAAACTCTTCTATTGAGCAATATTTAGAAAATTTGGTAACATGTTATAAGTTGTAGTCAAAATTGAAGATAAATGAAACATTGAAATTTGTATCGTGAAAGAGAATTTGCATTTTTTTTAAAAAATTCCAATATTTTGTTAGAAAAATTTAGTATTTAAATTATTTTTTCCTAAAAAAAATTATGTTAACAATTTTTTTTACTAAAAAAAAATAGTAAAAACAGTTTTTTCTATTTATTAAGAAATGATCATTGAATTTTTTAAAAATGTTGGATGGATCAAATTCATCCATTTAGTTAGATGAATGGATTGAATCTAATCTATTAACAATTTTATTGTCTAATGAATGAATTGAGTAAATTTAAATAGATAATGGATAAAATTGCAATCCCTAGTTCATTTATATTGATTAATATAGTCATTAGTGAAATAGATAGACAATGAATATTAATGGTTTCACATATTTTAGTAAGTGATGATGGTTAATTATCTCCAATTGAACTATATACACGTCAGTTGTATAGACCACTAAACTCATTGAATCATGAGAAGTGATTGAATATTTTTGTTTTTCTTTTTTTAGAAAAAAGTGAGAGTTAATGTTTTGGGGCCTTCAACTTAAGGTAATTATCAATTTAACCACTATAATTAATAATTTAAAAAATGAAAAGAATATTACATGGGTTAAAATGAAAAGAAAAAAAATATTATAGTGAAAAACAAAACAGAATAACAATTGTAGTAAACCTTCAATTTTAAAATGTTGGAGACAAACACCAATACGTCTAAAATTATAGGGGACTAAATATATCAACAAAAATTAAGGACTAACTATCAAATATCAAAATATCAAAAAAAAACTATCAAATATCAAAATTTACAAGAATTTTAAAGATTGTAAAAAAGAAATTAAAAATTATCAGTTACCATAAGTTTTGCATAAATTAAGTCAGAAATCAGTAGTTTTATTTTTTTATTCTGTGTATTATTTACATTGACTTATCTAAAGAAAATAATTGCATTTTACTAGTTCTCCAAAACTAAATGGAAGGAAACAAACATGTTTTACCCTTATATATAAATAAAAAACAGGTTCAACAGGAAATTGAAATACCACAAAAACTTACGGGACACCGAAGGAGTTCAAAGCACAGATTCATTCGATAACATAACCACTAACTTACTAACATTTTGTCTATTAAAAAACAAACACAAATTGATGCTTTCGAATTTGCAAGTTGAAACCACTTCAATAAACACTTGCCATAAAATATTAACACAAGTAGTCCAAAACTATCAGAATTTACAGACTAAACCTTATCATCAGTTGGATTTGTCAATCATTAATCTTCATCAAGCATGGTGAAATCTTCTACATTAGTTTCTTGGTTGTTCATTTTTCGCAGTTCATCAATATCCACGGCCAACGAGGGATCCTGTACCAGCACATTTACATCCACCGCTTTTGGACAACCTGGTACACAAAGATTTGGTTAAAAAGCAATTCAACGGTAATCAATGTCAAGGTTTTCTCCCGTTAAAAAAATTAATCAAGGTTATCAAAAAACAACTACATACCCGGTATTGGACATTGATAACGGTTATTCTTTGACTTGATATATTGCATTATTGCTTTCTTTTCATAAATGTGTCTACATTGCATGCTGCATCAATGAAACAGAGAATTAGTTACATGTATAATAATAATGATAATAATAATATCAATATCCAAATACATTCACAAGATCATTCACAGAACATGTGTTTCAGTGCAAACACATAAACTTGCAGTAATATATGCTAATACAAAACAAGTAAAACATCATTGATACTAAGTACTAACAAATACAACTGGTGCTGGTGGTTCCAAAACTTGCAGTAATTTCTTTTCCCATGCTATATATCATTATCATCATTCACCGTTAAACAGTGAGAAAACTCCTAGCCTGCTAAATTTTAATTTTGTAGCTTACCAAAATCCAGGAATTTATTAAATTGCCTAACTACATACAATATAATATGCAGCAAAATACTAAATCAAGCACTAAATAATCCAAGTTTGAGTAGTTAACACGTAGCTTAATTAATGTACAACCAAACATAAATAGATACATGTGACAGAGCACTGGGATTGGAGAGAAAAGTCATACATGGAGGAAGGTTTATTTTAGAAATGAGTATTGGATTGATATGTTGTATCCCTTTATAGAAATACACATGCAAATCTATGAATAAAAATGATTAATATTTCTCTTTTTCTAATACAAAAAATAGTTATTAGAGTTAAGGCACGGGTGAGAAATAGCACAGCCAAATGAATATTAAGACAGTTTTCGACACATCTATATTAATGGATGTGAAAATTTTTCATCCTTCAACGGTTAAACCCAAAGCCAACCAATTTAAACCCTACTGATAATATGTTGTTAATCCCAGATAGCATCGTGCTGAACCCCAAAAATGCTACAGCGATATAGTGTATAGCAAGATGGCAGCTGTTGTGAAGACTAAAAAATGATATACAAAGTAAGCATAAATTCCTATGAGATACATAAATACACAAAATTAAAGGGAAAATCATACTTAATAATTATATTTAACTGTCATTTCCTATCAAAATAAGTTCTAAATGTAATCAAAATGACATAGTATTCAAAATGACAAAATCAAGTTCTAAAAGTAAACAAAATGAAAAGCCATTAAAATCAAGATCTAAAAGTAATCAAAAGTACGATTTGCATCTGCGTCTGCCTCATCTTCACTTCTAGGATCCACCACATTAATATTATTTTGTTCATAACTCGATTCAAAACTCTTGTACTTCCACCTCCAACTCCTCATCCATTAGGCACAACTTTAGTGAGTCTAGATTGCTATAACGGGATTTCCGCAATTCGTGGCCGATACAACCGCCATTGCTGAAGGCAGCTCAAGGGGAAATAAATTTCGTCGCGCCAAACTTACCACTGCTACGCTATTTCACTATAGTGCACTATTGACAACACAAACATCTATCATAAAGGAGAGGTGAAAGAACCTAAAACAATATAATCAGTATTCTAGATTCTTAAATCCTTGATACATCAGCCACGCTGATTCTAAAAACACCGCCATAGTCCACCAGAAACTAGACTTAAAATCCTGAATATCTTTTAATGACAATTCCAACAAGCAATTTCTAAGACATTGCCGTTAAATAAATGATATTGTACTAGTAATTCTAAAGTCAATTTTCTCATACCGCCTGAGGATTATTTTTTCCATTTCCACACTCAGCATACCAAGTGAATGACTACACATGCATGCTTTACAAATTTACTTATGTCAAGATATAAAATGAGGATGAAAATGAATTTACTCAATCAAATTATGCAAACTTATAATAAAAACAACACAACACATAAAAAGGTATAACTCTAACTCAAACTATTACTATAAAAAAGAAAACATCACAAAGAGAAACAGCGATATTTTGAATGATTCATATGCAGTACCTGCGAACTGGTTCTTCAAGCTCAGTAATAGGCTTTCCACTCACTGGACAGCTAAAATTCAAAATATTAGCTTGGGTACTAGTCATTACAATATCCTCCTCCTCTTCACCTGGCATTGGCTGTCCCTCGTGATGCACTTTCTAAAGACAAAGATAAAAAACAAGCAATTAGATTGTTCCTTGAATCAATAGAAGTTTTGCAGAAGGACCTTGGAAATATGACAGTACTCCGTAAAAAGAAATTATTGCTATGTCACATAAACAGCTTGCTAATCTTCAACAAGATCATGAAAACAGAAAATTACAGCGACATAAATCATTGTTGATTGTTCAATTAATATCTGTCCTTCTCAGAACATATGTGCACATACATGTGTGTTGGTGTGTGAGAGAGAGTACAAGATCACATACTCACATGAATGTGACACATAATATATATATATATATATATATATATATATATATATATATATATATATATATATATATCGCAATTAATAGATTCTGAAATTTGCATTAATGAAAACATAAATCTGAATGATATAAACAGATCAAATGATGGGAAGGTATGAATCTATTGACTGGGATCCTACTCTTGTAATTTTGTAAAGCAGTGTGACAAACTTATGCCATTGCAAGAATATATTCTAACCAAAGAGAGCAGTTACATCTATACTTTTGCCAATCACCGCCGGCGCTCAATGGTAAAGAGAACACTCGGGATGAGTGGTAGGTTTCACAATCGTTAATACCAGTATTACCCATTGCATGAATCTATGAACAAGGTATTTGGAAAATAAATTAAAGTACACTAATTTTAGACAAACTAAATAGGGAAGTTCACTGAGTACTAACCAAAAGAGAAATAAGAAAATAAACTTGATAGACATGTTTAACTACTGAGTAACATCAAGGATGGAAAATGGAGCGAAGAGGGGGAGGAGTAAGAATCTCCTAACACTTAAGAGTGACAAAAAACATACCCATACAGCTTCCTTAAATTGGCGCACTAAAGGATTTCTTTGAACATCTGAATTTCGATTGGCCCTAAACTGCAACACTTCATCTTCCAACACCTTATGAAAATCAGTTAACTGTATATTTGCAACATCAAAAGGAAAGTTAGTGTTTGGACAAAGGGTAGTGTTAGTGTTAATATAACAAATATGAAAACAAAAACAGCTTAAATGATATTGATAGTAATTGGAGTTTATATACAAAGAGAAATGATTAATAAGGTCATCAAACAACATACATAACAGAATGGTAACTTTTTATTATTACATAAAGTTTAGGTGAGTTGAGTCTTAGAGGCTCGTCAGGGTCAAGACAGAACTTAATGCTCAGAGAGTGCCGACAAAGGTGCTTATAGATTATCCACCAATGAAGTCCTATCACTGACAGACGAGAGTTAGACCCACACCCTTGCAGTATATGAGCCAACTGGACTAACCCACGTTGGCAAATTTGAAAACTAATCTAACTAACTATTCACTATTACATTTATCAAATAGTTAAACAATAATAAGTGACGAGATTCAATAACCTGTTCTCCGGGCTGGTATCTATTACCAAAAGCTTGAACAGCAGATGAATACTGCACACTGTGTTCAGATAAGCCAACTAACTCAACAACAGCATCTTCCATTTCCTTCACCTAAAACGATTTTCACTTTTCACTCATCATATGAACAATATCCCAAAACCAAAAAAAATAAACTTGAATTTCCCATCAATATCAATCACAAACAAATAAGTTTTTTATCCCTAAAATAAAAAATGAGATATTGTTGTCCTCTCAAAATTTTCTGTTTTGTTTTTTTGTATCTAATTGACATAATTTTAACATGTTTTTAACATTTTTGAACGTAATATGGACATACATACAACCTTATCGCATCTTGAACATAAAAATATCATAATTTTGACATTAACATGAACATAAATCGGTCATTTGGGACAAAAAAAACAAAATGAAAAATTTCGGGAGGACAAAAACATAACATTCATTAAAATCAAAATGCCCTATATTTTTACGGATTAAAAATATATTTAACCCTAAAACGAAAAACCTTGTCTGGAAGATTGTCTTTTTCCAATTGAACTGCAATATCCTTCATCACACCCACTGTTGTTCGGATATCCTAATACAAACTCATAAAAAAGCAACACAATAATAAGTAATAAATAAATTGCTTAAATTTTACTTGCAAACACGAAAAATGTTTAAGAGTGCCCTAAAAAAGAAGGGTAGGAAAAAAAAGGGGGGGTTTGAGAGTTACCATAATGAGAGGTTGAATATCGGAGCCAAAGGTGGATGTTAAGTTCCTTATTCGACCAGAAGCGCCGCCGTGTGAAGTTGACGCCATGGTGATGGATTGGTGGTGTCGGAGTTTCGAGAAAGGGGAATTTTGGAGGGAGTTATTAGGGTTAGGTTTAAGCGTGATGTGAAAATTGAAATTTGAAATGCAACTGTATAAAGTAAATACTCTATTTGGTTTCGCGGCAAAACAGTGTGTTTGTGTTTCTTTCTCCACGCTCCTTCAGTTTTGTGAATTTGCAAATACACCCTTAAATTTGTAACGCTTGAGTCAAAAATTGGTGGATTATTAATTTTTGTGGTTAGAGGTTGTTTTTGCGCGCAGACACAAATCAAAGGTACTCAAAAAAAATAAAAATCAAAGGTACTCAAATTATGTAAAATTGAGAATGGATCCTCTCATGTTAGAAACAAACATAAGGAAATAATGTGGGATCTTGGTAATTGATTTATAGATATAGAATATTATTTAACTTTAAAAAAAATTGAGAAAAGTCAATTAAGGGTTGAGATGTATAGGGTTGAGTTATTATGCATAAGGAATATCCTTATGTATGGTGCATAAATAAATCTCCACCATGCATGCTTTAGTGCATTTGATTGATCAAAAAATCTAATTGATCAAAAAAGCATTGAATGGTGGAGATTTATTTATGCACCATGCATAAGGATATTCCTTATGCATAATAACTCTAACCAGATGTATAAATTGAGGGAAATTGAGGAAAAAGAACATGAGAGGATCCATTCTCTGTAAAATTGGCTAGCGGTTAAAATAGTTATAGATCGATAGCTTAATTAAGTGTCGACTAAGATTACTTGCAATGATAGTGATAATAAAAAATTCAACTGGTTTGCAATGGTTTATTGGAAAACATGTGGGTTAATTGTGGTTGAATTTATTCAACGGTTGAATGGATATAAAGTGGGGGAGGAAGTATGTCCACTTTTTACACTTGACAACATCTTATTGGTTGCTGTGATTTTTAGATTTTTATTTTATCCAAATCATTTGGGGTCAATTATTTCATAGTAAATTAATTTATTTTTTTCACCAAAATTCATTATTTTTTGCCTATAAATAGAGACTTTGTTCATTTGATTTGATCACAGAAAAAAATAATATATTCAGTCTCCAATAAACTCTTGTTTATAGCTCTAAACATCTTTCTAGTGAAATGAATCCCAACAATAACCCTTCTAACATCCAAATTTCTACTAATTACCTTTTCAACTATCCAAATCCCAACAACTATATATTTCAAAATGAATCTTCCAACCAACAAGTTCTCCAAAATATACCAAATTATGGATTTCTCCAAATTTCATCATACCGTCATCTAATCCAAATTATCGTCCACATTATGGATCAACGATGCCTTATTCATCTCAAGCACCCCCTTATTATCCTTCTACTCAATGTCATGAATGTTGGACTTCATGAATTTACTAAATTTTCAACACAAATGGCTCTTGGTTGCATGAGCGGTGGTCACGAAGTCACTCCAAATGCAAAGGTATATCATCAACCGGATCAGGAAACAATGAAACCAAATAGAGAAAGAATATACACCTCGTGTCAAGAGAAAATCTCTCAATAGAGATCATGCAGCGGCAAGTGGAAATAATGAGTTTAGAGCTATTATCAAGTTTAATTAAAGGCGTTGTAATGTTTAATAACAAGAGTTTAGGGAAACAAGTGAGAGAAGGGAAAAAAAAAGGTGATATGAAGGGTAGTGATACTCATTGGACTCTCTGCAGTTAAAACTGCATGGGAGAGTATCCCATCTGAGAGTTTAGAGATTACAATATAGATTTGGCTAAGTCAAATCTCATATAACATGATAAGGGAAATGGTTATAGCGAGTGAAAAGAAGTTGACTTTAAGATCAATTACAAAAACATGGAGTTGTTTATGAACCTGTGACTTATATCATTTAGTTTGAATTTTAATTGTTCGGGCATTGTAGGTGATTATCCATTACAAACACTATATATAGTAGTGTCTTAGTGACACTTTGCCAACCAACCAAAATGAATTAAAAGGTTTTAGTTTCTTTAGTTTGTTTTTTATTTATGTTTTCTTTATACTTCCCTTTATGTTCCAGCAAGCAGTAATAACTCTAGCATTTTCATTTATTTTTCATGTCTTCATAGTAGTTCATCCTTCAACTTCAAACAATCTTTGGAATAGTCTAAAAATCCACAGTTGATAAATAGTCTTTTTCTTACCATATCTTAAGCATAATTTAGCATATAGTATATCATCTTATTAGTTGAGAAAATAACTAATCAAACATTTCAATAATTTATCAGTTATTATGTGGCAAATTAATATGTGGACTATTGAAACCATTTCTTTCAACATGTAACTATAATCAAGAAAAGCATCAAACTAGAGACTACTGTAACAGCGCCGACAGAAAGACCACATGATAGCCCTGCTCTTTCGATGGAAGGGAGGAGGTTTTATTCAAAACCTAAGCCTATACCTGTTCTCTGAATTCTACAATGTAGAATCTACATTGCACAATCTTATGTACCAAACTTCTGTTCTCTTCTACTACATTGTAAGAACTATCTTCCATACCAAAGCCTCTTTAATCACTGAATAATGATATGCTTGGAGAATGGCAAGAATGTTACTCTTTTTCGATCAACTAACTATCCACCTCTGACCTGAGAAGATTGCTTTGCAGGGGTCAACTTTCGAAATGCAGCATGCAATATCACTCCTGCATACATATTTATTTTATAAATAAGAAGTTAAAAATCCATTAATAAGAGAAATAAGGTATGAGACAACAAATGTAGACTTACCTGCATAGCTGACACCTATAGCACAAAAAAGAGCCATTTGAATATTGGAAATTATTAGAATAATTGCTGTTACTGCAAAAGATGAGATTCAGAAACATGAGTTTCAATTAACCTTATGAACATCAAGGTAGAAATTATCTTTTCATGCATCCATAAGAAAAGCACAAAACAGCATATTAAAAAAACAAAAGAAAACATACACGGAGAAAACAGATGCTGTATGAATTCAGATAAGACATTTCTATGGGAAATTCATGACACCAAGTACATAACAGATTCAAAAAAATTACACATGCATATGGGAAAGCAGGTGAATTTCTTCTCCTTTTTGCGAGGAGAAAAGATAATGCATTCAATCAAAAGCTAAAGGCAAGGTCCAGACAACACATGCCTACTAGATGCTATTGTTATATCACATTCTCAACAAGACTAGCAAAATCACAAGAAAAATATGTTTTGTGTTGGTAAAGCCATTTGAAAACCAGTTCATTTGTAACAAATGAAAGACCACGAGGGAAAGGGATTGAAAGCTTCAGAGAAAATAATTCTTATGAAGTAACATATTTGATTACTATTACTCACCACATTGTGCAATGCGAAGCAAGCACTGCCGAAGCACAGGATACTGATCCAATCCCCATCTATCACTACAGAATTTGAAGAAATCCCACAATGCCAAACATGATATTAACCCAACAAGAGCAATTGGCATCTTATACCTACAACAATCAAGAACAACAAAACACAGTTTTACCAAACAACATCAAAGAAATACATTGATTCACAACAAATAATTAACACCCAAATAGAGTAAACCACCAGTTTACTCTACAAACGTGTAGGTATAAGCAATTTCATTCTCAAAATTAACCATACTTCAAAATAACCCTAAAATTGAAATCATCAATCACATTAGTCCAATACATATATCAGTCAATTCAGTACCTGAAATTGTCAAAAAAAGGAGTAGGGCATTTGCAGCTTATAGCACAAGCGCTTATCATGATAAGCTCATGCGGCACACTTATGTATAAGCTTGCATAAGCTATTTTTATAGCAAAAGATAAAATAAAGATAAATTATTTTTATATATGCCACGACTTGTTTTCATAATAGCTATATTGAAGAACTTATGAGAATAAGCTGAAAACAATTATGAAAATTGTCATAAACTGTTTTCATAAGTTCTTCCAAACAATGTCAAAAAACCAATCTGAGTAGATAAGTTCAAATAAGTGAATCCAAAGAGGCCTTAATACTATGATATTTTTTCCCTCCAAGTGTATGTTAGGTTTTGCACTGAGAAAAATCTATTTTAAAAAATTCAAAGAAAAAATCCATTTTTTAAAAGCTAAAACAAACGCACCCAAAATTGATTCTGTAAAATTGATTTTGACCAAAATTTAATTGAACATAAAGTGATTTATGTTTGAATATATTCATATAAAAGCAGTTTAACAAAAACTTTAAATCTATAAATCAATTCTAGAATCAGAAGCTACAATTTCTAGGTTCAAGTAGAATCAATTCTACTTTAAAGAAACCAAACAAGATAGAATCAATTCTACAAATCTATAATCAAGTGGAACCAAACATACACTCAATTTCATGATTATTTCAGAGACTAAATTGGTATAAAAAACATGATAAACACAATAAATAATATCATGTAATCAAAATCTAAATACAAATATAGATACAAAAAATCTGTAATTAAATTAAAACATGAAAGTAAACAATTAAAACAATAATTCAGTAAGAAAAGAACGAAAAAAGTGCTTACAGTGCAGAAGCAAAGAAAACGATGAAGAGATAAGCGTAATTACGAGCATAGCGTTTAACATTTTCATGAACACGGAACCGAGCTTGAGAAGGAGAAGAAGGAAAAGAGTAAGAAGAATAGGAACCGACGAAGACGCGTGACCAGGAAGGAGTATCAGCGGAGAAATCATCGGCGGTGAGTTTGGCGAAGGGATTGAGAGTGATGAAGGATAAGAGAGTGAGGAGTTTAGAAAAGAGAGAAGTGGCGGGAACTAATGGAGAGGAGTTGATAGTGGTTGTTGCGGCGGTGGCATCGGCGGCGGCGGAGGTACGTTGGTCGATGATTTCTAGGTAGCCGGTGTCGCGAAGCCATGATTCGAAGGCGGGATCGGGAACGCTTAGCGCCAAAGGGTTAGAAGAAAACACCATTGTTGTTATTATTCCTTCTTTCACAACAAACGCTATCGTTGCTATTGTATTGCTACTTTATTATTTTTTTTTGCATAAGTTTTTATTTTATTTTTAAACTTATACATATTTGTTGACCGAAATATAAGTACGAAATTTTTACTTCCATTATGATTAATTTTCGTTAAAAGACTTTCATATTTCAACATAACCAAAACAAATTCATACATAAAAGTAAATAATCGAACTCTTGACCAGTTGCTTAAAACATTTTAGTCTATTACAACTTGGATTAACTCATTCTTAATAAATAAAACATAAATTTTATTTATGATTATATTTAGATGAACACTATAGATAAAATTCAATATCGTGTCATGTTTTATATTAAAATTAAAAGTAAATTACACTTTCCTATTTTAAAAGATACTTAAATTACACCCATCTACCCTCTTTTGCGAAACATATTAAAAAAAAAATCATACCCTCCTTTCTTTAGAAGTTTGAGTTTCACTTGCCTCCTTTAATATATACTACATTTTTTTTACGGAATCTCCTTTAATATATTAAAATTTATATTTCGTTGTTTAAATACTTCACTTTAATATATTCAAACTTTTAATGCATATGTTTAAATTTTTTTCATAATCCTATAAACAAAAAATAATTGACATAAACTTTAAAATTATACAAAATAAAAAAAAAATTAGACAAATTACTAAAGCCGATTAAAAAAAACTATTTTAAATTGAACTTTATATTACAAAATCATAAAATTAATAATAAATCTTTAAGTAAAGGAGACCTAATATCTATATGGTGACTTTAAAGTTTTTTCTTACAAAGTGGTTTAATGTTAATTGTGATCACAAAATATATTTATTTATGCCAAAATGAATTAAAGTGTAAATTTTAACGCAAAAGGTGAAAATAGTATAATTTAAAATTTTTTAAGGAGGAAAGTGTAATTTACTCAAATAAATTCAAGTTTTGAATGAATTTTATCGGTACTCAACTAAACTTCCAAATATACCAAAGAATATATCTTAAATATATTCATATAACTAGAACTTTGACAATATAAGCATATAATAAGTGGGATCCAAATCTCTCTATAAACCTTAAATCACTTCAAAATTTTGATTGTAGATAGAAGAACACAGATTCTTATTTATTTTGAAAACTTGGAACTTTGAAAGGTTTTAAAAAATATAAATAATTATAACTAGCTTTTAAATTATTACTTTTTTTTAGATTATAATCAGATTAAATGAAATATTTGCTGTACAAATGACCACTAAAATTAAGGCTCTTTGTATATATTTTTTTATGTTTTTAAGAGTATTGTTTTGTTTGGGTTTTATGTAACAAACAGGTTGACACATAGTTTAACATTCTTAAATAGGACGTGCAGTTAAAAATTTAAAATGAGAAATTCTTCATTCTGCAGAAAATAGTCAGTGTTGGAGTTTATTATTGGCTATTGCCAATAGACTTATAAATGTCACCTAATACTCAGGGAAGTAACCCTTGAAGTTACTCATGACCTGTGAACTATCAGCTATGAGGAAACTCCAACTTTGCAGAATGAGTTTAATCCACAGAATCAAAACGTGTTTAATACACAAAATCAAAACAAGAACCGTCCGATCTTGATCGAATAGTCCAAATTCTCAACCTGAGATTGTATGCAATCCAAGTGAAGCAACACAAAAAGTAGAGTTATAGGGGTCTTCTTCTACTCTTCTTTGTGTTTGCATGGTTGCACCATTATTCGTGTAACAGATTACTTTCACCATACCGTACAATGTTTACCTAAACGAAATACAGCTAATAGAAAATTGATGTAGCTCTAAGAGTTCAAACATGAACAAAACCACAAATAACCTCTTCATAAGTTTCATCAGATAAGATCATCGCTTAAGTTGCCGTCTAGCCAAAGCAGGCGTTTTCTTAGGGATATAAACCTTGTAGCTAACCTGAACATCAGAAATTATTAGTAGTAATAATAAAATGGACAAGGAAAGAAATCGTTTACATACGGTATTTTATGGCTCCCTGTGATGACATAAATTTCATAATATGTAAGACAGACTGTCACACACTTACCTGTACCAATTCACCACCCCGCATCACAGTCATTGTTTTCTGCTCAAACTGTGATCCCTGGTTCGATTCATCTTGTGCTTTGCCTGAATTATTCTCAACTGATGAACTTTTAAAGCCCGATTCAAGGGTAGCAGCGTTGTGTGACTCGTCAACCTCTCTGCCACTGCTATTAATATTCTGGATTGAAGATTGGGCTGCCTTAGCCACATTCCTTTCTTCATCAGCCTCACCCACCGGCAATTTTCCATCGGAATGTTCCCGCGAATCAGATGTTTGCTTCAATTGAAACTGAGAGTGATCACTGGCATCGTCTTGCCCCTTATTCAAGTTGTTATGCTTAAATGTAGGTCCATGAATAGAAGGTTTAGCCTCAGCAGAAGGCATTCCTCTAATGCCTTTGGCATTATCATTGCTACCCTTGTTTTTAATACTTACTGCTAAGACCGACTTTTCACGAGGAAGTCCGGACACAGTTGTTCGCTTCAGAGATGAGCGACTTTGAAGTGAATCATGGCAAGGTTCTGATGGGGTTGAATCGAAATTGCCCGTCATGGTATTAGTGGATTCACTGACTACTTTGCTTGGGTTGTCTGCATCAATCACCTTTTCTGGTGCACAAGACATTTGAATCTTAGCAGAACCAGATATGTTTTTGTCCACGTTCAAATTCCTTCCACTGTTTCTTGGAGAAGCAACTAAATTTCTCCTCCCAACAGGCAAACTAGTTTCTTCTACAAGTGTTTGCTTATCAAATTTTGTCGCTATAGCAACATCACTGATATTAGGTTTATCTTGAACCAATTCCTCTTTATCAGATATTGGTTGCTTGACTTGGCTGACAATTTTATTTTTCTGTTCAGAAGCTTTTGCAGTAGACTGAACTTGACCTCGGAACTTTCTTAAGTTTTCTAATGCTCTTTGTCTTAGAATTGACTCCAAATCAACATCATTCAGATTAGCAACAGAAGTATCACTTGTTTCGTTCTTTATAGATTCATTTGTCCTAACACTAGAAACTTTAAGGCTACTTGTATCTCTAAGTTTGGGCTCTGTGAAGTTAACATCAGCATTCATATCTCCTGTCTCATCCTCAGGTCTCAATTTCTCTTCTTGTGCAGGATGTGTATTATCATCTGACTCCCTCTTTGTTCCCCCATCGTTACTATCATTACTTCTACAAGGGTAATCAAGATCATCTACAATCTCCTCTTTGGTTTCATTTATAGACAATTCCCTAGATTCATCCTCCACTTTTGCAACAGTGATAACTGATCGGAGCCTCCGAGAATTGTTCCCGGACACATATTTGTCTTCAGTCCCTTCATAACTACATTCACCACGAGGACTACTACAAGGTGAACAACTTCTAGCCCTATATCTACTACTCTTTTCACTTCCACTTTTTCCCCTCGATCTTCTTTCGTCTTTCTCCTTTCTTTCTGTTCTTCCCCTGGAGCTCTCGTATTCACTATTATCATTCCCATCAACCCCACCCGGACGCGTTGAGCAGCTTCGTGACTCGCTGCTTTTGGAACTAACACTTGCTTCTCTCTTAACCCTTTTCTTCCTACGTGATTTCTCCTTCGTCTCATCATACTTGTTTTTCCTCTTCACCTTTTTTCTCTTCTTAGCATAAAGAGAATCCTCACTGCTGTCACGACTGCTTGAACGTCTCCGAGCCCTCTTCTTACGACTTTTCACATCTTTTCTTGTGCGAGACCGATCCCTTTTTCTTTTAGATCTATCTTCAGAACTCGAGGACAACGATGTATCCATGCTTTTGGAATCATCATAGTCAGAACTAGAAAGAGAAACCTCACGACGACGAACCTTCTTTGATTTTAATTTCCTACTCTTACTTTTACTCCTCGACTTGGACTAAACCACCAAATTAAATATAAATTAGACACAAATAAGGAAAATGCATGTTCAGTTAAATTAATCAACTCAACAAGCTATATACATTCAGCAGGTGGGGAAACCCAACAACCAAATGAAACAAAAAAATTCAACAAATTGAAGCCATCTTTGAATAAACAACTTTATTAAGCGCTGATAGCATAAGCGCTTCTGTATAAGCTATTTCTATAATAAAAATAAAATAGAGTCAAAATTGTATTCATGTAAACTATAATCTGTTATCGTAAGCTATCTCATAAGAGTTATGAAAATAAGTTGATTTACATAAACTCTCCCAAATAGTCTCGCAAGTGTTTATGCTAGCAGAAAAGTTCAAATAAGCCAATCCAAACAGACCCTAAATTCAAGAAAAATATCTAGCACCACCACAAACGACAAAAAGGGATTAAAAAGAAAAAGATTTTAAGAGAACATGTAACAGTAACACACAAAGTTTGAGTCAAGTTCACGAAAACACAAGCAATATCAAAATTCAATTATTTTCGGTAAAAATTAAATAAATGGCAATACCATAGAGAATTGAATACTCAACAAAAATTAATTATCCTACTTTGAAAAAAGTGATTAAGATGAACGAGATTACTACTACCTTAGAGGAATTTTTGGAATGTTTCTTTTTGAGTGAAGTAGAAGATTTCCCCATTAGAGCAACCTGCAAAATCAACTTTGAAAAATGAAAGAGATTAGAAAATTGAAGAGATTGTGTAAAGAAGTGAATAGCTAGGGTTAGATGAATTGAGGGAAAATTTGTAGTTAGCGAAGAAACTCGATCTGTTTTGTTTCCCTTTTCGCTACTCTGCTGCTATAACCACCAATATATATACTTTCCTCCTATGAAGCACCGAAAACTCTATGATTAGACGTGTCGCGGTGTCCGACACGTGTCAGTGTCCGACACTCGTATGACACCCCTACAAACGTGTCGGAGAGGTGTTCAAAAAAAACATTTTTTTCTTTATTTCGACACTCCTTAAATCGGTGTCCGACACCTATAAGACACTCGTACAAACGTGTCGGAGTAAGTGTTCAAATTTTATTTTTTTTATTTGCTTCTACTTTTCTCAGACATATATACAACGATTAAAGATATGTCGAAATAATAATATTGATCAATGAGGGATTAAAGATATTACATTTTGATTACATTATTTTTAGTTTATCGATAGTAGATTGATGAATAAATGCCAAATGTATTATCATATATTCTTTTAAAACTTTATTTATTGAAAAATTTGTTCAACTTAGATATATATATATGTATGTATTTTTAATTCTAAACTTATATTTTTTTAAATATGTAGCGGTGTCTGTGTCGTATATTTTTTACATTAGCGATGTTGGAGTGTCCGTGTCGTGTCGTGTCACGGTGTCCGTGTCAGAGTCCGTGCTTCATAGCTTTCCTCCCAAATTTTTAGATTAATTAATTAGATAATCTATTAATTATATTCAATAAATCTAAAAAATAGTATTTTTTTATTGACAAAATATATATTTTTAGCCATTATATATGATTTTAAACAAGAAAATCATAATTATTATATCTTCAAAAATATTTTATCATAATAATAATAATAATATTTATTTAAAAGTCATACAAATCATGATTTTTGTATGTGGTATCCACAAGTAACTTGTAATCAACTTTTATTTGTATGTGGTATCCACATGCAAATCTATTTATGTGGTTTGTTTTCATTGGTTGACGTGTAAATATTTCAAATTGTAAAGAAGTAGAGTAGGTCTCACTTTAAATAAATTATTTTTTGAAAAAATATATCTTGTCAGATTATTTAATATGGTAATTTATGAATTTTATAAATAAATAAATATATAAAATTTAAGCCATTCGGTTTGGTTTAGTAGTAAAGGGCATATGTACTATGCATGAGGTTCTGGGTTCGAACATCTTTAACTTCATTGTAAACCAAAAAAGATAAAAAAAAAATTATGTCTTGTTGAATAATAGTTTATGTAAAAGTTTATTTGATGTTAACCAAATGATTCATGTGGTGAATGAACTCCACTACGATAAATCATTTCAGAAAACCTGTTTTCAATTTGTTAGAGGAAATATTTTTTTATCAAATTTTATTTACTTTGTGACGGAACTACAAATTATAATGGTTCTTTTGCTACTACAATAATAAAATTAATTGCGTATCTTTTCTACTAGTCCATATACTTGTTGATGGACTAGTTTATTGAAATTTTTTAAGTTTCAACAAAAAATTTCATATATGTACTTGTTGAGGAATTATTATATAATTAATTTAATTTTATACGCTCATATTTTAGGTTTTCATATGTTTTTTTTTTTCGGTTTTCACCACCAGTTGAATCTGGTTCGGGGGTCAGTTCTGGCATCAAGTGGTTCCAGCCCCCTCCCGATCGCAGTTGCGGGGGATCGAACCGTGGTCCTCCCTACCAAGTTCAGCGCCAATCACCAGTGAACCAACTAACGATTGGTAGGTTTTTATATGTTTTTGTCCAAGTTGAATGTTGGATTATTTTGCAATTGCACGAATTATCAAAAGTAATACACCCGAACCCCAAACCCCTTTATTTAATAAAATACTACTTCTTATAAAATTTGATTCAAAATGCGCAACGAAAATTAAAATTTGGATTATAAAAATAATAGTTCGAGTATTACATTCTTCATCAATAATATTTACTAATAACTTAATTAGCAAAAATACCATTTATTACAAAATTATGTCTAAAAAGATACATCATTAAATAAATTAAAATAAGAGACAAAGACTTTATTTACATATATACATATATGAACCCTTTCCCCGTGCCATGATCAGGGCAGAGCTTCATCGAAACCACAAACTTGGTAACATGGACCCAAATCATTCACATACACAAAATAGAGAGTTAGTTACGATTCAAATTCATAATAATAAGTGTAAGATACACTTATATTATGGAAACAATAATAATATGACTAGACAATATTCTTGTCTAGTAGCATGCAATCAATACTCATAAATAATGATTAAACTATACTCATTGTCATTTAATTAATCAAACGTAATCATATGGAACGCAATGCCAATTACCATATAACAATTAGAGTGCACAACTTCCTAAAGCAAGATAAAGTCAAGTTATCATGTCATGTCACTCTAGACATAACTATATGCATGCGGTATCATTCACCTCATATTAGGATAAACATATATCTCATGCACCTCATTATCAATTTTAAGTCATAGATACTCACCACAAATTGACTTATGATGCATGTATGTACATATACCATGATGATAACTACTAACAATTCTTCTCATGAAATATAATACTACACAACCTGTATTTATATAGTTTTGGTTTTATAATAATTCAATCATATAATGTCAAGAAGGTGTTCCTGACATTACATTTTCTTTTTTTAAAACATTCTATTTTATGTTTATAATTATTAATATGATTGAAAAGTATTAATTACATTATGAAGTAAAACATGTTCATTGTTTCTATATTTGCAGGTTTATTTACTAATGAAGAAACATTATTTTGCTTGCATGAAGGAGAAGTTTTCATGCATTAGATTGAATTAACTGGACTTTATTCAATCTTTAATTACCACTTTTTGTTCTAAAAACTATTGCCACTTACAACATTGGTTCAACTTTTGGTTGAATTTTTTTATTGATGTAATGTCAAATTATGACCCTTTGTGTTGAATTGTAGGATCATTTAAATCATCAATTTATTATCTCAATATGTTTATTGAATTAATATCCATAGCTTTTAAGTCATATATATGTACTTTTTTTTCCTTACACAAATTCCTGTACTATTTGTCATGGACCATTTGAATATATCGTTTTATCACTATATTAATTTTTCAATGTAATCATTCTATTGCTTGAATATTGATTATTCATTATAATCATTTTTTTAAGTAATAATAATTAAGCAATATTTCTATAAATTATCATCATAATCAATAACTAGCCCGTGCGATGCACGGGTGTGAATACTAGTGTATGTACATATACCATGATGATAACTACTAACAATTCTTCTCATGAAATATAATACTACACAACCTATATTCATCTCAATTCACCTCATCATATCATCATTAGGTCATACATATAAACACATATCATACCTCAACAATTAAGTTATTATAACTTATTATCATCATCAACTCAATTCATCATTATAAAACATAATCTCAATTCATCAATATGAAACATCATCTTAATACATTATCAAAATACATGAATCTCACAAACTCGTGTGAATCGAAACATAACACATCGTTACTAACTTCTAATCATCACACATCATTAGCTAATCAACATATATTATTAACCCATACTCAATCATCATTAAGCTCTTTAATTTCCCAAAACATTTCATTCATAATCCATTATCAGATTCATCATGAAAATAGTGATTTAAACTTATCTAAACACCTTTGATGATTGAAAATAAGCAATATAAGCATTAGGGATAAAAGGATTAACGAAATGAGTTCAACGACACAAAAGGTCCATTGTGCTGCAATTTACGCCTGGGGCGTACTTATTACGTCTGGGCGGAAAATACAGCTTAAAAAGACTCAAAAACTGCATAAAATTACGCATGGGGCGGAATTGGCAGATTCTGCATAATTTTGCAAGTTTTATCCTGCTCACTGCGAATGCCATAACTCGGACTACATTGATCCAAACGAGACGCGTAAACATGCGTTGGAAAGCTAACAAAGAGACCTACAACTTTTATGTTTAACAAAAATCTCAATTCGAAATGTAAATGGGTCGAAAATAATGTTATTGCTTCAGACTTTATCACAAATAGTTTTTCTCATACATAACAATCAAATCTTTGATTTTTCCAAAAACTCAATTTAGATTCCATTAATTCCTAAGGCTTCATCAATCAACACTCATGATATTGAACCTTAACAAACATCATTCCAACAACATTTAACATCAAATATACAAGGTTCATCATTAGTCTCATGAAATCATATAAAACCCATTTTATCATAAAAACTCATCAACAACAACCTATTTATAACAACAAATCTATTTTTAACAACAATACATCAATGAAAGTATAAAATCATGATGTGTTTATATAAACATATTCATTGATCATATATTGCATGAACAATCATTTATCAACAACCCATTTAACAAATAAAACACATTCCCAAATTCCCAACCCAACCAAATGAGATGAGAGAGTTTGGGTGTGGAGAATAGTCATCTCCCCTCTCTTTGATCATCTCTATGAATGTGTAAACTACTCTATTACCTCCAAGAATTGATGAATCTCTACCTCTCCCTCTTGAACTTTCCCTTTTCTTCCCCTCTACCTCCTTCTTCTCCAAGTTTCTCTTTCTACCTCTTTCCTTCTTTCAACTTATGAGAACTATATCTCTCATTCTCTCCACTCTATCTAATTCAAACATAATTGGTCAAAGACATAATTACCCTCACTCACTCACTTAAGTCCAAGTATTACCTTAAAATAACTCCACTCATAAACCACCTCACTAAATATTCCATACTCTTTCCTAATATGGCATAACTCTTAATTATTTACTAACCCAACACAAAATACTCTAAAATGCTAATTAACTCTAATTAAAATAAAATAAATAAATACGGGTGTTACAGCTTAGCTAGTAAAAGTAAAATTAAAAGTATAGAAAACGGGGGGAGTTTTGCATTCAAATTTATGAAAACAACACTTTGGAATCATATCAAACGGTTGGCGGGCGATTGGATTTACTTTGAAATCATTGCATTCCACTATGATACTAATCGGTTGATTCCTAAACATGGTTCATTCAATTACTATGACAATTTGACCCAACCAATGTGTTGGAACAAAGTTGGTTTTAACATAACCCAAGTAGTTTTGATGATAACAATAGTATTAATATACAATAGTGAATACTGATAATTTACTCTAGTGTGCAGATATACAAGTTAAAATTTATTATACACTAGAAGATTTAAGTTCTGGTTGCTACGTTTCAAGTATCCCCAGAAGTTGGGAAAATGCAAGTTCTGAAGGTAACACAAAAGTTGAAGCCACAGAAGTTGCCAGTCAAAGTCAACCAGAAGATGAAGTCATCAGAAGATCATTGATTATCTGCAAATTCTGATGATGATGAAACAGCAGAAGACGTCAAAGAACATTCCATTGTCTTAACGACTATCATCTATATAGGCAGAAGAACTTAATTCAGACCGTTATTCTCTTGACAATGACGTTTGTACTATTGTACTAACTTTGTTTTCCTGATTTGGGCGAATATTCGTAATCAAGGATCAGAAGTTGATCTTTACTTGATTTGAATAAGCACATTTCAAATGAAAACAACAGTACAGTACTACCTAGCTGCTTTCATCAGTATCAGCTCAAATTCAAGACGCTCCAACAACGCCTATAAAAGGAGGAAGAATTTGAAGACGTGATACAACACAACTACGAACAAAGAGATGTTATTCTGCTAAATTTCAAAGAGCTATTTTAACTAAGATACAACTTGAGTTGATTTTTCAAATTCAAGACATTAGTTTTCAACTTCTGGCCTGTCAGTAGTTGAACCTTAGTTTTCTTTAAGAATTCTAAGAACAGTCTTGTTATATTAAGTTGTATTTCTTTATTCTCTGAACTCTGATAATTGTTTATCAGTCGTTCAAAACATTGTATTTGTTTTGTGTTAGAAGTCTCTTGCTTGTGAGCTTGAGCATTGGAAGTCTCTTGTAAGGAGTTACTTGAGCATTGGAAGTCTCTTGCTGTGAGCTTGAGCAATTGTAATCTTGGTGATTATAGTGAAATCCCTTGGAAGTGCAAGGGGACTGGACTACTCTCGGTTTGTGAGAGGAACCAGTATAAAATCTCTTGTGTCATCTCTTCTCTCTGTTTTATTTCTCTCATACTCTGTTTTCTGTATCTTCACCAGAAGTTGTCTGTGTTTGAGTTTTGGCCCGCTGCGAAATCTGATAAGTTGAAAAACTTAGAAGAAGTTTTTAAATTAACCAAAACACAATTCAACCCCCCCTTCTTGTGTTTTTCACACCTTCAATTGGCATCTAGAGCCCGGTTCTGTTATATCACTTTGCAGTGAGACGGTTATTTGTTGTGACAAAACACTATGGGTGAACCTGGTAACAACAACAAGAAAACTGAGATTCATTACAACTATGAGGCTGAGGAGAAAAACAACAGCAAAACTCCTAAATTCAATGGTGATGGTTCTACCTTCTCCTGGTGGAAAGATAGAATCTACAGTCATCTAGTTGGTATTGATGATGACCTTTGGGACTTGGTTGAAAGAGGAACTACGTTTCAAGGTTTGGATGAAAGAGGAAGATTAGATTATGATACAAGGCAAGCTTTCACTGACAAGGATAAGAAAGCGTACAAGAAGCACCACAAAGTCAAGGATATCATGATAAGCTGCATATCTCATGAAGAGTACCTTAAGATCACAGATAAATCTACTGCTAAGAGTATCTATGATTCTTTATGCTCATCTTATGATGGAAACAAACAGGTTCAGGAGGCAAAAGCAACACTTTTGATTCAACAGTATGAACTTTTTAGAATGAAGAATGATGAGAACATTGAATCTATGTTTTCTAGATTCAAAGTTCTGGTCGCAGGCCTTCAAGTTCTGAAGAAAAGTTATACTACTTCAGATCATGTGAAGAAGATTCTTAGAAGCTTACCTGCTAAGTGGAGACCTAAGGTCACTGCTATTCAGGAAGCAAAGGATTTGGACACCCTAAGTCTAGAGGGTTTGATTAGTTCACTCATGAGTCATGAGATTGAGCTATCCTCTGATGAACCTCAGAAGAGAATGAAGTCTTTGGCTCTGCCAGCTACTTCTGGACCTTCTAAGGCTCTCAAGGCTAAGGTTGTTGAATCTGAAACAGAAGAATCTTCTGCAGATGATCAAGAAGATGGATCAGATGATGATGTATTTGCACTTCTAACCAAGAGGTTCCAGAAGTGGGCAAGAAGAAAGCCAAGATATTCTGGCAGAAGTTCTGGATCCAAAGGTTCTGGTTACAGAAGTTCTGGAAATAAAGATAAGAAGGATGATTCTAAGAATTGCTTTAACTGCAACAAGCCTGGACACTTCATTGCTGATTGTCCTGACTTGAGCACCAAGGGAAAAGGAAGAAAGAGCATTTTCAAGAACAAGGCTAAGAAGAGTCTTCTAGCTACATGGGAAGATCTTGACAAACTGTCTGATGATGAAGCTGAAGATGCAAAAGCTAATTTGGCACTTATGGCCACAACAGAATCAGATGTTGAAAGTGATGTTGAGTCAGATTCAGAAGATATTGAACAGGTTATTTCTAAACTCTCTGACACTCAACTCTCTAAGGCTTTGAAAGATACTGTGATGAAATACATAGAAAAATCAAATGAGCTAGAGCTTTTCAAGCAAAAGTTTAACATGCTCAATGATAAAGTCAATCATATTCAAAAAGACTATAAGAAGTCCTTAAAGACTATTCAAGTTCTTGAAAATGGTTGCAGAACATGTAACAAACCCTATGATAAGCATGAGATTGCTCTTCAAGAGTTTGTTCATCACAATATTGACAAGTTAGCCTCTATGATTTATGGTGCTGGCAAATACACTGGACAGGGTTTGGGGTGTACTGTCAAAGGAAACTCAAATCAGTATGTGTGTATTAGCAGAACATCTTCTGATCTTTACTCTAATTTTGTTTCTAGTAGTAGTACAGAAAATCCAAAAGTGTCAGATGCTCAAGTAAGCGTGGAGTCTTTGAAAACCTCTGCTCTCATTGCTTCAGTATCCAAGTCTTATAAAGGAGTACAGAAGATCTTCAAGCCTATGAGTACTCGGGGCATGAGATCAGGCTGTACAAACTTGAAAGCTGGTTTGCTGACACACTCTGGGTCAAGATCCAAAGGAAAGGCTAAGCCTAAACCTGTTTTCAAAGGCTCACCTCACTATGGACCCTCTGGAAACTACAAGAGACATAAGAAGGATAAAAGAACTAACTATAGAGGACCCATCAGAATATGGGTACCAAAGTCTGAAATAATGTTTACTGCAGGTATGCACCCTAAGAAAAAGGCAAAGCTCATGGTATCTGGACAGTGGATGTTCACGACACATGACAGGAGACAAGCACTTGTTCCCCACCCTGACTCTGAGAGAGGGAGGAACTGTAGGGTTTGGTGGGAACCAGAAAGGCAAAATCATTGGTATAGGTAAAGTAGGTAATTCTTCTCTTTCTATTTCTGATGTTTGGTTGGTTGATGGACTACAACATAATTTACTTAGCATAAGTCAATTATGTGACAGTAATTATGATGTTATGTTTAATAAGAATTCATGTACTGTAATTAACAATTCTAACAAGTCCATTTTATTTAAAGGTTGTAGAAAAGGCAATGTGTATAAGGTGAATCTATCTGATCTTGAGGATCAGAATGTGCTTTGTTTGTTGACTCTAAGTGATGAGAAATGGGTTTGGCATAAGAGATTGGGTCATGCTAACTGGAGATTAATCTCTAAGCTTAGCAAAGACAATCTTGTAAGAGGCCTTCCTAAATTGTCTTATCACTCAGATTCTCTTTGTGACTCTTGTCAAAAAGGGAAATTTGTCAAAAGCTCATTTAAACCCAAGAACATTGTCTCTACCTCTAGACCTTTAGAACTTCTGCACATTGATTTGTTTGGACCAGTTAGTGCTGCTTCACTCAATGGAAAGAAGTATGGACTAGTCATTGTTGATGATTATAGTAGATGGACATGGGTAAGATTTCTGAAATCTAAGAATGATACATATGAAGAGTTTAGTGTCTTCTGTGCCCAGATTCAGAATGAAAAGGATTTGAGGATCCTAAAGGTAAGGAGTGATCATGGTGGAGAGTTTGAGAATGAGCCCTTTGAATCTTTTTGTGAAGAACATGGAATTTTCCATGAGTTCTCTTCTCCTAGAACTCCACAGCAAAATGGAGTTGTAGAAAGAAAGAACAGATCTTTACAAGAGATGGCTAGAACCATGATGCATGAAAACTCCTTGGCAAAATCATTTTGGGCAGAAGCAATAAACACTGCTTGTTATATTCAGAACAGAATCTATATTAGACCTATTCTAAATAAAACAACATATGAACTTTTTAGAGGAAGGAAACCTAACATTTATTATTTTCACCAATTTGGTTGTACTTGTTACATTCCGAATACAAAAGTCTATCTAAAGAAATTTGACTCTAAAGCTAGTAAGGGTATCTTTATTGGATATTCTGAGCGCTCCAAGTCATACAGAGTGTATAATTCTGAAACACAATCTGTTGAAGAATCTATGCATGTAAGGTTTGATGATAAAGTGCCTGATCATGAAAAGTCAGAGCCTACTATAGAAATTTCAGATTCTCAAGACTCAGAAGATGAAGATTGTGAACCTATTCCCACTCCTCAACTTCTGGAAGCACCAGAGGATAATCAAGTTCTGGAATCTGATGATCATCAAACAACACCAACAGAAGATCATGAAGTAGAAGAAACAACTATTCCCAAGAATACTTTCAAGTATAAGTCATCACATCCTGAAGAGCTCATCATGGGAAATAAGAACAGTCATAGGAAAACAAGATCAAGCTTTAGGGATAAAGAATCCTTATTTGCTCTAGTTTCCTTGATTGAACCTAAGACCATTGATGAAGCATTATCTGATGATGCTTGGATAGTTGCTATGGAAGAAGAACTGAATCAATTTCAAAGGAATGATGTATGGGATCTGGTACCCAAACCAAGAGGCAAGAACATTATTGGAACAAAGTGGGTATACAGAAACAAGCTGAATGAACAAGGAGAAGTAACAAGAAACAAAGCTAGACTTGTTGCACAAGGATACAGTCAACAAGAAGGCATTGATTTTATAGAGACTTATGCTCCAGTTGCAAGATTGGAAGCTATAAGATTGCTTACTTCTTATGCTGTCAACAACAACATTACACTTTATCAGATGGATGTTAAGAGTGCATTTCTAAATGGTGTAATCTCTGAAGAAGTATATGTCAAACAACCTCCAGGATTTGAAGATATTTCTAATCCAGATCATGTGTTCAGACTAAAGAAGTCACTCTATGGACTCAAACAAGCTCCCAGAGCTTGGTATGAGAGACTGAGCAACTTCTTGGTTGACAATGGTTTTGTTAAAGGTCAAGTTAATAATACATTATTCAAGAAAACCATGAAGAAAGACATTCTGATCATTCAAATATATGTTGATGACATCATTTTTGGATCAACTAATGCTGGACTCTGCAAGAACTTTTCTAAGATGATGCAAGATGAATTTGAGATGAGCATGATGGGAGAATTGAAGTACTTTCTGGGAATTCAGATCAATCAAACAAAGAAAGGGAACTTCATTCATCAGTCAAAGTATATCAAAGATCTTCTGAAGAAGTATAATCTTGAAGACTGCAAACCCATGAACACTCCAATGCATCCTACATCAAGTCTTGACAAAGGTGAGTCTGAAGGTAAAGTTGACCAGAAGTTATATAGAGGTATGATTGGATCTCTTCTCTATCTAACAACTTCTAGACCAGATATACTATTCAGTGTATGTTTGTGTGCAAGATTTCAATCAGATCCTAGAGAATCTCATTTTACTGCTGTAAAGAGAATCTTTAGATATCTGAAGGCTACTTGTAACATTGGATTACTGTATCAGAAATCAAATGATTACAAACTGATTGGATTCTGTGATGCTGACTATGCTGGTGATAAACTTGAAAGAAAATCCACTAGTGGAAGTTGTCAATTCATTGGTGAGAATTTGATTTCTTGGGCCAGTAAAAGGCAAACCACCATAGCTATGTCAACTGCAGAAGCAGAATACATTTCAGCAACCAAGTGTTGTACACAACTACTTTGGATGAAATATCAATTAGAAGATTATCAAATAAGCAGTCATAATATTCCTTTATATTGTGATAACACTGCTGCCATTCATCTTTCTAAAAATCCTATTCTACACTCAAGAGCTAAGCATATTGAGATTAAACATCATTTTATAAGCGATTATGTACAGAAGGGAGTAATTGATCTCAAGTTTATTGATACTGAAAATCAATGGGCTGATATCTTTACAAAACCCTTAGCTGTAGAGAGATTTGATTTTATCAAAAAGAATCTTAATATGATGGAAATCTGTGAATAATCTGAAACTCTGGTGAAGAATATTATTTTAGGAAATTCTGGAAGTTTAACAGAAGTTAGGGGGAGTCAGACTTTCTATCAGAAGTTTAGACTAACCATCTTCTGGTATTTAATATCAGAAGATAAGGGGAGTCAGAACTTGTGTATCAGAAGTTGACAAATCCATCTTCTGTATTTCTATCAGAAGATTGTGAGTGGCTCTGAACGTGACGTGGCAGTAACTGTTGAGTTACCTCTTTAACTGCTGTCGCTAACGTGTCAAGTATTTAATTAACCTTCTAATACACGTGTCTGTTTGTTATTAGAGAAAGAAGTTGGTTAGTGATGATTGTGTTCTAATTCATTTGTGAATTGTTAAGTTACTCTTTTACCCCCCCCCCCCCCCCCCCCTCTGTCCTTTCAGTTAGTACGTTTTTGCGCGGTTTGTTTTTCTTTCCTTTTTAAACACTAACTGTTCACATTCACACACTTTACACAATCACTACCCACACTTTCATCTCTTCTAAAACTCAGAGCAATTCTTTCTTCTCTCACTTTAGCAAACCCTAACCCCTAAACTCAGAATCATGGCCTCCTCCTCTGTCAAGCGTATTCAAACTCAAGCTGAAAGAAACACGAATGTACCCCCAATTGCTGATATCAAAGGATCAAAACCTGGTGTTGTTACTCCGGATAGGGTAACTTTTCCTATTTCGGAATTATTTCTTCACATTGAAAGACGAGTCGATTTCGAAGCTCTAAGGGTTAATGGCTGTGGGAATATGAAGCAAGTATTTGTCCATCAGAAGATGACAACATACCTAGATTGCCTTAATGGACCTGTCTATTCAGAGATTGTTAAAGATTTCTGGATGAAGGCACAAGTTTGTGTGAGCAATCAGATTCCTGAAGAAGAATACTATGGCAAGGAAATTCGTTCAGAAGTTGGTGGTATTCTAATCAGAATCAGACCTGAGCATATCAGACAAGCAGTACAGTTACCCCGGCACGGTATTATTCCATCTAATGCTGAAGATGTGAGTCCTATTATTCAAGAGGAAATCTATGGGAAGAAGTCTACGTCCAAGAACAACAACGACATGGTACCTTTCTACAAGATCCTTTCCTCTGTGACTCAATTTTACCCAAGGTTGGTTCATCTGACCAAGTTTCCAACTTATATAAACTTGCTTTATATTATTTTGGAAAGGAGGTTGAAATGGACTGTGGCCTTCTAATTTTTGAGCACATGTGTAGAGCCATCACTGATAGTCAGACCAAGCGTAGGACTAATGCTCATTATTGCAGACTGCTCTCTTTCATGTTTCACAGAATTTATTTGATTCAATCTCTCAAAACCACTTTTCCTGGTTATGCATCTAGCATTGATGCTTATCCCTCCCTCTCTGATTGGTGGTTTGAGTGTAAAGAAAGTCCTTAAGACTCAAGGACCTGTAATTACTCCTCTGAATCAATATAGACCAAAGAAGGATGAGAGCAACAAATACTTCTTCATGACTTGTGTGTCTATGGAAGAAGTTGCTGAAATTGCTGCCAAGCACAAGAGAATTCTGGAAGAAGGAACTGATGTTAAAGTGGAAGACAGGCTAACAACACAAAGGTTGTTGCCTGTGCAAGTGAAGCATAAGAAGAATACAAGAAGAACAGAATCTGTATCTGAGGAACCACAATCTAAAAGGACAAGAAGTTCTACACCCTAGAAGAAGTCTGGAAATACTTCTGGTGTGAAGAAGACTTCAGAGGTTGCTGGTAAGAGTATAGTTGTTGAAGAAATGAACCCTGAACATTCTGAACCTGCTGCTCAAGCAGAGGTTGATGCTGAAGCCTCTCAGAAGGCTAGTGCTTCTGGACCTGCTGCTCCAGAAGTTGTTAGGAAAAGCAGAACTAATCCAAAGAGGAAGAGAAAGCAAAAGTTGCTGATTCTTGAATCAGATGAAGATGCTGAGCGTGATGCTGCTATTGCAAAAGGTTAAGGATATTCATAAGGATCTTCCTGCTCTTGGTTTTGCACCTGATCAAATGGATGGTGAATGCTCTGCTATTGCAACTATGTGCACTCAGATGATGCATGATCTTAGTTCTCAGTACAGAAGAAGCTATATCATGACTCTTGCAAGGCACAAGTTTACTGAGTATAAGGCTGCAGAGTATAGGATCAGAAGAGCAAAGAGGTTGCATGAAGAGAAGATGAATATGGTAATGAATAGGGCTGTGGATCAGTTTTCTACCTTCTTTGAGCAAGAACTGGAAAAGATTGTCAAGGTGGACTCTGAATCAGAATCTGTGGTTGATAAGATGGGTACAGAAGTTGTGCTGCAGAAGATGAAGTCTATATCTAAAGAAGCTCTGAAGAAGCTTCAAGACAAACTGCTGAACCCCTCTCTTACCTCTCAACCTTAAGATTTTTGTGTTTTATTTGTTGTTTGTTTTTAATCATGTTTTGTTCATGTTCTGCTTAGACAATTTTATTTTTGGATCTGTTTGATTATTGTCTTGGATAATTATTTTGGTTTATGATATTGCAGTTATGATTATGTTGATTTATTTTCTTTATTGTTCAGAAGATAGATCTATATATAAATTGCTGCATAAACATAAAAACATAAACATGCATTCAAACAATTTTCATTCATATAAAAACTGCATTACAATAGTTTTTGCATTTCATCATTGCTTTGATTTTACATGTTTTTTGCATTTCATCATTGCTCTCTGAGCAAAGATGTTTTTTAACATGAAAATCTGATCCTCCTAAACCTAAAAGGAAATTTTTTACAAGATGATGAGAAAGAGATGCTGAAGAGGATTGGGCCCCAAACTTTAACCTGGGAGCCTCTAAAACTCCCGAGCTACAAGCTTCTGTCTTGTATACTTGGAGCCTCTTGTCAAGACTCCATCTCATCCTCCTGCATAAGAAGAACTTCTTGATCTTCTAAGAACAGAAGAAAATTGAGAAACTTGCATCTGATTTTGAAGCAAGGACCTTCAACATGTTCTGATGTTTCTTAGACATCATATTCCATGAGACTGCATCTAATGATATTACGATTCTTCTCTGGTTCTTCTTTGAAAATTTCTTAAACCCATTTCTTTCAATCACTCTTCTATCCTCACAAATACTTTCTTTCATTTTGATGAAGAATTTGTTTTCTCTCATGGAAGCGTTGAGTGAAATGACAAAGAATTGGTGTGCTTTTATAGCAATTTTGGGTTGGTAGGAGTTACCTCATTTTTAGCATTTGCATTAACTAATTATGGTTTTTATCATCTATTTTAATGCATATTTTTGACTTGACTAATTCTTTAGTCACGTGTTCTGTTTTATTCTTTAACCCTTTTTATTATTCTTTTTGTTTAATGACAAAAGGGGGAGTAAGAGTAAATTAATTTATGAACACTAACTGAAGCCAAATTAAATTTTTTCATTTCATTTAAGTTCAGTTATTACATATTTATCAGTTATCAATATTTTCTCTCTATGGAAATTTTTCTATTGAGATCAGAACTTTCTATACATGATACACGTATAAGAAGATTGCACTTTTCTCTTAGGTAGATCTGACAACAGAAGAAAGCTTTCAAACCTATCTTCTGGAAGTCAAAGTGTATACAGAAGTTCTAAATTCAACATTAAAATTTTAAACTATTTTAATCATTCATTACTGAACTCAGGGGGAGCTTGCAAACCTCATAAACCTGAAGGATGAATTATATGATTAAAATAACAACCATTGTAAATTAATACTTGGTTTGTCATCAATCAAAAAGGGGGAGATTGTTGGAACAAAGTTGGTTTTAACATAACCCAAGTAGTTTTGATGATAACAATAGTATTAATATAAAATAGGGAATACTGATAATTTACTCTAGTGTGCAGATATACAAGTTAAAATTTATTATACACTAGAAGATTTAAGTTCTGGTTGCTACGTTTCAAGTATCCCCAGAAGTTGGGAAAATGCAAGTTCTGAAGGTAACACAGAAGTTGAAGCCACAGAAGTTGCCAGTCAAAGTCAACCAGAAGATGAAGTCATCAGAAGATCATTGATTATCTGCAAATTCTGATGATGATGAAACAGCAGAAGACGTCAAAGAACATTCCATTGTCTTAACGACTATCATCTATATAGGCAGAAGAACTTAATTCAGACCGTTATTCTCTTGACAATGACGTTTGTACTATTGTACTAACTTTGTTTTCCTGATTTGGGCGAATATTCGTAATCAAGGATCAGAAGTTGATCTTTACTTGATTTGAATAAGCACATTTCAAACGAAAACAACAGTACAGTACTACCTAGCTGCTTTCATCAGTATCCGCTCAAATTCAAGACGCTCCAACAACGCCTATAAAAGGAGGAAGAATTTGAAGACGTGATACAACACAACTACGAACAAAGAGTTGTTATTCTGCTAAATTTCAAAGAGCTATTTTAACTAAGATACAACTTGAGTTGATTTTTCAAATTCAAGACATTAGTTTTCAACTTCTGGTCTGTCAGTAGTTGAACCTTAGTTTTCTTTAAGAATTCTAAGAACAGTCTTGTTATATTAAGTTGTATTTCTTTATTCTCTGAACTCTGATAATTGTTTATCAGTCGTTCAAAACATTGTATTTGTTTTGTGTTAGAAGTCTCTTGCTTGTGAGCTTGAGCATTGGAAGTCTCTTGCTGTGAGCTTGAGCAATTGTAATCTTGGTGATTATAGTGAAATCCCTTGGAAGTGCAAGGGGACTGGACTACTCTCGGTTTGTGAGAGGAACCAGTATAAAATCTCTTGTGTCATCTCTTCTCTCTTCTCTCTGTTTTATTTCTCTCATACTCTGTTTTCTGTATCTTCACCAGAAGTTGTTTGTGTTTGAGTTTTGGCCCGCTGCGAAATCTAATAAGTTGAAAAACTTAGAAGAAGTTTTTAAATTAACCAAAACACAATTCAACCCCCCCCCCCCCCCCCCCCCCCCCCCCCCCCCCCCCCCCCCCCCCCCCCCTCTTGTGTTTTTCACACCTTCACAATGCACTCACTCTCATGGTCACGCAACTCACTATATCACACTAAAATCCCCTAATCTCTTAGGTCAATTGCATAACATAATATAAGCAAATTAAGAATGTTAAATCATAAGTCTCAACCCTCATTATCTATCTCTAGACTAATTACAAGGTTGCATTCATCAATCTAGTTCTAATTCAGACATTTAATCTCTTAACATGCATGAATCAATCATCATCACATACATTCATCAATGAATATGAAGCATTAAGCATAAAATCAATGAAATAGTAATTGAATTAACCATAAAGAAATCAACATCAAACTAGCATATGAATTATAGTTTCATACAATTTATTCATCACAAATCTAATCTAGAAAACTTAGTTCATCATATTACAAGAGGTGAAAGAAAATTAGAATTGAAATACATGAACATTGGAGAAGAATTGGATGAGGAGAGATTTTCAATCTTGTTTCCAAGCATTCAAATCTTGATTCCCCATCATGATTCCCTTGTTTCCAAGCTCAAATATGAGTTCCAAGACCCTTTCCTCTTCCAAGATTCATAACCTCATCAAAATGGGTCAAATTTTCCTTTCATAGAGCCAAAACGCAGCCAAACGCTCCAAAACGCGCACTTGGACAAGACTGGCGCGTGGCACACCTTATGGAAAGCATCAAACTCATCTATTTTATCTCCTTTTTTTTCCCACTAATTAGCTTCTGCATATTTTTACCAAATCTCTCGACCCTCGATAATTCACTTAATTCCTATGAGTTGAAGCGTGGTGGAGCTATAATCCACTAGTCACTAGATTGAAACCAGACTCTGAGAGAAAAGAAGCGTGGCGAGACCATAATCCACAAGTCAGTAGATTGAAACCGAACTTTTAGAGAAAAGTATAGTCATGTATCGTATTGATGATAGTGAAATGATACAAATGAGAAAAGGTATCCTTACATCAAGTGACTACATCCTATATATAGAACCAACTGCTAACCAACTACTTTTGTATTGTATATCTAATAAAATGCAAACTCTCCATTGACATAAACTTCATAGCTTGGTTAGTTAAGCAATTATAAAGATTATAAAGTTAATCAGAATCAGTTAGATTGGATAGTTTATTAGTGTTTATTGGAGCATTGAAATTTGAATCTCATTCTAAACAAGTTCTTTCTAAAGAGATTTTGCAGCAAATCTAAAACAACTCTTCCATGATGCATCACTTTCCTACCACACAATTTACACACCACTGAGATTTCGCTTCTGTCGTATAAACAAAAAGAAAAATTAAAAGAAAACTTCTTTGATACTGAACATTAGCTCGGATAGCCGTTATTATTGCTGTTCATATACAGAAGCAGTGAAATATATATCCTTTCTCATGACCCAACAAGTCCATCCACTATTAGTTTTCAGGATGCTAAGCATTATTCTTCGCCGTCACTCATGCTTGCATGACTATCAATATAGAATTCCGTCGAGAAATCAACATCATCGACAATCCTTCCTCTGTTGTATTAACATGTGCAGAATATGCACAATAAGTATATAAGCATTATAAAAGTAAGAAAGTGCAACTAAAATGAAAATAAAATACCTTTCAAGAACAAACTTCCCTTCCTTATACTTCTGACTCTTCTCATGTGCAGATTCCTAGAAGGAATAGTAAATTGTAGAACGATCAAAACTCGTGAACTAAAGAATGAGAGTTCGTGCAGAATAAGCAAACAAATACTACTTCTATCCTTAAAAATAAGCCCCTTTTGGTAAAAAATTTGGTCCTAAAAATATTTTTTTATTTTCATGATTTATGAGAGAAGACCCATTTTGGTCCCTCACAATTTTCTGAGGGTCCAATTTCGTCCCTGAAACAAAAATAAAATCCAAATTAGTCTCTAACGTTTTGATACAAGAGGACAAATTAATCCCCGATTTGTTATACTAAAGGGACGAATTTGTCTCTGGTATGAAAATATCAGGGACTAATTTGGGTTTTATTTTTGTCTGGGACTGAATTGGGGCGTCAGAAAATTTGTGAAGGACTAAAATTAGTATTCACTCTTTTCATATATATCCTTAATCAATACTGCTAAATGTATAAGTCAGAGTTGAACACATTCATACACGAGGATATTTTAGGAATATCTATACACAAAACGGACACGTTAAAATACAATACCTACTTTTCTTAATATATGTGAAAATTGTAAAGAGGGCTTATAAAAAGGGACGGAAATAAAAATGGACGAAAAAAGGGACGGAAGTACTAAATAAGTAATTTCGCACTATTCCTCTAGCATAGACATTCTAAGAGATTTCATCTGCAAGACAGTTACATTAAATCTAGATGGAGCGGAAAGAGGATTACATATTTCCAGCCAACTATTTGACCACAGCAACAGCAAAAGATATCTGCGACAGTATGCAATCCCGAAAGCATCATCCTTTCTTCCGGTGTTCCAATTGTGGTGTTCACACTGGATCACAGCATCAAAACATAAGCACACACCATAGAGGGTATAGAAAATATTAAGCTAGTGACACTATCATGTATCAACTATTAATGACAACAAATTGTCGTGTTCCCCAATTTTTATCAACTTTATGTGCGATCAAGATATGTTACATAGATATTTATATTAGCACATAGATATGATGTCACAAGTTCTAATACACGAAATGTAGTCATTTCAAACCAGCTTTGTTTTCCTTCTAGACACGTTCCAATTTCACTGAAGGTTTTTGAATCAACTTGTGGCAAATAGTTTATTGATTTTGTCTTAATCTGTCATGTTTATTAACTCGACAACCTAATAGCATCTAATTAACAAGAGAATCAAGAAGCGGTTAACGATTTTAAATCATAGGAATGTATATGTCAGCTGTCACAATGTAAAATCATACCTGTTTTGAATAGTAGGCGTATAAATTTATTGGCTTCACTTCCCTAGGTACATCACATGCTTATTTACTAAAGGCATAAACCTAAGAATTAAACCATTTGTAACAAAATTTACATAGATGCAACATTTGAGGCCATGACTAGATGTAGCACAGCCACAATGTAACAGTGCACCTGCTATTATTCTTTTCAACAGCTGCAAGTTCAAACCAGCTCATATGTTATTCAGGTGATTTCAAAGCATACGTCAAACTTGTGCCAATAACATAGAAAGATTAGGCGAGTTTATAATGTGGTCGTTTTATTGTGCTTAATGAATCGTATCTGAATTCAGACATGAAAGAAGAAGCAACAACTACTAAAGCAGGAAAAGGTCAAACTTTATTAGACTATTTCGGTGAAACAATGTCACCAACAATGTGAACATGACTATTGCATAATATGACTACTATAATTTCCGGATTATTTGTACTAGTATCGAAAATCATGCCAAATGCAATTATTAGTTCATAACATGAGTCACAAATCACAATCCTGATATGTTTCCAAACAAAACTATCTTGAATTTTAAATTTTAGTGACTAGTGGATTATCCAGCAAGAACTGAAAGTACTCACGCATTAGTGAATAGGTATGCTTTTCCTCTCCGGCAATGAAATGACTGAAAGAAGGGTAACAGAAAAATATTAGGATAATACAAAAATCTAGCAGAGTATATGGAAACTTAGAGCATTCTTTTACCGGCAAACAACCAAGCAAAATCAACAGCAGATAGACTATGCATGCCATTGGAAGAAGTAACAAATTCATTTATCAAAGAATGTAGAAGTTTTAACATTCTTTATCATTCTTATGTCGAGATAGGGTATGTAAAGGGAATGCTTATATAGGGAAGACAATAAGTAAAGGTAACTAAGAAGCAACTATATGCTAAATATGCCAACCGCAGCCGGCACAAATAGTTGGACCTTCTGCTCACACCTGCAAGTCAAGTTGCGTTCAAATTCGGAATTCAGTTTTTGGTAGGTTATCCATAAACGGTATTGTAAATCCACAATACGGTTGATGGTCCTCTTGGACCTTGCACAAGGTGTGCCTCCCCTAATCTAATATTTTGTGTCAAAAACAAAACAAAAATATGGTAGGGTTTCCTCCCAGTGTCACTTCTTGTGTTGGGCCAGTTCATTCATACAGCTGAGCGAAGCTCTGACTTTAAACGGGCCCCCCGCTAGTGGACAGTGAGATTGGTGGCTCTTGGACCTGAATACTAAGTCTTAAAAAAAATGGTAGAGCTACTAGAAGGCCTTAGTTCTAAAATGCTTCTATTAGCAATTATCTTAAAGACAGAAAAAAACCTA
The DNA here is from genome assembly GCA_954870985.1 of Trifolium fragiferum. Taxonomy (NCBI): domain Eukaryota; kingdom Viridiplantae; phylum Streptophyta; class Magnoliopsida; order Fabales; family Fabaceae; genus Trifolium; species Trifolium fragiferum. The sequence continues at coordinate 13,323,576 of OX940789.1, read as the reverse complement.
AGAATCCCAATTAACTAAAGAAACAGTTTGATAGAAATGGTGAGGTGTACGTTAGGAGGGGCAGAGAGGTGCAGTAGGGGAACATGATCACTAGTGTGGTAACTAATTTGATGAGGTGGCAGAGGTGTTGTTTGTTGTAAGGAGAGAGAATATAGATATGATAGTATATATAGTAGAGGCATGTGTTAGTAGGGTTTTTAGACTGGAATTTGGGTTGCTACCTTTGGGAGAGCTTAGGCCTCTCTAAGTGCCTAGTATCTTTACATTTTCTGCATTTATATGTAATTTCTACCATAGAATCACTTGATTCTATTGGATTATCAATTAAATCACAGTTGTTATTTTGTTCTCTATTTTCCTACTTATCAATGTTTCGTCGTTATCGAGACTGGATCCTATCAATTGGTATCAATCGATAGGATCCAGTCTCTGCCCTGCTGCACCTCTCTGCCCCTCCTAACGTACACCTCACCATTTCTATCACAGTTATTACATCAAGTTTACTTCGAAATTGCATCAACTATCTAATTTAACTAGCATTTGAAAATCTTTGCTACAATATTTCATGTCCATATTCAAATATATGAAAATGTATATAAGAATTTAGAATTCTCTCAAAATAGATAACTACTACTATTTTATTTTTATTTTTGCAATAACACTATTTTCATTCAAGAATGTTTCACCAACTTTTGCTCTAGCAACAATTTAAGGGAAAAAAAACATTAACTTGATGGTTTTAAAATAAATAAATAAATAAATACAGTAAAGGGTACCTACCCTAGAGATGAGATCATCTGCAAGGGCCAAGTGAGTTTTGCAGAATTTGCATCTATAGGACCTGCCCTCCAGCTCTACAACAAAGATTCTTCCCATTTTGCTTGACACAGTTCAAAAGGAATTGAAGATTCAGAATTCAGATATTTGATGGAATGAAGAAAATGGATAGATAACAGTAATCTAATGGCAAAAATTAAAGACCAGCAGGTGAAATCAGACATACACGTGTTAGTGTTCCTGGTCGGTTAAGTACTGTACTTTTTTTACACATGTAAATAATAATAAAATGGAGTAAGGAAAATTCTTGAAAGGCACAAACACAAATATGAGGTATTAGGCACGCACACTCACACAAACAAATAAAAACTAAAGTGAAATGAAATAAAATGATGTTGATTGATATGATTATATTATTTTTGTTTTAAATTTTTGGATTTATGTGTGTGTGCCCAAATCTATTTTATTTAAGTTTGTGTCCATAAAGTCATTCTCATGGAGTAATGATGATGATGATGATGATGATAAAGTGTACTAAATTAATGCAATTGATTATGGTAGTAATCACTAATAATTAAGATGATCATTTACCGATCGTTAGTTGGTTCAGTGGTGATTGACGCTGAACTTGGTAGGGAGGAATACGGTTCGATCCTCGCAACTACAATCGAAAAGGGACTGAAACCATCAGAACTGACTCCTGAATCAGATTTAACTGGTGGTGAAAATAAAAAATAAAATAAAAAATGATCATTTAACAAAGTCATTAAGTATAAGTGGTTAATGAGGTACACATCGTTATGGAGAATCTGAATACCAATTTTTTAGTGGAACAATTTTTTGGTTAATTTTTATTTATTTCATGGTCAAATTCTAAATTGTTAGAATTTTTTTTTCTAAAAATTGAAGAGCTAATATCTAAAAAATTAAAATGACCATTTGAGTTATTAAAATCTTCCTCAATTTTAAAATATCGGAAAACAATATAATGATACAATTATAAATTGAGTTTTTGTATCATGTGCAAAGTTGTATATGTTAAGAAGTTTAAAGGCATATTTTCTCATATGATGCTCTTTTTTTTTTGACTTGTGATATAAATTTGAAGAAAAAATACATAAAATTATCACTTTTGGCCCATCAAAATCACACTCATCCGAGTAAAAATGTGAGTTAAAATCGAATTAGTAATGTGTAAAATTTGAAAATTAAAAATCTAAATGTGGAGATTGGAGGATTAATATTTCATTTCAGATAGGGTTCAACACTAATGAAAAACTAAAAATGTGATTTTTTTATTGTTCTGATAAAAAGTGAAAGTGTCAAATAAAAATAAAGAATACATAAAAAAAATTTATTTGTAAATATGAAATCTTACACCATTTTATACTGTAGAAGACACTATTTTTCAGAAACCTTTTCTTTATTTAGAGACCATGTATTCATGGCTTATGATATAAATTTTTCTTCTAATAATTTTTTTAATATTTTAAAAGACCTAAAATTCTTACTTAGATTACCTATTCCTGAGACTGACCTTGATTTCAAATAAAAGAAGAAATAAAAATTTGATTTAAGCCACTAACTAAATTGTAAATTTTTTAAGAACAATCCTGTTACAAAAAGATATATTCATCCTAAAACACAGGGAGTAGAAGACAATAATCCGTGTGGTGGTGTTGCCATTACAAACACACAGGAATCCTGGGCCCATATATTGAACAACCGTAGTGCATCCATCAACAAAATCATTTCATTCATGGACCCATCTTCTGCCTCCTTTCTCAATTATTTATTGTAAGTTTTATTCCAAGTCCCAACTCTACAACAAAACAAAAAGATAATTAGGTAAATCTTTTATGATAATTAGTAAATTTAAAATTAGAAATTTGCTATTGAAGCCTCCCTAGTTGCTCCAAAGCCCCCATAAAATCCCAAAATACCTCTGAGGACATGATCAAAATTTTCGTTGTCTAGGCAACGAAATCCAAATATATTGTTGTCTGCAGGACGAAGGCGCGTTCCTGGCCTAATTTACTTGAAATTCGTTGTCTAGACAACGAAATAAGCGTAATTGTCACTTAAGTAACGAAACACCTAGTTTCGTTGTCTATCTCACGAACACGCTTGGTTTCGTTGGATAGACAACGAAAACGCTTCATATCTGAAACGTGACAACGAATCCCAAATCAGTACAGTAAAACGAAGAAACGATTTGGGAGAAACCTTGCAATGATTTTAGGGCGATTTTGAGGGCGATTAAAGCATCCAACCATTCAATTGCAATCGATTTCGATCACAGGAAGCAACTACAACCATTCTTTGAGCAAGCAAAGCATCCATTCATCAGTTTGTCACTTAGGCAACGAATTTGATTTGTAAGAATCCCAAAATTTAATTTTTGTAATCAATTAAAGTTGTTTTACTTGTTATAATTTAACAGTCAATTGCATGCTACAAAATTAATTTAGAATTTAGGGATTTTGATTTGGAATTTAGGGTTTATGTGTTAGATTGGGGATTTAGGGTTTGTGATAAATTTAAATTCATTGTTGATTATATTAAGTTAATGTTTTGTTGATAAATTTAAATTCATTGTTGATTAAGTTATATGTTGCTTAGAATTTGGATTGATCATAATTGATGATGTTGAGTTTTGCTTGATGTTGATATGATTAAAATTAGGGTATAACAATGATAATGTTGTTAATTGATCATAATTGATGATGATAAAAATTAGATTAAATTTAGTAGTTTTAGTTGATGATTAAATCTGATGTTTTGAATTTAGCTGATGATGATGATATAATAATGTTGCAGGAAAAATGGATGAAGTTACTCGTAAAAGAGCGGGTAGGGATAATGTTGCCCATAGCTCGGCCCGTAGGGAGAGAAAGCTTGCCCTAGCACAGACAAGGGGCTCAAAACGGACGGGTGGTAGAATGAAGGATGTTTTTTCTACTGCGGAAAATCATCCCGATCCGGTGCCCGATCATGAGACTACGTTAGAGACGGAGCACGAGGTGGATGTTGAGGAGGATGATTATGATGAGGCGGAGGTTGAGGAGAATGATATGGAGGAGGGAGAGGAGGAGCAGGAAGATGAGGATGAGGATGGTGATGGTGGAGATCATGAGGAGCAGGAAGATGAGGATGAGGAACGGACGCCGTCTCCTCCAAAGAAGCCTACCAGGAGGACAGGGCGTAGACCAAGGCCCGTAATGACTAAGGGATATATGGTGCCACCAATTGACGCACCGGAGGGGGATACCCGGGTGGCCCAAGTGATCTGACAGTTTTGCCTGAATTTGGCAAGCATATTGCCAACTTTTTGTGGTTGGGACAGGTAATTTTTCAACAACTTACTATATGTGTTATTTTTTAAAAATATGTGTTATGTGTGTTGATTATGATACATGCGTTAATATATGCGTTATTGTTTAACTTAATTTTTAATTTGTTAAATTAAATTTTTATGTATGCCTTAATTCGTTAACATTAATATGCGTTATTTTTTATATATGCAGTATCCGTTGCGATATTTGAGGTGCATGAACAATGGGAAAAAAATTAATGACTTCGAGCTGCCAGGAGAACACTTGCGTTGGTTTTGGGATCCTGTAAATGCAAGTGGATTGACACCCCTGCTGAAGACAAACTACGACAACGTCGATTGGGGTGTCCTGACTGCATTCTCAGAGAGGTGGCAACTAGAGACCGGCACCTTCCATATACCGGTCGGGGAGGTGACCATCACTTTGGATGATGTTGCGTCGTTGCTGCACATTTCGATTCGTGGTAAGATGCTTAACCACGAATCCACTGCATGCACGAAGGCTGAAGGAGCGGATATGTGTGAGGAGTACCTCAACTTCGAGAAGGCAGATTGCATGGATGAGTTTTTTAAGATGAAGGGAGCGCATATTGGATTTCCCAAGCTTTTGCAGTTATACTTCGACAACCTCAACCTTGCTCAGAAGGCAGAGAGTGATAAGGACCCAGAGGACACCGTGCTGTACTATAGGGAATGCACGGTCAGATGCTTTCTGTTGTACTTGCTTGGTGGGACACTGTTCACCAACAAAAGTACGCGGTATGTGGATGCAATTTTTCTCACATACTTGCAAGACCTGGATGTGCTGCACACATGGAATTGGGGTGCCTCAGGACTCGCGTAAGCAAACCAGGCAGAAGAGTGGAAACAACGGCGGTTACAATTGCCTTTTTCAGGTAAATATTTAAATTAATATTTTAGTTCTTGTTTTCATTTAATTTACTATTTTTGCATAATAAATTAATATGGTTGTCATCGTATAATTTATTTATTTTCCGTTATAATTCATTATCTCTGATAATATGTTGTTGATTGAATTTGTTTATTTTGCGTAGGCTTGGGTTCATGCACACTTCCCTAAATTTGGGACATATGTTTTGAACAGAAAATTTGAGCCACATTTTCCTTTGGCTGCAAAATTTCAACCGTTGAGAGGGGGTGTGCAACCGGATGAAACAAGGTTGGCGTTGGATCGGATGGAGCACGACGACATCGTGTGGCAACCATATGCGGCTCGTCGCCATGTCAAGCCGTTTGAAGATGCAAGTTGGTATTCTGGTTGGATTATGTGTGGACAGTTAATGATTTCCCCGCATTTGCTTGTACGTGTCCTCCGGCAATATGGACATGTTCAGTCAATACCGAGAGCTCCGTACACAACTGCAAAGGCGAAAATGAACAGATTCACAATTGATCACGCCTTTCAGAATATGTTGACTGAGAATTATGTGACGGAGGAAATGCGGGGTCCAAGATCCACACATGGTTTTGAAGCCGACCCTGGATATATTGCATGGTTCTTCAAAGTCTCGCATCCAAATATTAATGCACCATGCAAGGGCAGTCCTCCACAGCCGGCGAATCTTGAGGTCTTGATTGAGGAGGACAACAAGGATTCGAAGTTGGATGTGTTTCAAATTTGTCGGAAAGTGCGGACGGAGGTGATGGGAAAATTGGAGGATGGGGATGACATGACTTTGGAGGAGGCCAAAGCATTATTGAAAAAAGTGTGTGATGATTTGGAGCCAATCACGAGTTACTTGGTGTGGCGCAAGAGGAAGAAAGACGGTGAAGGAAGGAGGCGAAAGAAGAAGAAAAACAATGATGTCGGACCAAGCTCTCAAACTTAGAGTCTCGTCGTTGTTTATTTTGTTTTAGTTAATTTGGTGTTGTTTGTTCGTACTTATAGTTTTGGAACTTGATTTTGTAATAATTGTACTTTTTAAATCGACAATATAAATGTGTTTCGTAATTTTAATTTGTACTTTTAATTTTTCGTAATTAAGTTGAGAAACGTATATTCAAATTATATGAACAGGTCTGTTAAAAATGAACATGGACAGGTTTGCGTGGTTTCGAAAACCATGTGGATTCACAATAATAAGTCACTGCAACTGGTTCTGTGAACAATGGTTTCGTTGTCTAGACAACGAAATTTGGGACGTATTTCCCATACTTTCGTTGTCTAGCCAACGAAAACTGGATGCACTTTTCCAGATTTTCGTTGTCTAGACAACGAAAACCGGAAGCCCTTTTCAGATTTTCGTTGTCAATACAACGAAATATGGTCACAGAGTTTCCAAATTTTCCAGATTTTCCAGATTTTCGTTGTCACAGAGTTTTCCAGATTTTGATACTGTTAATTTTTTTATTTTAGTGGATAGTTGATTTTGTTATTTACAATAAGTTAATGTTAATTTATTTTAATTTAACAACTTCAAAATGAAAATTAAAAATAACATTAACAATGCAAAATACAGTTAACAAAAACAATTTCATTTAGTTTTTGTTACAACCATTACAAATGAATACATCAGGCAGAAATAATACATTTATCCCTCGTAATCCCGGGGGAAAAAGAAATCAGCCCCTAGCAACAGAAAAATATGGGCAAAAAAATACAACTGCTCGAAAGCGCAAGAAAACCAACCTGGTAAAAACCAGGAAAAACATGAATGCCGGGGCAAGAGAAACTCGCTCCGGGGAAAGAGTAAAGCCGGCCTAGTGGAATATCCCTTCGGGTCATGTCAGGCAGAAATAATACATTATTTCGCCCACTAAATTTTGCGCAATTTCCCTTCGGTTCATCTGCCGAGGACTAGTCCCACACTATAGGACAGTCTCATTTGTGCAGTAGTAACCACAAGCCAAGCAAGACTCATTTGGACTAACCATGGCGTTCCTAGTGAGAACACAAAATCCCTCGTGGAATAACATAGTGCTCCCAACCATTGTGGCATAACAACACCGGTAGGAGCGCTATGGTTAGTCCACGACGGACCATGCGCCCGATAGAAACAAACTAAAACTAATAAAACTACGAAACTATAAAAGGCAAAAAATTAAAATTTATGAGCAAAAGACGAAAAGAAGTGAATGATAAAAAAAAATGGCACATTAGGTGCCTATTTATAGAATTTTTGCTCAATTCTGATTGGCTGGTGCACTATTACAGCCACACACGTGGCCAATCACAGTTGGCCACGTGTCAACCAATTTTGACTGCATGGGGAGCTGTTTTTGACTGCCGACACAATTTCGTTGTCTAGGCAACGAAATTCAGTAGATTTGCCATTTCGTTGCCTATACAACGAAAGTCAGCGTGTTCGTGAGTTAGGCAACGAAAGACAGCGTGTTCGTGAGGTAGGCAACAAAACCAACTTAATCTGGGCCAAATCCTGAAGGCGCGCAGGTATTGCTCACTTTCGTCAGTTTGTCACCAATAGTCATTATTTTTCGTTGTCTATGCAACGAAAAATATGTCCAGGGGCATTTTGGTCAGTTTGGGGGGCCTGGGAGCAAACGTGGAGGGCCTCAATAGCAATTTTCTTAAAATTATGTGTTTATTTTAAGATAGTTGTAATTTAAAGTTAGAATAATAATTATTTTATTAGATCCAGCCTATTTTATCAATGTTCTTAAGAATGTATTTTCTATTTTGTTTACATTGTTAGTGAACTAATTATTTTTTTACAAAAGAGGGGCAAAACTTCAAGTGTAAAAGAATTTATATAAGCATACAATGATAACTTACTATTTTGTTATTATATTAATTAAATTTTAAAATATATACTTATTGAGTTATGATTGAATGTATATAATATAAAAGTTGTAACGCCCCAACTAAATTGTCTAGAATATTTAGTCGGAACATTAATAAATGAAATCTGAGTACATTAAAATTACAAAGAAATTAACTGAATAATAAATTATCATTAATACAATCAGCGGAAAGAAACTAAAACGGGAAAACAAGCTAATTAAAACAAGGAAGAAGAATAAATTTTCTAAGCTGACAATCGAAGCTCGGCTCCAATCGTCAGATCCAACCTGGTCCCTGCTCCGAAATAACATGTCTTACCTATATCGAAAAGGGAGTGGGGTGAGACAATCACTTCGTCCCAGTAAATTCTACTACCCTCCTAGGCTATAAAGCCGGGGCTCCTAATCAGTCATATCATAATCTAGATTCATAGCATAATTATCTTAGGCAATAAAGTAAAGGTGTACCACAGAATTAATCTTGTTCATTTTAAACCGCAAACACTCTGAGGTGAGCACGTCTCAGAGACCTGCCTTATCCGTGAACAGAAAGCGTTCTGGCATAAAGCTCACATAAATTTCTAATGGAACATCTAAAACGAAGTCCACGCTGATATCTTAATCATACCTTTAATCGACTGATCACTAAGTTCATAACATTCTATCAATAATTCCCAAAACCCGGGGAGCATACAATATTCTAATTCCCTATGTTATCACCTAATAGTCCGACTGTGATGACCTCCTGTTTATATTATTTAATTTCATAAAACTGCAAAACAACTATCTGAGTCGAGGGTATAAAACGAGTGACAAGTATTTTGAAAATAGAAAAAGTGAGTGAATTCTGGGTTAGCTCGCTACGGCGAGTTACCGAGCTCGCCATGGCGAACTTACAGGTCCTGGCCTAAACAACTCGCTAGGCGAGCTAGAGCTCGCCATGGCGAAGTTCATCAGCCCAGAACCTTGAGCTCGCCATGAATGCTCGCTAGCAACTCGCTATGGCGAGTTCTTGCATAATTGACTCTGTTTTACGAAAATCATCAATTTTGAAAGTTTCACCTACAATCCTTAGCTGAGATAATGCAGAATCATAAAATAAATAACATAGAACAGAATAGAGTGGAAATTGGGGCTTAATTTCCACACACACAGTTATACCTATTAATTCCTATAATTACATGCATTTCATAAATTTGATTAAACTAACTAACTAGCCTAAGAACCCACCTGATGAAAGAAGCTTTAACTTGCTCCTTGGGCTCTACACAGCTACAGCAATCCTCAACTACACTCACTAACCTCTTTTTGACAGAATTAAAGGAGGATGAACTTTTATTTTGTTTGGTTTCAAGGCATCATTTGCAGCACCTCAGAACTCCGCATTTCCAACATGCAAAATAGTTCGGTTTGTGATTAGAAGAAAAGCACGAATTTGGAATCAAAGGAAGGAATTAAGACTTGGATTACCTATTCTTGTTTTTCAAGGGTTGGAGTGGAAACAACTTTAATGCATGCTAATGGCACGAACACAACTTGACAGGGCGTGAAAGGAACGATTAAAGCTCACCCAGAGGCTGGAACACGAAGGAATTGAGCTGAAGAGCAATCCCTGCTCCTGTCTTACTCGCCATGGCGAGTAGCACAGCTTGCCATGGCGAGTTGCCCAGTTTCAGCAACATCACTACGCATTCCAGCTGCATTTTTCCAAAGTTTCACCTTTCAACAGCACCCAAAACATTCCCAATGTTGCAAGACTCGTATATTTGGTAGTAATTACACATGTAATCAATATTAGAAGTGTAGGGTTAGGATTTAAGAGTTTGAATCTAAAAGGGAAGTTTATGAACTTGTTGCTTGATTGATGAATTTGAGAAAAGGGTAGAAAGGTGATTCTAAGCTGATTCTCTGCTGAAAGATAACAGGTGAAGAACCTCTGGTGTGGGAGTCATATTGGGGTTGAGACTTGAAATGATAATTTATGGTGCTAAGAAATGAAAGAACATGCAAGGAGTTTGGTTGCTAGGTGATGAATTAGAGAGAGAGAGAGAGGAGGAAATAAGTGTGGAGAGCTTCAGATTTTCTGAATTGGGATGTGTTATGAGGTGGGATGCTTTGCATGTAGAGTGTCGAACATAACCATAGTGGAATGGTGACTCATTGATCTTAGATGAGGTGTTGGCTTGAGTTTGAGAGTAGGTTGTGAGTCATGAGGGATAAAATTAGGAGGAGGGAAAAATTGAATTCTTAGATTAATAAATCACAATGTAGAGTTAAGGTACTTTATTGTGTAGTTTAGTTTTTAATTGGAATTACTAACACATACACATAATACACTTAAATTCCAAGATTTAATTAATTTAATCATCACTAATTAATCTCAATTTATTAGACAAGGCCCTAATAAAATTAATTAGGTAATTTGAAAGAGTGGGATGTTACAAAAGTTTTATGGCCTTATTGTGTATACTAGTTATAAACTTTGTTTCAATCTCTACAAATGTTTTAAGGACAATGTATAAGCAATAAAATAAAAATTAATAATTTTCAATTAATTATTTAATATAGTATAATATTTTCAATTATTAATAGTATAATACATAGAATAAATTCATTTGGGTTGATCTAGTAGTATTGGTTTGGGATCTGGGAGTGTGCTCTTTTTAAGGTCTCAGGTTCGATTATCTCTAGTGCCAATTTAAGTGGGCTAATTTAGCTTCTTAAAAAAGTATAAAATGGGTCCACAATTCCTAGCTTAATTGACAATTGCTGAAATTATTAGGCGAGGCGTTTTTATTCAGATTTGAACTTGGACTCGCATAAATCGTTAATTTCGACGAGTCTCAATAACATATTAAACGGTTTTGAATTTTTATAAAATTTAACATAAATGATCTATATGATATAATCTTCCAATCCAACGGTGGATTTTGTAAAATTCGAATTCGTTAAAGTAAACAACGTCATATCACTACTACACTTATCTCCTTTTATATTCTTATTTTTTATTGAGTTCTTATTACACGAATATTATATATTGTAATTCAAAAATAATAAGTGTAATTAGTACCTCATATTACAATTCAAAGTTTAAAAGGATCTTAATTTGCTAAATACAAATGTCGTGCAGGCCGTGATCCATGTTCTTCGGCCTCTAATCATCTTATCGATGTGGACCCGAATAAACACACAAAAAGGAAAATTCACTCCACATTAATATGTCTTTAGTCTATTTTAAAAAAAATTTAAATATAGTCATTAATTTTCATTGTTAATTTTATGTAGCTAGTCAATAGAACAAACGGCAAAAAAAGTTAGTTGAGAAGGATCCTAAAATACTTGAGCATCAGCCCACAGGTTTTTTTTCTCTTATTTGATCAAGATTCTCAGAATAATATTAATACAATGGCGGTTAATGCATGGAAGTCCCTCTCTAATAAAATAAATTCATGACTTTATATAACACGTGCAATATTATTAACTATTGTAATAATTGCCTTTAAAATCTGATACATCATTGAATCAGGATAAAATACATTATTTAGAAAATGCACCTAATCGCAAAGCTAAATATGAGAAACTTCAAAAAAGTATTCTAATTTTAGTTTTGTTTTAATCATAATTTAGTTATGTTTTAATCATGTTTGTGTCTTGCTAGTCTTGGATTTTGGCTTGCTTATCTGTTTTTGGTCTCAATGATATTGTGGAGTTTGAAAGAATAGACTATAAGAATTTATTTTTGGTTTTGGTCTTGGGGTTCATCTTGTAGGAATTTATGTAGTTGAAAATCATTGATTTTTGTGTTTGGTTTTAACTTTTGGTTTTAAGTTGTTGAAATGAAACTTTCTTTAGTTGGGTTTAGTCCTCCATCCGAGGAAGGTTGGTAAATTTCTAGAGTTTCTTCATTTTTGAGATTAGAAATTAGAAATCGAATAGTAGTTTAGATTTATTTTTGGTGGATTATGATTGTTGAGGACTGAGGGTATAGATTGTATGCTTAATAATATGCTGCCGATGGCGGTGGTCCTTTGTGTTTTAAGATATTGACTTTGCTAAAAATATGTTAAAATTGCTTTGTCATTTTAGGGTTTAGTTCTGAAGAATAGGTTTAGTTGCTCTCAAATTAGTTATTTCTGACAATCGACCAAAAAGCTATCACTTGATTCATTTATCTTTGGTTGATGTTGATTTGCTTTAAACATGTTGTTGCTTATTCAGGTCTTGAAGGAAAAGATGAGTGATCTTGCTCAGAGCTTACGAACGTCACCAGGCTCAGTGATGGATTGAAGTGATCTTGCAAAGATAAAGTTGAAAAAATGTTACTAATTTTTATTTTATTGTAACTACTAACAATTTTGCATGGTTTGTTTGGTTTGATGATGTTATAGACTCTTTTTGTCTCATCTAGCAGTGTCTCTTGTATTTGGGCGTTATCAATGTTATGTTGGCCCAAAGTTGATAACATGTTCATGATAGAACTTTATTATGATTTGCCTTCATGATTTGTGAAGATTAAAACTATGAATACAAATTGGTAACATTTTTACATGTTACAAGAAACATAATCCGGTAACATTTTTCCTAATATGTAAATATAAATTAGCAACAATTTTGCATGTTACAAGAAACATACATCGATAACAATGTATTTATGTTACTAATGGTAAACTTCAGTGTGTTACAAAAGATATAAATCGATAATATTTATCAAATGTTACTAATAATACTTTGAATTGTTACAAGAAACAGAAATCGAAAACAATGTATTAATGTTACTAATGGTAAACTCCAGTGTTACAAAAGATATATATCGGTAACTTTTATTAAATGTTATTAATAGTACTCTGAGTTATAACAAAAGTTTTTTAGTAACATAGACTTTATGTTCCCTTGATAAAATGTTACTAAATTGAAATAGTAATATTTTTCTTAATTTAGTAACATTTTTGAAATGTTACTGAATCTCATACTTATTGTAATATAAAATCGAACTTTCATAGCTACAAATCTCATAAAGGTATCAAAGTTCTATTTTGACATTTTTTTAGCAACAAATTATCATTAATGTATTGATTTTTGCATTACGCAACACTTTTTTGGCGTTGCTGTACAATGAAAATGATGATTTTAAAATCGCAATATATTGAGTAAATATCATAGAGTTATATTATTCAAATAAGATATTTTTCGTACCATTTAAAAGCTAATAGTTTTCTTTTACTACTCTATTATTTGTAGGAAAACTAAATTATACATCTAACATAGTAAAATATTTGTAACATCTAACTACTCTATTATTCTTTAACTCTGAATTATGATAACTAAAAGTATAAATGTTGATTGATTATCTTTATACTTTTAAATTTTTAAAAAAAATTCCAGACATGTTTAGTAAAAAAACCTCGAATTAGAAATCAAATGTTAATTTTTTTTTCAATGAACTTTTTATATTCTTTCTTTTTTAAAACCAAAAGGGTGGCGGCTAAATACAAATACTAACCAACTCAAAATATATTAGAAGAGGAAATAGATACAAATGGAGGATACCATTAAGACGAACATAATATACAACCAGGCATACCTATTTTGTTTTTGACATAACAATCTCTAATGAATAAAGGGATGTCATGCTAGTAGGAAATGAAATTCATATTTCAAATAAAGGTCGTGGGTTGCAAGAGTATCAACTACCTAATTACTTCTTTGTATATGTGAGTGATCATGCAGTTCATCTGTCGGAGAATAAGTTGAACATTATATCATTTGTTTCTTAAAGACTAAGTAATATTTGTAGAATAAAACCACTAAAACAGAGTCAATTTTCAACGATAAATTATCCTGATTCGTCTAATGTGCCACTTTTATAGCTCTCATAGCTCTACAAAGCTCGAATTGATAAGAGGATGTTGTTCCATTAGGCTCAATAAAACAAAATGAAAATTCAGCTCCATGTTGATTTCTGAAGATGCCACCATAGAAAGAAAGGCCAAGATTTAGAAGCTCCGACAACATTGCATTTGATTCAGCTAGGTAAGAGGGTGCCATAATAATCATTCCAAACACAATAATTCAAAATTACATTTTGGTTCAACTGCAAAAATTAAAACTACGTGCATAATAATTTTGTACGGATCAAAACATGTCATTTTTTATATGGACCAAAAATAAAATTTGATAATTTCATAGAAAAAAAAACACATTTAACTTTTTATTTTATACTCCCTTTGGCCTTAATTGTAACTAATAAGCAAATACTACCTTCGTTTCTATATACAATACTCTTTTGAGAAATCATTAAGATTAAAAAGTTGAGAGAGAATGATTGAATTTTTTTTTAGCGTATTTATTACACATTATATAAAATATGTATTATAATTGAAGATATATTGATAAAAAAGTAATTAATACCTTAAAAATTTAAGAGAAATCTGGTAAAAAGATTTAAATATAGAAAAATTCCTATATTAATATATATATATATATATATATATATATATATATAAAGAATTACATAAAAAAAATTATTATTATTCAACAATTTTTTTTTAAAAAAAAGAATGTTTACTTAAGGCCGAGGGAAGTTATATTTAAATTTGAAATTCATTGACTCAATTCCATTTTAGTGATTGAAGTACTACTCCTGTACTCCAGTTATACGTATACTATTGAAAGAAATTATTGTACTTCTTTTTCACCAAAATATAAGTCGCTTTAAAAAAAAATTGTATAAAATTATAAGTTACTTTATATTATTAATAAAGTATTTTAATGTTTTTTTTATTATAGTCTTAATTATTTATGAAAAATACTAAACAGTGTATCCGGTGAACTAATTAAACATATTAATATACAAATATTTTCTTGGAACTTGTGCATTTAATGTAAAAAGTTATCTTTTTAACATTAACTTTATATATATATATATATTTATTTATTTTATTTTATTTGAGTATGCTTAACTAGTGCATTGAGTGCACTGTTTAGCATAACCCATTATTTATTTATTTATCTCAATTCTTTAATTTATCTTTTTCATATCATTAATGGCGAACAATTTTGTAAATTAATTCATAATTTTTTTTATACAATATTAATTACGTTTTATTTTTTTATACAACTGAATTACGTTTCTTAATTTGACCAAAATACATTTATTTTGTTATGAAGGTAGTAGTATTTTTTTGTTATTTTTTAAGCAAACATGATAATTACTACGTACTACTAGTAATTTTTTAGTTAAGTTTAATTAAAAAATTGTACTAGTACAGTTTATGGTGGGGAATAAAATAGAGTGGGAAAATGTAGAGACAGAGAAAAGATGGAGGCGCTGAAACATCACGTGAAAACAAGAATATGAACTCACTCCTCCGACATGAACATAGTCAACACGTCATACTCATTTGGGGCCCACTTCTTGTTCATTCATCACTGTTTTCGCCGTCGGTGCCGCCTGCAATTTAATTTTAATTAATTCACTAGTACTAATTTAATTAATCATTTTATTCTTTTTAAACAACACGCATCACATGAGAATGAACAAGAACGAGTCATCATCTAAAAGAAGAAACGAATACTCTACACACGAGGACTGTGTCTCTATGTATTCATTCATTTGGTGGACCTAGCCGCATATATCGCCGTAGGATTTAATTTTTTCCATTGAGATTCACGCCGCAATCAAGATAACCCAATCCATTAGTATTGAATTATTGTTCTGATTCCTGAACCCTTCAGATTAAATACCCACGCTTCACATCATATTCATCGTTAACCTGAAAAAACTTATCCTGCTTTCAGTTTTATTACTAAAACGCCAACAATTTTATGAAGGGGTGTTTCACATTAACAAAATTAATTAGAGATCAACGGTTTATATTACACATTATTTATATATAATTTCAACAATCAATTTTAAATCAGACACTGAACGACCAAATTTGTAATTAAATATTGGAAAATGCTAAACAGTATCCGGGATATTGGTTAAGGAAGCAAATATAATAATAATATTTCATTAGAATTTGACAATTTGTGTGGTCAACGTTTCAAAAATATAAAAAAAATATGATTTTCAATTTAAAAATTCATTTTTTTTGTTTTCTTAACCAGTGCCCGAGGTACCGGTTAGCATGACTCTTAAATATTTTATTTTATTTTTGTCTTAGATGTAATGGTAATCTATTAAAATTAAACTCATACACAATTATGATGTTGCCACCTAACAATTTTGTCATTTGTCAGTTGAGATAGGACTTCTAAACGTAACTAAATATCTTCTATTCTAAAAAAAATAGATATCTTCTATGCATAAATATAAAAATTAATTTCTGAAATTTAAAAGAATTTAAATAGATGACAAAATCTTAATAAGAATTTTAGCGTTATCATATGGCAAAATTAAAGATTAAACTTAAGACCTTACTTAAAATAAAAAAGAATCACATCATTTT
Organism: Trifolium fragiferum; assembly: GCA_954870985.1. NCBI lineage: Eukaryota > Viridiplantae > Streptophyta > Magnoliopsida > Fabales > Fabaceae > Trifolium > Trifolium fragiferum. The sequence goes on along the minus strand of OX940789.1, from coordinate 13,307,253 downwards.
TTTTTACAAAGAATCACATCATTTTATTTAAGCGTTCTTTAATCAAACCCTAATTTTATTAACACTCCAAAATATTTCATGCTTAAGACTATTATATTTGACATAATTAAGATTGAAATAGATTCATTATTGAAAAGGAAAAGAAAAGATTCATTAGTTTTTTTTTCGGTACATTTTATCTTTTAACTTAAAATTAAGATTCCAAAGTTTAAATGTAATAGTACTAGTAGTACTATTTTACAAGGGTCTAGATTCAAATTTTGCTATTGCACGTGAGGACTTATACCAAGGCCAGGGTGTCTAAATTCAAATTTTACAAGGGTCTAAATTCATCTAACAAACTCTTGTTCTATGTTCTAATGCCCTACTAACTCTTAAGAGCATGATGTTGATTTCCCTCTTGTAATACTACTAGTAGATTATAGCATCTCTGTTAGTCTTAGCCTTCTTGATAATTAAGAACCTAATAAGAGTTGTTCTCCCATATTAATCATTGCCCTAGTGTGTGAGTTTTTTTTTCCAATATATAAAAAACTACCATTGAAGCACAATTGTTAAGTTATCGGGTGCGTTTGTTTTAACTTTTAAAAAAATAGATTTTTCTTTATATTTTTTAAAATAGATTTTATAAAATCGTTTTTCAAAATATTATAAGTTTTTTATATTCATTTTTTCTAAATTCAAACACTAATTTGGACATTATATAACATAAACGTACATTATTGAAAATCAAAACTGTAACATCCCACTCTTTCAATTACCTAATTTATTTCACTAGAGTTTTATCTAATAGATTAGGGGACGATTAGAGGTAATTAAATTAATTGAATCATTGAATTTAAATGTATTATGGGTAAATTAGGAGTACATTTAGAAACTAAATTACCCATTAATACAATGGTGATACAATTGTGATTTAATTTAAGATGCATAAATGCAAGAATTGCCCTCCATTTCCCTTCTCTCCAATGACTCACCCTCGTATTATCAATCTCTAGCCAACACCTCCCCACTCTATGCATCCAATTAAAAGGCATGCAAGAGAGGTTATTAGTATTTTAGCTCATTTAGTCATTCACTTTCTCTAAAAACACAACTTCAGAAAAATTGAGAGCCTAACTCACTCTTTCCCCTTCTCTTCACCAAGCTGAAACCATAACATATAACCACCAAGAAAAATCAATCCTCCCATTTATCATGTTGCTAACTCTCTCATAAACACTACATGACACTTAACATTTGCTCCAAAGACTTCTTGCCTGCAACAATAACTCAGAGATCCCTCACCTACTGTTGTATTGCAGAAAATCAAAATGAAACCCTCATCACCTTTTCACTCTCCAAACTCTACCAATCAACAACATGTAAACTCAATAGTTTTTCCCCTTTCATTTCAATCTCAACCCACACTTAGAAACCTTGTTGCATGTGTCTTATTCTTCCAAAAAATACGAGTCTTGCAACATTTGTGGATGCTTTGGATGCTATGGAGGCGTGGAATTTTGGAGAAATGGCAGCAAGAGTGGAATTGTTGTTGCTGAACTGAGCAACTCGCCATGGCAAGCTGTTCTACTCGCCATGGCGAGTTAGACAGGACCCATGGGAGCTCCTCAGCTCAATTTCTTCGTGTTCTGGCCTTTTGGTGAGCATCTATCGCTCTTTTCGCGCTCTGTCAAGCTGAGTTCGTGTCATTAACATGCACTAGAGTTGTTTCCACTCCAACCCTTTGGAAAACAAGGATAGGTAATAAATCTTAAATCTTTCTCCTTTGAATTCAATTCGTGCCACATTTCTAATCATAGTCTGGACGGTCTTGCATGTTGGATATGCTGAGTCCTGAGTGCTGCAAGTGATACCTTATCAACCAAGTAAATTAGAAAGTCCATTCTCCTTCAAATCTTCAAAATTCTGTCAAAGGAGTTCGTGGGTGTAGCTGAGGGATGTGTTGCTGTGTAAAGCCCAAGGAGCAAGTTAAAGCTTCTAATATCAGGTGGGTTCTTAGGCTAGTGTAGTATAGATTCCCAAAATTATGAAAATTACATGTGAACATAGGAAAATCAATAGGTATAGCTGTATGTTTGGAATTAACCCCAAATTCCATTCTATTCTGTTCATATTATTTATTTTATGTTTCTGCAATGTTTCAAATGAAGGTGGTAGGTGAATTTCTTGAAAAATATTAAATTCTGTAAAACAGGGTAAATTCTGCATCAACTCGCCATAGCGAGTTGCTAGCGAGCCTTCATGGCGAGCTGAAGGTCCTGGGCTGAAGAACTTCGCCATGGCGAGCTCTGGCTCGCCTAGCGAGTTGTTTAGGCCAAGACCTGTAAGTTCGCCATGGCGAACTTGGTAACTCGCCGTAGCGAGCTAACCCAGAAATTACTCACTTTTCTCATTTTCAAAACTCTTGATCACTCGTTTTATACCTTCATCTGAAATAGTTATTCTGCAGCCATATAATTTATATAATATAAACAAGAGGTCAATACAGTCGGACTATCAGGGCTTAACTTAGGAAATTTAGATTTATTGCATGCGCCCCGGGTTTGGGATAATTATGGTAGTATGTAATTCAACAATTAGTATCAGTCAATCATGTGCGGTTTAATATGCTGCTTATGGGCTTCCAATGGAACAACCCATTAGGAAAATGATTGTGAGCTTAATGCCGTGGTCGAATCGGTCAGCGGATATGGCGGCCTTCGAGACATGCTCACCTCGAAGTGTCTTAGCGGAATAAAATCAACAAGACATTTTCTGTGTTACACCTTAAATATGTTTATAATTATGATATGTTATGATAGATGTATGGACTGATTAGGTGCCCCCGCTTAGTAACCATTAGGAGGGTATTAGGACCCACTGAAACTTAGTAGTCTCACCCCACTCCATTTTTTTTTTTTAGGTAAGACAGGTTACTTCGGAGCAGGGACCAGGATGAATCTGACGATTGAAGCTGAGCTTGGATCGTCAGCATTTAAAGACTTAGTCTTCATTCTTGCTTTTATTTAGCTTATTATCTTTTCATAGTTTCTTTCCGCTGTCTGTATAAAATATTCTCTTAATATCTTAATGATAATATATTGTTCAGATATTTTTTGTATAATTTAATGTACTCAGATTCCAGTTTTAATGTTCCGACTAAATATTCTAGATAATTTAGTTGGGGCGTTACAAAAACATAGTCAAAATTTCAAATTTTTTCAATAAAATAATGAAATACCTAAAATGACATTTTAAGAACAACTATTCAAACCAAATTTTAATTTAAAGCTTTTATAACAAACCAACTAATTTGGACATTAAATTTTTTTTCAATAAAATGATAAAATACCTAAAATGATATTTTAAAAACAACTATTCAAACCAAATTATAATTTAAAATTTTTATAAAAAATTTCTTTGTAATAACTTTTTACCCAATTTTTTTTTACACTATAAAAATTTATAACAAACGCACCTACTAATCTCCTAACAAACCTTATTTAGCCATTGCCTGCTTAAAAAACAAAAGCCATTGGAAAAAGGTGGAACCCACATTGACAGACTAGTGTAGCCAAACAATAAGAAAGTTTGAAAAGAAAAAACCAATCAAAGTTACGTTCGTTAGAGAAAAAGAAAAAGACCCCACACGACACAACCTAATTTATACTACTCACAACGGCGGCCACATCCACATGCCAATAAAATCTCCACCGCCAAATCCAACAACAACTCACACCGATTCACCGAATACATAAAAAACAAACAAAACTTCAACTGTAGTACCTTAATAAAGTGAACATAAAAAAATACCTAGTGGATAACGTTACATAAAAATACCTAAAATCAATTAAAAAATAAAATTCTAGTGTTACTCTTTTCTTCTTTCAAATCTATGTTCCCCACTTACATCAAACCAAATTAAAAAAATGCCATCATCAAATAATCTTCATATTCTGATATTCATTCATATCATAAATTCATAGTCTACTAAATAATTAACAACTAAAATATCAATTCATGATTAAAGAAACAAACAACCATGAGATACAAATAAATTCTCCGTTGCAAAAAAAAAAAAAAAAAGAAAATTAATAAAACTTCTTGTTTTTCTTTTCAGTTATATTTACAAAGCTGCTCTTTATTCATCATCATCATCATCATCTTCAAATCAGAGCACCATGTCAGCAACACACTTTGCGTTCTCTCTCTCTTTTTTTTTTCTCCGTTAAATATTTAAAATAATAGAGAGTGATTCCGTTTATCAAAATGGGTACTTTTCAAAAAAAAAATAAAAAAAAATAAAATCTTTTTTGCTTATGGATCTTGAAAAAAAAGATCAGATCAAGATCAAGCAACTTCAGGTGGTGGTGGAACATTAAGATCAAGATCCAAGTGTCTCTGACGTGGCACACGTTCATAATCAACAACGGAAGAAGATGAACCGGAGTCACTACTTTGAACGGCGGCGCGTCGAAAATCAGTTACAGGAACATCAAATCCACACATCTCACGTCTACCAACGACGTTAAGCTTCGTTTCGGCACGAGCAAAAGCGTCGAAAAACATAACCGGACGAGCAACCGGAAAAGCCAACGTGACGCCGCCGCCGGTGGTGGCGGCGGTGGAGAATGGCGTGAGTGTTAAATCAAGCGGTGGTGGTGAAGGTGATTCAAGAGTACTACTCTGACTTGGGCTACGGTTATTATTAATAATCTCCATCGGTGTTGGGAAATTTGTTTTCGCTTTTGAACCACGAAACTCACGTGCCGCCGTGTCGTAAGCACGCGCCGCTTCTTCTGCGGTGTCGAATGTTCCTAGCCATACACGTGTCTTTTTACCAGGGTCACGGATCTCGGCGGCGTAACGACCCCATGGACGTTTTCTCACCCCTCTGAAACGGATCTCTTTTTGGGCCTGGGCCGTTGAGTTAGGCCCAGTAATTGCAGTGGTGACTCTGTTGTTATCTCTTGGAGCCATTGTTATGAAGAAGAAAAAGAAAAGTGAAAAAACAAAACAAACCACTATGAGTTGTTTTTTTTTACGTTGTTTTTTGTGTTTGATTTGTGATACTGAGACAATGTCTGAGGGAAAGAAGGGGGAAATTGAGGTAGTTATATAGGAAAGGAATGAAGAGAGAGAAACAACGGCGCGTGCGTGTGTGCGTGACTGCGTGGTGTAAGGAGTGTGTTAGTATAAAGTGACGCGCCTTTTAGGTGAGTGTTGTTTACTTGCATAAAAACGTGGCTTCTTTAACACGAATTAAGTGCTTTTGTGGATGTTGTTTGTTTGCCAATCGTTTTTCTTAGTTAAACCATTCACCTGACTTGTTACTTGAGTTTAGGCTCATTTATTTTTTTTCATTCCCTATTCTGCTATTCATTGTTGTTGTAATCACTATAGTAACTCTATTGTCTCCTTGATTGGATTACAACTTTTTTTTTTAAATGTATTTTTACTTATTTTTATTTAAATAATGAAAGACTAGAAATTATTTTGAACATATAGTGTCTATATTTTTGCAGTTAAATTACTTAGTATTAGTATTTAACTAGTCTTTAACCCGTACGTTGCACGGATTTAATTGTGCGATGTATATATATATAGTTTAAATTTATATAATAAAAATTATAAATAAAAAAATAAAATAAAATGTAAAGATAACTATATTGCGATCCAACATCGGCAGGGTTATTGTGATCCAGTCCGGTCCATAAATGGATAACATATACTCTTGGTTGAAAACCAATTTTTCCAGGAACAATTTCAGAAATTGATGTGAAAAGCAACATGTTTGGCAGGGACAGATTTAAATTTTAAAAAAGAGAGGATAAAATAATAAGATACAATACAAATATAATATTAAAGTTGTGTGTGACTCTATACAAAGAAACAAAAAAAAATAATAACATATAAAAACGTGTGCATAATGCATAGTGTTTGTAAATTAGGTGAGAGAAATAAGGAGGTCATAAATAAGTTGTTGGGATGGTCATTAAGAAAGGAATTAGGAGGAAAAAAATTAGGGTTAAGTAGTTGTTTAATCAGGGTTTTAAGAGGGACTAAACATTACTTTTATTATAATTAAGATTAAGATAAAATTTGTCAAAAAAAAAATTCCATTAATTTTATAAAAAAAGGTGAGAATCGAGAATTTATTAATTTATTTATAAATATTAAAATATTATATCATTTTTGTGAGTATAATTCAGTTGACAGTAATATAATATGTAATATGCAGAAAATAAAATTTGTTATTCTCACTTATTTATTTTAACATGTGAAATTCTAGCCATTAAATTATTTTTTAAAAAAATAATGCCAATTGGTTGGGGACAAAATATAACAATTTATTTTTTGTCACGAAAAGAATATTATTACTAGTGGTGTGTGACCAAACATGGTGTAATTCTTTGCCGTAAAACCAAATTTAACGGCAAAATCACCTCTAATAGTAATAACTGGTACTTAGTTATTTATGGTGGCAAAATTGGAAATGGCATTTTATTATGCTAAAATTCGGCATTCTTAACTTTTGGTTCTCTTTACTCTAAAAATAACTTTCACACTTTGTGTTGTTTCTACCAAAACATTGGTTGTCCTTTATGATACCCATGGACCATGGCAGATAATCAACTAATTGATAATCAAAGTATTTAATTTATTTATTTTAAAAAAACAAAAATAAATTCATACTCTCTCCGGTTTTAAATATGTAATTTATTTATTTTCCCATGACTCTATTACATGTATTGAAGAATTTAATTTGATACATTGATTTACGATTCATGTTATTTGGGCAACTTAAAATGGACAATCAGTTAACACCCTATTCATAATATACGCAATTCGCGAAACAATAAAAAATTAGAAAGTACTCCCTCCGTCCCTTATTATAAGTATCCTTACAAAGATTTTATTTGTCCCTAAATATAAACCTCTTTTCAATTTCCTAGACACGTTTATTATTACCTTTTCAAAACATAACCCCATTTTGCATTGAAATACATAAAGTCAACTACAAATACATATTTTCACAAAGGACAATTTAGTAATTGTAATACCCAAAAAGTATATATTAATTACACTATCAATTTTTCTTAATAAACGTGAAATTTCTTTTGGAGACTTATATAGAGCGACAAAGGGAGTATATGAATAGTGCAAATAAAAATTGTCGAATAATTAAACATATGTCAAAATAAACTTTCTCTTAATTTAATCATCTATACCAATTCAATTTTATCTTGTTAGTTATGATGAAGAAGGAAATAAAGGGCATGGTACTGTGGACTGTGGTACAGTCTATGAAACCTCGATACGGGACTCGGTACCGATACGATACGATACCGATACGTTGATACGTAAATTTTTTTAAAATTCTCAATCCGATACTGCCGTGATACGTTATTTAAAAATTAAATTTAAAATTAAATATATAAATACACAATATATAAATATGACTAAAATCAACAATATTAATAATTAAAAACAGAAAATATCTAGTCTTATATCAGAATTTTGGGAAAAGCTCAAATGTTTAACAACCTGTTATATAGTAGGACATCATAGTTTTTCTTTTGAAAAGTAAAAAATTATATTGACAAAGGAAAACCACAAGAATTGCTAAAGATATAAACAAGCATCAGGTATTGGGACGTATCAGACATGTATCCGGTATTATTTTTTTATTTAAAAATAATGATTTAATCGATATTTTTCCGATACGAGTATCGAGACGTATCGGAAGAGTATCGGATATTATTTTTTTATTTAAAAATAATGATTTAACCGATACTTTACCGATACGAGTATCGGGACGTATCGAAAGAGTATCGATATCGAGTACGTATCGGACACGATACGTCACCATTTTTTAGATACGAGTATCAGGACGTATCGAAAGAGTATCGATATCGAGTACGTATCGGACACAATACGTCACCATTTTTTAGTATCGGGGCTTCATTGGGTACGGTAGTACTTAATTAATTTATTTTTGATTTAAAAAAAATAATTTTTTGAGATTGCAAGGAGAAAAAGGGACAGTGAAGCAGAGAAAGGGTTCTCTCAATTTGAAAAACAAATTGAGGAAATAAAGTGTGTTTTTAGATCATTGGATTATAAATATAGAGTAATATTTAAATTAAAAAGAAATGAGGAAAAAGTGATTGATGGTTGAGATGTGAAAATTGAGGAAAATTGAGGAAAAATAAATTGAGAGAATCCATTCTCCAGTGAAGCATCTTTGATAGGAAAGAGACAAGAAAAGATAAAGAGAGATTAAAAAACATAAAATTGGTTACACGTGTAACATAAAGTACCCCACACGCTCAACAAAACAAGAAGCGCGTAGAAAAGAACGACCCATATAATAAAAACACTTGGCACGGTCAACGAGGTAAAATTGACTCGACTGTTTTTTGTTGTAATAAAGCACTCAAACATTGTTTCCTTGCTTGTTTGCACTTCTCCACATAATAAAGCACCGCGCCGCCCCCAGCGCCGAGAGAGCGTGTTTGTGGGTCCCACCAACATTAATAATTGCGTTAATACGGGGCCGCCCCTATCCACGCTGCTTCCTTTTTTTCGCGACACGTGGTTTGCTTTTTCTCATTTTTGGACTAACCACCGTTTTTATTTTTATTATTATTTTTTTTTTGTCGTAAAAAGTGTAAATATTAATTCTAAATATTTATTTAAATTGTGATATGACATTTAAATTGGATTTTTGTTGGGTGTTTTTAATAATTTTGCAAATATCGACTATTTGATTCATTTCGTACAGTATCTTTGTGTTATATATAAGACACATGATTTAAAATATGTTTTTTTTATTATATTTTAATTCAAAAAAATGAGGAAAATATTAAAGTTATTTTAAAATAGAGAAATCAATTTTGTAAGTAGCTGAAAATATATATTTATGAAATTGATTTTTATTTTAAAATTATTTAATTTTAGTATATCTATCATATTTTTATGTTTAAAAGTAGTTATTTAATATATATTTTTTCGTCAAAAAATTTAATATATATTTTAAATGACTTCGTAGAAAAACAATATTTTAAATAACAAAGCATACGACTTAATTATGTAAATTCGTTTAGATAAATTAACTACTTATATTTCATTAATTAAATTTAAAAAAACTGAATAGTTTTTAAATTGAAATAACAAATTTTAATAAGTTTTTTCATAATTATTCATTCAATATTATTAAATTGTATGTCACTTTTTTAAAATATATTAAATCTATTTTGAAGTAAAAAAATAAAAAATATGAACAAAACTAATTCATTTTAAAATATGAGGATCGTAAGTGAATTAAAATGAGATCAAACCGTAATCAAACCAATAAAAATAAAAATAAAATTAAAAAATTAAATATTATATATAAAATGGAGGGAGTATTAATATTTCTTTTTTCTTAAGGAAGAGTATTAGTATTTCTATTTTCAATACATTTAAAAAACTAATGTAAGAACAAATTACACTTAACGGACAAAATTATTTTTCCTCATTTGGTTATGACTCATGAGGCGGCGTTTCTTATTTAACGGTAGTAGTTAGGTAACACGTCAATATAGCGGCAGTGTGATAACGGCGTTAGAAGTTAAGAAAGTGATGATTATTGCGGAGACATTTGTCGGTATTCTCCGCCTCTTCGCCGCGTGAGATGGATTAGGATCACAAGAAATTTGTTTGAATGGATTTGATCGAACGGTTTGGATTACATTGGTTTGAGAGAGTGACACGTGGTGTTTGGATCCCTGGAAGGAGACACGCACAGGAATATGGTGCCATCTTTAGACAGAAATATGTCATTATCTATCTACTGCCGACTGCCGTCCTTTTTTTTTTCTTCCTTTCCACACCTTTGAAATTCTTTTTCACGCAACAACTTTTTTAAAATGCATTTTTTATTATTTTATACTACTTCTATGTTTTTTTAATAAGAAAAAAAAGCAAATTATATATTTTGGAATAAATTTTTGAGATGTTAATTAATATTTTTCTTAAATTATTATTTTTTATTTTGACAAAATTTTTCCTAATAACTTATTACCTTTAACTATATTTCAATAGATGATAATTTAGTTTTGTCAATATTATTCTTGCTTTCTAAAGCTGATGCAGTGGTGGTTAACACCGATGTTAATAAGAGTCGGGACCTAGTGAGCTCAATTTCTATTTTTCAAAAGATTATAGATTTTTCTTAGGAGGGGTGAGGTGGAAGTGATGTTTGATTAGTTTTTTCACGAAAGATTATGAATTTCTCTTTGTAATCTTTTAAAAGTGTGTAACTTGAATTTGGATACTCTTTAATTTTTTTTTTTAATATTTTTTCTTCTTTTCTTAATTCAATGATTATTAAATTATAAAGAATAAAATAATACTTAAGAAGAGAGAGAAAATAAGCAAATGAATGATTAAAATCACATTGTAGAGGATCCAATTCCGTGTAACTCAAGTCTAGTGGTGTCTTATATGTAGTATTCAAATTACACTTTTTTCATTGGTGAAGTAATTCCTGATAACATGTAAGGGGATTTAGATTCTCTCCAATTTTTCTTCATGTTTTCTCTACTTATGCTTAATCCAATAGTTGATTCTCTTTTTTCTTTTATTCTTTGTAATTTACCAACCCTTAGATTAAGTAAAAGGAGAGAAAACATGAGGAAAAATTGAAGAGGATCCAAATCCTATTGTATTCGAAAAAATAACCACTCGTTACAACATTGGGCCAGGTTGAGTAAACCCACTAGTTTCCGGGTTGGGTTGGATAGTGGGCTATCCAAATTATTTTTTTATTTTTTAAAATTAAATAACTAAATGCAAATCTTCATTTATTTTTTCATAAAAATAATTCAACATTGTATTTTCTTAAAAAAATAGTAGAACTTTTTTCTACTATAAAAATATACATCTATTTTAGTTGGATAAACCCATTAATTTTCAAATTGGATATCGGGTCAACGAATGATTTTTTTTATTTTTTTTGTTTTAATTATTAATTGACTAAACGATAAATCGTCGTATTTGTTGTGTAAAAATTACTTAATCTTTTTAGTTTCTTAAAACATGGTATATCTATTTTTACTATGAAAAATATTTAACTATCAAACGGCAAATTTTTAGTATTTCATAAATTTTTTAAAAAGAATAACATTATTGGGTTAGTGAGTTTTTTGGGTTGGGTTCGGTTTTGCCCAAAATCTGATTTTTTGTATAGATTTTTCATTTTTGAAATTCATATCCACCAAATTGCCGATCCGACCCATTTTTTTAGATTGGATTGGATGAATTTGGTCGGATCGACCGAATTTGTTCATTCCATATACACCCCTATTGAACCCTTAGAATGATCCTATGGAGCATTGAATTGGCTTTTAGCATGCAAGTCTTTTTTTCTAAGAATTGTGTGATGGGGGATCAATATTGTACCGGACCAGTTCGCCCAGACCCATATTTGCCTAAGCCCATTATTTACTCATCTGGTTCGCCCGACTCGACATGGGGGGCTCCGAGCCCACTACATTTTGATCCAAGCCCACTTCGCCCCACTAACTAAAATTACCACATGTAAAATATGCATTCAACCATGATGAATGAACACAACCCCACCTTCCACCAAAAGAGGAATCATGGAATCATGGGATCATGGGGAAGTTACTCAATTAACTAAGATTCTCCATATGCCTATAAATACAACCCCATAAAGCTTTTCTAGGGACATCAAAAAATTAGACTTAACACAATTATTGTATCATCCACCACCAATAGTAAACTCCCTCCTGGATTGGTATCCCCCAGACTAGGTGCTTCTCACAGAACTGGGTCAACAAATAATGCGTGTTATTTACTTTCTCGTTCCTTATTTTTATCCTGACAGACAAAAAATTAGCCTAAGTACAATCAACACTTTACTAAATATACACCCCCTAAGTTCCACACCGGAACAATTGGCGCCCACCGTGGGGCCGCGATAAAGATGATTTCCCGGCCACACTTCATGAAGACACAAACGGCTGCAAAAGAGAGAAGACATGGCGGCGACAACACAGTCACGCCGGCTGTAAAACTAAAAAACAGATGCTTGGTGTTGTGAAAGACTTTGGTGATGATTCACCTAATATCGGAAAACTGATCATGACTTCATGTCAATTTGCAAGGTTTGACTTCTAGTATGCTAATTATCAAGGGGAGCTTCTACCATACATTCCTGTTTTGGAATGTTTTAAAACATTCTCAATATTGGCCAATAAGAGCCAAGCTTTTCTTTGTCCCCACCATATTGCCATTATATAAAGATTTGAATATATTATATGGTGTGTGTTCCATATTATGATATTTGGTACACCTTCATAGACTAAAGGTGTATATTTAAACTTCTCTATCATAAGATCGAGGTTTAGCTATGATAACAGAGTTTGAACAAATCGCGGATAATTTTTCATAGATAAATCTAGATCTTTTTATCCAATTTTTCGAGCTGCGAGGATAGTCCTGCTATTGAGCTTTGTAATTTATGTAGCTCTTTTTGCTCTGAGATTTAAAAATCTCTTTTAGGTGGTGCTACTCTAAGACTTTGGCTTCTAAATAATGTTCTTTCTTCGGTTTCTTCAAACAGATTTTTGTCAACTTCTATTAAGGAACAACTATTCCTTGCTGGATTTTTAAATATAGGTGATTCTAATGTTACTACAGGTGTAAACAAATCATCAATATGAATTGTCTCTTTTCCTATAAATTCTATGCTGTGATGTGAATTACTTAGAGCATAGTTAATTCTATAACATATTGTGAAGGGGTGGTTACCTTTCTTCATGAGATTTGGGTTTTCTAATTTATAGTGAAAAACTATAGATCTGTCTAGATCATTATCCTTTAGAGATACCCCAAGTTGTAAGTTTATATCAAACTTAACTTTTCCATATTTTAAATTACATTTTCCTTGTGCAATTATTGATTGCTTTTTATCTTGAATCCTAGAATCTCTTAAAATTATTTCTAGGGGTGCATCAATTCTCATGAATGTACTTTTAATTAAAATCTGAATGGTTGATATGTGAATATAACCAATTTTACTTCTTTCTTTTTCAGAAAGGTTTTGAATTCTCCTTTTAATCTGTGTCCTATCTATAGTAGATACGACTATATTTCCATAGGTAGAGTTAGTTGAAATTGCTTCTTCTCCAATCATTATTCCAAATTTCAAAATATTTTTTCTTGAGAAAATTCCCTTGAATATATTAAACTTTCGTTTAAAATTTTCTTCTGCAGTTAAAGATAGATCTGCTTCTTCTATTTTATGGTCTAGTATGCCATCACCAAAATAACCAGATTTTTCCTCAAAAAGTGAGATTTCAGACATTTTCCGTTTAATTTTAAACTAAGATCTGGATCTAGGCCTTAATTATCAGGCTCAGTTTGCATTAATTTATGAGAACGAGAATTTCTCATTTTATAATATACACTAACCTCTTTTCCATAGAATTGTCCATCAAAACCGGCTATATATCTTGAATCTTGAATAAAATTATTCAAATCATGAACTAAACATTGTAATTCATGTTCTTCAAAATCTGTTTCGATTGTTTCTTTAAGTTTTTTAAGAAAATTTTTTTCTTGGTAATGATTAAATTTAAATTTGTCTAAAATTATTTTAGACAAATCTAGATAAGGAAATTCTTTTAATAAATAAGTTACCTTTTTATCATAGTCCTTTATAAAGACTCATTCTAAAATTGTATGATCAGAACTTGGTTCTGTATACTCTACTTCAAAATAACTTGAAGATATTCTTTGAACTTTAAAATTCGAATTTTCCATAACTAATGATTCTGAATAAAAAGTAATATAATCATACCTGGTATGATTCTTCTGAAGTTTCTTGTTGATGCTTTTGATTTTGATGAAATCTTCGGTTTGAAGATGTTTATGTTTTTTTGTGATATGATCTGCTGATTATATTGTTTGTGTGGGTGATCCTTCCAGAGTATTACCTCAAGGATATACTTCTTAGAAATAATTCTAAGGACAGAAGAAATAATTCTTCAGAAAACTAGTTAATAGTTTCATATATCTTTCAACTGTGTCTTACAACTGAGCTTAAAGCTCTTATTTATAATGGAGAAGGGCTCATATATCAGGTAAGATGTCCATTTCCATGACAACACACTATAGTGACATGCATTCAGAAAAGTAACACGCACTAACTCACTAAAGAAAAAACGACAAACAGTTATTTACATTATTGCAAAGCTTATCACTAAGTGGTCCCCATCTGACTCAGATGTGATAAGGTACCACTGCACACTTTAACTAACTACATGACACATGGCTCTGTGATGGAGGCTTCCTTGTCTTCTTGTGCCGACAGTTTTTCTAGACAATTTTCACATTTGTGTCCTTTGTAATTCTGTAAAAAGTATCGACATCATTCTTCTTAAATTACCTTGGGTAATTTTTCAAGACCATCTTTCAAATGGTCAACTTTTTCTTCAAGGTTCTTGATTGCTTTGATGTCTTTGTCCTTCGCGGGCTTTCTAGAGTCGCTGTATACAACCATTGATGAATCTTCGTAAATAACTCTGTAATTTGTCTGGGAGGATGATTTAGTAATCTTCTGGTGAAAGTGTTTAATTTGAAATTCTGTTGTTTCTCTGTTCACCACTGGATATTCCTTATTTGAAATTCCAATCTTGATGAGGTATAAGGGTTTTGTTGTAAGTTCCAGAGTGATCTCATCGTACCATGGATATGTGGACTCGATTTGAATAAAAATTTCTTTTCCTTTGGCAAACAAGTTGTTGAATTTTTGTGCCAAATTTTGTAATTCCTTTGGAAAGAATTTGAGTTCCCCAAAAGTTTTTCCAGCTTGTTCTTCCAGGTATATGGTATGGATCAGCCCATTTTGAAAGAAGGATAGACATATAGTACTGTCTATTCCAGGTAGTACGACTCCTTTGGTGCAACCAATTCTGCTAATTGGATAGAAGCATTCAGTAGTAAATTCTTCTACATAGTGGTTTAGCCATTTCCATCTAAGACTAAATTCCATATAAGTTGGATCAGTTATCTGAAAATTCTTTTGATATTCGAGCTGGCGAATTTTGTCGATTGACAGCTTCTTTTTTGACTCCATTGTTGGAGATTTTTGAAGGTCTTTTGCTGTTGTAATCTCTTTATATACTCCATAAAGTGTCTGTTCAGCTTCCTTCATAGTTTTATATCCTTTATGACGCACATTCTTGCCAATGATGTGTTGTTTAGCTATTGCCCATTTTCTATAGATCCCTTTCATTGGACCATAAAAAATTACATAAGCTTCAAACTTTCCCATCTCATTGTATACGGGATCGTTTGTTTGAATGGTTGTTAATAAACCATTTTTTCTGGCTTCATCTTCTTCTTCAACCTTATCAGCCCAAGACTTTTTGCTGTCTGAAGTTGTTTCTGAAGATTCTGCTTCTTGTTCTTTATTTGAATCTATATTCCAACCACTGGGTGCTATCGTTTCAGTAGGAATTTTTGAACTTTCCGGGGTTGTATACTTTACATAGTAGTCATACTTTCCAGAAGGTTGACCTAGCAAGTCCCAATTTTCTTCATTTTTGAGAATTTCGTTTAAGCCTTTAGAAGATTGATTTTCGTTTGTTGTAATTTTTTGTAAACTTTTGAGTGTTGTAATCATCTCCCCCCTATCGGCAGAGATTTTTGCTCTTTTGATATCTACGGCGACAAGTTGCTCGTCTTTTTGCTTGATGTTGTTTTGAAGTAGCTTTATGGCTTGCTCCATTCTCTCGTCAGTGTATCTGCAAAACTGTTCTGCTCAGATTTTATGTATTGAATATATGGCTCGAATTGTTGTAATTTCATCTGCCATCTTATTAGTCTGCCTTGTTTATGGTCAGCTTTAATTTTATATCTCCAAAATCCTGTAAGATATTTAGAGTTTGTTCGAAGAAGAAATCTTGACGGTAATAAGTCAATCTTCCATTTTTCTAGTATTTTTACACATGCCAGAGTCTCTAGTTCCTGAATATGGTATCTAGATTCTGTATCTGTAAATGTACCAGAAATATATTTACATAAATGTAATTTTTCAGTATCCTTTATCAGAATTTTAGAAGCACTATAATCAATGCCCTTTTTAGTATCTGTTTCTTCTTTCGAAATTTCAGATTGTTTTGATTGAAGATCTTTAGATTCTTCAATTTTATATCCCTTCTCATTTAGAGAAAGTTTTGCTTTACTATTGGGTAAGACTCTCATACAACCTGCCCAGGTTGTTTGTGATGCATCTGTCTCTACAATAAAAAAATCTTTTATTGTTGGATTGTATAGTTCAGACAAAACTTGAATTTTTTTTAATGGTTTTAACAATGTCAGAATCAGCTTCAGTACAAGACCAAGAAATTTTTTCTGAAATTTTTTTTTGCAAATGTTTTCTTTCTTTTGCTAAGTCTTTGAAAAATCCTTCGTTAGCAATATAATTTAAACATCCAAGAAATCTTTGAATTTGTTTTCTGTCAGAAAGCTCATTTGGAAAAGCTTGTATTTTTTCTTGGGTATGAGGTGCTAAACTTAGTTCCCCATTTTCTTTTAAGATTAAACCAATGTAGTCTATTTCTTTTTGTAAAAGTTTCGATTTCTTTTTCGAAATTACAATACATTTTTCTTTAATTCTTAGAAGAACAGTTTCTATATCTTGAAGATGTTGTTCTTTACTTCCTTTTGTGAAAATAAGTATATCATCTATATATGCCAAACATATATGATCTAAACCGTCAAGAGATTTGTCCATAAATCTTTGGTATATTGATGGTGCTTGTTTCAATCCAAAAGGTAAAACATTCCATTCATAGTGTTTTTGAGGTGGACATGAAAAAGCTGTTAATGGTTTTGTTTCTTCAGCTAGTCTGAGTTGATAATAACCAGACTTTGCATCTAAGGAAGAAAACCAATTACATCCTTTTATTTTTTCTAAAATAAAATCTTTTCTTGGTAATTTATAAGAATCTCCAACTGTTGCCAGATTAAGTTTCTTATAATTAATTACCATTCTTCTCTTACCTCTTTTTATTTCGTTGTGATTTTCGACATAAAAAGCTGGTGCAGAATGTGGGCTTGATGAAGGTCTAATAAGGTCCTTATCAAGTAGATCTTTACATTCTTGTTGAAATTCTTCAACATCTCTAATAGAATATGGAATCCTATTTGGAACATTTATCTCGTCATTAGGGTTTTTAAGTTTAATGAGTATAAGTTCATGATTAGTGTTTTTAATACTGTCTAAAGGGTTATCTGAACAGACTTCATCTAACCTTTCTTCTATACTAATATGGAAACTTCTTTCTTCCCATATTGTTCTTAGTTCTCTAAGGTTTCATTTAATAAGGTTTAAGATATCATTTCTAGTAACTATTTTGGTGGTTACTATTTTGCTATTCTTAGGATTTCCTAAATCCTTCCATTGAAGTGATATAGTATCCTTTCTTTGAGTAAAAGGTTCATATAATTTTAAAAAGTTATTTCCTATGATTAAGTCTAATCCTGAATCATGGAGGTAGATTGTTGGAATAAAAAACTTATATCCTTCAATTTCTATAGATACATCCCGAAGATTAAACCATATTTGATGTTTTGATTTATCTGCAACTATTATTTCTTTTGGTTTGGCTAATCTTTCCCAATTTCTGGAGATAGATTTTTTTCCAAAACAAAGAGTTGCACCTGTGTCTACATAGGCTAAGAGGTTTTTATTTTTTAGTACTATTTTAATAAATGTAGCACTTGGATTTCCTTTACCAAGTATCTTCTTCGACATCTGAATCTCTCTCTGTACAGTATTCATAAATGTCTTCATCGGATTCTATGTCTGATTCTATAGGTTCATATCCCATTGCATATATTGCATGTAAGACATTTTTCTTAGGATTTTCTTTCTTAGGGCACTCATTTGCATAGTGACCTTCTTCATGACATAACCAATATGTACATATTTTTTGCCTTGTAGGCATGTTTTCTTCTTAGGGTAAGGTTGTTTTTTCCTAAAGAATTTTTTGTTTCCTTTTTTGAACTTTCTAAAAGGGACCTTTTTGCGTCAAAAAAAAAAGGGACCTTTTTGAATTTCTTTCTCTTATAAGGTTTTTGTGATCTTATCTTTCTAGGTTTCTTTCTAGAGTTGCAACCATAGTTTCCTACTTTGTCTTGTAGTTTGTTACAACAAATGGATATTTGAGCTTCTCTTTTAGCTATCTTCTGACTACACATTTCTTGAAGTCAAATTTTTAGGGAAGTTATTCTTCCTCCTAAAGTATCATCTACTTTTCCTTCTGCTAATGCTGAAGTAAAAAATGTTTTAACTTGAGCTGATACTTTTTCTAGTAACTTGTCATAGAATAATCCTAACAAATTTCTAGAGATTCTAGTACTATTATCTATGTTATAGTAATAGTCCTGAAATTCACAAATGAAATTATCTACATAGCACATATTGCAGATTTTTAGGTTGGTGATTTTCCAAAGGTTTTGGTCAGAGAATGCTATTTTTGATTGAATGGAGTCTTTCCATCCTTTGAATTCTTTTACAAGTAAACTATAGACCCAGTCTACTACTAAGGTTCCTGTTAGGGGTATTGTTCCCATAACTTCTGGTGGTAAGGTAGAAATGTATTTGTAAGTATTTCCTCTAGTTTTATATTGTAGATAGTTAAAAACATCAACTGCTCCTAAATTTCTAAGATCTTCATTTAACTGGATTAACACACTATTTGTATTATACCAATCCCTAAGATCTTTTGCTGCATCAACACTACAGTCTATATCTAAAATTCCTTGTCCTTGAAATGGATTTTGTGAGGGTACATAGTAATGAGGTACTTTCTGGAATTTTTGTTTGGTAAATTCTCTTTCGAATTCTGCAGGCCTTTTTGTTCCTGATGTTTCTGCTGGTTCGATTTTTACAAAATGAGGATTTTCATTTTCTCCCTCTTCTTCTTCTTCAGAGCTAAAATCATAAATGATTTGATTTTTCTCTTTTGGTTCTTCGTCAATTACTTGACTTTTTCCTAATATATCTAAAGAGACCATAAGTCTTTCTAGATTTTCTAATTGCCTATTAAGGGCTTCTTCTGTATTGTCCATATTTAAAAGAAATTAGATGGTGGTTTAATTCTTAATTGTGTGGAATCAGAAGTTTCTTTGAGTTTCAAAAAATTTTCTTGAGATGATATTTCTAAGTTTTCTTTTTGTTTTCCCTTATCTTTCTCTTCCCCCCTCTTAAGAAATTGAGACAACTCTTCTAGAGCTAAATATTCTTCTTTATTTTCTAAAAGTTTTGAAAGATCTTCTAGTTTAATGCAAATTTTTTCTATATCTCTTTTCTGTTCTTCTTCAATTTCATCCATTCTTTGGTGAAATTTTTTATAACAACAATTTTTTATTATGTAAGCTAACATACATGCTATATTGTTTAGTTGTGGATTTGTTGTATGAAAAAGGTGTGGATATTTATGAGATTCATCTTCTTCATAACAGGTAAAATTTTCTTCATGAAAATTCCATGTTTCATAAGGTTTATACTTACCTTCTTCAATCAGTAAGTTTTCTAAATAGGTTGTTAGTTTTTCTATCCTACATTGTAGGTCAGAGAAGTTATTTAAAACTTTCTGTAATTTATTTGTTAGACTTTCTTCAGTCATCGTGCAATATCCTGAAGTTTTTTCTGAAGCTTTTCAGCTAGTTCCTTAAATTCTCTAGCTAGATAAAAGTTTCCTGAGTTTCTAAAACAATAATGTAGTTTTTCAAACCATCTAATTTGAATTTTGTATAGTGCAAGATCAGCCAGGTTAGGTTTAAAGCTGATTGTTGGATAAATTAATTTTCCAAATGGACTTCTAAGGAATTCATTCCCGTCTCGTACTACTATCATTGTATTATTCATTGAACTAAGCTTAATTGCTATGGATTTGCTACCAAATTTTTTGCTACTAATTTTATGCTAATGGGTTGCTTGATTTCTAGCCATTAGATATGAGATTTGCACATAAAAAATTTTGTGCCTTTGCTACACTAGATTTAGAATGTATCGATACAGTCTTTTTGGTGGACTGTACCATAGATTTTCCTTTATCAAGGTTATGTTTTGTGAGTAAAATTCTATTATAGAATCAATAAAAATATAGGAAAACGTGTTATTCCTCAACCTGGTCAAACATGAAAATGTTATAATGTTTATAAAACAGTAGGACATCACAAACATATATATTTAACTTTACACAAGTCAATATGTTATGAATTATGATTTCTAGCTCACTTTAATTTTGGTTCATTCACGTATTGTTTCTATTTTAATTTTAATCTCGTTTGTCATGTTTGATTTCGTTTGATCAATGATGTGCCATCTTGCCAAACTGTCATTGCCGTCCAACGGCTGATGAGGCGTCTTTGCTGACTTTGCGAGCGATGAGTACACTCTGCCTTGGAGCGGTTGTGAAGTAATCATGGTGGTTAGTGCAACCACAGGCGATCGCGCAGCCTCTTTCCGCCAGTACCATACATCTCATCATCTCGGAAAATTTGAAAGAATGCAGAGAAGACCTCAAGTTTAAGTTTTTCTCCGTACGCTACAAGTAGGCGGATGTTCTCTACATAATCATAATCAGGTGCTAGCTTTCTTTTACTAATTCCTTTAACGTTATTATCAGTTAGTTGCTTACTCACAAAATTTCAATTTCACACCAAGCATCTCATTTGGATAATCATATGAAGCTTTATATTGCGTTGCTATAATCTTTTGCTCATCGTGCCATCTTCTTGTTACATGCTACTTGTTATTGAAATTTAATTAGTATTTGCCTTATGTTTGAAAGATATGCCTGTTATAATCTACGTAACATATTTATTAAATTATTTCTGTGCTTTGGTTCAATAATTGAAATATGTATTGAAACTCTCTAAACCGTTCTGCCACAAACTCTCCTGCATATTGTTAAACCCACATGTTTTTATTCAACCAGATATGCTATTCTAATCTCTCAAATACATTAATATGTGATCACTACTTATATGATAGTTCTATTTTCAATTATTACTTTAACTGTCTAAAATAGAGAAAAGCTCTAAACGTACTGGAGTAATCACAAAATAAAATACCATCACCAATGATACATTATTATATCTCACTTCGTTTAAATAACATTATTTATATCTTACTTGCATGAACAAAGCACTTGGAGCGCAACACTCTTTCAAAGGCGATCATAAAAAACAAGGCGGACAAAGGAAGGAAATACATGAAACAATATCGGGTCATTTGCCACATGAGTGCTCATAACCAGGCGATATCGCTCCAAAAGTTTACTAAAAATATATTACACAATTAATTCCACATGTAAAAATTACATATTGTAGGTACCAATTGATAAACTCGCCGCAAGAACTCCATTTGATAAAGCGGCTTTGTTCGCCCAAACCGCCTTTGCGCGTGAATAAATATAAAACGGCTTTGTTCCGTCCAAACCGCCTTTGCGCGTGATAAACATAAAACGGCTTTGTTCCGTCCAAACCGCCTTTGCGCGTGAATAAATATAAAACGGTTTTGTTCGTCCAAACCGCCTTTGGGCGGGAAAAATTATTAAAGCCACCATATAAGTCTAAAGCGTTGGTGTGCAAAATGTATCCGGCATGGAAAGCCCCCATGTAAGTCTAAGGCGTTGGTGTGCAAAATTTATCCGGCATGAAAGGCCGCCATGTAAGACTACGACGTTGGCGTGCAAAATTTATACGGCTTGGAGTATAAAAACATATGGTAAGAAAATTGTATTATTATCAAAATTTAGAAAGCAATTTTGCAGGTAAAAGAATTGCAGGGAAAAAATAGACGAAGAACCTTCCAAAGACGCGACCAAGAAGAAACAGAAGAAATAAAGATACAAATTCAAAGGCGCCACCACAAAGTTTAAAATTTTTAGGCGAGCTAAAGCAAAGCGAAAGAAGAAAAGAAAAATCTGGCACCATAATGTGAGCACAATGACATCACCAAAGGATTCATTCAGGAAGTCATCAGACGAGTCAAAGCGAAACGCCCAAACAGTCTCGCTAAAGAAGCAAAGAGAAGCTGACGCCGACGTACAAAGGCACGTGAGCAAAAAGAAAAAGAAAAGCACTTCGCCTCTTCGAGCCTTGTGTTTGGGGCTGTGTACCGGACCAGTTCGCCCAGACTCATATTCGCCTAAGCCCATTATTTACTCATCTGGTTCGCCCGACCCGACATGGGGGGCTCCGAGCCCACTACATTTTGATCCAAGCCCACTTCGCCCCACTAACTAAAATTACCACATGTAAAATATGCATTCAACCATGATGAATGAACACAACCCCACCTTCCACCAAAAGAGGAATCATGGGATCATGGGGAAGTTACTCAATTAACTAAGCTTCTCCATATGCCTATAAATACAACACCCTAAAGCTTTTCTAGGGACATCAAAAAATTAGACTTAACACAATTATTGTATCATCCACCACCAATAGTAAACTCCCTCCTGGATTGGTATCCCCCAGACTAGGTGCTTTTCACCGAACTGGGTCAACAAATAATGCGTGTTATTTACTTTATCGTTCCTTATTTTTATCCTGACAGATCAAAAATTAGCCTAAATACAATCGACACTTTACTAAATATACACCCCATAAGTTCCACACCGGAACAAATATACACAAAGATTTTTTGAGATTAGCTGATTGATTTTTAAACTATAGTAGAATCTCTTCCCTTTAGTAGGTACATCGTTTTGTCAATTGTAACTAACCCTTAGTAGGGTTAACTTGGGAGCTCCCGGTTTAGCTCATATATTCAATAGGCCTAACTTGTGGAATAATATGTTTGTTAATTTTGTGTGTAGGGGCGTCACGGTTAATTCAGTCTTGAATCCGACTCTTATTTTTACTCCCGCCGTCCCAATTTTTTGAACCAGTTGACTTCAGCACGCATATTAATACACAACTTTGACGTTTAATATTTTTAATTGTATAATAGTAAAAATTATAAAAATTTAATATTTTGAAAATACTCATCGAGATGAATCCAACGACATCTTATATGCTAATATTTATTTTTATTTATTGAGAGAAAAATATGGTCAAAGCAAAATATATGAATAATGCAAACATTATAAATGACTCAAATAAATTGGGACGGAGGGAGTACCTCTCTTTCATGAAGGTACCTGTTATAGTGTAGAAACGAACCGTCCGCGTACACGAATTCGATGGTCACACGTGTGTAAGAATGACTGCACATAAAGAAGCTAATTTATTTGTCATCTATGATTCCTAGAGCAAGCTATTGCAAGTCAATATTATCCATCAATCAATGGCATACTCCCTCCGAACTTATTTATAAGTAAAAATCAACAAAAAAATCATTAAATTCAACTCTAATTAATATTTTTTTCCAACAATACTCCTACACATGCATTTATTCATTTCTACAAATAATCTATGTTGGAGTAGTACTAATGATGATTACATCTAAGTATGAGTAAACTTCATAAAAGATAAAATGACATTTTAGGAATTGCACTGAAATTACACATAAAACTAAGATAAAAAGCCAACTCCTTAATAAGTGTGCAAAAGAGAATTTTTACTTAAAAAAAAAATCCGGAGGGAGTATGTAGGAAAAAAATGGATTGCCTAGCTAACCAAATTGATCCGTCACATACATTTTCTAGATTCGGTCTCATTCTAATTGCTCTATGTCGTTTTCTTTTTGGTCTAGTTTTGATTATAACTTGCCTATATATTAATTTAAGAAGTTGATACAAAGTCGCAAACTATGCAAATACATAATCATATATACATCAACCAGTGAAATTGTGAAACAAATATTAATGGAAATATGTGTCATTAGGAAAATTCATTCATAGGTTTGTTTTCAAATCCAATTTCAAATTTCAACGGTCGATGTGACAATGAACCATATGAATTAAGACGTTTCCCATATGATATATAATCGATAGAGAATCAAATGAATGATGGTAGAGTGGTGGCTATGGTATAGATTCTATTTTTTGAAACTATTAGGACATAGATTATTGTCATAGATTTATTGTAATTTGTCTTCAATATTGCAGTCATTTTCAATATGTGAAATCACTTTGTCATAAATTGTGTATATCATGCGTTAATATACGTTCGCACGATTTTACCCTTTATTGATTATTACTTGTAATAAAATTAAGTTAATTAATCATCTGTTACATTTTTGTACAATGTAATATATCTCATAATTAAGTCAAATGTGTTGATATACATTAATTATGAGTTAAAGTCACAGCTAGAATTATTGAAGTTTTTTTTTATACACAAAATAGAATTATTGAAGAAGTTCAACAACATATAAGTGACCAATATATAAGTTGGAGATCTATAAATCTAATGGTTCAACGAGTAGTGTCAAAGTCATTTGCGTGAAGCTAGTGTGATTGTTCTTAGCAACGATGTACGATCATTAGCATAATGAACCTCCCATCATAACCCAACTGTGATATCAGGGTTCGATTGAACTTGACGGTGTTAAAAAATATGACATCCATGAAAGAAGTAGAGAGAAAAGCTTAAAAAATGTATATTATATTGATAAAAGGAAAATAAATATTAGATAATGAAAGAAAGTGAAGTAAAAAATTACATCAAAACCTATATATAGGCGTCAACTAAGTACTAACTAATCTTCTTAATAACCAACTAATTATATCTTTAACAAGAGAGCAATATATAAGAGAGTGGCATGGAATTGTGGATTTCAAAATCACTTATAAAATTGTTTTTAGTTCAACTTATTAATTTAATTCAATAAAAAAAAAAAAGGAGACTTCCCCTCACCGTCTAACAAACGATGAGATGCAAAGATATATCATATGGTAGAGGATAATAAAAAACTTGTGATATATCATTTTGTGATATATAAAAACTAGCTGTTAGTGTTAAGATCAATAACTTATTTTTTTTTGTTATATTTTTTTATCATGTAGTTTAATGGTTAGACTCACACATTTATATATGAAAAAATGTAAAATCCAGAGTTCGAACCTCGGCCATTTCAATAATGTATCTGGTATATACCATTTTAGTTACACTTATGGAACTTTATGGTTACATTTTTATTTCTAAATAAATAATTAGTTTATATAAATGTTGAGATGATGGTTGTATGAATATTTGATGTGTTGTGGTGTGATTTTAAACTCGCAAATTTTAATTTATGGTGTATGTAATATAATATTTAGAGTAAATTAATTTTTTTTTAAGAAGTTTGAATTATACTCCTCTCATCTTTTATGTTAAAATATATATTTTTCTTTTCTTTTTGCAAAATATATTTGAGAAAATTATACTTTCGTTTTTTTAGAGAAACTTGAATTTCATTCTTCTTCCCATTTATATTAAAATCTATATTTCTTTCATTTAATAAACACTTCGTTTTAATATAATCAAATATTTTATGCATATATTTTCAATATTTTTTATTCACATCGTGTCCATATAGTCTTAAACATTGTCATAAATCATTTAAGTAATACAAAATAAAATAAAAAGCTTGGACAAATTATTAAAGCCGATAAAAACATTATTTTTAAATTGAATTTTATATTTTAAAGTCATAAAGTTAAAAATGAATTTTTAAAGAAAGAAAATTTAATTTCTTAATGATGACTTTAAATATTATTAACACAAAGTAGTGTTTAAAGCTATAATTGTCATCATAAAAACATTTTTTTATAGATAGACGAAATAGCAAGTCACTGAAAACTCAACACACGCAAGATGGAGGGATAAGAGTTTGAATCTCGATCATATCGTTCGACCTACCAATTTTTCCATTTATTTATACTAAAATTTACTCTAGTAAAAAAATATGTGTAATTTGAGCTTCTTTTAATATGTATGATTTTAACAATTATTTGTACTTCTTGTTCTTCCTAAGGTTTCTGAGGTAAGACTGGCTAGATATTTTAAAGGGCTCGACAGAGGTATTCCTAGTCCTACGTATCCCTTTGTATTGTTGGTAATCAGAGCGACATGGTTATCTCCTTGAACCGGTGATGGAAGCTAATCTTTCATAATGTAGTTGAAATTTATCTCTAGTCAACAATAATACTGAGCCAGGATTTTTACTCGTTGTGGAATGATTATGCGACTTGTCTTTCATAGTGTCTAGGGGTGTGTGTGTGTATATATATATATATAGTCATTGGGCAGAAACAAGATCCATGTCTATCCATTAGGTGTAGTGGGTTTAACCTTTTACCAATCTCATCAGTTGCCATCACCAATCTCATCAACACTATTTGGTTAGCTAGGAATCAAGCAAGATACAAGGATAAAGAGCTAGGTTGGAGGGCTGCCATATCTCACATCATTGCTTCCACGGCTCTAACCGGAAACAATACTAAGAAGCTTTCTTCTAACTCTATTAGGGATTTCTCCATTTTGAAGTTTTTTAAGATCACTATACATTGTCCTCGGGCTCCTATTCTCAAAGAAGTTATTTGACATCCTCCTTTGGTTCGTTGGATTAAATGTAATACAGATGGTGCTTCTAATGGTAACCCAAGTATCACTTCTTGTGGTGGTGTCTTTAGAGATCATTTTTCTGACTTTGTTTTTGCTTTTGCTGAACCCCTGGGAGCTGAGTCATCTTTGTATGCTGAGACTTGTGGTATCCTTAGAGCCATTGAGATTGCTTATGACAAGCAGTGGCACGATTTGTGGATAGAATCGGATTCTACTTCTGTTGTTGCTGCTTTTAAAAATCCCAGGAAACCCGTTTCTTGGACTCTCAGAAATAGATGGAAGAATGTTATGTTCAAGCTTTCTCAGATGAATTGTATCATCACTCACACGTATAGGGAAGGGAATACTGTTGCTGACCTTTTAGCTAATAGAGGATTATCTCTCTCCTCTTATACTACTTGGAATCTTGCTCCACCTTTTATTTCAGATGCTTTGGCTAGTAATAAACTAGGTTTTCCTGGTTTTAGGCTTTGTCTTTCATAATGGAGTTTTGGTCTGGTCCCCTCCATTGTCTAGTTTTTTATTTTGTTTTTCAGGAGCACTGCACTCTTTTTCCCTTCATCTGGTTTTTCCCTTTGGGTTTTATAGGTAAGGTTTTTAATGAGGCAGTACTATGTTACCACGCTCCTACTTGGGTTTTGGTCTAGTCCCCCTAAGTTGTATGTCATTGTTTCCTTTTTTCTTTCTAATAATATTTTGAGTTTGGCTTGTTTGTTAGGTAGGTAGGGAGGTGCCAACATAGTTGAGATGTCTCTGCTTATCTATTGAAGCCTCTCTCTTTGCTTAAAAAAAAAACATGACTCTCTTTCATAAAATGTCTCTTTTATAAAAAGAATTAGAACCCAATTTCCATAATTACTCATTGAAAAGTAATTCTCTTTCATAAAATGCCTCTTTCATAAAAAGAATTAGAACCCAATTTTCATAATTACTCGTTGAAAAGTAATTCAGCCTTAATTAGTAAAGAAAAAACTTAGATGCCCTTGTCCAGGGGCGTCTTTATGTTTTTGGAGGCTATGTGCAAAATTGTAAAAGTGGCCCTTTGATAAAAAAATTAATAATTTTTTATTTTAAAAAAAACCATCATCAATTTAAATTGTAAATAACATAAAAATAGTAATTATTTTATAATTAACATAAAAAAGATTCATAGTCTAATAATAACACCAAATACTTTCTAACTACATAAAACGGGTCATTCTACTAACATTTTTTGAAGCAAATTCAACAATCAAGTCTTCATATTGTATGTCATATGACTGATGGTGCTAGGGCGCCGATGATAGTCGTGATTGTTGGTGATGTACTGAACGGCAACGCGATTATTTCTTTTTTTTCTTACGCAAACTTCATTCCCTTTTTGTTAAAGCGCTGTTCCTATTCCTTTTTTTTCTCGTTAGAAAAACTGAGCCTGAACCTTAAAATGTTGCAACATAATTATTTCTTACACCCCTTATTTACTAATACTATTACCCTATAAATTTATTTTTGAGGCCCTCAATTTTCGGAAGCACTGCACAACGACTCATGTTGCTCATGGGCCCAAGCCGCCCCTGCCCTTGTCCACTCGAACATTAATCCCATAGTGAATCCAACAAATCTAAGATGTGGAAATACTTTTGTACAACTACTAATTGAAAGTCAAATATCTGAATTAAAATGACTTTTTTTCTAGAGTAGTAAGTAAAAATTGTGGAGTGCACCATAATTTCTGAAGTTTAAGACAATGCACATTTCTTGCTAAAAAAAAAAAAAAAAAGAAAGAATAGTATGATCAATGATCATGCAATAAATTTATAATTTCTTCCTAAACAACGACAATGAGTTAGTTGCATTAATTTAATGACTAGTATTTTTCTTATTTAACTTCAAATATTTGTTTTTAAATTAAATCTACACCGAGTTATGTTTGATTTTGAATTTAGTAAACCATATTTTATTTTGGACCGGAATTTTTGACTCGACAAAACTCAATATCACGTCCATGAGCCAAATATCATATTTGTTGGTCTATATAAGTTTCGTCTCACAACCTAATAAGACATGTTTTATTGTAATTTAATATTCACTTTAAATTTATATCGACTATGCATGATCTTTATAATTAATTTATTGTTAAAGTATAAATGAAATGAAAAATTCTAGATAAATTAGTTTCTATCAAATAATTTATAGGGACAAAAAAAGTGAATTTTTTTTTAGTTGGGTTTCCTCAACACGTTAGAACTTGGAACCAAAAATCAAAGTTCTACGCCCTTGATTAAAATGCCCAGGTTTCTTATGACTCAAACCAACTACTTGTGTGTTGGTCTAAATTTTACATTTGATGTAATTGAAATTTTGGTCTATTTACTTTCACCATTTTGCAGTATTGAGTTTTATATTAAATATTTGACAATTTTGATCTCTCTAGGTAAGTATTTAGTCTAAAATATGATGGTATATAATAAGTTTTTAGTGGACTTTTTTTAAATTTTCTTATCAAAACTCACTTTTTGAGTGTGTTTTCTTAACAGGGCTTAGATATACAAGGCCCAAGGGTAACTTATTTAAACTTTTAATTTATTATAAAAAATTAATCCAAAAATAAAAATGTAATAACCCAAAAAATCGATTCTTCAAAATATATATTATTATGTAGTGATTTAGCAGTTTATTATTCAGCACATATTAAAACGAGTCTCAAATGTCTTGTAACTAATTTATTGTAGCAAAAATCAAAAAGCTCTTGTTGAGAGTGGGATTTGAACCCACGCCCTTTCGGACCAGAACCTTAATCTGGCGCCTTAGACCAACTCGGCCATCTCAACTTCATGTCTCAAAAATTTTAAAAATACAATATATTTGGTCTTACATTTTTTTATCAATATTTTGTGTGTATATTTTTTATTTAAAATAAATTACGTTTGTATTTTTAAAGTATGTAAGGTGTAGAAAATATATAGTAGAGGAAAAATATGTCACATACAGAGACAATGTTTTGAATTTTGATGTTCAATTCATACATCTTTTTAAGAAATCACAACTGCATTTTTTAATTCATAACTGTATAAATAAATAGAGATCAGTTTTGTTTGTGAGTTTGGAAGGGAGGGGAAGAGAGGAAAGGCTATGGATGGGAGGGGAAGGGAGAAAGGAGGGAAAATATTCTCCTTGTTTGGGAGTTAAAAAATCAACAAGAAAAAGAGATTGAGGGCTTATGTGATAATTTTACTATTTTATCCTTTTTTTCTCTCTTAAAATCAATAAATTGTGTTATACTTTGTAATTTATCTTATAATTTTTTTTTTACCAATTTTATAAAAAATCTTGAAAGCATGAAAACTTTTTTTTTTTAATTATTTTTTCTAAATATTTTTTTTTAATTTTATTAAAAATTTGATACAATAATAATTACTTAAATTTTTTTATATAAAAAACCATATTTGAATTATTGTGAGGATAAAATGATCAATTTATATATTTAACCCTTCAAAACTCTCCAATTTGGAGGAACTTTAAATTTGGACAAAATCTCCACCCCCCCGCGCCCCGCCCTCCCAAAACATTCCCTTATTTTTTTAAAATTCCCAAACAAGGATTTCCCTCACCTCCACTCTTAAACTCAACTCCCAAACAAAGCCTAAGTAATATGTAGTGACATTATAAAACATTTTATACGTGCATCTACATGCAACCAATCAAATTATATAATTGCATAGTTATGCCCTTTTTATAGGTTTATTTCTAAAATATTTCAACAAATATCTAAATGCATGTAAAAAATAATTTTACACTATCGATAAACAAATTAAAATAAAATAAATAATAAAGCATGCTTTTAACCTTATTAATTTCCTATAACACATCTACTTTATTTTATTTTCTTAAGATCATATGTATTGAAGTTAGGGGTGTTCGCGGTGCGATGTAATTCAGTTTTGAGTATACAAATCATCATAACCACGAGATAAAAATGCATGCGGTTTGGTTCGGTTGGTTTTTAAAAACTCATTCAAACCAAACCAAGCCAATGCGATTTAGATTGGTTCGATTGGTGCGGTTTACACAATAACATTTAAGTACAAAACAATTTTAAACATAAAAAAAAAAAAAAAAAAAAAAAAACTTGAAGTTCCAAAATAACATTATAGTATCAATAAAAGTTGTTTATTCAAAATTAATTCAATTTCAGTCCTTACACGCTCCTATAATATTTATTTTTTATTTATAATCAACGATTATTATTGGGCATGACAATGTGACGGGACGTGGATAAGTTTTGCTCTCCCCAAACCCATAAAGTTTGGGTATCCCCATACCCATCCTCATTTTAAGCGGGGAAGAAAAGTAGAACCCCAAATCATACTCGAAGGGGTTCGGGTATTCCCAATGGATTACGGGTATCCCCGTCTTACTTCTCTCCACATGAACTCGAGTTGTATT
Organism: Trifolium fragiferum; assembly: GCA_954870985.1. Classification (NCBI taxonomy): domain Eukaryota; kingdom Viridiplantae; phylum Streptophyta; class Magnoliopsida; order Fabales; family Fabaceae; genus Trifolium; species Trifolium fragiferum. The sequence continues at coordinate 13,276,254 of OX940789.1, read as the reverse complement.
TTGATATTTTTTAATTAAAAAATAATTTAAAAGTCGAGAACTATTTTGTTTCAATAGTATGATTTGATTAAACAAAAAATATAATATGGAAAATAATTTATTTAATATTCAATTTAAACTAAAATAAATGTATGAATGCAATTTAAGATTTTTTTTTACATATATAATATTTTTTTGATACATAATTTAATTTAAGAAAAAAAAAATATGATGTTTATATAAATGGGGCGGATTCAAGGACTGGTTCGAGGTGAATATTAATGTCCCCATTACCCACCCCATCTTCATCTTTTAAAATCGGAGAAAATCCAAACTCAAACTCAAATTCAGTCAACTCGAATTTTCTCCGTCAAAATGAAAATGGTACGAGTGATTATTTGTGGATATGAGTTTTATTGCCACCTAATTATTATTGCTTAAAAAAATTAACAAAGCTCAATTTTATCAAACAAAATTAAACTAAAACAAAACTCTAACCGCTAGAGCACACTTTCAACATTTTCGACAAATGATGCGAGCAACAAGAACACTTTCATGCGAAAACAACAAACGAATTCTCTTAACCTTACTCAACAATCTCCAAAAACCTTGGAACCCAAAAACCTTAAACTCATCACAACATGCCCCTCTTCGTTTCCTCAAAATCCTCGAAACTCATAATCGATTCCTTCATTCACAACCCGAGTCACCATCACCAGCTACATTCATTCAAAACCTTCTCAAATTCCGCAGAGACAAACCCACTGAACAAATCGAACGTGCTCTTAATCTCACCGGAATTCACCCCAACGACAACCTTGTACTTCAAGTCTTGCAACGACACCGTTCCGATTGGAAACCAGCGTTTGTATTCTTCAAATGGGTCACCAAATCAAACAGCTACACACCCAGTTGCGATGTTTACAATGAGATTATCAACATCCTTGGCAAAATGAAGTGTTTCGAAGAGTTACACCAAGTGCTCGACGAAATGTCACAAAGAAAAGAATTCATCAACGAAGAAACATTTTCCATTTTAATTCGTAGGTTTGTTGCTGCACATAAAGTGGAGGAAGCAATTAACATGTTTCATAGAAGGGAAGAGTTTGGATTAAAGAACGAGCTTGATTCGGAAGCTTTTCGTACGCTTTTGATGTGGTTGTGTAGGCACAAACATGTTGAAGAAGCAGAAACTTTGTTTCATAGGAATTTGAATAAGTTTCAGTTTTGTCATGATATAAAGACATGGAACGTGATTCTTAATGGTTGGTGTGTTTTAGGGAATACACATGAAGCAAAGAGGTTGTGGAAAGACATCATAGCATATAAATGTAAGCCTGATATTTTCACCTATGCAACTTTCATCAAGGCAATGACAAAGAAAGGGAAATTGGGAACTGCTTTGAAGTTGTTCAATGGAATGTGGAAAGATGAGAGTTGTAAACCTGATGTTGTGATATGTAATTGTGTAATTGATGCTCTTTGTTTCAAGAAGAGAATTCCTGAGGCGTTGCAGGTTTTTCATGACATGAAGGAACGAGGTTGTTTACCGAATGTAGCTACTTATAATTCACTTATTAAGCATCTTTGTAAGATAAGGCGAATGGATAAGGTTTATGAATTGGTAGATGATATGGAGAGGAGGCGTGGAGATTGTTTGCCTAATGATGTTACCTATAGTTACCTGCTAAATTCATTGAAGGCACCAGAGGAAGTTCTTGGGGTTTTGGACAGGATGGAGCGAAATGGATGTACAATGAGTGATGATGTCTACAATTTGGTCTTGAGATTGTATATGAAATGGGATGATCTTGATGGATTGAGAAAAACATGGGATGGAATGGAGAGGAATGGATTGGGACCAGACCAACGATCGTATACTATCATGATACATGGACACTATGAAAATGGGAGGACAAAGGATGCTATGCGTTATTTCAAGGAAATGACATCGAAGGGGATGGTGCTAGAGCCGAGAACAGAGAAACTAGTGATTTCAATGAATGATCAGTTGAAGGAGAGAACTGGAAAACAAGAAGGAATGAAGTAGAGGCGTCTAATGTTTAAGATATTGGAATGTTGGTCCAATTGAAAGAATTGGACAATGTTTTATGCATGTATTTGTAGTTCATATTGGTAGCTAGCTAGAGTTTTGTTTGATTGAACTACATGTAGACGATTTACAATTCACTGGGACTTGAAACATGGGTAAAGCATTAGAATAGGAAAGAATTGTAGCTTCCAATATATATATACACCCAATTTTGTTTTTAATGTTTTTATCTTCTTTGTGAATGAGAGATGAAATTAAAAAGCAATGTGAGCATAAACTCAGACAGAGAGTCCTGGATTATAAAACATATATTAAAAGATGTCAGTAAATATTAGTTTTTCTTTATTTATTAGTTTTCAATGGAGATATAATAGGCTGTATTCTTTATCATTGGATCAACAGGTTATGGTGGTAAATGTGAGGCAATGGGTAGACACAATGTGGGAGTGGAGGTTGAGGTGGAGAAGAGAATTGTTCCTATGGAAGCAAGAGTTAGTAATCCAATTTCGGGTGGAATTGGAAGATGTGGTTGGTAATGTTGATGAGGATGATAGGTGGGTTTGGAATGAGATGTCCTCAAGGATCTACTCAGTGAATTCGGCATATACAATATTATGAGGGGAACTATATGGTGGAGGAAGTAAAAAAAAATACGGCATAAATGTATCTAATTCTTTTGAAGGTTATGCTTCTTGTCCGGCAGGTAAGACAAGATCGCATTCCTTCAAAAGTCGATCTTTGCATCTGTGGAATTGTAGTCATTGAAGCCAAAATGTGCATTGGAGGTGTATGGTGTAGAATGGAAGAAACAACAAATCACCTATTTTTTAAATGTCCAGTATGTTCAAAAATTTGGTATTGCTTAGCTGATTGGTTAGGGGTGAAGACAGTTTTGATGAGAAATCACACTTACTCATGGGTTTGATGCAGGGTGTGAGGGTTCTAGAGGAGAAATTGTGTGATCAATTTAAAAAGTAGAAATGCAGGAGTTTTTCAGGATATGAACATTTTGATGTCATCAATGTTAGAGCGGATAAAACTATTGTCGTGGAGTTGGTTTTGATCAAAATCACCTGGTTTTATCTATTCAATTACACAGTAGAAAAGTAACTGTTAACATGTTTGGGATTTAGATTGCTCTCCACGATTGGTTACTAAATCCGCTGGAGTGTATGGGAGTGAGAGGAGGCGCTTAGGATCTGTACTTTTTTTTGTGTTTGCTGTGGATGAATTTTTGTAACAGGTTTTAGAGATATGTACGAACTGGAGTCTGCATTCTGTTCGGTAGAATCTAATGCTTTTCTGTTTCGGGGTTCATTTTGGCATTTCAGCGGTTGATGCATTGGTCGTCACACTTACTGCTGTTTACCTCATCATTGTTTTTCTTTTCTGTTTCTTGCTGATGTGGTTTTATGTTTGGCAATCAATTGGACTGCTGTTCTGGCGTGTGACTGTTCTGTGCATACAGGGAGGAGCGTTTCTTGTGGTCTCGCTGTCACAGTCGATCTCAATCTATGTCCTAATGGCGTCAGCTAGAAGAGTGTCATATTTCTCACTCTCTCCGCTTTTCCGTCGCTTGAGTGTGATATAGAGCGAGACCCTGTGAAGGTGGACCTTCTTGGCTTAGTGTTTCAGTTCTTCTCCAGTTGGTGTCTCATTTGTGGGTTTTCAATTATGGAAAGGGGTGACGTGGCTTCGTATTTGCCCTCATCACAGATGCATGTAATGAAGAGTGGAGTAAGGCAGTGGATGGGAGAGTCAAAGGATGTAGGCTGAATCAGTGGATGTCAAAGTATGACAGCTCATGCTGATCTATGTTTTTATTCTTTAAAGGCGGAGGTTGATACTTGTCAATATGCGTATTAGGCAAGGCTGTGTAAAGATTGAGAATGGCACCATCTTGTTTCATTACAAGCTATTTTCAGTCTCTTGTAATTTGCGGGCTTTAGGATTGTCGGTGGCGGCTTGGGCGGTCATAGCAATTGTTTTAACTTCATAGCTTCAGGATTGCCTTGTTTGGAATGAGGTAGAAGTCAATAGAAGTGATTTGAGTGGTGTATTTGTTTCCTGCATAATCTTGCAGGGTGCTTCAATTTGGGAAGTGGGGGGGGGGGGGGGGGGGGGGGGGGGGAGGGTCCATGTGTAACTTTCTGAGAACACAAGCTTTGTACTTTGGTGTGCACTTTATAGCATTTCTTATGATTGGGAGGATTGCAATGGTGAATGTAAAATGAGGTGGTAGTGGAGGCAGCAGGACATTGTTGGGTAAGTTGGAACTTGGTTTCAATTTTTTTGTGGAATTTTTGAAATTGCTGGATCATTGAGTCAATGTGCTGCGTATGGTCTTGTAAATGGGGTTTAGTGGTTCATTGTGGATAACAGATTAGTGCATTGATGGTGGATGGAAGATTATGTTATTCACTTTGGTATCTTGTGGAGTTGTAGCTTTTGTTTTAAAGTGTGAAGGACAACCAGAAGTGAGGGAGGCCGAAGCAAGAGGACGGGAAACTTTGAGATCGCCTGCAAACCGTATCCACATAGAGATAGACTGTCTTCGAGTCATTCGGGGGTATAGATAAGAAGAATAGAAATGATACTGAATATGGTTTTATTTTGAGCAATGTAAGAGTATTAAATTTCAGTCAAAACTGTAGAGTCAGTTTTGTTAGGAGACAAGTTAATCGTGTAGTTCATGAGTTAGCTCGTGTAAGTGTAACTAGTGTTTCTGTTAGTCCCAAAGTTTTTATTATATTGTCCACCTTGCATTGCGAACATTATTTTGAATGAAAGTTATAAAATGCAGTAAGTTTGTTTATGTCAAAAAGACTTCCAAACATAGCCTGAGAGAATTGGTAATTGGAGTTGTATTGATTTTGCAATTTTCTTTCTGCCTCCCCGTGTTGCTTGTTGGTTTAACATTTTTAAATAAATTTTCCTTTTTTTATTCTTAAAGTAATTCTATTTACAATGTTTCAAAACAATATTATTATCTGCGAGGTTTTTTTAGGGTACACGAGAAAGAGCTTCCCAACAAGGTCCCTAATTTGTACCTTCGAGTAAGGAGACTTACTTTTGCCACCCTTCTCTTTCACTTGCGAGCCCTACAAAATTACCAAAATACCATTGTCCGCTACTTTAGTAGCGGATTCCACGTTTAGAATTTAAAAAGTTTCATGTTTGTAGGTTTTTTTTTTTCTTTCAAAATTCTCATTTCTATATCATCAGGTTCGCTATATAAGTAGATGATGTTTAAAATCTTGAATTTTCATGTAGGGTGTTTTTCCTAAAAAATTACTCATTATCACAACGTCCGATACTTAAGTAGCGAAAGAATAAAATAAAAAAGATGCAGAACACGCGAGTAATTAGTAAAATGACAAAAGTAAAAATCTCGAGCAAACAAACCCACTTTAGGCCCGAAGGAGTTTATGCTAGCCTACACCCACATGATGATTCATGATGGTATAGCCTACTGAATAACAATTATTTTTGGGTCAAGTAATGACTAAATGCACACATTTTAAGTATGAAGTGAAAAATTTAAGATTTGAACTTTGAAAAAGATAGAAAATTACAATAAATAAAGGGTGAAGAGAAAAACTTATTAGATATCGAAATAAATGGTATGATATTTAGTAAGTTCTAGCTATATCTTACCTACTATGGAATTTGAATCAAGCGTAAATATATCTTTATATTCTTATAAAATAGGCGAATTTTGCGTTATTTCATACAAATTTTTTATTTTTTTTTAGAAATACCTCCTGCAATATTTTAAAAAAAAATTGATAGTGTATTTTACCACCCTGTTGAATTTTTTTTCCCAACATAGAGGGGTAAAATACACTAAAAAAAATTTAAACATTGCATTAGGGTATTCCTACAAATGAAAATTACAGAGAATAATGCAAAGTTTATTTATAAAGGGTAAAGACCTATTTACATGCCGTATGAAAGCATCCTTATAATAATGTTATTAATAGCTATCAACTTAATTAATAATGATGACTTTTGCTCTGGCGAAAAAATCACTGTTCACCGTCACCTTTCTTCTTCCCTAGGAAACCTTCTTTATCCTCCACCGCCTCTATTTTCCCTTCTCCGATCATCATGCATGCCTTCACCATCCCTTGGAATTGTCTCTCTGTCTTCTAAACCATCTCCTGAACCTATTCAACCTTCGAAAACTAACAAAACTTTTGCCCAAGCCCTAAAAAATGTTTGTGACATCCCTCTTTCACAGCTCCCCACTACGGTCGTTAAAGGCGATCGTTTGTCGGTGGAGATTCCAGAAGAAGAGTATATGGCAGGATTGAATGCATGCAAACACAATCTACATGGCAGAATTGTTTGGCCTAAAGGTTCGACGCCGCTTTCTGTGGTTGACTTGAAGAAAAAGTTATGCCTGATATGGAAGGATCTAGCTCGTTGGGGTATCGCGTTTATAGGTAAAGGTTATTATGAATTTTGTTTTTCCTCTTTGGAAGATGTTAGAAGGGTGAGATCTGTTGCCTCTTGGAACCTTGACCCTGGTTTTCTCAAGCTCTTCCAATGGTCGGGAGATTTTAACCCTAATACGCAAAGAAACACTACTGCACAGGTTTGGGTTAGAATTTATGGTTTGTCTCATGAATATTGGAGACCAAAAATTCTGTTTGCTATAGCAAGTAGTATTGGCACTCTCATTTGTACGGATGCAATTGCTTCTAAGTCTTTATTTGATAGAACATTTGGTCAATATGCTAGGGTGTTAGTGGATATGGATTTATCTCAACCTTTAAGATATAAGGTGTTAGTGGAAAGGAAATGTTTTGCTTTCTTTGTGGATTTTGATTATGAGAACATGCCTGAGTTTTGCTCCCATTGTAACATAGTGGGACATAATGTTGACAATTGTAAGAAGCTTCATTATCAAGGAAATATTAATAATGAAAATCTGCAGAAACTGAAAGGAAAATATGAAAAGAAATATGTTCAAACCAATGTTGGTAATGGGGGGCAGGAGAAGGTCACTGAGGTGATTGATGTGGATGTATCAAAGCACCCAGATGAAGGAATCAAATCTCAGCCAACTAATCCTGCAGATCAAGTTGGAGAGAGTTCAGTTTCAAGACCTCAATCTATTGAGGAAGTTAGACACACCTCTGTGGAACATCAAAATCAATTCAATATCCTCATGGAAGAGAATGTTGATCTGCCTCATAATCACCATGCTGATGAAAATGTAAATGAAGCTGACTATAATGGTGAAGATAGTGAAGATACTCAAGACTCAGCTTTTGTGGATGCCACACAATTTCATAAAGATGATGAATTTGCTGGCCCTTTACAACCAGTGGTTTCCCCTTCTCATTCCCTGGCCGGTATTCAACCTTCTAGCTCTCCTGTCCAAGCTGGTGCATTGAATGTTGTTGCTCATTCTGATTCTACACCTCCTAGAGTCCAAGCTGACATGGTTTTTCTCAAAGAATCTTGGGCAAACATGGTAGATGAAGATCAAGAGGAAAACCAAGAGGATTCACAACTTAGTCAAAGTTCCAGAGAAGAAGGCTTCCAAGTGAAGTTATCTAAAAATCAAAAAAAGGCTCAAAAGAAAGCTTCTCAATCCAGCAAGGATTCTTATGCAACCAGGTCAAAGGTTAATCTTAAACCTTTTAAATGAAGTTCCTCTATTGGAATATAAGGGGTTTGGCTAACTCCCCTTCAAGACTAGCCCTTAAAAATCTTATCAAAAATCATAACCCTAATTTTATTTTCATAGTTGAACCATGGATGAATTTTTCCGACTTTCCAAGAAGGTGGTTAGTTAATCTCAACTTTAAACTTTTTGCAATGAACTCTAGACCTAATATGTTACCTAACCTTTGGTGCATATGTAAACTTCATCTTGATCCTATCATTTTAGCCTCTGATAGCCAACAAGTTTCCTTTACCATATCTGATAATGATAAAACCCTAGCTTTCTCTGCTGTATATGCTAGTACTAATTATATCACTAGAAGACAGCTTTGGTCTACTTTAAACCATTTACAAGCCCAACATGCTTTGCCCTGGTCTTTCATTGGGGACTTTAATGTTATCATTGGCTCCAATGAACATAGAGGTAGCTTTGAGCCTGCTAGGATGCCAATGGAAGAATTTCAAGCCTGGTCTGACACTTTTGATCTTGTGCACTTGCCAACTAGAGGTGCTGAGTTTTCTTGGGACAATGGTAGAAGAGGCTCCAGATATACAGAAAGAAGATTGGATAGAGTCCTCAGTAATCACTCTTTAATTGATCTCTGTAGTTCCTTAACTGTCTCAACTCTTACCAAACTTAAATCTGACCACTTCCCCATTCTTCTTGACCTTCAACTTTCACAAATTTCCTTTGCTTCACAATTTAAATTTATGAGAATGTGGACACTGCATCCTGACTGCAAGCAGCTGATTCATGATTGTTGGTCAATTGATGTTGTTGGCTGCCCTATGGTTGTTTTATAAAAAAAAATGAAAATGTTAAAAGAGAAATTGAAGATTTGAAACAAACAATGTTTTGGAAATGTGCATGAAACTGTCACTGCTGCTGAACAAAAGTTAGATTCTATTCAGCTTAATATTCAAACTTTAGGTGCTTCTGATACCCTTTTGAATGATGAATCATTTGCTCAAAAACACCTTGAGGAGGCCTTGAATAGGCAAGAATGTTTTTGGCAGGAAAAAGCTCACCTAAACTGGCACCTTGAAGGAGATAGCAACACAAAATACTTCCACAGAATTGCCAAGATCAAAACCACTACCAAATCCATAACTTCCCTTCAAGATGGTGAACACGTGATTTTAGAGCCTCAGCAAATCTCTGACCATGTTGTTTCTTTTTACAAAAATTTGTTTTCTTTTAGCATTGTTTTGCAGGAACAGTTACTTGTAGATGAAGTTTTCCCTAGCCTTGTCATTGAAGAGGTCAATTCTTTACTGACTATGCTTCCTTCACATCTTGAGATTAAAGCTGCAGTGTTTTCTTTAAATAAAGATAGTGCCCCTGGTCCAGATGGATTTGGAGCCTATTTTTACCAACATTACTGGGAGATCATTCATGAGGATGTTATCAATGCAGTGCTTCAATTCTTCACTTCAAGCTGGATCCTGCCTGGATTCAATTCCAATATCATTGCCTTAATTCCTAAGTCTCCAAATGCTTCATCTATAGATCAGTTTAGGCCTATAGCAATGGCAAATTTTAAATTCAAGATCATCTCAAAAATCATTGCTGATAGGTTAGCATCTATCCTTCCTTCTATTGTCTCTCAAGAACAAATGGGTTTTGTGCATGATAGGAATATTAGTGATTGTCTCTGTATTGCCTCAGAAGCTACTAATCTTTTACACAACAAATCCTTTGGGGGAAACCTTGCTTTAAAGATTGACATTTCTAAAGCTTTTGATACCTTAGAATGGCCTTTCCTTCTCAAGGTGCTAAGTAAGTTTGGTTTCAACTCTGTATTTTGTCATTGGATTCATGTTATCTTACAATCAGCCTTCATATCTGTTTTTATCAATGGGAAAGCTCAGGGCTATTTCAATTGCACTAGGGGAGTGAGGCAAGGAGATCCTCTATCTCCTTTGCTTTTTTGCCTGGTTGAGGAGGTCTTGAGTAGGAGTATTACCAAATTGGTTACTGATGGTAATCTTAATCTTATAAAGGGAACTAGAAGTTGCTTGGTGCCTTCACATACTTTTTATGCAGATGACCCGATGATTTTTTGTAAAGGAAACTTAAATGGCCTCAAGGAGCTTAAAAATCTCTTTGATACCTATGCTGCTGAGTCAGGTCAAAAAATAACTGCTCCAAATCCACCATTTTCTCAGGTTCTATCACACCTGGTAGACTTGGCCTTATAGTTCAACTTCTGAATTTCAATATTGGCTCTTTTCCATTTCTTTATCTAGGAGTGCCTATTTTTAAAGGAAAACCTAAAGCCAGATACTTACAGCCAATTGCAAATAGAATAAAGCTGAAGCTTGCTTCTTGGAAAGCTTCCCTGTTGTCTACTGCTGGTAGGGTGCAGCTTGTTAATTCAGTGATCCAAAGTATGTTGACCTACAGTATTTCCCTGTACTCTTGGCCTGTTTCATTACTCAAGGAGGTAGAGAAAAATATTAGAAATTTTATCTGGAGTAATGACCTTGTCAAAAGAAAGCTAGTGACCTGTCTTGGAAAAAGCTTTATAAACCTCTTTCTCAAGGTGGTCTCAATGTCAGATCTCTAATTGCCTTAAACAATGCTACAAATTTGAAGCTTTGTTGGACTCTTCACAACTCTACCTGCAGCTGGGCTTCCCTTCTAAGAGACAGAGTTATTAGAGGAAGGAGAGTTATTAATCATCATATCCATTCTTCAATTTGGAGCAGTGTCAGGGAAGAATTTCAAGTCTTAAAGGACAACACCTTTTGGCTTTTAGGTAATGGAGATAGCATTAACTTCTGGAATGATAAATGGTGTGAATCTTCCTTAGCTGAATTTTTCAATATCCTTGATCATATTAGCCAAAAGCTTACTTCAACAGTTAGTGATTACCTTGTCAATGGAGCCTGGTCTTTCCCTCCTCAACTTCTTCAGCAGTACAACTTCAACACTATTATCCAAAAGGTTACAATTCCCCTTGAACCTTCTCATGACAAACTCTTGTGGATGCATAATGATTCTGGGACTTTGGATTTGAAAGAAGCTTTCTTATTCAAACTTCAGCAAGTTCAAGAGTTAGATTGGGCCAAGCTAATTTGGAGTGCAGACATTCCCCCTTCCAAATCTCTGTTGGTTTGGAGATTGATGCATGATAAAATTCCCACTGATGCCAGTTTATCTATTAGAGGTTGCTACTTACCTTTTATGTGATCCCTTTGTAATCATAATGCAGAATCCACAGCTCACTTGTTTTTTGAATGTGATTTTGCCATGGATCTTTGGTCTTGGTTAGCCAATGGCTTGAACCTCTCCCTGCAGGCCATTTCTTCTGTTGATATCTGGGCAATCCCTGATCTGCATTGGTCCCCTCAAGGTAAGATTACAGTCACAACAGCTTTGATTAATCTTTTAAATACCATTTGGCTGGCCAGAAACAAAGCTAGGTTTGAAAACAAGCTAATTAATCTTAGTACAGCTATCTCTTTGATCATTTCTAGCACATCTCTAACTGGAAACAACACTTTTAAAGCAACTTCTAATGCTTTAAGGGATTTTACTGTTTTGAAATTCTTCAAGGTTAACATTCACCCTCCAAAACCTTCATCTGTTAAAGAGATTATTTGGCAACCTCCTTTACTTCCTTGGGTTAAATGTAACATTGATGGTGCATCCAAAGGCAATCCTGGTCAAGCTGCCTGTGGAGGTATTTTTAGAAACAACCTTGCTGATTTTTTACTTTGCTTTGCTGAGCCTCTTGGTTATTCTTCTTCTTTTCAAGCTGAGTTACAAGGAGCCTTGAGAGCTATTGAAGTGTCTTATCAAATGAATTGGAAGCACCTTTGGCTTGAAACAAATTCCACTCTAGTTGTGTTAGCCTTCTCAAAGCTCGATAGTTTTGTTCCTTGGTCCTTAAGGAATAGATGGCATAATGTTTCACTCCTTCTCAAACAAATGCATTTTATGGTGTCTCATATTTATAGGGAAGGTAATCAAGTAGCTGATGGTCTAGCCAATCATGGTCTTACTTTAAATTCCATTTTGTTTTGGCATGATCCTCCTTTGTTCTCTTTAGATAGTTTTGTTAAAAACAAGCTAGGGCTTGCTAACTTTAGATTGTCTTAATTGGTTGGAGTTTGGTTTGGCCCCCTCCACCTTGTATCCTTCCTTCTTATCAATATTTTTTGGGTGTTAGCACTCTCTTTTGGTAAAAAAAAAAAAACTTACGAAAAATGATAAAATTACAATTAAAGTTACAACTTTCCAACAACAATATTGTAACATAGTCTTTAAGACTTTTAAGAAATTAAACTACAATTAAAATTAAGGGCAATTAGGTTATTTAATATAATATATAAGCGGGTGGGTGTTCGGGTGTGAGTTTGATACTACACAAACCCACACCCATATATTCGGGTGTCACCCAAACCCAAACTCAGTCAACTCGGATTTCGCACGTTGACTTGGTTTGAGTTCGGGTGGATCTATCGGGTTTGGATTTTCTTGTCATCCCTTATAGTTTATAGCCATTAGGCTACCTGACAAAAAAAGTCTATAGTTTATAAGCTCATTTCACTAAAATAAATTTATTTTGTAACAATTTTTTAAAAAGAGCTTATAGCTTATTTTTCACACTATTTCAAATAGCTTATGAGCTTATAATTTATCTTTTTTTCTTCAAATTTCACTCCTACGATCTTAGTTGAAAAAGTTAAATATTAATTAAATATATTTTTTTTTTTATCATTTCATATTGATAAACTAGTTCATTTGGTAATTTTATCAAACACTGCAAATTCAATCGTCTAACTTATTCGCTGCAAACCGAAACCTAACTTATAAATTATTCACTATAAATTCATTATCAATAAACTAACTTATCAATTATCTATTATTTTTTTACCAAACATAATCAACCGTTGAAAAGTGAAATTTTTTTTTTTTAACTTTCACCACGAGTTTATTTTAGTTCGACAGTTAGTTCTGACATTAAGTGATTCTAATCCTCTTTCAATTATAATTACGAATAATCGAACCGTGATATTTCCTATCAAATTCAAAATCAATCATTAATAAATTAATTAACGATTGATGAAAAGTGAATATTTACATATACAAAATTCATGCTCTACTAATTTATTTGTGATTATGATTTATTTATTTTACAAATTGACGTTATAATATTTATTTTATCATATCAGTTATCTTTACAAAATAGGGAGTAGTATTTTACTGAAAGATGTATTTGGTATTACGAATTTAATTATGAAAGTATAAAGTGGATTTGTACCTAATATGGAGTTTGGAACAGTGCAGAGTTCGTACCAAGCAGAGTACTCTAGTCGACCGACACACGGTAGCAGCTACACAATCAATGTATCAAACGGCGCAAATTGGCCCTACCCTGTTGCCATCAAATCTATGTAGTAACAATTTATTATTGGGACTCGTAACATTACATTACTAGTGCATTCCAATTAACTTATCCGATTTAAACTTATCGTTAACTAATTTAGTAGTGATTGAAGATGAACTTAGTAAAAAGGCTCCCGGTTCAATTTTCTGGAATTGGGATTGAAAGTCAATTGAAATCACTTGATATCTGAGCGTATCCTCAAACTATATTAGGCGGTTTCAGAGGCGGATCCAAACATGAAATTCTGGTGTGGTTAAAGAAACAATAAACTAAATTATACTGAAAATAATTTATAATATTGTTAAGTGTAATACATTTACGTTGAAAATTATCCAAGAATATCTCTTTCTATAAAAGTAATAAGACGATTATTTAATCACTGATCACTCATTTTATCACATAGCTGACTTTTCACCAAATTCATAGCCGAAAAAACATGTTCTACGTTTGCAGTGGCTAATGACAAGACTAAAGTCAACTTCAAAAGCTTACAAACCATATCAAATGTATTGTACTTATTAGTTTCGACAAAGATCTAAAAATCTTTTAACTTTGCAATTAATTTTGGGTCAGATCAATTTTTGTAACATCTCTAACATAAATCTGAAGTTGATCAAACCAATTTTTGTAAAATCAACATCTATATATTGATCTTTAACAGACCAAGAGTAAACAAAATTGTGAGAAAGTTTATAACGATCTATTTTTTTTTGTTGGGGATAAAATCCAAAACAAAGAACACAAAAAGAAAGATTGTTGAAGAAAGAAGAAAAAAACTTAAGAAAAGAAAAAGTGTAAAATCTTATTCTTCTGCAAAGGGCCTCGTAGTAGTATATATATACATATAGGGGAGGGATCAAATTACACCGGTGTAACATTTGAGCAATGTTACACCGCTTAATAACGCTTTAACGAATTTAAATTTTACGAAATTCACCGTTGGATTGAAAGTTTATATCATATAGATCATTCATGTTAAGTTTTATAAAAATCTAAAATTGTTTGGTATGTTATTGAGAGCAATCAAAATTAATGGTTTTTGCGTTTTTATTGAATACCGTTAATATTGATTTGTCCCGATAACATATCAAACGATTTTAGATTTTCGTAAAACTTGACATGGATGATCTATATGATATAAACTTTCAATCCAACGGTGGATTTCGTAAAATTTAAATTCGTTAAAGCGTTATTGAGCGGTGTAACATTACTCAAATGTTACACCGGTGTAATTTGATCCCTCCCCATATATATATATAAGAGTTTGTTGCTTTAAGAAACTACCTAACTATCTAGGACAAACAAAACTAACTAAAAATAACTGTACATAACTAACTAACAGAAAAACAGAGCTAACAAAAAACAGAGCTTCAGAGGCTTTTAACTTCAGAGGCTGGAGAGCTTCAGAAGCTGGAAAACTTCTAAACCTGAAGAGCTACAGAAGCTGGAGACACCAGAACCTCTAAAAGCGTTCCAGAAGCTGAACATGTTTCAGAGCTTGGCTTATAAAGCCAATACTCCTCCTTAAGACAAACTATCGAAACATACAATTCCTATTTCCCTCATGAGTTTGAGGAACTTATCTCTCTTCACAGCCTTAGTCATTATATCAGCTTGTTGATTCTCAGTGGGACAATACTCCAAAATCAATTTCCCTTTATTAACTTGGTCTCTAAGAAAATGAAACCGAGTTTCAATGTGTTTGCTCTTGCCATGACTAACAGGATTTTTAGCCAAATTGATTGCTGATTTGTTGTCAAGCTTCAACACCATTGTGATGTCTTCAACAATGCCTATCTCACTGAGAAGTGATTGCAACCAGTTGGCTTGACAAGCTGCTAAGGAACTTGCTACATACTCTGCTTCACAGCTTGAGAGAGTTATGACTGACTATTTCTTGGAACACCAAGATATAGGTGCATTCTGAAATTTAAATAAATAGCCACCGGTGCTTTTCCTTTCTACTTTATCACCACACCAGTCTGCATCAAAGAATCCACTTAGCTCAAGTTTTCCATTATCCTTAGAGTATGGAAACAGCACACCATAGTGGATTGTACCCTCGATATATCTAAGTATCCTCTTTGCTGCTAACAAGTGACACTTCAATGGTTTTCTCTTAAACCTGCTAACATAACCTACTGCATAGCTTATGTCAAGCCTGGTTTGACACAAGTACCTTAATGAACCAATTAGATGCCTGAACACAGTTGGATCAACACTGTCACCACCTCCATCTTCATCAAACTTGGCCTTAGTATCTGTAGGTGTGATTGATGAGTTGCAGTCAAGCATCTCAAACCTCTTCAAAATCTCCGTGGCATATTTAGATTGATGTAGAATCATTCCCTTTGGAGTTTCTAAAAGCTCTATGCCTAGAAAGTAACTCAACTTTCCTAGGTCAGTCATCTCAAATTCACACTTCATATGTGATTTGAACTTCTCTATCTCTGTAGGTGACCTACCTGTCACCAACAAGTCATAAACATACAAACATATGATTAACATATGCTTGTCATCACTGCCTTTTACATAAACACCATACTATACACTGCATTTCTTAAAGCCTTGTATGACAAGAAACTGATCAATTCTCTTGTTCCAAGCTCTTGGAGCTTGCTTCAGACCATACAGGGCTTTGTTTAGCTTCAGCACTTTGTCTTCCTTGCCCTTCAATTCAAACCCTGGAGGCTGCTTCACATACACATCTTCCTCTAGAGGTTCATTTAGAAATGCTGACTTCACGTCTAAATGAAATAAGGGTCATCTGTTACTGCAAGCTAAAGCCATCACCAACCTTATTGTTTCATGTCTTGCCACCGGGGAGAATACCTCCTCATAGTCTAACCCTTGCTTATGCAAAAAAACCTTTAGCTACAAGTCTTGCCTTGTATTTTATCACTTTGCCTTCAGAATTTTGTTTAACTTTGTATACCCATTTCACATCAATTGCTCTCTTGTTTGAGGGCAATTCACACAAGTCCCATGTTATGTTCTTCTCAATCGACTTCAACTCATCAATCATTGCCTCCATCCATACCTTACTCTTCAATGCAGCTTTGGTATCTATAGCCTTAGTGTCTGCAAGCATTGCATAATGCACAATTTCTCCTTCATTGTCTATTATATTATCAGGAACAATCTCACAATCAGATAACCTTCTAGGCAATTGAACAGCTCTCTGAGGCCTTGGTGGTATAACATTGTCATCATCACTGTTGGCACCTTGGTTGTGATTTTGATTCACAAATGTGACTGTGTTATTAGTATTATTTAATTCAACATCTAAGAAACATCTAAGTCCACTGCACAAGTTTTCTTAGATGTGAACTTATGTTTCCAATCCCATCTTTCATTCTCTAACACCTTCACATTTCTACTAATCTCTACCTTATATGAAGTAGGATTATAGAGCCTATAAGCACCAGTTCTGTGATATCCAACAAATATCATAGGTATGCTTTTATCCTCTAGTTTCTTTCTCTTAAAATCAGGCACATGTTTGTAGCACAAGCTACCAAACACCTTCAAGTGACTCACAAGTGGCTTACTCTTAGACCACACCTCTTCAGACACCTTATCCTCCAGTTTCTTAGTTGGACTTCTATTTAGTATGTAAACAGTTGTGGCTACTGCTTCACCCCAGAACCTTGATGGAAGATTCTTCTACTTTACCATACTTCTGGCCATATCTAGAATGCTTTTATTCCTCCTTTCTGCAAGACCATTGTGTTGAGGAGTATATGGTGCAGTGACTTCATGAATTATGCCCCGATCCTTACAAAATTTCTCAAACTCTTTAGAGGTATACTCACTTCCACCATCTGTTCTCAAGATCTTCAATGACTTGTCACTTTGCTTTTCAACCAATGTTTTGAACCTCTTAAACACTTTAAAAGCATCACTCTTTGTCTTTATGTGATACAACCATATCATCAAAGAGTATTCATCAACAAATGTCATGAAGTACTTGTTTTCACCAGTTGATAGCACATCAAATGGTCCACATATGTCAGAATGCACAACATTCAACACATCACTTGATCTCATTGGCAAAAGACTTTTGAATGATGATCTATGATGCTTTCCTAACAAACAAGTAGTACATGTGTCTACTGGAGTTATGACAATAGGTAATCCTAACACCATGCATTTTGAATTAAGCATTGACAAGCTTTTGAAATTCAAATGACCATACCTCTTGTGCCATAGATCACTATCTTTATCCTTTGTCGTTGCAGACAAACATGTAGCTTCAATGACTTTAATTTGAGTCTTGTAGATTTTGTTCTTGCTTTGTGCTGTCTTGAACACCAGTTTCTTCTTAGAATCAAATAGTTGTAGAGTCTCATCTTCTATAACTATCTTGAAACCCTTTGAAATCATTGTCCTATACTCATGAGATTACACTTCATACCAGGAACATAGAGTACATTTTCAATTACAACCTTCTTTCCATTAGACCTTTGAATCACTACATTTCTCATGTCTTCTGCCTCAATGGAATCACTATTAGCCAATCTGATTTTGGTGTTAAGACACTCATCAAAGTCAGTTAAGATACTCATACTGCCAGTCATGTGATTAGAACATCCTGAGTCAAAGTACCACACCATGGAATTTGCTGCTTCATCAGCAATTGTCACCATGAAACTTGTTTCATCCTCTGAACTTGAGTCATCATGTGTTACCTTTGCATCTTCTTTATTCTCCTGGCCCTTCTTTTTCTTTGAATTTCTAAACTAATTTGCATAGTGGCCATACTTATCATAGTTATAGCATTGAATCTTGCTCTTGTCTTCCTTTTTCTTTGACTTATCCTTCTATTTTGCTCCTCCTCCACTAGAGGATTCAGGCTTTTCTTCAATAGAGTCTTTCCCTTTCTTGGATTCTTTCTTTTTCTGCCACTTCTTCTTATCATCTTGGTACTTCTTGAACTTTACATACAAGGCCTGCTCATCTTCTTTGCCATGGTTTCTCTCACCATGCTTCAATTCATGAGCCTCAAGAGTGCTCTGCAAGTCCTCAATCTTGACTTCACTCAAGTCCTTTGTCTCTTCAATAGTCACCACAATGTGATCAAATTTTGGAGTTAAAGTTCTAAATGATATTTTCCAAAGTTTCTTGTTCAGCAATATTACTTCCACAATTCTTCATCTGATTGGTGAGAGTCACCAATCTTGTGAAGTAATCTGCAACTGACTCATCATTCTTCATCTGCAACAATTCATATTGTCTCTTCAAGGCTTGCAATTTCACCTTCTTGACGTTTGCATATCCACCATAGCTTTTCTGCAAAATGTCCCAAGCATCCTTGGAGGTTGTAGAATCTGCAATTTTCTCAAACACCTTTAATTTGCATCAACACATTGATGAATGAGAAATAGAGTCTTGTTATCTTTTTTCTGTGCTTCTCTGAATGTTGCTCTCTGTTGGATTTGCTGGTAATGGGTTAAGGACTGTATTCACTTGTTCATCCACTTCTTGAACAATGAATATCACCTTCATCTGTTTGACCCATGTATCCCAATTCTTTCCATCAAGAATGGACAAATTCGCGTGGAAATTGCTCTTCCCAGCCATGGTTGATTCACTTCAACCTTTGATTCTCCTCTTTGATGAAGATTTGAATCAAAAATCCCTTGGATCGTGCTTGCTCTAGATACCACTTTGTTGCGGATGAAATCCAAAACATAGTACACAGAAAGAAAAGATTGTTAAAGAAAGAAGAAAAAAACTTAAGAAAAGAAAAAGTGTAAAATCTTATTCTTTCACGAAGGGCCTCGTAGTATATATATACAAGAGATTGTTGCTTTAAGCAACTGCCTAACTACCTAGGACAAATAAAACTAACTAAAAATAATTTTACATAACTAACTAACAGACAAACAGAGCTAACAAAAACAGTGTTTCAGAGGCTTTTAACTTTAGAGTCTATCAACTTCAGAGGCTGTGGGCTTTAGAGGCTGAAGAGCTTCAAAAGCTGGACACACCAGACCCTCTGAAAGCGTTCCAGGAGCTGAACATGTTTCAGAGTTTGGCTTATAAAGAGAGGAGTCAAAAATGAATTTAAGCAAAGTTTTTTTTCTTTCTATATGTGTCAACATAAATAAAAAATTTATTTTGAAGACTTGTTTTTTATCGTAATGAATATTTATTTTTAAGATAAATTCTAATATATGGTCCATGCAAAAAGTTATATATCCGAAGAACAATAGTAAATGTAGAGTAGTGAATTATTCTAAAAAACTCTAGAAAGTTTATTAATATTACCGTGGATGATGAACATAGAGGGGAATGAAAGTTGACTTATTGTTACGGTTACTCGTAGCATCATCGGCATAGAAGTGCTTGAATTTTGTTGCGGCTACTAAGGGACATGTCCTCTTTCACTTAGTGGGATATTGGTGACTTTAATGATCTTCTCTCACAAGAAGATAAAAAGGCATTCATCCTCAGCCAAATTGATAATGTTCTGGGGTTTCCAATAATTAAGTATTCGATTGTTGAGTTTTTGAAAATTCGCTTAATTTTGCAAAAATAAAATTCTAACCAGATGTTGTGCCAGATGTGGCAACATCAGTGAACAACATTGTCAGCTGGTAGGAAAATCCTAGTTCACATCTTATACATGCGCCATTTTCTTGAATCCTAAGTTTTACATCTTCAGACATTTCTTGCGCGCCAAAACATAGGTTTATTTTCTTGCCGAAGATTCCATGAAGATTATTTATTTCTTTAATATATGAAGATATTTAAAGAGATATTTTATTTAATTCAAGAATATTTTTGTTCAGAATATTTCGCCCGTTCCAGTTGTATTTTGAAGATTGTAGGAGAAAATATAAAAGATATATTTCAAATATATCTTTGTGCTTCAAGAAGATTACTACTAAAAATATATTTATGGACAATAAATATATTTATGAATGGAATATTTGGTGCAAATATATTTGTGAAAAATATATATTTTTTCTCTAGAATATTTCTTAGAGCTGAAGTATTGTTGAAGCCCTAATGATTCAAGTAGCCCATCAACTCAGGGCTATATATAATTGAAGACAAACCTAGTTTAGGTGTGTGTACGCCATTATAGGTTTAGGGTTTTAGGAGTCTATTGAGTCTCTTTGTGAGCCTTTCTTGCTAAGGACTATGTTTAGTTGAGTTGAAAGTGTGATATTCTCCAAAGCTTTGAAGCAAGGAGATATGTTAGTTGTCTAACACTTGAAGCCTTTAAGTAAAAGTGTGTAGTTGTCTAGGAGAGTGTCTCCAAAATTATTGATTATGTTTTTACTCATAGTCTGTTGAGAACAGTGTTGGATGTACTGTTATAAGGAAGTGGCCGAAGGTTGTCATATCTAGAAGTTATAGATAGAATTAGCACGGATAGTGATTAAGGGATAAGTTGTAAACGGTAGAGTTTAGTGATGGATTATTTCGCAAGTATGCGAAATAATCCAACAAGGATTGAGATTGTTTCAACGACGACGAATTGGCTTAGTTAGTAAAAGTGGGTCCATTAATAAGCATTCTGTTAACTGGCGACCAAAATCTAGATATCATTCTTGTATATTTCGCAAAATGCAGAAACTAAAATTAAAATAGTGGGTCCATTAATAAGCTTTCCGTTAACTGACGACCAAAACGCTCACTCAAGGGAATCCCATCCACCCAGAGATCAGTCCATAATAAAGTATCTGACCCGTCCCCTACCCTCCTCAAACCATCCGTCCTCGACGCCCCCCCCCCCCCCCCCCCCCCCTCCCTCTCTCTCTAATGTGCGCTACCTCCCTCCATCACGAAGACCCTCTCTGCCCTCCCTCTTGGAGCCTGCCTCTCTCCATCCCGTACCGGGCTGCCAACACTCTAAACCATAGATCCTCTCTATCCACTAACATCCTCCAGCATCATTTACCTAAAATAGCTAGATTAAACTCCCTCAGCTGCCAGACCCCAAACCTCCGTACTCCTTACGTAAGCAAATAGTTTTCCAAGTAACCTAAGAGATTTTTCTAGAGTCCTCACACCCCCCAGAAAAATTTAATCAATAGAGATTCAATAGAGGAAATGATACCTGAGAGAGCTTTGAAGAAGGAAAGAACATAGACAAGGAGAGATGTCAGGACAGACTTAAGTAAAACCAGACGACCACCAAAAGAGAGGAAGCGACTCTTCCATCCAGACAATCTATTCTTTAACCGAGCCACCATTGGTTCCCAAAAAACCAAACGTCGCGGGTCACCCCCAATAGGGAGTCCTAGATGAAGGAAATGGATTTTTCCCACTCTACAGCCCATAACAGAAGGAGCTTCGCCTAACCAGGAATCTGGAATATTAACCCCAACCAACATACTTTTATTGAAATTAACCTTCAGACCCGACATAGTTTCAAAAAGCACAAGAACCGTTCGAAGTGCACGATTATTCGCCCAACTTTTTACCCCAAGAAGGAGCGTATCATCGGTAAACTGCAGATGAGACACCGTCATAGGGTCCTACTCACCAATTATGAATTTTTTTTTTTACTTTTTTAAAAATACAGGGATCATTCTTGCCTATTTTGCAAAACGCAAGAACTAAAATTAAAATAGTGGGATCCACTAATAAGCATTATGTTAGCTATTCTAGAAAAAAAATAGACGAAATGGACCATTTTTTATAACATAAAAACTTGTGAGATTTTTTGACTTTTTTTTTATAATATAGGGATTATTCTTGCTTATTTCACAAAATATAGGTGTGTTTTTTTTTTCCCCTGTAAATTTGTTTTTTGTGACTCGTCCCATGTAATGTTGAATTTTTTGGACTCGCCCTTTGGATGCATTTTTTAAATCGGTTATTTTGTTCAAACCGATTTAAAAAGTGCAAATTCCTTGCACCCAAGGGGGGAAACCAAAAAAATTCAATGGGCAAATCACAACAAAAAAATTATAGGGGGAAAAACAAAACTTGTCTATATTACAGGGATAAAAACATATTTACCCTTTAATATAAAATGCACAAATTTCAATACAAATTTAGTATTTTAAATTTTTTTAATATGTATACAAAATTTTATTTTTTATTGTCGTACTTTTTTTTTCAAGTTGTTTAGTGGTTAGAAATTTCATTTTTAAAGTGGATAAGTGGGATAACCAAAGTTCAAATCCTGAGCTCTAACTGCATATATATAATACAATATATTGTCAACTGAGCTAAGTTCATGAAACGTTTTGTTGTAATTTAACATGTATAAATTGAGGGAAAACATTTTTAATAAGAAAATTTTGCCATGTATTGAATTAAACCTTTAAAATTTGGTTTAATTGCAGTTTTGGTTCCCCTATTTTCAAGTAATTGCAATTTTTGTCTTCCTATTTTAAAATTTGAAAGTTTTGGTCCCCATAATTGCAAAAAGTTTAAAATTGACAGATCAAAACTGCAATTAAGCCATAAAATTTTGTACGACACATCTTATTTTATTTGTTTTTTATGAAGGAACTTTATGTTTTTTAAAAATGTATTTTATTTCTTTTTTTATTAAATTATCTTTTATTTTATTTTTTAATGTTAAATTTTCTTTTAGTTTAGAATCTTATTCAAAATTTCAATTATATTATTTTTCAAAATACTCACAATCTTGCTTAAAAAAAACTCACAATCTAGTAAAAAATAAAAAAATACTGATAGTACTCCACAATAATTTTAACATCTCCCTTTAATGGCCAATTCTAGCATGGGTAAGGGTGATAGGTCTCCCATGGTGGGAGACCAATATTCACCTTTAGATTACAAAGATCTACAATAGGTTATATCAAAGTGTCCATATCATATTTTTTTCTCTTTCACTAATATCATTTTTTTAATTTATACACTATTATTAAATTAATTATATGTTATTATTAAATCAATTTTTATATGCCAAAATTTAATTTTAATATAATATATATATATTTCACGTTAAAGTGTACATGTACAATAACAAATGTGGGAAAAAAAATATTTAAAGATCAAATTTAGAAATAGAAAAGGTTGAGAGATGAAACACATATAATGAAGTCTCATTGTACTAAATATCTCATTTTATTAATTTAACATATCTTTTTTATAGTACTATTATTAAATTAATTTTGATCTATTGGAATTTTATTTTCAATTTATTTTCATTTTAGTTATATATTTTTGTTTGTTGGAGTATATCAGTTGTATAATTTGTCATCAGACGATTTATTTCATTATTTTTAATTTGTGTATGTTTATTTATTAGGAACTGCAATTATAGACGATATCTATTCTTTTTTTGTCCCGTATATATGTATGATAACAAAAAATCATATATAAATTTGTGAAGAAAAACCTTATAAAATAAAGAATACAAGTAATAATCACTCGTTTTTTATATCTTTATAAATAAATTTTGAGTAAAAAAAATTGAATATTGGTGGGGGGGGGGGGGGGGGGGGGGTACCAGCATGGTGAAAATATGATTTGGTATCAATTGGTTAGCTTTAGCACTTATATATTTATTTTAAATAATAATAAATTCTACATAGTAAATATGTTAAAATACAATGTTAAGATATAAGCTCGTGAGCTAATTAATTCAAATAACATTAGAAAAATATGCTATAAACTCGTTAAATAAGCTATAAGCTTTTGGTGAAAATATGATTTGGTATCAATTGGTTAGCTTTAGCACTTATATATTTATTTTAAATAATAATAAATTCTACATAGTAAATATGTTAAAATACAATGTTAAGATATAAGCTCGTGAGCTAATTAATTCAAATAACATTAGAAAAATATGCTATAAACTCGTTAAATAAGCTATAAGCTTTTGGTGAAATGATTGTTATCACAGTGGTCTTTTTTAGTCATATGAGTTCTATAGGCTAAAAGCTAGTTTATTGATCTTTCAAAAGAGACCCTATATCAAATTTTTGGTCTTGGCAAACAAATCCTCAGTAAAAGATGAGAGAAAATAATACAACAAAAGAGTCAATAAATGCAAACAGGAATAAAATTAATGCCCTTGCAAAATTATACAACTAAAATGAAAATAAATTGAAAATAAAATTCCAGTAAATAAAAAATAATTTAATAATGGTATAAAAATGAAATATTAAATTAATAAGATGAAATATTTAGTATAATGAGACTTTCTCTTATTTGTGTATCATTTCTCAACCTTTTCTATTTCTAAGTTTGATTTTTAGATTTTTTTTCACCTTTATTATTATACATGTACATTTTAACATGAAATATATATTATATTAAAATTAATTTTTGGCATATAAAAATTTATTTAATATTAACATATAATTAATTTAATAATAATGTATAAATTAAAAAATGATTTTAGTGAAAGAAGAAAAAATATGGTGTAACCACTTTTATATAGTCTATGGTAGACCTTTATAATCCAAAGGTGAAAATTAATCTCCCACCATAGGAGACCTATTACCCTTACCCATGCTAGAATTGGCCCCCTTTAATAGCAATTATTTTCCATGATTAAACTCACCAATGTTATTTAATTTGATGAATAATTTTCTCCATAATAATTGGTTCTGAACCTCAGGCCATAAATAATTTACATTATTATAATTAAATTTTTACCCACTTATCTTTTCTCAACTGAGCTCGAAGTCCTATGCACGGTAGGCTGAGGGCGGCGGGAATGACCTAAGCTTGTCGTCACGCGCGATCTGCAATCTCTCGATCCACGCGCTTAATTTATTTTGTTTTTACTTTTGAGGGAAATTATGAGACTCTCTTTTTAACCCGACCTTTTAATTTTTACTCTAAAAAGTCAACCGGTAATGTTTTGTCAATATCTGTAAGAAAACACCGGTTCATAGCATTGAACCGGTCGGTTCAGCCTTGTCTATCAATTTTCAAAATCAATCAACTAAAACAATAAGTGTGTCACTATCTGCAATGAGTTTCTGTGTTGTCTTGCCATCTTTCAATCTCAGTTTTCCTAAATACCTTTTTAAATTTTTAATTCATGATTTGATTTACTCCGAGTGTTTAAGTACTCATTCATTTTCCTAAAAAGTAAAGAAGGTTTCAATTTTTGTTTTTTGTGGTACATGGTTTCAAACTTTTCTAAGCATGCATAAAAATAATAATTTTGTAGGTGGAAATGGATTTAACGACAGCCTTTTGATAAAAATAAAATGTTGAGATTAAAATTTTGAGAAATAAGTTAGATAAAATTAGATTAATCAGAGTCGTTTAATTATATTTCTATGATTGAAATTGATTACCGTATAAAAACTGTCTAACAGACAATCTTGGTCCACAAAAAATTCATTTGGAATGAAGAAAAGAAAGTAAAAAGAAGAAAAATTACGAAAATAAAAATAAGACAAAAATAAAGTTTAAATTCTAACTTTAGTCTAAATTCATTCATTAATTTTTATAATTTTTCTTGCTTCCACTTTCTTTCGCTCATTTCAAACGGACCTAAAATCATAAAGATAAGACAAAATAATTTCAATTGATCTTGAAACTGAACAAATTAAAAGGCAAAAAATTGAACAAAAACAAAAATTCTTATCTCTTACTAAATCACAAGACAACTTATTAATTATTAATTAAAGTATAAATTATTAAAATATAAAAAAAAAATTGTCTATCTTAAAATTTTATCCCATATTAATTTACAAAATGTATTGTTCTATCTAACAAAATATGTGTATTGTCTTACCATCTTTTAATCTCATGTCTAAAGAAACAAAAAGTAAAAACCCACATTTTAATTTATAATTTCTGATATGAAATAGAAGTAACCTTTTAAAAAATAAAATAAAAACTTTCCAATTATTTTAAATATGGGTCATGCTAACTAATACCTGCAATACACTAATTAAGAAAATAAAAGAGAAAATAATTTAATTAATTTTTTCTACACTTTTAAATAATTGATTACACAAATTTTAAACTTTTATGTATTTCAATTTTTTAATTAGTATATCCGAGACACTATTTAATATTTTTCTTTAAATATAAAAAAGTTTGTGTTGTCTTACTCTTACCACCTCCTTTGACCTTTTCAATCTCATTTTATCAACATGAAGTCATTTTAATTTGTAATTTATAATTTGAAATTGAAGTAGGGGGGTACCCTTTTGAAATTTGAAATAGAAAAAATAAAGTTTGAAGATTGAAATATAATATATAGTAGTAAAAAAATGAAATGGTGATATGGGTAAGTGTGGCAGGAGAGGGACTTAACATGAAGAAACCGTGAGTTACAAGCCAAAAAAGTTAGAAGTTAGCAAGCTAGCTGAAACGTGAGATTGTTTAGGTGATACTGATGAAGAGAGTAAATCGTGGGGGGAATTTTTTGCTTTTTTTGGGAACTATATGGTCAGAAAGTGCCTTGAAAAACATGAAAATAAAATAATTAAATTAAATTTTTATTTACATATTTGTAATTGACAAAAGGAAAAAAAGTAGGGCTTTGGGGAATTGGGCAATACAGGAATGGCCCAATGGTGGGAATGAGAGAGAGATGGGATTGAAGAGAAGACCTCAGCATGCAGATTGAAGAGATGATTTGATTTGATGTAAAGCCTGCATGCTTTGCTTTGCTTCATACTACTTCATTGTTAGTGAGAGAGAGAGATAAGTGCTTATTTATTAAGTTCTCTCAAAATCCGAGCATGATGTGTCAAATTCTCATGGCGTCAATCTTGTAATAACATCACCTTCTTCCTCTTACCTTCCTTGGTGTTTGATAGTGATGTTAGTACATAGATTGGATGGATGGATAGATGGGATGGTTGAGTGAGTTTAACCATTCATGTTTAATTAATCTACTACTACTACTTTTCTTATAATTTAAATTAAAAAATGCTAAATAGTGCCCCCGGGCACTAATTAAGGATACTAAATATAGTATAATAACTTTGAAATTTGTGTAGTTAATGTATTTATAATATGAATAATGTTGTTTTCAATGCAAAAGTTACTCTTTTTGGTTTCTTAACTAGTGTCCCGAGAACACTAGTTAGCATGACCTTTTAAATTAAATTAATAACTACTGCTACTACTGGTACTTCCAATTTTATTATTCCATGAATATTAGTAGATTGAAAGATTTAGATTGTATGCGGTCAAGAAGATCTAATTGTTCGATTAAGATAGAACAGTTCAAATATAAAAAAAATTGATCAAATTATTTGACTACTTTCTATCTAGACTGCTTGATTTTGATCGGACAGTCGAATCTTCTCTAACTAGATGACTGCTTCTTTAAATGAATTGATTTGGTAAAAAATATGAGATGATTTTAAGAGTCTAATTCAACAATAAAAAAATTGTGACATTGAAAAAATTTATAAATGATATTAAGGATTCGATCACCGCTTCTAAAATACCCTCTCCACTCTAACGATATATTAAAAAGACTACAACATTTATCGTCGTGATGGATTGAATCCAAGAAGTTTGATTTATTGTCACGGTAGTCTGATTCTTTGGTGTGTTTAGGTTATATGGATTTCTTTCCCTCTTAGGCGCATTTGAATTGGGCGCACTCAGCATCTCTAACCGTATGTTTTTCTTTCTCTAGGAGTTCCTAAATTAACGAATTTTATAGTTTAATAATTACTTATCATGCTAACTAGTGCCCTCGGGACACTAGTTAAGAAATATAACATGACCCTTTAAATTAAATTAAATTAAAAAAGTGAAACAGAAAGATAACATATTATAGACCGAATTGAATTGAAGAATGAGTGGTATTTATTTTTTGAAGCAAGAAGTTAATTAGAGTTTAAATTGTTTTTTCATTTTTGAACAAATAGCTAAATTGATTGTTAAATAAGAAAAAAAAATCTTACCGCGTAGTATTGACATGACACATTTTGGTTGTTGTTTTTGTAACTATATAATCAATTCAATTACATGTTGGTGGATAAAATTAATATAGCTATAACACACACATTCTATTAAAATCAATTTTTTTTACCGATTTATTAAAATTGCTAGGTTGGATGTTATGATTAAAATTTAAAAGTTAAATTATATATTTGGTCTCTTACGTTTATTTTAGGTTTCAATTTGTTCCCTTACGTTTAAAAAGTTTCAATTTGGTCCCTTACGTTATCAACGTTTGCATTAGTTGGTCCATTCCGTCAGATTTCACTGTTCCACTGTTTCAATTGGACACGTATCAACGTATCCACGTGTCAATTCACGTGTGCAAACCGTCTGTCACGTAAGCAAACCGTCTGCCACATGTGCAAAAACTGACGGAAGGGACCAAATTGAAACCTAAAATAAACGTAAGGGACCAAATTGAAACTTTTTAAACATAAAAGACTAAATTGAATCTTAAAATAAACGTAAGGGACCAAATGTGTAGTTTAACCAAATTTAAACTACAATTTATCAACTTTGCATATGTAAATTTTTAATAACTTATCATTTAATTATCCAAAAAAAAAAATAATGTCGCAACAGCCAAACCAAACACATACTACTAAACACACAATAAATATGTTTGTTCCATCATTTGTTTCTATGGCTAACATTAATTGAGGTAACAAAAGAGACGTCTCAAAAAGGGAGACATTATATCCAATATGTTTGGTGATTTGGCCCTAGTATACATATTGTTGGTGTAAAATCAATGAATCAAATCTCTCAACTATAATATGTTATCTTTCTGTTTCACTTTTTTACTCCCATATGCAAAATACCCACTTTCAGTAACATTTGTTTTGTTATGTGAATGGTCTCATAAATCATTAATTTTGTTATGGTACTAAAATAAGAGTTCCTAGCTTTGGACATATCATGATACCATCACATGTAATAATTCTCTAGTTTTGTTTGTATTACATTTTGTACATTAATATATATGTTCTCTGATCAATTTTTCACTACCATTTCTTATTTACTATTTTTGATATGTCATATAAAATAATACTAAAAATGATATTTTTATGTACTTTAATATTTATTTTTTCTCTTACAACAAAATTAAATTTTCCACTAGTTATGATTATGATAGAACAGTTAAATGTATCAATCAAACCAATTGACATGTCATGTAAATCCTACTAACTATCATGGTAATTCAGAGTTACTACTCATTGTTTTTACTTTTGGAATGTGAATCTTCAAACCCACATGATTCTAGTAGATTTTTACAGTGGAGGAATTAATTAATTTTTTTTCTCTTCATGGAAAAGAAGTTATGAAAAGAAAAAGTGAAAAGGGAAAACAAATTTTCATAATACCTAAAATTGTTCTTGTTTTTTGTTTTTGTTTTTGTTTTTGTTACAATGGATATGAATAAAAGCATGGACATGCATGCCCATAATTTAATGAGAAAAGGAAGTGGAAAAAAATAATCAATGACACCCTTACAAAAGTCCATTTTTTTCACCAAGCTTTCAAAGACATTTATTTGTCTTATATATGTAGTCACCAACTATGGTAGTACTACTGCATCATCCACAAAGGAGGCTGCAACTTTTCATATAAACTGTTTGATTTGTCTCTCTTTAATTACAATATTGCTATTAAAAATTTGATAATATACTCCTAAGAAGAAAAAAAGTACTACTAGATAATGGGGTCTGAATTAATCGCAGTAACAACATCCGATTTAAAATTGACGTCTGAAATTATTTATAATTAATTTTATTAATATAAGTTCATCCGATTTAAATTTAATGATCGAAATTTAGAACAGCGTGAAACTGTGTAATGTAAAATTATTTGATAATTCTAAAATATATATAATTAACATTATTTATTAATTGGAGAGAGTCAGGATGAAAACTTTACAAGATGAATAATTGAGGGAGGACATAATCATCATGCTCTAAGTTGTACATGATTTATTTATTTTTTATGAAAAAGGAATAAATATATCAGTTTTCTTCAATAAACTTTTTTATAAGTTTATTAAATTTGTTAAAAATATACGATTGAAAGCATATATCTGATAAAAATATAGGAGTGGATCGATGATTTCTTTGGCTAGTTTTTTATGTTAAATTCTTTATTTGTACAAGTCGTAGTAATTGGCGTTTTTATTGAAAGTTGACCTACAAAAATAATCTAAACTATAGATTAAGTTCATAACTGAATTGATAAATAACTAAAATCGTCAAAGAAGAAAATATCACTATATCGATGTCAATAGAATTAACCTATCGCGAAATTTATATATGAATAACAACTATAAATATATCCACTTCTTTTTACTCAACTTTTACTTATATTTAAAATTACGGATATGTACACAAAAATACAACTATTTAGCAAAATTAATTAATAGTAGTACTACAATTTCTTTTTTTGGCAAACAAATTAATACCACTATTAATACATAAACAAGTGTATAGAATGACAGAATATACATATTTTAAAGAGTAGTTGAATATAGAATCAATAGAATAAGAAAAAATGAAGCAAAAGATTTTTCACATAAATAAAAATAAAGGAAGCAGACGGTGTAATAAACATGGTTGGTAATTTAAATAGTATTAATATTAAATATTATAAAATTTTAATTTGTACTGTGCTAGCTGACACAAAGATATGTTACAGCTTTATCAACTTATATATACATGGTGAAAAATCTCTCATTCTGATTATTTTTTATTATTATTTATTTTTTTATGTTTAAGATTTTAAGAATGAAAATGAAAAAGGTTTTTGATAAAAAACTAGTTACTCACTTTCTGTTCCAATTTCTTTACTGACAGAGGAATACCTGCACAATATTTCTTCACGCACGCACGCATACTCCAAACCTAGCTACCCCACTCTCTCTCTCTCTCTCTCTCGCGTACTACATCACTTTCTCTCTCTTTATCTTTCTTCATTAGTACGTGGATTATTATGTATGATAGGCTTTGTTGTCAGATCAGAGAGTAGAGAGAGATATTATCAGAGATCAGAGACGATAAACAGAACACAACAGGACAATGCAGAAGAGAAACACACATTTTCCACCCATAATACTATTAATTATTTTAAATATTATTTCATCTTCACAAAAGTTTTTATGTTCAAGACACATAAATTAATGTGGTATCGAATTGAAATTAATTAATCTGTTTTGTTGCCATTGAAAAAAAAAAATCTGTTATGTTGAGTTGAGACTAATTTATCTTTAATATAAAACCATAAAAAATGATCATGGATATAATGTAATTACGGCTGTGAGTCGTTCGATTTAAATTAACAATTGAAATTATTGGACTGTGTTATAATTGATGGATAATTTGAATTGTTCGATTTTAAATCAACGTCTATTATGATTAAAAACAGCATAACATTGCGTGTAATTTGGACAGCAACAAATCGAGGTCCATTGGAAACTAACTTGACTTTTATGTATGTTAAAAGTTAATTTAGGATTGGAGAAAGGTCGCAAGGAAAAAATTGAGTATTATTATTAACGTTTAGATGAATTAGTGTCGATCTTTTCCAACTTAATCAAGGCTTGGATCTTTAATTTGAGAGCAACATTAAATATTTTTGTAAAGTTTGCGACTCAATTAACAATTAATATGAAAAATAAAAAAAAATTGAATATTATTTTATCCAAGAATGTTTAAATGAAATGACGCAAAGCTCTTTTAACTTAACTAAAATTTTAAGTTTGATTTCTAATTTAAACGTATAACAACGGTAAACTCTGAAATTGTGTAGACAAAATATTCTATTACCACTAAAAATAAACAAAAGAAATTAAGTACTCTATTATTTATTATTCTTTTCACCTTTTTCTCTCTGTCACTCGATTCATCAAATCCCTATGAAACTAAAAATCATTTCAAAAACCCTTTATTATTATACTTTTTTCTAAGGCAAATTTATTACTTATGATGGTACTAGTAGTAAAAATAAGTAACTATATTCCTATAAAAGAAGAAAAAGTGCAACCTTTTTTCATAATCTCCTTTCACTATTTTGCTTCACACTTTTCCTATATAATGAAAACCCATTAAGTTCGTTTTACTCTTCAAGATTCTATTTTCTTCTCTTCTTAAATTCACATTCCTCTCATTCTTCTTCTCAAAACCACTTTCACTTCTCTTTTCATTTTCTCTCAAATGGAAACTTTCTACCACCACCACCACATCAACACCACCACCACCACCACCAACAACAACAATGATGCACATTTACCACCTGGTTTTCGTTTCCACCCAACAGATGAAGAACTCATAACATTCTACCTTCTCAAAAAAGTACTTGACAACACTTTCACTGCAAGAGCCATAGCTGAAGTTGATCTCAACAAGTGTGAACCATGGGAGCTACCAGGTAAAATTACTAAACAACCCTTTTTGTTTTTCTTCATGAATCAACAAAAAGATTCATTTTTTAACATTTTTTTTGGATTTTAACAGAAAAAGCTAAGATGGGTGAGAAAGAATGGTACTTCTTCAGTTTACGTGACAGAAAATATCCAACTGGGTTGCGTACAAATAGAGCCACTGAAGCTGGTTATTGGAAAGCAACTGGTAAAGACAGAGAGATTTATAGCTCAAAAACTTACTCTCTTGTTGGTATGAAGAAAACCCTTGTTTTTTACAGAGGTAGAGCTCCTAAAGGTGAAAAAAGTAACTGGGTTATGCATGAATATCGTCTTGAAGGCAAATTTGCTTATCATTTTCTCTCAAGAAACTCCAAGGTAAATCATTTTTCCATTTTTTATGGTATTTCCTCAGATTTTGAATATAAGAAAAAAATAGTTTAGGTTCATTAAATAAATCATGTATCTGGGTCATAAAACGATTCAAATACATGATTTACTTAAAGAACCGGAGTAGTAGTTTATTTGATTTCGATAAAATTTTTGATATTAAAATTTTAATGTTGGTGTTTTCTAAAGCTTAGAAAGAAAAAGTAAAATTGATCGGTGTATGTATTTTGATGTTCAAATAACACGACTATTGATTAATTTTTTTTACCTTAGTTTGAAGAGTGGTATATTGAAGTGTAGTACTTTGATCTAAGTGTTTATTTGAGCCGCATTTTGATCCTTTCAAGGGACTAATAGAGAGATAGGTGGAATCTTTGTTAATAGGCTTTCTAAATGCAATGGTTACATTTATCAATGTTGATGATTTTTCTCGATTAGGATTTTGTACTTTTGGTGGATATGAATATGAATGATTATGCCAGAGAATTAATCAATTTTGACACATCTATTGTACATTTTAATGGTTATTACCCTATGGTGCATGTCATAGTTTCTTAACATACTTTTGTGAATACATGAGTTTGCATGGGAACCATAACCAATCACATTAATTCAAGTAAACTCAATTTTAATTAACCAATTTGATTATTTATTATTATCAAAAGCTAAAACTAGTGTAGCTTTATCACTGCATAGGACTTATCATCATCATTATGCTTAACTACTAACAATAATCACTTTTCCATGTTCAGCTTTTTTCTTATACAAAATCTCACTTTATAAACAGTTACATAACAAATTTTTTTTTGTTATCATTAAGTAATTCATCAATTTTTTTTTTTATTAATGAAGGATGAATGGGTCATTTCACGTGTGTTTCAAAAGAGCAACACCGGTAACGGTGGCACCACCGTGTCGGCCACGGCTAGTGGTTCAAAAAAGACCAAAATAGCCTCAACAAACTCTGCAAGTAACAATAGCATGAGTCTTTGTCCTGAACCAAGTTCACCTTCTTCAGTTTATCTTCCACCTCTTCTTGATTCATCTCCTTACGCCGCTGCTAGCACCGCCGCATTCAACGGTGGTCAAATGTGTAACTACAATAGCTCCAACAATAACACTGAACAAAAGGAGCACGTGTCCTGTTTCTCCACAACATCTACAACATCAAATGTTGTTAACAACTTCAACAACAACAACAACAATGGAAGTTTTGATCTTGTTTCTCCTATGAATGCAAACATGGATCCTTTTGCAAGGTTCCAAAGGAATGTTGGTGTTTCTGCTTTTCCTAGCTTGAGATCACTCCAAGATAATCTTCAACTTCCTTTCTTTTTCTCACCGGCGGCGGCGGCGGCTCAGCCTTTTAATGGTGGTGGTGGTGATTTTCTTGGTGGTTGGGGAATGCCGCCGGCTGAGGATCAAAGGGTGGTGGTTGATGGTGGTGGTCATAATATGGGTGGATTGGTTTCTTCTGAGCTTGATTGCATGTGGAACTATTAATTATGGATTATGGATTAATTAAGGATTATTATAGTAAGTGTGTGGTACTAGTATTTGTTTTCATTATTAGGCTTTAAGTTTTATAATATTGACTATGTTGGATTGTATTAAGATTAATTATTGCTACTACTAACTATGTTTAGGTGTTTGTAAGGGTAGTTTTGGAATTATGTGTGTTATTGTGTTAGGGAGCCAAGGGGTATGTATACCTTTGGTGGATATTTATGATTATGTACAATTTTAATGTGTCGTTTGGAAGTGTTTGAATTATGTATTTTAATCTGATTAAAGTTAAAGTATGTTGGATATTTATTAATTATTTGTTGTTTGAATTATGTACTGAATTATTAGTAGTATTAAATTTGATTAAATTGTGTGTATGTTGGGTGGGAGGTGACCGGGGTCAAGAGGTTTCTTTGATCAATGATTTGCTTTGATGAGACAAAAATTGCATTTTCTTTTTATGGATAAGTAGTTTAAAATTTCTTGTGTGTGCCTCTAAGTACAATACAGTACATTTTAAGAATTAGTTTGGTAAATTACCATATATAAGAGCAAGTAACTCTTATAAATAAGTACTATTTTTTTGGTACATTATAAATAAGTATTTAGTTTGGTACTACTACATGGATTAAATACATTTTTTTTTTAATTAGAGAAACATATTAGTCTTTAGATAATATGTAACCTTGTAAGAAATAGTTTGCTTCAAATTAACTTAATTATAGACAGTTTAAGATTCAATTTCAATTAAACCAACTTTACAAATAAAATGTTGGTTGTTGAATAAGCTAGGTAAACTTGATGCTTTGGACTTGAATTAGTCGGGATGACAATTTATCCATATTCAGTGGGTATCCATAAAAATTACCCACGATGGATATGGTAAAAATTCACATTTTGGATACGAACATGGGTATGGGTAATTACTCATAAAATTGAACGAGTATGAATGCGGGTACGGGTACCTTCGTACCCACCCCGCATACCCATATAGTAAATATTTATTTATTTTAATTATATTATTATATAATAATTATATAATAATATATCTAATTATTTTTAAAAAATACAACATTATTATACTATTACACATTTTTAATAAAAAAAATATTTATTTATAACATAATGTAAATATGTCAATAAAGAAATGAACTTTAACATGATTTTACTAATAATTTTGTTTATAATTTTCACGAATCAACATTAAAATCTTTAAATTTTTTTAAATTCTATTAAAAAGATATGATATTTTAAAATTGATCAATTTATTTTTAGTAAAAATGCGGGTTACGAGTACGGATATGGGTACTTAGGTACCCATAAGTACCTATAGGGCATAGGTACGGAGACAAAGATTGTCACCCACGCGGCGCGGGTATGTGGGGACGGGTACGAGTATTTTTTCATACTGCAGGTTTGGAGATGAAGACTATAGTACCATACTCATACCCTACCCTACCCTACCTATTGCCATCCTTAAATGAGTTCTTTAATTCCTTGTTAAATTTTTGTATTATTGACATTTATTAACTATTTGAGTTCAAACCACATAGTTAAAAATGATTTTATAGGTGACTAATATAATAAATATTGTCTTAGATAATTCAGGTTGCATTTTGTTCAAAAAAAGTTATTTATTTATAAGAGTAATTTTTATCAAGTAGTACCACACTACACACTTAATCGAAAAATGAGAAATTTTGAGTTTAAATGTAATCCTCTATAATAACTCCTATCTACTAAGTGAATTACAATTATGGGACAAATTGTAATTAAGGGTATTTAATTAGTGCAGCATATGTATATCAATCAATTATTTTAAAAGAAAAGAAAAAAACACAAAAATCAATAATTAATAAGTTATAAATAATCTTGCCTTAAATACAATATTGCCTTTTAAAATTTTACAAGTGCTCAATTTTGTCTTCCCCATGTTTTAATTGAGTGATCATGACTTCCATGTTTTGCAGTTTTTCAATTTTAGCCCATAAATTTAAAATGCTCAATTTTAACTCATTAAGTTAGCCCTTTTTTAGGTTAAAAGAAAAAGTTAGCCCTTTTTTATATTTGTTAGTTTCTCATTGACATTTAGGTTAAAAATTATAACAACCAAAAATAAATTGTGTTTAAAACCAAAAAGAAAGCAAACATGTGACCCCTTATTTCATTATTAACAACAACCAACACTAAATACTAAATAATGCAAATCTATGCCTCAGATGATCTCCTTCAATTATTTCTCTCCGATTCTCTCCTTCACTAATTTGTGCTCTTTCATTTTTATGAGTTGAAAATAGCTCAACCTTAATAGGGTGTCTGTTGGGTCTCGATAAGCCAGGAGAATTGGAGCCCTCTTATTGTTTTGTCCTTTTAGTGGTTGATCCTTTCTTCTCTCTTCCAGAAGGGTTTTCTTCTCCCGTGGAGGTGCTTTTTGAGGTGCTCTTATTTGTGGTGTTGTGTTTTCTTGTAGTTTATTTGTTTATTTATTTTCTTATCTTCCCTTAGTCATTGTTAAATTATAATGGAGTTTCTGGTACCTCCTTGTCTTCTGAACCATTTGTACTCGTTTTGTTTTTATTTTAATATATTATATATTTGGCATTAAAAAAAAATTCAAATGACCTAAACATAATTAAGAACACTTTGAAATGCCTAGTGATGATACTCCCTCCGGCCTTTTTTATAAGCAAAAGTTGCTTTTTAGATTCATTGGAGAAATAATGTATCTAGTCTATATTTAAGACTAGATACATTACATTTTCAATGAACCTAAAAAGCAACTTTTGCTTATAAAAAAGGCCAGAGAGAGTATAATATAAATTAGATATAATCATGATTGATTAGAGAAAAGAAAAAAGACAAATAAGTTTGTATAAGAGTACTAGACTATTAATTGTACCTCGTAAATTTTGGTAACGGCTTGTGGAGGCTGCAGAGATATTGGAAACACATCAATAAATTTGAAGCATCCAAGTACAATGAATTTAGAAACTACATTAAATTTTATCAACAAAACAAAAAACGATATGTCTCATATTTACCTTATTTGGGTCTGGGTGAATTTGATTACTGCCCCATCAGTTTAATTTTTTTTTACATCATGCATGAATGAGAAAACACATGGAATGAAAAGTGTTATAGCTGCAAAATGATCTTGAACTTGTTTTTGGTTGAAAAACTTATTCCTTTGTTTTAATTATATAAAAGAAATAGGTCAAAGAAAATAAAAACAATCCATTTTGCACTAATTTGAACAATATTCTCATTTTTTTATTATAATTATAATAATTAGAAACAAAATGAATATATATATTTTTTTTTAATGTTAAGTTGTTAGCTAAGATCTATTACTACTTTCTAAAATAATCCATACAAATCTCTACGAAAGAATTGACAAAATATTCTTTTTTATAATAAAAAATTTAGAAGATATATAGAGTATACTTCTTTTCTTGAAATTGAATTTTCATGCCATAGTGAATCATTTCATTTCAATGTTGATTTAATTTAAGCCAAAATTATTGTTGTAGGTCTTGTAAAATTTGAGTAGTCAAACAAACCATTTCATAAAGACATATAAATATACTTTATGGTGTGGGATTTTAGATGATATGAGTACACTCAACTGATTTAATATAATATAACACCATAAATACAACAAGTAATTAGTTAGGGCGCTCTTTCTCTAGTCTAAAAGAAGAAGAAAAAATTGTACTAAGAACAACAAAATAAAAATCTAAAATTAACGTTCTCGTGAGCATAGCTCAGTTGATAAGATATTGCATGCATGTAGGAATTGTGTTTTGAATCCTAATACTCTCACTATTCACTTTAAAATATGAATTTATAACTATTAGGTTACTTAACCGAAACAAAATAATCTAAAATTACAATATTTATTTAAAACAATTGAATTTGATGACGTTTTAAGCTATAATTGAATTTTTTTTATAATAAGCATAATTGAATATTTATTAAACTAACTAACATCGTCATTTTAATATAAACAACTAAGTTATTTGAAAGAAAATCATCATCTATTTTTTTTTTTTCTTGCCTTAACGATTTGTATTGCTAATAAGATTTTATGCACTTATTGTAAAGACCGAATGTGTCAAAATAAGTGGAATAAAAACAATTGATAATTAAAAACCCTCAAAAAATTAAAGCAATCAATAATTTCTTCTGATAAATATAATATTTTTGCTAATTTTTATATTTGGTACGTAAATATATATATTCTAGAGTTTAGGGTTTAAAAAAAACTCTTAGGAGTAGACTGTCTGAGTGGCATGTTTACGACCGTCAAAAGATAGAAAACAACTCTTCCACCCAAATAGTCTGCTCCTAATGCGCGCCAATATCGGTTTCCAGAAACACAGGCGCCTCGGATCACCGCCAATAAAAAATCCCAGATAAAGAAAATAAATTTTTCCATCTTAAATATGAAATTTCTATCCACTAACAATATTTACTAGTACTTCATAGTTTTTAAAAGAATTAAGAAGAAGCTCGCAATAATTCAATATAACATCCAATTCAAAGAAATGGTAGATATATTTTATGAAGACAATTAACAATCGTCTCATTATCATAATTCAAAAAAGACATTTTGTAGGTCCAATTCTCCCAAACTTTCAAAAGACTCATAAATTCACCTCCAAACTTTTTTGCTCCAACAAAATTACCATATCAAACAATATTATTTATTATTATTATTTTATACTAGTATATTCAAAATATACATACATTGACACTTGTATGTACTCCTATATAAGAATGAAAAAGAATATGAAACATTTATTGTAACGCCCTAGACTGCTTTCAGGATGATCGACTGGCCCCACAAACCAGCACGAGCCTTTTCAGCGTGCTTTGTCCTCACTTGCACACTTTCCGGGAAACTTCTCAGAAGGTCACCCATCCAAAGACTACTCCAAGTCAAGTACGCTTAACTGTGGAGTTCTTATGAAATGAGCTCCCGAAAAGAAGATGCATCTTATTGTTATAGGTACTTCAAATCAATCCTTATAAGCCTTCCTTCAACCATGCAGTCCCAAACCTGCACAGTCTTAGGATCCCTCTCATTCCGATGTGATTCGATTTTGCCTAGAAGCTGCCGAGAGTCGCACATTGTCATGCCTCATGCACCGGCGACCACTGCCCGCCCTCATCAGCCTCGGGTGTTACATCTATCATCAAATTAAGGATACATAGTATGATTTTGTTACATTTAATAAGTAGTTGAAGAAGGTGAGGTAGCAAGGGTATGGGGTATGGCCATGGTTGATTTTCACGTGGTGGTTTCTGTGAGCTAGGTTTAGACTACTTGATAAATGAGTAGCTATATAGCTACCTATCTACTTGAGGAAGGGACAAATTTAATGCATTTCCTATTAACATTGAAACCTTTTTTTTTTTACTTAGGCTATTTCCAACTTTAGAGCAGGTAGTAGTGCAGAGGACCCCTAAAAAAGCCAATAATATCAATATGTAACCTTTTTCAAACTATTCATCAATCCATTCAAACCCTTACCCTTTGCTATGGACCCCCTATCTATATATTGTGTCCTTTTTATTGTGTAAAGATTGCAACAGTTTAAATTATTGTAAGTGTAGTGATGCAGATGATGACAATCAACAGCATGAAAATGGAAAGTTGGATAAAAAAATAACACTTTAAAAATATTTGTGTTTGATATTGGCTTTGATAAAACAATATTCATTGATGAAAATTAAAATAGTACTAATTGATTTCTCTAATTGTGAGATTGTTGATAATCATATTGTAAAAGAAGTTTTTATTAATTGATGTCTATTGTGTTATTATTATTATTTTTTTTATGAAGAAACTATATGCAAATAATATTAAAAATCCAAACACAAAATGTGTGTTAAAAATTTAATAATGAAAAAAATTACAAAGTTTCAGATACAAGGTGTAAACAAACAAACGGAACACAGATGGTAAAATCATCCTGAAGAATACGTACCCTACACAAATTGAAGAGTTAGATCACCTCACAAATTCAAATAACGTCACCACTAAATAAGAATTTTAATTTTTTCTAATAACTACATTTGAAAGTACATTTTGTGTTCTAAAATATACTAAAATAAATTCTTTCCAAATAACTTAAATACTTGTGGTAAAAAAAAAAAAAAACACTCAAACACTTTCCAAACAACTCAAATATCATAATTTGCATCGTGCCACAATCTGGCCATCGTGCCACGATCTTAGAGTGTAAAATTGAAGCAGTAAGTTTATTCATATATTCTTCATTTTAATTTTTGCGATGATGTTTTTTTTATACATTTTATCTATAGCAAAAGAAAAGAAAAGAAAATATATTTTAATATTTATAATTCAGAATTTAATTAAAATTCGAATCCACGTTATCTATCTCTTTATTTTGAGTTAAAATATTATATCCACATAAAAAATCTAATAGTATCGTTAGGTGTGACGGAGTGTTTTAAGAATTTTACATTGAATTAAATATTATTATCCTATAAACTGATTTTTGATTTTAATTATAAGGTATGGTTATATTAAACTCAATTGAATTAAATTTTTAAGAAACATTTTCAACCGTGCTTTTTTTTTTGTTACAAGAAAAAAAAAAGGAAAACCAAAAAGACAAGGACTATATTCTTACAACAGACACCCCTTAGCATCAGCCTGAAGCAAACTGATAAGCTCCAGAGGCGGCTCTGAAATGATCACTAAAGGAGAGCTTGAAGTTGCTCCTAACTTAGCCAAGTGATCTGCACATCTGTTACTCTCGCGGAGAGTATGGTCAAACAACACGATCCAAGATCTTCTACTTAACTGACAAATTTTTTGTAACTCATTTGCAAAACTATGATACGGTGAAACACCCTTCGTAATCAAAGTGACAGCCTGCAAGGAATCTGAAAAACACACAACATTACGGAACCCTTTATTCCAACAAACCTCTAAACCATGGAGAATAGCCATGATCTCAGTGTATAGAACATTGGGTTGTACAGCTATTCCATAAAATCCTCCAAGAAAATCACCTGCATTATTATGTAACAATCCTCCGAAACCTGCAGCATTTGTCGACCACAAGATGTTGTCGTCGACGTTCAAATAGATCGTCCCTTCTGCTGGGCGCAACCATGATATGTAACGAGGGATGGCAACTCGAGCCGCATCTAGCAGCTGCGTGTCAAAAGCAGAATCACAGAAGTTTCTCAAAGAGTGAATTTTCGCGACATTATCAGTCACACTTTCACTCCGACCATTGAAGAGGAACCTTCGTAATCAAAGTGACAAAATAAGAGAAACCTTGTATAGAACATCCCAAAGAAGCTATAGCATCGGCAACCTTGTTTGCTTCTCAGTAAACATGAGAAATTCGAACATTCCAATCCATTTTCATCAGCTATCGAATTCTATTTAGGAGAATACGTCCACGAGCACTTCCAACATCCTCCCCTTCGATACCTCGGGCCACTTCCAGCTTCTCTTTTTTGCCATCATTTTGATTTAGGGGCATATTGGTTTTGAATCATTGAAAAGTTCATATATGTATTATTTACTTATGTTTATAGTATCTTAAGTTTCTTGTACTTAAAATCATCACAATTTTATTGACTATGTATCTCAATGTTCATTTTAAAATTTTACACTATGTTTGGTTCAATGGAAAGATTGAAGAAAAGAAAGAAATTTAATTGAAAGAAGATCTTTCCATTGTTTGGAACCATGTCAAAAGAGGAAGGAAAGAAGAATAAATGTGGGACCCATACATAAAAACATTTCCGTCCGAGGGTCCGACTATAAGCGTGTGTTTGTTTCAACTGATTGTGGAAGGAAAGAAGAAAAGAAAGCTCAATTTTCGAGATTCTTCCTCTGTTTGGAACAAGACATAAAGTGGAAGGAATGATAATTTTATGCTGGGCTCCACGTATGTTTTGCATCCGTCCAATTATGGAAGGAAAGTGAGATAAAGACAAATAAGTGTCTTAGAAAGACAATAATGTCCCTGTTACAAAAAGAAAATACTTTTGTATATTAAATAAATAAATATAATGATTGTGTGGATAATTGTGTCATTATCTTTATGTATCACATTCTTTCCTTTCATTTTCTTTCTACTTTCACTCATACCAAACACTTAACAAATCATCTTACTTTCTATTCATTTTCTTCTCACTTTCTTTCCTTTAACAATCTTTCCTCTTACTATCTTTCCTTTAACTTTCTCTCATCATCCAAACAAAGCCTAAGAGAAAGTGGGAATTGATGATGTAATCAAAGAAAAGGACAATATTGCCCTTGCTTTGATAAACCTCACATGCACTTTTTCAAATGTCTATCCAATTACGTTTTTTTTTCATTAACACTTGATTGCTTGAAAATAATATTAATGATTCCGATAAATTTTCTTATCAATCACTTTATTGTATTATTATATATACACAATATAAACAAAGGAAACATTACTATTTTACATGTATTTTATATGAAAATATTTATTATTTATATAGGGTATATACGGCATTCAATAAAATATATATTTTTCTTTCCTCTCACTTTACTTTCACTTTCACTCATATCAAACAACTATAAAATCATCTCACTTTCTACACACTTTCATTCCTTCAACATTCTTTCCTCTTACTTTTTTTCCTTCAACTTTCCTTTATAATCCAAACAAAACATTATTGCAATTCAAAAAAAGTTTTTTTCAATCAAATTAATGCTCTAGAATTACAAAAGAGAGACAATATTGCTCACATTAGCCCAAAACTTTAAGTCACTATGTTAATGACTCACATCTCTTATAAATCCAACATTAATTCTTCTCATTTTTAGTCAATATATGTAAGACTTAAACACTCACACTTGAAATCTAACAATCTTTCCCCAAGTGTGAGTTTTCACATTCTATATATAATAATTGATCTAATACCAGAATTCACTCTCGTTCCTAACAAATTCTTAAGAAGTTAGGTTAATGACATCTCTTATAAATCTAACATTTTTCTCATTCATAATCGATGTAAAACGTAAACACTCAAAATTAAAACTCAACAACTCATATTCATTTTGTATACATAATAAATTTGATATTCTTCCAAAAAAAACAACAATAAAATGAAATGATACTAAGGTTGTGTTTGGCCTGACTTATTTTCAACCTATAAGTTACTTTTAACTTAAAGTTAAAAAATATAACTTTAAAGATAAAGTTAAAGTTGTTTGGATTTTAATTTTTTTGTAACATAAAAGCTACTTTTAAAACATTTCTTTTTTGAATAAACTAAATTAGTCCACCCAAATTTTTTAATGAAGTTGTATTTTTATAATATTTAAGAAATATAAAAAGAAACGTGGGTGTTTCCGTGAGTTTAACTCAGTTGGTAGGAACATCACACTATATGTGCAAGAGCCGAGTTTCGAACTTCGGACACTCAATTTATTTATCTTCAAGGTAGAATTTATAGACACTAAGCTACTTGACAAAAAAAATGTAGATAAGAAAAATTATGTTTTTTTTTTTGTGTTATTATAGAATCCGGACTTAATACAAAAGAAAAAACCCAAATTAGTTTGGAATATAAAATCCGAACCGTACCAGCATATACTACGGAATTTCAAACAACGAATGCACAAAAAGGTCGGTTCGAAACGTAGATTACCTTATTTTTGACATAAAATAAGTGTAAAATCCAACAAAATTCGTCAAGTATTAATAATACTCTCGTAAAAAAATTATTTAAATACTACAATTTTATTTTATTTCTTTTGTGAATTTTATACTACCATTTAGATATTACCATTTCATTTGTCAATAAAAATATACTAGTATATGAAATTGTGAATAAGCTTTTTTTTAATATAATAATATTAATAACCAAATTGTTAATACCTTTAATAAAAAAAAATATAGCGCATGTCAATAAAAGAAACAATGGCAATGGCATGGAGTTTAATGGCATGCTGCCCGTAGAATGGCAAGAATCAATAAAGAAATAAAAATAAAACAGATTGTCCAGTGGGGGAATCGAACGGGGGTATGCCGAGAAGTTCAACTTTAAGTAAAAAAGCTTCATATATCAACTTTATCCTAAGTTTCTTATTTGTATATTTTACATACATAAGTTAAGTTACTTTTCTAATTAAGTACTTATTGAAAAACCTGTTTGGCCCAATTTCTCATTTTAAGAAGTAGAAAAGTCAAAATAAGTTGGGCTAAACATAACCTAAACTAAGAAAAGTAGGAAACACTTGTAAAGAAATTCATGTTCGAATTTCTAGGGCAAGATACATATATATTTAATGTCCTACATACCTTAAATATGTTAACAAAATCTATATATGATTTAAAAAAAATTTAAGTTACATAATAATTACATTA
This sequence comes from Trifolium fragiferum, assembly GCA_954870985.1. NCBI lineage: Eukaryota > Viridiplantae > Streptophyta > Magnoliopsida > Fabales > Fabaceae > Trifolium > Trifolium fragiferum. The sequence goes on along the minus strand of OX940789.1, from coordinate 13,231,569 downwards.
CATACTCTAGATTCATTAGGCCAGTCATTAGATCAAATATCGAATTTTCAAAAAAAAAAAAAAAACTCTAGATTCAAATACATACTCCAACACATATAGTACTAGCACTCCAAAATAGAACACAAATGATTACACACCCATTGAGAGACACTGGCTTCTTACTTTCCCAACAATGTAACAAACATCGTTTCCAGCTCTAACAATATTCACCAGACTGAAAATTCAGGTCCCACTAACAACAAAGACATCATAGTGCTATAGCCAAGGAAAATACTTTGTGATTGGATACAAAAATTTATCATAATGATAGTAATGATGAAATTGGACTATATAATATATGTCCTATATTAAGGTTGAAATTGGATATATGTGATATGTGTATGATTGAATATGCAATGAGTATAGCACCAATTTTAGCTTGAGTTATATATTGAACGTTATGTATATGGACAAAGAATTAAAGAGCTAGCACGCGGTATAGTACTATATATAATAGGCTAATGTTATGGTGAATCACCTTTACAAGTGGTCCATCATGGACAAGTGATCTAACCGGATACAAATTTTATAAAATTTATTGGTAGATTGAAAGTTTATATCATATAGAGCATCCATAAAAAATTTTAAAAAAATTGAAAATCATTTGATATTTTATTGGGATTTATCAAGATTTACAGTATTTAATAAACCGTTAATCTTGATGGATCTCAATAATATATCAAATGATTTTCAATTTTTCTAAAATTTTCTATAGATGATCTATATGATATAAACTTTCAATCCAACGGTAGATTTTGTAAAATTCGTATTCGTTATAAAATTTTTCATGAAGGGTCCACCATGAACCACTTGAAGAAGCGGTCCATGTTAGAATTTTCCATATATAATGTAGACAATACTTTGGACTTTTTCATATTTATTTTTAGGTCTCATTGTCACACTCTTTCTAATGTTTTTGTGTTCATTTTTGTGGTAGCTTTCAAAAATATGGTAAGGAATAATAAGTTTGTGGTAAAAGCCAAACGCCAAAAGCTGGAGTTTGGAACTTATACAAACACAAGGGAATCATGAGATTCAATATTTAAGTTGTCTTGTACTTTTACTTGGGATTGTTTTTTTTTATTTTTATTTTATTAAATTAAATAATTAAATTATTTTTGGTCTCATTGTGGAACTACAAACTTGATTTTCAGCTTTATTGATGTATAGGAATTGAATCATATTTTTAGTTCTTCACCTCATCATCCAACTTTTTTTTTCCTCTTTAGTGAATTATGAACTTGATTTCAAATGGGAAAAGAAAGTTGGGAGGGAATTGTTTGCTGTAATTTTTTATTTTTTATCAAACTACCATTTTGATCCTCTTTATATTTGTTTATGAATGTATCAAAATTGCAATTAAGATCACATGAATCTGTTTTATTAATCATTTTGGTCATCTGTTTTTACATAGTCAATTTAATCTTTAAATAAGTTTTTTGTTGATCAATTTAGTTCATAAAATTAATATCAAAAGAGGCACAAAGGATGCATTTGCAATTTTGATACATTTAGGGATCAACATGACCGTTAATCTCTCTCTATATATATATATATATATATATATATATATATATATATATATATATATATATATATATATATATATATATATATATAATTTGAGAGCCTTTTTTCAAATGCAACTGTACACGTGACATTCCCACAAGCATTCTCCTCTCATATTGATTTACCATTAAATGTTTTTGCTTCAAAAAAAAAAAAATCTCACAATAAAGAATGAATCTCATACTAAAGGATGAATAATAAATAAAGGATGAACAAATCATTATATTATACAAATGTGTACATTATAAAGGAAACAATTCAAATTATAGTTAAAAGGTATAATTAAAATATTCAAATTATTTTTTTTCAACTTCAAATAATTTTTTTTCTTGGGACCAATATAGCGAAATTAAATTAATGAACGATTTTTTATTTTAAATATATAAAACTTTAGACGATTAAAATTGAAATATAAATATGACCCAATAAATAAACGAATACTATATATTAAGCATACACAAAATAAATAAGAAAAATGACTTTTTATTATTTTTCTGAACATTATTTTAAATTATTTTTTTTGTGCAAATTTTAAGTTAATAAATTCCTCAAATATTTTTTGAACATAAATTTCTCAAGTTCTCAATTTTTATAAAAACAATTTTCTCAATTTAAGTTAATAAATTCCTCAATTTTTTTGAACATAAATTATCAAAAATAATAATAAAATAAATTGTACTATATAGTATAAAAACAATTTATTTAAGAAATTTAAATAAATAACTGAATTTTTTATTATTATTTTCTATATATTATGATTTTTTTTAACAAGATATATTATGAATTTTGAAATCTAAATGTTTATTGGTTGATATTTTACACCACCATTAATCAACCATTATTAGTTTTCCTTAAAACAAACATACAAATATGTCAATTTAAATCTCAAATAGGAAGTTTAAAATTTGTTCATCATTTTTTTGGTACACTATGCATCATTGATTTAATTTAAATAAAATAGGAATTTTTAAATTTCTCCACCATTCATTCAATTCAAAGAAGATGTACAATAAGGAGTACAATTTATTTATAGTACAAAGGTTCACCACATTTTTTTATATAAGGTACATGAGTGCTAATGAGTTTTCATTTTTCATTTTTTCATATTCATTTGTGTAATTTCTTTCTCATCATTCAATATTTCATTTTCTTATATTTTGTTGAATAATTTAATTTATTTATTTATTTTTTGCAAATACATTGGGTGTTTTTAAAGATTGTATTTTCAACTGTGGAGATTATTATTGGGTTGATTTACTTTTGTTTATGTATCTGACCGGTAATCATAAATTTCTAGGTAATTTATTAGTGTGTGGTAAAAAAAAGTATTTTTTTTTTACGAAAAAAATATGGTAATTTATTAGTTGAAATTGATGAGATATTAGTAGTGGTGATATTTTAGTTTATTTATTTTTAGTCATAAAATAGTAAAATATCGTCCTATAAGTGTAGCTCAAATGATAGCTACCAGGAACATTATTGGATTAGTCGGATAGCTAACCCCAAATTCCACGTTTCTCCGTATTTAAATGTGTGAGGGTTGTCATTAGACAACTTGATCAAAAATAATAATAATAATCATATTTGTAAGCACCTAAGTCTACCTATTATTTATTATTATATTGTATTTGTGATCTGTGATTTTTGTTTGGTCGGCAGAAAAATGATAACAAATTTTTTTATTTTTTGTTGATTTTCTTTACATACTAATAATATATAAACAAAGTATTCTCTATATAATACTGTTTTTCAAGATATTTAACATATAAATAAATAAATTAATATATAAACAATTAAAATATGTAAAACTAGAAGTTAAAAAATTATTAAGTTTGTTATTATGGACTACACATATAGATGCACAATTAAGTTCTTCATTTCACAAAACACAATAATGAATTAGTATTGTTAAAGAAATTGATATATTAATACATATGCATTATTAATATATCATGAACCTCTTTATTTCTAAAAATGAATCACTCAACAAGTTTAAATTCTCTTGCTTGAAAAGAAAAATTTATATTATCAAATAACACATATAATTAAATTAAAAGAATTATTGGATGGCAATGAAAATTGATGAATTAAATTAAATGGAAAATAACCAATCAAATCAAATAATAATAATAATAGGTACACTAAGCAATATTTTTTACTGTTTTAAGTTGTACAAGAGGACTGAAACTTTCAAAGGTGTTCGTGATCTTCTTAAGAATGACGCAACGAAAAACTTCTTTTTAAAATATTAGTTTTATTGTTTTTTTAGTCTTTATTTACGTTGTAACAAAAAAAAAAAGGATCAAAGATCCAATTTAAACCTTCTTCAGTGTAAGTAACAATATTTTTTGAACATTATATTTTTTATATGGGGCCTTTTTATATAACATTTATACGGGATATTATATTTTTACTCATATATTAATATACAAAACTACTTTTTGTAAATTATACTGGGTATATATTTTTTTATATGACGACTGTATTTATATTAATATATCAGTATGGAGACATATTTTTGTTTATTTTGAAATTTATATGGCTCTTTTTTATTTATAATTTATACGAGACTTATGTATTTATTCATGTATTAATACGGGAGTTATATTATTTTTGTATATTAATACAAAGACTTTTTTATATAATTTATGAGAGGTTCATATTTATTTATTTTTTGAATGAAATTATCTTAACTTCTATATTTGTTTTATTTGATCGAGGGTATTGATGTGGAAATTAAAAAATAAAAGATAAATTGAAATATTTTTTTTAGGTTTTTCTGTTTTGTAATTGTTTTCTATTGAGATATTGTTGAGGTTTTTACTCATTTATTATTTTTGTTTGTTTTAATGGCTTTTTATAAAATTTATACATGAGTTTTTATTTTAAATAATATATTAATACGGGGTCTATTGTTTTTTTTTATATAAATTATTTTAATAGATTTGCCTTTTTTGTGTGTATTTATACGGGAAAACTTTTTTTATTTTTTTAATTTACACAAAGGCTATATTTACATTCATACTAATATGGGATGTTTTTTTTATATGTACTGAGTTTATATTCACACTCATATATTAACATGGAGCAATTTTTTTGTAATTTATATGGAAGCATATATTTTAACTTATATATTCATACGAGGAAACCCAAACTAATTAATAGTCTTTAGTTCTATTTTATTATAGGATTTTTTATTACCTTGTTCGTTGCAGCCAAATCCTATAATTTTGTTCATCAATATTTTAAGACTTCATTAGTTTTTATTACACGGTGTTATTTTAATTATTTATATTATATAAGATCGTAAATATTTGTTTCGTTTTATAAATTAATTTTCATAAGCAATATCAAAATTTAAGTTTTCAGTCTAAAGTAAAATATATTAAAATATTTTTTATATAAGTCAATAAATCTACAAAATAAAAAATCTCCAAACACATTTTTACCCGTGCTTGGCACGGGTCTGGATACTAGTTAATATTTCAAAACTATATGCATCTATCATTAATTCATATCATCATTAGAGATAATGAAGACATTGGACTCAAGTAGTTAGTTAATGAGCTCTCAATAGGATAAATCGTTCGAGAGAATTCGACTTCAATTTCTGATAGAAATAATTTTTATTTTGCGGTTGAATTGTGTTAGAAAAGTCCAATATAATTCCGATTGACTACGCTGTTAAAATTTCAATGATATCAAAATACTACTTAATAAGATCAAACCGTTAAAAAAGGGTATAAACTTTTTATCATGTTTTTATTTTGACAAAAACTTTTTATCATGTTAAAAATTTAAAAAATAACTTATAAGACTAAAAATGAACTTATTGTGGGCAAACAAAACATTTATTGAATTGGTGTGCCAATACAGAAATGCTCATAAAGCTGGTAACAAAATAAAATGAACTTGAGAGTGCAAGCAGAACTTGAACTAAATTTTGTGCTAGAACAAGTGCTCAAAATTATTACATAGATACTGATAATTTATTCAATTTGTTTGTATTAGATTATATCGAACTAGTACTCGCATCCGTGCCAAGCACAGAAATAACATATGTTTTGAATTATTTAAATTTTTTTTTTTTGTGCAAGAAGTATTAATTTTATACTTTAGTTTAAAAGTAGTTTTAATTCTCGTATTTTATAAAATGTGCAATTTTGGTCCAGCAATTTTTTTGTCCAATTTTTGCCATCTATTATATACAATTTACACATTTAATCTCCCTCTTTATTTAACCTTTAATTTTGACAAATTGACATATTTTTTAAAGAATTTAAAGGACATGCATTATCCGTGTAAACTAACTTTGCACCGACAACAATTAAGAATGCTTCCACTTTCTAAAGTAATATCAAGAAAGTGAAATTAAGTGAAGTTACGTGGCGAAAAATATAGTTGTGATTAAGTAAGCTTTAAAAATAATTTATTCAATTTGTTTGTATTATATTATATCGAATTTATTGCATCATTTTTCTATACAACACATGAACTTGTTAAATTAATTGGTGTGCCACAATAGAAGTGCTCATAAAACTACCAAGAAGGCAACATTTAAATTACTTTGATTTGATTCGGTTAATATAAAATTGACTCATATTTTATAAAAATTTGGGTTCAACTTCCACAGATGTGATGTGAGGACTTTTTTAGTAAGCACTCTGTACGTTCAAATTTGGGTTCTGTTTGGACTTGAAAATGGGAAAAATAAAAAAAAATGAATTAATTGGGTCATTGGTGCATTTCATGTCAATTTGATATTTTTTTTTACAAAGTAAAAAAAAAAATTTGTGCTAGAATTGGTGTGCTAGAACAGAATTTGATCTTTAATTTGGTCATTGGTAAGTTATTTTGGGCAAACAAAACATTAACTAGTTCACCAAAAAAAAATCAATGAACTTATTGAATTGGTGTGCTAGAACAGAAATGTGAAAACTCAAGTCCAAGCTCCATTGTTGGAACAATTCAAGCTTGGACGCGCGCGCGGATGAGCCTAGCTAGGAGAAGACTAAGCACAAAATGGGAGAAGAATTGAGAAAAATCTTATTCACCAAAAACTGAACTACAAAGTGTGCATTACAATGTTTATATAGAATGTAATGTGAGCTAACTAACTAACCAATATCACATTAACTAACACTAACAGAATTAACCAACACTAGGAAGTTAGTTAGAAGTCAGTTAATGCTGAACTTTTGATCTAGGAGAGATTTGATGTGTTGAATTTCATCAGCATCTGTTCCCCCCAATACCAAATCATCAACATACACTAGAATAACTGTGAAACCTGCAGGGCCTTGTTTGGTAAATAATGAGTAATCTGACTTGGATTGAATGTAACCAGATGAAGCTAAGGTCTCAGTAAGTTTAGTGTTCCACTGTCTGCTGGCCTGCTTTAATCCATAAAGAGATCTCTGTAACTTGCATACCAAGGAAGGATTGGCTAGATCAAGCCCAGGTGGAGGTTTCATGTAAACTTCCTCATTTAGATCTCCATGAAGAAAAGCTGTGTTCACATCTAACTGGTAAAGGGGCCAATTCTGAGAAGCAGCTAGAGCTAAAAGAACCCTGATAGTAGTCATTTTCACAACAGGACTAAAAGTATCAGTATAGTCTAATCCTTCAGTCTGTGTATAGCCTTTAGCTACTAACCTGGCTTTATATCTTTCAACAGATCCATCTGCATGTAGCTTGAGTTTGAAGACCCATTTACAGCCAATTGTTTTCTTATGTGGAGGCAAACTAACAAGGGTCCAAGTGTTATTCTTTACCAAAGCATCCAGTTCAGTTTTAACAGCATTTTTCCATTGTTCATGGCACATAGCAGTCTCATAAGAAGTAGGCTCAGAAATTGTGGATAAATTTAGAAGGTAGTGTTGATGTGCAGAAGAGATATTATGATAAGAAATGAAAGATGATAGAGGATACTTACATTCAGTGGATGATGGATGTGTAGCCTGAGAAGGAACATGAACTGTATTGGCTAAAATGTTATGGTAGTAGTCTTGTAAGTATGCAGGTGGATGAGTTTGCCTAGTTGATCTCCTGACAGGATTGATAGGTGGATGATTTGGGATAGGTGTAATCTGTGTATCAGAGATATGTGTAGGCATAGATGTATTAGAAGTAGCATTGTGGTTGTTGTCAGGAAGTGTAGAGAGTGAAGGAATGATGTGTTGAGATGTTGAATGTGGGATAGTTGATGTGATAGGATTTGGTTGAGAGGAAGAGTGAGTAGGAAGGGTTGAAGGAAAAGATGAACTGAGATCATCATAATATGTAGAAGTGTAATTGGGTGCACAGGGAGATTTGGACTCTATGTCAGATTTTAAATGATAAGGAAAAATGTGTTCAAAGAAAATCACATCTCTAGATAAAAACAGTTCTCTATTTTTAAGATCAAATAAGATGTAACCCTTAACACCAGTTTTAAAACCAAGATATATACATTTTCTAGATCTAGGATCTAGTTTCTTTCTATGAGTTTGAAGTGTAGAGGCAAAACATAAAGAGCCAAAAATTTTAAGGTTTGAAATATCAGGAACATTATCATAGAGAATTTGGAAAGGAGATTTTGAAGAAAGAAAAGGTGAGGGCAACCTATTGATGATAAATGCAGCATGGCTGACTGCATGTGCCCAAAAAGTTTTTGGCAAATTGGCTTGGAAAAGTAAAGCTCTACCAACACCTAGAAGGTGTTGATGCTTCCTCTCCACAATACCATTTTGCTGAGGAGTGTTAACACAAGAAGTTTGATGTAGAATGCCATTGGCATTATAAAAATCTTTAAGCAAAAATTCACAACCATTGTCTGACCTTATACATTTGATAGCTTTGTTAAATTGAGTTTTTATCAAAGCATAAAAGGATTTGATATGATTAGAGGCTTCAGACTTAAGTTTCATGAAATATAACCAAGTGAATCTACTTTTGTCATCAACCACTGTCAAAAAATATTTGTATCCTAACATAGAAGGTTCAGACAAGGGTCCCCAAATATCCATGTGGATAAGATCAAAAACATTTTCTGAAATATGAGAGCTAAGACTGAAAGGTAGTCTTTTTTGCTTTGCATAAAAACACACATCACAAGGATTGTTAGATTTAACAGCTTTTACAAAAGGAAAAATTTTATTAAGAGCTTCAAGCTTTTCAAATGAAGGGTGGCCAAATCTCATGTGCCATTTATTACATTCAACAGAATTATCTAAAGGTAGGCTAGAGGTTACATTGATACTATGAGTCATATTGACATAGTGGTCTATAGGCTTTTTGGCTAAGGTAGCTGTAGGAGTGATGAGGTTGTACAGTCCATGCACCATCTTAGCTACACCAATCATCCTCTTGGTGTGAGTATCCTGTATAATACATTCATTACTATCAAAAATTAGATGACATTTGAGATTTTTAGTGAGTTTAGGAATAGAAATGAGGTTAAAAGAAAAATTTGGAAAGTATAACACATCAGTGAGATAAAGGTTTTGATCAAAAACAATAGTTCCTGCAAAACAAGTTGTGACTAAGGAACCATTTGGCAATTTAATATTGATGGGATTGATTCTCTTCATGCACTGAAAGAATTTTTCTGAGAAACATATATGATCTGTAGCACCAGTATCTAATATAAAGGTGTCAGGATCATATATTTTAGGAATGGTACAGAGTATACCTGTGTTAACTGAGGTCAATTGGTTTACATTATGAGACTGTGATGTACCAGAACCTTGAAGAAGTGCTAACAAAGCCTTATGTTGCTCTGGTGTGAAAGATAACTTGCTCAGATCATTATCAGCTTGTTCTTCATCATAGTGAACAGATTGACTCTCCTCATTCTCATTTGCACAATTATTGGCTACTCCATTTCCATTACCATTTGGTTGTAAATGAGCCAAATGAGGAGGATAACCATATTTTTTCCAGCAATTATCTACAATATGATTATTCTGACCACAGAAAGTACAGTATTTGTTGCCTTGACCTTGACTAGGATTATTGGCACGACCTCTTCCTCCATTTGAGGATCTGCCACCCCTACCACTTCCTCTACCACCTCTAGTACCTCCTTTGGAATGGTAGGGATTGCCATAATTGGTAGAATTTGCAGCTAAGACTTTGGAATCATCAAGAGTAATAAGAGACTGTCTTTCTTGCTGAACAAGCAAAGAATAGACTTTACCAATCTGTGGAAGGGGATCCATTAACATGATCTGTGATCTAACAGATGAATATTGCTCATTGAGCCCTTTAAGAAAGCGTATAACCTGATCTGAATCTCTATAAGACTTCATAGTAAGTATTGCAGCACAGTTATCAAGGCAAGAAACTACAGGAATGGGCCTAAAATTGTCAAGTTCTTGCCAAAGCTTCTTCATTTTGGTAAAATAGGTAGAGATGGAAGAATCACCTTGCTTGAGAGTGTAAATTTCTTCTTGGATATCTGAGATTCTGAAGATATCACCTTGATAGAACCTATCCTTCAAATCTTGCCAGATTTCTTGAGCAGTATCCATCCACAATATGCTTTGAGAAATTTCTGCTTCCACTGCATTGCATAGCCAGGACATAATCATTGTATTACACCGATCCCAAGCTATGGAGTCATGTTCTTCATCTGGAGGACGAGGCAAAGCACCATTGATGAAGTGGAGCTTGTTCTTGGATCGAAGTGCAACAGTCATTGCTCTTGACCAAGAGTGATAATTCAAGCCCGATAAGAGAGGTGTAACCAAAATGTTGCCTGGATTCTCATTAGGATGCAAGAAATAAGGGTTCAATGTATCAGTTTGATACCCTTTGTTCTGAGGAGGAGGATGAGGCATATAGTTCACACTATCAGCATCACTATGGACTGACATGGTGAAAACAGAGAAGAAGAGAAACGAAAAACCACAAGAATCAAGAAAATTCAGAGAAAGAAGAAATGTTGCAAGAAGCAACGAAAAAGAAAGAGAAGAAAGGAGTAACTTGGTGAATAGAAGGAGAAATCAAAGATGGCTCTGCCCCATGAGAGGCCTGATACCATGTGAAAACTCAAGTCCAAGCTCCATTGTTGGAACAATTCAAGCTTGGACGCGCGCGCGGATGAGCCTAGCTAGGAGAAGACTAAGCACAAAATGGGAGAAGAATTGAGAAAAATCTTATTCACCAAAAACTGAACTACAAAGTGTGCATTACAATGTTTATATAGAATGTAATGTGAGCTAACTAACTAACCAATATCACATTAACTAACACTAACAGAATTAACCAACACTAGGAAGTTAGTTAGAAGTCAGTTACTTGACTAGCAAGTAACTGAGTTTTACAACTACTTTAACAAGAAATGCTATAAATTATTACAACTTGGTTTTAAAAGTTATTTGATTTTGCAACCAAACATCCTCAGCGCTATAACTTTTAATTAAAATCAGAAGCAACTACTATATATGAATATGACTTGTGTAATCCAATAAACAAAGCTGCATATTATTTTGCTATATATAGTTATATACACACTGCACCAACCAACTACATAAATTCATTACGATAACTAACTAAAGTATATATTAATACATTATTATCATTAAGTTAAGTTCAACTCTTAATTTTATATTAGTATCATAACTTCTCCATGATCTTGTTTAGGATTAGATTTTTAATCGGGTCATCCACCATTTCTATTAGTACTTTAAGCCCAATAGTGTCAGGTACAATGCTGTGTGTATGATCTGAATATATATTTACAGGTGAGAACAATTATCACAACACAAACCAGTGTCATAGGGTGAGTTAGACTCAACTTTCAACTTAATTAGTAATTGGTTGTAGTCTTTATCAATGAAAGTTGTAAAATAATCGATAGTATCACCGGTTAATAAAAATTAATAAAATTGTTTCCTACTCCAATTTATTTTATTTTTAAAAAATTGGCTATGATATATATAATCCAATCCATCATGATGATGATGATAAAGAGAATTACTACAACACCGTTATAGGATGCGTTTGTTTTAACTTTAAAAAAATGATTTTTACTTTGTATTTTTGAAAATAAATTTTATAAAATTGTTTTTCAAAATATTATAAAACTTTTTATATTCATTTTTTCTAAATTCAAGCACTAATTTTGACATTATATAACATAAACGTACATTATTGAAGATCAAAACAGTCAAAATCTCAATTTTTACAAAAGGTTGTATTTCAAAAATGATTTTTATGAAATTTTGATATCCAAAAAAGCCTTCAATAAAATGATGAAATACCTAAAATGACATTTTAAAAATAACTATTTAAACCAAATTTTTAGTTAAAGCTTTTATAAAAAGTTTCTTTGTAAAAAATTTTTACACAAAATTATATTACACTATAAGAATCTATTTTGAAAAAATCTATAACAAACGCACCCATAGTTGCATATAAATTAAAGACATAAATTCTGTCACTATTCATTTAATAACTAAAGATATTTAAGAAGTTTACAAACCTACTAAGTTTAAACCACAGCATGTTGCCAAACCTCATTCATCAATTTAAAGTCTTGAAAATTCTCTGTTACAACAATTCTCTGTTGTGAAATCTAAAACACCAACCACATTGAAACACCCTTCTTTAAACATAAAAATCTTACTATTATATGGAACAACCAAATGAAACAAATAACTGTGTCGTATTAGATGCATGAAATTTTCACCACTTAATGATGTATGATGAATCCTTAATCTGTCGCTATTTTTAGAGTCTTATTAATTAAATTTTAATCCAAAATTATTAGTTTAATATTTACTTTAGAGTCGTTTTAAATAAATTGTGGTTTTTGGTTTATTGAGTTAATTAGATGATTTTATCTATTAACATGATATTTTATATAATTTTTATTTTTCTTGGTTCAACTTAATAGGTTTATGATTGAAAGTGGAAACTAATAGAAAACTTAATCCAATAGCTGGCCAAGTAAAAAGAAAGTAAAAAGAAACATGTGGCCCAATAGAGAAAAAGAAAGACCTAAGTCTTGGTTTCAACACCGAACAGCTGGATTAACAACAAGGGCTTATATATAATAGGTTGTTACCTCTACTAAGTGGCTGTGTTTTGCGTTATCTTCTGTTAAATTTTGTTTTTAAGTTTTCCACCTATTTATTTTTGTTTTCCTCCCTTGTTGCCCTTTGGGTGCAAAGAATTTGCACTTTTTAAATTGGTTGAACATAATAACCGATTTAAAAAACATAATTTCTTAAATCTGTTGAACAAAATAACCGATTTAAAAAGTGCACTCAAGGGGGGAAAACAAAAAAAAAATTACTTTGCAAGGAGGAAAACTTAAAGGAATTTTTAGCAAGTGGGTAACGCAAAACATAGCCACTTAGTAGGAGGGTAACGACCTATTAACACTACTAGAAAAAGTTTAAATACCGATGGAATTTAGAGACGGAATATATTTCTTCTCTAATAGAGATGAAATTAGAGACAGAAAAAGCAGTTAGAGACAAATATTTTTATTTTAGAGACAAATATTTTCATTTTAGAGATAGATTTTGTCCGTCTCTAATAGTTTAGAGACGAGAAAATTACCGACGAGATCAAATATGTCTCTAGCCTGCTTAGTGACAGAATATTTGCATTTTAGAGACAGATTTTGTCCGTCGGTATTTAAGATTTTTCTAGTAGTGTAACCCATATATATGAGAAGAGTAAACATGATTTGTTCCTTAAATATATATAAGATGTTGTCAATATATAGTGTATTGAGATTACAAAAATATACTCAAATTATAGTATTATTAATAATTTTTTGAACATATTATATATCAAAAAAAAAAAATTTATTTTTTTTGAACATATTGACTAACACAAAGCATATTTGAAGTTCAATCTAACAAATAAAAGATATATTTGGGATTCAACATGAGAAACAAAAAACGCATTTTTTTTTTTTATGTTTAATTGTAGTTTGGGTCTTTATATTTTAAATTTTTTTATAGTTTTGGTCCCCTATTTTAAAATTTGACAGTTTTTGTCCCCTATCATAATTTTTAACTATAAATTGACGATATGATATGAATTAAACGATGTGATATATGATTCGATGATGAGAAAATATCAACATCGATGAAATTGTAAGAAAAATCTTTTATAAAGTTAATTGAAAATATGTTGTATCATCATATTTTAGACAAAATATGTGTTAGGGGGACCAAAACTGTCGAATTTTAAAATAGGGGGACCTAAACTTCAAAAAGTTGAAAATAAAAGGACCAAAACTGCAATTAAATCTTTTTTTACTAACAAAAAACATATTTAAGGATCAAAATAACTGTTCTTATATTAGCATATTATAAATATATTAATATAATTATAAATTAATTTTGATATATTCCTACTTTCAACCCCGTATAATAAGTTTCTGGAACGTCCCTGATCTTTATCATATAATCCTTAGAGAAGTACATCAGCAAAAAAATATGCACAAGAGTATATTAATTTATAAAAGGGTAAATAGGTTTATACCCCTTTGTAATGTAGGTGTGTTTTGTTTTTTTCCCTGTAAAATTGTTTTTTGTGACTCGCTCCTTGTAATGTTGAATTTTTTGGACTCATCTCTTGGATTCACTTTTTAAATCGGTTATTTTGTTCAAAACGATTTAAAAAGTGTTGTTTTTAAAATCGGTTAATCTGTTCAACTGATTTAAAAAGTGCAAATTCCTTGCACCTGATGACAGGAAATTCTGTAGTATTTTAGGTAGTATTATTAGTAGTAAAATGACCAAGACAGACCCAAATATCAACAAATTCCTAAAGAATCGAGAAAAAGCTTCAAGACAAGGTGAAGATACGCAAAAGACAAAAAAAAACCAAAAAATGGAGAAAAACAGCCCATCGTGTCATGATGGCACTCAACGTGACACGATGGAAACTACTTGCTCGCCAAGACAGAATCAATTATATTTTTGAAAAAAATCTTAGCATCGTATCACGATGGTGCACAACGCAATACGATGACTTTACTTAGCATCGTGTCACGATGGCTTGCTGAGGCCCATTACGAAAAGTATAAATAAAGCCTCCATAATTCATTATTTTTCATTCAGAAATAGAATAACTTTCTATTCCTTTTGGAGAGAAGTTCGGAGGAGCTCTAAGGGCATAATTTTCTCCCCTTACGGGAAATCTAACTCAGCAAGGTATGATTTCTTTAGGTTTTTTATAGTTAGATTCTTGTAATTTAATTATGTAGTCTTTTGTAATAATTCCTTATGTTGTGGTGGAGAAGATGAACTCCCCGATAAATACTTGTGCCATGTAATTGAGTCAAAGTTATAATAAATCGCATTTATAAAATATTATTTGTTTTCTTGCTTTAATATCGTTAGTCGAAATCTGGCCGGATAAATGGCAACGCTTTAGAATAAATAATTAGGGTTTAGTTTAATAGTAGCATATTAGGGTTCTCACTATTATTTGTCCGGAACTAGTAATGAATAACACTAGATTAAAGAAACGGCAAAACAATCTTGAACTAGTTATGACTTAATAATTAGAGGAAGAATCAGGAACTAGTTGTAACATAACAATTGGAAACTGAATAACCGTAACTAAGATCTAGGGGTATTGAATGGTCGATGGTCATAATGCATGTTTGTAAATAACTCTACCTAGTAATTTAGGGTATGTGACAAAGCGAGATTAAGCTCTCGTAGGTACCTTAGTTGCAAAAGTCGAGAGACTTTGCCTACACAGGGTAGCAGTAAGGTGCTACTACAACAAGGATAGAATAGACGCCCGATAATAATACGAATGACTATGTTATACACCGATTATGCCAAGTATGAAGGAGGGAGTAAGTTCAACCACCATACATATCCTCTATGTCTCTGAATCAAAACATTTACTTTTCTTGCAAAGCATATCGCTATTTTTATAAATTAAAAACTTTTTTCCTAAAAACCAAAGCGAATTCAAAAACACACGAACTAGAATAGCACTAGCGAAGGTTTGACACGATCCCTGTGGATACGAACTCATTCTAGACACCTAGAGTGTGAATTATTGCTCGACGACAAACTGGTCCACTTGCCAGAACGTATTCAAGCTTTTGGCGCCGCTGCTGGGGATTGTGTTCACAAAACTTTGTTAGAATTATTCTAGTTTGTCAAAAAATTTTAAAAATACAAAAAAAATTAAAAAATCAAAAATTTTGTTAATGATTGTGAATTTAGATCTATGAAATTCTGGCTAAGGCAAAGTCAAGGTATTTAAGCGATCCTAGTGATCCACCTCACTTACCTGAGAATTTTCATGGTGACAAAGACACATGAAATAAAACCAAAAATATTTATAAATATATTTGTCAGTGCTACTGATGGTATTCATTTGTTGTATTTGATAAACAGATATCCTGGAGTTTGAGTACTTCGACGAACCAGAAAAAGAGTTAAGGAAAAGACTGAGAGCTCTAAAGCTAGCAGAATCCAGTAATCTGCAAGAGGACTAACAATGATCAGATCTCACTGGGGTTCCAGCCGGCAAACCCAGCTAACTTTGATATCAAAGGTAACGTTCTTACATGTTTGTGGGAGAACCAGTTCGACGGCCGCACCAACAATGATCCTTGGGATCATTTGTCAAAGTTTTCAGAGACTTGTCAGATACAGAAGGTGTCGGAAAATGTCACAGAGGACTAGAAGAAGCTGTATTTGTTTGCTTTTTCTCTTACAGGTCTAGCAAAAGATTGGCTTCAATGTTTGCCAAGGGGATCAATCACCACATGGAAGGAGCTTGAAGACAAGTTCCTTTAAAGGTTCTTTACTCACACTTTATTCCAGAAGCGGAAGTCTGATATCCTGAGTTTCAAACAGCATGAATCTGAAACGCTGTGTGAAGCTTATGAACGGTTCAAATTGCTCATAAGGAGGTGTCCTAACCACAGCATTAGTGCTATGGAGCAGATGCAGATATTCACGGCAGGTATGAAAATGCAACATCGCATGATACTTGATGCCTCGGCTGATGGGTCTATCAAAATTAAGACCTATGCAGAGACCAAGGATCTAGTAGAACAGATGTGCCAGAACGAATACAACATGAGTCATTGCAGGAATGAGAAGACACCTGAAATCATCAAGGTGGACAAATAAGTTGCTTACAAAGTAGAGATTGAGCTGCTAAAGAGGCAACTTGCTGAGAAAGAAAAGGAGGTAAAAGAAGCTAGTGTGAAACAGGTAGAAGGAGTCTGTGACTTCTGCATAGAAGATCACCCAAACGGGCAGTGTTTGCCACGAGGTGAAGAGCAGATAAATTACATGGGAAACAACTACAACCTATGTTGGAGTAACCACCCAAGTTTACGATGGGACTAGACATGAAACCAAGCTCAAGCAGCACCTCAACCTAGAAAACCATCTCCTTTGGAGGAGTTACTCACAAAGTTTGCAAGCATGAGCAAGACAAATTTTGAAAGCATCCAGAATACAGTAGCCAACCAGGGGGCGACCATCAAAAGTCTTGAAACCCAAATTGGTCAGCTGTCCAAACTAGTAAGTACTCATGTTTCTAAAGACATTGCAGGTAACACGGTGGACAACCCAAAGGAGGAGTGCAAAGCGTTGAAAGAGGCGAAGCCCGAACGCGATTATGGTGAGCTAGATACAATAAACTTCAAAGAGTTCGAAGAATGGTTCAACGAGCTAGCAGGAATGACAATGGAACAATTCTATTACGAGTTCCTAAGTGAGCTAGAAGAATACAAAATAAACGAGACGGAAGAACCAAAGCTGCCACCCAAAAAGAAAGATCTTGGAAGCGTCACCATGGTTTGTCAGATTGGGGAAGAAGGAGTCAATGCATTATGTGATGCGGGCTCAAGTGTGAATGTCATACCATTATCTTTGGCAGACAAATTCAAGCTCAAATTACCAACTGCAGGTACAGCTAAAGAACTCATATTAGCTAACCAATCAACCATTCTATCAGCAGGTACAGTAGAAGATGTCATGGTGAAAGTCCAAGACCTAGTTTTTCCAGTAGACTTCATGGTCCTAGACATTGGGGAAGATGAAGAACATTCCATCATTCTAGGAAGGCCATTCCTAGCCACTAGCAGGGCCATCATTGACATGGATCTTGCTGAGATGACTCTAAGAAGTGGAGAACATGTAATCACCATTCCAACTTTCAAGACGAACAGGGACGAATGCTGCAAGCTCGAATGGAAGAATGAAGAAGCTACACCATCGACTCCAGCTCAGGTGAATTTGAAGATAGAGATAGAGGAGCTGGAGGATGAAATGACGCAGCTACAGGTAGAAGCAAAGGCCGAGGAGGAACCCGATGGGCTGACTGACAAAATGAAGAAGCTGACTATTGAGGTAGAAATCCAGGTATCATGGGTCAAAGCATGGGGAAGAAACCGAAAAGCGGCTAGAAGATCTAAGTTTGGGGTTGAAGGTGTGAAAACACAAGAAGGGGGGTTGAATTGTGTTTTGGGTAGTTTTAAAAACTTCTTCTAAGTTTTGCAACTTATCAGAATCAACAGCGGAATAGCTTTAAACACAAACAACTTTTGGCAATGGTGAAAGAAAAACAGAGAAAAGAAAGAAGAGATGAACACACAAGATTTATACTGGTTCCTCTCACAAACCGAGAGTAGTCCAGTCCCCTTGCACTTCCAAGGGATTTCACTATAATCACACAAGATTACAAATGCTCAAGCCAACTGCAAGAGACTTCCCATGCTCAAGTAACACAATACAAGAGACTTCCAATGCTCAAGCTCACAAGCAAGAGACTTCTAACACAAATAATAAATACAATGTTTGAACAACTGATAAACAATATCAGAGTTCTTAGAAAATAATACAACTTTAAAACAGGACTTATCTTAGAATTCTTGAAAAGAAAACTAAGGTTCAACAACTGACTAGTCAGAAGTTGAAAGCTATTTGTCCTGAATTTTGATATAAGCTCAAGTTGTATCTAAGTTAAAAATGCTCTTTGAAATTCAGCAGAATAACAGCGCTTTTTCTTCGTAGGTGTGTTGTATTTGTCTTCAAATTCTTCCTCCTTTTATAGATGATGTTGGAGCGTCTTGAATTTGAGCGGACAAAGATGAAAATTGCTATGTAGTACTGTACTAATATTTTCATTTGAAATGTGCTTATTCAAATCAAGTAAAGATTAAAATCTGAGCCTTGATTTCGAATATTCGCCCATATCAGGAAAATAAAGATAGTACAATAGTACAAACGTCATTATCATGAAGATAACGGTTTTGTAAGAGGTTTCTTCTGCCTCTCCTAAATTTGCCATATAGATGATAGTCGTTATAGAGAATAGAATGTTCTTATGAAAAATTCTGCTGTTTCATCATCATCAGAATCTTGAGATGAAACTCTGCTTCTGATGAGTTTAACTTCTGGTTGACTTTGACTAGACAACTTCTGGTGACCACAACTTCTGGTGTCATTCTCCAGAACTTGCTTTTCCCAACTTCTGGGAGCGCTTCTTAGCATAGCAACCAGAACTTCAATTTCTAGTGTATATAAAATTTTAACTTATATACCTGCACACTAGAGTAAATTATCAGTACTCCCTATTGTATATTAATACTATTGTTATCATCAAAACTACTTGGGTTATATTAGAACCAACTTTGTTCCAACAATCTCCCCCTTTTTGATTGATGACAAACCAAGTATTAATTTACAATGGTTGTTATTTTAATCATAGAGTGCATCCTTCAGGTTTATGAGTTTTGCAAGCTCCCCCTGAATTCAGTAATGAATGATTAAAATAGTTTTAAAATTTTAACATTGAATCCAGAACTTCATTATACACTTGACTTCCAGAAGATAGGTTTGTAAGCTCTCTTCCTTGGTCAGATCTACCTAAGAGAAAAGTGCAATCTTCTCTTACGTGTATCATGTATAGAAAGTTCTAATCTCAATAGAAAAATTTTCCTTTCAAAATTATAACTGATAATATTCAATAACTGAAAATAAATGAATAAATTTTAATTTTGGCTTCAGTTAGTGTTCTTAAATTAATTTAGTCTTACTCCTCCTTTTGTCATTAAATAAAAAGAATAAAAGAAAAAGAAAGAGTAAAAAAAAAAACGTGACTAAAGAATTAGTCAAGTCAAAAATTCAAAGATGATAAAAACCACAAAGAATTTAATGCAAAAACGAAAAACGAGGTAACTTCTAACAACCAGAGATACTATAAAACCGCACCATACTCTTTGTCATTTCACTCAACACTTCCATGATATTTCTTCAACAAAATGAGAGAAAATATTGATGAGGATAGAAGAGTGATTGAAAGAAATGGGTTTAAGAAATTTTCAGAGGAGAAACAGGGTAGAATCTCATCAACAAGAGATGCAACCACATGGAATATGATTTCTAAGAAACATATGAAGATGGTGAAGAGTTTGGCTCAAAAATCAGATGCAAGTTTCTCAACCATCTTCTGTTCTTAAAAGAACAGAGATTTCTCCATATGCAGGAGGATGAGCAGGACGAACTGAAGGCAGGCTCCAAGTTTCCAAAACAGGAAATTTGTAGCTTGAGAGGTTGAGAAGAATCATCAGATTAGCTGATGGTTCCAGGCTCCAAGGTTGAAGTTTGGATCAACACCCTTTGGTTCAGTTCTTCCAAGTCATCTTCTTGTAAAAATTTCTTTTAGGTTTTCATATGTATCTGGATTTTTCATATGCAAAAATTTGTTCTTAGAACAAAGTTATTGTAATGCAAAAATTTAGAAAAATGCAAAGTTATTGTAATGCAAATTTTTATGAAATAAACAAATTTATTTGAATGCAATGATGTGTATGCAGCAATTGATATATATATATATATATATATATATATATATATATATATATATATATATATATATATATATATATATATATATATAGCTTCTGAACAATATAAATAAAACCAATAATAATTAACCACAATAATGTAATAACATCCAAACAATTAAACATTAAACAAGTTCAATAAAACATAAAAAAAATATAGTAATAAAAACACAAAAACAATGTGCCAGAATCCTAGGGTTGAGATTGGTTAGAAGGGTTCAGCAGTTTCTCTTGTAATTGCTTCAGAGCTTTTGCAGAGATTTGTTCCAATTTCTTGATAATAGCTTCTGAATCAACCTTGCCAAGACCTGTAGACTCAGTATCCACTTGAAGAATCTTTTCCATTTCCTGAGCATAAAGAGTGGATAACTGATCTTCTGCTTCTGCCACAACCAACTTCATCTTCTCATCATATAACCTCTGAGCTTCTTTCACTCTTGCCTCCTCAATCTTGGCTTTAGTAAACTTCCTCCTCGCAATGTTCATGATATAGTCCTTCTTGTATTGAGAACTATAGTCACTAAGCATTTGCTTGCACATCTCAAACAGAGCATTACACTCTTCATCAACTTGATCAGGTGCAACAGAAAGTATAGGCAAATCTTGATGAAATCCCTTGATTTTATCATTAATGTCCATCAGCACATGCTTAACATCTTCTGGAGTGATGGCCTTTTGAGGGGTTGGGGCAGAGGATGATGATGGAATGTCTAGGATAACTGTGAGAAGGATTGAGATTTGTTGATCTGATGGTGGTGTAATAACTTGCTCAAAGGATTTAAGAAAGTTATTTTGAACATTTGTGAGTGTTGGTTGAGATTTCTGAGGAGAGGGGTTCTCTAAATCCAAGGCTATCTTCTGTAGATTTTCATGAACATGGGTAGGAATACTGGATACAACAATATCAGAAGATGATTGATGTATAACAGTTTCAACAAAAGGTTCTACTACATGAGAACTAGGGTTGTGATCAGAAAGGATCTTTTCTGAATCAACAGACCTTGGTGAAACAGGTTGAATAAACTCATCTACAAGGGATAGAGTAGTAATTGTTTCCACATGAGGACTATTTTGAGGAATAGCATCAGAAGTTGCAACCTCTGCATTAACTTCTGAGGCTACTTGCTCAATATTCTCCACTGGGGCAGGAGTAGCAACACCTGTTTCTGAAATTAGTGACAACACATGTTCAGAAAATCTCCTCATTGACTCAGGGGATGGTACAAAGCTAACTACTGGTGTTTCAATTGAATCACTAGCAGCAACTTCTACTATACTGTTGGTCTTAGGTTCCAAATCAGAAAGGATTTTTGAAAAAGAGTTTTTGACAGGAACTGTATAGGGGATGTTTTTAGCATGCTTTGGACCATTAATGACATAATAAGGAATATCTTTAAGATTAATCTTTTTGTAAATACCTTGATTTTCCAACCTCATCACCAACTCTTCTTTAGGAATATGAGTGTCCAGAAATGCATTAGGCTCAACATCTACACCACTATCCCAGCTTGTTTCCTCCCAAGCAGTAAATTCTGCAACTTGCCTTATAGCATCTTGTGTCTCCAGATCCTCTTGATCTTCAACAGCTAGTTTCAATTGCCTCTTCCTTTTAATCACTGATTTCTTCTTCTTAGGTACTTATGGGGCAGCAACAGCAGTGCCAGAAGTACTAGGTGGCCTTCTTGAAACTTCACTTGCCTCTGCTTCTTGAACAGCAGGCTCTGGGTTCACAGGGGTTTCTTCAACAATCTTCTTTCCAACTTACAGACTTCTTAGGAGTGGATCCTCTTGCTTTCTTGGATCTAGACTATGTTGCTTCTGGCCTTTCACCAGCCTTCCTCTTCTTATCTTGAACAGGCAACAGATATCTAGTAGCAAGTCTGTCATCCAACTTCTGAGATTCTCCTTCCTCTAGAAGTTTCTTATGTATTCCAGCAACTACTGCAACTTCTTCCTTAGACACAGTAGTAAGAAAGAAATACTTATTCTCTTCAAGCTTCTTTGGTTTAAAAGCGACTTGAGGGATAACCAAAGAACCAGGGTTCCTAACAACTCTCTTCACTGTAGCACCATCTATCACAGAGGGATTTGCATCAATAAAAGAACTGTATCCAGGGAAAACAGGCTTTAATGATTGCAATAAGTAACTTCTGTGAAACATAAAAGACAAAAATCTGCTATATTGCACATTTGTGATGCCTTTATTTTTACTATCATTGATGGCCCTACACATGTGATCAAAAATAACCTTAGCAAAATTCACAGGAGCTTTTCTTCCCAATAGTATAAGATGGTCTTATAGTATTGAGAAACTTGGTCAGATGATCCAGCTTTTGGTAAAATGGATTCACACAGAATTTTGTAGATCATTTTGTAGAAAGGTTTCATATCCCTGTTGCTCTTTGAAGTGGAGTGCTTGCAGTAAATCTCTTCCTGAATAATGTGACTTGATTCTTCAGTAGGATGAGGAGCAACTCCAGAAAAAGGTAGCCTTGTTGCTTGTCTAATGTGCTCTTGTCTGATTCTAATACAAACTCCACCAACCTCTGAACGAATCTCTTTACCTAGAAATTCCAAATATTTCCTTTGTTCAGCGTTTCCTCCATCATCTTGAGATGCTTCACCACTCTCTATTTGAGATATGCCTTCAGAAATCACTTCTGCCTTCATCCAGAAGTCCTTTACAATTTCTGGATAGACAGGTCCATTTAGAATGTCCAAGAAAATAAGTAGCCCTTGCGCTTGAAACACTTCCTTGATTCCATCTACTCCATTTACTCTTATTCCTTCAAAATCCACCGCTTTTTCGATAAGCAAGAATAAGTTAGAAATGGGAAAACCCACTTTATCTTTTGTAAGAACTCCAGGAGTTGAGGCTTCAATGTCAGCAATAGGAGGGACATTAAGAAATTGCTCTCCTTGTTGTTGTTGTTGTTGTTTACCAGATGAAGACGACATGATTCTGAGTTTTAGGGTTAGGGTTTGCAAATTTGGGAGAAGAAAGAAATTTCTCTGAGTTTTAGAAGAAATGAAAGTGTAGGTAGTGAGTGTGCAAGTGTGTGAATGTGAACAGTTAGTGAGTTTAAAAAGGAAATAAACGCGCAAAAACGTACTAACTGAAAGGACAGGGGTAAAAGAGTAACTTAACAATTCACAAAATGAATTAGAACACAATCATCACTAACCAACTTCTTTCTTTAATAGCAAACAGACACGTGTATTAGAAGCTTAATTAAATATCTGACACATTAGCAACAACAGTTGAAAAGGTTACTCAACAGTTACTGCCACGTCACGTTCAGAACCACTCATGCAAACTTCTGATAGAAATACCAGAAGATGGTTTGTCCAAACTTCTGATGCATAAGTTCAGACTCCCCCTATAACTTCTGATAGATATACTAGAAGATGGTTTATCTAAACTTCTGATACAAATGTTCTGACTCCCCCTAACTTCTGATAAACTTCCAGAACTTCCATAAAATAATATTCTTCACCAGAGTTTCAGCTTATTCACAGATTTCCATCATATTAAGATTCTTTTTGATAAAATCAAATCTTTCAACAGCCAGGGGTTTTGTAAAGATATCAGCCCATTGATTTTCAGTATCAATAAACTTAAGATCAATAACACCCTTCGGTACATAGTCTCTTATCAAATGATGTTTAATCTCAATATGCTTAGCTCTTGAGTGTAGAATAGGATTTTCGGAAAGATGAATGGCAGCAGTGTTATCACAATATAAAGGAATACTGTGACTGCTTATTTGATAATCTTCCAATTGATACTTCATCCAAAGCAGTTGTGTACAACACTTAGCTGCTGAAATGTATTCTGCTTCTGCTGTTGACATAGCTATGGTGATTTGCCTTTTACTGGCCCAAGAAATCAAATTCTCACCAATGAATTGACAATTTCCACTAGTGGATTTTCTTTCAAGTTTATCACCAGCATAGTCAGCATCACAGAATCCAATCAGTTTGTAATCATCAGATTTCTGATACAGTAATCCAATGTTACAAGTAGCCTTCAGATATCTAAAGATTCTCTTTACATCAGTAAAATGAGATTCTCTAGGATCTGACTGAAATCTTGCACACAAACACACACTGAATAAAATATCAGGTCTAGAAGCTGTTAGATAGAGAAGAGATTCAATCATACCTCTATATAACTTCCGATCAACCTTACCTTCAGACTCACCTTTGCTAAGACTTGATGTAGGATGCATTGGAGTGTTCATGTGTTTGCAATCTTCCAAATTGTATTTCTTCAGAAGATCTTTGATATACTTTGATTGATGAATGAAGTTTCCTTTCTTTGTTTGATTGATCTGAATTCCCAGAAAGTACTTCAATTCTCCCATCATGCTCATCTCAAATTCATCTTGCATCATCTTAGAAAAGTTCTTGCACAGTCCAGCATTAGTTGATCCAAAAATGATGTCATCAACATAGATTTGAATGATCAGAATGTCTTTCTTCAGAGTCTTTTTGAATAATGTATTGTCAACTTGACCTTTCACAAAACCATTGTCAACCAAGAAGTTACTTAGTCTCTCATACCAAGCTCTGGGAGCTTGTTTGAGTCCATAAAGTGACTTCTTTAGTCTAAACACATGATCTGGATTTGAAATGTCTTCAAATCCTGGAGGTTGTTTGACATATACTTCTTCAGAAATTACTCCATTCAGAAATGCACTCTTAACTTCCATTTGATAAAGTGTAATGTTGTTGTTGATAGCATAAGAAAGAAGTAATCTTATTGCTTCCAATCTTGCAACTGGAGCATAAGTCTCTGTATAATCAATGCCTTCTTGTTGACTGTATCCATGTGCAACAAGTCTAGCTTTGTTTCTTGTTATTTCTCCTTGTTCATTCAGCTTATTTCTGTATACCCACTTTGTTCCAATAATGTTCTTGTCTTTTGGTTTGGGTACCAGATCCCATACATCATTTCTCTGAAATTGATTCAGTTCTTCTTCCATTGCAACTATCCAAGCATCATCAGATAAGGCTTCATCAGTGGTTTTGGGTTCAATCAAGGAAACTAGACCAAATAAGGATTCTTCATCCCTAAAACTTGATCTTGTCTTCCTAGGACTGTTCTTATTTCCAATGATAAGCTCTTCAGGATGTGATGACTTGTACTTGAAGGTATTTCTTGGAATAGTTGTTTCTTCTAGATCAGGATCTTCAGTTGGTGTTGTTTGATGATCATCAGATTCTGGAACTTGGTTGTTCTCTGGAGCTTCCAGAAGTTCAGGAGTGGAATCAGGTCCAGAACCTTCATCTTCTGAGTCTTGAGAATCTGAAATTTCTATAACAGGCTCTGACTTTTCATGGTCAGGCACTTTGTCATCAAACCTTACATGCATAGATTCTTCAACTGATTGAGTTTCAGAATTATACACTCTGTATGACTTGGAGCGCTCAGAATATCCAATGAAGATACCCTTACTAGCTTTAGAGTCAAATTTCTTAAGATGAACTTTAGTATTCAGAATGTAACATGTACAACCAAATTGGTGAAAATAAGAGATATTGGGTTTCCTTCCTCTAAAAAGTTCATATGTTGTTTTATTCAGAATAGGTCTAATATAGATTCTGTTCTGAATATAACAAGCAGTGCTTACTGCTTCTGCCCAGAAAATTTTTGCCAAAGAATGTTCATGCATCATGGTTCTAGCCATCTCTTGCAAAGATATGTTCTTTCTTTCTACAACTCCATTTTGCTGTGGAGTTATAGGAGAAGAGAACTCATGGAAGATTCCATGTTCTTCACAAAAGTTTTCAAAAGGTTCATTTTCAAATTCTCCACCATGATCACTTCTAACTTTTAAAATCTTTAAATCTTTTTCATTTTAAATTTGGGCACAGAAGACACTAAACTCTTCATATGTATCACTTTTAGATCGTAGAAATCTTACCTAAGTCCACCTACTATAATCATCAACAATGACTAGTCCATACTTCTTTCCATTGAGTGAAGCAGTGATAACTGGTCCAAACAAATCAATGTGCAGAAGTTCTAAAGGTCTAGAAGTAGAAACAATGTTTTTAAGTTTAAATGAGCTTTTGACAAACTTCCCTTTCTGACAAGAGTCACAAAGAGAATCTGAGTGATAAGTCAATTTAGGAAGGCCTCTTACAAGATTATCTTTGCTAATCTTGGAAATTAATCTCCAATTAGCATGACCTAATCTTTTATGCCAAACCCATTTCTCATCACTTAGAGTCAATAAACAAAGCACATTATGATCTTCCAGATCAGATAAATTAACTTTATAAACATTGCCCTTTCTACAGCCTTTAAACAAAATGGATTTATCGAAATTGTTAATTACAGTATATGAATTCTTATTAAACACAACATCATAATTACTGTCACATAATTGACTTATGCTAAGTAGATTATGTTGTAGTCCATCAACCAACCAAACATCAGAAATAGTAAGAGAAGAATTACCTATTTTACCTATACCAATGATTTTGCCTTTTTGGTTCCCACCAAATCCTACAGTTCCTCCCTCTCTCAGATTCAGGGTGAGGAACAAGTGCTTGTCTCCTGTCATGTGTCGTGAACATCCACTGTCCAGATACCATGAGCTTTGTCTTCTTCTTGGGATGCATACCTGCAGTAAACATTATCTCAGACTTTGGTACCCATATTCTGATGGGTCCTTTAAAGTTAGTTCTTTTATCCATCTTCTGTCTATTGTAACTTCCAGAGGATCCAAGGTGAGGTGAGCCTTGAAAAACAGCTTTAGGCTTAAGCTTTCCTTTGGACCTTGATCCAGAATGTGTCAGCAAACCAGCTTTCAAGTTTGTACAGCCTGATCCCATGCCCCGAATACTCTTAGGCTTGAAGATCTTTTGTACTCCTTTACTAGACTTGGATACTGAAGCAATGGGAGCAGAGGTTTTCAAAAACTCCACGCTTACTTAAGCATCTGACACTTTTGGATTTTCTGTACCATTACTAGAAACAAAATTAGAATAAAGATCAGAAGGTGTTTTGCTTATGCACACAGACTGATTTGAGTTTCCTTTGACAGTACTTCCCAAACCCTGTCCAGTGTATTTTCCAGCACCATAAATCATAGAGGCTAATTTATGCTTGTCAATATTGTGATGAACAAACTCTTGAAGAGCAATCTCATGCTTATCATAGGGTTTGTTATATGATCTGCAACCATTTTCAAGAACTTGAATAGTCTTTAAGGACTTCTTATAGTCTTCTTGAATATGATTAACTTTATCATTGAGCATGTCAAACTTTTGTTTAAAAAGTTCTAGCTCATTTGATTTTTCCATGTATTTCATCACAGTATCTTTTAAAGCCTTAGAGAGTTGAGTATAAGATAGTTTAGAAATAACCTGCTCAATGTCTTCTGAATCTGACTCAACATCACTTTCAACATCTGATTCTGCTGTGGCCGTGAGTGCCAAGTTAGCTTCTGCATCTTCAGCTTCATCATCAGACAGCTTGTCAAGATCTTCCCATGTAGCTAGAAGACTCTTCTTAGCTTTGTTCTTGAAAGTGCTCTTTCTTCCTTTTCCTTTGGTGCTCAATTCAGGACAATCAGCAATGAAGTGTCCAGGCTTGTTGCAGTTAAAGCAATTCTTTGAATCATCCTTCTTATCTTTGTTTCCAGAACTTCTGTAACCAGAACCTTTAGATCCAGAACTTCTACCAGAATATCTTGGCTTTCTTTTTGTCCACTTCTGAAACTTCCTGGTCAAAAGTGCAAATACATCATCATCTGATCCTTCTTCTTGATCATCTGCAGAAGATCCTTCTGCTTCAGATTCAACAACCTTAGCCTTTAGAGCCTTAGAAGATCCAGAAGTAGCTGGCAGAGCCAAAGACTTCATTCTCTTTTGAGGTTCATCAGAAGCTAGCTCAATCTCATGACTCATGAGTGAACTAATTAAACCTTCTAGGCTTAGGGTGTCTAAATCCTTTGCTTCTTGATTGGCAGTGACCTTAGGTCTCCACTTAGCAGGTAAGCTTCTGAGAATCTTCTTCACATGATCAGAAGTAGTATAACTTTTCTTCAGAACTTGAAGACCGGCAAACAGAACTTTGAATCTAGAAAACATAGATTCAATGTTCTCATCTTCTTTCATTCTAAAAAGTTCATACTGTTGGATCAAAAGTGTTGCTTTTGCCTCCTGTACCTGTTTGTTTCCATCATAAGATGAACACAAAGAATCATGGATACTCTTGGCAGTAGATTTATTTGTGATCTTAAGGTACTCTTCATGAGATATGCAGCTAATCAGAATATCCTTGACCTTGTGGTGCTTCTTGTATGCTTTCTTGTCCTTATCAGTGAAAGCTTGTCTTGCATCATAATCTAATCTTCCTCTTTCATCCAAACCTTGAAAAGTTACTCCTCTTTCAACTAAGTCCCAAAGTTCATCATCAATACCAACTAGATGACTGTAGATTCTATCTTTCCACCAGGAGAAGGTAGAACCATCTCCATTGAACTTAGGAGCTTTGCTGATGTTGTTTTTATCATCAACATCATAGTTGAAGGGAATTTCAGTTTTCTTGTTCTTTTCACCAAATCCAGACATAGTGTTTTGACACAACAAACAACTGTCTCACGGCAAAGTGATATAACAGAACCAAGGCTCTAGATGCCAATTGAAGGTGTGAAAACACAAGAAGGGGGGGTTGAATTGTGTTTTGGGTAGTTTTAAAAACTTCTTCTAAGTTTTGCAACTTATCAGAATCAGCAGCGGAATAGCTTTAAACACAAACAACTTCTGGCAATGGTGAAAGAAAAACAGAGAAGAGAAAGAAGAGATGAACACACAAGATTTATATTGGTTCCTCTCACAAACCGATAGTAGTCCAGTCCCCTTGCACTTCCAAGGGATTTCACTATAATCACACAAGATTACAAATGCTCAAGCCAACTGCAAGAGACTTCCTATGCTCAAGTAACACAATACAAGAGACTTCCAATGCTCAAGCTCACAAGCAAGAGACTTCTAACACAAATAATAAATACAATGTTTGAACAACTGATAAACAATATCAGAGTTCTTAGAAAATAATACAACTTTAAAACTGGACTTATCTTAGAATTCTTGAAAAGAAAACTAAGGTTCAACAACTAACTAGTCAGAAGTTGAAAGTTATTTGTCCTGAATTTTGATATAAGCTCAAGTTGTATCTAAGTTAAAAATGCTCTTTGAAATTCAACAGAATAACAGCGCTTTTTCTTCGTAGGTGTGTTGTATTTGTCTTCAAATTCTTCCTCCTTTTATAGATGATGTTGGAGCGTCTTGAATTTGAGCGGACAAAGATGAAAACAGCTACGTAGTACTGTACTAATATTTTCATTTGAAATGTGCTTATTCAAATCAAGTAAAGATTAAAATCTGAGCCTTGATTTCGAATATTCGCCCATATCAGGAAAATAAAGATAGTACAATAGTACAAACGTCATTATCATGAGGATAACGGTCTTGTAAGAGGTTTCTTCTGCCTCTCCTGAATTTGCCATATAGATTATAGTCGTTATAGAGAATAGAATGTTCTTCTGACAAATTCTGGTGACCACAACTTCTGGTGTCATTCTCCAGAACTTGCTTTTCCCAACTTCTGGGAGCGCTTTTTATCATAGCAACCAGAACTTCAATTTCTAGTGTATATAAAATTTTAACTTATATACCTGCACACTAGAGTAAATTATCAGTACTCCCTATTGTATATTAATACTATTGTTATCATCAAAATTACTTGGGTTATATTAGAATCAACTTTGATCCAACATTCTCCCCCTTTTTGATTGATGACAAACCAAGTATTAATTTACAATGGTTGTTATTTTAATCATAGAGTGCATCCTTCAGGTTCATGAGTTTTGCAAGCTCCTCCTGAATTCAGTAATGAATGATTAAAATAGTTTTAAAATTTTAACATTGAAACAAGAACTTCATTATACACTTGACTTCTAGAAGATAGGTTTGCAAGCTTTCTTCCTTGGTCAGATCTACCTAAGAGAAAAGTGCAATCTTCTCTTACGTGTATCATGTATAGAGAGTTCTAATCTCAATTCCTAGTGTATATAAAATTTTAACTTATATACCTGCACACTAGAGTAAATTATCAGTACTCCCTATTGTATATTAATACTATTGTTATCATCAAAACTACTTGGGTTATGTTAGAACCAACTTTGTTCCAACAGGGGTTAACACGCCACCTCTGAAGAAGCCAGCTGCTACAGGAAAGAAAATATGGTTCCATAAGGTAGAGGAGAACCGCTGGGTCAGCATACCACACGAAGAAAAGAAGGAAAGTCCACCAAAAGGCAAAGGAAAATCTATCATCAAACCAGTTGCTTCATATGATGATGGAAAGATCTGTTTTGCCACCTTTAAAGAAAAATAGGACCCAAAGAAGTACGAGAAGAGCACCAAGAAGGGAGGAGCTAAGGCGGAAGCTCCTAACTGGTTGATTTATTAAATCATGCATTGAGGCAATTTTTTGTTATAACGCAGAGCCTTTTTCAAGCCACCCTGATAAATATTATTATCCTTTGCTAACCACTTTGAGGCCTAAAAAAAAATATCCCTTTTCTTTCGGTGACAAACCACGATACAAGCCTATAGACCAGAAAAACAATGAATTACCCTTTTTTGGAGTTAGGTAATAGTTCTCTGATCATAGCAACAATCAAAGTTTGGGGTTGCTCATGGAACTAGCAACAATTCAAGTTTGGGGTGGGTATACAGAGAACTATCACTACAAAAAAATAAAAAAATAGAAAGAAAAAAAAGAGACGGGAAAAATCCCTAGAAAAATAGTAGTCTCTACAAAAAAAAAATATAAGAAAAAAAAAGAAACGGGAGAACATCAAAAATCCCTAAAAAATAGTCTCTACAAAAACAGTGATAGAAAAAGAACCACAAACGTCTCTCCGGTTCTATTCTCTAAAAAACCAAAAATCAAAAGGTACCCTATGGAATAAGGTTGCGTACACAAAAAGGAAACAAAGTAGTACTTAACTCCAAGTTTAGCCTACTTATCCTAAAAATGTCCTACCTTGACCCTAGCCACGTTATAACCCTTAAAGACCTCCAAAAAGGCATATTTATTAAATTTTGAGAGAGAATGTGAGAGAGAGAAAAGGTTGAACACGGACTCTTGCAGACACTTGTCCGACTCGCTACTATCAACGTCTTCTGAACCAAGCAAGACTGAGTATTGCATGCTACGGTAAGAATCAGCGGTATCATTGTTGAACAAGTAAGGGTGTGAAATTTCTATCATCTTTATTTATTTCTTAACTTGCTAACGATCTTGTCTGACAGCATGTTACTTGAGGACAAGCAACAATTTAAGTTTGGGGTTGTGATGACAGAAATTTCTGTAGTATTTTAGGTAGTATTATTAGTAGTAAAATGACCAAGACAAGCCCAAATATCAACAAAAACCTGAAGAATCGAGAAAAAACTTCAAGACAATGTGAAGATACGCAAAAGACAAGAAAAAGCCCAAAAA
This sequence comes from Trifolium fragiferum, assembly GCA_954870985.1. Lineage (NCBI taxonomy): Eukaryota > Viridiplantae > Streptophyta > Magnoliopsida > Fabales > Fabaceae > Trifolium > Trifolium fragiferum. Next base: position 13,199,587 of record OX940789.1, on the reverse strand, counting down.
TGGAGAAAAACAGCCCATCGTGTCACGATGGCACTCAACGTGACACGATGGAAGCTACTTGCTCGCCAAGACAGAATCAATTATATTTTTGAAGAAAATCTTAGCATCGTATCACGATGGTGCACAACACAATACGATGACTTTACTTGGTGACCACGTTGATCAAACGCTCAGGATTCGTTATAATTTTGAACTGAATCTGTCCATCGTGACACGATGGACCTAGCGTGTCACGATGGCTTGCTAAGGCCCATTACGAAAAGTATAAATAGAGCCTCCATAATTCATTATTTTTCATTCAGAAATAGAAGAACTTTCTATTCCTTTTGGAGAGAAGTTCGGAGGAGCTCTAAGGGCATAGTTTTCTCCCCTTACGGGAAATCTAACTCAGCAAGGTATGATTTCTTTAGGCTTTTTATAGTTAGATTCTTGTAATTTAATTATATAGTCTTTTGTAATAATTCCTTAGGTTGTGGTGGAGAAAATGAACTCCCCGATGAATACTTGGGTCATGTAATTGAGTCAAAGTTATAATAAATCGCATTTATAAATTATTATTTGTTATTTGTTTTCTTGCTTTAATATCGTTAGTCAAAATCTGGCCGGATAAACGGCAACGCCTTAGAATAAATAATTAGGGTTTAGTTTAATAGTAGCATATTAGGGTTCTCACTATTATTTGTCCGGAACTAGTAATGAATAACACTAGATTAAAGAAACGGCAAAACAATCTTGAACTAGTTATGACGTAATAATTAGAGGAAGAATCGGGAACTAGTTGTGACATAACAATTGGAAACTAAATAACCGTAACTAAGATCTAGGGGTATTGGATGGTCAATGGTCATAATGCATGTTTGTAAATAACTCTACCTAATGGTCATAATGCATGTTTGTAAATAACCGTAACTATATATGAATATGACTTGTGTAATCCAATAAACACAGTTGCATATTATTTGCTGAAAAATTCTAACATGGACCACTTCTTCAAGTGGTCCATGATGGATCATTCATGAAAAGTTCTATAACGAATACGAATTTTACAAAATCCATCGTTTGATTGAAAGTTTATATCATATAGATCATCTATAGAAAATTTTAGAAAAATTGAAAATCATTTGATATGTTATTGAGATCCATCAAGATTAACGGTTTATTAAATACTGTAAATCTTGATAAATCCCAATAATAATGGCTATATATACACACTACACCAACCAACTACATAAATTCATTACGATAACTAACTAAAGTATATATTTATACATGATTAAGTTAGTTTCAACTCTTAATTTTATATTAGTATCATAACTACTCTATGATCCTGTTTACTATTAGGATTCTAATCAGGTATATCATAACTACTCTTAATTTTATATTAGTCAAGCTCAGACTTGACAAAGTCTAGCTCGGCCTAACATATTCTCAACTCTAGCTAGAGGTGTGCCTGGAAGGTGTTAAATCTGAAGCATGTAAGGAGTACGTCATCTGCATTGCCGCCCTCTTGTTCTACCTTTGCCTCTACCTTGATTAAGAGCTTCCTCCTTAGTTGGCCTCTGCAGATCTCCTTCAAATGTGTGGATCATATACGAATGTGATATATGAATTTACCAACTCATATAATCAGACACAATAATCCAAGAATGCATAGAACAATTGTCTCACTGATTTGTAGTGAACACACGGTCCATGTACTTGATGTAGTGCTAAGAAGTCGGTTGCTGAGTCGTCACGTGGGGCAATATACTCCCTCCATTAGTGACCTAAATGTAAAATAGAATTGTTCCATAACAAGTGACCCCAACAAAGGTAGTATTGATTATATTTTTTAAACGTATCAATTAATTAAGGAGAATGTTAATATAGAAATTATTTGTTGAAATTTATTCATTTATATTTTTCAAACATTAAATTTCTTATATTATTAAATCTAGAATTTCGATATTAAAATAACTTAACATGTACCCTTAAAGCACACTTTAACATGACCCTTTAATTAATACTACTTGCATCGGTTCTAAGTCAATTACTTCCACTTTGTAATTCAAGTAGTGGTGTATATATCAATACTTGATTATAGTAATTTAATGCAAATATCGTTCTTTATCTCTTTCTTTTATATCATTTTCTTAAAGAAAATGCTAAGTGGTCAAATGAGTCCATGTACGGCGGAAGAAAGGGAGTAAACAAAATATATTAATAATTTAATTTTTAGATTATTAAAGGAAAGACTTTAATAAATAGGAATTTTACCGGAGATAATTAAAGATTCGCCGAAAATAATTTTAAATTGAATTTAGATTCTTTCGAACAATTTGTTTACAAGAAACTTATAATGTTTGAGTGGCCACTCATCTCATGAGTATCTTAATGACCCAAGATAGTGGTTTCCAATTGTATAACAACATCAAAATTTGAAAGTAGAAAGGACACAACAAAGAGTTCAATCCGTCTTAAACAACCAAACATAAAAACAAAACAAACAATAATGCAAACAACCCCCCTTGTCATGTTCTTGTGTTCCTTTCTGCTATTAATTACTATATCACCTTTCATCACCACCATTCCTTCTCTTACTTTGTAGCTCTCCACACAAAGTATACAAAGTTTGTGATTTTGACTCTTTTTTTTCCTTCATGGGGAACCCCACTGATACCACTGTGTCCTCTGGTGAGTTGGGTTGCTTTCAGTTTTTGTGATCCTATTCAAATTTTGAAACTTTAATTTGTTTTTCTATATATGTTCAATTTTTGGTGGTAACTTGAATGATTATGAATATATCTGTTTTTTGCTAAATTTGTTTTGTTTCTTGGGGTGTACTAGAAATTGAAGTTGATGGTGATTTTAAAGTTCATGTGTTCTCTTCATCATCTGAGGTAAGATTTTCAAGCCTCCTCATTTTTTTTGTATTATCTTATAATGATATAATGTTATAGCGCCGTTATGTAATTGACTTTACAACGTAGCATCGACACTTTGGATTGAAAAGATGTCCGGTGTATGACATATGTCGGTCTTTGACACTAACGTGACACCGACCATGTGGTTACATTCAATAACTTCAATTTTTTGAAACCATTACCGACCAGTGTTTGTGTCAATGCTTCGTAGGATAAGACTTCACCTAGTGAGATAAGACATATGTAGCACTGATATTTCAGATTGAAAGTGTTTCTGATGTTTGACATATGTGGGTATTTGGCACTGACAAGACACAAATGCATGTTACTACATTCACTCACTTTCATTTTCTCAAATCATTACCAGTGTCTAGATGGTAGTATCAATGTTAGTATCATTGTTGTATCCGGTGTTATGCTAGTGCTCATAGGATAAGACTTGTTTGTTGTAGTCATATTCTTTGATTAATTACTACAATCAAAAAATAAAGTTTGCAATTTTCATTGGTTTTGAATTCTTCAGTTACTAGAAAAGCTTCATCAAACATGGAGTTCAGTGGAGAAACAACCATATCCAGCTATGTATTCTAGTATATATGGTGGTATCATACTTGATCCAGCAATGATGGTAATCCCCGTAGATGATCACATGGTACATAGAGGCCATGGTGTGTTTGATACTGCTATTATTTTTGAAGGGTAATGCTATTTTTTTTCCTTTTAACAAAGAATTATTGAAAAAATTGATTCCGTTCAAGTGGTTAATGAACTTCAGTTAAGGTTAAGGTTGAATCGATCGAGGGGAGCACCCGAATTCGATCCCTTGCTGAACAATCTTTGGCCAGAAGTTACTTACCTCTCGGCTGAACTCCTGATTACTAGGCCTCTTTTCCCTAAAAAAACATTATTGATTTTAATGAATATTCGTATTTTTCACTGATTTTGATGTTTATATTGTTTGTTTTCTAAAGACACCTCTATGAGTTAGATGTTCACCTTGATCGTTTCTTGAGATCAGCTTCCAAAGCAAAGATATCCTCGCCCTTTTCGCGATCAACGCTTCGAAGCATTCTAATACAACTAACTGCGGTGTCAAAATTGAAGAAAGGAACTCTAAGATACTGGCTAAGTGCAGGCCCTGGTGATTTCTTGCTGTCATCAGCAGGATGTCCAACATCTGCATTCTATGCAGTAGTCATTGATCACAATTTCTCTCAGTGCAAAGAAGGTGTCAAAGTGATTACTTCCAATGTACCAATGAAGGCACCTCTATTTGCTACAATGAAAAATGTGAACTATCTTCCCAATGTACTTTCAGTATTAGAAGCTGAAGAGAAAGGTGCATTTGGTTCTATATGGATTGATGAGGTTGGTTATATTGCTGAAGGACCAAATGTAAATGTTGCTTTCATAACTCAAGAAAAGGAACTCGTTATGCCTTTTTTCGATAACATTTTATATGGTTGCACTGCTAAAAGGCTTCTTGAACTTGCACCAAAGTTGGTTGTTCAAGGTGTTCTCAAAAGTGTAACAACTAAAAATCTGACTGTTGAAGAAGCTAAAGGCGCTGCTGAAATGATGTATGTAGGCAGCACGCTTCCTGTCTTGCCTATCATCGCGTGGGATGATCAACCAATTGGTGACGGTAAGTAAATGACAGAAATAAGAAATTATCTATCTATCCTTGTTTAGCATGTAGCATTAGCCTTTGATGTTTTCGTCTCATCATTCAAGTGCATGAACTATGGTTATCAATACCTTATGATACAAGCTAGTCATATCTCGATTAGATACAAAACTGAAATCAATCTATATGAATCTCGATTTACTATGATAAGGTCAGTAGATGAAATATGAACTTCAATTTTTTTGTCATATCAATTATCTTTCCTTAAAAATGTCACATTTTTTATTAATAACTTATCGTGCGATTTAATAGGTCTTCTGATTCACTGTTTTAATCTTGATTTGATAACCATGTCACTTGCGTGAAACCGACAAAGTATTCTGAAATCAATGTATATAACTCTACTGAGTCTATCTCTTTTCTACATTATCATTTTTGTTTATTCAATTGCTATGTTTGACAGGTAACGTCGGAGAGTTAACAATGTTACTTTCAAATTTGCTATGGGACGATATGGTAGCTGGCCCCGACACACAGAGAATACTTGTTCCTTATTTTTAGTGAACCTACAAAATCATTTGGGAATAACATGTTCCTTGTATTTGCATCATGAAGTTCAAGTATGAACAAGTCCTTGAAGAGTGAATCAGTAGATGTTTTCTGTTTCACAAAATTTATATAGCAAATAAATGTCCTTGAACTGTTTCATATTATTGTAAACTCATATTTCCATGTTCTTTTCTTGTTTCATGTATGATATGCTTGCATGTATTTTCTAATTAATTTTCTATCTGTAACAGAAATGTTGACACAAGTTTCCAATCATAAAACTACTTTGTGTAGGGTGCGTTTGTTTTAGCTTTAAAAAAAATAGATTTTTCTTTGTATTTTTGAAAATGGATTTTACAAAACCGTTTTTCAAAATATTATAAGTTTTTTTATATTCATTTTTGCTAAATTCAAACACTAATTTTGACATTATATAACATAAACGTACATTATTGAAGATCAAAACATAGTCAAAATCTCAATTTTTACAAAAAGTTGTATTTCAAAAATGATTTTTATGAAAATCTATTTGAAATAGCTTCAAAAAAATACCTTTTGTTAATACACTAGCAATCAATTGAAAACCACGTTGAACTAGTTCAACGTGGTTTGTCAACACTAATCAGGTAAGTTAGATTTGTGAATTACGTTTATTTTATACTTTGAAATAAGATGACATTTTTAAAGATTAACCAAGAAATTTCTTACTAACATACAGGAAATTTAATGATTGAATGAACATAGGTGTTTAAGATGGTGGAAATAGTTTTTATAGAGAATAAGATAAATTTTATGAAATGAGTTATATATTATAGCCTTGTTCAAGACAAATTTTCCAACCTTTTTCAAGCACCAGATAAGAATCTTTTGTTTGTTTTAATCTATGTTGCATTAACCTTATCGACAGAAGGAATCAATTATTGAAAAAATAACAATTTATTAGTGCCGTCCAGTATAATATGCTTCATTGTTTAAATTTAAATAAATCTACAATTAATATTTATAGTTAACTAAAGTCTCAAAGAAAAACCCCTTATTTTCATCGGAAAGGATGACTATTGCATTTTCACTTCAGTCCTACTAGAATTTATAGTAAAAGTCCTGTAGATTCAACTCAATTGATAGCTGCAAAGACATTAATTAATTTGCGGAGGTCTTAAACTCGAAATTTCACACTTAAAATGAGTCTGACAACTAGACAAATGATAAAAAGAATTTATTGGGAAATTCATAATTCTATGTCTTCATTCTTTTGGTAAAAAAAGCAAAAGAAAAGAAAACCATTCTTCCACAATTAGTTTCTCAAATGGAAAACCTCACTAACCATCAAGTTAAGTTCAATTTATTTGAAGCTGAATTTATATTACTATTTGGTTGAAAATGATAAAAAAAAAAAAAAAAAAAAAAAAAAAGGTGAAACCAAAAAACAAATTGGTGAACTTTATGTTAAAGAAAATTTTGCAATCTTCCTTTTATTAATCTATTTAGGGCGTTGCAGATGGCTTACGATATGCACCTGATTTGCTTAAAAAAAATTTAAAAGTTGCAAGTCAAAGAAAATTACCTGATATAAGCATACTATTGGAGCTAAAGTAACCAATGAGATATATTTGAGTCACTGTAAACTTCTTATTCATTCAAAAACCACAGCAGTATAGCTATGCATCCTATTGGAGAATACAAATCAATGAAGTCTGCTATAATTTGGACGTTATTGAGAAAACTTTAATTATACAGCACTACTGCCACTATCACTATGAGATAAAAAAAAAAATAGATTAATAATACTAATGAAAAAGCACTCGACCAAAAAAAAATTGAAATGCAATTTCTTACAATGATATATATGTACATTTAATTAAAATAAATGCATCAACAGAAAAACACACAAAAATGACAACATAGTAACTTCTAAGTTGGCTCAAGATTGGTTTAGATCCCGTGAAGTTTGGCCTTGCCATCTGCGAAACAAAGATTCGGAGATTATTTCCAAGCATTTTCCAAGTCATATAATTATAATTATAATGTGAATATGTGTGTGTGTGTGAGAGAGAGAGAGAGAGAGAGAGAGAGAGAGAGAGAGAGAGAGAGTGAGAGTCATGTTCTTTGCTTCATTAGCAAGCTACCATTTTACTATTTATTTATTGTAAAGTTATTCAAGAAAAAATGGCAACTTCAAGAACCTTGATAGAAGAAATCTTGCAAGAGGGCTTAAGTTGCTATTTGGATGAGGTTCCTTGTTATGTTGTTTCCTTCGGTTATCAGCTTCCGCATTTTGAGTTTCTTCGGTTGACTTGCCTTTGCTGAACAGTTGGCTTGCCAGTCCTTGCATGTCCTTCAATGAATCTTCCTTCGAACTGCACACACAAGGGAATGAGAGAGTGGTACTCTTGTTTTCTTTAAATTGGTTTGCGTAATGAAGGTTAGTAGAAGGCGAACCTTGCTAATCTTTGAAGCAATTTTTTGACAAGAACATCAGAGGATCTAGGCTTTGTACCCTCCATGTTTATTAGAGAATTGATAACTGCCCGCACGATTTGCCCTTCTGGATCATCAGCAATAGCCTATATAGCAAAAACAAACATGAGCAATGTCCGAAATAACCAACACAAACATGCTACAACAAAAACCATAACAGATTTAAAAAGATTCTATCCATACTCTAAAATGCTGAAGCATACAAAATCTGTGTCCAATCTGCAGTTCCCCCACCCTACCCAATTCAAAGAACACAAAAGAAATTCCTTCATAACTTAATCAACTCTTTTTCGATAAGCTATTTACATGTGTAAGAAAGATGGTCATCAATTTTAAACATATTAGCTGTGCTCGTCTATCGTACTCTACTTCATTTCCAAATAAATTAATGCTTTGTTGTTTACGACAGATGTAAGTTTGTAGAAGACCCCAGAATCAAACAAAACTAAATATTATATCTGAAAGGAGTCAAAGCACAGTGCAAGCTAATTTAAAACGAGAGGAAGACATAACACATGTTTATTCTAACATATTGCTGGAAATAGTAAGGACTAAGGATTAACTATATGTATGGTTTCATAAAAAAAAACTATATGTATGGTTTCACCTCTTTTAATGAAGGAATAAGCAAAACTGATAATGGCGCTGACGATGATATTATTCTAGCACTTTCTTCCTCATCACTGGCATAATTTGATCGGACCCCGCCTCTTTGTGCATCAATGTATTCACGATATGATCTGGAAAATAAATCCTTAATAATTTACAACCAAAAGTCTATTTCATTAAATCAAATATTTTTTAACCATTACTGTTATAGAACTACCTGGAAGAATCAGTGCTGCTAGTCATTTGGTCTCTTTTGTTTTCCTGTATATTATCGCTATTTATTTTTCCCCGGGAATGTCTTTCCCGAGGATTCACTTTTCTTTGCCCTCCTTGGATAGCAGCCTTTGCCTGAAGAGACGAAGAAGTAAGAACATGCTATGTATAAGCAATACCAATCTTACCAAGAAGTAATCACAAACATGTTTCTCCAATAATGATTAAAAAAAAAAAAACTAAAGATGCACGTGAAAAAGTTCAGAATTTCCAACACAAGAGCTTTGAAAGTGGTTAAAGTAAACATAGCCTACAATTTGTCTGGTTAACCTGGCAAATATATAAAATGGGAAAACCTAAATGCAATGGTTGGTTCTTTGAATAAATCAATGTATCATGGAAACAAATTCACACAAGAATTAGGGAGGGGGGAAGGCTCATCATGATGCACGGTGCAAATTGATCAACTCACAAGTGAAAACACAACTTATATTACAAAAGAATAGAACCTCGGCTAGGTTTGCAGCACTATCTTCAAGTGAAACATTTGAATTTCTGTCATGAAGTCCCAGTCGGGACCTTGGAGTTCGTGGAGAATCAGAATCATCATGTTGACCACGTAAAACAACGGTTCCACTCGTGGAAGTGTCTTCAAAAGAAGCATAGCTGCTGCTGGACTACATTGCATTAAAATTCTCAATAAGTAACTGCACAGATAAATAATCAGTTTTTTATCAGAGTAACTCAGCTTGAATGCTACCTGGGAGCTCTCACGAAACACAGATGGCTTTGATCCTTTCGGAGATCGAATAACAACAGTTCCTGATCCATTCTCAGAGAAATCATCCTGCAAATCAAAGATTTCAGAATATCAAAGCATTTCATGGTTTGTTAAAATGAAACTTTACTTTATGACCGACACAACTCATTCACTTAAGATTTGAAAAGATGAACCCTCTATATGATTATACCACCACAGACATTTTAATCATTGTTTGTCTATGCTAATAAATTGGTGGCAACATAGGATGAACACGGAAACTGATGGTGCTAGACAACAATGCGTTAAAATTCCCATTTACTGCACAAATAATCAGTTTCTTATCAGAGTAACTCAGCTTGAATACTACCTGGGACTGGGGGATATACTCACGAAACGCAGATGTCCTTGATATTCCTTTGGGAGAGCGTATAACAACAGTTCCTGATCCATTCCCAGATAACTCATCCTGCAAATTGAATATTCAGAAGATCAAACTGGTTGTTTAAAATGAAACCATCAAATTCAAAGGAAATCCACCTTTACTTCATGATTGATACATGGTGAATTCCCTTAATGATTATACCACCGCAGACATTGTAATTGTTGTTTAGGTCTGATAAAAAGGGCAGCAATATAGGGTGGAAAATTATAATTTCCCGTTTCAGCTTGATTATAAAAAACCCAGCAGAGCATTTATTATAATGTTTTGTAAAGGCCAAAAACACCTTGAGTTTCCCCTTTGGAGATATAGCTGCTCAACATATCATTCAATTGATTAAGTTAATTTTTGGTAACATAGACAGATATGAATAATAAGAATCAATTACATCTTCAAGCTGATTATCCGGCTGCTCGTGAAGGTAAGGAACTCTAAGATCTTTTTCAAGTGATTGATTGAATGAACTTCTATAGCCAGCGTCTGGAGCTTTTCTTTGGGTAAACTGATTATATGAACCTTCAGTTTTCTTATCTCTAGACTGAGGTGGCCTTGAAACACTTCGAAAGGTTCCAGCACCCTCTGATTCACCAATGCTAAAGTCCCATTCAGAACTTTTTGGGGTCTTACCCTGACTGCTGAAAATTACAAACTGTTAATTAAAAAATCAATTTAAGGAAAAAAAAAACAGTAGCCAATAATCACAACCAACCTGGGTCGATTAATATCATCAACTTTAGAATCTCTTGACACCTTCATAGTATCTGATCCCTCAGCAATCCCTCTTTGGCCATTTCTAGCTGTCTCCAGGTCTTCCTTAACTTGGTATTTTGGACGCTCCCTACTGTGAAACCATAAAGCATGATCTTGTCAACCACAAGCTGGGGGATAATATTGTAACTTTCAAATGAAAAAATTGCTACAAATGCACAGTAAAAGGATTTCAGATGTTGCTTTATGACCTCAGCATTTACTTTTCTGAGATACACTAATTTCAGAATAAATAAAAGGATGATAAAAACAAGTAGCCAAAAGCAAAAATGGGCAGAATTTTGTAACTAAAATATATCACGATATTTATCAATAATTCACACCTTAATCTTTCCAAAAGCTTTGGACTCTTCCTAGCATTCCGAATAAAACGGTCTTTGAGAAGTTCCTTAGCACTTGGCCTCTGGAATTGAAGCCATTACAAGGGAGAAATTAAGAGATTGGCAGAGAGAGAACAACTTCACCAGTAATGAATCAAGCTTAGTCTAAAAAAGCCTTTGATTAAGGAAACTAAACAATACATTGCTTCAAGTTAACAGTCACAAATTTCAACACGATAAATAATTCTAGTATCCTCGCTCTTGTTAAATTAGGATGCAAACTATACAAATCAAAAGCTGAATATTTTAATTATATTCACTATGAAGTTTCTCCCAATAATGATGTTCTAGATAAAGCATGATAAAAACAAAATTGACAAAAGTGAACATTTTGATCAAGTTAATGCATGAAACAGAACCTTTTCATTAACCAATATATGAACTACAAATATTCTCAAGAGAAACAGAAAACAGTAGTGGGTGTATGGAAAGCACAGATACTTGCCTCAGCCGGAACCTTCTTCAAACATGATGAAACAAATTCTTTCATGGGACGAGAAAAATGCTCATCTAGCTGCAGAAAAGGAGATTAAAAATGTCAACCATTTTATACTCGCAAAAATAAGGAGCTACTTGGTTTGAGAAAACATATTGTTTCACTTCATATTTTCATTAATAATTAGAAAACTTCATTTGTTTTCATATTTTGTATAGTGTTTTCAAATATTATACAAGAAATGACGAAAACAACAAAATTAGAAATAGAAACATTTCCAAATATCTCCACTTCGAAAACTTTGTTGACTTGAGATAGTTCAAAATTAGAAATATTGATTTGTCTGATATTGAAGAACACAACCTGTGGAGGATTTTCTCGGGGTATGATGAAAAGCACCCTCATGGGATGAAGATCGGCAAGTGGAGGCTCCCCCTTTGCCATCTCAATTGCAGTGATCCCCAGAGACCAGATATCTGCCTGCGTAAACAGAATTACAGAGATTATTCGAAGGGTTAAAAAGAATAGGGAACAGTGACAGAAAATAAAAATGCAAGCAGAGAACCAAAGAATGACATGACAAAAGAGTAGTTGAATGCTATATTACAACCTTCTCATTATATCCGTCAGAGTTCTGAATAACCTCAGGCGCCATCCAGAATGGTGTGCCTACAAATGTCTGTTGTTATCAAATATATTAGAATATACAGTCAAAGCTGAAAAGTGATAATTTAGATTTCCACATATTTTTATATTGTAGAAAGCATTAGATATAGTAATGACAGAAAAAATTAGATCTATTAATAAACACTAGCAATTTGATATTCAGTTTTCTGAACTCATCACACCAAGGCACAAAAATTTTAGATGCTATACAATGATATAATTATCCAATTGAAAGGCGCCATTTTGTGCTCTTGAGACGAGGTTGAGAGTGTGATGAGATATTATAAAATAAAAGACATAAATTTAAATTTAGATGCAATAAAAATATATTACATCAATAACACATTCATGTTAAACTGATAAATGGTTTAACCTTGATGAAATATGTTTACCTTTCTCCTTGATATAGTCCTTGTCAACTGTGCAGAAACACCAAAATCTGCAACCTGTACAATTTACACAAAAATTACAGATTCATATTCATTTAAGTCCATATTGCATATTATATGTATTGATTTTCAAGTAACTCATGAAATACACAAATACGAATTATAAGCTCTTTCAGAATAAATCATACCTTTACATCACCATTCTCGGACAGTAAAATGTTTGCAGCTGCATAAAAGATATGTAAATGCAGTCAATTACAAAGTTAATGTGAAAAGAAAATTTCCATGACTACAGAACTACATGTTAAATATCCAGAGGATATCTTATAGTGCCATATTTATATCTTCAAATAGTTTAGAGTATCTTAAATCATCTATTCGTAATAGTTTCAGACAGTTATCCTTTATTGTTCAGATTTTTTTATTAATTTAATTAGGAATAACAGTCATATGTTAGTATATATAGATGACTAGTATATAGTATACTACTTAGGTCATATCTCTAAACTGCTAGAATTTGGGTTTTAATCAAACTTAACCCCACAAAGCCAACTTCTAAAGTGGGGATTACTTTAGTCAAAAAGAAAAAGTGACGATTACTCGAGTCTTATAAGCACTACTTAGGTCATATCTCTAATCGATGTGGGACTCTCAAAACACCCCTTCACCTTGGGATTAGACATCAGAAGCAACGTTAAAATCGAGATTTCATGCAGACGCAAAGGGGTAGTAAAATTGTAAAACGTTAAATCCTAACACAAAACGTGAGATTCTACAAAATTCATAAAACTCATAACATCATATAAACAAAGTAAACCTTTAGATTCAAATACTTAATCAAACTTAAAGTCATAGCTATAAGGAAGTGAGTAAATAATGGCTTAAATAACCAATAACTCATAATTTCATTAGTCGTGAACAAAATAACTTATGCTAGGTTTGCTTAAATAACCAATTACAACAGCAGAACTAAGGCTTTTTTTTTAAATAGAGCAATGGGTCAAAGGAAAAAAGAGCAAAAAAACAGAGCATCTCAGATTCAGTTATAAGACAAAGGAAATAGGGTGTTTATTAAGTGAACCGGCAAAATGGGTCCCAATAAATATAGCAAAAACAGGTTGTATTGTCAAACCAAAGGATACTGACATTGAAAAAAATGTGCAATTTCACTTTACACTTTTCCGCTGCAATTTCATGCAATCTTGCCCAATCATGATTCTGCGTACACACGAAATCTCCCATCACCCCTGAAATCGTAGACTCATAGGATTTTTCATTTTAAATACCATGATCAGAAGCATGGACTAATACAAGTGGAATAACCTGATCTTGACACCCTCTCATGCCACCGACATTTGGAGCATGGACAAGATCTTGGCCAACTAGCAGATCTATATAGGCCCAGATACCATCTTAGAAATAGTGTTAGGTTAGGTCTAACTCAACCCCACAAAAATGATTCGTAACTTCGTACGGTGAGCATGGCCTGAGCTGTATAAGAACTACGTGTACCTTTGAATAGTTTATAATAAGTAACTTAGAAGGAATAGCGTCTATATTTCTTTTAATATTTTTGTGATTTGTTTCCTTATTTAATCATCATTAGTAGTCTTTTATTAGTACAAATAGAACACAGTTCTTTGTCTTTTGAATCACATCATTCGCCTAAGTATAGTGTGTTTGAAAAACTATTAAAACACAATGAAAATGCACATCTATTTTAATTTACAGTTCGTAGCTTCCATAATATCACGTCCATATAACTTTGGAACGTGAGAAACCTTGTGCAACTCAGATCCAAACATGCTATTATTATTACTATTATAGACTTTTCCTTTCGTCATCGTATACCTAAACCCTATAATTTTGTCACTGCATATGGAAGAATGAAAAGAAACTTTAAAAGTACAGCAAAACCAATTTGAAGGGTTGCTGCCGATACCTTTAATGTCTCTATGGATTTTGCCTTCACTATGTAGGTAATCGACAGCATGCAACAAGTCACGAAGAATATAAGCAATTGACATTTCATCTAGGGGAGGACCTGATTGGAGCTACAGAAGCAAAAACAGCATTAACTCCATAGAATAACAAACAAACACCATACAGCCATACTGTAAATTGACGGTAATATATGTAGAAGATTAATAGTGACAAAAAAAAGGGTAAGGATCCTCTCCATTTGTCGAAAGAAATGGAGGCCTCCATTACCAATGTTTTAGGTGTATAAAGGTCAAATAATACACAATATATGTCGCAAATTTTAAAAATATAAGCCTTTATATACCAAAAACCTTAGTACTGGAGGCCTACATTTCTTTTGAGAAATGGAAAGGAACAATACTGATTCAAAACATCAACCCTAACAAGAATATTACTTCTGATGATCTGAAAGTGCAAGTATAAATATATAATACTATTATAGAGACTTATCCTAATAAATTATAATCAGAAGACAAAGAAATAGAAATTAATAATGACAGGCTATCATCATTGCCATATGTACAGAAAAGGGGAGGAAAATGAGAGAATGAAATATTCTATCCTAAAATACTGCTATTTAAATATTTATAACGACCTGCAAGCCAAGTGTTTTGGCTTCTTGGTTTTTAACTAAAGAAAATTTAATAAGGAAAATACAAAGAAGGATAAGAAACCTTCCTCTAACAGCCTATTGGGTTTTTTTATTGGATCTAACTCGTTCTTACAAAACTGGCTTAGGTGAGGGATCACTCTTTATAAACTCAGTGCAGGCCTTATCTTTATCGTATGTAGGACTTGGGGTATTCCCAATACACCCCCTCAAGTTGCAACCACTTTGTCCTAACAGCAATTGCATTCCAAGAATTCATTTAACAATTTTCTCTCTTGGTTGTTCATTTGTTCTCTTTTGGTGCAAAGCATTATCTTCTCTAACGATTTTCTTATAGCCCCCAACTCCCGGTAATCTTCTCGGTTAATTTTATTTCTTTTATAACACACATAAAATAAATTAAAATGAATTACACACAGTTTAAGGACAAGCAAGTGAAGTTTCACAAATACAAGCAATTTCTGAGAAACATCAACTTCAATTTTCATGCACTGAATAGAAGAAATAAATAGAAGTAACCTACTAGATCAGCTACAGAGCCGCCAGCCATATATTCCATTATTATCCATAATTTAGTCTGATTGAGAAAAGAACCATAATACTCGGTAATGTATGGACATCGACATTGTGACAGAACAGAAATTTCCTGAAAATATTGAATTGATGTGAAAATTTTAATAATTTGGGTACAGCAAATGTGAAACCACAATTAAACCCATAAGATGATTATACCTTCTGAATATCGTCAATGTCATCCTCACTGCAAAGAGACAAAATGAAAGGAAATACAAGTTAGGAAGTAGTAAGCAAGAGAAGCACAAGGATTCTGAGTGCAACACAGCACAACCGAGGTTAATATTAACTCTGAGATAAAAGACTTCAATGCTCCATAAATAAGGTTCAGCATTCCATGGAGAACAATAAATTCAATGGATACAGAAGGATCAAAAAAATTGTTACTACATCAGAGCACCTATTGTAGGGATAGAAAATTATTTTTATTTTATTTTTCTTCAATTTTAGGGGTGTTGAAAGCCCTTCGGTAAATATGTAAAATGGATTCTGTCAACAATGATCCATTACCACGTCACTGGAACGCATTCATAAGAAATTCTGCAGCTTTTAGTAGTACTGCACTAATGTATAATGGAATAGAATATATAATGGAGAAAATTCTTTTATCAAATACTCCTATAAAATTGGTCAGCACCCCTAATGTGGCCAACACTCCAGTTCCTTGAATTGGAATGTTCTTCAAAATAATAGAAGGGGGACAAGAAACTTACGATTCTTCCAAATCAATCACTTTGATGGCCACTTCTTTATTGAGCTCCTTGTCAAACCTGAAAATAAAAAAGTATGACAAAGTGACAAACAACTCACTGTCCATGTCTAACTTAAGTCCTGTAAACAAAGATTTGGAGAATACCTAGTTCTCTAGATCATATAAATTTACGTATTTGTTAATACAATGACAATTGGCAAGAAAAACAAATAATTATTTGGAGGTTCCTCTAATGTATTCTTTTATTACTATTTTCTTCTTGAAAGTATTCTATAAACAACATCTTCAAAGTCGTTCAAAAAAAAAAAATATCTTCAAACTTGCTAATTATATTAGTTTCTGCCATCCTTGCAAGGAAAATTCTATTCTCATATGCGAAAACTGAACACAACTTGAATAACTGCACTCTGCCAATTAGGTTTTAATTTGCAAAGTCTATGTGCTGAAGAGTACCTCTTATCTGGGGAGAACATTATCTATTTAATTCTCATATAATTTGTTTCCTTATTTATGTAGTTCCAATGTTAAAGTATAATTGGTTGTGCTTAGCGATTTCTAGAGTAGTATTTCATTATTTGCCCAAGCACATCACATGTTTATATATCATTTTCTAGTCAGGTTCAAATTCAAACAAGGTCTCCTTTTTATTATTCACTCTAATGTATCTACTCCATTTTAGGTTTCAAGTATCTTATTTTATTGATGACTTTTCTCAATGTACTTGATTAATTTAATGAAAATTGCTAAGAGTGTGAACTTTTTTCTATATTCAAGTCTTTCTAGACTAAAATTCAAATCAATTAAGATTTTGAGGAGCAACAACGCAAAAGAATATTTCTCCCACGAAGTCTCGTCATTTATGCCATGGCATCTTACATCAATCCACATCTACACGACTACACCTCCACAAAATAGAGTAGCTTAAAGGAAAAAACGCTATCTTAACTGAGGCTGCAATATGTTGTTGTTGCATACAAACATGCCTTTGTGTTTTAGGGGGTGTTGTGTCTTTGTTTGGATGTTATCTGTGGAACTCGATCTAATGTGGAGCCTGAATATCAAATAATCATAATGGTTACTTCTGAGCTTACACTAGTAATAGAATTACATTAGGAGTTGAGGTGTGACAATAACCAATATTGATCAAATGAACGAGTTGTGATAATCAAGCAAGTGTCCACATTGTAGCCTAGTCATTCATAAAAGAACCATCCATAAAGCAGTTGATTATAACTTTTTATCAGGGGGAAAAGTTCTTGCTAAGGAAATCACAGTCGAGTTTATCAACTCTAGTGATAAACTTCAAGGTCCTAGGACAAAATTAATTTGTAACAAGTTTTGTGCATATGATTCCTATGCACAGTTTGCATTTTCATACATTGTATTATTACATGATATCAAACGAGCATCTGAAAGAACAAACCTAAAAATTGTGTCTCTATAGTAATTCTCAATATTCCACCATCAGAATCATCAGCGCGGAAAGTCTTACATTAAAAACTACTAACTAACCAATGTATAAGCAATGTGCACCTAGAGGAACTACTCTTCCGATCTATTGTCAACGCGAAAACACATTTTTATTTTGCAGAACACATGAAACCAATTATAAAACTAACACTTACCCTTTATATACATCGCCAAATGATCCCTGCCCAATAAGCTCCAGCGAAGTAAATCTCGATCCTGTTGCCTCGACTAGACCTGCAAGATCCTCCATTCTTAACAGCAACTCGTTAACGCCTCATATACAATCTGAAACACCAAATAAACAAAAACTTAAAGTCAAAGTCAAACATCTTCAACTCCCCCAACACTCTCCAAATTCAATCCATCAAAATTAAAACTTTTGCATTCAAAATATACAAATTTCAAAAACACAACCTAACATAATCAATCAAAAAAACAAACTTTTACACAAATTGCACAACCCCAATTCAGAAGCAACTCAATTTCATGAGAATTAATCAAAACCCATAAAAAAAATTAGAAAACAAATACAGAATGAAGTGAAACTTTAGACTGAAAACAAAGCATAATAGCTATATATGAAGTTGAGGGATAATTGTTAGGTGGAAAAAGGGGGTACAAAATTGACTACCCAACAAAATGAAACAGGGCGATGAAAGAGAGATTTTGAAAGGGAAAGCGAAAGTGCAACAATAAAATCGAGTTTTTATCGAAATGGGGTGCGAGAGATTTGATAAAAGCATGAATTTTTGTGGCATTTGAAGGTGATAAATCATAAAATTGGGGAAAATGAAATTGAAACTCACGAATAGTTAGGGTTGATTGTGGTTTAAGGGATTATGGATCTATTTGGTCAATTTCAGAGAGCAGTGTGTGCAGTTTCAAGGATCGAAGAAGAAGAAGAAGAACAAACTGTGTCTTGATTTGTTGGAAAATTGGAAAATAAAAAACACACAAATAATTAGATTTTTTTATTTAAGAAATTATTTTTTGTCCAAAAACTAATCAATTATTATTATTATGGGTCATACTAAACAGTGCCCCGGGGCACTTGTTAAGAATGCTAAAAATAGAAATAAAAGATAAAATTAATATTAATAAAACAACTTTTTACATTCTCGATGCATTGAATGCACAAGTTCCGAGACAGAATTAACATATTTATATGTTTAACTAGTGCCCCGGGGGCACTGTTTAGCATTTTCCTATTATTATTATTAGTATTAGTATTTTTTGAATCAAGAAAGTATTATTCCATTAAAAAACAAGTGTTGTACAAGGTGATCAGAGATCCAATTATCCAAAGGGACGAAAAAGACAAAAACAAGGAAGCGCTAAGCTAGAGCAAAAGATGAGCAAGAGGTCCTCTAAGCTTAGGATATATCCAGCCTCTATAAACTATGGTATTAATAATGTCATCCTCTATGTTTATATTATGTACTTGGTTGCCAAAACAAACATCATTTCTATACTTCCAAATGTTGTAGACAGCCTCAGCAGCAGAAGTTTTCAATAATTGAGCCTTCCATCCCCTATCTTTGCTTTGTTGGGTGATCCAACACAGTTAAGCACTCCACTCCATAGGGACATGATCAAGTTGCAACCATCTAAGAACTTTGCACCAGATAGGTCTCAAAACATGACAGCCAAAAAATAGATGATTCAGAGTCTCCTCCCTGGAACAGAAGCAACACTGCATGTTAATAGTCACACCAAACTTGCCTAATCGATCTTTGGTTGCCAGCCTACCATGACATGCTAACCAGAATATGAAAAGTGCTCTAGGCCTGGCTATATTACCATAGACAGTCACTTTCAGTCAACCACAGGGTAATCAATCCTCAAAAAATTGTAGACTTTCCTGGTGATGATTTTGCCTCTCATTTGCTGCCACCCTAGAATGTGTGCAAGAGTCTCTCTCTGGTGTTCGATGGCCTTTAAAATCCAAGAGCAAGTAGATTTTAGAGGCATTGTCAAAATATGATCATTTTTAATATAGTAGCTATGAATCCATTTGATCCATAAACCGTCAGCTTTTCTATATATATTCCAAAGCAACTTAGCTAGATTAGCTTGGTTCCACTCAATGAGGGAGATCAGCCCCAGGCCCCCTTGAGCTTTAGGTGCACACACACGATCCCACGCCACTGGAGACTTCCTTGTAACTACTGCCCCACCAGACCAAAGAAAAGAACGACATATAGCATTAATTTGGTGAATAACCGTTTTGGGGAGAGGAAGACACTACATCCAATAATTGGCTACAACAAAGGTAACACTTCTTATCAATTGGAGTCTACCAGCATGGCTGAGTAATTTGGCACTCCAATGTCGAATCCGATCCACAATACGGTCCACCAAAGGTATGTAATGATGAATGGACAGTTTCTGACTAGTGAGGGGAACCCCAATGTATCTGAAAGGCAAGGTACCATCAGCAAGAGAGGTAGTGTGCCTGATAACCTCTTTGGTGTGCTCATCCACACCACCATAGTAGATCTTACACTCGGAGGGATTGACATATAAACCAGTGGACTTTGAAAACTCAAGGAGTTTTGCCATGACCAACTCTACAGACTTGGAATCTCCTCTGGTGAAGATTAGGAGATCATCAGCAAAACTCAAGTTTATGATCCCTAGATGCTCACATTTTGAGTGAAAGTTGAAATCAGGGACGTGTATCAGCTGTTGTAGAAACCTGTGTAAATACTCCATGACAATCACAAAAAGCAAGGGAGAAATGGGATCTCCTTGCCTAAGACCCCGCTTAGCCTTCATGAAGTTGGTGTGCCTACCTTGAATATTAAACTTGTAAGATACAGTAGTGACACCCAGCATAACCCATCTAATAAACTTACCAGGCAGCCCAATTTCCTTCATGATATGTTGTAGAGCATGTCAATCAACAGTATCATAAGCCTTTTGTAAATCCAGCTGCAACATGCATTTGGGAGTACCACCCCTTCTACTATACCCTCTAATAAGCTCATATGCCAATAGAATGTGGTCATGGATGTGCTGACCAGGTACAAAAGCTGCTTGGCTAAGGTTGATAACACTACTCAGCACTTTGCTTAGCCTAGTTGTCAGAATTTTGGAGATGATTTTGAAAATTGTTGTGCAGCAAGAGATTGGCCTGTATTCCTTGATGGTTTTGCTGCTGAATGTTTCGGGATGAGGGTTACTAAGGTGCTGTTGATGGCAGTATACATGGTCTCATTAGTGAAGAATTCCATTACTGCTGCTATAACATCCTTTTTAATGATACTCCACGTAGCCTTGAAAAATTTAGCATCATAACCATCCAAACCAGGGCTTTAAGGTCACATTATTGATTTTTAAAAGAAAAGCTCGGCCGTGAAGTAAGTAAAGTTTGATCAATTTATTATGATTATAAATTTAAATATAAAGATTCCTAGCATTTTTATCTGCACAACCGAGACTAATTTATTTAAGAGGACGTTAGTCTCCCAATAAATATTTTTTCATATGCATCGAAAATTACAGAGATTTATGTAAGGAGTTGACTTCTTTCAATAAATATTTTTTCATATTTATTAATCAGAAATCGAACTCAGAGCCCAATGATTAAAAAACTCGAATATTTACTAATTATATCACGGGTAACTTTTAGTCTAAATGGTGGTATCTAGATTGTTAAGTTGAATATTTTATGGGTCATAGGCAAAATGTAAGAAAATAACTTATTTTATTTAACATAATACGTTTTAATGGCATAAAAGTAATAACACAAAAATAAAAATTGATCTCTATTAGTATTAGATAACTCGAAAACATAAATCCAGCAAAAAATTTCAAAGTAGAAGAAAATAATAATAATAATAAATCATAAAAGTACAGAACAATAACAAGTGAAAACTGATAGTTTTGCTGAACAAAACTTTATCATTTTGCAAAACAAAAATGGAAAAGGGAAATGTTCTATAATAGGGGCAACAAAACTTCTACCGTTTAATTTGTTAATATAATTTATTTCATAATTCAATAGAAATATAAAAAAAATTGGACCCTACATATTATTATTTATTATTACTATTATTAAAAACAAAAGACAACGGTAAAATTAAAAATAAAATAGTTTTTCTCTTTTTTTTTTCAATTCACTTTATCCATTTTCTTAAAGAGTGATTAAAAATTGCTTTGATACAAAACTAGAGGGAGTATATATTTTTGTATACAAAATGAGGTATTCTTACTTTCATATAATTAGATTAGATGTATCCATTTTTGTTTTACAAAGTGATAAAGTTTGTTTTGGTGCAGTCCCATAAGTCCTAGTTCAACTGGTAAAAATTTGCCGAAATTGTAAGGCATGGACGTTTTGACCGGGGTTCGAACCCCGGCTCTCTCACTTATGTGATAATTTCTTATATTTACTTTGTCAATTCTTCTATGTATAAAAAAAATAAAAAATTTTGTTTTGGTGCATAAACTCCCTCAAGCAATGGACTCTTACTGTCATTTATTTTTCACTCAACGTTGCAATTCTACAAAATTAAAAAGATATATAGTAGTAGCACTCTAATTTTTTCAAAGATTAATATTTTAAAATTTTCCCACCAAATATCAGCACCACTTTTTCTCTAATGAACAAATAAATAGACATGGTTTAACGGTCATTTTATTTTCATCAATTATGGTTCACCTTCACCCAGTGGCGGAGCAACAATGAAAACTCGGGGAGGACCGTGGCGACTCGTCGCGGAATTATAATTATTGTTTGGGAGAACCATAAATTTTTTATATATTTTATGTAACTCTTATTTATAATATAAATATATATTTTTGAAAAAAAAATATATCATTTGCTTTTTTTTTAATGAGTAAAACTAGGGAGACAAAACCGACGAAGGGTGCATCTAATAGTTCAGATTAACTCATTATATCTTAATACACTCCATAAAAATTAATTGGAAACAAAAATCTGGTTGCAATACATGTATGTGTTGGAATTAAATCAATAAATATTAATCACATATACATGCTTTTTCATATTATGAGATTTTTTTTTTTGAAACGGCAAAATTTTATTTAAAAGACAACTCATCCACAAGAAGTGAGGGAATTATCGTGGAAACATACAAAAAAGGTAACGTGATATAACACAATTACCAACACCAAATCCAACACCCCAAACCACCCATACACCAATAAAGATTCGCTAAACCCCCAGAGAAAACCCCTACCCAATCCTAAGAGACACCACTTGGCTCTAACTTCCGAACTCGAATTAAAATTACTCGGCCCATCAGCTCCAAAGAGTAGCCCCCGAAGACAGAGGTTGAGGGACTCCGGTAGTCAGAAAATCGAACAGTCAACACCTGATGTTCATATTATGAGATATACTTAGGAATACCTGGATTCATGGAGAAAAAGTCTTTAGCAATGATCCTGAAACAGAAGATTGACGGCTTGTATGGTTCTTCCTCAACCGAGACTTTTTATGCCATAAGCGCTCTTCAGATGGGGAGAAGAGACGATATGCAGTGTGTCTGGTATATTGGGGACCATAGCTTATATATAGTGTGATGACCCATTAGGGTTCCCATTATTCCGAAATGAGTCATCCTGACGTCCACTCATATTGAGCCCATATCCAATTAATTAATTAATTTCTAAATAGAAATTTAAATAGTCTTTTACCTTTATTTGATCATTTAATCAATTAAGACTCCTAATTGATAAATAGCTAATATAATTATATAAAATTATTTGCCCACATAATATTATTGGACTATCAAAAAATATTCCAACAATATGATGTATTGTCTATGAAGCACCGACACCTCTATGATTAGACGTGTCGCGGTATCCGACACTCGTATGACACCCGTACGACACTCCTACAAACGTGTCGGAGAGGTGTCCAAAAATAATAATTTTTTCTTTATTCCGACACTCCTTAAATCGGTGTCCGACACCTATAAGACACTCGTACAAACGTGTCGGGGTAAGTGTCCAAATTTTAGTTTTTTTATTTGCTTCTACTTTTCTCAGACATATATACAACGATTAAAGATATGTCGAAATAATAATATTGATCAATGAGGAATTAAAGATATTACATTTTGATTACATTATTTTTAGTTTATCGATAGTAGATGGATGAGTAAATGTCAAATGTATTATCATATATTCTTTTAAAAAAAATTTATTGAAAAATTTGTTCAACTTAGATGCATATGTATGTATTTTTAATTCTAAACTTATATTTTTTTATAAATATGTACCGGTGTCGGTGTCGTATATTTTTTACATTAGCGGTGTCGAAGTGTCCGTGTCGTGTCGTGTCGCGGTGTCCGTGTCAGAGTACGTACTTCATAGATTGTAGGCGTGCATTTTGTGGATAACATCCATCGCGCCATCTATCTTTTTCGTTTTTGAATATACTTTGTTTAAAATAGATTTAAATGGTAAAACATTTAGGCAATGGAGGTTCTAACATGTAGCCTTTGAACATCAGGCAAGCTCCATCGCCACCACGCAGCTTCATGCTCTATGTTGTTATATTGCAATGCCATATATATAATATATAATATGGGTCATGTTAAACGGTGGATCCAGTTCACTTGTTAAGCATACTAAAAATATAAACAAAATATAAAGTTAATGTTGATAAAAGTAACTTTTACATTTTCAATGTATTGAATGCATGAGTTTCAAGACATAATTTCCTTATTTATGTGCTTAACTAGTGCATCAGATGCACTATTTAGCATTTTCCATATAATATATAGCCTATTTAACAATATATATATATATATATATATATATATATATATATATATATATATATATATATGGGATGTATCTAGTGAGAAATGAGTCTCTTATGTGAGAGTGAGAGGATATATTATAAGCCATTAGATTAAATTTAATGGATGAGATTAAAAGTTTCTATTAAAATTATCATGGATCTATTTCATACTATTCCCACAACTGTTTAGTTATTCACGCGTTTCTTCATCTTTCCAACATCCATCGCGGTGGCTGATCTTCCCAAATTCCAGGTCCCAACTCAGTGCTTTATTTCAAACCTGGGTTCTTTTTCTTATTCTTTATTCAATATTAATTGACCACTATTTATCGTCAAATAATTATAAAAATCATGGTAGAGGGAGAAGCTGAGGAGAGGGGAGATTATTAAAATAAGTGAATGACAAATCTCTGCAAATTAACTGGTGCGGTGAGTTAATATAACACATCACACTTTAATAGACAAGAAAAGGATAATAAAAACAACTGAGAAGAAGAACAAGAAATAACAAATTGAGGAGGAAATAGCATGCACTAAATTTATGGGGGTAATTGGATTTGGTAAAGAGACGAACGGAAATAGCATGACAAATCTCTTATGTTGCTATTGAAACCGAAGACCAATTGAAACTAAGATAAATTAATGGGGGAGGGGAAAGCCTGAGAGAAATTGCTGGGGTGATTGGATTTGGGAATGAAAGGAAAAGGAAAGGCGATCTTTTTTTTATATATATCAATGATAATATGAAATAGATCCATGATAATTTTAATAGAAACTTTTAATCTCATCCATTAAATTTAATCTAATGGCTTATAATATATCCTCCCACTCTCACATAAAAGACTCATTTCTCACTAGATACATCCCTTATATATATATATATAAAATAACTTTTTTGAAACTTAGGGCGGGTCATGGCCCTGCTCCGCCCACAAGTGGTTCCGCCCCTGCTTTCACCCACAAAACAACCATATGAGTCCACTGTCCACCATCCATTGATGTGAATTTAAATATTCCTTTATCTTGGTCAAATGAGATTTCAAACCTCAACCTAACTACTAAGAAGCCCTGATACTCTAAAAATTGTGAAGTGTCGTGTTCGATATGTACTCGATATCGATATTTGTTTGATGCGTCCCGATACTCGTATCAGAAAAGTATCGATTAAATCTTTAAATAAAAAAATAATATCTCATACGCGTCTGATATATCCCGATACTCATTTCGGAAAAAGTATCGCTTAAATCTTTATTTTGAACTTCGTATGCTTAGCTTCAAACTGTTTTGCTCTTATACAGGCTTATTGGCTTGTACTTCTTGTACAATGAACTATTGACATTTATAATAATAGTAATAATAATAATAATAATAATAATAATAATAGTTTGTTTTTCAAAAAAATTTATCATTATTAATATTATTAATTTTAGTCATGTTTATATATTGTGTATTTATATATTTAATTTTAAATTTAATTTTTAAATAATGTATTGCGAAAGTATCGGATAGAGATTTTTAAAAAATTTCTCGTATCGGCGTATCAATATCGTATCAGTATCATGTCGCGTATCGAGACTTCATAGCCTAACTATATCAATGCTAAGGATAATATACCTTCAAATAGTGAATTTAATATTGACAAGCCAAACTCTTGCTCCAAGTGATTTTAACATTGTTCAAAGTGAGCAAGCCGACCGCGGGGTTGAAATTTATGAAGACCAACCATTTGATTTTTATCCAATCGATTTAGAAACAAATGATGTTTTCAAAAAAGAATTTGAGCAACCAAACCAACATGTAGAATTTGTTGAATATGAAGCAAGGTTGAACTCTGATTGTACGTCCTATATATAGATTAAGGATATTTATAAATTTTGAACATAATATTAATTTTTATTTAGTTGGTTTTGAATAATGTTTCCTTTCATTTGTGAACTAGTTGTACATAATCAAAGAAGACGTAAATTTGTAAGCAATGACGATCGTTGAGCAATCTCTCACTTCTTATTAGAGTACTACAATCAAAATGGGCATGTGAAAAAAAGCACTAAAGATGTCGTCAAACATATTTGGAGGAGAACAAAAGAAATAGGCAACATGTCGCACAAAAAACTAAAAATTGTGGACGAAAAAGAATTCAAATTGAACATGCTCAACTAGGAAAAACTGCATGAAGAATTATAGGGCTTAAACACATGAAGAAAATATGGATCACAGTAAACAACAACACAAAAATCACTACAAGAAATAAGATTTTTCGCAGCGACATTCAAATTGTTGACAAAAATATACATATAGTAGCAACTCATTTAACTTGTTGTTGCAAGTTAGTTTTTTTCTCAACAATTATATTATCGCTGGGAAAAATTACTTATCCCAACAATAATTATTGTTGTCGCTAATCGTATAGTTTTTTTGCAACAAACCTTGTAAAGTCGCTGAGAAACCAACAATTATTATTTTTCTATGCGTATCTTTTATCATGGTTTTTGTTCCTATATTTATGCGTACATTTGTTTTAACTTAAAATTATTATCTTTTTTGTTTTTTTTTTCTTTCTATTTTTATATTTTTAATACTATAGATTATTTGCAACAACTTTGTAAAGTCATTGAGAAACCACACAATTACTATTTTATTGATGCATATCTTTTACTGTAGTTTTTGTTTCTATTTTTTTACGTAAATTTTTGTTACTTGAATATTTTTTCCTCTATTTTTATGTTTTGTATCTCCTTTTTGACAACAACATTATAACTTTGTTGGAAAATCTTATAATTATCCCAACAACATAACTTGTCAATGAATATATTAAAGAATTAAATTTATTTTTGAGCAATTTTAAGATACATAATTGTTTTATGCATAAAAAAAAAACTACCAAATTTTTATTGTTTTATTCCTACATTTATGCATAGATTCATATATAATCTTTTATTGTTTGTTTTTTTTTTCTATAATTGTTTTACTAAACTTCCTCTAATCCTTTTTTTTCTTCCTATTTTTATACATATATTGTTAATAGAGTAAAATTACAATGAAGGATACAAACTTTAAAAAATTATTAAAATTGATAAGGACAAATTAGTAAATATAGTAGTTATCAATTTTAATATACTATTAGAAGTAGATTAATTAAATTAAGTTTATTTGGATTAAAAAAATAGTAGTTTGTTTTATTTTTTTTCAAAATTCAACGGTAGCACTTCATACATACCCACTATCACTATTGAGATGATCATGTAGTGTAACGATTAATTGAGTAAAGATAATCCATTAATTGTTTTATTTCCCATGTATTTTGGAATATTTGTTAATTAATCGAATCTATTTACTAATAGCTATAAATTCACACACTTGGATCATATATTGCAAACTTTCTATACGGTAGATTATGATCATCCAACGTTTCTCTTTTGTTCATTGTTCAAAATTTAATCACTCGATCTCTCCAAAATTTAACCGATCCAGTTCTCCATCATATCATCATTATTCATCAACTTATATAATTTTCCCTTTCAAAATCACTTTTCTCACTTTGTTCCACTCATAACCTCATTAAAAGTTGAGTAGAATTTCAATAAAAAAAGCTACGACGAGAAGGTATCTAATATTAAAAAGCTTTGAAGAATACCGACGCAATTTAAGAAAAGTGTGAAGATTATGAAAGAAGATGATGGACAATGGAAAACAAGAGGCAAACAATCAAGTCATCGGTGTCTTAGAAAGTTTTGTGGTGTTCTTATAGGATTAAGGGATAAACATTCAAAATAGTGTTGTTTTTTTGTGTTTTCTAATTTAATGTTTTGATATTATGTGAATGGTCACTTGGTTTTGTTACGATTTAAATGACTTGTAATTTGTATTTTGGTTCTTTGTATTTGAATTTTTGTATAAATAAAATTCGCTGATTAAAAAAAAAGATTGAACGAGAAACATAACTTATAAATAAAATTTAGCAATCAATTGTTGATATTGATTGTTAATTCCTAATATCTTATTTCATGGGAGATTAAATTAATATTTAAATTATTGACAAACATTATGTCAGCGACCAAAACTTTTTGCAGCGACAGGCAACAACAATTTTTCCGTTGGGAAAAACACTTTTTTTGCCAGCGACAATAATTGTTGTTACAAAAACCACTAGTAATTATGTCAGCGACATTAATTGTTGTTGAAAAACATTAGTTATGCCAGCGACATTAATTGTTGCTACAAAATACTAGATATGGCAGCGACATTAATTGTCATTGCAAGACTTTTCGCAACGGCACTTATGTCAATGACATGCAACAACATGCAACGACAATTTTTTAGCCGCGAAAAATACATTTCGCAACAACTTTGTATTTTTCGCAGCGACATTTGTCGCTGCCAAAAATCATATTTCTTGTAGTGAATACAAGGCTTGAATTCCATGACTCGAACACATGAAGAACACGGTTCAAACCCTATGGTTCGAGTCGAACGAGTTCCCAAAAAATGTAAAACAATGTCAATCTGAATAAATGTGTACTAACGTCTTGTTTGGTGAATACAACCTCCCCTAAATTGATAATTTCGAGCAAAAAAAAAGAGAAAAAAGGAGAAGGGTTTCGAGTTTACGGGGTTTGGGATATTTTTTGAGAAGTTTTAGAGCCTTGAATGAGTGGGAAGGTATGGAGTCTGTGTGTATATTGGACCAGTTTGAGCACTATAATTCAAAATGAGTTTTTAAGTGTTCAAGCATGTTTGTATCAAATTAGGGCGGGTGTGAGGCATTATATTAGGGATGTCTTTCTTTTATCGACGATCAAAGCCTAGGGCTTGAAATCTCGTTTGAGTTGTAGAACTCGAGCAGAGCTTTTATTAAAATTTCACAAGGCCGTGAAAAGGAATGGGGTGCGCAAAAAGGAAAACACAACAAACAAAAAAAACCTTGTTAGGAACATGTAGATTGGTTAGTTAATGTTCACTTGTTCAATGTTTTGAATTGGAAAATTACTTTTGCCACCTTATGGGTTGTTCGCACGTCCTACGAATTTCCCAAAATACTCTTCCGTGTCTTATGCCACAAATATGTAAAAATTAGTAATTTTTGAGTAATTTTCACCAATCATTCGTGCCTTAAGCCACCGATTAATTAGCCACATGGACGATCAAATTGCCTATTAATGGCAAACTCAGTGATGCAGAGGCTCACACCTCTCCCACCTCTCTTCTTATACATGTTTTTTCTTTTAGTTTTTTTAATTAGTATGTTTTATTTTTGTGATTTGGCGTGCAAATGGGCACATAGTCCTCTGCCGATTAGTGATAGAGCACCCACTGGTGTGTTTAGTTGGATGCTCTATGCTAATCGATGAGGGACTTTTGTGTCCTAATTATTGGGTACTCTATGACTAATCGAAGAAGAAACTACCAGGCCTCCATTTATGGGTTCCAAAATGGGAAGTTTCAGTGCTGTTGATTCGCTTGGTCGGAAGCATGTTGGAAAGCCTTGTCCTGCAAACTGGCAGGTGGTATCTTTTGGAGAACATCTTATAATTTTTTTTATAATGTAACATTAATATAATTATTTGACCGGAAATGAAAATCGTGGATGTAATGATCAAATTGATGTAATTTTTGTGACTGATTTAATAAAAATTATAATTACTTATTGCACTACTCTCCTGCTTAATTTATGTTTTTTATTTGGTTTCTGTCACGGAAACATCCGTGCCATAAGTCACGGACCCCATACGTTTTTAATTCGTGTCCTAAGTCACAGAATCGTCGGTGGTAGCTTTTCCCTGTTTTGGTCAAGGCCTGCCACGTGGCCGTTTGTGATTGGCCACGCGTGCGGCCAAAATGGCTATATAAGGAAACTTGCATCGAACAGAAATGTCACAAGTTTTTTTTACTTCTTTTAGTAGTGTTATAATGTTTATTCTATTTCATTTAAATGGCCGCATAGGTCTTTTTTAAATGTGTTTATTTGGGTACTCTATGACTAATCGAAGCAACATTCTTCCAGTCTCCATTTAGGAGGACTGGAGAACACTACAAGAAATAAGATTTTTCGCAACGACTTTTTTGCAGCGATATCCAAATTGTTGACAAAAATATACATATACCAGCAACTAATTTAAGTTGTTGTTGTAAGTTAGTTTTTTTCTCAACAATTATGTTATCGCTGGGAAAAATTACTTATCCCAAAAATAATTATTAGTGTCGCTAATCGTATAGTTTTTTTTGCAACAAACCTTGTAAAGTCGCTGAGAAACCAACAATTATTATTTTTTTTATACGTATATTTTATCATGATTTTTGTTCCTATATTTATGCGTAGATTTGTTTTAACTTAAAATTATTATCTTTTTTTCTTTCTATGTTAATATTTTTAATACTATAGATTATATGCAACAACTTTGTAAAGTCACTGACCCACACAAAGCTATTTTTTGATGCATATCTTTTATTGTAGTTTCTATTTCTTTCTTCTTTTTTTTTTGCGTAAATTTCTTTTAACTGAATATTTTTTTCTCTATTTTTATTTTTTGTATCTCCTTTTTGACGTTGTTGGAAAAGTACCACCTGAGACACAGGTTAAAAATTGGGAGATTTCCTAACATAAATGGAACTCTCATATACTCCAAATGTGAGCAAGTGGTCGTTGAAGCTTTCACAAGAGTATAATTTTATTTTATTTTTAATGTAATTTTTGTTTATGTTTAATATTCATTTAATTAGTTTTTTTTAATTTAGAAAAATTAGGGTAGAGGAGCAAGATGATTTAGATGACATATTTAAACTGATGTAATTTTTGTGCCTGAAGAGATATAAAATATGTTGTTTTTCACTTCGCTCGCAAAAAAATTTCTATTCTGTATTAATTTTCATTTGGTTTCTGTCAAGCAAACATCCGTGACATATGTCACGGACACCCTACGCATGCAATTCGTGTCCTAAGCCACAGAAAAGTCGGTGGTCAAGTCCGGTTGGTCAGTCAAAGGCCGGACACGTGGCCGACTGTGATTAGCTACGTGTGCGGCCAAAATGGCTATATAAGGAACCATCCGGTAATGAGAAATGGCACACCAATTTTTCTTTCTATAAGTAGTGTTATAATATTGATTTTGTTTCATTTTGCGAGTAAATGGCCGCATAGGCCTTTTTTAAATGTCTTAGTTTTGGTACTCTATGATTAATCGATATCAATGGGAGTGAAGAATGTTTAGGCGGTAGTACCACCTGAGACAAAGGTGCAAAAGAGAATGACTCAGGGGCAAAAGGGAATAGGTTCCCAACACAAATGGGGTTGTTCTATCATTCAACACACAATGGGTCGCGCAACCTAGTTGTCTGCATTCATATCATGGTTAGCAAGTGGCCGAAACATCTTCCTTGTCTGGTGATCAAAGATTAAATACTGAAATTACAGAAACATCTTCCCGATCATTGTATTTAATTTTAATGTAATTTTTATGTCTAACATGTAATATTTATTTAGTTAGTGGAGAAGAATGATTGTGCTGAAATATTGAATTTGATATAATTTTTGTGCCTAGATTTAATAAAATATAAACTTTTCAATATCGTTTACAATTTATCGATTATGTTTATTTACTTTTCAACATTGTTTGCATTTTATCGTGCGTATTAATTTTAAAAATAACATATAGTTTATTTGTTCCGATTTGCTTTCATTCAATCCCAGACACATCCATGACTTATGTCACGGACACCCTTTGCATGCATCCATGACTTAAGGCACGGAACTGTCGTTGCATGGTCTTCTGGTTCAGTCAAAGGCCTGCCACGTGGCCAATTTTAATTGGCCACTGATACGGCCAACTACCTATATAAGGTGATATTGAGTTCTGAAAAAATTTATCCCTCTCACTTCTCTTCTTCTCTTATTTTATATATACCAGTATATTTAGTTTTCATTACTTTGTGTGTAAATAGTCCTCCGTCGATTAAGTTAATCAACAGAGGACTGTTTATGTGGTAATCGCTGGGTACCCTATGACTAATCAGAGCAGTTATTCCACGACGAAATCAGTCTTTCTCATTTGATAGCACAAATTTTGATGTAGTTTTTGTGCATGACGTGGAATGTCCAACACAGAAGTATATTAATAGACAATAATATTTACCAGTATATTATATTTAAGTTTTTTTGTTGTTTGTAAATTTATATAATTTTTGTTTTATATATAATTTACTTGTATTTTTTAATGTTGTGTACCATTATGTTATTTATATTTTTTAATTTTGGGTTATTATACAATAATTAAAAAATTAAAAAGTAGACGATTACGATAACAAAACATTAATTAAAAAACAACAACGTATTACATCAAGAACGACAAACAAAACTAAAAATCAGATAAATTAATTTCTTCCACTTCGTCCTCCCCGGGTTCCACCATGCACTCCGCGATTTCCTCAAATGTCCTGGGACGAATTAAGTCTGAACATATAGCTTCAACAAATCTAACCAACTTAGCGTCAAGCTCGATCGGTCCCTTCGTCATGTATTGATCAAAAATAGAGAACATAGTTCTCACGTCGTCGTCGTTTAGAAGTTTCATGCTGGTGAACAAAACGGTTTTGTCTAAGCCGACAGACGGTGATACTCCAGATCGGTCACCCTCCTATCACCGGGTAAGTGGATACGACCGTTGACTTTGGTCAGCAGATACTGCAGATCAGCCAGTGTAACATCGACGTTGATTCTAAATAGATTCGTTTTTTTTCCCCGTTGTAATACACCGCAGTTTTGTGAGTATTCAGACGAAAATCTAAATTTTCCATTTTTTTTAAACTAAAAATATGTAAATGAATGGATGAGTGAAAGAAAACACCCATCACCCCTTATTTATACACGTGGTGGTGCATTCCTGGCCACAAAAAAAATTGTGCCCAGGTGTCCTATGATACAGCCACCCTACACTGCAGTCCACGCCTTAAGTTGCTGATGGACGGCAGTCATTGGTCTTTGCAGCATTCATTGGTCAACGAGGGTGAAGGCGTTTTATTGGCCAATAAGACAGGCGCCTGCCTTTTAGTTGTCCGTGACTTAGGGCACAGATGGTCGGTTTTCAAAAATTTGCTAACAGCAACAGTCAAAGGTCGGTGGCCAATGAGGGTGGAGCTGTTACTTTCATTGGCCACTAGAATTTAGCCAAAAATTCTATAAATTCTAACCTTTCCTTTCAATTTTTTATTCATCTCATTCTCTCATCTTCCATTTCTTCTCATTTTAGATTTTTTGTTTTATTTTTAGTTTTGTAATTATTGTTCGTGTAGGCGTAAACGGTTTCATTGTCCGTCGCCAATTAATCATAATGATCTTAAGCTTGTTTTTTTATGATGAGATTGAGATCATTATGTTTCCCCAAGGGACATGGGCGGTGTGGTGGATACGGTGGAGGTGGTGGCTACGGCGACCCTTGTGACTTGGGTTTTCCCAACCCACAGGAAGATTGGTCACTATGATCAATCTAATAAAATAGACTTTTATTTAATGTAATTTTCTTTGGAATGTAATAAATATTAAATGTAATTTTCTTTAAAATGTAATGTTATAATAATATAATGAATGAGTTTTGCATTTTATAATGTTTCTATGTTATATTTTGCAGTTTTTTTTTTTTTTATATTTACTGTCAAATGCTAATCCGTGACTTAAATCACGGATGTACAAAACGTTATATGGTGTCTCTGGGGATGTTAATCCTGAGGCGTGAGAAAAGCAATAATTTTTAACACATCCGTGACTTAGGACGCGAACCCCGTCCGTGGTTTAAGTAATAGATAGAGGTATTTTGGCATTTTCGTAGGGTGCGCCCCAGAATTAATAGGGTGGCAAAAGTAATTTTTTTTGAATTGTATAGGCTGGGCTTCAAGGCCTATTAGTAAAATAACAAAAGTTAATGAGATTTACTTTTCGCACTACTAGAAAAAGTTGAAATACCGACGGAATTTAGAGACAGAATATATTTCGTCTCTAATAGAGATGGAATTAGAGACACAAAAAGCAGTTAGAGACGAATATTTTTATTTTAGAGACAGATATTTTTATTTTAGAGACAGATTTTGTCCGTCTCTAACAGTTTAGAGACGAGGAAATTACCGACGGGATCAAATCCGTCTCTAACCTGCTTAGTGACGAAATATTTGCATTTTAGAGACAGATTTTGTCCGTCGGTATTTAAGATTTTTCTAGTAGTGTCGCACCCCCCAGTTGTCTTTTTCACCCCATGAACTTCACAAAATACCCTCGCGCTACCTACGGGTGTGTAAAATTGCAAAAATGGCACAGTTTGCATCCTAGGATGCAAACCTTATAAAAGTAAAAAAAAAATTGTCCTCTTCACCCTTTTTAAAATGTAAACTGAGTTCGCTCTCTAAGTAGCGAACTATGTTTTAGTTCGCACTTTAAGTGGCGAGTGTCAACGTTTTCCACTCAAACTGAACGCCGGCACCCCCCATGGATGAAAAAATAATGAAAAAAAGAGTTTGCTCCCTAGGATGCAAACTCATAACTGAGTTCGTTTCTTAGGATGCGAATTCATAACTGAGTTCGCTCCCTAAGATGCGAACTCTTTTTTTTTTTCATAATTTTTTCATCCATAGGGGTTGTTGATGTTCAATTTGAGTATAAAATATTGACACTGCCTACTTAAAATGTAAAAAAATGCTCACTTTACAAATAACGAGAGGAGTACTATAATCATTTCAAGGATGAAGAAGAAAATTCGGAAATGCGAAAAGAAACTCTCAACGTTAATTAAGAGTATCAAACATGTCTTCAAGTTCAATGTATCTTTTGCATGAGTAAAAGAAATGCATATTTGTATTTGCTGAGTGGTAAAATTAATATCTGTTAACTTTTAGGTTGCATTTTCTTTGTTAGCATCCCTTTCAAAGTTCCAAGTATGGTCCACGTTTTGCTTATGATTAAGAGATTTACATCTGATTGTCAAAAACCACCCCATACAGTTATATAAAGATACTTTGAAAAATTGAAAAAGAACAACACTAAATAAAAATGGAGTTACACATGGAAATTCATTAGGCTTTTTCGTTTTTTGTCCACATTTCATATTTGATGTGATCAATGCACGTACATGGATGATTTTGATGAGTTAATTAATTTTAAACTACTTTTTTATGTTTTGAACAAAATCTAATAATCTATCATTGCGCCGCATTCCTCTCAATGGTTGGTTGAAAAATGTTTCTACAGTGTCATTCACTCATCTATGCTTATGCATGTAAATTATTAAGTCACGTGCATATACTACGAGGCTTCAAAACTTTGAATCCATTAATCTTTCTTTTTTTTCCAAAAGTCATATCTAATTAATTGATTTTTTATTATGTCAACATAGCAACTCCTAGAAATTACTAGTACAATGCATAAATAGTTAATAGGTCATGCTAAACATCACACCCGGTATATTTATTAAACATGCTAAAAGAGGAAATAAAAAATAAAAGTAATAGTAATAAGATAAACTTTTTATATTTTCAAAACATTGAATGTACAATTTTCAAAAAAAATTTTATAATAATTTGCTTAACAGTACATTAGATGCAATGTTTTTAGCATTTTCCATAGTTAATCAGCTAGCATAAACTATGATGCTTCAAAAAACAAGCTAGCACAAACTATGCCGGGTATGCATGCAGAAATTAAGAAACGTCAAATCTTAATAATTTGGCATGGAAATTAAGTAGGGTATATGTATGTTGATTCATGATGAGTGAGTATAATAGTTCAAATTTGGTTAATTTCCTAATTTGACTTTCTATATGGTAACAAAATTCGAAATTTGACTTTTATGTTTTCTTGACTGGGACAGCGCAGGCAAAGACCAACAAGTTTAGGCAAAACTTTAGACCTAAAAATTTCGGGTCAAAATAAAGACTATAGGTGCGTTTGTTATAGATTTTTTCAAAATAGATTTTTATAGTGTAAAAAAAATTTGTGTAAAAAATTTTTAGAAAGAAACTTTTTATAAAAGCTTTAAATGAAAATTTGGTTTGAATAGTTATTCTTAAAATGTCATTTTAGGTATTTCATCATTTTATTGAAATTTTTTTTAGATATCAAAATTTCAAAAAAATCATTTTTTTTGAAGATATTTCAAATAGATTTTCATAAAAATCATTTTTGAAATACAACTTTTTGTAAAAATTGAGATTTTGACTATATTTTGATCTTCAATAATGTACGTTTATGTGATAGAATGTCAAAATTAGTGTTTGAATTTAAAAAAAAATAAATATAAAAAAACTTATAATATTTTAAAAAACGATTTTATAAAATCTATTTTTAAAAATACAAAGAAAAATCTATTTTTTTTAAAGTTAAAACAAACGCACCCTATATATACATACAACACGACATGAGTCACTCTTCATTATAGAGGTATTTTAACTAAGGGTTAAATATGTTTTTAGTCCCTACTTTTATGTGAGTTTTGACTTTTAGTCCCTACATTTTTTTAATTATATTTTTAGTCCCTCATGTTTTTCCCGTTTGCATTTTTCGTCCCTACCGTCAAGTTCTGGTGACTAGGCTAACGGAAAATGCCACGTAGGACGCCACGTACATTATTGAACCTACGTGGTATTTTTTATGTTGATATATTTTTAGTCCCTATTTTTACGTGAGTTTTCACTTTTAGTCCCTACATTTTTTTTATAATATTTGTAGTCCTTCACGTTTTCACCATTTGCATATTTAGTCCCTACTGTCAAGTTTTGGTGATTAGGATAACAGAATATGCCACGTAGGAGAACATATAGGATACCACGTCATTTAATTAATTTATTGGCTTTTATGATAAGGATTGGACCAAATGCAAATGGGTTTAACCTGCAACAAAACTGACCCGACCTAACTAAAACATAAATTTCAAAATTTTACATACCTAAATTGAATTCATGATCTCTTTCTTCTTCTCAAACCCATAAATCACAGTAGCTTTTCTCATTTGAAAGTTGTTCATGATCTCTAATATCTGTGACTAATAAATTTGCATTTAATTCTAAGTTGGTCAAACCTTGAATCAAACATATATCATAAAACTAGCTCCATATCTGTGTGTACACACGGGACAGACCCTCGGCACGTTATATATTGTGGTGTCGTTGTTTTGTCGGGTCGTAGGGTCGGAGAGGTCGGTTGATATGGATTGAAAATGAAAAAACTAGTGAAAAAACAATTAAAAACAAACAACTTAATTTAAATTAGTCATTATATTAGTCAAACAAATGATAACAAACTAAGTGCTAAACATTTCAAAATTACTCATAATAAACTACCAATTAAAAGATTTTGAAATATAGGTTAGAAGTAGTCATAATATTACATAAACTGAGATTGAAAATGATAAAATTGTGAAAAAGCAATTAAAAACAAACAACTTAATTTAAATTAGTCATTACATAAGTCAAACAACTAATAACAACTTAAGTGCTAAACATTTCAAAAGTACTCATAATAAACTATCAATCCAAAAAGTTTGAGTTGTAGGTTAGAAGTATGCATAATATTACATAAACTAAATTAAAACAAACAGGATTTGGATTCTCTCCAATTTTTTCCCTCATGTTTTCTCTCCAATGGTAATCTTAGCCATTCATTCAATTTATTTCTCTCCCTTCTTAAATGTTTATATACTCTTTATAATTTATCAACCATTAGATCAATAAAAGCAGAGAAAACATGAGAATTCCTAAACATTTAGGTTTTTTTTTTTTTTGTTCTTTATCTTGGTGTGTGTCACAATAAGGAATTGATCTTCTTGAACTTCAAAGTTTAGGAGGCCTCCAGAATGCAATTTGTATCGCTTTAAGAATTTGGACCAACCACTCCAAATATACTTCTCATCAAAAGTTTTTTCCGTATACTTCTTTCTGATGTAATGATTTTGGTTGGGACTTCAAAATTCTTTTGGATCAATACGAAATTAATGTTAGTTATGTTTTTGAAGTGGCTTCGAGCATGTTCTTTTGGAATGTGCTGATTTTGAAATAGAAAAAAAAAACAGACAAAGTTTCAGCTTCAAATGACTTAGTCATGTATGACTATAAATGTATAACTTGTTACAAATGATTTTATAACAATGATTTCATGAAATTGTATGGTTGGTTTTATTTTTTATTCTTTTATAATATACATATCAAATAGAATAGGTTCATAATTAGCTAAATATGTCATTTTAGGACCAGGTAAACTCGTTTATCTTAGGTCCAATCCACATCATAAAGGTCACGTAGATTCATTAATTGACCTAGTATCCTCTGTGCCGTCCCGCGTGACATATTTTATTATCCTAATCACCAAAACTTGACACTGTGGACTAAAGATGCAAACAGTGAAAACGTGAGGGACTAAAAATATAATAAAAAAAATATAGGGACTAAAAGTGGAAACTCACGTAAAAACAGGGACTAAAAACATATCCACATAAAAAATTAATGCCACGTAGATTCTTTAGTTTACGTGGCGTCCAATGTGGCGTCCTACATGGCATTTTCCGTTTGCCTAGGCACCAGATCTTGACGGTAGGGACTAAAAATACAAACGGAAAAAATATGAGGGACTAAAAATGTAATAAAAAAAATGTAGGGACTAAAAGTCAAAACTCACATAAAAGTAGAGACTAAAAACATATTTAACCCTTTAACTAATCCACATTATATTCTTTGCATCTTTTGCTTCATGGATAGTGATGTTCTCTTCTTTTCTTTCATTGCGATTTTGTTGGTTACGCCTTAGTTTGCCGACAGGTTTGGATGGTTGAAATCACTTTGTATCGTTTGGAGCTTTATTTAAATCAAACAAAGGGAAGCACATTAGACATCTAATTTGGTTGGCCACTACTTGGAGTATTTGAAAGTTACTAAATAATGTGGTTTTTAACAGAGCTATACCGAATGCCCCTCAGACGTTGGTTGAAATTAACGCTATTTCTTGACTTTGGTTTAGTGGTCGTTCTGGCCATAAGACCTCTTTTTCTTTTTCTGATTGGTGTAATGCTCCTGTAACTTGTTTTCAAAGCCTATAATAATGAGTTTTGTATTGTAAGAGATTGAATACCCCTTATAAAAAAAAAAAATAATTGTATACACACATGTGGTTGCAATTGGTTCGAGTCTTTTCTTCAAAACGTCAATAATTAACTAGTTCTCATGTTGAGATTTGTCTCAAATTAACTCTCCCATAAATAAAAGGTCCAACACATTAGCGATGGCATGTAAGCTTGAATCTGCAGAGTTCACCCAAATTCGAACCGAATTCAATGGATAAAAATTCGAGTTGTTTAGGTTTGGATTCAGATAACATCCGATACCACGGGTGCGGATTTGGGATCACTCCGACCTGCACCCGAAACCACACCTGGTTAGTTGTTAAATTACTTAATTACCACTATGACTTTGTTTGGTAAAATTAAGCTATAAGCTAGCTCATAATCTAGCTTATAACTGATAGCTGAAAAACTATCTGATTGAAATTAAAATGTTTGGTAAAATTAACTTTCAAAGTGGTTGATAAATATAAAATGACATAAAAAGATATGTATGTTAGTGGGTAGTTATTTTCTTTAGTGGGTATTTTTTATTTTATAAAAAATAATAAAATTAAATTAAATGTTAAAAATGGAAAAGAGTTTTTTTTATTCTCTTTGAACTCTTATCAACATGCTTTCATACCATTTGCTTCTAACACTTTTGGTTTTCTGGCACCAGAAGCTGTGAATATTCTGAAAAGAGTTCAACGAGTCATGCATAACAATGTGGTATCTCCTAGGACTCTAGACGTGGTATTTAAGAGGATTGATTTTGCCATTCAAAAAGGGTTAGCGGCGCAGCTTGTTGCCCGTTTGCCTTAGCTTCAATGTGTTGTACAAGATTTTATTTACAATTTTACGGTTTTTTTGTTGCAAAAAAATTTTGAATGCCGGAATTTTGTCATGAAAAGGGAAAAAATCAATGAATTCGGACCGAAATCGGACAAGCAATTAATTTTGCATTGTTGCGGGTTCGGGTTTGGATGAAAAAACCTGAACACAATGAGTGTGAGTGTGAGTTTTGTTTTGCAACATGTTGAATGTGCCTTAAAATGTCGGTAACAAGAATTCAGAAAAATCCTGAAGAATCTGCCAGCTGCGCCGCGTGCAGGACAGATGGCGCCGGGCGCCAGGAGCTTGCTGGAAAGGGAATTTGGTTCTGTCAATGGCGTCGGGCGCGGGCATGTTGGCGCCGAGCGCGGGCACGTGTTGGTTTGGAGATTTTTTGTGGAAAATATATTTTCTTGGAGGACACTCTGACTTGGATTTGTTTTATTTTAAAATAGATTTGTTACTAGTTTTTTGGCATGTATTTTTCTATAAATAAGGATTACTTTATTCATAGAAAAAAGACAGATTAAGGGAACAAGGGTTTGTCGTCAAAGACAAAAGGTTGTTGTTTCTCATTGGGTAGACTAGGTCAAGTGAGTCTCTTGGTCACGAGAAGAGATTCAGGTTTTGGGTAGAATTATGGTTACTAATTCCTTGTACCCAATTGTGGGAAACTCTTGTAAAGTGATACTCATTGATTCTAGTAGAACGGAGGGGCTACTCTCTCCCCCAGAGTAAGTAATTCCGGACTGGGTAAACAAAGATTTGTGTGTCTCTCTCTTTTGATTTTTCTACTTGCTTACGGATTATTTTCATCGTCTCTATATATTCTTTGATTTGGTTGCTTGATTCAATTGCTCCACACATCAAGTTCTTATATTGGTGTGTGTAAAATTCACACCGACTCCCTACCCATTGTTATCCCTGCACTTAACATATTTGAAAGGGTTGGGTTGAGAGATTTTTTATTTATTTTTTTGGAATTATTGTTATCTTTTTTTAATTAGTTTGGAACTACAACTACTATTAATTTTTAATTTTCTTTTTGTATTTATCTTCCGGTTTCTAGTGGAAGGGAGCCTAGTAATTTCATGTTCAATATATTGCGAAGTAAAATTTGATTAAGAAAGTGTTCAATAGAGAAATCAAACTCAATTTTTCTAAACAATCTATTTTTAAAATGAAGCTCATTAATCACTTATCACTTATAACACTAGTATATATCTTTTTGTATGACCTTCAAACCAATCCTATTCTTTGATGATCGAATTGGTTTGATAGTCAACCTAAAGTTAAAACAAACACTTGTATTTTAGAGACAAAATGAACTCATTTTTATGCAGGCATTAAATTGGTTTGGATGCATAAACACTATTCAAATAAATAATAATATAACAAGACAAGTTTTTTAATTACAACTTGCAAGACAAACCGAACATTCAAGCAACAGACAACCGCAAAATTCAATATAATGTATTACTATATATTTGTTACGAACATAGACTCATCACAAAATTCAATAATGCACATGAGTTGCTGAATTTGTCCTATATACACAGAGAAGTTGGCGTAAAGACAAGATATATATAAATAAAAATCAAACAAGATTTAATCCAGGAATACTATATGCATTAAACAAACATTGGCTTATACTCATAAGATTGCTTGCTTTCATCATATATTCTCAAACATTGGCTTATACTCACAAGATTGCTACAAGATTTTTAGCACTTTAATGCTCAAGTTAACATTTAAATGAAAGAAATATTAAGAAAATTGGGTGAAAATTGTGTATCTTAGATGTTTAGGTTAGGTTCCCATGTATTTATTGGTCAGATCTTGCATGCATGATGAGTGACAATTCCACTTAGTTGGTGGAACTAGCAATAATACTTCATATGCAATGATACAATTTGTAATAAACCGAACTTATTCTATGCAGTAAGTATGGTAAGTCGGTTTATGGTAAATTTGGGCAGAGTTCGCTAGAAAGTTTTTAAGTGGATTATGTGGTATTTGAATGGGACCTGGAAGGATGGTCTAAAGTACACTAGAATATGTGGATGCGGACTATGTAGGTAACGTAGACACTAGAAAGTTCTTATCAGGATTTGTGTTTACATAGTTTGGAACAACGATTACTCGGAAGCCCAATCAACAGTCTGTTGTAGTCTTGTCGACAACTCAAGCAGAATACATAGGCCTCGTTAAAGAGATCAAGGAAGCCATATGATTGAAGGGTATGATTGGAGATATGGAAATTAGTCAAGGGTGTGTAAAGATACATTGTAGCAGTCAGAGTGTCATTCATTTGGCAAATCACCATGTGCATCATGAAAGGACAAAAATCATTGACATTCGACTGCACTTTGTTAGAGACATGATAGATACAAAAGAGATCATAGTGGAGAAAGTAGCATCTAACGAAAATCCAACAGGCATTTTCACCAAATCACTACCTAGAGCAAAGTTCAAGCATTGCTTGGACTTGGGTAACTTCGTTGAAAGGTAGACAAATGTTAAAGAGAGTAGTACACTGGTTGATGGGAAGTTGACATCACCATCAATTTAAAGGCAAAGTGGAGAATTGTTGAAGTTGCGTATAAAATCTCATAACAAGATTGACAAGTGAACGAACAGTAGCTGACGCGAAATGCACAAGGCGTAAGCACGATACGCGCTTGTCCCTGGTTCCTTAGGGAACTGTGCGAATCGTAGTGATAGTCGCACGCACACATCTGTTATATATATATGAAAAATAATAGAGTTGATAATTATTTTATATTTACAGGATCATTATATAGTTTTAGGGATGAAGATGAGAGAAATAATATTCTAATAGTGTATAGCGGAAAAAGAATATATATTTTTAATTAATCTCAATCTATCTTATAATATTCTTAAATTCATAGCATACAAAAATTATCTCAATTTCTTCATACTCCCCCCTTTGGTCATATTGATTAGCAAAAGAATACTTCAAATTTTAGTCACTATTATAAGTAAAAGTTAACCACTTTTAAACTAACTAATACCGTTATTCCGAATATACTCTTACTTATTAAAAGGTGCATGTGATTTCC
The DNA here is from genome assembly GCA_954870985.1 of Trifolium fragiferum. Classification (NCBI taxonomy): domain Eukaryota; kingdom Viridiplantae; phylum Streptophyta; class Magnoliopsida; order Fabales; family Fabaceae; genus Trifolium; species Trifolium fragiferum. The sequence goes on along the minus strand of OX940789.1, from coordinate 13,156,265 downwards.
AAGAAAAATATGGCTTAATCTAGTAAATATGTTCATGTTTTATCTTATATCAAGAAAATTAATTACACTTCACTAAATTTCTTAAATACCGTTTAAGTAGTTTTTTTTCTATAAATGTGACCGGATGTGTAGAATTTTAAAACAAATTACTTAATTAATATTTTATGGGTCATATTAACTAGTGCTCTGGGGCACTAGTTAAGGATGCCAAAAAGAGTAAATTATACTTCATTTCTTATTATAAGAAAAATTTTCATTTCTACATTCATTGAATACTTGATGTATCTAGTTCATAATATGGTCTAGATACATAAAACATTTTATGAATCTAAAAAGTAAAAATTTTCTTATAATAAGGACTAGAGGGAGTACATAGAAAACTACTCTTTTAACATTTTTTAAAGGTTAACTGCACAAATTTCAAAAAGACTTTATCATATTTGCTTTCTTAACTAGTGTCTTAAGGTATTAATTAGCATTTTTCATATTTTATAGTAGAGTCATGCTAAACAGTGCATCTGGTACACTTGTTAAACATATCAAAAATAGAAAAAAACATAAAGTTAATGTTGATAAAAACAACTTTTTACATTTTTAATGTATTGAATGAAAAAATTTGAAGACATAAATTTCTTATTTATATGCATAATAACTAGTATACCGGATGTATTATTTAACATTTTCTTTTATACTATTATTTCAATATAAAATTAAGATTGATTCCTGCAGCTGCAACCCCCCATTTCCACACTACTGCACGCGAAACTTAAGAATCTGTTCAATCAAAGCGTCTGTTTATGAGAAACGATGCACCGACTCACCGCCACGGCACGTGTTCACGTGACACCTTAATCTCACACTTTTAGTAAGTATTCTTTGCTTTCTTTATTTTTTAAAAGGTCTAATTTGCTTTCTTGATTACATGCAAGACTACATAAAAAATAATCAAAAAATAAAAGAAAAGAGAAAATAGGATATTTGTAAGCTATGAAACATTGATAGTTATTAAATTAGTCGTATTTGTGTTGGACACGTGTAGATGTCTAACACTAATATGATATTGACACTTATAATTATATTTAAAAATATTATTTTTTTTAAAATTATTATTAGTCTCGACGTGTCAATATCTATATTATGTTCGATATCAATGTGTGTACTTTATAGTGTGTATGGTTATAAATTTTGACAAATCGTCTCTTTAAAGTAATTTAATTAGTAGAGATATTTTAAGAAATATATAGGATAATTTTCAATTTTGATGCATTTATATTAGTCGTTAAATTGCTTAAACAAAATACTCCCTCTAGTCCTTAATATAAGAGGGAGTTGACTTTTATAATACATTAAAAAATTGATGTATCTAGTCAATAATATAGTCTAGATACATCAATTTTTAAATGTATCTAAAAAATGATATTTTTCTTATATTAAGAAATGGAGGGAGTAAATTCATCATATCACAATAACAATGTCATTGTAGTTAATTTTACAATCTTATATAATAGTAATAATTAAGTAGTATTCAATTTTGTTAAAAAATAATAATAATTAAGTATTCAATTATTATAAAAAATTATGTATTCAATTAAATTATAATTTTTTTAAAAATTATTTTACTATATCTCTTTAATTATATCACACAACTAATACTTAATTTATACTCCTCTTTTTTTTTTCTTCCGTTTGGATTGATGGAATATAATAGAATGAAGCAGAATGAAATATAATAATTTTCATTGTTTAGATTTGAAAAATAATTATAGAATGGAGCGGAATGTAATAAGATGAAATGAATTTCATGTGATACCACCATTTACCATCAATTTTATTATTTTTTTTAAATATCCAAACAATAGAATGAAATATTTATTCCATTCCGCTCCATCTCATTCAACTAGGGATGCCAATTTACCCATACCCAGTGGGTACCTACAAAAAATACCCACGATGGGTAGGGTAAAAACCCGCATTTTGGGTATGGGCTTGGGTATGGGTAATTACCCACAAAATTGAGCGGGTATGGGTGCGGGTACGAGTGTCTTAGGTACCCACCCCATATACCCATATAGTATATATTTATTTTTTTTAATTATATTATTATATAATAATATATATAATTATTTTTATAAAATACAACATAATGTAAATATGTCAATAGAGAAATGAACTTGAGAATGATTTTACTAATAATTTTGTTTATAATTTTCATGAATCAACATTAAATTCTTTGAATTTTTTTAAATTCTATTAAAATGATATGATATTTTATAATTGATCAATTTATTTTTAATAAAAATGCGGGTAACGGGTACGGGTATAGGGCATGGGTACGGGGATAAAAATTGTCACCCACGCGGATATGGAAATGGGTACGGATATTTTTTCAAACTGCGGGTATGGGAATGGAGACTATAGTACCCTACCCATTGTCATCCATACATTCAACTCCATTCTAGTCCGCTCTATTCCGTTATATTTCATCAATCCAAACGGTTAGTGTTAGATTTAACGTTCCTATTTAATTGACATTTTTGTATGTTACGGGTATGATTGGTCAATTATATCATTCGTCAATTGTTCTTACTCTTTTTCAATAAAACTGCTATATATTTAAAAAAATAATTGTTTTTTTTATTTTTTTTGTACATAACATATTAAATTTTGTTTTTTTTTTTTGCAGATAATATATTAAATTTATTGGAAAAAAAATTGTGTGCAATAAAATAGGAATTTACAGGTGGATTAAAGCGAGGGTATAATAGGAAGATAAAGTGTAAAAATACAATTTCTTAATTTAGTGTTACTATTCTAAAAAGACAAGTAAAAAGAAACGAACAGAGTATTAAATATCATTATAAAATTACTAACAATTATCAATTGTTAGTTGATTTATTGATGATTAATGGTGAATTAGATATAAAAAATCACAATTCAATACCACAATTGCAATTAGAGGATGTTGGAATTACTGTCAATATTGAAACTAATTTTTTGTAAGTTTTTTGACTTGTTTTAATATTAAAATTGCAACTATATTATAAACTCTAGATCGTTACTCTCAATAAATTAAAAAAAAAAAAAAAAACTCTAGATCATTCGATCTCAATCAAAAATCCACAAATTCCTAATTGCATGCAATCACGCAATACATAATTTCAATAGGAATTAAAGATCTAAAATAGTAGAGGGTTTCAATCTTTATGAATTAATCTAATAGTACAAGTGTTGATGTGTGTTCTGTTCTCGATCTCAGGTTTAAATTCTAATGGTACCAATATATTGGTCTTGTCCATTTAGATCTTTGCCTTGACTTCAATTGAAGCTTACTAGTAGATGGTATAATTGATTTCCTGAATATTTATTTATTTAAAAAAAGAAGAGGATAGTATATAGGGTTTTCATTTGCCTTAGTTGAGAAGATATAATGTTTTTGGTAATGTACAATATGAATGTAATTGGATTGGTTTGGTTTGGTTTTGAGTGAATTCGATATCCGAATCAATGAATCTTCGATTGGTTCGGTTTTCATTGTTTTTCGAAAATGAATCCGAACCAAACTTGTCGGTTTGGTTCGGCTTGGTTCGAATACTTTGATCGATTTTATATCGTATTTTTTCTCGATGTATTTCATGTTTTTTTAAATGGTAAAATTTATTCAAGTTGTCTGTGGTGACTGATGAGACCATATTAACTTGAGGATGATAAAGTGAGGTGCGATAAATCATAAATGAGAGCAGATTGTCTGTGATGAAGGTGAGGTGAGGACGAAGAGAAGTACGTAGCAGTGAATCTGTGATGACTGAGTGCTTCTAAATTAGGGTTTTCAGTGAAGACAAATGTAGTGACATTTTTTTAAGGTACTTGGGTCAAATGTAGTTGGATTGAGCTGCATAAAATTTTTAAAATTAACACAAGGATATAAATTGGTTGGTTCGATTCAATCCAATGGATCTGAAAACGGAATCGAGAACCGAACCAAATCACATCGGTTTTCAATTGGTTCGGTTTGGTTTTTGATCCGAACAAAAAAATTAGTTTTTCCGGTTTGGATTGGATCATCGGTTCAATTTGATTTTTCTGATCCGCTTACACCCCTTCCAACCGTATAATAACATTTCAATTCAATAATAAGAACCCAAGATGAAGGAGAGAAAGATGAATGAAAGAAAATTGTGGAAACCAATGCATGAACTTAGACTAATTAATATGAATCTATATTCATACACTGATTTCTGCAAATTTGTTTTTCTTCATCTTTCTTTACTTCCAACTAAACAGACGCATAAACTATGTTTTTGTTGTCACTATATTATGGTCTTAAATTAAGAGTTATATATGTTAACTAGTGTCGAAGACTGAGATATTAAATAAAAAGTCAAAATAAGTAAATCTTTTTATTTTTCTATTGAAATTAGTTTTTTTACATTTTTCTATAAATATTAATTATATAAATTTCAAAAATTATTTTAATATTTTTAACAGCCTAATTTCTAATATTTTATGGGCGGTCAAACATAATAATAATAACAATAACAATAAAAAACTTATTTTAATTAACATAATTTTTTTTGGTAAGGAAGCTAAAGAAAAAAAATTAAAAAGAAAAACTCACAAAAAAAGAAAGTTTCCGTTGCATCATTCCTAAGAAGATCGTGAGCACCTTATGGAGAAGAAGCATGAGTCAATTTCATTTAACATAATACACATTAATATATAATAATAGTTTTCTCAAATATTAAAAAAAATAAATACTCAAAAAATTATAAAAAATAGTTTTTTCGAACTTTTTAAAATGCAAAATCATTTATAATTACATCAAGATCAATGTTCTTTATTCTATCCTATAAATTACTGTATTATAGTATATTCTATATTTAATTAGCATATTATTATATAAATTATTAGCATCTTCTATATTTTGTTAACACATCATTGTATAAGTTATTTTCTTGTTGACACATATATAAGCAAACTTTTTTTTTTTGACCAATAAGTAAACATATTTTATTACTTATATAATTGACTTTTTTTTATAATAGTAAATAGTTATAAAAGAAAATATGAGCCCAACAATAATATGCTATGCTTAAAACCTTCACACCTTTTATCTCTCATGAAGGTCGGTCCTGATTTTTGATTTCTTAAATAATGCCTCAACGATAGTACTAATTAATTTGGTTAAATTAATAACAATGTTGCAAACCCAAGATTCTGATGAGTCCACCCCTATCACTTTTGACCGGTAAAGATTCTCTGCCATTGCCAACTTTGCCATAGACTCATATAGTTATCATTAATTTGGTATAAAAAATTTGTAGGTCACGTTTCCTTTACAAAAATATTATTAATCTAATTAATTAATGGCTAATAAGAAGATTTTTTTTTTATTTTTTTTATAAATTAAGAGAATCTAGGCATCAAAGAGTGAATAGACACCCAATAATGTTGGTACATTTAAACACTCTCATCGTATGTCTATAGCTCATACTAATATAAATAGAAATAAAAAAAAATTATGTATATGGAGGAGACTAGACCTTACCCCAAAAGAAACAAAAATAAACGTAGTACAAAGAAAATCATTCCTACAAAGGAAAATCGTAAAGAGCTCTAGCTATGAGTTTGGTAAACCCCCATCTCATTTCACGGTGACCTGTGAGATGTGACATCCAAAGGACGAGTGTTATATGGTTGTCCTCGGGTCCTAGCCAATTGTTTGATATTTTTCCGTTGACTTTTACTAACAACAGGAGTGAAAGGCGTCTCACCTTTTTCCATATCATCTCAAGCTTGTTTAATCAATTGAAGATCTGCTCTGACCACCTCGTCAAAGTCTTCTTCCGGAAAGATTATCACATGTTGTGTTGTGTCGGGTATAGGGCGGCTCGAGTCAGAACTATGCATTACCTGTAAAGTGGATATTAGAGCATCTGAAACAGTATCTTCTCGTTCGACAAACACATCCTGTTGTTTCTCTGCCAAACTCACTGCAGCAACACTATCTTCAATCACCTCCTGCCGCTCTACTGCAACACCATTATGTGTAGAATGCACCTCCGGGCCATTAGAAAAGATCACCGGTGGATTTCTCGCAACATGCAAAGGGCGAGCTTCTGTCTCTAAATGTTGAACCTTGGTCGACTCACTGACATTTAATTTGAGGTCATTATCATGAGCAGCAATCAACAATTCGTCATCCGAAAAATCCCATCTGAACATTCAACAATTTCTATCGGTTTTTTATTTTGCCCAACACTCACAGTAGCAGCGTCAGTAAATTGTTCCATATGTTTCATCGCCACTGTGTGCTTAGTTGTGATATTTTTGGGAGCTGTCTTCTTTGGCTCAGCAGCATTGGCATCATTTGCCTTAGCAACATATTCTTGTTTGATCACCTTATAAGCCTTCTCATGATGCTTATTATTATGCTCTAAACGCGTTGTAACATCAGGTTGTAGCCACTTACAAGCGTGAATATTATGCCCTATGATTTGACAATGTGAACAAAATTCTGGCAACCGCTCATATACTACTTGAATTTTGAATGCGAAACATTCTCGTTCCACCATCACCTCATCAAAAATTAGGCGTGAAAGGTCCATATCCACCAAGACGCGTGCGTAATGTCCAAAAGTGCGGTTTTTGGTAGATTCATCCAAAGATAAAAGGGTGCCTATAGCACTTGCAATTTCGAAAAGCGTTCGTTGCCGCCAATATTCTTGAGCCAACTCCATTAGACGTAACCAAATCTGTGTGTGTGTTTGCCTCGAAGTAGAGGTATTGAAATCATTCGTCCACTTCGTTAGACGCATTAGACCCGGTTTCAAGTTAAATGTGCCAGAAGACCAAACCAAACGCATATCCTTAGAAGAATTAAAATGAAATTCATAAAAATCGCGTCCCAGTGGAACCATCCTCCATGGGCTGAAGGTCTTCCAAATAGATGTTAATTTCATGTGCAAATCTCTAGCTGTGAGAGGCTTGTCCCCTTTATTCAATAACACTCGCCCATGAAGATTTCTTCGGCAATCGGCAAGATCTTTCTCATACTCCTCTTGAGTTATTTTAATACATAAAGAATCTCCCTTGATCATGGGAAACGAGAGTTGACTAACTTGAACCTCACACGAATCATGCAGTATTTGAGCGAAAAATTTCGTCTGTGTCATCTTCTTAGGTGACGGCATGGTCGGTGTTGTAGCCACCATGCAAGGCCACGCTGCCATCAAACTGGTGCGAGTCAACGTGAAGGTCCACTATCTAGCGAACTACAGGTGTGTGCTCAAGACTTGAGCTTGTATTTCTCTTGAAGACTGAAAGAGTCTTGAAGACTGAAGACCAAGTGTGGTGATAGATGTTGTCACATCTGATGGTGCCTTGTGCTCTCTGCACATTGGCAATGCTTGTGCTTGTGCTCTCTGCACTTGCATGTTTTACTGGGAATTTAGGTTCTTAGGATATCAGGGATTTAGTTTTCCTGAGCCGCGTCTTTGTGGTATTTCACTATGTAAGGAACTCAGTGTTCCATATTTGAGTCCACTATGAGAGACTAACTCTTTCTAAGTGTTGACCTTGAGGCTAACAGCATCTATGTCCGCTGCCTCTGATCTCTTGTACGTTACTCACTGTAACATATTGCAAAATGTGAAGTTCCTTCTCCATCAAATCACTTAATCAAAGTTGAAGGAATTTGCTGAAGATTTCTCTCCAGAAGGTGCTAAGGTTGTTTTAGCCAAAATTTGCCAAATGGGGAGATTGTTGGGTTTTTAATGTTGGCTTCATTTTGCAAAAACAAGATGTTAGTCTAAAGGTGGTGACAGATGTGGTAACATTTGTCAGCAACATTGCCAGCTGGACTTGGAACCCTAGTACGCGCCTTTCAGCGCGCCGTTTCTCTTTGAACCTTAATTTCTTTGTTTCAGGTTTAGCTTGCGCGCCAAGACAAAAGGAATCAGCCAACTTGCTGAAGATATAAATGGAAAGATTTATTTTTAAAATATGTGACAATATATTTTTAAATAAAATCTTTAGGTTCAAGGAATATATTTGGAAGAGATCAAGACACGCCTTTTTCAACAAGGATTTAGAAGCCCAAGTATTACTTGTAGTCCAAGCAGCTCAGGACTATAAATATATGAAGACCAAGACCTAGTTCTCTAAGAGAGTCAAGCCGTATTTGGTTTTAGGGTTTAGTGTGTCAAAATCGAGTCTCTTTGTGAGCCTTTCGTGCATTCCATTTATGCATGCTTAGGACTGTGTTTATTGAGTTGTAATGTTACTTTCTCTGAAGCTTTGAAGCAAAGAGTTAGTTAGTCTAAGCACTTGAAGCCTTTAGGCAAAAGTGTATACGTGTCTAGGAGGGTGTCTCCAACAACCATTCAGTTGAATTGTGTTTTATACCCCGGTAGGTTTACGACGGTGTGGAGGAGCATCGTTATTAAGGAAGTGACCTGGGCTGGTCATATCTAGGTTAGGCCTAGGTAGAGTTTGCACATATAGTGATTGAGTGAGGATGGTTAACGGGTAGTTAGACTCTGAATCAATACTATTATAGTGGATTCATTCCTGGATTGGTATCCCTCAGATTAGGAGCAGTTGCGTCCGAACTGAGTTAACAAACTAAGTGTGCAATTTACTTCCTGCATTTTATTTGCTTTATTCATTATTCTGTCATCTCTTGTGGAGACAAAAGTGGGAACATCTGTCTCCCAGTCCAACATAGTTGCGACAGGTGTTAGAACATCTGCTATCACATCTGTCTACTGGTAGCGCCGGAATTTCAGTTCAATCCACACAAATATGATTCAATTTAATCCACACAATGTAATTTTCGAACAACACGTCTGTACATGAATCAACCAAGAATATGTATCCTTAGTAATCAATCGATGATGCATTATGAGGAATGGATGAGGTAGTAAATTCTGGATGGCACTTTTGCTAGGAAACCCTAGCAGAGCGAATTCATGGCTTTTTTCGTTCCTTTTCAATTTTAATTATTAAGAAGATGAAATATTTTAACTTTTGGTTTTTTTTTTCGATGGCAATATTTCAAGTTTGATCACTGTCAGTTGAAAGAAGAAAATGTTTCATATATTTTCCAATACAAATTAATTACTATTAAATAATGGTAAATTTTTTGTATTATAACATAATAATAAAAAAAGATTTATGTCGTAAATATTTATATTAGAACATTTTTTTAAATTGTAAATCAAAATGGTAAAAAGATATCTTATAATTAGTCGAAATAAAAACATAAAATATGAAAAGTAAACAAACCTTTAAAATATCATCTAAATACGGATTTTAAAAATATCAGAATTTGAACTTCGTAAAGTAATAATTTTTTCGAATAAGTTCAGCATTTATTTTGGGAATATGTCTAATATATAAGAGGCAACACTTCGTTGCGAACCTTCTAGGATTTACAATTGGTACTCTTCATTTTACTTATCAATGGACTAGCTAGAAACTTGACATGAACACATTCCTCCCTCCAAATCTCTTGTGCTTCGGAAGCTCCATTAGCATGTTATTCCTACTAATGAGAACTTTGATGACTAGAGGATGTAGATGTATACTTGTTTCTTGTTGTGATATTTGTGGTGCTAAATTTGATGCTAGTCATCATATTTTTCTTGATTGCAAGTTTGCAAGGCAACTTCAGCATTGGTTTGACTTTGTTTTACACACGTAGGTACCTAATAACATTGATCACATTCTTTTACTTCATAACAAAAAATCATACTCCATTCGCTCACTATTATAAATAAAAAATCACTCTTTAGATTCATTGAAAAATTGGAATATATTGTTTATATTATAGACCTTTACATCAGTTTTATGATTGCAATTGAAATTGCTTTCTCTCGTGGCTGACATTTATTATGGCCAAAAAAGGATCTCTCTCATGGTGATTCTAGCATTTTGTAACTGGTATGATTCCTTAGTGTTTACAAAACCGTTTGCTTAATTGTGTGGAACTTATTAAGATTACTTTTATCATCTTACTTGTATATATAGTATTTGCACCATAATTTTTTAGTCCGGTTTTCAACATGTAGAAATTATTATAGTGATTTAGTTTCATGTGAAATAAATTATTTACGATGGAGTGTGATAATTTTTTTTGGTAAGAAAGCTAAAAAGAAAAGAAAAAAAAAACTAAACTAATCAAAAAATATACAGAATCTCAACACAATAAATAAAAATAAACAGAGTCTTCAAACAATAAATAAAACTAAACAAAATCAACTCACAATAGTTACTCTTTTTTTCTTTTTAAGAAACTCTTTTATTTTTATAAACAAAATAATGTTACTCTCTTCATTTTTAATCTTTGATCCTTTTAACTTTTTTATTTTTGTTTCAAAACTTTGATAGAAACCAAGGTACAATTAATAATTTTTTATCATTTGTATCTTTACAAAACTACAACATTCATTAAATGAATTTTGTCGTTTTCAAGAAATTAAGAGTAAAAAGGACATAATTTAGCGATATTTATTACTCCCTCCGTCCCATTTTATTTGAGCCAATTGACTGTCTCACGTTTGCCAATGTAAAATTTTAACGATTAATATCTTTAATTGTATAATAGTAAAAATTATAAAAATTTGATATTTTGAAAATATAAATCGACACGAATCTAATAAGATCTTATATGCTAATATTTATTTTTTATTTATGAATAGAAAAATAGAATCAAAACGAGATATATGAATAATATCTACAATCAAAATGGCTCAAATAAAATGAGACGGAGGGAGTATTTTCTTAATCCATGTGCAAAATTCTAAAAGAACCAAAAATTGAGGTTGGGGGGAGTATCATTCGGTAGTAGAGATTAAATTTTGAACCATATATATATATATATATATATATATGGTTTAAATATATTTTTGATCCCTGCAATTATGCCTTATTTTGAAAAGAGTCACTAAAAAAAAATTGATTTTAGTCCCTGCAATATTTCAAAACTTTCAAAATAGCCCCTGACTGAATTTAGAGTTGAGGTGGCCAATTTTTAAATATGTTTTTAGTTCCTGCAATTATGTCTTGTTTTGAAAATAGCCCCTTTAAAAAAATAAAAAATTGATTTTAGTTCCTGTAAATTAAAAAAATAAAAATTTGATTTTAGTCCCTGCAATGCAATATTATGAAGAAATCCAGTCATGAGCTATTTTAAAAGTTTTGAGATATTGCAAGGACTAAAATCAAATTTTTTTTAAGGGACTTTTTTCAAAACAAAGCATAATTACAAAGACCAAAAACATATTTAAGCATATATATATATATAAAGATGAATAAAATTACACCGGTGTAACATTTGAGTGACAATGCACTACTTAATAACGATTTAACGAATATAAGTTTTACAAAATTCACCGTTGAATTGAAAGTTTATATTATATAGATCATTCATGTTCAGTTTTATGAAAATTTAAAATCATTTAATATGTTTTTAATAAACATTTAAACTTAGTGGATTACAATAACATATCAAATAATTTTAGTTAAATGTCTTTAAAAGTGAACATAAATGATATAAGCTTTTAATTCACATCGATACTCTTTCAAGTATAGAGAAATTATCATTTCTAAATCATAAAATTAATACAAACAAACAAGAACACACCCTCGTATAAAAACAATAATTCTCGTTTTTATGTTCATATGTTATTTTCCTTCCAAAAAAATTCTGAAAACATCTTCTCATCTTCAAAGTTATTTTCCTTCGAAGTAAATATTTGAAAGATCAATTTAAAATATTATCTAGAATTATTCGTTTTATTAATTCTTATTGGTTTTGTAAGTCAAGCTATGAAACATGGCGAGCTCGGCAAGTTCTGGAGCTCAGCAACTTCTGAAGCGCAGCTATTTCTGAAGCTCTGCTCAGTTACTTCTGAACCTCTGTTCAGTTATGTTTTTCTGTTTTGGTAGTTAGCTAGAAGTTATCCGTTAGTTAGTTGTGTATAAATACGGGTATAACTTCACTTGTAAACAATGATTTTTTTTGTGAATAAGATTTTTACTTTCCCTCTTTTTCTTAAGTCTTCTTCATTCATTTTTGTCTTTCTTCTGAGCTCTTTGTTCCTGGGTTTTATCCCCAACAAAGAGGTATCTAGAGCAAGCACGATCCAAGGGATTTTGATTAAAATCTTCTTCAAGAGGAGAATCAAAGGTTGAGGTGAATCAACCATGGCTGGGAAAAGCAATTTCCACGCGAATTTGCCCATTCTTGATGGAAAGAATTGGGATACATTGGTGAAACAGATGAATGTGATATTCATTGTTCAAGAAGTGGATGAACAAGTGAATACAGTCCTTAACCCATTACCAGCGAATCCAACAGATCAACAGAGAACAACATTCCGAGAAGCACAGAAAAAAGACAACAAGGCTCTATTTCTCATTCATCAATGCATTGATGCGAAGGTGTTTGAGAAAATTGCAGATTCTACAACCTCCATGGATGCTTGGGACATTTTGCAGAAATGTTATGGTGGAGATGCAAAGGTCAAGAAGGTGAAGTTGCAAGCCTTGAAGAGACAATACGAGCTGTTGCAGATGAAGAATGATGAGTTAGTTTTAGATTACTTCACAAGATTGGTGACTCTCACCAATCAGATGAAGAATTGTGGTAGTAATCTTGATGAGCAAGAAACTGTTGAAAAGGTATTGAGAACTTTAACTCCTAAGTTTGATTACATTGTAGTGACAATAGAAGAGACAAAAGACCTGAGTGAGATCAAGGTTGAGGATCTGCAGAGCACTCTTGAAGCTCATGAGCTAAAGCATGGTGAGAGAAGCCATGTCAGGGAGGATGAGCAAGCTCTTTTCACAAAGTTCAAGAAATACCAGAAAGACAAGAAGAAATGGCAGGGGAAGAAAGATTCCAAGAAGAGCAAAGATGATGGTGAGACAGGACCTGAATCCTCTGATGGAGGAGGAGGGAAACAGAAGGCTAAGTCAAAGAAGAAGGTTGACAAGAGCAAGATCCAATGCTATAATTGTGATAAGTATGGCCATTTTGCAAATGAGTGTAAAAATTCAAAGAAAAAGAAGGGCCAAGAGAATGAAGAAGAGGCAAAGGTAGCACTTGATAACTCAAGTTCAGATGATGAAACAAGTTTCATGGTGACAATTGCTGATGAAGCAGCAGATTCCATGGCGTGGTACTTTGACTCAGGATGTTCTAATCACATGACTGGAAATAGGAGCATCTTAACTGACTTTGATGAGTGTCTCAACACCAAAATCAGATTGGCTAATAGTGATTCCATTAAGGCAGAAGGCATGGGAAATGTTGTGATTCAGAGGTCTAATGGAAAGAAGGCTGTGATTGAAAATGTACTCTATGTTCCTGGGATGAAGTGCAATCTCATGAGTGTGGCACAGTTGATTTCAAAGGGCTTCAAGATAGTTATAGAGGATGAGATTCTACAACTATTTGATTCTAAGAAAAGATTAGTTTTCAAGACAGCACAAAGTAAGAACAGAATCTACAAGACTCAGATCAAAACCATTGAAGCTACATGTTTGTCTGCAACCACAGAGGATAGAGATAGTGATCTATGGCACAAAAGGTATGGGCATTTGAATTTTAAAAGCTTGTCAATGCTTAATTCAAAGTGCATGGTGTTAGGTTTACCTAGTGTCATAACTCCAGTAGACACATGTACTACTTGTTTGCTAGGAAAGCATCATAGATCTTCTTTCAAAAGTCACTTGCCTATGAGATCTAGTGATGTGCTGAATGTTGTGCATTCTGACATATGTGGACCATTTAATGTTCTATCAACTAGTGGAAACAAGTACTTCATGACATTTGTTGATGAATACTCAAGGATGATATGGTTGTATCATATCAAGGCCAAGAGTGAAGCTTTTGAAGTGTTTAAGAGGTTTAAGACACTGGTTGAAAAGCAAAGTGATAAGTCTTTGAAGATTCTGAGAACAGATGGTGGAGGTGAGTATACCTCTAAAGAATTTGAGAAATTCTGTAAGGGTCAGGGCATAATCCATGAGGTCACTGCACCATACACTCCTCAACACAATGGTCTTGCTGAGAGGAGGAATAAAAGCATTCTAGATATGGCTAGAAGTATGGTAAAGCAGAAAAACCTTCCATCAAGGTTCTGGGGTGAAGCTGTAGCCACAGCTGTTTACATTCTAAACAGAAGTCCAACTAAGAAACTGAAGGATAAGGTACCTGAAGAGGTATGGTCTAAGAGTAAGCCAAGTGTGAGTCACTTGAAGGTGTTTGGTAGCTTGTGCTACAAACATGTGCCTGATGCTAAGAGAAAGAAACTAGAGGATACAAGTGTACCTATGATATTTGTTGGATATCACAGGACTGGTGCTTATAGGCTCTATAATCCTACTTTAGATAAAGTAGAGATTAGTAGAGATGTGAAAGTGTTAGAGGATGAAAGTTGGGATTGGAAACAGAAGATCACATCTAAGAAAGCTTGTGCAGTGGACTTAGATGTTGGATCAAGCAACACTAACAACACAGTCACATTTGTGAACCAAAATCACAACCAAGGTATCAACAGTGATGAGGATATGCACACCTCTAGTGATGATGACAATGTTGTACCACCAAGACCTCAGAGGAATGTTCAGTTGCCTCGAAGGCTAGCTGACTGTGAGATTGTTCCTGATAATGCAGTAGACAATGAAGGAGAAATTGTGCATTATGCAATGCTTGCAGACACTGAGCCTATAGATACCAAAGCTGCATTGAAGAGTAAGGTATGGATGGAGGCAATGATTGATGAGTTGAAGTCAATTGAGAAGAACAGAACATGGGACTTGTGTGAGTTGCCCTCAGACAAGAGAGCAATTGATGTGAAATGGGTATACAAAGTCAAACAAAATCCTGAAGGCAAAGTGATAAAATATAAGGCAAGGCTTGTAGCAAAAGGGTTCTTGCAGAAGCAAGGGTTGGACTATGATAAGGTATTTTCACCAGTGGCAAGACATGAGACAATAAGGTTAGTGATGGCCTTAGCTTGCAGTAACAGATGGCCCCTATTTCATTTAGATGTGAAGTCAGCATTTCTTAATGGACCCCTAGAGGAAGATGTGTATGTGAAGCAGCCTCCAGGGTTTGAACTGAAGGGCAAGGAAGACAAGGTGCTGAAGCTAAACAAAGCCTTGTATGGTCTGAAGCAAGCTCCAAGAGCTTGGAATAAGAGAATTGATCAGTTCCTTGTCACACAAGGTTTTAAGAAATGCAGTGTAGAGTATGGTGTTTATGTAAAAGGCAGTGATGGGAAGCATATGCTGATCATATGCTTGTATGTTGATGACCTGTTGGTGACAGGTAGCTCACCTACAGAAATAGAGGAGTTCAAATCACAGATGAAGTGTGAATTTGAAATGACTGACCTAGGGAAGCTGACCTACTTCCTAGGAATGGAGCTCCTGGAAACTCCAAAGGGAATGATATTACATCAATCCAAGTATGCTACTGAAATTCTGAAGAAGTTTGAGATGCTTGACTGCAACTCAACAGTCACACCTGCAGATACTAAGTTCAAATTTGATGAAGAGGCAGGTGATGACAGTGTTGATCCAACTATGTTTAGACAGCTAGTTGGTTCATTGAGATACTTGTGTCAAACCAGGCCTGACATAAGCTATGCAGTAGGTTATGTTAGCAGGTTTATGAGCAAACCATTGAAGTGTCACTTGTTAGCAGCAAAGAGGATACTTAGATACATCAATGGTACAATCCACTATGGTGTGCTGTTTCCATACTCTAAGAGTAAGGGAAAGCTAGAGTTGAGTGGATTTTCTGATGCTGACTGGTGTGGTGATAAGATAGAAAGGAAGAGCACCAGTGGTTACTTGTTTAAATTTCAAAATGCACCTGTATCCTGGTGCTCCAAGAAACAGTCAGTCATAGCTCTCTCAAGCTGTGAAGCAGAGTATGTAGCAGGTTCTCTAGCAGCTTGTCAAGCTAATTGGTTGCAATCACTTCTCAGTGAGATAGGCATTGTTGAAGAAATCACAGTGATGCTGAAGCTTGACAATAAATCAGCAATCAATTTGGCTAAGAATCCTGTTAGTCATGGCAAGAGCAAACACATTGAAACTCGGTTTCATTTTCTCAGAGACCAAGTTAATAAGGGGAAGTTGATTCTGGAGTACTGCCCCACTGAGAACCAACAAGCTGATCTAATGACCAAGGCTGTGAAGAGAGATCAGTTCCTCAAGCTCAGGAGGGAAATAGGAATTGTATGTTTCGATAGCTTGTCTTAAGGAGGAGTATTGGTTTTGTAAGCCAAGCTATGAAACATGGCGAGCTCGGCAAGTTCTGGAGCTCAACAACTTCTGAAGCGCAGCTATTTCTGAAGCTCTGCTCAGTTAATTCTGAACCTCTGTTTAGTTATGTTTTTCTGTTTTAGTAGTTAGCTAGAAGTTATCCGTTAGTTAGTTGTGTATAAATACGGGTATAACTTCACTTGTAAACAATGATTTTTTTTGTGAATAAGATTTTTACTTTCCCTCTTTTTCTTAAGTCTTCTTCATTTATTTTTGTCTTTCTTCTGAGCTCTTTGTTCCTGGATTTTATCCCCAACAATTCTAAGATCACCAATAAATCTTAAGGTCTAAACCCTTTCAACATGTGTTTTTTTAATAAAGTTATTAAGAGGCCACTTACCATAATTCTAACAAATCCACCGTAATATAAAAAAAAACACTAAATTAACAAGGTAAATTTTAATATATGAGATTATTTATGAAATTATTTCACTTTTAACTTTTAAGTAATCAAATCCTTTCAGAACATCTATTAAATTTTGAATAGGCCGTGTGTATCCTTGTCCAAATTAAATTTAGTTTTTTGAGTAAAAAATGTAAAATTGGGCAGCGGATCTAACTTTTTTTTGCTTTTCACTTTTTCTTCTTTACTTTGCTGTTGGTAGAAAAAAAAACCATAGATAAAAAGACCCAAAAAGGAGATAAAAGCTGTCCCCACAGTTTTTGATGGTTAAAAACGTAACCAAACTATTCCAAATTTGTTTTTATATAAAATAGAAAAACTCTAGTAAAGCACTTAACCCTTCACTTTTTTTACCACCTTCTCTCAAAGTAAACAAACTATATTTTCACTTTTTAACATTATAGAAGATTTGTCTTAAAAAAAAAAAAAAAATAGAAGATAAAAAAAGTAAAATAAAATAAATTGTTTACTCAGTACAATATTTTCACATAACAAACTCATAAATATAATGATAATTATGAATCATTCTTATCTTATTATTATGTGAAATACATATGGTTCTATTACTTTGACATGTCCATTTTTAAAATAGTGGAATCTATATGAATTTAAATCGTCTATATTTACAAATTATAATCATTCGTACAAGTTAAAAAATGATTGTTAGATAAAAATTGATTGATCAAGATTCCAAGTTCGATATCTAAAGTTAAAATAATAATAATAATAATAATCAACAAAATTTACTTGTTTTTACAAAGTTTAATTTCGTTTCAAATCTTCCTAATGTGCTCACAGTGTAAATTTGTGATTGTAGAAACATTCAATCCGACCTATATGCATTGAGATTGTCAGCTGTAACTGCCACACACTGTCACTAGCCAATTTCGGCCATTGAAAAATGAACAAACAATTATAATTTATTCAATACAATTTCGCACAATTTTGATCTTAACCACTCGTTTCTAATGAGACGGTCTACAACATCTACTATCTTAAGGGCCCGTTTGATGGTCGGGATAAGATAGAAATAGGATAGGATAAATAGTTGGGTAAGAGCAGGATATGATAGTGGCAAGATAGTCACTTATCCTATCATGTATTTGATGCACACATTATAATAAATAAGATAACAGTTGGTGCATACTTGATATTCTTAATCAATGTTCCACAAACATAAAGATTAAAATATGAACGCGATATATATATATATATATATATATATATATATATAGAGAGAGAGAGAGAGAGAGAGAGAGAGAGAGAGAGAGAGAGAGAGAGAGAGAGAGAGAGAGAGAGAGAGAGAGAGAGAGAGAGAGAGAGAGAGAGAGAGAGAGAGAGAGAGAGAGAGAGAGAGAGAGAGAGAAATTCATTTATCGTTCTGCTGACAGAATAATTCTAACCCAACAAAAACTCAAGATATAAATTACAAAGAAGTGATAGGATAGGATTAAAAAAGGAATAATTTATCATATCTCATTGGTGCATCAAACAAAAAATTAAAACAGGATATGATATAATTATCATATTCTGCTCACTATCCTGGCCATCAAACGGACCCTAAGTAACTGTGTATAATCCGTTTTCAACCTACGCACATTTCATCCACAAGTGTTAAAAACCACCAAATGTTTAATATTTATATATGTAAAATATAATTACACTTGAATAAAAGATAAACGGATAAAAAACTATGTCGTAAAACCAATCTCTGAAAAACTATATTCTTAGACCTATGCTACACAACATTACTATGCATGACCCTTTGAATTCTTTTTAAAAAATCTACTGTATCTTGTGTTAGGAAGCAAAAAGTGTCAAAAGCAAACGATATAAAAACGTGTTGATTGTCAGAGCGAGTGTAATAAATTAATAAATAATTAAGGCTTAAATATCATTTATGTTCCTGTATGTTCGCGAATTTTTGGTTTTAGTCTATGTATCTTTTTTGTTGCAAATAAGTCCTTGTATGTTCGTGAATTTTTTATTTTAGTCCCTGAATTCAAAATCCGCTGGAAAATCTGCAGTTTTCGTGCAGATTTTCCTTTAGATTTTCCTGCGAATTTTGACTTTACAAATTAAAACCAAAAACCCACAAACATACAAGGATTTATTTGCAACAAAAAAAATACGGGAATCAAAACAAAAGATGCGTAAAAATACAGAGACAAAAAAATCAGCCAATAAATAGATAAATATATATATATATATATATATATATATATATATATATATATATATATATATATATATATATATATATATCGGTTTTGCTAATGCACACCTACTATTTTTTAAGAAGGTGTACATTAGCAACATACACCTTAAGGTGTATTTAACTACTTTTTAATTATCAGTTGCTAATGCACACCTTCTAAAAAATAAGTGGGTGTACGATAGCAAATGCCTATAGGAGTTGCTAACTTACATCCACCTATATTTTAGAAAGAGTGTTTTAGTAACATGCATCTCAAGGTGTATTTAACAACTTTTTAGTTATAACTTGCTAAAATACTCATTCTAAAAAATAACCGGGTGTACGTTAGCAAAACCTTATATATATATATATATATATATATATATAATAAGCAACTTTGAGAAGGATGAAGAACTGGTCTACTATGTGGTGGTTAAGCATTGTAGAGTAGCTAAGATAGAAAAAGAGAATTTTTTTTTTGAAAAATACAAAAAAGACAAATAAAAAAAGAGGGTAAATAAGAGTTGTGACAAAGATAGAGATAGATAGACACACACACTGAATGAGAAGAAAGAAATAAAAAAGAAAGTAGCAGTAGTAGTATATACATAGTGAGAGAGAAATTTAGAGAAAGAGAAAGAAAGAGATGGTGGGCTCAGGAGCAGCATCAGATAGGAGCAAAGAAGCTGTTGGTATGATGGCCCTTCATGAGGCCCTCAGAACCGTCTGTCTTAACTCAGACTGGACTTACTCTGTCTTCTGGACTATTCGTCCTCGCCCGTATGATCTCTCTCTCTCTCTCTAGAAAAAAAGTTTCTATCTTTTTGTCACTATGTTTTGTTTTGTGCTGTTTCTTCATCTGGGTCTTGTCCATTTCTTGCAGAAGAGTTAGAGGTGGTAATGGCTGCAAGGTTGGAGATGATAATGGAAGCTTGTAAGTTTTTGTATTTTTGTTGATAAAGAATGTAAATTTGATGTATTTGGGTATTTTATGATAATGGGTATTGGTTAGTTTATAGTAATTTTTTAAGGGTTAAGTTAACACTTATGACTTAACATAACATGCATTTTTTTTAATGTTTGTGTTTTTTAAGGATGTTGATGTGGGAAGATGGATTTTGCCGAGGTAGAGATTGTGTTGGAGATCATATTGATGGTGGAGGAGCAGAAGATCCTGTTAGAAAATCCTTCAGCAAAATGTCCATTCAGTTGTATAATTATGGAGAAGGGTGGGTAGGTGTTTGTTTTTTTGTTACTATGTTGTTCTTTTATTCTCTCTCTCTCTCTCTCTCTCTCTCTGAATCTATGTAGGTGGAGTTACTGTTGTTAACTATTTGAACAAACACAGCATCAAGCACAAACCTTTGTTTGTTCTTTATACTATGTTTTGATTGGGTGTTTTTTGTTTTGGAACAGGTTGATGGGGAAAGTTGCATCTGATAAATGTCACAAGTGGGTCTTTAAAGAACCAACAGAATGTGAACCTAATATCTCTAACTATTGGCAAAGTTCATTTGATGCTGTATGCATTTTCATCTCTCTTCTTTCTCCAATCAAACTTCTACTTCTATCTCAATCTCATCTTTCACTTCTCTATAAGGCCAAGTGTATATTTGGAATCTTACTAAGTTTGACAAAATCACGGTGACACTGATTAGTCCTAATCGGACGATCTATGTGATTCTGTCAATCTCGATGTCAAGTCATTCAAGAATTAATTAGTCTTTGATGTTTGGTATCACAGAGTATATACCAGAATCATGGTGACTCACTGTGATTCTGAAATATCTACCGTCATACCAAACATAGGCTTTACATTATTACTACATTCTTATTAAATCTTGTTTTTTGTGTTACTATTGGTTGTTATTATTATCATAAGTATGTAGTTATTGTGATGATGATTGATTTCAATCTCTTTTGATATTAATTACAGCTTCCTCCTGAATGGACAGACCAATTTGAGTCAGGCATTCAGGTCAGAAAACAGAATCATTGTTACTAACTTTGATTTTCTTTGCTATTATTATTGGTCTCACAAGGATTTATTGTTTCCTTGACCAGACCATAGCTGTAATTCAAGCTGGACATGGTCTTCTTCAACTTGGTTCTTGTAAGATTGTAAGTACATTTCTATCACATTTTTCCTTTCTACTCATTTTTAGTTTTCTTATATTCTCTCGGATCTTGAATAAGCAACCTCGTGTCTTAAATATAAGCAAAAAGATAAATGTATCTGTCCTAAATTTAGACCAGATACATTTAACTTTTTGTTTATATTCCACTTGTGGGGACAACGCTGCTCCGCCTTTTTAATCTCAATCCTTATATGTGATTTTATAACTTTCACCCTTTCTACTTAATTTGTATGAAAACGGATTCCTTGAAGTTGCGATGTTCTTCCATTCACGCAGTCAGTGTATTTATGACCGTTGAAAAATTCAAAATACCGAGCTTGAAATCCAGACCGTCTTGTCTTGATCTATCGCTAACTAATGTGTTGACTGCGTGAATTCGGGATATATCTCAACCGCAGAGAATCTTAATGCAAGTTGTATTGGTTTCACTATTCATTAACTCAAAGAATCTCATAAAAAGGGAGAAAAAAAAATGAAAAGACAACTAATGTTTGATACTATTGGTATCAAATTTTCAGATTCCCGAGGATCTTCATTTTGTCCTAAGAATGAGACACACATTTGAATCATTAGGATACCAATCTGGTTTCTACCTTTCACAACTCTTCTCATCAACAAGGAACACTTCATCATCAACTTCACTTCCTTCAAAACCATCTTCAACCATTCCAATTAGGCCACCTCCACCAATCTTCAACTGGAATCAAAGACCACTAACTTCACCTTCATCGATGCTTTCCTCACCGAATTTTCAACAACATGCAGCTAGGCTTGGTTTTCCACAAACCAAAGATGAGACACACATGTTCCTTATGCCTCATGCATCATCACATGAAACTCCTAGAATGGAAGACATGATGGGAGGCGGAGGAGGAGGAGGAGAACATCATGAAAATGACATTAAATGGCCAAATGGTTTGTCTTTCTTTAATGCTTTAACCGGTAGAGCCGATGATGCTAAGCTTTTGTTTAATCCAGATGGTTTAGGTGGAAAACAAGGTGATCATGATCATGATCATGGTCATGGTCATGATCATAATCAACAACATCATCATACTCTTAATCAAAATCCTAATTCAGATGTTTCAAACCCAAATGAGTTCTTGAGCTTAGATAGTCATCATGAAGGTGCAAGAAAAATGGACAAGTTTAAGAGAAGTTTCACTTTACCTACTAGAGTTGCTTCATCATCTTCATCTACTTCAATGGATCATCATAATCAACAAGGTGTGGAGTATAGGAATTCAGAAGGTGGTAGTATGTACTCAGATGTTATGGAGACATTTTTGGAGTGATTAATGTTGGTAAGAAGTTAATTAAGAAAGATTAGAATTTGTATTTAGGAAGATAAGCTAGTTATGTGTTCCTTTTTTTCATGTTTGTTTTTTCCACTATTATTGTATCTTTGTGTTTTCTTTTGTATTCCACTTAATGAGACTATTAATGATCATTTGTTTCTTTCTTTTAGTTCAATTAGACATAAAGTTTTACATGATGTCTAACAATATATTTTATTTGGGTCATCATTGTATGATTTTGAATAAAAATTGTGGTAATTCTAGGACACTAATTAATCAAAGTACACCATTTTAATAATGTTGAAAGTTACACTCGAGCAATAAAAATATATTTCTAGTACAATTATTTGTAGGATATTACTGATGTGTTTGAATGAGCGTTAAATATTTTGTCCTCATTGTTCATAATGCATTTTTCCTAGTTCAAGTTTCTTCAGGGTAAGTTGTTGATTTTTATAAATATTTTAAATTTTTTAGTAAGTTTTAGTCCTTTGAAATTTTTGACGGCATAATTTTTAGTCCCAATTTTTAAACAATTAATGTGTACTCTTTATATTTTTTAATGAGTTATTTTGATTTATGTTCATGATATTATAAGAATCTCTTCCATAAAAAATTAAAATATTTCACCTAAAATTTAATTAAATATGAATTTTTAAATGTAAAAAATATAAATCAATATTTAATTTTCTTTTTTAAAAAATTCACTTTTTCTAAGAGAAATTTTTATAATGGACCAAACATGAACGTAGAATAAAATTTCAAATGACACAATGACTTAATTTAAAAACAAAGGAACCAAAAATCATGATAAAAAATATTTATAAAAACTAAAAAATTTGAGATATTTATAACGATGAAAACTTATTTAATCTTTTTATACATTTTAGCAAAACTAAGGGTGCGTTTGATATGCTAAAAAATAAGAGATTGGACATGACAACTTAAGTTATATTGTTTTTTATGTTAAAACTGTCACTGAGCCTGGATAAATTGGGGGGTCAAAGGACATGACAAAAATAGATATTTTTGTCCTCCACTGAACCATGAAACAACTTTTTGTCCTTAACACAAGTTGAAAATTTATTCAATACGATAAATATTTATCATGTATTGTTCTATCTTGTACCGTCTTATCTTGTTCTTTCTGGTTCTTTTATTTTGGGGATCAAAAGAACCAAAAATACTAATCTCTTCGACTTTAGTCTCCCAAAAAATTAAATATTCAATGGATTTGTTTTAGTCCATATAAATAGATGCATCTCTTTCAATTTTAGTACTTATTAATATTTTCTTTTAAGTTTGGTCACCATTGCTTGTTTGTTACAAGTAACTAGGCAGACAAAAACCCGAGTCAAAGAAAAGGTAGACAAAAACTTATGTTTGCACATGTTCCATGGACTTCTTACATGGCGTCCAAGTTGATGTTATGTGACATGTGTTGACCTAGATTTTCTCTATCTAGTGAACTATGAAGCCCGGATACGTGACACGATACCGATACGGCAATATGGAAAATTTTTTAAAATTTTCGATACGATACGGTCGCGATACGTTGTTTAAAAATAAACTTAAAATTAAATATACAAATACACAATATATAAACATAACAAAAATCGAAAAAGATAATAAATTAACATTCAAATTATTCAAACTGAGCAAACAAGTGACAATTACATATCTCAAGTTAATTAAGTACTACCCAAAAAGGATAATTATTACTATTTAAAAAACAAAACATCATCGATACCATCTAAAAAACACATGGTTGTCAATCCATAAAGAATATCATACTCTAACATTCACTATTTAAGAGGAAACACAAATTGTATCAATCTCATTTCCTCCATTTCTATCATAAAAAAAATATTATTTTCCCGATACTTCTTTGATACATGTATCAGATACTGTATCGGAGAAGTATCCGACATGTATCGGTAATTATTTTTTTAAAAAAATAATTTTAATTGTCTGATACTCTCCGATACGAGTATCGAAGAGTATCGGACGAGTATCGGTATCGGACACGTATCGGACACGATACTTCGCCATTTTTAAAGTATTGAGGCTTCATACCTAGTGAATAATAAATAGGAAGAAGAAGCAAACTTATAAAAAAATTAGCAGGAACTAAATTTAAATAATAGACAGGGCTAAATTATATAAGAGAAAAAAAAACGAACAATAACTGCACCACTGACGCACATTAAGATTAAATAAATAAGATATCAAGTTACCTCAAAGACACATTG
Source organism: Trifolium fragiferum (assembly GCA_954870985.1). Lineage (NCBI taxonomy): Eukaryota > Viridiplantae > Streptophyta > Magnoliopsida > Fabales > Fabaceae > Trifolium > Trifolium fragiferum. Next base: position 13,131,633 of record OX940789.1, on the reverse strand, counting down.
CAAGTCTCTTAAAAGACATTTATTTAAAAAGTTGATGTCCCTTAATTAACATATATTTTTTTTATACTTATCAGTTAGATATTGGAATCTGGAATTAAATGGTTGAAAAATTTAAACATCTAGCACTTGCATATATTAATTCAACTTGTATTAAACATCTATCACTTGCCAGTATTGTGTATATACACATTAACTAACTAACTAATACTGTACAAATTTTGACCGGTGGAGACAAAAGAAGTTGATACAAACTTGCACGTATTTCCTTGTTTAGGAGGTAGTAGATGTATAATTTGAGAGATTTGAATAGTAGTAGTCATCCAATTAAGGAAGATTTAGTCATTTGATAAAAGATTTGAATTGTATGTAGTAATTCAATTAAAGAAGATTTAATCGTCCGATTAATATCAGATTAAATATAAAACAATCATTTAATTTGATTAAATCTTTATATTTGGACTTTCCGATCTTTTCTATAAAGACATCTATATGCAATTTTGATTGTATCCAATTTGGATTGACGAGATCACTTAATTGTGTGAAATTAATTATATAATTTGCACCATTTAAACTCATATTATTGATTGAGATCAATTACTAGTTTACTACGTGCAATTGGGTGTGAAACTGTCAATGTTTGGTATTATGGTAGATACGTTAAAATCACACTGATCCACTATGATTTTACAGAAGTTATGTTCTGTAGCTTTTGAAAAATCACGATAGATCACCGTCATTTTGACATATCCATTATAACACCAAACACAAATTATAAGAGATTTGAGTCATGATTTGGACCGAAGAAAAGTACTAAGTAGTAAGTACTAACAATACACTAAATCCATATTTGGTGCTGTAATTATTAACACAGTTTAATGTTGTTTTAAATCACAACCACTGATTTTAGATCGGGCAGTTGTGATTAATCTGTCACAATTAAATATCAACTACTGATCAGATCAGACAACTCACAACTATAACTCCGTACGGCAAATCCATTTCCCAATACACTACTCTATATCATACTTCCTCCGTCCCTAAGATAAAATTTGTCCCTAAATATAAGTCAATTTTTAATTTTCAAGACATATTCATTACTACTTTTAAAAACATAACCCTACTTTGCATTGGAATAGAAAAAGTCAACTACAAATACATCTTTTCACCAATGACAATTTAGTAATTATGATATTCAAAAAGTACATATTAATTACACTATCAATTTTTCTTAACATGCGTAAAAAACTCTAAGAGGAGCTTATAATAAGGAACGGAATGAATATATTGTAAGATATCTTCTTTTATCGAGTAAAATTTATATGGGGCCACCAAATTTATATGCAGCATATAATATGGTGGGATTCTAGTAAACTAATATTTGATGATTTGATTAACCTTTCCTTAACTGTTGGTTTGATTAATCTTTTCTTATTGCAAGTACAACGAATCAAATATTAATCTTTATCAATTATCAACTTGCCTTTTGATATTTTATAGTCAAGGACAGAGTCCCAAATATGCCCATGGGTATATAGGACAAAGCAAAAAAATGTAAAAAGAAGGACCAAAAATAAAGTAGGAAGTGAGAATACAAGCATGCAGCAGCAAGAATATTAGTACTGCAGCCTTTACTCAGAAAGACCAAGCAATTGTGGGATCAGATATAGAGTACCCTTTCTTTCAATAAGGAAATAATGCCAAAGGTACAATTTTGTGTTTGTGAGTGTAATAAGACCTTGATTTGCTGCACTTGGCAAATCTCCACAGTCATGTGTTTATCGCCGTTCGATTAAGATTAAATGATAAAGTAAAATTATGATTTATTTTGAATTTTTTGGACATCAAGAGTGCATAACTGCGACAAAATGATGTCTGCACCAAATCCAATTTCGAGTAATACAAATTATGATTAAAATTTGGAATTTGGAAAATAATCACTATTTTGTGTTTTGGTGGAATAAATCATCAAATTAGTCTTCGATTTTATAAGATGCTTTTAAATAGGTCCATATAGTTATAAATATTTCAAAAATGTTTCTGACACTATTAAATTTTCAAATTGGATCCTATCAATTAGAATCTTTATACTTTAATAATTTAGTATCAACTTGATTTCTATATTGAACAATTTACTAGTACTAGTTTAATCACTAACATAATTTTAGGACTAATGAGCAAAATTTGACATAATCATGAACATTTAAGGATTTATTTGAGAATGTCCTACAAAATTAATGACAAATTTACTCATATTTTGGTTTCTATGGTTGATACTTGATAGAACCAATGGGCCCAACCCTGTTAATTGTGCCATAGGGACTTGTGATTCAGTGATCTTTTGGGGTGAATTGTGATTCTGAATCGAGAAACTCTTACTTAGGCACAAACCCAACACCTATCATTTAGACACATACACATAATTTTAAAAAATTTAAATATAAAAGGATTGATTAATGATACTTGATATGACATTATTGTTTATGTTTAAAATTTTTTTCCTTTAATGTGAGTGTGCCCAAATATAATTGATTTGAGGTTGTACTTATAATAGAATTCCTCTCTAATTCAACCCAAAGCCAATCTGAATAAATTTTTTAAGGGTCATTTTAACTAATGTTCTTGGGATACTAATTAAAAAGATAAAACATGTAACTTTTGTATTGAAAATAACACTTCTTATATTTTAAAAATTTTGACTACACAAGTTTTAAATTTTTTTTGTTCTTAATTGGTGTCCTTTAACTAGTATTCTAGGAGCAGTAGTTAGTATTTTCAATTTTTTAATACATAAATTTTATATATATAATTTAAGAAAACCTTAACACTCCTGCACTGGTAAATATTAAGATAAATAGAACACTTCAAAGGTTGGTTAAAATTTTAGATATAGATATATGATTTCTTAACTGATGCCCTTTAACTAGTACCCGGAAAGTAGTAGTTAGTATTTTCCATTTTTTAATATAAAATCTTAAATAAATAATTTAAGAAAACCTTAACCCTGTTGCGCCGGTAAATATTAAGATAAATAGAACACTTTAATGGTTGGTTAGAATTTAAGATATAAATATTTTGATTTCTTAACTGATACCCTTGAACTAGTACCTTGAGAGTAGTAGTTACTATTTTCCATTTTCTAATATATAGATCTTAAATTAATAATTTAAGAAAACCTTAACCCTGCGCCGGTAAATATTTAAATAAATAGAACACTTCAAAGGTTGGTTAGAATTTTAGATATAGATTGTACCCAAAAAAAGAAAAGAATTTTAGATATAGAATAATGTACCTCAATTATTTCTTATAGATAAATGCTTAGATGAAAAATATATAAAAAAAAGACAGATATTATAAGCTTTTCCTTCAAATCTTGAACTTATATTCAACCAAAAATTTGGGGACATATTTGCCGCATATACTATTCCTCCGACTTTTATTATAAAAATTAAATTAGTTTTTAGATTTATTTAAAAATTAATATATTTGATCAATATTATATAAAACAAATATAGTTCAGACCCGTGAGCTTAGTTCATTTGGTAGGACAAATGTATTATATATGTAAGGAGCTGAGATTCGAACCCCGATCATCCCAGTTATCCACCTTAAGAGTTGAATTTCTAGTCATTAGCCTACTTGACAAAAAAAAATCAAATATAGTTCAACAAAAAAGAAATCAAATATATCAATTATTCATTAAATATTAATTTTTTTTCTTCTTTATAATAAAACTGAAGAGCAAATTTCACAGTATTTTGTTATAAGAGTAAGCAAAAAAATTGTATATGTTTTCTACATCAGAATTTTGGATGGGCTTCAATGAAGCTCAATTTGGGTCAGCCAGCAAAGCTTTGGGAGATATATTGCTATTAGGTTTGGAAAATTCTCTTTCCACCCTCAAATTTATTTTCTCACTCAGAAAATTTTGAAAAATGTTTCTTTGTGGAAGATTTACCCCATACTTTTAAAATTATCTCCATATATACCCCACAAATCATCAAACAAAAATATTTATTTTAACCATTTTTGGAATAAACACATTCACCATCTTAAGTTTTTCGATGTTGAAAATAGTTTCGAAGCTACCTGACGTTTCATCCACAATTCTTCTGTGGCTAAAATGTAAACAAAATTTTCCATCACGTTCCTCTACCGCAAATTCTCAAAAGGAATTAAATTATTAGTGATGATAAGTCTCTACAGAACAAAAACACTATGAAATTCGCCTATAATATGAGAGGATAATTTTAAGTTTGGTAGCTATAATTTTATAAACTATTTTGAGAGTAACATTACATAAAGACACGGGTATGTAATCACAAAAGGTAATTCTTAGATTCATTTTGGGTACAACTTATAAGGATTTGTGGATTTTTAATTTTAGAAATGATGAAAATGAATAGTATTTTATTAATATGGCTAAGACCAATATTTTCGACAAACAATGAGCCCTCCAAGTGGTAACAATTTTGAATCTTTTAAGTAAGTGGCTAGAGGTTCGATTCCCAACTTTTTTGCATTGAGAAAACTCGGTTAGAAGAGAAGAATCCACATGTGTGCTCCACATGTTTCCTGACATAAATTAGTTACCGCTAAACGGCAGTGAAACTTCGTACCAATAACATGGTAACAATTGTTTTTTCTAAATTTCCATAAAGAATACCATATTCAACCATGTAATTAATTTCCTTCCTAATAATGTCCTAATATTTTTGGTACAAAAAACTTACAAGAGGTTCATATTATCGATGACACAATAAACATTCTCCCAGTGTTTTATTTGTAAGTTGGTGTTTAGAAGGAAAGTGAAAGGAGATCAAACTTTTTTTTTTCTAAATGAAGAACACTATAAAATGTTTTTTAAAATAATTGAAAAAAACATGATAAACCAATGATCACATATTTTTTTTTGTCATAAACTAATGATCACATAGTACCAATCTGTTGAGGTGTGTTAGCATTTGGGCCTCTTGGGCCAAGGTTTAGTTGTTTGGGCTTTGAGTCCATTGTGTTGTAAAGCCTATATATGGCATTGTACTATGAAGGGAAATAATAGAGTGAACCATTTTGAACTAACAAGTGGTATCACCCGCCTAAACGTTCCGGTGACTTGTGCAGGCGTTTTTTCACAAGACTGCAGTTCTTGAGCTCCGGTGACAGTTACGACTGCCGGAAGGTCTGTTGCGGCGGCCGGAGAGCTTGTTTCATCATTCTCTCACCAGTCTTTCTTCTTCGTTTTTCATTCTTTTCTTCCCCTCCATTTCTTTTTCTTCTTCTCGCCAACAATGGCGGATTCTTCCCAATTTGAAAAGGCTGCAATTCCCAAATTCAATGGCTTTTATGATCATTGGTCAATGCTCATGGAGAATTTGATTCGATCGAAAGAGTATTGGGATCTCATAGAGACAGGGGTGGTTGTAGCTCCAGAGAATCCAACTTCAGAGCAACGCGGGGTTGCAACTGAGAGCAAACTTCGTGACTTGAAGGTAAAGAATTATCTTTTTCAAGCCATTGATCGTTCAATCTTGGACACAATCTTGGTTCGTGACACGGCCAAAGATATATGGGATGCTATGAAACGTGAGTATCAAGGTTCAAACAAGGTCAAGAGAGCACATCTCCAATCTTTGCGTAGAGAGTTTGAAATCTTGACTATGGGGGATAATGAGACAGTTACTGATTACTTTGCAAGAACTCTTGCGATTGCAAATCGCATGACATCACAAGGAGAAAGGGTAGAGCAAACTACAGTAGTGGAAAAGATCTTGAGGTCCATGCCACAGAAATTCAATTATGTGGTTTGTTCAATTGAAGAGTCTAATGATGTTACTACTTTTTCAATTGATGAATTGCAGAGTAGCCTTTTAGTTCATGAACAGAGAATGCAAGGTCAGAAAGATCCCTCTGAAGAACAAGCTTTGAAGGTTTCCAATGTTGGCAGAGGTAGGGGAAGGAGTGCTTCACGAGGTAGAGGACGAGGAAGACAAAACAAAGCACTAATTGAGTGCTATAAGTGTCACAAGTTAGGCCATTACAGGCATGAATGCCCTGAATGGGAAGACAATGCAAATTATGTTGAGTACAAAGATGAAGATGAGACTCTTCTTATTGCACACTCAGGTTCAGATCATGGTGTTGAACAAGCATGGTATCTTGATAGTGGATGCAGCAACCACATGATAGGCAACAAGGAATGGCTGTTTGACTTTGATGGAGAGTTCAGAGAATCAGTCAAACTAGGTAATGATTCAAAAATGGCAGTAATGGGAAGAGGAAATGTGAGACTAAATATAGGAGGAAGAACACATGTCATTACTAATGTGTATTATCTCCCAGGCTTGAGCAATAATCTACTTAGTGTAGGACAATTACAGTAGCAGGTATCACCATTGTGTTTAGAAACAATGTTTGTCAGCTGTTTCATGATGAAAAAGGCTTAATTGTCTCTACTCAGATGACTCACAATAGGATGTATATTGTGAATGCTTCAGTCATGACACCTAGTTGCCTGCAGATCACTAAGAATGAAGAAACTGAACCATGGCACATAAGATATGCTCACCTTAGTATTAAGGGTTCGAAAGTTTTGAATAAAAAGCATATGGTAAAAGGGCTACATGAATTGAAAGAAATTGAAGGAAAATGCACAAATTGCTTGATTGGCAAACAACACAGGGAAATCATTCCAAAATCTGCAAATTGGAGAGCTACACATAAGCTTGAGTTGATCCACTCAGATATATGTGGACCAGTCAACCCTAAGTCTAATGGAGGCAACAAGTACTTTATCACATTTACAGATGATTTCTCTAGAAAGACTTGGACCTATTTCTTGCAAGATAAGTCAAATGCATTTGAAGTTTTTAAAAGATTCAAGTCCTTAGTTGAAAAGGAATCTGGTTGTGCAATTCAGTGTCTTAGAACAGATAGAGGTGGTGAATTTACTTCAACCGTGTTTAATGATTTTTGTAGCTTACAAGGTGTAAAGAGACAACTAACTACAGCTTATACACCATAGTAGAATGGTGTGTCAGAGAGGAAGAATAGGACTCTATTGAACATGGTTAGAAGCATGTTGTCTGCTAGAAATGTACCAAAAATGTTCTGGCCTGAGGCTATAAAATGGGCCACTTATGTGATGAATAGGTGTCCTACATTTGTTGTAAAGGATATGACACCAGAAGAGGCTTGGAGTGGAAGCAAGCCATTAGTTCATCATTTTAGAATCTTTGGTTGTCTGGCTCATGTTCACATACCTGATGTGCAGAGAAAAAAACTAGATGGCAAGAGTATTCAGTGTATACTACTTGGTGTAAGTGCAGAGTCCAAGGCGTATAAGTTGTATGAGCCCCTTGGTAAAAGAATCATCATTAGTAGAGATGTGGTTTTTGAAGAATCAAAGACTTGTGATTGGAATAAGAAGACTGTCAATAAGACAGAGGATATCATTGGTGATAGTGAAAACAATTTTGAAATAGAGCAGGATGTTGAACCAACATCTGAACAGGATGACACAAATGTTATTGATGAAGTTGTGTCAGATTCAAGTGAATAGGATGTGAGTAATGGTGCACCTGCATCTGCAACCAGAATTAGAAGGCCACCAGGCTATCTTAGGGAATATGTGACTGACCTTGAGAACATAGAAGCTGAGAATGGTCAGCTACAGAATCTTGCCATAGCCATGTTCAACACCAGTGAAGATCCTACATCATTTGATGAAGTAGTCAAATCAAAAGTATGGAAAGAAGCCATGGACTCTGAGATACAGTCCATTGAAGCAAATAACACTTGGAAGCTTATTAATCTGCCAGCTGGAGTGAAGCCAATAGGGGTAAAATGGATATACAAAACTAAGTATAATGAGAAAGGAAAGATAGAGAAACATAAAGCTAGCTTAGTAGCTAATGGTTATTCTCAAAAGCATGGAATTGATTTCAGTGAAGTATTTGCACCTATGGCAAGATGGGATACCATCAGGTCAATTCTCTCTTTGGCTGATCATGAAAGGTGGAATGTGTTTCAACTTGATGTTAAGGGTGCCTTCCTGCATGGTGAATTAATGGAGGATGTGTATGTAGATCAACCTCTGGGATATCAGAAAGGTGACAACAGTCAGGTGTATAAGCTCAACAAAGCTTTGTATGGTCTAAGGCAAGCCCATGGAGCATGGTATAGCAAAATTGAGCTGTATTTCATCACAAAAGGGTTTGATAAATGCTCTCATGAACACACATTGTTTGTCAAACATGGAGAAAAAGGGAGAATTATGATAGTGAGTATATATGTGGATGATCTCATCTACACTGGGAATGACAATACCATGATGAGTGAATTCAAAGTTTCTATGAGAGAGAAGTTTGCCATGACTGATCTTGGTAGGATGAAGTACTTTATTGGAGTAGAAGTAATTCAATGTAAGCAGGGAATCTTCATTCATCAACACAAGTATGGTTCTGAGGTATTAAAGAGGTTTGGCATGGAACAATGCAATCAGGTCAATTGTCCTATTGTACCTGGTTGTAAGTTGGTAAAAGATGAAAATGGGAAAGCTGTGAATGCCACCATGTATAAGCAAATGATAGGCTGCCTTATGTACTTGCTGGCTACCAGACCTGATCTAACATTCTCAGTGTGCCTAGTTGCAAGATATATGGAGAGGCCAACTGAGATGCATGCTGCAGTGGTAAAAAGGGTATTAAGATACCTAAAAGGAACTTTGAAACTTGGTATTTTGTACAAATGTAAAACAGACAATGGCTTAGTAATGCAAGGTTGGAGTGACTCAGATTATGCTGGTGATTATGATGACAGGAAGAGTACTTCAGGGTACATATTTACTATGGGAAGTAGTGCAATTTGCTGGTCTTCAAAGAAACAACCAATTGTCACACTATCTACAACAGAAGCTGAGTTTGTGTCAGCAGCTTCTTGTGCCTGCCAATGCATTTGGCTAAGAAACATATTGAGTCACTTGAATCTGAAGCAAGATAAGTGTACTACAATCAACTGTGACAATAGCTCTTCCATCAAGCTTTCCAAGAATCCTATAATGCATGGGAGATGCAAACATATAGATGTAAGATTCCACTTCCTTAGAGACCTCACTAAGGAAGGTGTAATTGAGATGAAGTTCTGCAAGTCTTATGATCAGTTGGCAGATATCATGACCAAAGCTTTGAAGTTTGATACGTTCTGCAGATTAAGGGAAGGTTTGGGCATGTGTGACAGCTCTAGCATTGAATGATGATCTGAGTGAACTCGCCATGGCGAAGATTGGCTCGCGAGGCGAGCAGTTATGTTGAAGCTTCAGTATTACTTGTTCTGCAAGTTTTTGTATTTTTTGTTGTTTTGTATTTCTCTTAGTTTTTCTGTTTTGTAAAATTGATCTTAGTAGGAAGATCAGTTGAAGGGAGGGATTGTTGAGGTGTGTTAGCATTTGAGCCTCTTGGGCTAAGGTTTAGTTGTTTGGGCTTTGAGTCCATTGTGTTGTAAAGCCTATATATAGCATTGTACTATGAAGGGAAATAATAGAGTGAACCATTTTGAACTAACACAATCACACTTAAATCATTTAAAATATATATTATAATGTTCATTAAATTTTAAAAAAGTAAGCCCTCCTCTCACATCTCCTCTTAAAAAGTCAAATTGTTAATTTTAGGTTGTTATCTTTTATTTAATTAAAAAATCAAAATGCAATACAAATTCATATGGAAATGAGGCAGAAACTGAATACTTGCAGTCGATGAATATGAATTTGAAATTCTACTTCTCATCTCCATCAATAATTGAGGTGACTATGAGAATGAGAATACTAAAATATTATAATGTAAATGCTAACGAATATTTTCAGAATACTCTTCAAAACTCTAAATAGTAGTTTTTTATAGAATTTTTATGAGAATTTTAAAAATCAACGTATTAAAAATTGTAGTATTTAATTTTTTGAATATTTTTTTTTATAAATAAAATACTTAATATCTTTGAGGCACTCATTAGCACAATGCATATTATAAATTTAAATTTAGAGAGGATAAAATCCCTCCCTCTATGCCATCCGTACTTCAATTTAACCTTATCCAAATTGGTAGGTAAAGAATAAGTGAAAAGTCCTTGAAAGTGGGTGGATAAATTCCTCTCACTTCAATTTCCTCCGTCAAAGTATGACCATATTAATTTTTTTTTGATGAATTTAATCCTTGAATTTCCTCCATGAATCTTTTGCCCAAAAAGCTTAATTATAATGTGCTTACGTTCAAGTTGAGGTTAGACTTTTCACTCACGTACCATGGCCTTTTTACACCGCAATTTCTAGATGACAATGAAGATGAATCAAACTTATTGTGCCTAAAATTTAGAAGCAGGAATTAAATTATTTGAGAATCAAGTCCAACATGTATAATTTTTAAGAGATATAACAAAATTACAAACAAATCAAATTTACTAGAGAAGAGAATATACATCAACAGTGTAAAAGACATTTAACAAGCATGTTGCTATGAAGCCCCGATACTAAAAAAAATGGCGACGTATCGTGTCCGATATGTATTCGATATCGATACTGTTGGAAAAATGAACATAGTAGTGTTCATTTAATTTGTGGAATTTGGAACATTGTGATTGGAAATAAAATGGGATAAATACATTGGTCTTGTAGGACTTGAAACTAAAGAGTGTGAATTAAAAAAAGTGGGAAAAATTCTCACATTATTTAGAACATTCTCTTTAGTAGTATATATATATATCCCAAGGTGACTAATAGGAGTGTGTCCCAAGAGGTACCCAGTTTTGTAAACGAGGGACTCCGCACACTATATCGATCATCACACGCGCGCGACGTTACCACCGTCGGACCGGACTTAGTCTAAGTGATGGGTTATTCTTTAGTCACAAAATTAACTAATTTTTTATTAGTTAATTATGCAAAAATTTAATCACAAAATCAAGACATGAGTAACCACTCAAACATAATTTTAATGTGTTTCATTTCCACTTAATTCACATGTCCCCCTATTGATATTGTGTCCGTTATTCTTATTATGGTTATTGATTTGTCAGCTCCACTTTTCAATACATAGAGTATTCTTCTTCATTTGGTTTTTCACGAGAAACAAAGAATACAAAAGTCCAAAACAACAAATCCATCTTCTTCTCCATTCTTTCTTACCAAATAAATTATATTTTCTTTTGTGTTTCATTGGTTTGGAAACTGATATTGTCGTATCAGTTGAATTGATATTGTCGTATCAATTATTTCATTTCGAGTGATTTTGTCGAATCATTTAAGAAGGTGTTCCTTCCGATCGTTACAGTGCAGTATTCGATCGGGTTAGTTTTTGAACTGGGCTGTTTTATCCTGGAGGCGGCACGGTTGATTGTCTGCTTTGCACCATTTGAGCAGTACCGTGAAACGTCTTAAAGAGAGCGTATTGTCCCGCGACTCAGCCAGTAATTCTCTTCGGTTCCAATTTTCGGAAAATTATTATTTTTTAAAATCAAAAACAACAATTTTAAGACGATTTCAAAACTGCTATGTATACCGAAGAAATTATTGGAAATTCGGCTGTTGGTGCAACCGAAAGGCCTTTCAAGTTTGAAGGTCTCCATTTCAAACGTTGGCAACAGAAAATGTTTTTCTTTTTAACTCTAAAAAAAGTTGTCCACGTTTTGAATGAGGATATGCCCACTGTTCCTATCGGTCTTGTAGGATCGAGTTCTGGAACAAAGGAACAACCACTCACCATCGGTGACAAGGTTGATAAGCCTGATGCAGCTACTGAAAAACAAAAAGAAAAGGATTCGATTGATCCTGCTGCAAAAGAGCTTCAGCTGAAAAAGGAACAACAACTCTGGTTGCATAATGATTATTTATGCAAAGGTTACATTATAAATGGCCTTTGTGATGATTTGTATGATTATTATAGTACATACAAAAGTGCTAAGGATGTTTGGGAGGCGCTGAAAAAGAAATATGATACCGAGGAGGCCGGTGTGAAGAAATATGCTGTTAGTAGGTACCTGAAGTACCAGATGGTTGATGAAAGGTCGGTGGAGGCACAATCTCATGAACTTCAGAAAATTGCTCATGAAATAATAACTGAAGGTATGCCTCTTGACGAACAATTTCAAATTGCAGTGATGATTGACAAACTGCCCCCTGGTTGGAAAGATTTTAAAAATCAGCTTCGTCACAAAACAAAAGAATTTTCAATCGAGAGTTTGATTACTCGACTCCGTATTGAGGAAGAATCCAGGAGGCAAGATCAGAAAGAAGAGGCCTATGTGGTCTCCGGCAACACCAAAAAGAAATTCGGTGCGGTTCTGAAGCCTACGGGCAAACCTTTTAAGAATCAGAACCGTGGTCAAATGAACCGAATTAAGAATGGTAACCCTTCACGGGCCCATAATGCTAAACAGCATCCACCTGCTCAAAAGAATGATACTGGTACAGTTAGTGTGACTTGTTTTAACTGTGGTAAACCAGGACATTTTGCTAAGAAATGTAGAGCCAGGAACAAACCTGCTGCTGCCCCTAATGCACAGGCTAACCTGACTGATGAGCCTTATATGGCTATGATCACCGAAATCAATATGGTTGGTGGTACTGATGGCTGGTGGATTGATACTGGCGCTACTCGCCATATCTGCTATGAACGTGCTATGTTTAAGACATACACTGCTGCTGAAAATAAGAAGGTGCAAATGGGAAATGCTCACACCTCTGATGTGCCTGACATTAGAAAAAATTTAGTTTCTGGTTTTCTTCTTAATAAGGCTGGGTTTAATCAAACTATTGGGGCTAATTTGTACACCATCACTAAGAATGGTATGTTTATTGGGAAAGGTTATGCTACTGATGGCATGTTTAAGTTGAATGTTGATTTGAATAAAATTTATCCTTCTGTTTACTCTGTTTGTGACTTTAATATTTGGCATGCTAGACTTTGTCATGTTAGTAAACGTTCTTTACTTAATTTAAGTAATCTAGGATTAATTCCAAAGTTAATTGCTAATGACATAGAAAAATGTGAACTTTGTAGTCAAGCGAAAATAACTAAATCGTCACATAAATCGGTAATTAGAGAATCTGAACCGTTAGATTTAATTCATTCTGATATATGTGAACTTGATGGAACTTTGACTAGAAATGGTAAACGTTATTTTATCACTTTTATTGACGATTGTTCTGATTATACTGTTGTATATCTAATGAAAAATAAAAGTGAAGCGCTTGACATGATTAAGATTTTTGTGACTGAAATTGAAAATCAATTTAGTAAGAAAATTAAGAGGCTTCGTAGTGATAGGGGAACTGAATATGATTCAATGTTGTGCAATAATTTTTATAAAGAACATGGAATTATCCATGAAACGACTGCACCATATTCACCTGAAATGAATGGTAAAGCAGAAAGAAAGAATAGAACTCTTACTGAACTAGTTGTAGCTAGTATGCTCTATTCTGGTGCTGCCTCACACTGGTGGGGGGAAATTTTATTGACTGTTTGCTACGTCCTGAATAGAGTTCCCAAGGCTAATAATGTGGTCTCACCTTATGAGATATTAAAGAAAAGGCAACCGAACTTGTCTTATTTGAGAACCTGGGGATGTCTTGCTTATGTCAGGATACCGGATCCAAAGCGGGTAAAACTCGCAAGTCGTGCCTATGAATGTGTATTCATTGGCTATGCAGCAAACAGTAAGGCATATAGGTTTTATGACCTTAATGCTAAAGTGATCATAGAATCGGTTGATGCTGATTTCTATGAAGATAAATTTCCCTTTAAATCGAGAAATAGTGGGGGCGTTGAATCCACAAATAGTGGGGGCACTGGATCAAGTCACATTCCTGTGATAAGAAACTCCGAGAGCAACAAAGAAATAGAAACAGAACTTCGAAGAAGTAAAAGAGTAAGAGTAGCTAAAGATTATGGACCGGATTATTCGGTATATTCTTTAGAAGAAGATCCTACGAGTCTTCAAGAAGCATTATCATCTCTTGATGCAGATTTATGGCAAGAAGCTATAAATGATGAGATGGAATCTCTAGAATCTAACAGGACCTGGCACTTAGTAGAGTTGCCTCCTGGTTGCAAACCAATTGGTTGTAAATGGATTTTGAAAAGGAAGCTAAAACCCGATGGCACTGTTGATAAATACAAGGCTCGCCTTGTGGCCAAAGGTTTTAGACAAAGAGAAAATATAGATTTCTTCGACACTTTTTCTCCGGTCACTCGAATAACATCCATAAGGGTACTAATTTCAGTTGCTGCTATTTATAACCTTATGGTTCACCAAATGGATGTTAAAACCGCTTTTTTAAACGGTGACTTAGAAGAAGAAATATATATGGAACAACCTGAAGGGTTTGTAATACATGGACAAGAACACATGGTCTGCAAGTTAGATAAGTCCTTGTATGGACTTAAGCAAGCGCCAAAGCAATGGCATATAAAGTTTGATAGTTTGATGACATCAAATGGATTCAAAGTGAATGAAAGTGACAAATGCATTTATTATAAATCTGATAATGGCATTTGCACCATAGTGTGTCTCTATGTAGATGATCTACTCATCTTTGGATCAAATATTTCTGCTATAAACGCAGTGAAATCATTGTTGAGTAACAACTTTGATATGAAAGACCTCGGAGAGGCAAGTGTGATTCTTGGAATCAAGATCACTAGGTCAAAGGAGGGAATAACTTTAGATCAATCCCACTATGTGGAAAAGATTCTAAAGAAATATAATTACTTTGACTGTAAAGAGGCTAATACGCCGTATGATTCCGGTGTAAAACTATTTAAGAACACTGGTGAAAGTGTAAGACAAACTGAATATGCTAGTATCATTGGTAGTCTGAGGTATGCCACTGATTGTACCAGACCCGACATCGCATATGTCGTGGGACTGTTGTGCAGGTTTACTAGCAGGCCCAGTAATGAGCATTGGCAAGCTATTGAGAGAGTCATGAGGTATCTTAAAAAGACCATGAATCTCGGATTACATTATAAGAGATTTCCTGCTGTACTTGAAGGGTACAGTGATGCTGATTGGAACACCTTGTCGGATGATTCCAAAGCGACCAGTGGCTATATTTTTAGTATAGCTGGAGGAGCTGTGTCTTGGAAATCAAAGAAACAGACCATATTGGCTCAGTCCACTATGGAGTCTGAAATGATAGCGCTTGCCACTGCTAGTGAAGAAGCAAGTTGGTTGAGATGCTTGCTATCTGAGATTCCCTTGTGGGAAAAACCTATGCCAGCTGTGTTGATCCACTGTGATAGTACCGCGGCTATTGCTAAAATTGAGAATCGATTCTATAACGGAAAAAAGCGTCAAATTAGACGTAAGCACAGCACAGTGAGAGAAATGATCACTAAAGGAGCTGTGAGAGTGGATCATGTACGCACTGATGATAATTTAGCGGATCCTTTGACGAAAGGACTAGCTAGAGAGAAAGTCTATAATACATCTGTAAAGATGGGACTAATGCCGATATGAACTTATCATGATGGGAACCCAACCTAATAGACTGGAGATCCCAAGAAATAGGTTCAATGGGTAATAACAAGTTGTGATGAGTTAACGATGAACATGCTAGTAAAAATGAGAAAAGCATGAATCCTGATAGCGAAAGGATGAGTTGATTAAAACTCTTAATGAGATCTATACTCTGTATGAGTGGAGTACCGAGCTACAGGAGTACTCTTGATAGACTCACCTATATGAATGTGGAACTGAGGCCGGTTCCTATGGAATTTCGAGGCAGAATTCCTAGAGCATTCATGAAACCGGGATTGACGTGCAGGGCCATTAAAGCACGGGCTACAAAGAAACACCTTATGGGAAGGTTGTGTGCGGGTTTGAGAAAAATCTGAGATAGAGTTCAAGACAAGCGTCACTCTTGTTAAATCAGGCTCTTACTTGCTACGCAAAGGTTCAAGTCATAGACACCTTCGCTTATGCACAATCTTTCATAAACCTCTGAAACACTTTTTTAAATTCAAGTGGGGGATTGTTGGAAAAATGAACATAGTAGTGTTCATTTAATTTGTGGAATTTGGAACATTGTGATTGGAAATAAAATGGGATAAATACATTGGTCTTGTAGGACTTGAAACTAAAGAGTGTGAATTAAAAAAAGTGGGAAAAATTCTCACATTATTTAGAACATTCTCTTTAGTAGTATATATATATATCCCAAGGTGACTAATAGGAGTGTGTCCCAAGAGGTACCCAGTTTTGTAAACGAGGGACTCCGCACACTATATCGATCATCACACGCGCGCGACGTTACCACCGTCGGACCGGACTTAGTCTAAGTGATGGGTTATTCTTTAGTCACAAAATTAACTAATTTTTTATTAGTTAATTATGCAAAAATTTAATCACAAAATCAAGACATGAGTAACCACTCAAACATAATTTTAATGTGTTTCATTTCCACTTAATTCACATGTCCCCCTATTGATATTGTGTCCGTTATTCTTATTATGGTTATTGATTTGTCAGCTCCACTTTTCAATACATAGAGTATTCTTCTTCATTTGGTTTTTCACGAGAAACAAAGAATACAAAAGTCCAAAACAACAAATCCATCTTCTTCTCCATTCTTTCTTACCAAATAAATTATATTTTCTTTTGTGTTTCATTGGTTTGGAAACTGATATTGTCGTATCAGTTGAATTGATATTGTCGTATCAATTATTTCATTTCGAGTGATTTTGTCGAATCATTTAAGAAGGTGTTCCTTCCGATCGTTACAGTGCAGTATTCGATCGGGTTAGTTTTTGAACTGGGCTGTTTTATCCTGGAGGCGGCACGGTTGATTGTCTGCTTTGCACCATTTGAGCAGTACCGTGAAACGTCTTAAAGAGAGCGTATTGTCCCGCGACTCAGCCAGTAATTCTCTTCGGTTCCAATTTTCGGAAAATTATTATTTTTTAAAATCAAAAACAACAGATACTCTTTCGATACGTTTCGATACTCGTATCGGTAAAGTATCGATAAAATCATTATTTTTAAATAAAAAAATAATATTCGATACTCTTCCGATACATCTCGATACTCGTATCGAAAAAGTATCGGTTAAATCATTATTTTTAAATAAAAAAGTAATACCCGATACATGTCTGATACGTCCCAATATTCGATGCTTGTTTGTATCTTTAGCACTTCTTGTAGTTTTTCTTTGTCAATATAATTTTTTACTTTTCAAAAGAAAAACTATGGTGTCCTACTATATAACATGATGTTAAACATTTGAGTTTTTTCCAAAATTCTGATATAAGATTAGATATTTTCTCTTTTAATTATTAATATTGTTGATTTTAGTCATGTTTATATAATGTGTATTTATATATTTAATTTTAAGTTTAATTTTTAAATGACGTATCGCGGCAGTATCGGATTGCGGATTTTAAAAAAATTTACGTATCGCGGCAGTATCGGATTGCGGATTTTAAAAAAATTTACGTATCGGTATCGTATCGATATCGTGTCCCGTATCTGGGCTTCATAGGCATAATGTATTACACCAAATCATAAAGCTGATAATTTAAAATTAGTTTTATGACATTAGACTGTGAGTTTCTTATTAGATGATGATATAAAATCATTTTATATTGTTGGTACATTTTGTTTAAATTTTATTTATAGATCCAAATTTCTCATATTTTAAGTAGACAGAATATATTTGGAGATTTTTTAAGTTGTTAAGGTAATAAATAGATTTTTTTTTTTTATTTTTAAATTTCTAACTTATTATACCATTACTCCTCAAGTTAAATTTCGTTACTTTACTGTATTGTGACTGTTAACTTAACTTCCACCATAAATGATATTTTGACTTTCACCATAATCTCCTTTCCACTATCCTCTTATTCTCTATTATGGAGTAAGGGTCCGTTTAGAATGGACAAAAACATGAATTGGTCCATATTAGGCAGATGTATGTGAACCATTAGATTAAATGCATTGGATAATCTTATGATGTGCTCTCTCTATCATATTTTGCTCCACTTCATCTTTATTCTCTCTCTTCTCGCTTTGGTAGTATAGTCTCGGAAAATTCTTCGATAGGCACAAACATAAATATGAGGTGTTAGGCACACACACAAAAACAATTTTTTTTTTGTAGAAAACAACAAAATAAAATTAAATAGAAATGAAATAAAATGATGTTGATTGATGTGACTATATTATTTTTATTTTAAATTTTTAGATTTGTGAGTGTCTGCCTAAATAAATTTGATTTAGATTTGTGACTATAGAAATGTTTCTCTATAGTCTCTCTCTTCCACAATCACCGGTTACTTCAACCCCCATGACAATGGAAGCAAGAGATTTTAATTTTATCTCCTTTTTCATTTCACTTCCTCGATTCTTCTTCAAGATTCTACTTTCTCTTATTCATGTTTTGCTCTTTGAATTTATACATGGTTTTTTTTAAAAAAAAAATTGTTTAGATCTAGAACAAAGAACATAGAAGAAACCAAATTTTTTTTTATATAACTCGTCAAAAATCTTGTTTAGATCTACAACAGAGAAGAAACCAGAATTCTTTTTATGGTTGGAAAAGAGGTTTTCTTCTTTGTTCTTAATATATTTTGATTTATTAGAATTTTGTTTATATTAATGGCAAAGATGAGAATGGGAGATAAATTTGTATAAGGCTATCCACAAAATCAAGGAACCTTTCTTAATTTAGTGTGGTTGAATAATGGGACTTGCATCTATCACCATAGTTTTTTTTTTGAAGTATCTATCAGACTATCACCATAATTGAAGAAGGAAGCTTATGTTTCTGGGTGAAAAGAAAAAGAAAGAAGTGTTGCATAAATGTTTTTAGGGATAAATATGTTCCTGGTCCCTATAAATATCTCAAGTTTTATTTTTAGTCCCTCTAAAATTTTTCTTCGATTTTTGGTCCCTCTAAAATTTTCAACTAATACTTTTGGTCCCTACTTTTAAATTAAGTCATATATAGACTTCATATTTTTTAATGAAATTTTCCAGAAAAGTTTAGAATATTTTAATAATCACGCACAAAAAAAAATTTGAATTTTTTAACAAAACATGAATTAAATATGATTTTTCTAAGCACCAAAAACATAAAAATTTATATTTAATTTATGCTTTGTTAAAAAATTCAAAAAAAAAATTGGGAGAAATTCTTATAATATTTTAAACATTCATAAAAAAATTTATTCAAAAATATGAAGTCTACACATGAGTTGATTTAAAAGTAGGGACTAAAAATGTTAATTGAAAATTTTTTAGGGACTAAAAGTAGAAGAAAAATTTTAGAGGGACTAAAAACAAAACTTGGAATATTTATAAGGACCAGAAACATATTTATCCCATGTTTTTATTTTAATTAATTATTTGGAGGAGGTAGTATGTAGAGAGTGCAAAATACTATTGTGTGACTTGGTTTAATCTAAATCTATAACTATAGATAAAGAGGACATGTTTTTTTGGGGTGGACTTTTCATAATGCCAATTTTGCCCTTCACTACTTGCAAATTTTTGAATTTGTTTTTCGAAAGTAACTATAATAATTGGTTATACTTTTGGTAGTTTTCTTAATTTATTGTCCATGTTACAAAAGAAATGCAGTTATACAAAAACAAACAAATATATTTTTGTGGTTTGTCTATCTTCTAATTTTATTTGCTCTACTATCCAAAGAACAAAAACAAATCAAAACAAACATGCATCAGATTACAATGGGCTGAACTTTTTCAATTCTCATACTGTCCTTGCAATAACTGCCATAAGTTACAATGACTCCTGTGCGTGGACATGAGAAGTTGAGCATTTACCAGTTTAATTAAACTGTTGGCCTCACTTTGCCTTGGCAACCATAGATAAAATAAAAAAAGAGAAATTGCAACCATGATATTTCCTCTTATGTTTTCTCTATTCTCCAATGTCTCTTAACTTCTATCCTTAATTATAGAAACATAAACATTAATGCAAAAGGCACAAAAGAATGGTACTTTTCTGTCAATTTTTCCTTACACCAACTTCCCAATTTTTATATTGGTTGTCATGTTGATCTAGATGTGATTCAAAGTAGGGGAGAATAGTGCATCAGGTTGAAAGACGGTTCCGTATGTATCTTGCAATATATGTTTATTTTTATGACTTTCATATCATATATGGCTTTCATGTAGTTTGTCATATTCTTTAGTTTATTTAGTTTCATATTTTTGGTGGTTCTAATTTCCAGTTTCCCCTTTTTTTTTGCTGTATATTTCCCTTTCCTCTATTATTCTTCTTTTTGAATTATAATCTCTTTTTTGCTTTGAACCCATTTTGGTTGTTAGAAAAATAGCAAATAGTAGTACATGCTAATAATTACTCATTATATGTGGTTTATTTTTAAAATTTTGTTCTTAATTAACTAACATTACACTACAGTGTTGGCACAAAACAAGACTGAATAATGAAGATGGACGATCGAGCGGCAACGGACGGCGGAACGAAATGAGGGTAGACATGTTGTCGGTTCTTCTATTATCTTTACTACCTCTTCCCACAATCAATGTACATAAGTCACATTCTCTATTAGATTTTCACTGCATTGCGCTTCTAAGTTTTCGATGTCTTCTTCTTCTACAAATACCACTATTTTACTCATTCCATTCAATTTTCATTCTTTACAGAAACTCTGTCTAATTTGGGGTGGAACAAAGCCACACAATTCACTTCACTTCATAGGGAGAAGAAGTAAAACAAATATTACTTTTTTGTTGTTGTTGTTGTTGTTGTCGTCGTCGTAATATTTCTCTATGTGTACACTCTTTTTATCTATGTATACTCTCTTTTATATTTTTTTATTCAGATCTTAATTTTTTTCATCTTTGTATTCGTTTGTTTCATATCTTGCATTTTTGTTTATAGTCCACCAATTTTATCAAATATTTTATATCTAACATGTTTTTTGAGTCTAACTCTGTTCTTCTGAAGTTAATCTTCCAAATGAGTTTTACATATTGTTCAAATAAAAGGGAATATTTCAAATCTTATTATTTTTGTTGTATCAATGAAATATTCGGTCACTTTAAATGAAAGGTACTATCAGCCAAACAAACATCTCTATGTCAATTACTTTGTTGTTTTACAAAACTTAACTAATTATAAAGAGAGAGAGTCATGTAGAATGTAAATATTTTCCCACTCTTTTAGATTATTAATTATCTATTTCATGTTTCTCACAATTTATCATATTTTTTCTCTCAGTGATCTTTGTTGTATTCATTATCCAAAGCCGACTCATTGATAAACCTCTTGCTCACTGTAGGCCTCTGTTTTCTATTACACAGAAAAACCCCTATGACGAAGATAAAAATGTCTCTCATATATTGTTTTAGGTCCCTAATGATTTAGTCCTATTTTTTATGTCATTTTTAGTTTTTTATTTATGTTTGTATATGATTTGTTTTTCACTTCAAATCTATATATAAAAGAGTTTACAAGTGCTTCACAATCCAATACACTCTCTCATAATCATACCAAACAGTGGCGGCATATATACACATATAGAATGTGCACATACAGTAGTAATGAAATAGGTATGGTTGCTTTGCTTTCTTATTATATTTATCTTTATTTTTTTTATTAAACTAATTAGCATCTATCTATCTATCTATCTATCGAATATATAAAGGCAAAACAATGTTTTGGTGTAGCTCTTATTTTCTTCCCATTTTACCCTTTAATTGTGATAGTCTTTTTTCTTCAAATTGTGGTTTTTTTTTATTTTAAATATTCCTCCAATTACGATTATAGTTGGTTACTTTTTTTTTTATATAGCCGGTTACATCTTAAAAAAATGTTCAATACTTTCCGTCATACACCAACAATTATACACCTTTCAAATTATTTTACAAATCCATGAGCTATATCACTTGATGCTGACAACAAATCAATATTTGGAATTGGGTATGGTTCACTTAATTCATACTATCTTTTTCTTCTTCCAATTGTAAATACGTACCTATTTTATATTTTATATTTATTCCTTTTTTTTTCTCCCATTATTTTCTTTTATCCATAAACTACATGGAAACATCATCAATATAAGTGAAAATACAAGCATCAATATGTCGACGAACCAAATTGCTAAAATGAATATCTCTTTTAAATTGCTTTTTTGCTATTTAATTTATGGTCAATCGAGCATTAAATTGCTTCTTCTTTGTTTGTTTTTCAAATTGAAATAATGAGTATTTGTTAATCCGAAGGGAAAACAATTTTATGATTTGGTGTAGTTTTTTTTTTAGTCAAAAATGTCCTTCACTTTATTCACAAATTTTTAAAAAGTAGTAATAATCACACAGTTGGCTAACTTTCGCCTCTAATAGCCATTTAACATTGCAATTGAAATGAAGGGGGTGACTGATGCACTTGATCAAACATAAAAACTAAAAAAAATAAACTCATTAATTGTTTCTCATGTTAATTTTTATAGCCAATAGGTAGTAAAGTTATAAAACTGACTTTTGATATTTGATGAATAGTAATGGTTTCTCATTTTAGTTCATATAGTTTAATTATTAATCTCCATTTTTGTTGGGTCAAATATTAATCTCTATTTTTTTTCTTATTGTTTTTTAATTAGTTTCATTAATAATCTCTATTCTTTATTTCAATTCATAGATGCCCCTATGGAGTATAAACATGGAGAGAAATAAGAGTCCGCATCTAGAACAAATTAGTTGATAAATAATTGGATGTTAGAAGAAACACTAGACTGAAAAAGTACTTTGCTACAGGTAGAGGAAGAGAAATGAATCAAGAAGAAAGAAAGATACAATAGAAGAAAAAAATAAAATAGTAGATGGAGATGAAGTTATATATGGTTGGTGTAACAAAGATTTTTTCTATGTAGTTTTATATATCTATGGGTTTCATAGTTTTGCTAACATGTTTATTCAATAATTTTTTTTTTTTGTGTCCGTCAAAGAAAAAAATTGTACTTTTGCCAAGAAAAAAAAAATGTATGTTCTATCTAAATTTAAAGAAAGTTGTTTTAGGAATCATTTTATCAATTGTTGAACTATGTATAAATCGATTTATGTATTCTCAATCTTTTGTAAAAAAAAAAAGGTTTTTTAAAGTGATGTATTTTATGCTCTTATAGTATCTAACCATGAACCAAAATTGATGTTTTTTACCCTTTCCTTTTGCATTATAGAATGACTCGAAGATTATTATTGAAAAGCAATTCAATTCAATCATACATGAGAAAGGATCAACATGGAGGATGTAACATATAAGTTAGAATAATAGAAAATGTGTATCACACAAACGGGCACGACCCGCTATAAAAAGAGCGGACTGACGGGCACGAGAGTGTCCGTCTGGACGCTAGTGTATATAATTGTAACGCCCCAACAAAATTATCTAGAATATTTAGTCGAAACATTAAAAACTGAAATCTGAGTACATTAATTAAAAGAAATATTGTTGAATAATACAATATCATTAAGAAATAACGAATATTCGATACAGACAGCGGAAACGAAACTACAGAGAATGGCATGCTAAATAAAAGCAAGAATGAAGACTAAGTCTTCAAAGCTGACAATCCAAGCATGGCTCCAATCGTCAGATCCAACCTGGTTCCTGCTCCTAGAATAACCTGTCTTACCTATATCGAAAAGGGAGTGGGGTGAGACAGTCACTTCGTCCCAGTGAGTTCTACTACCCTCCTAAAGGCTATTAAGCCGGGGCACCTAATCAGTCGTATCATAATTCATATCATATTGTCATAAGCATAAATAAATAAAGGTGTAACACTGATTAATCTTGTTGATTTTAAACCGCAAGCACTCTGAGGTGAGCACGTCTCAGAGGCCTGCCTTGTCCGCGAACAGAAAGCGTTCCGGCGTGCAGCTCACAAAGTTTTTACTAATGGAACATCTAAAACGAAGTCCACACGTGATAATATAATCACATACATAATTGACTGATTCTAAATTAATTACATGCTACCATAATTTCCCAAAGCCCGGGGAGCATACAATATTCTGTTGGAACAAAATTATGATTTTGTATCTCCTTAATTGATTTTGATGATAACAATGTATTTAAGGTTAAATTGGAGTACTAATAATTTAATTCAGTGTGCAGGATTAAAAGTTAAAATTTGCGTACTAAAGAACCCTAGAATTTCTGAAGGAATTACTTCTGAGCTCACCAGATCTGAAGCAAGTAATTCTGAGCCTATGAAACTCTGAAGTTATTATCTGAACCTTAGAATTTCTGAAGGATTTACTTCTGAACTCACCAGATCTGAAGCAAGTAATTCTGAGCCTGTGAAACTCTGAAGTTATTATCTGAACCTTAGAATTTCTGAAGGAATTACTTCTGAGCTCACCAGATCTGAAACAAGTAATTCTGAGCCTATCAAAATCTGAAGAACATCTGAGCTCACCAGATCTGAAACAAGTAATTCTGAGCCTATCAAAATCTGAAGAACATCTGAGCTCACCAGATCTGAAACAAGTAAATCTGAGCCTATCAAAATCTGAAGAACATCTGAGCTCACCAGATCTGAAACAAGTAATTCTGAGCTTATCAAAATCTGAAGGCTCGTCAGATATAAGTGTTAAGCTACATTTGAGAGTACAATTTTATTGAAGACTGTGCCTGACTAAGTCCAAACGCAGAAACCAAGAATGAAAAGGTTTGACCATGGAAAGGTCCTTTTCAAGTCAGGCTTCAGAAACGATTATTTCCTTATTTGGCTTTCACCAAGGTTCAAATATCAAAAGGCAAATGGAATCTCTCATTTTGTAGTAAACGTTAAGCTCCTAAGCTACTGCAAATCAGAACAGCTAATAAGCTCACTGATCTATACAAAGGAGCGTCTCAATTCTTCAAACGGCTATAATCTTCAACGTTCATTTTATCATCTATAAAAGGAAGAAGATTTGTGAAGAAATAAAAATCAAGACTTAAGCTTCTGAACGTGCTGAAACTCTGTCAAATTCTGAAGCTATCAAACACTTAGAAACTTTGTGATAATTTTCTAAGTTAGTCTTGTAACTGAGTTGTATTTTGTAAACACCTCTGATTGTATATCAAGTGTTAATCTCTTATCTTTATTAACATTAAAACCAGTTAGAAGTCTCTTGCTTTGTGCTTGAGCATTGGAAGTCTCTTGCTTTGTGCTTGAGCATTGGAAGTCTCTTGCTTTGTGCTTGAGCATTGGAAGTCTCTTGCTTTGTGCTTGAGCATTGGAAGTCTCTTGCTTTGTGCTTGAGCATTGGAAGTCTCTTGCTTTGTGCTTGAGCATTGGAAGTCTCTTGCTTTGTGCTTGAGCATTGGAAGTCTCTTGCTTTGTGCTTGAGCAGTTAGAAGTCTCTTGCTTTGTGCTTGAGCAGTTTGAAGTCTCTTGCTTAGTGCTTGAGCATTTGTAATCTGAGTGATTATAGTGAAATCTCTTGTGAAGGACAAGAGGACTGGACTACTCCTGTTAGTGGGAGGAACCAGTATAAAAATTCTGAGCATCTCTCTCTAACCCTATCCTCATATATTGTGTGTGTTATACCTTATCCGCTGCAATTTGTTTTAACTTAGAAAAAGTCTCACACAATTCAACCCCCCCCCCCCCCTTCTTGTGTGTTTTTCAACCTTCAATTGGCATCAGAGCTCCGGTCTGTTGCTCTTCACTTAACAGTGAAACAGTAAAAGATCTAGGGGTACTTAGTTGAAAAACATGTCTGGTGTTACCTCTCCTTCTGCTTCCTCTGGACCTGATCACTCTGCTGTTCCACCTCCTCACAACTATGATAGGGAAAGGAACAGTGATAATCACAGAGACAAACCACCTTACTTCAACAGTGATCCTACTACTTTTCCTTTCTGGAAAACCAAGATGTATAGTTACATCATTGGGACCGATGATGAGTTATGGGATATCATTGAAGATGGTATACATTTTGAACACATGGATGATGAAGGTGTTGTAAGAAATACCTACAGAAAGTTCTTTGATGCTGAAAAGAAGAAACAGTATAAGAAGCATCATACTGTTAAGAATATGCTTATTGGTGCAATATCTCATGCTGAGTATTTAAAAATATCCAACAAGTCATGTGCCAAAACTATCTGGGACTCTCTATGTTCCACCTATGAAGGAAATAAGCAAGTCAAAGAAGCTAAGGCAAACTTATTAGTTCATCAATATGAGCTGTTCAGAATGAAGGAAGATGAAGATATTGAAACCATGTATTCAAGGTTTCAAACCCTTGTCTCTGGTCTTCAAGTTCTGAAGAAAAGCTACACTGCATCTGATCACGTGAAGAAAATTCTGAGGAGCTTACCTTCCAAATGGAGACCAAAAGTTACAGCTTTTCAGGAATCCAAGGATTTGGACAATGTGACTCTTGAAGATTTAATAAGCTCACTCAGAAGTCATGAGCTAGAACTTATGTCAGATGAACCTGTCAAGAAGATGAAGTCCTTGGCTCTAAGCTCTGTTCAGACTTCCTCAAAAGCTGCAAAGATCAAAGTGTCTGAACAAGAGGAAGAAACTTCTGATGATATGATGGATGAAAATTCTGAGAATGAAGAAATGGCACTAATGGTTAGAAGGTTTCAGAAATGGAACAAGAAATACAAAAGGTTTCCAAACAAAGGAAACAACTCAAGAAGTTCCTTTTCAAAGGACAAAAAGGAAGAACTGAACAACTGCTATAACTGCAAGAAATCTGGACACTTCATTGCGGACTGTCCAGAAATGTCATCCAAGGACAAAGGAAAGAATAAGAGCTTTGGGAAAGAAAAGTACAAAGAAAAGGTAAGGAAGAGTTTGTTAGCCACTTGGGAGACCATTGAGAATGACTCTGAAGGAGAAGATGATGAAGAAGGCAATCTGGCTTTAATGGCAAGAACTTCTGAAGGTAACAACTCTGATAGAGATTCTGAAGATGACTCAGATGATGAAAATGAGGTATACTCTAACATGACTAAATCTGAATTAATTGATTCTCTTAAGATTGCCGTGAAACATTACTCTCGTATAGTAAGTCAACACAAAATTCTGAAGAATGTTCATGAATCATTGAAAAAGGATGCCAAGATTCTTTATGATGAAAATGAATCGTTAAACATTCGTATTTGTCATGTTGAATCTAACTATGTCTTGGCAGACAAGCTCAATGATGATCATGAAGATGCTCTTCACGAATTTATTCGTTGTACCTTCAATAGGAGTAAAATGGCTTCCATGATTTATCATATGACTCGTAACTATGGTGAAGGCATTGGTTATTCTCGGTTTAAGAACTGGGATAAACCTCTGAAATCATATAGTGAGGATGATACTCCACCTGAATTATTCTCTACCTTTGTTAAAAGTGGTACACTTGATCTGAAGGCATCCAACTCTGAAGGAGGTTCTGAACCTGAACCCAAAGACTCAGAAGTTCCAAGTTCTTCTGAACCTAAAATTTCTGAGTCCAAAAGTTCTCAAGTTAAGGCTCAGAAGTCATCTGAACCTCTGAGAAATCAAGGTAAAGTTACTTCAGATCCTTGCTTGACCTTTGGAACTGTGATATACTCCAGATCAAAATCCAAGAATCAAATTAAGCCTAAACATTCTTGTCAAAGCTTAATTAATTCTAGATCTTGTGTTGATCATAGAAAACAAAGAAGGAATACTATTCAGAAGACTAACTCTAAAGGACCCATCAGAATATGGGTACCAAAATCTGAAATAATGTTTGCTTCAGATGCTCATGCAAGGAAAGGTAAAACAGCAGCCCTGGTACCTGGACAGTGGTTGCTCACGACATATGACGGGAGAAAAGCATATGTTCCAAACCCTAACTCTGAAAGAGGGAGGCTCTGTGGGATTTGGAGGAAAACAAAAAGGGAAGATCATTGGTACAGGTACAGTTGGTAATTCTTCTCTTTCCATTAAAGATGTTTGGTTAGTTGATGGACTTAAACACAATCTATTGAGCATTAGTCAATTTTGTGACAATGGGTGTGTTGTTACATTTAATAAGGAATCATGTACTGTATCAAAAGACTCTGACAAATCTGTAGTATTCAAGGGAATGAGAGTTGGCAATGTTTATAAAGTAAACTTTTCTGATTTGGTTGACCAAAAGATTATATGTCTTTTGTCTCTGAGTGATGAGAAATGGCTATGGCACAAGCGTCTTGGTCATGCTAACTGGAGGTTGATCTCTAAGCTTAGCAAACAAAAGCTTGTTAGTGGTTTGCCTGACATTGATTATCACTCAGATGCACTTTGTGGCTCATGTCAAAAAGGAAAATTTGCTAAGACTTCATTCAAGTCTAAAAACATTGTCTCTACTTCCAGACCCTTGGAATTGCTTCACATTGATCTGTTTGGTCCTGTTTCGACAGCCTCTATCAATGGTAAAAAATATGGATTGGTCATGGTTGATGATTTCAGTAGATGGACTTGGGTGAAATTCCTACGTTCTAAGAGTGAAGCACTTGTGGTGTTCAGTGACTTCTGCACACAAATACAAAGTGAAAAGGATCTTCGGATTCTGAAGGTTAGAAGCGACCATGGGGGAGAGTTCGAAAATGACTCTTTCGAATCTTTCTGCTCAGAGCATGGAGTAATCCATGAATTCTCTTCTCCTAGAACACCACAGCAGAATGGTGTTGTAGAAAGAAAGAATAGATCTTTGCAAGAAATGGCTCGTACCATGATGCTTGAGTCTAACCTAGCTAAGTTCTTGTGGGCAGAAGCCGTGAGTACTGCTTGCTATGTTCAGAATAGAATCTACATCAGACCTATTCTGAACAAAACTGCTTATGAACTGTTCAAAGGAAGAAAACCAAATATTTCTTATTTTCATCAGTTTGGATGTACTTGTTATATTCTAGACAACAAGGTCTATCGAAAGAAATTTGATGCTAGAGCTTATAAGGGTATCTTTATAGGCTACTCTGAACGCTCAAAAGCATACAGATTGTATAATTCTGAAACTCACACAGTTGAAGAATCTATACATGTTAGATTTGATGATAAAGAGCCTGACGATAAAATGTCAGAGCAAGCTGAGACTTTTGCAGAATTTCAAGTTTCCTCAAATTCTGAGTGTGAAGATCTCTCCATTGCTGTATATCCATCTGAGACTCAAAATGAAGATATCTCTGAAGGCCTTGAAACTGAAGACCCTTCAGAAACTGAACCCTCTCAGACACCTGCTCCACCTAAGAGTAAATTCAAGTATAGATCATCTCATCCTGAAGAGCTAATTGTTGGTAACAAGGATAGCCCAAGAAAGACCAGATCTGCTTTCAAAGAGGATGAATCCCTAGTTGGGTTAATTTCATTAATTGAACCCACAAACATAGAAGAAGCACTCTCAGATGATGGGTGGATTGTTGCAATGCAAGAAGAACTCAATCAATTTGAAAGAAATGATGTTTGGGATCTGGTACCAAAACCCAAACACAAGAACATTATTGGAACAAAATGGGTATTCAGAAACAAGTCAAATGAAAAGGGAGAAGTTGTCAGAAATAAAGCTAGACTGGTTGCACAAGGTTATAGTCAGCAAGAAGGCATAGATTTCACTGAAACCTTTGCACCAGTAGCAAGACTTGAGGCAATTAGACTTCTCTTGTCCTATGCAGTTAATCATGACATCACTCTATTTCAAATGGATGTTAAGAGTGCATTTCTGAATGGAGTAATTTATGAAGAAGTCTATGTTAAACAACCTCCTGGCTTTGAAGATATAAAGTGTCCTGATCATGTTTACAAATTGAAGAAATCTCTGTATGGTTTGAAACAAGCTCCAAGAGCTTGGTATGAAAGGTTAAGTATATTTCTTCTAGAAAATGGTTTTGAAAAAGGACATGTTGATAACACTCTCTTTAGAAAAACCTTAAAAACTGATATTTTGATTGTTCAGATTTATGTTGATGATATTATCTTTGGTTCAACTAATGCTTCTCTTTGCAAGAATTTCTCTAAGCTTATGCAGGATGAATTTGAAATGAGTATGATGGGAGAACTAACATTCTTCTTGGGAATTCAAATCAATCAAAGAAAAGAAGGAGTATATGTGCATCAAACCAAATACACAAAGGATTTACTGAAGAAATTTGGTCTTGAAGATTGTAAACCAATGTCAACTCCTATGCATCCCTCTAGCTGTCTTCTGAAGGAAGAATCTGAAGGCAAAGTAGATCAGAAATTATACAGAGGTATGATTGGTTCCCTCCTTTATCTCACTGCATCTAGACCAGATATCTTGTTCAGTGTATGCTTGTGTGCTAGATTTCAATCAGATCCTAGAGAGTCTCATCTAACTGCTGTTAAGAGAATCTTTAGATATCTGAAAGGAACCACTAATCTTGGATTACTTTATAAGAAATCCTTAGATTATCAGCTTATTGGATTCTGTGATGCTGACTATGCTGGTGATAAAATTGAAAGGAAGTCCACTAGTGGAAACTGTCAATTTCTAGGTGAAAACCTTATATCATGGGCTAGTAAGAGACAAGCAACTATTGCTCTATCTACAGCAGAAGCAGAGTACATCTCAGCTGCTAAGTGTTGCACGCAATTGCTCTGGATGAAACATCAGTTGGAGGACTATCAGATAAGGATAAGTAGTATACCACTTCTCTGTGATAATACTGCTGCTATCTGTTTGTCTAAGAATCCTATTTTGCATTCAAGAGCTAAACACATTGAGATCAAACATCACTTCATTAGAGACTATGTTCAGAAGGGAGTAATTAAGATTCAATTCATTGATACTGAGCATCAATGGGCTGATATCTTTACCAAACCTCTTGCTATTGATCGTTTCGATTTTATCAAGAAAAATCTGAACATGGTTTTTATTTCTGAATGATATCTCTGAATGCTGTTAACTCTGAATGAATAAACTGGTTCTGAAGGGCCTCAGAAGTTTGGACGGCTCAGAAACTATTATATAGGTTCTGAAGCACTCTCTCATCTGAAGCAATCAGAATTATTTATTATTAAATATGATTTCTTGTGACTCAGATACCTACTCTAAGTGTTAGTTGACCACTCAGTTTCTCTAACTGACAGCTGGCTTCTGAAAACACTACTTATCTGTGTAACTTCCCATCATGTCTAGTAAACGCTGGGTAATGAAGGAGAGCTAATGATGATTTTATTAAAAGTAACTGCCAAGCCCCCATTACGTCACTATCTTGTTTCCCCAATATTTTGAAACTTCCACTATAATCACTTAACTACACACTAGTCACTATCACTTCTCACGTTTTCAATATTTTGAAACTTCCACTATAACCATTTCTGACACTCCTAAATCCCCTCAGAAATCTCCTATTAAAGATTCTGAGTCTACCCCAATAGCAATGGACGTAGACCAATCTGAACCCTCAAATGTTCAAAATTCTGAAGTCCCTGCTGAATCCCAAACTGAACCCCTTCAGACTTCATCTCCTAAGCCAACCACTTCTGAACCAAACCCCTCATCCATTCAAACCACTCCACCTTTTCCTGGAACTGATTCAGATCTTGAAGAAACTCGTCTTCATTCTGAAACAATTCCCTGTTTCACCATGGTACTTAACAATTCCCTTTTACCGTTGAATGCATTTACTGCTGGTGGTTGTTTGCTGTGTGCATTTACTACCCTGTAACTTGTGCTTTGACTGACCCGTTTTTGATAATGACAAAGGGGGAGAAAATATTATTTCCTATGGCAGTGAAATTATTTCTGAAGCTCTAAAGATCACATTTTCTGAACTCTACTCTTGTTAAGTTATATTAAAGTCTTTTAAACTTTTAATGAGGGGGAGTAATAAATTTTGTCCAACATAAATTCATATAATATAAGATACGCTTGCAAACCATATCTTATATTTGTCAATCTGAAGAAATAGAGCTTGCAAACCTCTAATTCTGAAGGTAGAATATATGAAATTATATTTGACATTAAATATTACTCTTAGACTGTTTTATATTTATCATTGATAAACTTTTGAAGCTTATCAGACTCAGGGGGAGCTTGCAAACCTCAGAACCTGAAGTCAAGATGTTAAATAAAAACAACAACAATTGATTTTAAATACATATAGTTGTCATCATCAAAAAGGGGGAGATTGTTGGAACAAAATTATGATTTTGTATCTCCTTAATTGATTTTGATGATAACAATGTATTTAAGGTTAAATTGGAGTACTAATAATTTAATTCAGTGTGCAGGATTAAAAGTTAAAATTTGCGTACTAAAGAACCCTAGAATTTCTGAAGGAATTACTTCTGAGCTCACCAGATCTGAAGCAAGTAATTCTGAGCCTATGAAACTCTGAAGTTATTATCTGAACCTTAGAATTTCTGAAGGATTTACTTCTGAACTCACCAGATCTGAAGCAAGTAATTCTGAGCCTGTGAAACTCTGAAGTTATTATCTGAACCTTAGAATTTCTGAAGGAATTACTTCTGAGCTCACCAGATCTGAAACAAGTAATTCTGAGCCTATCAAAATCTGAAGAACATCTGAGCTCACCAGATCTGAAACAAGTAATTCTGAGCCTATCAAAATCTGAAGAACATCTGAGCTCACCAGATCTGAAACAAGTAAATCTGAGCCTATCAAAATCTGAAGAACATCTGAGCTCACCAGATCTGAAACAAGTAATTCTGAGCTTATCAAAATCTGAAGGCTCGTCAGATATAAGTGTTAAGCTACATTTGAGAGTACAATTTTATTGAAGACTGTGCCTGACTAAGTCCAAACGCAGAAACCAAGAATGAAAAGGTTTGACCATGGAAAGGTCCTTTTCAAGTCAGGCTTCAGAAACGATTATTTCCTTATTTGGCTTTCACCAAGGTTCAAATATCAAAAGGCAAATGGAATCTCTCATTTTGTAGTAAACGTTAAGCTCCTAAGCTACTGCAAATCAGAACAGCTAATAAGCTCACTGATCTATACAAAGGAGCGTCTCAATTCTTCAAACGGCTATAATCTTCAACGTTCATTTTATCATCTATAAAAGGAAGAAGATTTGTGAAGAAATAAAAATCAAGACTTAAGCTTCTGAACGTGCTGAAACTCTGTCAAATTCTGAAGCTATCAAACACTTAGAAACTTTGTGATAATTTTCTAAGTTAGTCTTGTAACTGAGTTGTATTTTGTAAACACCTCTGATTGTATATCAAGTGTTAATCTCTTATCTTTATTAACATTAAAACCAGTTAGAAGTCTCTTGCTTTGTGCTTGAGCATTGGAAGTCTCTTGCTTTGTGCTTGAGCATTGGAAGTCTCTTGCTTTGTGCTTGAGCATTGGAAGTCTCTTGCTTTGTGCTTGAGCATTGGAAGTCTCTTGCTTTGTGCTTGAGCATTGGAAGTCTCTTGCTTTGTGCTTGAGCATTGGAAGTCTCTTGCTTTGTGCTTGAGCAGTTAGAAGTCTCTTGCTTTGTGCTTGAGCAGTTTGAAGTCTCTTGCTTAGTGCTTGAGCATTTGTAATCTGAGTGATTATAGTGAAATCTCTTGTGAAGGACAAGAGGACTGGACTACTCCTGTTAGTGGGAGGAACCAGTATAAAAATTCTGAGCATCTCTCTCTAACCCTATCCTCATATATTGTGTGTGTTATACCTTATCCGCTGCAATTTGTTTTAACTTAGAAAAAGTCTCACACAATTCAACCCCCCCCCCTTCTTGTGTGTTTTTCAACCTTCATATTCTAATTCCCTATGTTATCACCTAATAGTCCGACTGTGATGACCTCCTGTTTATATTATTTAATTTCATAATACTGCAAAACATCTATCTCAGTCGAGGGTATAAAACGAGTGACAAGTATTTTGAAAATAGAAAAAGTGAGTGAATTCTGGGTTAGCTCGCTACGGCGAGTTACCAAGCTCGCCATGGCGAACTTACAGGTCCTGACCTAAACAACTCGCTAGGCGAGCTAGAGCTCGCCATGGCGAAGTTCATCAGCCCAGAACCTTGAGCTCGCCATGAATACTCGCTAGCAACTCGCTATGGCGAGTTATTGCAGAATTGACTCTGTTTTACGAAAATCATCAATTTTGAAAGTATCACCTACAATCCTTAGCTGAGATAATGCAGAATCATAAAATAGATAACATATAACAGAATAGAGTGGAAATTGGGGCTTAATTCCCACACACACAGTTATACCTATTAATTCCTATAATTGCATGCATTTCATAAATTTGATTAAACTAACTAACTAACCTAAGAACCCACCTGTTAATAGAGCTTTAATCCTTGCTTCTGGGCTCTTTAACAGCTACCAAACTCCTCAGCTAACCCACGAACTCAACCGGACAAATTTGGAGAAATGTTGAGAATGATGAATTTGAAACCCTTAAGATTGATGTGTTTTGATGCTTGGATGAATTGAGGTTTGTATAGTGATTATCTGATGATAAGAACAGTAGAGTTTTGTTCTTTATTTGGTTTGCATGCAGTTCATTAAAGCTAGAGAAATGGAAGAAGAGGTTGTTGTTGTAATTTCATTTTGTAGAATTTTGGAAATATAATGAAAAAGGAAGAGATTAGGATTGCTTCTCTTGATGCAGTTGCAAGTAAGAGTTTCTGTATTAGTGAGAGTAGTGTGTGACTTGTAAGAAATAACAACTCTAGAATTTGGATGAAGAATTGAGGGTTATGGGGTTTGTTGTTGTTGGCCGAGAGAGGGAAGAAGGAAGGAGAGGTCTTGTGTTTTCTATTTTCTGAAATTGGAAGGTAAAGTGACTGTTTTGTATTGCATGCACTTTAATTGATTAAGAGTAGTAGAGTTGTGATGTGGTAGAGTTGCATGTTCAAGGTGAGGTGTTGATAAAATATAGAGAGTGAGGGTGAGTCATGGGAGTGATATTGGAGGGAGTGATTCAAATGCTAACACCTCATTAAGAGAAATAATAGTCTTGAGGTGAATTTAATTACATGTGGTTGCATGAAAGAAGCACATGTGAGAGCCAAGAGGAGGAGAGACACGTGAGGGAGTTTAAGTGAGGGAGGGAAGTTTAGCTCTAGTGTTAAATTAAGTCACAATGGAAATAGGTGGTCTATTGATGTGTAGGTTAGGTTCAATTTGAAATTTCTAATTCCACACATAATACAATTAAATTCCCAAGACTTACTTAATTAATCACTTCTAATCAACTCCTAAATTATGAGATAAACTCTAATAGAAGTTAATTAGGTAATTGAAAGAGTGGGATGTTTTAATAATTGTGGTCCATCTTAGACCAATTTTATTATGGGTCCCATGGAGTATATATCTATCTCTTTCTTGATTTTCTCTCTCTCTCTCTCTCTCTCTCTCTCTCTCTCTCTCTCTCTCTCTGTTTTTTTTTTCTTTATCTTTTTCTCTTTTTTTATCTTTTCTCTAAAATTTAGAGAGATATCGATACGCAATAGAGAATGACTCTAAAATTTAGAGAGATATCGATACATAATAGAGAAGGAGAGGGAAGGAGAGGATCCGACCTTTACGTAGTTGTAGGGATTTAAATTCATTAATGCAATCTGACCGCGTGCTTTAGTATATTTGAACTGTCCGATTAAGATCAAACCAAATTTTATAATCGAATTTTAATTGTTTATAAAAAGAAAATCAAACATAAATTTTGAACCATCTAATCTTAATCTAACATTCATTATTTAGTTGAATACACCGCACACAACTCCAATTTGACTAATTTTAGACGAGTGAAATGCCAAATACCCTCCTGCAATTTCAAAATTCGTCAAATACCCCCTTGCAATTTCGAAATAGGCAAATACCCCATGCAATTGTAAAACGTCAATCAAATACCCCCTTCAAATGACGTTACCCTTACCGTTCATGTTTTCTCCTGTTTCGACCACTCCACTGGAGTCACCGTCCCCGCCGATGTCTCCGATGGCTCAGTCGCTGAGTAAATCTCCCGGCTCGAGTTCGATCAACGAGATGACGGCTTATTTACATAATTTGCAGCTCGGAAAATTGAAATCTATACCTTTTATGCCGTTTAATAGAAACATTTAACTGTGATCAACAAGATGGTGGCTTCTTTATGTAATCTGCAGCTCGGAAAATTGAAACCTCTCGGCTCGAGTTCGATCAACGAGAATTTATTGTTACGGAGGGAGATATTTGATTGACATTTTACAATTGCAAGGGAATATTTGCCTATTTCAAAATTACAAGTGAATAATTGATGAACTTTAAAATTACAGAAAATATTTGACATTTTATTCAATTTTAGAGTGCACACAATCCCGATCCGTGCATGTAGGGGTGATCGTATCCGAACCAATCCAAAAGTAAAATCGTAAACCGAACCAATTCAAACCGAAAACCGCATTTAGTTTAAACCGCACGGATCATTTTTCTTCTAAACCACATGGTTTGGTTTGGTTTGCAGTTTTCATTTTAGAAAACCGAACCAAACCAAACCAAACCAAACTGCAAAAGTTAATTTAACTATATCAACTATTAGTAATCAACTTATTACATAGTTAAACTTAGCAAGGCAAACCCAAATTAAGTCCATAAAATAGTAAATTGTCAAAATATATAATTTCACGCGATTCAAAACTATACTAATAGTATTAAAAATAAGTTCTTATGTGTGCAATTTATGTATATGCATATTATATCATGTAAACAATAAAATAAATTAAAATTTCCGATGTTTAATTTGTAACATGTTGGTAATATTATCATATTTTTTCTATCGTAATAAACCGCGGTAACCGAATCAAACCTAACCGCATTGGTTTGGTTTGGATGACTTTTTAGAAATCAACCGAACCAAACCGCATGTCATTTTATCTTGCAGTTAGAATGATTTTTATACTCAAAACCGAATCAAACCGCACCGCGAACACCCCAGCATGCAAATGTATGTAGTAGTGTAAAAGTAAAAGATGGAAACAGTTATTTATAGTAAGTTGGCTTAAAAAAGAAAACGCGGTAGAGTTAGAGTTGTCTTTTTCAACTTCACAAATGAATGAATCTACGGACGCCATAAATAAATAATTGAAAAATTGTCTTTCCATCATCTTCATCATTTCACCACTCAAGTCAAGTCAACTCAACCAACACAACCCAAACCAAACCATTTTTCTCTGTCTTCTCAAAACCAAACAACTCACTCATTCTTTCACTCATGGCTGCTAGAGACATCCTTCATAAGATGAAGGTATCATCAATTACATACATACTTAGATCCTTCATTTCATGTCATGTTCCAATATTACAATTTAGATCACACCCACACACACATACTTTGTTTCATTAAAAATATTTTGTCTAAATAAATGTTCTTTTTTTGTTAC
Organism: Trifolium fragiferum; assembly: GCA_954870985.1. Taxonomy (NCBI): domain Eukaryota; kingdom Viridiplantae; phylum Streptophyta; class Magnoliopsida; order Fabales; family Fabaceae; genus Trifolium; species Trifolium fragiferum. The sequence continues at coordinate 13,094,304 of OX940789.1, read as the reverse complement.
TAATCTTTATCAATTTATTCAATGGACTTGTTTTATTGCTTTATTTAATAAACCCCATTAATTTTCTTGTGTTAATTTTATGTTTTTTTTTTCATTGTGCTTTTGCTCTTTACTAATTTACTTTGACTTGTATTTGACTTGTTCAAGTAAAGATAGAATCTTTCGATTAACCTGGATCTATAAGGAAATATATCAATTAAATTGATTATGTATTTTGAGTTACAAAAATATACTAGATTATGTTAAATTGTTCTTAAGAACTATTAGTGTGAATTGCTCAAATTCAAATTGAAGGTTTATCAAATTGGTAGGCTCAAGTGCTTAACAAGTCCCCTTCTAAGGACGAATCATTTGGGAGAACCCGAGTTGATTTCTAGGAGGAACAATTTTTTGTCAGATTTTAGTTATCTTTCGGCTGAACTCTGGATTACTAGGGGTGTCATTCCGGATTTAGTTATTTTTTGCCATTTTTTTGCTAATTTTGCTCAAGTTATTTTGTTAATTTGACGAAGAGGGTGAGAAATTTATTGGTCATTTGATCAGAACAGTTTATAATATAAAAATGCAGAATATATGTTGTGTGGATGATAAGATTTCATATTGAAGAGGGTCAATCACCTCAATATGTTGTTTGGATGATAAGATTTCATATTGTGGATACTGGGAACAGTTAGTGATATACGGAATCACAATTAGGGCCTGTTTGGATTGATTTATTTGAGCTTATCTACTGACATATGCACTTTTGAGAATGTTTGGGAGAGCTTATGGAAATAGTTTATGCCATGTCCATAAGCTATTTTCAGCTTATTTACATAAGCTCTCTATGATATCTTTTGTTATAGAAATAGCTTATACATACAAAGTTATATGATAAGTGCTTATGCTATAAACACTTAATTAAACTGTTTACCGATAACGGGCTCTAGTCATTCTTGTGACAGTCATTTAACATTAGCACATTGCCTGCAGGAAAAAGTTGGGTTTGGTTCAGACCCAGATTCAGGTAAAGGAAAGAGCAAGATGTCGAAACACATAACTCATGGATTTCACTTGGTAAAGGGAAGATCATATCATGAAATGGAGGATTATCTTGTTGCAAGATTTAAGCAAATTGATAACCATGAATTAGGCTTGTTTGCAATATTTGATGGCCATGCTGGTCACAATGTACCTAACTACTTGCAGTCTCATTTGTTTGATAATATCTTAAACGAGGTAACTTCTCTTTTCCGGTTACTTCTTAACTTATACGATTCATGAATTGCAGATTCTCAAAATCAACTTGAACAATTCTTAATGTTAATTCAAGTCGCATGAATATGATGTCCAACAATCCGTTTTTTCCCATGTAGCCTGACTTCTGGAAAGAACCTGTAAATGCTGTCAAGCAAGCGTATAGTATAACCGATTCTAGTATTTTAGAGAAGTCAGGTGAATTGGGTAGAGGGGGTTCAACCGCAGTCACTGCAATATTGATTGATGGTCTGAAGTTAATAGTAGCCAATATCGGTGATTCTCGAGCTGTCTTATCAAGGAAAGGTGTGGCCAAACAACTGTCGGTGGATCATGAACCAACCACAGAACATGAGGATATAAAAAATAGAGGTGGTTTTGTATCAAGATTCCCAGGTATGTTATATTTTATAAGGTCATAATTTTGCTTTAACTTATTAGCACGAGCGAATAGGAAAATTAGTACTAAAAATTGTAAGTATCGGTCAAATTTGTACCCCATTTTTGCGAATTGACAAATAAATACATGGTTGAAATTGTAAAATATCATTCAAAATATCCTTAAAAGACATAAATTTTATAGGCAAATTAGTCTCTAGTGTGGCGACATTGATATGAGATCAACGTAGAGGGACGCATATTCAGTTAATGCCACATCATAGTCTCTAACAATTAAACTTAACTGAGAGACTATGTTGACTAATTCGCAAAAATCAAGGACTGTTTTGTCTGATGTTAGCGATTTATAGAACCAATTTGTCTATTCACTCTATTAGCGTTTTGCATTGAGTTGTTCGGTTGCAGCATTTGTCGCTCAGTGAGCTTATGATTTTCGATGTATTTACATGAGTTGCTTAGAAAAAGTTTACTTAGATTAGAGACTTCATTCCATTACTAACGATATAGCTTTTTCCATCAATTCAGGAGACGTTCCACGAGTTGATGGACGGTTAGCAGTGTCGAGGGCTTTTGGTGACAAAAGCTTGAAGAAACACTTGAGTTCAGAGCCACATGTGACAGTGGAGAAGATAAATGATGATGCCGAGTTTATTATATTAGCCAGTGACGGATTGTGGAAGGTCAGTTTTCGACAAACCAATCATGCTGCGAGCACCTTACGGATCCATATTTTTTCTTAATACAAAGGATCATTATTCGATGCATGCATGCTTATTTAACTAGTGCTCGAATCTGTTTATTCGTTTATCATTCCAGGTAATGTCAAATCAAGAAGCAGTTGATTGTATTAAAGATATAAAGGATGCTCGATCTTCAGCAAAGCGTCTCACCGAAGAAGCAGTTAACAGGAAAAGTAACGACGACATCTCTTGCATTGTTGTGAAACTTCAGTGATCACAATTTTCAAGACTCATCAAGTAATCTTTGATCAATAAACATTCAAGTGTATCATATACTTTGTGTAATAATTATTAAGCTTAATAGCCATAAGACACTGTTATTTTGCTGAGTCCTTCATACAAACCAACTGAGACAATGCTTTATTTGAAGACAATGTGGGAAAGATTGTAAATTCTGAGTTTGTAGATCAAACTACATTTTAATTTGTGTGTATACAAGGAAGTTTGGTCAATATTATGTGGGGAACTATGTCTAAGCTTCTTGTTCTAGAGAAAAATATTCAGAAGCTGGGAATTACCCTTAAAAACATCCCTTGAAAATTGGAAGGAGGGTGATAGTTTTTTTTGTTCCGTTGTAGAGAAAGTAGTAAACGTCACATAAATTCTCACAATTATTAGGTCTGGGGTTCGAATCTGGATGAATGTGTCCAATCTAAAAATGTTGGCATTATCAGTTGAGTTATGACTTAACGAACGACGATGGTGATTGTTTTGTAGCAACATAATCATATCAATCATAAATATGGCTTACACAAAAGGGTAATGTTTTGTCCCCATTTTATCACACAATAGATACAAATTGCTGTAGCCAACACAACAGATGCAGTGTTATCTAGTACATGAGATGTTATTCAAAAGGGAAGCAAATTTCATATTTTAATTTATATTTTTGTCAAAAAAAATATTTTAACAAACAATAAAATAATAATCATTTACAAACTAATTTTTATTTGTTTATATCAATTGCAAAGTAGTTGTATCATGTATGATGCAAGGTGATAATTAAAAATGCTAAAATAAAATAAAATCAAGTAGAGTATCCATGTAGCAAGAAGTCAAGAACGACTTTTTGCACCCCCCCTTTTTGCAACTACACATTGATTGTATTGTATTTATACTAGTGGCTTTTTACAACCCCATCTCATTTTTTAAGTTTCTTTGATTCAAGCAAGAGGTTAATACACATTTTCTCTTATCTTGCGTTTTTAATTAGTCATTTTTTTCCTTAATTGCACTTTGACCTCTATAAAATCTCAATTATATGATTTTGAACCCTACCATTTCAACTGAGCATTTTTTCTCTTAAACCCTATCGAGGTTTAGATTTTAAAATTCAAACATATGTTTTTGGTGTTTGGATTTTAAAATCCAAAATTTATGCATGTTGCTCTATATTGTTATTTCCCCCGATTTCTCATGTTTTCTCTATGATTCAATATAAATGTATAAATGACGCGAATGTCGGTAGAATTAGGTGAAACAATGTGACAACCAATGTGTCTACTTTGTGATTTGAAGAGTCAACATAATGATTTTGTCGGATTTAGATTTCTTAAAGTCATAATTTCCTACATTTCCTACATTTAGTTGAAGTTTTGGGATATTTTGGTCTTTACAACATACATAAATGTATTTTAATATATAATATTTTCTTTTTCTTAGTTCATTTTTACTTGAATGTAGATGAATTTAGAAAAATCAAATGTAGAGAATTCAAATCCGATTTTGTCAACTATGGTGATACGTGAAGGGTGGTCAGTGTTGAGGATTGTCATCCTCTTTCGACTTAGATTGATGTGCTCGATTTATCAAAATGAAACTTTAAAACGACGACAATATAAGAACTATATATTTGCTTAATATAGTTCCACTTCCAATGGACCAATCAAGTTTGATACTTACCTGGTGAGATATATGCATTTTGTTTTTACAATATATGTACATGTTATTTAAGTAAATTTAATCCGTCTTATGGAATTCGAAAAAATTGAAGCCCGCATGGTTGAACCTAATGAAGAAAATATGTCTTCAATTGAGAGTGCTACTTGCTTGACTCATTCATGATCTTGTTTGTGTCTTATTATGTCTTAAATATTAGTAGTTTTAAATTTGATGTTATTTAATATAAATTTGATAAAATAATTAAGATGACTACTCCTCTACTCTTTCATAATTTGAGGACATTTATCCTTTAATCAATGAGAACAAGCCACATAAGTAGATTTGTATGTGGTCTCCTCAACAAATTGTAACAAACTTGTAGGGACTACATACAAATGATTTGTTCTTATTGGTTGAAAAATAAATGCCATTAAATTATAAAAGAGTAAATTAGAATTGTCCAATGTTTTGTTTTTCAATCTCTGTGTTCCAGTACATTTGAATTTTAAAATTCGAACAAATCACTTTAGCATTACTCCATAAACAAATGCTTTTCTTCGAGGATTGTTATAATTAATATGATCATATATATAATATGTTTACGGTAAATTATCACATCAATCATAAATGTGAACATAAAAAAACACACATACACATATAAATAAATACTATATGTTAACAACAAAGATATCAAGTAAGAAAAACGAAAGCCGCTAGAATTTCAATAAAATATCATTAGCATTACATAACAAAATAAAAATTATAAGAGAATTTATTGATAATAAATCTAATGATTGGACAAGAAATATAAAATGTCCAATTATATAAGCTCAAACTAATATTTAATATCTCTCCTCAAATTCACGATGAGCATCATCGAAAGTTGTCATACAAAAAAACATAATAATATAAATTTAAAATATCTTATTCTAATAATATAAATAGGTAAAAAAAAGGAAAAAACTTCATGCAAATTGACCAACTGTTTGCATAGTTGCATTTTGCATGGCAAAACACCTTCACCCACCCACCATAGATCGATATATTGGGAAATTTTCTTTCCTTATTCTCGTAACATAGAAAAGGTTTTTATTATATGCCTTGGTTTGTAAGCAACCAATGAAAGAAACATGCAGGAAAATTTATGGATATTCATTTGAAATTAAAAATTTATGGATATATTCTCGTGACCAGAACTACTTGTCATGTTCATATGAATGTTTCTCCAATCACCATAATTAATTTCTTGCCCTTTGATGCCAGTACTCCTTCCTTCATTGCAATTTCCGGTAGTGCTTTTACGACGCCGTTCATTGTGTCGCGCTAAGCGTTTACGACAACTTCTTTTAGCTTCATCAAACTCTATAAGATCATGGAACCTGCACAAAATAATAATAGGCATCTAGTAAGGTGAATACAAGGAAGCAATATTTCTGGTATTTTGGAGGGGTAGGATATAAGTGAAAAGGTCCAAGAAAAATAATGTTCAATTTTTTGATGTGTGACTTTGATGCAAACAACATTCAAAGTTTTTAGGTTTGCTCAAAAATTAGTATTAAGGATTTGTATGGTTGGAATTAAAATTGGACAATCTTCGATGAATTTCCACGAGAGACCGTAGTACCCACACTAGTACATACAATAAAAATGTAGGGAAAATATTAGAAAAAACAACTCACTATACAAAACGAGCTGGATAATGTAAGATTTTATTATTATGAAATAAACAACTTAATTACATTGAGAAAAATATTTGTTAAGAAAATGTTCATTAATGTCTAATAATTACAAATTAGGGTAAATAGGCTTATACCCCCCTATAATGTAGGCGTATTTTGTTTTTCTCCCCTGTAATTTCTTTTTTGTGACTCACCCCTTGTAATGTTGAATTTTTTAAACTCGCCCCTTGTATGCACTTTTTAAAGGACCTGGATTCTCTCAATCCAACTTTATATCAATCTCTCTCAACCATGAATACCAACTCTTTGATTAATCTAAGGGAGGATAATTGAAATCTCATATGCTTAAAGAAATACACCATAACAAAACTTTATATGTGAAATAGAGTTTGTAAAAAAAAAAAAAAATCACAATCACCACGGCAGAATTTGCTGCTACCAAAACACACCCAATTCATCTGTATCCACTGCGTGTGTCTTCTCATCCATCATGTTATTCTTCCATCTAATTTTCATTGATTTATAAAGTTTACATTATTAGAATGAAATGACAGAACAATGGAAACCTTTCTTTGATGGTGCTTTTGCAAAGAAATGACTAAATATATGAAGCCAACCATGAAATCAAACACAATTTGAATTAATCACAATTTTTTGCAGAGACACAAGCAATTCAATCATTCATCCAAACCTACAAGATCTAATATCGCCGTTGCAAACTTATTAGATCTGTCGCGCCGTAAGTAACCACCGCCAATGTTCTGTAGAAAGAATTTTGTTAAGGTGTGTTCCATTTCAGGGTTGTGCTTTTAATATCATACGTTAGATTAATCTAATAAAATTAAGAGTTGTGTTATTTTGACATCTTAAAATGGACAACCACTTGACAACTTACTCACAATGCACGTAGTTCGAGACGTAATAAAAAATTAAAAAAATAAATGAATAACATAAATGAAAGTTGTCTATAACTAAATGGTTGTCAAAATATCATTTTTCTAAAATTAAATGGCTAAGATTTATGGTTGAGAGAGATTGAGACATAACAGGATTGAGAGGATCCGTTTCCCTTTTTAAATCGGTTATTTTGTTTAAACCGATTTAATAATATGTTCAACCGATTTAAAAAGGGCAAATTCCTTGCACCCAAGGGGGGAAACAAAAAAAAAATACTTTGCAAGGGGCAAGTCACAAAAAAAAAAAAATACAGGGGAAAAAAACAAAACTTACCTATATTACAGGGGGTAAAGACCTATTTACTCTACAAATTATCACAATTTATAAAAACTAGTGGCGTTCGTGACATAAAATATAGAACAAAAAAAAAAAGTTTCGTTTGAATGTAAAGCTTTTCAAATTAGATTATCTCCTTCTCAAATTTTCTGTATCTCTTTTCTTCATCTCAATCTCTTTTTTAATTTCACTCTGTAATGATTTTGTTTATTACTTTACTATTTTTTTTTATTGATGAGAGAGATTTGAAGAGATTTGATTAAGAGAGAGAGATAGAGAAGAATGAAAGAGATGCAGAGAGTTTGGGAAAAAGAGGATCTAAATTCGTAGCTTTTATATTAAATTTTAAAAAAATAGTATATTTGTTGTAAGATGCATATCTGAGAGTATCTTATAATTCGATAAATATCTGAAACAAATACGTCTCTTATTTTAGGGTATATGTACTTCATAGCGTTATAAAATCATTACCGTGCAACTACCATTGTTTTAGGAGTTTTTTTTTCTTTGGGTGTTCCGCATATATACGGCACCTATGTTATGTAGTTCCGTTTTACCGGCCTCTATTCGTCTTGTGCAAAGACTTGGTAATTAATAAATTTTGCCATTTCAAAAAAAAAAAAAATACAGTAATTTTATTTGTAGATTTATCTTTTTCTGTTTTAGTGGTTAATTACATGAAATTTATGTTTTTTCTATATATATTCACCGATTTAAATGAATAAATATTTTTTTTTTGTAAAAAAAAACTCAAATCTACAATAGAATCTTTAGTAAAAAGTACTTATATCAAAATCAATTCAAACCAACAAAAATAACTTAAGATTAGTAAGAGGTGGAGATTGAACACCAGCTACATTGTTGGCAAAATCAATGAAACAAGTTGTGAATCAATTTCTAGTTAGAGATAATGTCAACCTTTATCAAAAGCAATTGAATTTCAATGCTAAAATATCTCCCATCGAACTATCATGAAGAGCAAATGAGACAAATTGGCTAATTAATTAAGTAGTAGTTGATTAGGAAGGTGTATGATTCGATTAGAAATAAGAACAATCAATTAGGTATATGAGGTAATCAAATTTATAAAAACTAGTGGCGTTCGTGACATAAAATATAAAACAAAAAAAATAAATTCATTTTGAATGTGAACTTTTCAAATTAGATCATATCCTTCTCAAATTCTCTGCGTCTCTTTTCTTCATCGTCATCTCTCTCTTAATTTCACTCTGTAATGATTTTGTTTATTACTGTACTATTTTTTTATTGATGAGAGAAATTCAATTAAGAGAGAGAGAGATAGAGAATAATGAACGAGATGCAGAGAATTTGGAAATAAGAGGATCTAAGTTCGTAGTTTTTATATTAAATTAAAAAAAAAAGAATAGCATATTTGTTGTAAAATGCATATATGAGAGTATCTTATAATTCGATAAATATCTGAAACAAATACTTCTCCTATTTTAGGGTATATGTACTTCATAGCGTTATAAAATCATTACGGTGCAACTACCATTGTAGTTGCAAATTGAATTAACCGTGAGTATAATAGAAGAAACAAACAAGTGTACCATGTTCTATTATAAATTAAAGTGATTTTATTTGTAGATTTATCTTTTTCTGTTTTAGTGGTTAATTACATAAAATTTATGTTTTTTCTATGTAATTCACCGATTTAAATGAATAAATATTTATGTTTTTTTAAAAACATGAAATCTACAATAGAATCTTTAGTAAAAAGTACTTATATCAAAATCAATTCAAACCAATAAAAATAATTTAAGATTAGTAAGAGATGGAGATTGAACACCTGCTACATTGTTGGCAAAATCTTTGCCTCAACCCTGCAACCATCACAAAAGGTACCTTGGAATGAAACTCACAAACCTTATGGCGACGATGGTACCTTTTCATAAAAGTTAAATCAGCTCCACAATTTTCAGCTTGACAAAAAGGTGTTGAAAATCTTGCACCTCTAATTGGTCCTTTTTTTCCACTCACACAAACACTTTTCTTTTTCTCATCTTCTTCAACACCACCATTTTCATCTTCCTCTTCTTTGTCTTCATTTTCTATTTCTTCAACTAATGTTTTCTTCCTCTCTATATCACTATTGCTAGCTTCCATTGAAGGAGAAAGAAATGTTGGAAGGAATGAAAGTAACAAAGAGAAGTTTATAGAGAACAAAAAATAAAGAAAATATGCGAAGTTTGCATATTTAGTACTAGTAGTACAATATGGGAGTGTGATACAATATAAATACACGATATGATAAATATTTGAAATTTAGAATACGAAAAGATTAAATATATTTTTTTTCTTTTAAATATAATAAAAAAAAAATAATAGTTGCAATTGAAACTAGCTTAAAAAATATGTTTTTATCTTCAATCGTCGAAATAAAATGTTAAATAGATATCTTTTTTAAATTTTAAGTTTAAAAAAAATTGTGTCCTCGTATGTATCCCATGTTTAAAACTTGTATTGAAGTTTTATACATCGCATGATATCATACCTAAAATATGTTTTAAACATATTACAATATAATTTTGATAATTCTAAAATATGTATATCATTAAAATTATTGATGTTTGATACATGTTCGATAAAAATATTTCTATACATTTTAATGTATTTGAACTTTATAAGAAGTGAAAGGGGGTTGTGGACCGCAGACTCATTTTTTGTTAATTCTATGCTTTTCCTACTTAGTGTAGACAGAAGGATATTGAAGTGTTGTATGGATAATGGTTTTGTCTGAAAAATATATATAAGCAAATAAAGTTAAGTTTGAGTCTTAATTGTTAGTAATGGGAAGTGGGGGATACAAAATGGGGATGTTGAAAGTGATAGTAACGTCGGATAACTTCATGCATCTTGCGTTGTAAATTGTAATCATTATAAAAGTATTCAAGTAGCATAAGAAAATTTCTAGGTAATAAATCTGATATATTATTCATTGAGCAAGGATACTATATATATAAGAGTCCCTATAATTTCTCCTCTATTAAGGGAATGACAGCTACACAAAGTAATTACATAGCTATATTATTTACATAAAATTTTTGACTTATTATTTTAACATCCCCGCTAAAGTTGGTGCATGGATATCACACATTCCCAACTTGAATAAAGATTCATTAAACACCCTACTCGCCACTCCTTTAGTGAGAACATCAGCTAACTGCAATTCAGATCTTACAAAAGAAAAAGAAATTATTCCAGCTTCAAGTTTCTCTTTGATGAAATGTTTATCAATTTCCACATGTTTCGTTCTATCATGTTGCACAGGATTGTGAGCAATTGCAATTGTTGATGTATTGCACAATACAAAGTCATAGTCTCCTTTGGTTCAAAACCCAAATTTGATAGAACATTTCGTCTCCATAAAAGTTCACAAACTCCTAGTGCCATGCCTCTAAACTCTGCTTCAGCACTAGACCTTGCTACTACCGGTTGCTTTTTACTCCTCCAAGTTACAAGATTCCCCCCCCCCCCCCCCCCCCCCCCCCCACAAATGTAAAGTAACCAGAGGTAGACCTTCTATCATTTTTGGAACCTGCCCAATCAGCATCAGTATACCCTTCTACCTTCAAGTTTCCATTATTTGAGAATAAAATTCCTTTTCCAGGAGTGGACTTCAAATATCTCAAAATCCTTTCAACAACATCCATATGAGCTTTTCGTGGATCATGCATAAATTGACTAACGACATTTACTGCGTATGTAATATCTGGTCGTGTATGAGACAAGTAAATTAGTTTGCCCACCAGCCTCTGGTATCTCCCTTTGTCTATGTTGGCTGAATTTTGGCACTGAAATAACATATGATTTTGTTCAATTGGGGTATCAACAGGTTTACACCCAAGCAGCCCAGTTTCAGACAACAAATCAAGAGTATACTTTCTTTGGCATAAAAAAATACCATGTTTTGATCTAGCCACTTCAATACCCAAGAAATATTTGAGGTTTCCAAGTTGCTTCATCTCAAATTCAGAAGCGAGGTATTTTTGCAAACTAGAAATCTCATCTTGGTCATTTCCTGTAACAATCATATCATCTACATATATAATCAAGGCTGTAATTTTACCTTCTCTTTTCTTCAAAAATAAGGTGTGATCAGAGTTACTCGCTTTATAGCCAAAAGCCTTCATAGAATTTCTTCTAAAATTTCTCCATGTAGGAAAGCATTTTTCACACCAATTTGTAGAAGAGGCCAATCTTGGTTTGCTGCTAGTGACAAAAGTATTCTCATAGTATTGAGCTTGGCTACCGGCGCAAATGTCTCTTGATAATCTACACCGTAAGATTGAGTGTAACCTTCAGCCACTAGTCGTGCTTTATACCTCTCAATTGTTCCATCAGCCTTGTGTTTAAATGTATAAACCCATCTGCACCCCACAGTTTTCTTCCCTTTAGGTAACATCACAAGATCCCAAGTGTTGTTTCTTTCTAAAGCTGCAATCTCCTCAACCATCGCTTCGGTCCATCTAGGATCTGCTAAAGCTTCCTGTACATTACTAGGAATAGAAATTGAGGATAATTGGGATACAAATGATGCATATGATTTAGATAACTTGTGAGATGACACATAATTACTAATGGGATACTTAACTTTGGATTGAAGGTCTGGTTCATATCTAATGGGAGGTTGACCACGGTTAGAACGAGGAGGGAGATTATATTGGACAATAGTAGATTCAGTGTTAGGTGTGTTGGTAGGCTCGTGCAAATAAGGATCAATTTCATGATCAATTTCATGAAAAGGGAATCAATTTCAGAATGAACATTAGTATTAACTCCATTTATATTTGTATTATCAAGAATAGAATCAGGGAATACCTCTGGAGAGTCAACTTGATCTTGTGGAGAAGATTGAACTAGTTGATTATGATCAAGGGAAACTGTATTATCTAAAGGTGATGTGTCCATATTTGAGACTGATTCATTACCTGCAGAATGATCCTCACAAGATAATTTATCTTCACAAAATAAGTCAAACATGCTAACATCATGGTTCTGCACTTCACTTTCATTCCCTCCTTGAAGTGTAGAATCAACATAAAAAAGGTTATCTTCATGAAAAGTTACATCCATAGAAATATAAAATTTTTTAGATGATGGATGATAAGCACGATAACCTTTTTGAGTTGATCCATACCCAACAAAGACACATTTAAGAGCTCGCTTTTCAAGTTTTGTACGTTGATGTGGGTGTAAGTGAACCAATATAACACATCCAAAAACATGAGGTAGTAAATGAACAATGGAAGGGAGAGCAAAATGATCAGATAACACATCAAGAGGTCTTCTAAAGTTATGCACACTAGAGGGGGTTCGATTAATTAAGTAAACTGCATAATTCACAGCCTCGCCCCACAAATGAAATGGAACATTACCATCAATCAGTAGTGTTCTTGTCACATCTAATATGTGTCTATTTTTCCTCTCAGCCACCCCATTTTGTTGGGGGGAATAAGGACATGTTGTTTGATGTAAAATGCCTTTAGAATTCAAAAAATCATTTAATTCTTTCTTAAAATATTCCTCTCCATTGTCTGATCTAATTACCTTAATACATGTGTTAAATTGTGTTACTATCATTTGATGAAAGGAACGAAATACATCATACACATCACTTTATGTTGAAACAAATATACCCAGGTTACCCGTGTACAATCATCAATAAAACTAATAAACCATTTTTTTCCATTATGTGTAGATTGTGGAGCAAGACCCCAAACATCAGTGTGTACTAAAGAGAAAGGAAAATCTGATTTCTTATTGCTTAGGGGATAAATAGCACGATGACTTTTTGCCATTACACAAGTTTCACAAAGAAAATCTGAAATATTGCATTTATGAAATAACGATGGAAATAACTTTTTTAGATAACTAAAAGAGGGATGTCCCAATTGTCTATGCCATAGCCAAATTTCTTTTTTATTTTTATCTTGTATGTCATCACTTGCAAGATGAACCAATTCTCCTTTATGGATTTGTGATACTTTGTCAAGATAATACAGTCCTTCACTATATCTACCACTGCCAATCTTCTCCTTGGTATGTATATTCTGAAAAGCACAATGGGTTGGATAAAACACAGTGACACATGAATGTGATTTTGTTAAGTTACTGACAGAGATAAGATTGCAATTCAAGGTAGGAACAAATAAGACATTATGTATTGATAGGGAGGGTGAGAGAGTCACTGTACCAACACCTTTAATGAGAGATTTTAGTCCATTGGCAGTAACAATATCAGTTTTATGACAGTTAGGAGAGAAATTAATAAGCATATGTCGATCACAAGTCATATGATCAGTAGCACCTGTATCGATTATCTAATCGCTATTTCTATTAATAACAGAAAGTTTACGAGCAGAGTTAGATATACCTGACTTGGTTACAAAGCTAGCAGCAGTAGAAAGATGAGCCTTGTTGTTTTCTGTCTTGTTATTCGAAGTAGTTTTTCCCTTTGGATGCCAATCCGGATAGCCATGGAGTTTAAAACATGTCTATGACATGATTATCTCCATTACAATGATTACACTTGCGGATTTCTTTCTTCGGATACTTCTTGACAGCAAAGGCGGACCCATTCGAAGAGACTCACCACTTAGCATAGCGTCTTGGTGATTTGCCTCTGATTTTGTTTTGTGCATTCAATGACCATTCGACATAGTTAGTGTCATCAAGCCGTTTTGGGGTGAGTGCATCATGGTACTGGACAACAGTGGAAGTTCCAGCGTTCTTCGATTTGTTTTTATCAAAAGCCATAAAAAATTACGAAGAAATAAAAACACCACCGTTTTCTATATTGAAAGAGAATCGGTGCAGACTCTGATACCATATAAAAGTATTCAAGTAGCATAAGAAAATTTCTAGGTAATAAATCTGATATATTATTCATTGAGCAAGGATACTATATATGCAAAAGAGTTCCTATAATTTCTCCTCTATTAAGGGAATGACAACTACACAAAATAATTACATAGCTATATTATTTACGTAAAATCTTTGACTTATTATTTTAACAGCTCAAGGGGTTACATATTGAAAGAGGAGGATTTTTGTCCTTTTGTTGTTCTTTTTATTTAATGATGTCATGTGTTTTTTTTAATATATTTTATTGATGTCATATGTGACTTCAAATGTTTTCAGATCTTATATCGATAATGAACTTATGGGAGGTATATGCTGTTAAAGTTTTGAAATTAATAAATGATATAAATCTAGATGTATACATTTTCAAAATTGGAAACATTAATCACATTTACTCTCCCTTCATTTTACATACTCTAGACTAGATCTTGTCTTGCGTACAAGTTCGATTTTGAATGCAAGTAAAAAAATTATTTAGATTTATTGAATAAAACATGTATTTGAATTATAAATAATTTAATAAATATTTTATTTAAGGGTTAAATATATTTTTTATTATTATATTTTGCTCGCTTTTTAACAATAATCTATATATTTCAAAAAATATTTTTAAAAATCTTATAGTTTGCTTATGTTATCAAATTTAATCTCTCTGTTTGTTTCTTAGATAGAAAGCTGACAAGACTCGATTAACTATGTTTTTAGTTTCTCTGTCAACTTTCCGTTTAGAAAACAAACAGATGGATTAAATTTGATAATAGAAGTAAACTATAGGGTTTTCAAAAACATTTTTTAAAATATAGGAATTATTGTTAAAAAGCGAGCAAAATGTAGGAACTACCCTTAAAGGTGTTCGGGGTTCGAATTCCGGACACTGCATACAAAATGTAATGTCCTTATACCAACTAAGTAAGGGAAAAATACATCCACCTCCCCTGAGGTCTCTTTAAATGTCACAAACACCCCCCTCTAGTTTTATAATAGACATTAACCTCCCTTGAGGTCTTTTAAAATAGGTAGAAACCTCCCTTACCAACTTAACACCGTTTATTAGTCCGTTAAACACTTTCTTGGATTTTAATCACAAACCTGCACAATTGTGTGGTATAGAACAACAAAACGAAACACATCCAAATTAACGCCCAACTACAACTTCGTAGAAACAAGCAAGAAAACAACATACCAACAAACAACTACACTAAAAAAGGTCTGCTGAAGCTCCAAAATGTAAACAAGTTGCAGAACAAACTTATGGACTAATTGGTCTATACATAGTTCCTTGTTATGGACTAATATGGCTTATACAAAATTATGGATTAGTATGGTTTATACATATTTCCTCCTCTATCATAGAAAGAATCTTCCTTGTCAACTTAACACTGCAATTTTATATGGACTAATATGGTTTATACATAGTTCCTTGTTATGACATATATGCATGAGTTTAGCTGAGTTGTGAGGGTCAAATCCAATCTCAAACAACTATAATATTGTTGACTTTAATCCCAAGGTCAAGATGAATTTCAGTCAATATGTCTCAAAAACCAGTGCTAATAGGATGTCCTCTGTTACTATTAAACTATCCAAAATCATCTCAAACATATCTTCTAATGAGTGGTATATTCATATGCGACTTTACACATTCTTCCATCTTGAATTGTAGTATCAAGCACCTTTCATGTTACTTTGTTCATTTATGTATTTGAACCAATTTCTTTGATTTCATTTTATGCCAACAACCCAACGCACAACCAGAACGAAATAGAAGAAAATTTCATCAATATGAAAACTACTGCTAGCCAAAAGTGACGGCGCGAAACGAGAACGACGGCATGTGGAAAACGACTTCCCATGGTGTGGGTGTAAATTGGAGGAAAGAAGGCAATAGAAAAAAGAAGCAGAAGAGGTATGCACGGATGAAAAGCTTGAGAGGCAATATGTTTTGACGGTAACTTCACGGTGTTAATAGAGGGGAGGTTTGTGTTATGTGAGAAAATAGAGGGGATGTTAGTTACATATGACTAAAGTTTAGGTTTGTGTACTTTTACTTATAATTTGGAACATGAAAAATAATATTTTGTTTTACTTATAATATAAAATGGAGGGAGTACATCATAATATATACTTATTTCAATAATAACAAATATTTTTTTTTTCCTCTCTTTCTACCTTCTTAGATTTGTGTGAGTATCTCTAAATCAATTAAATTTATTTTTGTAACCATGCAAGCATTGCTCTTAGCAGAGATGCATATGACCAAAGGTGTCGGCAGTACAAGCTTAATGGCTAAACTATCTGATTTAGGGTTTGAAATCTTAAAATTTTGGTTAAATTTCACTTTTTGCCCATCAAATTTTACAAATTTGCAATTCTAGTCCCCAACTTTAGGGGTGATCATATCCGAACCAATCCAAAAGTAAAATCGTAAACCGAACCAATCTAAATCGAAAACCGCAAAAAATCGCATTTAGTTTAAACTGCACATATCATTTTTCTTCTAAACCGCACGGTTTGGTTTGCAGTTTTTATTTTAGAAAACCGAACCAAATCAAACCAAACCGCAAAAGTTGACTTAATATCAACTAGTAGCAATCACCTTATTTCCTAGTCAAATTTAGCAAGTCAAACCCAAATTGAGTCCATAAAATAATAGGTTGTCAAAATATATAATTTCACACGATTCAGAACTATACTATTACTAGTATTAAAAATAAGTTCTTATGTGTATATATCCAATTTATGTATATGCATATTATATCATATAAACAATAAAATAAATTAAAATTTTCGATGTTTATTTTGTAACATATATAATATTGTCATATTTTCTATATCATGATAAACCGTGGTAACCGAACCAACCCTAACCGCATTGGTTTGGTTCTGTTTGGATGACTTTTTATAAACCAACTGAACCAAACCGAACCGAACCGCATGCAATTTTATCTCGCGATTAGGATGATTTTTATGCTCAAAACCGAAACAAATCGCATCGCGAACACCCCTACCCAACTTTCATAATACCACTTTTGAGTTTTAACTCCTTTAATTTTATCCGTTTTTGCAAAGGGCTAGCATCCCATTGATTTTTCGACCAAGTCAACGCACACGTGGAGAGTGACTCACATGCCATGTGAACATGCATGAGTGCCACATATGCTAAAAAATTATCATGAATATCTAAACAATTTTATTATATATTTTATAAGCTTAAAAAATGTATGATATATATTATAAATGACTATACAACCCTTACAAAAAACATTAATTTGATAAAAAAATAATTTAATTTGTAATAATAATTTGTTAAAATATTCTAATTTTAATAGGTTTAAAATTTGTTAGAATATATAAATTACAAAATTATTCTTGTGACAAAATTATACATGTTTTAAAAATTAAATTATTATATTTTAATTTAATATAAAATATTATATTTATATTTATTTTATTATATTTTTATTTTTTATTTAAAATTATATTTTGTAATAGTAAATCAATATATTATTTTCTTATCAAATCCTCTAATTTCTAACACGGGTCAAATTAAGGATAAATTTTTTAACTAGAGAAACATGATAATACAAATTTTAGAATTAATTTATCATGTGTCAGTGTCTCATCAAACATCGGATTAAAATAATATATAAAACAATTATCATATCATGTATCTTATCTGGGTCACTATAAGGGTCTTAAAATTATCAAGTTATAATTATGTTGAATTATTGAGTGATAGCTAATTATACTAAAATATTAATTATTAATTAGGTCTTATTAGATAATCAATTATGAATCTATGATAGAGGATAATTGATTAAATATTTTTTATTATTTTTTATAAAAAAAGGTATAAAGGTGACAATTAAAGACATTCTAACTATGTTGGTATCCCAAAGAAATCACCTAAGAAGCATTCTAATGAAATATATTAAATAAAAGCAAAATAAGAAATATACAAATGAACCTTGGGAGGACTAGACTAAAATCCAAGGTGAGAGAATTAATCTGCCTCTTTTCAAGCTTTACCAAGAAAATCCAATGAGATAAAATCTTTGTGAAGGGATAACGTAACGAGTACAGAGATAATACATATATTCAAACATAAATAATCAAATTCTATACAATGGTAACCTAGCCTATTGTGATTGAAATATGAGTGACTTTAAAAAGTACTTGGAATAATATGAGGTTGCTTGAAAATCAGTGTAACAAGTTATGAATTAGTTTCTAGTCAGAGATAATGTCAACCTTTATCAAAAGCAATTGAATTTCAATGCTAAAATATTTCCCATCGAACTCGTCATGAAGAGCAAATGAGACAAATTGGCTAATTAATTAAGTAATAGTTGATTAGGAAGGTGTATGATTCGATTAGGAATAAGAACAATCAATTAGGTATATGAGGTAATCAATTAGAATGGTAATACAAGTTTTTTCGTGCCTAAACCGTTTTCTTTTAAAGGAGGGATCATAATTATCTGAAGTTCGGTTAGAAGTTAAATAATGCTTAACTAAAAATTATTTCACCTAACAATCAAATTCGTATTCTTTCAAATGATTAGTTCATCGGTAAAACTTATTGACCACTTGAGTCATATCATTTGATTGATGGATAACAACAACCTAGAAAATGTTAACCTAGTGACATATGAATCCGACTATCTTCCATTTTACTATTTCACTTCTTATAACTATATAAGGTTGTCGGACTATAGTTTTTACTTCAACTAATTTTCTCTAGGTAGAATCGACTCGTAAACTCATAAGAGTTTATTTCATATTAAAATTATTAATTATATGAGATATATACTTATTTTTTACTATAAATACATCAATAATTCAAAATTTTATCTAATCATAAAACTCGTTAGCATTTTCCAACAAAATATACCAAATCATTAATTTAAGGGGTAATTAGACTCATATACTTGCAATCAAACAACTTAAATTATATATCCCACCAAATCATAAAAACATTAAAAAGAAAATATCTAAAAACAAGATTTAAGTTTCTAAACTTATTAAAAATTAAAACAAACAAAAAAGAAATGAGTTAATTTCTTTAAAACCATGTAAAAACAAAATAAATTAACTACATTTTACCTGATTTCACCACGAGTTAACTCATCAAAATTGATTTTTTTACGAATTCACAAAATAACAAGTTTACCACCGATTTAACACGATTTTCATCTAAACACGTAATTTTATGTGTTAACCCCGATTTTGATGACAACCTATGCTCTCTAAGTTAACAACTAATTTTCTAAAGATAGAGCTTAACCACAAACACTATTTATGTGGCCTTTACATAAGCAAACTACTATCACTATATATGTTTTCAAGTGATGGCAAGAGTACTCTTGTCAATATATTAAATCCTTTTGTTTGTATTTAAAGCATCCTTAAATTAAGTAATGTATAGTTTGCAATGTTATTTGGTATGTGATATATAATGTTTGTAAGGTGCATTTGAAAGCACGTCACTATTAATATGTAACAAATGTAAATTTAAATAAAACAAATGAATGTACATTTAAATAAAACAAATGAATTTTAATATGTACAAATGATGTTTGGCCACAGATGTATACAGTGTCCAATTAAATTTTGTAGCTATTTGTCTTAAGTATATGTTATTTCCTTTAAGGTCATTACAATGAGAAGATTTATCTTCCAGCCCTCCACGTTTCTTTTATATTATTCATAAATCTCATTTTGTCTCTGAAAACGGTGTAAAATATGAACAAAAAATTTCGGTTTTTATAAATCGAAATAATTGAAACCTCAGTATGTGAACTTTAGCCATCTTTTAAACTTCGATTTGTAAAAACCGAAATTTTTTACGAGGGCAAAAAGTTAGTTAGAGGGGTATAAAAGAAATGTGGGGGGCTGAAAAAGAAATCTTATGAATGAATAGCTACAAAATATCCTACAGGCTATCACTCTTTGATTTGGTCCCTTTTTTGCTTCATTAATTTCCCATATCATTTGTTTGCATGAAATATAAACAAAAGCCTAACTGGCCCAATTCAAATACAAGGGGCTTTGAGAAGTGTGTTTGCATTTGTTGTGGTACCATGTTTGAGTGGTCCTTTCCCTAAAAAAAAATAATGTTTAGGGTGGTCCTTTGTGTTTTTAGTTCTTTGATGTATTAAGGTAGGAGAATTCTATTGTCAAAATAATAAGGGAGGAGAATTCTATAGAAAGTACAAAGTAAGAAGGAATCAAATACAGTGTTCATTGTAAAGGATGAGTGGTGCAACAAAGACAGCTACTTCTGTTTGGTGATCATAAAGAGAAAAGGCATTACAAAGTTTTTATCTGGTCATGGTAACATGGAATTTGTTTCTGGTCCTAAGCTTTTGTAACCTGTGATGACCTATGACATTTAACATAAAATCAAAAATGCTTCCATGGAACACTTTTATAGTATATTAATTATATGGTTAAATACCACTAGAAATTACTACTTATTAGTATATTAAATTTCATTTTCGTTCATATAAAAAATGATACGTTTTCATTTATACAAATTTTTATGCACGTAGTTTTAGTTTTTGTTGTTAAGTGAGCATATATATTCGAATAATTATTTTGCAGATATGTTTAGCATATTATAAAAAAATTCTCAACTTTTTTAAATTTCCTCTAAAACAATAATAGCTCAAAATCAGTCAGAGTGCTATTTTATCATTATCTTTTGAAATTTTTATTTTTTTTTAATTCATCTCATTTTTTTAGAAAAATTAAAGTTTTGTAAAGACATCTTTTACATATGGTATTCTAAATATGATTGAAAAAATTATCATAAATTTTTAAAATAATTAAACAATTTTAAAAAATAGAGCTTAAAACCGCATTCATGAACGACAATTTTTTTAGGGACAAAAAAATTATTTAACTTATAATTATTCGAAGAATCTTGAAGAAAAAATCTCCCATATACCCCAAATATTGTCCACCCTATCCCGACAACATAGAGCATAAATTTGTAGTGGGAATGAATTGAACATGTACTTGAATTCCAGAGTACATGATTTAATTTCCATGAACTACAAGAGTGGAGTAGAAAAGATCGATAGGTACAGTGTCGGACCACCTACTATATATAAGAAGGGGCTAAAATAAAATTATTTAGGGGTGCCAATTTTCAAAGGTAGACCTAAGGTAGCTCACCTGCAACCTGTAGCTAACAGGATCAAATCCAAATTAGCTGCTTGGAAAGCCTCCTTGTTATCCATTGCAGGTAGAATCCAATTGGTGAAATCTGTCATTCATAGCATGCTTGTGTATTCAATATCTGTGTATTCCTGGCCAGTCACACTGCTTAAAGAATTGGAAAGATGGATTAGAAATTTCATCTGGTCTGGGGATATAGATCAAAGGAAGTTGGTAACTGTTGCCTGGAAAAAGGTCTGCAAACCTTACTCTCAAGGAGGGCTAGGAATTAGATCCATTATGGTCTTGAATGAAGCTTCCAATCTCAAATTGTGCTGGGATCTCTTCAACTCTCAGGAGCAGTGGGCTAGCATTTTAAGGAGCAGAGTTTTAAGATCTAGAGTCTGCAGAACACATCATATCCACTCTTCTCTTTGGAGCAATGTGAGAGCTAAGGTTAATGTTATTCTTGATAACACTCATTTCATTGTTGGTGATGGCACTACAATCAATTTCTGGAATGATGTTTGGTGTGGTGATGAATCTTTAGCACAATCTCTGTTGGTGCAAGAGGTGCAGAACTCTGATCTTCTAGTCAGCAACTTTATTCTTAACAATCAATGGTGTCTACCTGCTGATATGGTGGATAGGTTCCCAACCCTACTGCAGCACTTGGAGTAGGTTGCCATTCCTTTGGTGTAAGACCCATAATTCTACTGTACCGTACGGGTATTGAGAACAAGAGTAGTGGCTAAGAGTTTAGGGTTTTTGTTAAGTTATTTTGCAAGCATCGTTGTAATAACAGCATTATTGCTGAGTTGGAGTCTGTTTTGTACTCGTGTGCTAATAAAGCCCAGACTTTTGTTCCCTAGTCTTTATTTATCTATGAGAGCATGTTGGATTCCTAGAAATTGCAAGGATCATCTTCTCTTAAGGTAACTAGCCTATTTCTTCCTTTTGTTGGTTCAATCCCTTATAGATTAAGATTCTATTCATTATGTTCTTGAGAAGAAATTTCTTAGAAATTAGTTTTAATGAGTTTTTGTTCCATAGAAGTGTCATGAGAGTTTAACTAGTACATTCAAGCTTAGTTATTTTGATTTCCATGGTTGGATGAGAATCTCATGAAAATTCTTGTTAGGGTTTGATAAGAAAAATTTAAATTGATCATAAACATGAACTTTTGTTTGATGATTTTGTTTATGAAGTTGTTTTTGAACTTTTTAGAGAAATGGATATTGGAATAATGATTTTGTTTTGAGAAACAAGAAAAATTATATTTTTGTGTTCTTGAGAAGTTGAGGAACATTCTTAGAAATTTTGATTTGGTTTCTAAAATGCTTTGATTGATCAATTAAATGATTTTGGGAGCTAGTAGATTATTACTAAGGTTTGAAATGAAAAAAATTAAGTGTTGGCCTTGTTTATTTTTTTTGGCCGTGGCATTCAATGGAGGAGGAAGAAGAGTTTCAAAATTTTCTAAGTCCAAATAATGAGAAAATGATCATTGCATTGGTGGATGATCATAGCTTTTGAAAAGAATGATTATGGGGTTTTGTTTTGAAAAGGGAAAAAAATTTGTAACATGGGATGCAAGTGAACTATTTATTTTGAAAAAGTTTTGAAGAGTTTTATACTTGTTTTGAAATGGTTTTTGTATAAGAGCTTGATCACTTTTGAGTTGTTTTGAGAAATTAGCAATGATTTAAATATTTAACTAGGCTTGGTATTAGAAAACAATGTTTTTGGTGTGATTCCAATTCTGGTCGAAATCATTAAGGGTATTTAGGTCTTTATAAATTTGTTTTTGTGTCCTAGAAACTTAACTATTTGACCCGTCTTTTCGAGACGAAGATTTCGGCATATGGCTCGTCTCGATTGGATAAAAATTGAATGAGTTATGGTCGTTTCAAGTTTGTAACTATTTTATTGCCGTGTTTGAAATTGAAGTATAGTAGTAGAAAAATAATAGAGATTATTTTTCTATTAAAAAGAGAAAAATGTTTGGAAATCGGTTTGTAAATTGAAATGAAAATTCTTGTGTCGGGATTTGTGTTTTAAAAAGGTTTAAGTTGTGGGCATTCATGAAAGCATTTTTGTTTTAAGTTTATTGAGAAAAATTTTAGTTTGGACTTGTCTAGTTTTGAAAAGATTTGAACATATGATTTAAGACCTAAGTTGTTTGAGAAAAGACTCTCTGTTGGAAATGTTTTAAAATAGTTGGTTTTGATTCAATAATGTATTTGCGAGAAAAATGATTTAATTAAGCGTTAATGTTTTCAAGAGTTGTTTTGAAAATGATTTGAGCCTAGTTAGTTGTGAGGGAACGACCCTAGGTCTTGAATCCATTAGTAGCCGAGTTAGGACTTATTTAAGTGACCAATTAGGATGTGGTATTAACTTAGATAAGTTATGTGTTGAAAAAGGTTAAGAGGATTAGCCGGATTGGAGATTTCGTCGAGAGAGACGGATATTGCTCGCGTAGCATAAGTTGTTTGTGTTGGAAGCTAGCCGAGGTAAGGGCACCTTTATTTCTGTCATTATTTTCTGCTAATGGCATGGTTGTATGCTTGTGTTGTGATGTGTTTTGAGTGCTTGGCATGTCTGTGTGATGTATTCTCGGGATGAGAAATTGTTTACAATATGTGCGTTGACTACATATGATAGGAAATATATGTATGTTATTGTGAATTTCATATGTAAGAATAATATGAAATGTTGATGCATGTACTTGATTGAAGATCTCGTTGTGCATGATGTTTGTTGTCTTACATATGATTTTGTTAGAAATATATGTATTGACATGTGGTTGAGAATTACATATGCATGATTGGTATGTAATTGATGCATTGGCATAGATAAGATGTATCGTATGCTCATGCATTTCATAGTCGCGTAGGGGATGGACCTACGGCCCTTTCTATGTAGGGGATGGACCTACGGGCCTGCATTTATGTGGGGGATGGACCTACTGCCTTTTAGTAGGGGATGGACCTACCGGCGTGCATCGACGGTGGGGGTTGGACCCACATGCCTTTTAGGTGGGGGATGGACCCACAGGCTCTTTAGTAGGGGTTGGACCTACGACTCTCTGCGGAGAGGTTAAATTCCAGAATTCATGCATGTGACGGCCAGTGATTGGTGTCACGATCATTTTATAGTCTGCATTGATAGGCTATGTACGCATTTGAATTATAATGCTTGTTGAGAAGGAAATGCTAAATGTCTATTTACTTTCCGTATTTGGTATGTGTATATTCGGTGTGTATTATATATATATATATGTATATGTGTGGTGACCCTTGCCATAATACATGAACGGGCTCCTCCCACCCTAGACGATGGATTCCCGCCTGATACCGTGGGTCGTGAGGATGACGGTAGTTTCTTGAGCCCCCAGTGTTTGAGTGGCGTGGTATATCTAGTTAGGTTTATGCCGGTGCGTTGTACACCGTGCTTTTTGGTTAGGGAGTTTTATTCTGACTCTTTTGGATAAACTGTATCTGAGTATTTATACTTTTGGTTTAGACGGTTGTCTTTTGGATTGTAAATATTCAGGTACACACTTTACTTCTCGAAAGTACTTTTATGTATGATTAGTATTATGCCGATGCTTTGGTTGTACTAATATATATATATATATATATATATATATATATATATATATATAATTAGTCCTGTGGTATGATTAATGCCGACTCGTCACAAAATTTATGCGCGCTCTGTTTGTTTTTTAAAAAAATAATAAAATAATGCCCCTTTTTGGGCTTTGAAAATTCGGGGTGTTACATTTGGAACATAAGTCAGATAGCCTGGCCTGGAGGAATTCTGACTCAGGTGACTTATCCTTAAAGCAAGCTTATATCTTCAAAGATCATCAGCTTCCTCAATTGAACTGGGCAAAGAATCTTTGGTGCAAGGATATTCCTCCATCTAAATCTCTTGTTGCTTGGAGGCTTATGCACAACAAGCTTCCAACTGATGAGAACTTGTTGGCCAGGGGTTGTTTCCTTCCCTCAGTTTGTAGTCTTTGCTTTCTTCATGCTGAGACCTCTTTTCATCTGTTTTTCCAATGCCCTTATGCTATCAATATTTGGACATGGTTTTCTAGGGTAATTGATATTAGATTACACTTCAACTCTGTTGAGGAGATTTGGAATCTTTGTGATAGGAGTTGGCAGCCTCAGTGCAAAATTGTTATCCTTGCTGCCATTACAAACATCATCAGCATCATTTGGTTTGTAAGGAATCAATATAGATTCAACAATAAGGTTGTAACTTGGGAAAGAGCAGTTGGTATGATAACCTATAATGTTTCTCTATCTGGTAACCTGACAAAGTTAACCTATCATTCCTCTATGAGAGATTTCAGCATTCTTAAGAAATTCAATATTACCTTACATCCTCCTAGATCTCCATCTATCAAAGAAGTTTTATGGCATCCTCCTCCCCTTGGCTGGCTGAAATGCAACACTGATGGAGCATTTGATTCCAACATAGCCTCTTGTGGGGGAATCTTTAGAAATCACACTGCTAACTTTGTTATGGCTTTTGCTGAAAGACTTACACATCATTCATCTTTTACAGCTGAGTTGTGTGGAGTGATGAGAGCCATTGAGATGGCAAGGAATCATAACTGGTCAAATTTGTGGATTGAGACTGATTCCAGTCTAGTTGTGCATGCTTTCAAATCTAACCTCAAGGTTCCTTGGGCTGTAAGAAACAGATGGAGCAACTGTTTGATGATTACTGCAGGAATGAATTTTAGGATCAGTCATATTTATAGGGAAGGGAATGATATTGCAGACAGGCTTGCAAATGTGGGAAATAACATAGATAATGTCTTGTACTTTAATGATCCTCCTAGTTGTATTATTAGTAGCTTGAACAAGAACAAACTTGGCCTACCAAGTTATAGATTTGCTACTTTTTGAGAGGGTCTTGGCCTAGTCCCCCCTCTTGGTCTTGGTTTGTATCTGTTGTTTTCTTTGTTTATGAGAAGTTTTGTGGTGTTAGCACCTTAGCTACACCACTTTTTGGTTTAAAAAAAAAAAATTCTTACAAACTAAATATTATGGGGTACCAAAATTTCTATTAAAATATAATAGAGACTAGAATTTGAATTTAATGGGAATAAAAATATACTTAATCTTTTTGTTAAATTATGTAAATTGGATGTTATGTGTTTAAACATCTTTATATATTTGTCTATATTTCTTTTTCAAATTTTGCAAATCAGTTCTAATAATTTTCAAAAATTATAAATTGGTCCCTTTTTTTGTTTTGAAAATTTATAAATTGATCCCTATTGTTTATAGACAAAAATAATGATTAGTAATAACTTTTGCCACCTTATCTTCAGTCCAACTAATTTTTCACTCTGAATTCAATTTATTATTATTAATTAAATTCTCCCAATGATCAAGATGGAAAAGAAGGCATTTGGATGTCCTCAATTTTTTTTGGAAACTCATTATCTGGTTTAAAGATCGATTAATTTGAGGGGACTAATTCCACCGTTCACTTGCGGGGGTCTCGTTTGAAGCCAAAGTTTTTTTTTTATTCTGTATGGACTATCCCACCGAAATTGACTCCAAAAGAAATCGAACATGAGACCTTGAGAGGAGTAAATTCCAAGGATTCAAGCCAACATCACTAGGCCAACCCAAATGGGTTTGAATGTCCTCCATTTAATTAATTCTCGATCAAGCTCAAAGAAAGACCTTTTTTTTATTTAATGGCAAAGATAAATATATTATATTACGAAAAAGATAACAGTACAAATATGAGAAACAACAACAAAATAAAAAATGAAAGTGTACTAGAAATACACACCCAACACTATAAAAGGCAATACTACAAATACCCGAACCAAGACACCTGACAAAGGGGAAAAATAAGAAAGAAGAGAAGACCGACAAAGAACAATCTGATCACCATTAAGAAATAACGTGACCCACAACCAGCAGATCACCTACCGCTATCAGCTCCAACACAAGATAGGTTACACCTCCCACTCTTAGAAGGAGCAAGCATTACCAGGGTTTTTAGCCAGATATCACTTCCACGATGAACGTTTCACTTTATCCACCAAAGATTCGACAGAAACAGTTCCTCTCGCAAAAATTACATCATTCCGAGATTTTTAGATAACCTAAACAGTAGCATACCAAATTAACAACCACCTTAGTCTAGCCTTCTTACCCCTCCCAAAGCCTATAAAACCTTGGAAAACACTACTAATATTTATGGAAGACACAAACCGAAAGCTCAACCACCTAAAGATAGAGTATCAAACAGGAGAAATAGAAATACAAGTAACAAGAAGGTGATCAACCGCTTCGATTGAAGCCCCACAAAAAGCGCATAAAGCATCACCAGGATCCCTAATCACCCTACGCTTGAGAAGATTTTGTTTGGTCGGCACTCTATCCTGAAGTAATTGCCAAGAGAAAATAATAAATTTAGATGGGGTCCAAGATTTCCACACCTTAGCTAAGAGAGCATCTAAAACGTTAGAAACCACACTAGCCGTAAGCGATAAGTAAGCTGACTTAACCGAAAAGGTCCCAGTAGGATCATGTCTCCAAGACCAGGAATCGATAACCCCTAATAAAGGATGGTTCGCCATGGCATCTAGAAGAACCTGAAGCAGATCAAATTCCCACACTGAAAGCTCTCTCCTCCATCTAAAATCCCAAAGCCACTCTTCGTCCAACCAATTTCCCATCTCCCCTACCTCAAAGAAAGACTGATACTGTTTGTGGAGGGCGCTCAAAGAAAGACTGAAACTGTCTTCCATTCCTTAATTAATTATCGATCAAGCGCGCTCCATTTCTTTATCAAAAAGTTTAATTTTAAAAATATGAGTTGCCTCTGTTATATATCTGACATTTTGATCCTCCATTTGATCAACAACATGATTCATACTTCCCCTCCACAGTCAAATCAAAACTCAACAAATTAATGATATGACAATAAATGATCAAACATCTAATATGTTCAAAACCTTAATTAATACTTATTTCACCAAATATTCTATTGGAATGAATATTGCCCACCGTTCAATCATGGCACAACATGTTGACTTAATGATTTTTGTGATCATATACATAGTATCTCTGATCTTATCTGATCAGAGTCGACCTCACCGGTTTATTTCGCGTTTGAATGCCTCTTGTTGAAGCGCAAGGGGATTGTGTATCTGTATATACTTCAACGCTCAAGTCAGTTTGTGCAAGAATATGGTTTTCATAAGGTAAGTAAAAGTACCTGACTCCTGATGAAATGAGGAGTTTATATAGTCCTCAGCGCTGGGCCAAGGCCATTGATGGCCATGAAGGGTCATCAAGTGACTGCCGGGAAACAACTGTGGAGCCATGACCTTTATTGGTACAAATTAATAGTATATTTTGGTACAAATTCATAACCTTTATTGACCCGGCTCTCGTATAATTAGGAGAGAGGAGTGGGAATACTAAAGTTTGGGCATGACCTTATTTATTTTTATTTTTTAAAATTTTTTGAAAATTTAATATCCAATCTAAGGACCGACCAATCTAAAGAGATCAATTTCACCGTTCACTTGTGGAGACCCCATATAGATGGGTTCAATCCATCCATTTAAAAATCTAGATGGATTCAATTCATCCATTATATTTTAGAGATTGAATGTATCATTATTTTTTTTTCTTTTTTAATCTAATAGATTGTGTTTACTTATTTATTTATTTTTGTTAATAGGTTTATATAAAAATAAAACATAAATAATTGCAACAAACAATAAAAAATTTGAGAAGAAAACTAAATTTTAAATTAGTAATACTATATTGAAAACTAAAAAACAGTTACCAAAAAAAAAAAAAAAAAGGAAAAACGAAATCAGTAAAATACTAGTTTTTTAATATTTTAATAAAATAGATTTAAATATAAGGGTAGTGTTTTTTTTTTTTTGAACAAGCCAAAATGAGATATATAATATATAAACAATCCCCCTAACACAAGATGTGCCAAGGTAGACTACCAAAGTTTATAAAGGGTCATATAGATAGATATAGAAAGAGATAATCAGAAACGAATCATACAAGGCCCAAACAAAGTAAATGACTAGACCACCATCTATGGTAGTTGGAAGCTAAGGTAACAGAAGTCGCCTTCAACCACATAAGAGAAAAAAGCTTGATCTTGTCCAACAACTGAGAAGTAGTGCTAGCTGAGCCTCGGAATAACATGTGGTTCCTCTCCGTCCACCCCAGACACACGCGAGCCAGATGAGCTGCAAAAAGGAACAACGTGCCCGAAAAACACATGTTGAGAATGTAAACTAGACAAAATGATCACGTATGGAAGTGAACTCCACCACCGGAATGCCAATCCACGGTCGCACCAACGCCAAGAGAAAACCAAACGTGCCGCATGAGATGAATAAATGATGAGCTGACTCCACCTCTCCACAACCCGAAACGCACAGATGAACTGCAGTAGATAAGACGCCTCGAGTGACCAGGTTGGTTTTTGTGGGCAACCTGTCACGCAAAAGACGCCACGCAAAGATGGATACCTTCAATGGAACTTGAGGATGCCAAATGAGATTATCTGCGTCGTCTGTGAAAGCCGAAACATGTGTAGTCAAGAGTTGATATGCTCCCCAAACAGTGTAGCCTCTATCAGGGTCAGACTGCCACTGCCACCTACCCGAGGACTGGTCCTGCAAAGAAATGGTAAGTAATAAAGACTGACACTCCCTCAACTCATCCTCCTCCCACCCCCTCAACTGTCGCCGCCACACCCACGCCTCCCCATCTACTCCCCACCCTAACAAAAACATCTCTGCCACCGTACATTGTTTGGTCTCCGCTAAGTCAAACAGGCGACCAAACCGTTCATTCAAAGGGACCCCTTCCACCCAGGGATCAGTCCAAAATAAGGTATCTGAACCGTCCCCCACCCTCCTCGAAACATTATCTCCAAACCATATGTCCACTGTCTCACATCTCTCCCTAATACGCATTATATCTCTCTCCACCAAGAAGATCCTCTCTGCACTCCCTCTCGTAGCATGCCTTTCTCCATCCCATACCAAGTTGCCAGCACTCGAAATCACAATCCCTCTCTATCCACTAGAACCCTCCAGCACCATTTACCTAAAAGAGCCAAATTAAACTCCCGCAACTGCCTCATCCCACTACAACAAATATAGGTCTTTAATAGCATTTTTTTTTAACTTTTAATAGCGTTTAAAAACGCTATCACTGAAACAGCTATTATAGGTGTGGTGCCTATAATAGCGCTTCAGAAGCGCTATCAAATGTACACTTGTAATAGCGTGTTTTACAAAACCCGCTATCGTACGCGATTTGTTGCTACTTCGGAAACAAGTTTTTATAGCGCTTCTTTAATAAAACGCTATTATATGTAAGATTTAATAGTGCCCGTAATAGCATTAATAGCGCCCGTAACAACAAAACGCTATTAAAAGTCCTTTTTCAAATTAAAAAAAATTTATTTTTTTATGTGAATTATTAGTTTTGCTATATTTGGATTAAAATAAATAAAACAAATTTTATTAATCTTAAAATCAAATAGCACATAAGAAATAAGTGACTTGCAGTACAACATAACCCATGTATTGGTACAAGACATGCAAAGGCCAAAGAGAATATATTAAACAAGGCACAACACATGCCCAAAGAAAAATACAAAGGAGTCTGATACATCAAGACAAATGACAATGAACAAATAATCCCTTAACAAGTGGGAATAAACAATTCCTTTCCAATACCAAGCTCCCACAGTAGCAGTATTCTAAATTACTATGGGCCTCCCAGCAAAAGTCTACCACTGAAGCAAATAATAAACAATGCTCATCCCAAAATCAGCCTAATTGTAACCAACACAGCAAAACTGCAGCTGATGCAGTTACAAAGAGCCTGACCTCGTCCTGAAATAAGGGTCCAATCCACCACATAAATTAAGCGGCAAGTGGACAAAATCACAGCTAATTTCTTTTACGAGACGATATCACTGAAACAGAATAGCTTAATCTTTTCCTGCTGCACAACGACCAAATCACAGACACAGCCGTTTGAGATGCAACACCAGGGACGCAGAAGGCTAGAATCTGTAAAGAGGTCTTTCAAAACCGACAAGCTAACACATTTGCGAAACCTGCAACACCGATCCTGATACGGGGTAATGGACACCACCTGCGACTATAAAAGTAGTCGATTCTCAGGGCTGACAAATGTGAACCGAACTTCTGAAAGCTAGATAATGCAGTCTGCTATAACAATTAATTCCCAAATACTAAAAATGGCAGAGAGTAGATCAATCTCGCGAAATTTGTCAAGCCTCTAACCTGTCGACAGCAAACACAGCTCTATAGACAAATAAGATCTACCAAGATTGCTAAAACGGGAAAAAGAAATATATAAGGAAAATCCGGATCCGGACAAGCGATTGGGATACTACCGAGATAGGCCCCTTATACAGACTCAAATCCCTTAAGTAAGTTTTCTCCAGCTCCTTATTCTTAAATATCTTGTCGTTACGTGCTTTCCAAATGCACGCGAAGACAATTAGAATAATCATAATTAGAATGATCTATACTTTCTTTGCTAGAGTAGAGTGGGTGGTAATTTGGTTGTATCTTTTCTAAGCATCTTATACTTAGATAAGTTAGATTTCTGTTTATACTTAGAAATGATCATTATAACTATGGTCCAACAAGCAATGTGTAACAACTAAGACACAAAAATCCTAGAAAAATGAAAAGCAACACTCAGTTCTAATCTATCTAAATCAAATTAATATCACAAAATCATTCAGTTACTAAATAGCTGGAAAAAAATTGTGAAATAAAGGTTTTGTGATAACATGAGGAGACAGTTTAAACTTGATATTCAGTAAGCAATTATGCAATGAAGTTATTAGAAATCTAAAGAAAATATATTAAAACATTTATTCAAAACATGTTAAAATAATTTAGTCCTATTCACCTCACTATGAATGATTTCTTATTAATTTAATCAATTATTCAAATGGGATGGCAGATCAAGACTTGAAGCATATGTAAAGATATTCAATTGTAGAAAGCAGTATCAAACCATATATTGTGATATAGAACTAGTCAATTTTTTAACACATGTATCTAATTGCTCTAAACTTAAAGCATGCCACAATGAAAAGGAGACAGAATAATAAGATTTGAAACATATAACTCATGACCAATTATAATCAATTAATCATAGAACAAAACTATGCATCTTACAAATGGAGCCTAAGCTTTGTGCATTTGGAAGTACTCCAATGGTAGATACAGCCCTGTGGGATGGTCTAAATCTTCGATCTTCAGTACCTACAAAGACACAATTAATAATCTTCCATGTTCACATACATGTTAAGAAACTAAAATCAAACTGTTATCAAGACCACAACACAACATAATTGCAAGTGCCCATTAAATCT
Organism: Trifolium fragiferum; assembly: GCA_954870985.1. Lineage (NCBI taxonomy): Eukaryota > Viridiplantae > Streptophyta > Magnoliopsida > Fabales > Fabaceae > Trifolium > Trifolium fragiferum. The sequence goes on along the minus strand of OX940789.1, from coordinate 13,061,621 downwards.
ATCCTGGATTAAAAATTAAACAGGATTATGCCATGTAAGCTATGCAGCAATAATACCAAACCTAATAAACAATAAAAATGCAACGTCAAATTTGAAACAGCGCTGCTATATGCAGCGAAACTTTAATTCATGATTTTTTCACGAGTGGGTAAATTATGTATATTAATAGCTTAAAAAAAGGTTGTGCCAACTTGTCATGTGTAAAGTTGTGATAACAGAGCAAACTAACTTGACCGGTGAACAAAACCCAAATGCACTGGCCACCAAGTACTATTATTAGACAAAGTGCAATATTGACTCTTATCAAAGCTCCATCACTACACGCAAATAATTATAAGCACAAACTTAAATTGAAGAGGATGCAATCAAGTAGCAAAACAACTTAACAACCACAAAATCAATAACAAACACATAGCAAGAAAAAATCCAGAAAATCGGCAGTATACTTCTTGTTGATATCAATAAAACACACCCAAAAGCATTTCTAAACCACCTGATCTTGCCTATGGTAATTTCTGGAACTTAAACACAGTGTTTGCTACTTAACCTTCTTTATGTCTCTTCCTAAATAGAACATAATGCAGTTTACCACCGACCAGATGAAAAAATAGTTACAATTTGCATGGAGAAACGATCAAAAAAGGAAAATGAAGGACGAAAGCGAACGACGGTAGAGAGAGATGGCGGCGACGATGACGAACGAAAGCAATGAATGGTGACGACAAATCAAAATCAAAACAAAAACATAATTCCTCAATTAGATGATTTCAATCAATCTTATATAAACAAAAATAACAAAATATGTTGTTGACTGAGTAAGAGTGAGTAACTTAACTGCTTGTAACAAGACAGAGGTTCAATTGTGACGAACGATGGCGAAACGATGAAATTTTTTTGGCGTAATGAATTCTGAAACAATGGACAATGGTGAACGATGGGGGAAGATGGTTTTCGGATTTCAGTGAGTTTCATAGGTTCAATTGATTTTTGTTTTAGGGTTTCAAGGAGCTTATATTCAATCTGGGATCAAATGATCAAGAGTCTTTGGGGGTTTAGGGCTTCAACGTGTTTCTGGGTGAGTGGCGATTGGAGAGTAAATTAGGATGGTGAGAAGAAGGGTTTATGGATGAAATGGGAGCGACGATGGTGAGAAGAAGGTTGAGGGTTTCTAGATGGAAGGAGATTGGAAAAGAATAACGAGGGTGAGTTGAAGAAAATCGAGGGTTTGTGGATACTTTGATCTGATGAACTGAGTGAGATGAAGTTGAGTTCGATGAACTTTAGAGTGAAGAGGATCGGGTTTGTAAAAGTGAGTGAGATTTGGGAAAGTTCAGAGTAAAAATAATGTGTTTTTTTATTTATTTAATATATGGTAGAAAACCTATTATAGCATTTCCACTGTAAAGCGCTATTAAAGTCTACGTGGTTTTTATGCTAGCATTCTATGTTAGCGCTTTTAGGAAAAACGCTATGAAAGATTCACCCTATAATAGCGCCCGACACAAAAAGGTTATTATAGGTCTCTGTGTGGTGTTTTTAATAGCGGTTTACTAGAAAGCGCTATTAAATGGGTGCTATTATACATCAAAATTGTAGTAGTGTCCCCAAGCCTCCATAATCCTTCCGCAAACAAATGGATTTTCAGGTAATCCAAAAAATTTTCCTAGAGTCCTCACACCCCCTCCCCCCCCCCAACAACACCCACACAAAAAAAAGGGTAGTGTTAGCGATAAAACCAACTAGAAGAAGAGAGAAATGAAGGCTATAGTTTCATTAAAATCACCAAGCTGGATAAATATATTTTTTGCCTTTATAAATATTTAAAATTTATTGTTTAGTCTTTTTAAAGTTTTTAATTAACGTTTTTAGTTAATACTTTTAATTTAACTCATATATAAACTTTATATTTTTGAATGAATTTTTTTAAGAATGTTTAAAATATTATAAAAAAATTTCCAAAATTGTTTCAAATTTTTTAACAAAGCATAAATTAAATATAAATTTATATATTTTTAGTGCTTAAAAATTCACATTTAATTCATATTTTATTAAAATAATATTAATTTTTCGGCTCTTTATCCCCAAAAAAAAAAAAAGACAAGAAAAACCATATGCATATCCAACAAAATGAAAAAAGCATAGGATTAATACACCTCATTAACAAAATGTTAAACCTCAACTGGTGGTGAAAACTGAAATGTTAAACCTCATTAACTTCTTCCGTACTTTATCTCTGATAAGTTACTAAATAGATATAAAATTTAAAACAAGAAAAAAGCATAGGATAGGATTAATACACCTTTATTACTTAATTTCTATAATCCTATATAGATCAACTATAACTGAATCTTATCACATCCATCTCCAAGTTGCCCTGATAAATCTTCACTACTTCTATACTCCACAGTGTCTACAATATTCATATCAGCTTCAGCAGTGGTTGTATTTGTCACTAGTTGTACATTTTTCTTTGTTGCATCCCAAGCTGTTTCCCTACTTTCCTCACCTACCACTTCTTCAACACTCCCTAGCACCTCCCTTGCTTTCTCTGGCCCTTGATTTATTGCTCCTACTAATGGATCACCACTCTGAATTAAAATAAAAGTATAAATTATTTATCAAAAAATAAAATAAGTCACAAAAATCAACATTTTAGGGTGCATTTGATCTAATGAAAGATAAGAGACAGAACAAAATAACTACAATTATATTATATTTAATTTTCAAAATTTTAAAATTATTTTTGGAGTTGAACAAACTGAGAATAAGAGACACTAAATCACAGACGACTTTTTTTTTGTCAGGTAGTTTAGCGGTTAGAAATTCACCATTTAAAGGTGAATAAGTGAGCATATCGGGTTCGAACCCTATCCCTACACAAATATACAATATCTTTTATCAATTGAGCTAGACTCATGAGAACAGACGAATTTTTTTAATTTACAATAAAACATAAAATCGTACTTAGAATATATTACCTAAATTCCTCACCTCACAACTTGACCAAAACCTAATAGCTTCACACGACGATATTTTGTTTCAAGTAAAAATTGTTCATAAAAACATTTTCTTAAAAAAAATACTAAATGAAATAATATTATTTAATTTACAAATTTGAAAGATTAATCTGACCGACCTAAAAAATTTAAGACTAAAATGCGAATTTAGTCCACATGATGGAGTGAAAAGGAAATTGATGTGTACTTACTTGAGTGTGTACATGAGATTGTTTTGCAATTGAGAAGTTGCTAACTATAGCAGCTTTATAACGACTAGTATTTGATTGGAAATTTTTGACCAATTCTTTATACTCCACAAGAAAGTGAAATCTCTTAGCCATATTTTAGTGCCTATATGTCTTAATGAATAATAATATCTCTTGATGTCTAAGTATTGATTTTAAGTATGTGAGTTAATTAATGGAGGCTAGCTTAGCTTATATATACTAGTAAGAGAGAAAGAAACTAGCTTAGGAGGGGATCCGAATTCCCTACCAGAATTAATTCAGCGATTTTTAATCTGGACCATTAAAATTATATCAAATGGATAACATTAAAAATAAAGTTTTTTATATTAAAATAATATCAACCGTTAATTTCAAATCAAGCGGTTATGATTGATTACGATATATGGTATAACTAGATAAAATCTATTTCCCATAGAGGAAAGAAAATGAAGGGGAATAATAAAAAATGGAAATGGGTCCAATGGTGTTGTGACACGTGGTGGAAGGTGAGAAATGTGAGTCATGAGTATTGAGTATTTTGTAACACAACACGTTCGTACGTTGTCACTAAGGTGAATACTATTGGTTGCATGACACGTGTTAGGTCTTGCTTCGTGAACATGAATGAAATGAAATATGGCCAAGTCTAGGGTGGGAGAACAAGATAGGTCTTCCACCATGAGAGAGTTAGATAAATCATTTTTAGCCATTAGATAGTGAATTTCTATAATTCTTATCATACACCAACAACACAAAATGATTTTTTGGTTCATTCTTTTTGTTTTTTTTATTTGGGTCTTCTTTTTCTTTCTTTCTAACCCAGCAACCCCATATTTGCTGCAATGTTCACATGAAACAACAAAACTTGTAATTTTTGTTTGAAACATTATTTGGTTGATTCAAAACAATATTTTTAGAAATAATTGAGTTATGATTTTGGACTAAGCTCATCATAAAAGAAAATGAAAAATTCTAGACTCCAAATCCAATACCCTTATTCAATACTCTATATTTAATAATCTTAAGTCATTGATTTTATTTTATTTGGGAAACAATGAACATGTAGATGAGCTTATCCATATCCAATACCCTTATTCTTTTGTAGGTAATTTGCAGATCTAATACTCATTGACAAACAAGAAAGTGAAATATGCAAAAAAAATTTAAGAAACTAAATTGTGAAATATGCAATTTTAATTAAAGAAGGTGAAATATTCAATCACTTATCCACTTAAAGTTTGTTTAAAATCATTTAATATGTTAGAGTTGTTGCTCCATTAGGTTCTCTATTGCTGCAACAAAAAAGAGAAAGAAAGAGAGTGAAGAAGAAATAATGAGTGAGAGAGAGGAATGAAGAAGGAAGAATGGAAAGAGAGAGAAAAGAAATGTATTTTCTATTGGCAATGTATGATAAGTTTTCTCATCCAACGGTTATTATAACTTACCCATGGTGGGAGACGTATGCCACTCTCCCACCCTAGAAGGGGCCATGAAATATAGACAAAAATAATGTAAACATAAAGGATTTGTACCATGAATCTTTTGCTTTGTATTTGCATGGAAAACAGCGTGGATTTTGTCCACTCTTGTCAAACTAATTTAATCAGCTGATTCGGTGTAGAACGGTTCTCATTACATTAGATTAGATTGGATCAACACCAATATAATCAATTTTCAATTATTTGATAAAATAATTACATTCTCGATTCATTGAATACACAAATTTCGAGATATAATTTTCATATTTATATGTTTAACTAATGTCCTAAGAACACCGTTTATCATTTTATTACATACTCACATGATAAAAAAATAAAAGAATTTAATAATAAATATATTTAAATTAAATAAATAATTAAATTGCATATTTATGGAGAGAGGATCCTCTTAGTAAATTTTACAATTATAGTATTGTATAGTACTCTTGACCAAAGAAAGTTTTGGTTGGGCACAACTTCAATACATCACATTTAGAGCATACACAATGGAGAACTTCATTTTTTGGTACTTAACTGGGTCCCACGTGTACACATTATTCATTTATAATTTTTTAATAATAGTATCTAATAAGCGACCAATCTCTCCAATCCAACACTCTTTAAAAAGTTTTAAATTGATCCCACCAATAACAAATTTCACTAATAACTCTACATTATTATTTATGGGTCTCACAAAAATGAAAAATAGAGTACTTCCAACCAATATCGTGTGCGATATGCTCCATAAAATGTGATCAAATTTTTGTGTTGACCTAAAATTACTGTTATAAGCATATCCAAAAGGAAAAATGTTCATTTTTTGTAAGACAAAATTAATTAGTTTAAAACCAATTAGTGATACTATTCTTTATATACTGTTTATATTTTATTTAAAAATATTTAATATTGACAATTGATTGATTTTTTTCACTAACTTTTTTTTTTTAACTCAAAAAAGGTGGAAGCAAAAAGAGCAACCACCCCAAAATATATCATATAAGAAAGTCTATAATACAAATGGAGAGGACATAAACCAAAAGCTCCATTAAACAGCACAAAATCTAAAATTAGGTACACCTAGGTGATTCTTTTCAAGACAGTTTTGAATGAAAGAAGGAGCAACCAACCAGTGAGTAAAAGAAGGTAAGGAAAGACCATGACTAGCCAACAAATCAGCAGCCATGTTGCCTTCTCTATAGATATGAGTTACAATGCAGTTCAAGTCTGTAAGCAAAGACAAAATGTTTTGCCATCTATTTCTAAGATTCCAAGGAACACAATCAGAGAGACTGGTAAAAGCTGAAACAACTTGAATAGAGTCAGTTTCCAGCCAAATGTTCTTCCAATTAAACTGATAGGCTAACTCAATTGCTCTCATAGCACCACAAAGCTCAGCCTGGAAAGGAGGTAAATTACCTAATGGTTCAGCAAAACAGAATAAGAGATCAGCATCATGGTTACGGAACACACCTCCACAAGAAGCAAGACCTTTTGACTGCAAGCACCATCAATGTTGCTTTTAATCCAATTCTGCATGGGAGGATGCCAAAGAATTTCTTTGATAATTGGAGCATTTGGATGATGAATTGAGACTTTGAAAGTCTTAAGAATGGTAAAGTCTCTGGTAGAGTTTGTAGAGACCTTTCTAGTGTTGTTTCCAGTCACAGAGGTATTGGCAATAATCAAAGCAATAACTGACCTCCAATTCATGCATTTGTTGTTGAATCTAACTTGGTTCCTAGCCTGTCAGATGCCATTTAGCATGTTAACCATAGCAGCTTTAATGACAACTTTGCATTGAGGGGACCAATTCATGTCACAAATTTTCCACATATCTTCCATGGTGTTGAACTGTAAAACCAGATTAATACAATTTGCAAACCAAGACCATATTTTGACAGCAAATTCACATTCAAAGAAAATGTGAAAAGATGACTCCCCTTGTTTGTTACACAAGCTACACATAGAGGGTAAGGCACAACCTCTAAGCATAAGATTTTCATCTGTAGGCACCTTATTATGCATTAGTCTCCATACAAATAAAGATTTTGAGGGTTGAATATCAGGACTCCAAATAGATTTAGCCCAATGAAAATCCTGAACATGTTGTAATTTGAAGTTGTAAGCATCTTTGAGTTGTAAATCACCAGAATATGTGTGTTGCCATAAAATCTTATCATGAGAAGGTTCAATAGGTATAACGACTTGTTGAACCAGATTGCTGATATTGTGAAAGGCTTGAGACAACTGAGTGGGAAGATTCCATTGACCATTATAGATATAATCACTTACTTTTGAAGAAAGTAACTGACTAACATGCAGAGGAATATTGAACAGATCAGAAAGAGGAGTGCCACACCAATTGTCATTCCAAAAATTGATGTTGTCGCCTGTACCAAGAAGCCAGATGGAATTATTCATAGCAATTGAATATTCTTCCTTAATACTACTCCATAGAGAAGGATATATATGATAATTAATAGGCCTGTTATCTCTAAGAACTCTATCTTTTAACAATTTTGCCCAAGAAGCTTGAGAGTTCACAAGAGACCAACACAATTTTAAGTTGGCTGCTTTGTTCAAATTAGATAAGGATCTGATGTTTAACCCTCCTTGAGCCAAAGGTCTGCAAACTTTTTTCCATGAAGTTGTGACTAACTTCCTTTTATCCACATCCCCACTCCAAATGAAATTTCTAATATTCTTTTCCACTTCTTTGATCAAACCAGTAGGCCAAGAATAAATAGAAATACTATACATTAACATACTTTGAATTACAGATTTGACAAGTTGAACCCTCCCAGCCATAGACAGCAGGGAAGCTTTCCAAGCTGTTAGTTTAGAGCTAATATTATCTGCAATTGGTTGTAAATAGCTCGATTTTGGTTTGCCTTTGAAAATTGGAACTCCCAAGTAATTGAAAGGTAAAGTCCCTACTTTGAAGTTCAACACATCCACTATGAGATTTAATCTGCCATGTGTGATAGAGCCTGAGAAAATAGTGGATTTGACAGTACTAATAACTTGGCCAGATTGTAACGCATAATTATCGAACAATTCTTTCAGTGCCTTGATACAAGATAATTTGCCTTTGCAAAACACCATCAAGTCATCTGCATAGAAAGAGTGAGAAGGGACATTGAAATGCCTTGTACCCTTTATAGGGTCTAAACCCCCAGTATCAACCAGTCTGGAAATGCTTCTACTCAACACATCTTCAGCCAAACAAAATAGCAGAGGAGATAAGGGATCCCCTTGTCTGACCCCTCTAGAGCAACTAAAATAACCTTCAGATTTACCATTGACAGAAATTGAAAGAAAAGCAGATTGAAGAATGACATGGATCCATTTACAAAAAACCTCATTAAAACCAAAACACCTAAGAACCTTCAACAAGAAAGGCCACTCAAGAGTGTCAAAAGCCTTAGAAATATCTATCTTAAGAGCCAAGTTACCTCCATAAGATTTGTTATGTAATAAATTAGCTGCCTCAGAGGCGATGCACAAACAGTCTTTGATGTTTCTGTCATGAATAAACCCCCTTTGTTCCTCAGAGACAATAGAAGGCAAAAGAGAAGCTAATCTATCAGCAATAATTTTAGAGATCACTTTAAATTTGAAATTAGCCATTGCTATTGGCCTGTGTTGATCTATAGAAGTTGCATTCTGAACCTTAGGCAAAAGAGCAATAATGTTAGAATTGAAACCTGACAGGATCCAGCTAGAAGTAAAAAACTGAAGAACGGCATTAGATAAATCAGTCTTGATAATCTCCCAGAAGTGATGAAAAAAGAAGGCTCCAAAACCATCTGGCCCTAGAGCACTATCCCTATTAAGAGCAAAAACTGCAGCTTTGATCTCTTGGATGGAAGGTATCAAGGTCATGAGAGCATTGATGTCATCAGTGATTAAACTTGGAATAGCTTCTTCTACAAGTAAGGGCTCCTGCAAAACAATATTAGAACAAAAAAGTTTTTTATAGTGAGATACCACATGATTGGAAATATGAGCTGGTTCTATGTGCACTGTTTCACCATCCTATAGGGAGGTTATGGTTTTAGAAGAGGTTTTAAGTTTGGCTATTTTGTGAAAATATTTAGTGTTTCTGTCCGGGAATAGCAATCTCGTCACCTTTAACACAAGGTTGGGGTAACTGTGATAATGGAATTTCACATACATTAGAAACAGCTTGGGCAAATGATTTTAGGGTTTTGGGATTGGTTTTGTCTGAAACTGGTTGTTTAGATGAAAGATCAACACATGACCATGGAATACAAAACGGTTCCATGATGATCGGTGAAAGAAAGAAGAAGACGGTGGGTTGGATGAGGGTTTACGAGGACGGTGATGAACAGTGCACGTATCGCCAGAGCATAATTCCTTTCTCCTTTTTTCTTTTTCACTAAATTTAAAAAGGAAGTACAGTTTAGTAAATTTAACTTATCCTTTTTTGTTATGCTTCCTCTTATGCTCCATTTTTGGGTAAATTTTGAAATTAAGAGTTTCGCATAACCCAACTTTATAAAATCGGTTATACGATGATGATTGCCTTTTATTTATAAACATATATTCAGATCATCTCATAATTGATATGGAATTTTTTAACACACTCACTCGTGCTCAGCGCTATTGCGTTTGGAGTGTAGATATAAATAGTGGATGGCCAGATTGGAAACCCAACATCAGGTGGCCCAATGAATCGTAGAGAGACTCTGATATCATCTTGAAATTGGGAGTTGGGTCTAATTCAACCCTATAAAATTGGCTCGTGAGGTGAAGACTTCTTAATAGTAAATGCAAATTATTATCCTATAAATACATGTTGCCTAGGTGCGAGTACTGTACTTGTATCCGATATTGGTACGAGGAACAACATTTTTAGAAAAACTAAGGTACGAGTATGTGCGTATAAATTTTTTAAAAAATATAATTATATAAATAAAATAATGGAACTATATTGTTAAAATAAATAATTAAATATAAAATTGGCAAATTCTATGGTACAATAGACTAATTCTTATGTATCGGTATAATAGGTTTTCAACTTAATAGAAAAAGGAGTATATTTTAGAATAATTTTTTCCAATCTTATAAAATATTATAATAACTAAATATTATTCATCAAAGTTGTCAAAAAATTAAATTTTGATTTTTTTAGAATTTTTATTATTCATAATAGTGAATATTGATTTTTCTTTAAATAAAAAAATAAAAAAATTAGTATCATGTTGAAATTGTGATTTTTCTAACGAAATTGTGTTTTGAAAAATATAATAGTCAACAAATAACTTTTAAATTTATAAAAATTATTGTTTATTTATCATTTTAAAAATCTAGTGTACCTTTACCTTCGAGAAAAACATTGATATGGTTTATTCATAAGGACTTACTTCTGGTACACTAGATTTCCAGAAGTAAATCCTTATGAATAAGTATTTCATTAATTTCTCGAAGTGATTTTTATATCATTATATTTGATATGGTTTTATTTCTTAATTATTTTTGTGAAAACTATAAAGTACCAACATTTTTTGAACTAAAATGTGTCCTAATATCTTACAAGGGTCAATGTCGAACAGGTCCCGAGATTTTGGAGACCCTGAACAAATAATAAAAATGAACCCCTAATAAAAAAATAAAATAGTAAAATTATGTATAAGTTGTTGAATAATTTTATTTATAGAAAAAACTGTCACAAGAGGGATAAAACTCACCCTCTAAACACTTGAAAGTTATAAAATGAAATTAATAAAAAAAAACTATCACAAGAGAGAATAGAATCCACACCCTCTACACAATTGAAAATTAGTAATCAAACTCAGACCACTACACCAGATCGCTTCTTTTGAAATTTTGTTTCACAAGAACTACTTAAATCAATATTGTGTATGTTAGGGCGATTGAAAAAAAAAAAATAAATACGAGGCTCTTAAATTTTTGAGGCCCTGGACTATGGACCTGCTTGCCCTGCCTCAGGGTCGTCCCTGATGTCGAACGCTAATACAATAGCGACACTTATTAACTTGTTGGTGTCTAAATTGTATCGGTGCTTCATAGTTAGAGATAGTACCAATTTGTTAGAAAATTATCATCAACATTAAGACATCGATCCTTACGAGAGTGTACTTTCAGAGAGTGGGGTGGGATGGGTAGGTCAACTGGTTAAGCTAGTTGAACTAAGGGTTAAATGAGTTCGAGGTTCAGAGCTCAAGTCCTGGCAAGAAGAAAAAAACTATTAATAACATTGTAATACTAACAACTAACAATTTGCCATTCAAAAAAAAAAAAGTGTACTTTCAGAGAGTGGTTTTTATATCACATATCTTAATATCTTTTATATGAAAATGAAATGGTTCCTTATTTATTTCTACATATAATAGTATTAGTAACGAGTACCAACTTGGCAACTTATTAGAAAAGTTTTTATCAACATCATCATATTATAATAAGGATGATCGTATACTTGTGAAAATCAAGATAAACATTTCTATGTTCTAACTTTTCTAAAAATTATCAGCACTAACATTTTGATTATGAAAATTAACATTGTTGCATTAATTTAAGACTTAATAGATTTTTTTTTCTTGTATATTCGTGAATTTTTTATTTTAGTCATTTGTATTTTGTTTTGTTGCAAATAAGTTCTTGAATGTACAAAAAAATTAATTTTAGTCAAGTTAAAATTTGCAGAAAAATCTGAAGCAAAATCTGCACGAAAACTACAGATTTTCCTGTGTATTTTAACAATAAGGACTAAAACAATTTTTTTTGTACATTCATAGATTTATTTGCAACAAAATAAAATACGAAGACTAAAACAAAAAATTCACAAACGTACAGGGATCAAAATATCTATTAATTAGCGTTAATTCAATCCCCTTTCTTGTCATCATGATCTCTAATAGCATTGTGTTCAGCATCTTGAGCTGCCATCCAAGCTCCATCCATACTATCCTTGGCAGTATCTCTAACCATGTCTCCTCCTTCTTCAGCCTTGATTGGACCCTCTCTTGCTGGATCACTCGCCATAGCCCTATCTTCTTCCTTTATGCCTTTGTACATACCCTCCATTGTCACATCACTATTTGCTTCTGCCACCGCATTACTACCCTGCAACACACTCATAATCATAATTAAGATTATATTTCAATTAATTATTACTCCCTTCACTTCATTCTTTTTAAGTGACCTTTCACTTTTTTAATTTAATGAATAAATTTAGTATCTAGTCTATATACTCCATCCGATCTCATATATAAGAAATTATTTGCTTTTTAGGTTCATTGTAAAATGGATGAATCTAGACTATAATATTGTCTAGATACATTCATTTTTTTAATGAATCTAAAAAGCAAATAGTTCTTATATATAAAACAGAAGGAAGTATATTATTACTACTCTATCCGGGTTTATTTATAAGCAAAAGTGAACAGATAAAGTTGAATTTAAATATAAGCAAAAGTTACCAAAATCAATTTAATAAATGTTATTCTTTCAAAAATAGCCTTATTATGATAACTTATCATGTGCTTTTAGGAAACATAGTAACATGACCCTATACTTAGGAATTGTAATTGAAACATTACATAAATTCAAGATAAAAAAGTGACTCCCTAATAAGTGTGCAAATTGATATATTTGCTTAAAAATAAGATCGGAGGAAATATAATATTGGTGTGAAGTTTCCGTTGTTAGTGATGACTAATTTCCATCGAAAAATATATGGGGCATATAAAATGAATTATTTCCTAGAAAAGTAAAAAAAATAAAAAAAATATTTAAATAGACAATAATTGGCAATGCAATACAACTCAATCAAAACTTTATATGAACATAAATTAGTTAAGATTTATAGGGAAACACACTCCATAAATTCCAACAAGCATTAGTATCACCTATACCAACCCATTACGCCCTAAGTATTGTATGTAAAGTTATAATAAGTTCGTGAGCTATAGCTTAGCTCAATTGGTAGGACAAATGTATTATATATGCAAGGAGTTAATATTTGAATCTCGATCATTTCACTTATTCACCTTAAAGGTGAAATTTCTAGCCGCTAGGTTACTTGACAAAAAAGAATTATAATAATTGTGAAAAGTTGCATAAATTGAAAGAGAAGGATATATATGTATATACTTCAGCGCGTTCATAAGCAGTGGAAAAGGAAGCTGTGGAAATTATGCGACAAGATGTATACATAGATTTGGTGGCAATGTTGATTGTTTTCTTAATTAGCAACGACATGGCAAATTTGTAACCTTAAACACTACACTTCGTATTCTTTCTCTAGCTTCTTTTGGTTAATTAGATATATATCTCACTGTTACGTTATTATGCTATACATGATTCATATATAATATATATTGAAGAATTAATTAATCAAACGGTGATTGAAAGCAACGTACATTGTTGTGTTTCAAGTTTCAACGACACGTTCAAAGGGTCCGGTTTGACACGTTTCGGGTACGTGCATGTGTTATTCATTTAGCATTTGCTCACTAAGAACCGAACAATTCTATTAGTACTATTGTAAAATTGTAATTTGTGTGCCTTTGCCTCACATGATATGATTTATATGTATTTTTCAATAGCACTAATTATTCTTAAATTAGTGTGATCAATAGTTTAAATAATAAATTTACAATTTTTTTTAGAGCTGAGAATTGAACCTACAACTATATTACTACTCAAATTTTTTATTATTAGACAAAATCTGATTGCTTAATGATTTTCTAGATACATATTGGAATAAGTTTAAATAAAGGAATAATAACTTGCATCATGACCTTTGAATTCTTTTTCGAAAGTTCACAGCCGTCGATGTTAGAAAGACAAAAGTGTCAAACATAAATAGTATGAAAATATTGTTCGAATTAAATTAATAAATATTAATTCATATATACATGCTATCATATTATGACATATACTTTAGTGCGGAAACAAAATAGTCATACAAGCATGCATAAGAGAATTCTAGGATCGACAAGATGATCTTTAGGAATACCTGAATCCATGGAAAAAAAAGCATCTAGCAGTGATCTTGAAATAGAGAGATTTGGCGGCTTATATGGTTCTTCCTCAACCGGTACCCTAATGCCTCGATTCTCTTCAGATGGGGAGAAGAGTGATTTTGCTTTCGTACGGTATATTGGGGACCATAGCATATATATAGGGTGATGGCCCATTAGGGTTCCCATTATCCCGAAATGGGTCATCCTGACATCCACCCATTTGAGCCCATATCTAATTAATTAATTAATTCATTCATTCATTCCTAAATAGAAATCCAATTAGCCTTTTAACTTTATTTGATCACTTAATCAATTACGCTCTTAATTAATAAATAGCTAATATAATTATATAAAGATATTTGCCTACATAATATTATTGGAATATCATAAAATATTCCAACAATCTCCCACTTGGGCAATATATCGTAACAATTATATATCATTATTCCTTAGGCGCGCATCCGAATGCTATTTATCTTTAGATTTCAACCTTACAATCTGGTCCATCTCATACATCAAAAATGGGACCACCGCGGCTGTCGTCACTGACGTATAACATGACGGAACCCCGACGACCACCACATCAATGTATTTGACGACATAGATCAATATGGATGAGTGGCATGGAAATTTCATGCAATGTGATCTCTAAATCATGCCTATTTCCAACTGGTCCAACTAAAGTCTTTAGTGAGATCAAACTGAAGTTTGCAAATCAATATTTGCACAAAAGATACAGAACTGGTTATAATAATAATAACCTCAAACTTTATTTCTGCAGAAAACCTTAACAAAAATTATGAATCTGTATCAATACCAAAGTTCGAACATAACTAAAGAGAGACTCCCACTAATCCAAGACATCCTTAGTGACAACAACAATATGAAAGACCTTAGGTGTCAAGTCTTCGATTAGTGAGTCAGCTAGCATAACATTTATATCTATATGTTCTATCCTTCAACAACTTATAAATTGATAAACAATAAAACAGTTGTAGAAACATTATCTGACAAATTTATGTCACAATATAACTTGAGGTGTCTTTAAAAAAAAATATTTTACTTTATGCAACCAAGTGACATAAATACTTACAGACATTTCTTGAGTTATGATTTCCATTATAAATGGACATTCAAAATGATCGGAGTCAAACATACTGATGATCTCCAAATTATTCGATCTCCGATATGCGAGTACAAATTATTTTTGTTCTCTATGATAATTCTTATGGTTGCTTCATTTCAACAATTCAAATTTTGAATTGATCAAGTATCTGCTAAATGATCTTATTATATATGCTATTTTCGGATGCATATAAGTAAGAACATACATAAGTTTCTCAAAATTAAAGCATATAATAAAACACTTTATTTTCTAAATTTCCAAATTTTCTTTTGGGCAATTATTGAGACTTTTAAACAGTCTCCCTTTTAAAACAATCTCTTAGTTTATTGACTTTCATGTCGAATTTACTTTCAACTTTATTGATATAATTCTTTTGAAAAACCGAATGATACAATGAGAATGATCTCTAAGTATCAAATTTTCTAATACAAAAGAGGTGTGCCCAAGATCTTTTGTCACTAAACTTTTGTTAGTGATATATTGGTTTCGCACAACGATCATATATCAGTGTTGACTTGATAAAATAAAATCGACATATAAAAACTAATAATATAAACATACTCCCACTGAACTTGTATAACCCACTACTCTCCATAATATACATCTTAGAACCAAATGAGACAATTACTTGATGAGACTTTTGTGGTACCATTAATGAGACAACTTCCTAAACTCATAAATGAATTTCATTTGTTTGCAAACCATCTACTTTGTGTCTATTGACACAAAATTTCTCTTATTGCACCTTATTGTATTTTTCATAATGTCGCCATTAAGAAATACTATCTTGATATCCATCATATGAAGCTCCAAAATTATAATAACTAACAAGTGTCGTGACTATCCTAATAAAGTTTTAAAATCAAAACAGATATGATTTCTCTTTTCAGTCAATACTTTATGACACTCGACGCCATAACTCCTGAAGGTATTGAGTTTGATATTTATGAATTAATTTCTTAACTTAATTGAGAGGAATAACACTAATGTTCTTACGAAGATCCAAATTTACTATATAAATAGCAACTTTATGAATTGGTTTAGAACCAATTCTTCCTCACTCGATTTTGTTCTTTTACCATATCTCTCCCCCAAACTCAATATCTTCAAGAGACTTTGAAGTTTCTATCTCAAAATGTTCATTAACATGAGACCAAAATTTATATTTCTTAAAAGTTTCAACAATTTTAGATTGTCACAAGTAATAGCTGAATTGACTATAATAATATTTATATTTAAAAGACATATTGAATCCCTCATTTTAAAATAATAATAAAGAATTAAAACAAAACTAAACTCAAATAATGATCCACAAATTGTCTTTTAAATACAAATATAAGTTAGTAACAACAATCTAACAAATAGTTGAAATACCATCAATCTTCACCGACTTATTTCCCCTCTAGATTGATGTGTCTTTCAACATCATTGAAGATTTTGTCAGTTTAGATCATATTTTCTTATTATTCTTTATTTGCCTTTATCCTTTGAGGTATTTATATAATGAGCACTATTTTATTTTCTCTTGCTTCAATATTTTCTTTATTGCACACTTTATGAAATGATCATTTTAAAGAATCATTTCTAACTTTAATAGCTATAAAACTAAATGTGAAAAGAGAACAATAAAGGCTATATTTTCAACAAGGTTACTTGATTGTCGAAACCACGACGCTTTACCAAGATTAAATAGTTACATGATGTGCTCCTAATATTTTCTTTGCTCAACAATATTAATGAAATTTCATGTCTCCAACGAGAGTTTGTCTTTCTCCTTATTGCTTTAGAAGCACTTTAATTTAAGCAAAGAAAAACATGACAAAATTATGTCATCTTAAATAACACCTCAAATGATGTTTCTGTAATTAAAATTTTATGATCACAGGACCTTTGTAATTAGGAGTATATTCACTTTCTAAACTTGATTCTCACTTTAAAATTAGCGAATAGTGAGAGAATTGGAGTTTCTCCATCTTTATCCAAGGTCTAGATCCAAGAATATAATGTTATTCTTTTATTCCAAAGAGTTAGAATTTTAAGAATTTAAATTTCAACGTTATTTTGCAGATACATAAACTATATTAGTTTATAGAGAACAAAAAATTACTCACCAAAATACCTAGTGCACCATTGATGTCAAGCCCTTAGAAAATGTCATCAATTGCTAGTGGTATTTTGTGACAATGATCAAACACTAACAATCAATATTGACAAACAATAAATCCTTATGATCGTTACATGTTTATCATTATAAGTGTGAATGTAATCCAATAAATATTTGTACGGATTTACACTAACACAATTTTATTTATTATGCATGTTAATAAATTATTACATGGATATGCACATCTTTGTTTGTAAATTATAAGACAAAACAAGATACCAAATGCACCATTAATCCACAATCTTTGATTGTCAAGAATTAACTGCAAGTGGTACTCTCAACGTAATGGTCAAACATTGGTAATAAGTCCCGTCAGATAATGTATGTCTTTGACACCAACCATTATCCACATGGAAAAAAAAACTTAATAATTACCACACATTTACCATCACAAGTATGTAATTATCCGGCCAAACTGTGTCTTCCTTTTGGCCGACATAACAGCTCGCATGAATAATTTCACACCACATCTTTTGTAATTTCAATTGAATCAAATCTACACAACAGAGGTTACTTTTGCAACTTGTTGTTTCAACCAACTCAATCAAAGTTACTAGACAATTTAATAAATTGAATACATATGTATAATTATTCGGCCAAACTGCGTCTACCTTTTGGCAGACCAAAATAGCTTGCATGAATAATTTTATACATCCTTTTGTGATTCCAATTGAATCAAATTTACGCAACAGAGGTTACTTTTACAACATGTTGTTTCAACCAACTCAATAAAAATCACCTGACAATTTATTAAATTAAATGGGAAAAGTCTTAAATTTACAAGGCACTACCAACAAAATGTAGGCCGTATCCCTTTATGATGTCGCTTGATAATAAGATTAAATGACATCCCTTATGTGAGAATAAAATCTCACTATCAAACTAAAATTGACATGAAAAAAATATTCGAAGAGCATGACAAAATAAAATTATTGTAGAAACTTAATAGCAATGAATTCAAACATTATATTCATGCTATAAACCAAATATTTAATTTTAAATAAAATTAAATCTTTATATATATACCAAATCATATTCATGCCACAATTGATTCACATATACCCAATGATTCTTTAAATAAATAAACAAATAATTCTATAACGATATTTTCCAAAACAAAAGGAAACAATTATTTATATCTCTATAAATAGACAAATAATTCTAGAATCCAAAATTTAAAGAATCAAATCTCTATTTTCTGTACGAAAAAATTTATACATAATATTTTGAGATGCATTAATAATTGCTCTTTATAAGAGAGCAAATTTCATTTTAATATTATATGATAACTGAATATATAATAAACCTTTATAATAAACATTTATTTGTCTTAATTCTCAAAACAAACTTTAAGTATAATTTCATGTGAATCAAGAGACTGAAAGATATAATAACAGTATTTGAAAGTTATGCTAAACTAAAATATTTGACTTTTAAATCTTTCCAATTAAAAAAAATAAAAAAATCATAATTGTGTAAAACTCAAATCCTTAATTTTAGGAAACATACTGTGATTACTAAATGAACAAAACCAAATTTGCAAATCAATCCTGTCAAATTGATTTTAACAAAATTCTAGAGTGTATTAAAATGTGTATCGATCACATTCCAAAACCAAATGAACGTTACTCTAGACTTAATTTTCTTAATTGGCATAATTATATAATATAATCATCCCTGATTAATGGTTCAAGACTTCTTGTTCCAAAAAAAAATGGTTCAAGAGTTTCAAGTTCCGAATGACAAACCGAATAATAAAATCCAGAAACATTATCGGTTCATGTGTTCCAATAGCTAATTGAATCAAAAGAACATAATATGATTCATATTTGATAAATATACTGATCCGAAAAAGAAAAAAAATTGGGAATGAAAATAAATATCAATTACTATCTCAAGGTCAAATATACTGTAATTAAAGGCCATAATTAGAAATGATTTACAATAATATCGACAATCAAAGAAAATAACTGACAAAACCTTATTTAGGAACGAAAAATTGATAGCCATCATATTTGGAAATCTTATCAAATATGAAGATTTGTTTCAAAATTAGAGCCAAAAGAAACAAATTAGAGTTGTATCAATTTATTATTTTTGACTGAAAATAAGTTAAACAAAAAACAAATTCACTCGGTGAAAACAAATAAAATAATTGCTTTAACACCGATTCACCAAAAATTTGCCATGTTTACATGCGATCGGTTGCAAATCCGGATGAAAGTAATCGCATATACACATTAACTAGAAAGGCAACAAATTAGTTTGAATTGGGAAGTAAATTAAGTAACTCAAATTAAGCACGACGGTGATGGACATATGATTGTAGCAAAAGCACAAACATATACAGGAAGAACCAAATGCACATAATTACTATTACTATATATCACAAATAAGTAAGACTGCCATAACTGCAGATAAAACACTAATTCCTGGATCCAAACGGTGACAGAACCAAAAGAAACCACAAAATAAATTATATGATAAATAAACAACCTCGATTATATTTTATTTTGCAGAATCACAAGGTAATCATATTATATAAACAAAGTCAGTCGAAAATACATAATCATAAGATCAAACATGTCCGGCTCTGATACCACTTGTTAGAATTAAATTAATAAATATTAATTCATATATACATGCTATCATATTATGACATATACTTTAGTGCGGAAACAAAATAGTCATACAAGCATGCATAAGAGAATTCTAGGATCGACAAGATGATCTTTAGGAATACCTGGATCCATGAAAAAAAAAGCCTTTAGCAGTGATCTTGAAATAGAGAGATTTGGCGGCTTGTATGGTTCTTCCTCAACCGGTACCCTAATGCCTCGATTCTCTTCAGATGGGGAGAAGAGTGATTTTGCTTTCGTACGGTATATTGGGGACCATAGCATATATATAGGGTGATGGCCCATTAGGGTTCCCATTATTCCGAAATGGGCCATCCTGACATCCACCCATTTGAGCCCATATCTAATTAATTAATTAATTCATTCATTCATTCCTAAATAGATGTTTTTCTTGTTAGAGGTGTTTGTACATTTTAACTCTTACCTTCAGTGTTTTTCTCTCTTTATTAGGAAAAATTTCTATATGAATTTTTAACCCGATGTTTTCTTTTGGGCTCAAAATTAAAAAAATTGATAGATTGGTGTAGGAAAATGTCTATTTCCTCCCCATGATTTTTTTTTTACCTCTCAAAATTTTAATTTTGCCCTTGAATAAAAATTTCGAAACGCATTTTTTGAAGTTTTTCTAGTTCAAATTCGGAAAAGGCGTTCCTAAGTTTTTAGTCAAGGAAACAAAAATCGAAAAACGTGTTTCAAAGTTTTTTAATAAGGGCAAAAAAGAAAGATTATTGGGGGTATAAAAATAACATGGGGGTGGGAAGAAAAACGTTCTTGGTGTAGTTGCTTGCGTGCTAGTGCTGCATAAAGGAGGCCCATAAAATGGTAGAAAGCTACAAAGTTAGCCAATTAAACTAATAATTAGACCTTTAGTAAAAAAAATTAAAATAACTAATAATTAGATCCGACAAAGGAAAATATAGAGAGAGCTCCATTATCTTACGAATTTCTCTCCCCCTGCCCCCTCAGAAATCCACTTTTGTCCATGGAAGGTTGACTTCGGGTTCTATGAACCGAAGTTTTGAATACTTCGAAAAATGTTTTTCACTCGCTTAATTTTTGGAAAACATTTTTCGAAATAACGCCATAAAGAAACAGAAGCATCTCACTTTCTCTTCTTCATCTTCACACTCAATCAAAAGCTTTCCATGAAAACTTAACCCTTTTACTTCCATTGGTCGTGCAAATGCAAGATTGGAACGTTATCTAGAGGATTCTACACTCATTGAAGCACAAACATAAGTTTACGAATTTTTATCCCCCCCCCTCCCCGCCTCCTCAGAAATCCAATTTTGTCCATGGAAGGTTGACTTCAGGTTTTATGAACCGAAGATTTGAACACTTCAAAAAATATTTTTCGCTCGCTTAATTTTCGGAAAACGTTTTCCGAAATAATGCGATAAAGAAACAGAAGCAGCTCACTTTCTCTTCTTCTTCATCTTCACACTCAATCTAAAGCTTTCCATGAAAACTTAGCCCTTTTACTTCCATCGGTCGTGCAAATGTAAGATTGGAACTTTATCTAGAGAATTCTACACTCATTGAAGCACAAACATAAGCTAAATTTCGCATTTAACTGATTAATTTTTGTTATTGCAACTTAAAATAGCCCGTGCCCCTTCAAATTTTCAAAACATGTTGAAGAACCTTTAGCATATAGTCTAAAGAAATTTTCAAGATTTAATACCTCACACTTGGTTTCCCACTCCAATAATCTAGATTTTTCTAAGTTAGATTTAATGCATCTCAGCAAGCGCTAGAAATGGACTTGTGTTTATGAAAATCTATCTCTCGCGCCCCCTCCCCCCTCAGAAATCCACTTTTGTCCATGGAAGGTTGACTTCGGGTTCTATGAACCGAAGTTTTGAATACTTCGAAAAATGTTTTTCACTCGCTTAATTTTTGAAAAACATTTTTCGAAATAACGCCATAAAGAAACAGAAGCACTCACTTTCTCTGCTTCATCTTCACACTCAATCTAAAGCTTTCCATGAAAACTTAACCCTTTTACTTTCATTGGTCGTGCAAATGCAAGATTGGAACGTTATCTAGAAGATTCTACACTCATTGAAGCACAAACATAAGTTTACGAATTTTTATCCCCCCTCTCCCCGCCCCCTCAGAAATCCAATTTTGTCCATGGAAGGTTGACTTCAAGTTTTATGAACCGAAGTTTTGAACACATCAAAAAACATTTTTCGCTCGCTTAATTTTCGAAAAACGTTTTCCGAAATAATGCGATAAAGAAACAGAAGCAGCTCACTTTCTCTTCTTCTTCATCTTCACACTCAATCTAAAGCTTTCCATGAAAACTTAACCCTTTTACTTCCATTGGTCGTGCAAATGTAAGATTGGAACATTATCTAGAGAATTCTACACTCATTGAAGCACAAATATAAGCTAAATTTCGCATTTATCTGATTAATTTTTGTTATTGCAACTTAAAATAGCCCGTGTCCCTTCAAATTTTCAAAACATGTTGAAGAACCTTTAGCATATAGTCTAAAGAAATTTTCAAGATTTAATACCTCACACTTGGTTTCCCACTCCAATAATCTAGATTTTCTAAGTTAGATTTAATGCATCTCAGCAAGCGCTAGAAAGGGACTTGTGTTTATGAAAATCTATCTCTCGCGCCCCCTCCCCCCTCAGAAATCCACTTTTGTCCATGGAAGGTTGACTTCGGGTTCTATGAACCGAAGTTTTGAATACTTCGAAAAATGTTTTTCACTCGCTTAATTTTTGAAAAACATTTTTCGAAATAACGCCATAAAGAAACAGAAGCACTCACTTTCTCTGCTTCATCTTCACACTCAATCTAAAGCTTTCCATGAAAACTTAACCCTTTTACTTTCATTGGTCGTGCAAATGCAAGATTGGAACGTTATCTAGAGGATTATACACTCATTGAAGCACAAACATAAGTTTACGAATTTTTATCCCCCCTCTCCCCGCCCCCTCAGAAATCCAATTTTGTCCATGGAAGGTTGACTTCAAGTTTTATGAACCGAAGTTTTGAACACTTCAAAAAACATTTTTCGCTCGCTTAATTTTCGAAAAACGTTTTCCGAAATAATGCGATAAAGAAACAGAAGCAGCTCACTTTCTCTTCTTCTTCATCTTCACACTCAATCTAAAGCTTTCCATGAAAACTTAACCCTTTTACTTCCATTGGTCGTGCAAATGTAAGATTGGAACTTTATCTAGAGAATTCTACACTCATTGAAGCACAAACATAAGCTAAATTTCGCATTTAACTGATTAATTTTTGTTATTGCAACTTAAAATAGCCCGTGTCCCTTCAAATTTTCAAAACATGTTGAAGAACCTTTAGCATATAGTCTAAAGAAATTTTCAAGATTTAATACCTCACACTTGGTTTCCCACTCCAATAATCTAGATTTTCTAAGTTAGATTTAATGCATCTCAGCAGGCGCTAGAAAAGGACTTGTGTTTATGAAAATCTATCTCTCGCGCCCCCCCCCCCCCAGTCTAAAGAAATTTTCAAGATTTAATACCTCACACTTGGTTTCCCACTCCAATAATCTAGATTTTCTAAGTTAGATTTAATGCATCTCAGCAGGCGCTAGAAAGGGACTTGTGTTTATGAAAATCTATCTCTCGCGCCCCCCCCCCCCCCCCCCCCCCCCACATCATCCCACGACCCCATGTTTTTTTTTTCTCCCCCGAAAATTTCATACTTGTCCTTGAATAAAAATTTCGGAATACGTTTTCTAGTTAAAATTTAGAATTTTTTTGAAAAAACACGTTCCACAAGTTTTATAGAAAGCCCTTGTGTTAGTAGCAACTAGCAAGCGAGTCTTGGACCCAAAAAAAATGAATAACAAAAATAAGTTATATTGAGTTTTTCTTATCAAATTATATTTGAATTTGAACTTTAGTTCGGCCCATTTATTCTTATCCTTATTGTCAAAATCTAAAGTGGCACTAATTAGTTTTCTTAAAAAAATTTAAAAACTATCCGGCACAAATCTGAGATAAATTAGGTAATACACTAATAATAAATTGATTTAAGTACTTAAAAAATTGTACATTTTAAACATGTGATAAGAAATTTAATCTCTAATTCTTTATTATGAAAAAAATTTCGATTGAGATGAATCGAGTACAATTACAATATTTTAAAAATACATACAAAGCTTATAAAAAAATAAAATAAAATGAAAAAAAACAAACAAACACACAAAGATCATATACCACCTTATTATTATCAAAATTTTGATGTCAATAATATCATGGCTCATTTTCAATGCACCATTTTTGCCTCCATCTTGCATCATGACCATTATGTTGATTTTCTACTATTTTCTCCTATACCACTCAATTTTCAATGAGACATCAATCCAGAGGAGGAAATTTCTCAATCCTTAACATCATTCAATGTAGCTGAAAATTATTATAATTTCAAATCCTAAGCATTGCTTTTTACTTTTTTATTTTTATTTATTATTTTTTAAGTAATAAGCTTCTACTTTCCTAGATGATAATGACTTCACCAATATCATTTAATAATTTGTTTCTCTAAAGTATACATGTTAAAATATAGTCACTATTGACCACCATACGTGGAAAAGAGATTACTTGGATATATGGTGACCACACGTTTTGTATTGGCTTGTGCATATTAGGTGAGTTCACAATCAAGTTGTCAAAGAAACATGAACAAAAACCTCAACTGCCACAAAAGTCTTAATCATATTAAATTGTGTTATTGCAACTAGTTGGATCATGGGATTTTGGATTGAAAATTGCACTTGCATCACCTAAGATATAATGTAATCTAAAATATTAATTAGTGTCCATGCTTTCTCCCTCCCTTTTATTTTATGTTTAAACTCTAGTAGTATGATACATAGATGATAAAACCAAATTTTAAATAAAAATTACTCAAAGAAAATTGATATATTGATTCAACTGATTGGACCAAATATGTCAATTTTCTTTCTGCCGCTTTTATTTATTTCTTATATCAAAACGTATAAAATACTTCTCAATAGACTTATATACTTGTAAACAATTCAATTATTTTTTAAATAGAAATTTATATTACAATTATATGGAATAAAAATAATAACCACAAAGTCCCAAGATCGTTAGGAGAAACAATGAGTCAATGTTTCAGATTATAAAAGAGAAAGACGCCGTATTTCTATAAAAAATACTAAGGTATTAGGTTTTATAGGTCATCTCTTTTATATATGTCCAAATATTTACATATAGTCGATGTGAGACTTAAACTACTCACACTTAAAACTTAACACTATTTTAGTTGAATACAATTTTGCTATAAATATTTTATAAGCATACACCCATTCCTCGATTTTGTTTAAGGGGAGGTGTGTGAGTATGTCAAAAAAAAATCTGTCGCTAATGAAGTGATAAACACTGCATGAAACTTTCACACTGTTTTGAAATTTCGGATTTGAATTGAATTTTGGTGATGTCATAGAGAGTTAATTGATTTCCTCGTTTAAATTAATTCAAATTTGTTTCTTATACTGAATTTCAAGGAGGCTACTTTTCAGTTTTCAACCAAAAAAAAATTCCTTTCATTAATCCATTCCCATTAGAAAGCGACTTTTATGTGTTGGTGTTCCGCAGCCAGCTTTTGCCAATTAAAATAAGAGAAAATGTTATTTAATTTTTGTTGTCAAACATCATATATTTATACAAATTATATATTGTTTGAATAATGAGTTTATTTAAGTGGAAAGAATTTTGGATCCCTTAATTAGATGATCGGAGTTTGATTACTGACTTTTGTATTTGAAAAATGTTTCGTATTTTTAATGAAAATTAATATTATCATCGATGGCAATAAAAATTTTATATCTATATTAAGATTAAAAAAAAATATAGTCTTAGATTGGTGGAGTATCATCATGAGAGGACAACCTCATATACAATAATAATAGAGTGAGATTTCATATCAATGGATCTAATTAATTCTCTAACCAATTGATAAATTCCCAAGTGCATATTCCACTTATATTGTATTGGACAATGATGCCTAAGTTTTAAGAATTGCTAAGTCATTTTCTCCCTTAAACCA
Source organism: Trifolium fragiferum (assembly GCA_954870985.1). Taxonomy (NCBI): domain Eukaryota; kingdom Viridiplantae; phylum Streptophyta; class Magnoliopsida; order Fabales; family Fabaceae; genus Trifolium; species Trifolium fragiferum. The sequence goes on along the minus strand of OX940789.1, from coordinate 13,035,904 downwards.
CTATGAATTATGCACCCTTTTATGAGTGAATTACATGATCCAATGACCAGATTTTATAGAAAAGTAGTTAATGCATCATTTTCCACCCTCTAATCAACTCTTTGACCTCACCATTGAAGTCATCCAAAGGTTTTCAATCCTCATTTTCCATAACAAAAAATAATATAGGTTTTAATCTAGAATTTTTTTTAATGTCAATATTATCATGCACTAGATTCTTTCAAGTCAAATAAGGAAGCCAGAGAGAATATAGTAGGATGACACAAATACTAAAAGAAAAACCTAAATTCAAAAAAAGGCATAGTAAATTAATTGAACGATAGTCCATAAATCCTAGCTCAACTGATAGAAATGCCGAAATTGCTAGTGTCGGACGCTATGATTGGAGTTCGATCCTTGATCTCTTCACTTTATGTGTGTGTGACTTTCTAATGATTTGTCATTTCGTCTATGTACCAAAAAATAAATAAATTAATTGAGCGATATAGTGCATGTTTGTTTTTACGTACACATATGTTGAACACGCGAATACATAATTAATTAGAGCTTTTGCTTAAATACACACAATATTATACCTTCTGGTTGAACTAAGTTTTGATTTGTAAATGTAGAAATTGAAAACAAAATGTGTTACTTTGTATCAATACTTGTTAAGAACTAGTAAATAACAAATCATTAAGGTTTGTAAAAGAATTAAAAAAAAATAATAATAATAATTGTCCATGCATACTATTTAGGTGCAAGCACAATCCTCAAATTCCAGCCACACATAATGGGTCTTACCAACAATCAAAGAATGGAGACAAAAAAAATCCAAAACTGAATGTTTTAATTAGAGTCTTAGACAAGACAAAAAATTCAGCCTGAAAAATGAAGACAAATTCAAATTTGTAAGCATTAGAAATCATTTGTCATATTCATCATGCATTACATGCACATTCAAACAAGTACATGGCACAGTAACAGAACATTAAAATCACACGTACATTATAAGTTATAAACATGAAAAGGGTACACTTTTATATTGCTTTTTGCTAGATTTCTTGACACACAAGCTATTGCTTTATACATGTTAAAACATGACTAATGATTTGGATATCTCAACAGGTGTGAGCTAAGGGTTAAAGAAATTAACAGATTGAAGTTCGAACCCTGACGAAAAGAGAAAATATTAACATAACGACTAATATATATAGTAACCTTTACCTATTCAAAACAAAAATAATGACAAGAACATTAAATTCAACCTTCATAAAACAAACTTGCGCGCTTTACAATGTATTGTTATTTGTCAAAGATTATACACCAACCAAAGCTAGAACTATCATTGTTGAATGCCATCAAATCTTACATTATCAAGCCATGAAACAACCATTTCAATTGAAGGTCTTTGCCTTGGATCTTGGTCTAGACATTTACAAGCAACGCCGAGTACCTCCAATAGTTGTTTCTCCCTCTCCTTTTCCCAAATGGCTTGATCAAAAATTTCTTGCTCCTTGTTTTCATATTTCATCTGATAAACCCAAGACACCAAGTTCCTGCAATTTTTCCCCTTGATGACTTCCACAGGCCTTCTACCGGTAAGAAGCTCGAGAAGAACAACGCCGAAACTATAGACATCGCCGCGGAATGTTGCTGTCAATGTCTGACTATATTCTGGAGGAATATACCCTAAAGTTCCTACTAAGTCTGTTGTGACATGAGTATCGTACGGTGAAAGTAGTCTTGAGAGACCGAAATCAGCCAAATGAGCTTCAAACTTATCATCCAAAAGTATGTTGCTAGATTTAACATCACGGTGGACTATGAACGGTTCACACCCCTTGTGCAAGTAAGCTAATCCACGAGCTGCACCTTGTGCAATCTTGAGTCGTATATCCCATTTCAGAGCCGAAGTTGGATCCACACACTCATGAAGCCAATAATCCAAGCTACCATTCTCCATATACGAGTAAATTAGCAATCGATCGTTGCCATGCCGACAATAGCCTTTAAGAGAAACAAGGTTCTTGTGTTGAGCTCTCGAAAGGGCTTCAACTTCGGCTTGGAACTCGCGTTCCATCTGACCACAGTCACCAGAAAGCCTCTTGACGGCTGCTTTCATGCCATTCGGAAGATATGCCTTGTAAACAAGACCGAAGCCACCACAGCCAACAATGTTTGCCTGGTTGAAATTATTTGTTGATTTTAACAAATCAGAAACTGTGAGATCCTTGCAATCTGAATTCTGAAAAAGCACCAATTTCGATGAAACAAATCCTTCGGATGATAACCTGTGTGACCTCCTAGTATTCATCTCCTCATCAAAGTTATCAATAGGTTTATCTTCTCTCTTTGACATTCTTAGCACAATAATTGTAAGCAACAAAGCAAGTCCTATCCCTATGCTGATTGTTATGCCAAGTATACTGCTTCTACTAATTTTTTTTGACGAACCAGAAGGAAAATATGGTGTCGTGTTGTTAACAACTTTGCATCGAGTACTATCGATATCAATGTCCCTGCAAAGTCCCAAATTACCCTCAAAGCTTGAACTAGGGAAGCTTAGAAACTGCCCTCCACTTGGAATTGGTCCTTGCAAGTGATTATGCGCCACACTGAACTTCGACAAGAATGTGAGGTTGTTAAATGAAGGAGGGATTGTTCCAGAGAGATTATTATAAGATAAATCCAATGTTTCCAAATTCTCCATCTCCGAAATACTACTCGGAATTGTGCCGCTGATATTGTTCCTGCTGAAATCCAACACATGAAGTGCCTTCATGTTACCGATTTCAGGCCATATACTTCCATTTAACATGTTGTTGCTCAATAAAATTGAAGGAGGGAAACTTGAAGCTTGATTATATTGCAAACCACTAGCACTAGTATTTCTCTTCACAAAGAGCGGAATGAAAGCATAAGAAGCAAAATTCAGTCTTCTACAATTTGAACACACCAGTCCCTTCAACTCTGTCAAACTTTTTGGTATTTCTCCCGAGAGAGAATTGTTCGAGAAATCCAAATAGAACAAACTGTCCATTTCACCAATCCATGAAGGAATACTACCATTCAATGAGTTCCAAGACAAATCAAGTACCGCCAATTTCTTGCACTTTAATAGCCAAGAAGGTATATAACTTTTAAGACCACAGTTTCCAAGTGCTAACACCATGAGACTCTCAAATCCTGCTGATGGTACACTTTGTGGAATTTCTTCGCCGCGGAAATTCTTAGTGAGGATTAGAGTAGTGAGGTTTTTGCACTTCTGAAGAACAGAAAGTGCACCAGATAAATTCACTAAACTATTGTTTGAAAAAGATACAAACAAAAGAGAAGATAATTTGGCATAGCTTTCAGGTATAGAACCATTTAAACCATTCCTAGCGAGGCTTAAAACTTTCAATTCATGACAATTGGACAATGAACTAGGAAGTGGTCCGGTAAAATGATTACTAGCAAGATCGAGTGAACAAAGATTGGACAAACCGGTGAAATTAAGATCAATTGAACCTGACAATGAATTATTCTTAAGATCAAGAACTCTAAGCTTAGTGCATAAGGACAAAGTGGAAGGTAATGATCCAGAAAATGAATTAGCATGTGCTACAAATTGTTCTAACTGCAAAAAATTCTCAAAAACATTTGGAATTTCGCCTGAAAAACGGTTCGCAGAAACCACAAGAGATTTTAGGCTAGAAAGTTTACTTAACTCATTGCTTAACATGCCAGAAAAATTGTTGGCAGAAAGTGATAATTGCTCCAAGGATAACATTGAATACAAAGAATCTGGTAAAGGGCCAGAAAATGAGTTTGAATCTAAATGCAACCTTTGAAGAGATTTAGAACAGTTGTTCAAACCTTCAAGATTACCATCAAAACGATTTGAAGATAAATGAAGTGTATGAAGATCTTTGGAAGAATTACAAAGTTGAGAACTGAATCTACCTGTGAATGAATTGTTACTCACATTGAGAGCAAGTAGATGTGGAAATTCCACAAAGTGGAAGAACTCACCAGAAAATGAATTACTTGAAATATTCAACACTTCAATGGAATTCAAACCAGAAAGTTTATCAGCAACAGATCCTGACAACATGTTATAGCTCAAATCAAGACACTTCAACATCTTCAACTTGGAAAATTCTGAAGGCAATTCACCCTCAAGATGATTGAATGAAAGATTCAACACATTGAGTTGATCAAGTTTTGCTAAAGAAGGTGAAATTGTTCCATTTAGACTCATCTCAGAAAGGATCAACTTGGTAACTCTATTAACAGATTCACCATTGTTATCACCACAAAAAACTCCAATCCAATTGCAACAAACACTATCATTAGACCATGCTTTCACAATTGAACCATTTGTAAGGTTTCCTGCAAAATCCTTCAGAGCTGATAAATCACTAGGATTACATGATTTTGTTCCATTGTCATCAAGACTCAAAGACAAACAAAAAAACAAAGATAAGACACAACATTGAAATAGTGTCAACAAGAAACTTCTAAGTAACACCATTTCTGAAACCAAAACAATAAAGTTTATCTCAAAATGAAAGACTCTAATGAAGCAACCATAGACACAGACACACCAGAAGCTAGTAATAGTATCACTGACAAGAACCTCAAATGAAGCAACCTTTTTTAATCACAACTTGAAAACACCAATTTCAAGGATATGACTTAGATCACACCAATCCCAAGAACAAGAGATCTATGAAAACTTCTAGTAATTAATCTGAAAGAAAATTATAAAAAAATACACTGACCTTGAAGAAAGAGATAGGATACCCTTAAACAAAAACAGAAAAGAAAGTAGAACATGGACCATAAGACAACAGCTTGTGAATGAAGCAAACAACAGTGTCCATTAAAAAAACAAGAAAGTAAGAAAACAATCAATACACAAACAAGTTAAAGGAAGTGAGATCCATTAGTCCCCACATGAAAGTTTACAACTTTGACTCAAAAAACAAAAACCCATGATACTCAAAATTAGAGATAAACTCAACAACAACAATAACAATAACCCTTTTGGTGAAAAATCAAATCTTTGCTTACTTGAGATGGTAGAAACAAGTAAAAAATTGAAATTTAAGGTGAATAAAGAAAAGGGGTTGTAGACATAAACAGTGACAAGCGAACCTAACCTCAACAAACTTTCATCAAACAGATCTGCTGCAAGATTTTTAAACCAAACCCTCTTAAAAAAAATGTATTTTTTAATTGTTGTGAGGTTTTTTTCAAAGGAAAAACAGTGATGGGTAGAATCTAAAGAAGACAAAGATAGCAGAAAATTTGAAATCAAAGGAAAGAGGATGGTGTAGGAGAGATAAAAGAAAGAGCACAAGTCTAATCAAAGTTGAAGACAGAAAAAGGAAAGTTCTTTATCTTTGATAAGAATCTAAGAAATGAAATAATAATAATAATTATAAATTTGAGGGTAGATTTGAAATGAGGAAAGAGGTGCTGACTTGTGTGATGTATTGTTTTGTTTTTGGATTAGTTGAGGAAAGAAAGAGGCAGCAACAAACAACAAAAGTCTAAGTAGCTGACTTTAACATATGACTCTCTCTCTCTCTCTCTCTCTGATTGTCAATGCGGGGTACCTAATATTTTTGTCTGTTCTTTGTCTCTCTTTGAAATCTTGTCATGGTTGATTGGCTAGTAAAAAAATTTAACCGATATAATAAAATAGGGTCAAATAAATAAATGATTTTTATAATTTTTCAGAATTTTTTTAAATTTTTTTTCCGTATGTTTTGGTCGTTGAAGTTTTCATATTATGGTTTTTGGTTGCTACTTTTCAATCAATTTATGCATATCATTTGAAATTTTTGAATTTTTATGCTGTCGTGTTTAGTATATAATATAAATCTTTCTTGCAAAAGTTTAAATTTTTTTAACGAGAGATGAATTAAATATGAGTTTTTAGTTTTTTGCTCATAAAAAATCATATATAATTCATTTTATGTTAAAAAATTCTAAATTTTTGTTAAATAATTTCTTATAATATAATAAATATGAATACAAAAAGTTATTCAAAAATATGAAAATATACAAAAGTTTAATTAAAAGTAGAAACGAAAAGTTGCGATAGAAATTTTTTCAAAGATAATCTTTAAAGACTAAAAACACAATTCTAAAAAACTATTTAGTTATTTAACCCAATAAAATATGTTGCAATCCTGTTGTTTTCCTCCTTTAGATTTTGTTTTTCGCTTTCATTCCACCTATTAGATTCGTGTGTGCATGTAAGTGGTTAAATGATAATGATAAATATATAAAATCAAAGGGAGTGGTTAATTGATAGCTTAATTGCATTTTTAATTTCATAAGCTAGCTTATAATTTATTATATTATTTATAAGTTTGTATGATAAAAAAAAATATGTTTGTTAATTTTTTTTATTAACTTATAGAGTTTTTCAAGATGTTATTTCAAATAGTGTTTTAACTTATAAATTTTTTTGTCATTTTTAACCATTAATCTAATATTGTAGCTTTTTAAGAAATAATATCTACTAAAGAAATAAACTACATATTAAACATATATGTCATTTTATTTGTATCGATCATTTTAAAAGTTTATTTTACAAAACATTTTAATTTCAATCGATTTACCTGTAAGTTATAAGCTAGTTTTTCAACTATCAATTATAAGCTAGTTTATAGTTTAATTTTGCCAAACAGAATCTTAGTCTCTTTACTTTGACTCACTCACAAAATTAGTAAATTAAAATTCTGAATTTTGGTAAGTGCAAATATTTTATATCTAGATACACATTAACATGTGTCTTTAAGTCACATATTAACATTGCCCTTATTTAAATTATCGTTCTCAATTCACAATGGCAAATGATCATGATTTACGACAATAATTTAGTATATGGCAATTACGCCTGTGTTAATAAATGGCGTCATTATTTTTTTTTATAATAGTGACGTCGTTATTTTCTTGTCTCTTTATAAAATTTATCTTAAAGTTTGGAAAAATCTAAGTGAAACTTTATAAAATTTCAAGATAGCTCTCTTGACCAAAAAAAAAATTCAAAATAGTTCCAAATTCAGAATTAATACTAAATTTACTTATAATACTATCAACCACTTGTTTACAATCAAATTCTATATTGACACCGTCGTTAAATTCATGTTTCCAAGTTGTCGACGCTTCTTTTAGACCACATGTTTCGCTTCTTGAGATTGTGATAGACCGTGGAACCATGACGTTTTAGTTGTAATTAACTATTTGTTGTCGCCTCTAAAACATGTTCCAACTCATACCCTTGTTTGGTGATTATAGCTTCATTTACATTGCATTTTATTCCGCCCCGACTCAGTTTCGACCACTACCTTGTTGCACCACTATTGGCCAAAACAGTACGTACCTTCACTTTGGCCATGTTGGTGGGCACGAACTTGTTGCCATTGCAATAAATAATCGTGTATTTAAATATCGTAAGTGTAACACCCGTATTTATTTGATTGCATTTAATTAGTATAATTTGTGTGATTAGATATTATTTTAGCATTTTTAGAATTAAGTGAGCTAGTGTTAAGAGGTTTAATTAGAAATTGGCTAAAAGAGGAAAGGTTAGAGGATAAGGAAAATAGGATTTTTAAGAGTAGACCTTTTAAGGTAATAAGTGGAGTTAATTGAAGTAACTTAAGATAAGAAGGGGTAATTTAGACCTTTGTTATTTAGATTTGAATAGAGTGGGTAGAGTGAGAGAAAGAGAGCTCACAACTCATTTTGGAGAATGAGGTAGAAAGAGAGAACCAAGAACTTGAAGAGAGTAGAAGGGAAATTGAAGGTAGAGCTGAAGATTAGAGCTGCAATCAAAGGTTAGAGAGTAGTTTTAATTCATGTGAGATGATCAAAGAGGGGGGAAAAGTCTACTCTCCATACCCAAACCCTCTCATCTCTTTCTTGGTGGGAAATGGGGAATTTGGGAATGTGTTTATGATTTATTATGCTATGTTATGTTGATATCATGTTATTAAATGTTTCCAATTCGAATTCTTAGGAACAATTTCGTGTTAATTGAATGATTATGTGATTTGTGTTTGAAAACGGGTTTTTGGTGAAATTTGGGAAAATCATTCCTTTTATCATGAAATGGTGTTTGATGATGCTAAAGTTTGTACTTCTAAGCTTATACATGTTAGATAGACCTAAAGTCGATAACTTTTACGATTTGTATGTTGAAAAATGGGATTTTTGATGGATTGAAATTCAAAACCGAAAGCAGAGTTTCTGCACCTGCTTGAACTCGCTGGGGCGAGTATATTACTCGTTATGGCGAGTATTCATGTTTCTGGAAATTCCAGAAATGCATGAGCTCGCCATGGCGAGTCATAGCGAGCTGGTTGGCGAGTAGGAGCTCGCCATGGCGAGTTGGGGGCGAGTGAAATGAGGAGCTTCTGACTTGAGCTCGCCACGAGCTCGCCATTCACCTCGCTAGGCGAGTTAGTGCAGTATGAACAGTATTTTTCTGAATTTGAAATGAATCCTATGATTGATATATGATTGGGATATGATCTTATAACATGATTTAAGTTAGATTACTGGACTCTAGAGCTTAAATGAGTTTGTTATGTTCTTGAGTTGATATGAATTGGATTGGATGATGATGACTCATGTTATGTGAATTAATTAATTGATATTATGTTATGCTTGGATGTATACCTTAGTAATGATACCATGATGAGTTGATACATATTGATGAGGAATATTAGGAGGAGGGTCCTTTTATTCATATGTAGTTGTGTAAGGTTATCATTATGGTGTGGTATGTGATCATTCATGCATACATGAGTCTATTTGATGAGAAGTCTATCATGACTATAAAATGAACTTGATGAGAAGTCTCTCATGACTATAAACTGAGCTTGATGAGAAGTCTATCATGACTATAAACTGAACTTGATGAGGGTACCACATGCATTTAGATGTGTCTAGGTTGAGACATGTTGATTGATGGCATTAGTTGCATTAGGGATAAATGTGCATTTATTTGGTAATTGATAAGTGTCATTGATGTTCGTTATGTTATGATAATGCAACCTTACTTATTATATTATGAGTTGATGCAAGTATGCTATTGGTTTGCCATGAAAGTATTATTTATGACATGAGACGATTATGCGTCATTTGTGGTATTATCATTATTATGCATGATATGAGTATATGTTATACTTATTATTATGAACTTGAATTATAACTAACTCTCTATTTTGTGTTTTTGAATGGTTTGGGTCCAGATACTTCACTTGAGGAGTGATTCCGTTGCTTGGAGGTTTAGCTTT